>CM055616.1:17627261-18997479 GCA_029379385.1 Quillaja saponaria | reverse complement strand
TCCTAAAATCCTGCAATTAATTAAGCAGGAAACATCTCGACGTATATAGTTTTTCCATCCCACTTTCCAACAATTTCTCATAAAAATACAATAAATAATCACTAAAAAAATTCCAATGAGAAAACTTAAGAGCCAAAGCAATGCCATGAAGTAATAGCTATTAATGGATGGAAATAAGCATGAAAAACATAAGCGTAAAATAAGCATCAAATCATGTAATGTGGAAAAAAGAATTCAAAAATTAAAATAAGACTAAAACTTAACAGATAAATTAAGAATATTCAAAGAGAATACAAAATATAACTGAAATCAAGAGAACACCAGGGAAATAACCAAAATCCTATCAAATTTAAGAACAACATATTGATACTTATTACTTCTTTTTTACTAGACCACATACTTTCAGTTAAAATTGGTTACCATTACTTTCTCTAAAGCCCAAACAATAGTTATGCTTGTAATCAGTTGATACGTTCAATTCCAATAGGCTAACTTTTTAATCTTAATAGTAAATGATAACTTATTCTGCTTGCAGTAAGAGGAAAGTCTACATTGAAAACAATATATAGCTATAAAACAATAGCTCTAGCAATTAAAGGAATAAATTACCCAATTTACATTGAAACCCTTATAGAAGAAATTTCTATCCACAGAGCCTTAACTTGGCTTAGTTACTCTAAGACACTTCTATAAGAAATCCAATGAGGCTTAGCTTCAAGACTTCAACTACAACAAAATATACAATTTATCCTATAGAATTTTCATTGAAAAGAGTTTAGTTTTGTTTAACATATTAACTCTTTTTGGAACTTAGAAGCGATACAGCTATCCCATACTGAGTAATGTTCCTAATAAAATAATCTCATGCAAATAAGTAATAACAGAAACCCATTATCAAAAATAATCCAAATTTGAAGAATTGAATAGTTACATTGTTGTCCCATTTGAGGAAGATCTACGATGAAGGTTCTGATACATGAAAAAATTCTTTAGCTTGGGTAAATTAAAGGGCATGGAAACCCTAGAACACGTAGAAACCCTGAGACCCAAATTGCAAAAAAAAAAAAGAAAAAAAAAAGATCATGAATATTGCATAATTAAAGAAAGGGGTTTTGAGAATTAAGGATAGTTGGAGTTTGATCAATCTGGGCAAGAGCTTTGTGAATCTTTCTTTGGTTAGAAGAAGATAAACAAAAAAGAAAAAGAAAACTAGAAATGAGAATTCAAATACGATTAAGCGAAAAAAATGCAAGTTAAAATCTTAACTGAAGTAAAGCAAATCTTTAAGAATGATATGTAGAAATTGCTTCATCTCTACTATGTCTCTAACTTCATGAAGAGCTCACGATTGTGCTTCTACTTTTCTAAACGGAAAGCTGGCGATTGAGAAAACGTTATTGAGGAGTGGGTTGTTTATGGTGGATTGAAGAAGGGTATGTGTAGATTTGTCAACTAGACCCTTGCTGTTAAGGAGATGGTGTTTATGATGGAATTACAAAGAGAGAGAGATGAAAAAAAAAGTAGCATGAGAAATCAAATGAGAAAGAAAGGGGATTTAGGAAACACTAACCAACCATCGTGGTTAATCTGTATGAAAAAAAATAAAATAAAAAGCAAAACACACGTTTCGGACTATAGACTAGTGTTGTTAAAATTGAATCTATTTACCGAGCAACCTGCGTTAGTTGGTGATAATGCAAAACTTACTACCAACCGACTTTAGTTGGTCGGTAAAACTCACACCTAAAAATTTATTCCTGCCAATATATCGACCAACTTACCGACCTATAGTTAGTCAGTAATTTATTAGAATAGGTTTTGGTCGGTTAGTCATTAAATTGGTCGGTATTTCTATATTTTACCAACCAACTTCTGTTGATCGGTAAGAGTTGGTCAGTATGAAGAGTTTTCTTGTAGTGTATTAGTGGATGCATAATAACACGATGTGCGACCTTCATTAATAGATACATAATTTACCACTTACGCTTACGTGATTAACAACTTAATTAGTAGATGCGTAATATACCTTACGATTACGGGAAGAATAACTTTATTAGTGGATGCATAAAATATGCTCACGATCATGTGATTAGCAACTTCATTTATGGATGTGTAATATACGCTTACGATTACGTGATTAACGACTTCAATACTTTGACACGTAATATCACTTGAGATTACGTGATTAGCGATGTCCTTAGTGGATGCATATTTAATGCTTACAATAATGCGATTAGCGACTTTTCTTAGTGATGTGTAATATTCACTTACAATTAAACGATTAACGACTTTATTATTAGATGCGTAATTTATGCTTATGATTAAGTGATAAGCAACTTCATTAGTGGATGAGTAATATAGGTTTATCATTACATGATGAGCGACTTCATTTGTGTATGCGTAATAACGATCACGCAATGAGAACTTCATTAGTAGATGTGTAATATATAGTTATGATTATATGATAAACGATTTCATTTATGATGAGTAATATATGTTTATCATTATGCGATGAGTGACTTTATTTGTGGATGTGTAATATATAATTACACGATGAGAAATTCATTAGTGGATGTGTAATATAAGCATACGATTACGCGATTAACAACTTCATTAGTAGATGCATTTCTTACGTTTATGATTACGCAATAAGTGACTTCATTAGTGGATGCATAATATACGCCTATGACTACGAGATGACGGATTTAATTAGTGGATGCATTGTGTATGCTTACGATTACTTAATGAGTGACTGGATGCGTATTTTACTGTTACGATGATACAATGAGTGACTTTATTAGTGGATTCGTAATATATGCTTACGATTACACAATGAATGACTTCATTAGTGAATGCATAATATACGCTCAGGATTACGTAATTAGCGACTTCATTAGTGGATGCGTAATATACACTTACAGTTATGTGGTAAGCGACTTCCTTAGTTGATGCATAATATGCACTTACAATTACATGATGACCGATTTGATTAGTAGATGAGTAATTTACGCTTATGATTACTCAATTAAGTTCATCATTATTTCATGCATAATATATGCTTAGGATTGTGCGATTAGTGACTTCATTAATGGATGCGTCATATACGCTTATGATTATGCGATTGACGACTTCATTACTTGATGCGTATACGCTTAAGATTATGTTATTTCCAAGTTCAGTAGTGGATGCATATTTTATGCTTACAATAATGTGATTAATGACTTCCTTAGTGATAAGTAATACACGCTTACAATCACATGATTGCCGACTTCATTAATGGAAGTGTCATATATGCTTATGATTACATGATAACGACTTCATTAGTTGATCATATACGCTTACGATTACGAGATTAACGACTTTATTACTTATTGTGTAATATATGCTTATGATTAAGCGATAAGTGACTTCATTAGTGGATGTGTAATACACGCTTATAATTATGCGATTAGCATCTTCATTAATGGATGTGTATTTTATGCTTATACGATTAGCAATTTCATTAGTGGGTGCATATTTTATGTTTGCTATTACACGTTGAGCAACTTCATTAGTGGATGGACTAATAAACCCTTACGATTACGAGAAGAATGACTTCATTAGTGGATGTGTAAAATAAACTTACAATTACGCGATTAGCAACTTTATTTATGGATGAGTAATAAACCCTTACAATTACGAGAAGAACGACTTCATTAGTATGTGTAATATAAACTTACAATTACGCAATTAACAACTTCATTTGTGGATTACTAATATACCCTTAGGATTATGCGACGAGGATGCATATTTTACACTAACGATTACGCGATTAGTGACTTCATTAGTGTGTGCATATTTTACTCTTAATATTGCTCATTGGTATACTTCATTACTGGATGCATAATATACGCTTATGATTACTCTATCAGCAACTTTATTAGTGGATACGTATTT
The DNA here is from genome assembly GCA_029379385.1 of Quillaja saponaria. Taxonomy (NCBI): domain Eukaryota; kingdom Viridiplantae; phylum Streptophyta; class Magnoliopsida; order Fabales; family Quillajaceae; genus Quillaja; species Quillaja saponaria. The sequence goes on along the minus strand of CM055616.1, from coordinate 18,993,543 downwards.
TATGTTTACAATTACGCAATGAACGACTTCAATAGTGGATGCATAATATATGCTTACGATTATGTGATGAGAGACTTCATTAGTGGATAAGTAATATGCGCTTACCATTATGCGATTAATGACTTAATTAGTGGATACGTAAAATAAGCTTATGATTTCACAATGAGCGATTTTATTAGTGGATGTGTAATATATGCTTACAATTACACTATGATTGACTTCAATAGTAGATGCGTAATATACGCTTACGATTACACAATTAACAACTTTATTAGTGGATGCGTAATATAAGCTTACAATTACGCGAAGAAACTACTTCATTAGTGGATGCGTAATATACACTTATGATTACTCGATTAGCGACTCCATTAGTGGATAGATAATATACATTTATGATTTTGCAATGAGTGAACTCATTAGTGAATGCCTAATATATGCTTACGATTACATGATTAACAACTTCATTAGTGGATGCGTATTATCTACTTAGTATTACTTTATTAGCGTCTTCATTAGTGGATGCGTAATATACAATTTTGCAATGAGCGACTTTATTAGTGGATGGGTAATATAAACTTACGGTTATGCAATTAGTGACTTCAATAGTGGAAGCGTAATGTACACTTATGATTATGCAATGAGCGACTTTATTAGTGAATGCTTAATATGCACTTACGATTACGAGATGACTAACTTCATTAGTGGATGCTTAATATATGCTTACAATTACACAATAAATGACTTCGTTACTAGATGCATACACTACTCTTAAGATTACACGATTAGCAACCTTATTAGTGGAAGCGTATTTTTTGCTTACAATTATGCGATTAGTAACTTCATTAGTGGATGTGTAATATAAGCTAACGATTATGCGATTAACGACATCATTAGTGGATGTATAAAATACGCTTACGATTATGTGGTGAACGACTTCATTAGTGGATGCTGAATTATATTGCAGCTGTTTCATATGCTCTGTGTATTTTTGTTTTATGCGCTAGCTTCCCCTTATGGTATCAGAGCCAGTAACTTTAAAGGTTGGTAGAGTGATAATAGTCTTAAACTATCTGTTCATTAATATTCAAAGTCGAGGAGTTAAACCCAGGAAATGAAGTCGAGGAATCTGATAACCCGTGTAGTCCGTTGAGTGAAGGACGTTAAGGGTTGAGTAAGTCCTTTGATAGTTTGCCCCTTTGACTCGAAGATAAAATGGCTGGTATTTTAAGGAGATTCTCAAAATCTGCTAATTCTTCTGGTTCTAGTTCTGATAACTTCTCTAGGAATAATAAAGAAGTTATTCTTGTAGAAAATATAGAAAAAGAACTTCAAAACTGGAATCTTCCTCAAACTTCTGATAGACAAATTTATAGGAAAGGTAGTTTTAGTCTAAAACAAGACTATATAATTAAAACCATGGAAGAGTCAATTCCCCTAAAGGAAGGACAAGATACATTCAAACTCTTCTCTTCTAAATTAATAGAAGAACAAAAGAAGAAATTTAAATTTCTTCATATAGGGATGGTTCAGGTGGCGTTAAAACCTTTAACCAGATTTGGATTAAATACTTCTGCCCTTATATGTGTTAGGGACACGAGGCACAATAAGTTTTCAGACTCCTTATTATATAGAATCAAGTCTTCGTGATGGTGCTATCTTCTTTAACTGTTATCCTAATTTTTCAATATCCTTAACTGATCAAAACATAATGAATGCATTAGCTTTAAATATTCAGTCTCCTGGTTTTGATATGTTACCAGGATCTGAAAATGTAGTCCTAATATATAGGATTTATTACAAGGTAATAAACACTATGGCCCCAAATGCTAAGATTGGGTCTAAAAGAAGGGAAACCACACTTTTTATAGCTAATCCAGCTAAGACAAATATGGTGGTGCCTAAGACAATCACATGGGATCAGGTAAATCTTCCCGAAACCTGGAAAATTGACCACGGAATTCCTTCTAAGAAAATAGAGTCTAGAGACTTAGAATCAGTAGTTGAATATACTGATGGTGATGTAGAGATAAAATTCTCTGCAAACAGAAAGATTAAATTGAATCTAGGAGAGTCTTCTAGAAGGAGGTCTACGTCTTCAATTACTACCACTGAAACTGAAAGAAGACAAGTAATTGAGGGAATAATAAAATCTAAAGATCAGGTTAGTCACCCTCAGTACCATGTAGAGACACCTTCAGAGTTAGGGTTAAAATCACCCTCAAGAAACAATTTGGCAACACCCTCTGAGATGGGATACAGCGTATGCATGTTATCCTCTACAGAGTCATTACGCCTGTTTACCATTAAACATAAATGGTTTTATACAACTTTTAGTGAAAAAGAAAGAGATTATTGGATCTCTATGCATAAACAGTATATAGAAAAATATCATAAGAAGCCAGCATTCTTTAAGTGGCTTGAACGAGCCTTTAGGTTCCACAAAAAAGATTGACCCAATTTTGAGGATCCTAAGTTCATTAATGTTCTAGAAACTGCTTATCAAAACTTTTTCACCAGGGCGGGAAATAATATAGCAGCAATTCATCCCCTAGAGTCATCACTTTCAGTCAAAAAGTCAAAAGGTGAAATAATAGCTAATCCTTACTCAGCTATACCAAAAGAAGCATCCACGTTAAGTGCCTTGGTTGAAATATCCAACCAAAATAATTATACAAATTTATTCCTTCAATCTTTAGGAAAATAGTCCTCAAGGATAGAAAATTTTCTAATTCAAGAAAAGTCATCCCAACAAATAATTCCTCAGACTCCAGGATCTTCTAGTAAAGAGTCTGCTAGGATAGATCCAATCATGATAAAACCTCCACCAGAAGTCAATCTGAAATTCAGAAAAGAATCTAGAATTAATGATAAAAACTTTGTGGATGAATTAGTCAATAGGTTACATAATCTGAATATATCTGAAAAGAAAAGTGTCAACATGCTGAGTCAAAACCAAGAAAAGTCATCTATAAAAGACTTACATTTAGAAGTTAATAAACTTCATTGGAATAAGACAACTCCAACTGCCCCATCTAAAATGTATTACCCAAGACCTTCACCGTTAGATCTTCAGTACAAAGATAATGCTATTCAAGATAGGGTCCAGTTTGATGGTAAGTCCATAGTTGAATGGAACATTGATGGACTGGCAGAATACCAAATCCTCCAAACAACAAAACACATGCTAATGTATGCTGTAGCATGTAGGTCCAATGGTAACACTGACAAGGAAATAGCCTTAGCCATAATCAGTGGGTTTATAGGACAATTGTTAGGATGGTGCGATTTCCACATGTCAGATATCTCTAAACAAGAGATCTTAAATTATGTGAAACTGGAAAATGGAAATCTAATAACTGATATAGTTAACACATTAATCTATACAATTATAAACCACTTTGTTGGAGCTAATATGCTTAGGTTAGATAGATCACACAAACAACTGATTAATCTTAGGTATCCAGATCTATCTCACTTCCAGTGGTATAAAGATGTGTTCTTATCTAGAGTTTATCAGAGACCAGATAGTTAAGCTGACTTTTGGAAAGAAAAGTTTTTAGCAGGTCTCCCAACTCTGTTTGCTGACAAAATTAGAAATAAACTAAAAGATAAGCATGGTGGTAATATAACATATAGTAGCTATACTTATGGAGAGTTAGCTTCAGAAGTAGTGTCTGAAGGAATATCATTATGTAATGATATTAAGCTAAAACGACAAATTGACAAGAGAAATTAAGCAGGAAAAGAGCTTTAGGAAATTTTTGTGAACAATTTGGATATCCACCAAGTAGTCAATTTAAGCAGTCTAAAAAGACTCATAAATTTCAAAAGAAATTCTCTAATAAACCTTACAAGAGAAAACAATTTAAAAAGAATGAAAAGTCAAAGACTGGTTATTGTGAATCCAATAAGAAACCTTTAGTCAAGGAAGCTAATTACAAAAAGGTTCCTATTTGTTATAAGTGTGGAAAACCGGGTCATTTTCAAAGTAAATGCATTTCAGAATGATGAAGGTTTAAAGAAATCCTTATGTCAAATCTTATTAGAAAACTCTGACGAAGAAAAGGAACATTTGAATGCTTTTATAATAGAGCAGTATAATTCAGACTCTATTATAGAAGAGTCAGAAAATGATTATAACTCTGAGTCAAAATTATCTGAAAAATCAAAATGTTGTTCAGATAATGATTGTGACGAATGTATCCTAAAAACTATAGGATTAAATAATCTTAGTATAAATGTCTTGTCAAAAGAAGAAAGTCTGATGTTAGACTTAATTGATAAAATAACAGACCCTGAAGAAAGAAGAATACAGTTAGAAAGCTATATTCATATGTCTAACAAGGGTAAAAGTTCAGTGATAAAAGGAAGTATAAAAGATGATTCTTATTCCTTTAAGAATATTATAGAAAGGGTAAAAACTGTTAACTCTTCATCAAAGGAACCAACTATTGCTAATTTAAAATCAGAAATTAATGAAATAAAAGAATAAGTAAGAACTCTAAAATAGAGAGTTTCTAATCTTGAAGAATCAGATGAAAATCAGTTCCAAGATCTTATATGGGAATCATCAAAAGAAACAAAAAATCCAGAACCTGAAAACAAAGGAAAAGATATAAATAATACAGGAACCTGAAGAAGGAACTGTAAATATCCTTAATGATCGAGAAGGATGGATCTGTGCTGAAGACTTAGTTATAGCACAAAAATGGTTCCCTAAGATAACCATAGTTGTAAATAATGAATTTAGTTTTCAATATGTTGCCTTAATAGATTCAGGAGCAGATTTGAATTGCATCAACGAAGGACATATTGAGCAACAATTTCCAAAGAATTGAGCATCTAAACAATTGAAATCTCCAAAGCTTCAAGATGAAATTAATAAATTTCAACATAAAATTGAACAAACAATATGTGCAGAGATTCCTAATGCTTTTTGGAATAGAAAACAACATATTATAGAATTGCCTTATGAACCAGATTTCTTAGAAAAACAAATACCCACTAAGGCTAGGCCAATAGCTATGGGTCCTAGACATTTAGAAATTTGCAAGGCAGAAATTAAAGAATTACTAAAAAAAAGGATTAATAAGAAAAAGTTACAGTCCCTGGAGTTGCCCAGCATTTTATGTAGAAAATGCCGTAGAATTAGAAAGAGGAGTCCCGAGGCTAGTAATTAATTACAAACCTCTGAATAAAGCTCTTAGACAGATCATGTAATCCAATCCCTAATAAAAAGGATTTGTTAAATAGACTTTATGATGCCAAGATATTCTCTAAATTTGATATGAATGGAATGTTATGCCATTCGGATTAAAAAATGCTCCATATGAATTTCAAAACATTATGAATGATATTTTTAATTCTTATCATAAATTTATAATTGTTTATATTGATGATGTTTTAGTTTTTTCTCCTTCTATTGAGAAACATTTTAAACATCTCAATATATTCTTGAATACTGTCATGAAGGCGGGAATAACAGTTTCTGCAGAGAAGGTAAAAATATTCAAACTGCTATTCGTTTTTTAGGACATAACATTCATAGGGGTTCTATGATACCAATTGATAGAGCCATACAATTTGCTGATAAATTCCCTAATGAGATAAGGGAAAAACAACAATTGCAGAGATTCTTAGGAAGTCTAAATTATGTAAGTGAATTTTACAAGGATTTAGCCTTAGATTGCAAATTATTATTTGCACGATTAAAAAAGAATCCTCCAGAATGGAATAATGAGTAACAAAAATTGCTGATAAAGAGCAGTTGGTTAGATTTACTTCAGGAACTTGGAAGGGTGCACAACAAAATTATTCTACTGTAAAAAAGGAAATATTATCAATTGTCATGTGCATCGCTAAGTTTGAATCTGACATGTTAAATAAAAAATTCTTATTAAGAATAGATTGCAAATCTGCTAAGGATATCCTTCTTTAAAATGTTAAAAATATAGCATCTAAACAAATATTTGCTAGATGACAGGAAATCCTTTCTGTTTTTGAATTTGACATAGAATTTATTAAAGGAGAATCTAATTCTTTGCCTGACTTTCTAACTAGAGAATTTTTGCAGGGATCCTAAAGGAAAAGGCATTATGACCTTTCAATCTAATACTCCTGCAAAAAGAAACCTCTCCACTCCTAATATTGAGGAGATTGATAAATATTTCTTATGCGATCAGGCTTATGAATTAGCCCTTCCTTGTAATACCAAGGATTTCAAATATCCATACATTCCACTATCTTATAAAAAGATAGCACCAATTGAGAAAAAGGTATGCTAATTTAGCACCATATGAGATAGCCCCTTTCTATCTCAATAATCATCTTCCCCTTGAATTGGAACCCAAGAATATTTTATTCTATTTAAATATTCTTGTGGACACAAAATCAATTTCTCACAAACCCTGGATTCGAGCAGGGTCAGAATGGGCTTATTCAAAAATCATCATTTATAAAGTGATGAAGCCAGAAGAATGGGGTATGGATTTATACCGTCAAAAACAAATCAAAGATAGAAGAATATTTCCTCGGCTATATACTTATTTTGATTATATGGCTGCATGGGAAAACTTGCTTTTATTTGAAAACAAAGCAAGAAAGTATAGCTAGTTTCTAAGGTTCACCCTCAATAAAGAACCTTCTCCCACTAATTTTCCTCAGTGGATTAAAACATGGTATTTTTCTTGGGGATTATTTCCTATATCCCTACCTAAAATATGTTCATCTATACTGGTCAAGGTTCTGTGAGAATAATAATTCTTTGGATCCTCAAGACAAAATTATTATGTTTACAGCTTATTATCAGCTTCCATGGATTGTTAAATGGGAATATATTGTAAAAGAATATTCCTCTTCTGCCTTTGGGATTAATCAATCAGTCCCCTGGTTAATTCGTAGAACTCAAATTAAATGGTCGGACAACTTCTCTAATTTTGAAGAGAACCTTAATAATTTTCAAAAGCTAGGGATCTTAAGATCTAAAGATCTAAAGCTTCTTCTCAAAAACCTTATATCAATGAAAATAAAAAGGTTCTTGATATGGTGAAAGGCTTATTAGCCTCCTCTTCTAAAGATGATGTTCAAAAAAGAGCTCCTAAAAATCCTTGAAGATAATAGTTTTGAGATGAGTCAAGATGACCCAGCCTATTTCCAGGATTCTCAGGACCTTCTGGACAAAGGAGCAGAAGATTTTTTGGATGAAGAATCTCATCAATAATTTTCTTTTCATAAAGCCAAAGTTTACTTTTCTAAAAGGAGAAAGACTTTGCTTTTCAAAAAGCAAAAGATATATTTTCAAAAAGAAAGAAGACTTTCAATGACTTGAAGACAAAGTTCTATAAAGAAAAGGATTTACTTTATTAAAGTAAATATTCCCTTTCTAGCTGGCGAACCGACTCCAATCCATCCAGGACACGTGCCCAGACAGAAGGATGAGCCTTATCTCTTAGGCAATTGTGTTAGGAGTATTATTTAAGGGCCTAGCCCTCCATTGTTTGACAAGTTTTGAAGTTTATTAGAAAAATCAGAAGTTTGAAAAAATAACGTGTTTGAGTGTTTAGAGTATTTTGTAAAATACGAGTGAAATTCTCAAGTTTGTAGTATTGGGCTTGTACCTGTAGCTACTATTGCTGTTGTAGTACCAGTGACCGTGTGGTGTACCTGTGCTTTGATCCTGTAATAAAGAATTTGTTTATGTTAATGTAAGTGTTCTTCTACTCTTCTTTTTATATTTGGTTATTAATCTGGGCTGTTGAAATATATTGCAGTTGATTCATATGCTCTATGTATTTTTGTTTTATGCACTAGCTTCCCCTTATGTGACTGAAAGTGATGACTCTGGGGGATGAACTGCTGCTATATTCTTTCCCTCCCTGGTGAAAAAGTTTTGATAAGCAGTTTCTAGAACATTAATGAACTTAGAATCCTCAAAATTGGGCCAATTTTTTTTGTGGAACCTAAAGGCTCGTTCAAGCCACTTAAAGAATGCTGGCTTCTTATGATATTTTTCCATATACTGTTTATGCATAGAGATCCAGTAATCTCTTTCTTTTTCACTAAAAGTTGTATAAAACCATTTATGTTTAATGGTAAACAGGCGTAACGACTCTGTAGATGATAACATGCATACGTTGTATCCCATCTCAGAGGGTGTTGGCGAATTATTTCTTGAGGGTGATTTTAACCCTAACTCTGAAGGTGTCTCTATTTGGTACTGAGGGTGACTAACCTGATCTTTAGATTTTATTATTCCCTCAATTACATGTCTTCTTTCAATTTCAGTGGTAGGAGTTGAAGAAGTAGACCTCATTCTAGAAGACTCTCCTAGATTCAATTTAATCTTTCTGTTTGCAGAGAATTTTATCTCTACATCACCATTAGTATATTCAACTACTGATTCTAAGTCTCTAGACTCTATTTTCTTAGGAGGAATTCCTTGGTCAATTTTCCAGGTTTCAGTAAGATTTACCTGATCCCATGTGATTGTCTTAGGCACTACCATATTTGTCTTAGCTGGATTAGCTATAAAAAGTGTGGTTTCCCCTCTTTTAGACTCAATCTTAGCATTTGGGGCCATAGTGTTCATTACCTTGTAATAAATCCTATATATTATGACTACATTTTCAGATCCTGGTAACATATCAAAACCATGAGACTGAATATTGAAAGTTAATGCATTCATTATGTTTTGATCAGTTAAGGATATTGAAAAATTAGGATAACAGCTAAAGAAGATAGGACCATCACAAAGACTTGATTCTATACACCCTAATAAGGAGTCTGAAAACTTATTGTGCCTCGTGTCCCTAACACATATAAGGGCAGAAGTATTTAATCCAAATCTAGTTAAAGGTTTTAACGCCACCTGAACCATCCTTATATGAAGATATTTAAATTTCTTCTTATGTTCTTCTATTAATTTAGAAGAGAAGAGTTTGAATGTATCTTGTCCTTCCTTTAGGGGAATTGACTCTTCCATGGTTTTAATTATATAGTCTTGTTTTAGACTAAAACTACCTTTCCTATAAATTTGTCTATCAGAAGTTTGAGGAAGATTCTAGTTTTGAAGTTCTTTTTCTATATTTTCTACAAGAATAACTTCTTTATTATTCCTAGACAAGTTATTAGAACTAGAACCAGAAGAATTAACAGAGTTTGAGAATCTCCTTAAAATACCAGCCATTTTATCTTCGAGTCAAAGGTGCAAACTGTCAAAGAACTTACTCATCCCTCAACGTCCTTCACTCAACGGACTACACGAGTTATCAGATTCCTCGACTTTGAAGATTAATGAACAGATAGTTTAAGAATATTATCACACTCAGTACCTTTAAGGTTACTGGCTCTGATACCATAAGGGGAAACTAGCGCATAAAACAAAAATACACAGAGCATATAAATATTAGAATGCATTGATGGATTACTATTTTTCAGGTTGAAGGCTTAGAAAAAGATATCAACCTAACTCATCCCCATGTACTGAGATATGAATCGTGGCAGATTCAAGAATATTTGATAGTGAAAGCTGAACTATAAAGGATTGTGGGTAGAAAAGTAGAAAAATGTAAAGGCAAGTTAGTACCTATGATTAAAGTTGTGTGGATAGGTTGTACAGAGAATGAAGAAACATTGGGAAGTGGAAGAAAACTTCAAGAAAGAGTATCCATACAGGAGTGAGTAAGTAAGTATATAGAATTTTGGGGACAAAATTCCTTAAAGGATCCATTGTAACATCCAGCAAGGTCCAAGCTAGACAATTGATGCTTTATATGTTGCATATGTATGTTGGTTGCTTATGTAACAAACTTGTTGTGTATCTGTTGTGATAAACCTATGTATGGTGGTGAACTAGTGTAGGTCTTACATATGTTTGCTATATATTGATTGCATAAAGTCATTCACATGTCATGGGAATGTTACATCTATACATTCCTAGTTTAGGTTGTTGTGATCAAATGTGGGGATTTTAAAGTGTGTTGGAATTTCTTTATTAACATGCATTTATATGCAAAAATGAGAAAGCTTAGCATGAAAATACACATGGATCTATAATTGTTGGAAATTCTTACTAATATGCATGAGAAAGTTAACATGGATATTTAATATAAATGGCATGAGTAGATATATATAATATATATATATATATATATATATTGCTGGATTTATATGAAAGTGGAAAATTGTTGCTGGTGGGCCTAAGGACTTAAACATAAAATGGACATATAATTAGCATGGGATTATATTGCAATTGGAAGGGATTGGAAGGCAATTAAGCCTTGCTCAGAATTATAGTGGACTAGCTGTACATGTATTAGCATGTTAATACATGCTTGCTGCCACACAAGCAGTAGCGTGTCAAACTCTGCTGATTGTGTACATGCACTTCTACTCCATTTCTGACCAGAAACAGTGAGAGAGTGAGAGAGTAAGACTAAAAGAGAGAACTCTGCAACTCTGATCGTAGTTGCAAGAATTCTGGGTGCTAATTAAGGAGCTGTTGGCAAATTGCTTAGTAAACTTTGTGGATTTTAGCTAGGAGTTAGAGAACTCTGAAGCTTGAATTGTGTTATTGAGCTTAAACTTGAAATCAGAGGGCTTGTTAGGCAAAGTGGAAGCACAAGTAGTGCTAGGAATAGCTAATGCATGGTGTGTGCTAGTTTAAAGCCTTTTGCATATTTTTTGCACCTAAGAACTATGCTTTTAAAGAAAAGGAATTTATGCATGTTGCATGTTTGCTGGAAATTGCAGAGAACTTGTATGCTAGCTTGTTTGCTTTGTCTTTATGACTTATTATGCCTAGTTACTACACAAGAAATATGGAATTACCATGTGAGTGTTTGCACAGGTTACCTATGGTTTCTAGTATCATAGTTGGCAGCTTACATGTTGTATTTTCACAGAAAAACAAAAATGGAATTGCTTGCTAGATTTTTACTAGTTTGCTGCTTGAACTCGTACACATTTAGATTTCTATCTCATTCTTGGTTTTAAAATACATTCCAAATTGAGTTTTACATAGATAATCTGCTGGTTAGAGTGATCTGGGATGGTAGAGGGACTAGCAAGTCTTATGCATATTGCTGGAAGGTTGAAATTGCTTATGATTTGATGTTAACTTGTATTTTGTATTTGTATTTTGAAAGTCATGTAAATAGCAAGAAAGTGTTGTGAAGTACCTTAATAAGAAGCTTTGTATCTACAGAAACTCATAGTTGCTGCTTGAAAACTTATGTACAGAATAATTAAAAATGAAATGGAAACTTGTTTTGTCTTTTGACTTAACCTGTCTAAATTTATTTGATGTTACAACTTGGTAACCTATGGGATAAAAACAAGACAGAAATAAGACAGATTAGGTAACTCTTTTGCAAGAAGATTTAGATGGAAAATGTGATCGATCTCAGAAGATTTAAAGAAAGGTAGAAAGGAGAACATTGAGAGGATAGTAGGTATGTGTGAAAAATTTCAGAGCCACTCAAGGGCTTGCAAGGATTAGAACTTATTCTTATTTGCTAAGTTCTTATTGAGTTGTACTTACTACAGCTTAAAGGCTTCATTCACATTCATCAGTGTAAAATATGCATCTACTCATGAAGTTGCTCATCGCGTAATTCTAAGCATATATTATGCGTACCTTAGTGAAGTTGTTCATCAGTAATCATAAGCGTATTTTATGCATCCACTAATGAAGTCGCTCAATGGGTAACCATAAGCGTAAGATATGCATCCAATAAAGAAGTCTCTAATCACATAATTATAAGTGCAAAATACACATCCACTAACGAAGTCGCTCATCATGTACTTAAGCATAAATTACTCATCTACTAATAAAGTTGCTCATCGGTAATCATAAGCATATATTATGCATTAAATAATAAAGTCGTTAATTGTGTATATTATGTAACACCTTATACATGGAGCCATCCTTTTATTGATAAAAAGAATATGGATGAAGTCTTTAAACTCTAGTAACTACAACTCAAGCAAGAGATTAGCAAAAGAGGAATGAAGTACTAATCCTTGCAAACCCTTGAGTGCCTTTGAGATTTTTCACACATATGAGAGAACCTAATATCCTCTTTAATGTTCTCCTTTTTATCTTTCTTTGACTCTTCTAAGGTCGACCACATTTTCCATCTAAGTATTATCATACAAAAGAGTTGCCTAATCTGTCTGATTTCTGCCCTGTTTTTATTAGAGGTTACCAGATTTTAACATCAAGTAAATTGAGACAAGTTTAGTCAAAAGACAAAACCAGTTTTCATTTCATTTTCAACTATTTTGTACATAATTGTCACAGGCATTAACTATAAGTTTCTCTAGATACAAAGCTTCTTCTTTTACAACATGTTTTTACTATTTACATGACTTTCAAAATACAACAACAAAATACAAGTTACATCAAAACCAGCCTTCTAGCAACATGAATAAAACTAGCAAGTCCCTCTGTCATCCTAGCACACTTCAACTAGCAGCATATCTATATATTACTCAATTTGGAATGCATTTAAAAAAAAAAAAAAAAAAAAAAATAGAATGAGAAAGAAATCTCATTGTACAAGTTAAAGTAGCAAACAAGTAAAAGTTCAAGCAATTCTAGTTTTGTTTTTCAATGAAAATATAACATGTAAATTGCTGTAAGTCACTTTCCCTTATTCCTCACACCTGATCATGGTTTGTAATTAGCCAATTGTGGAATTCCCTGCACCCAACTATTGTACTAGAAACCATAGGTAACATGTGCTAACACTTAATCATGGCAATTCTAGATTTCTTGTGTAGTAACTAGGCATAATAAGTCACAAAGACAATAGCAACAAGCTAGCATACAAGTTCTTTGCAAATTCCCATCAGACATGCAACATGCATAATTCCTTTTTCTTTACAAACATAGTTTGTAAGTGTAGAAAACATGCAAAAGGCTTAAAACTAGCACACAACTTGCACTAGCTATTCCAAATACTACTTTTACTTCCACTTTGTCCAACAAGCCTTATGTTTTCTAGTTCAAGATTTGCAACACAATTTCAAGCTTCAAATTTCTCTAACTCCCAGCCAAACCTACTGAGTTTACTAAGTAATGTGCCAGCAAATCCTTAATTAGCAACCAGAATTCATGCAACTGCAGCCAGAGTTACATAGTTCTCTCTTTAGTTTCACTCTCCCACTTTTTCTAGTCAGAAAATGGAGTATAAGAAGGAGAAGAAGAATGAAGGAGACTTAACACTTTTAAGCCATCAGAGGTGGCAGCAAATATGTGTTAGCATGCTAGTACATGGACAGGTAATTGTCTTCCACTCCTTTCACATTGCAATGTAATCTGATGCCAAATTTTGTTTATCCCTGGCTCCACTAATAATAGCAATTTCTTACTTTATACAATTCCAGCAATATACTTGTATTTGTATTTATATATTCATGCTATTTACACCAAATATCCATGCCCTCTTTCTCACGTATATTAATGCTAGTTTCCAGCCATTATACATCCATATTCATTTTCATGCTAAACTTTCTCATTTCTACATACATGTTAACAAATAAATTCTAGCATACTTTAAAATGCACACATTTGATCATATCAACTTAACTAAGAATGTATATCATGTAATACTCCTATGACATGTAAATGACTATATGCAATCAATACATAGTAAGCACACAGCAAGCATATGTAAGACATACACAAGTTCACCACAATGCCTAAGTTTATCACAAGATATACATAACTAGTTAAACATATAACCAACATAGATATGCAACATCTAAAGCATCAATTATCCAGCTTGGCCCTTGCTGGATGTTACAACCTCCCCTCCTTTAAGGAATTTTGTCCTCAATATTCTGTACACTTACTTACTCATGTATGGATACTCCTTCTTGAAGTTTTCTTCCACTTCCCATGTTATTTCATTCTCTGTACAACCTTCCCACACAAGTTATTGGATTTATCTTTAAGAAAACACGATCACCAGTCATGAATTCCAAAGGCTTCCTCCTCTTGTCTGCATAACCTTTTTTATCTGCTTTGGGCTATAACCAATTTTTGCCTTATTATTTTCAGAAGTTTCCTTTACCATCTTTAGCCCCATTAGTTTACCTTCTCTAGCATTATGCTAACACAATAGAGATTTACACTTTCTTCCATAAGGTGCTTTTATGTGGAGCCATTTGCAGACTAGCATGATAGCTATTGTTGTATGCAAATTCAATCAATAGTAGATACTAATCAATCGTAATTTCCTCATGTTTCCAACACACAAGCCCTCAACATGTCTTCTAGTGTCTGTATAATTCTTTTAGTCTACCAATCTGTTTAGGATGATAGGCAAAACTGAAGTGCAACTTAGTTCCCAGGGCTTTTTGCATAGCTTGCCAGAAAACTGAGGTAAACTTAGAATCTCTGTCTGATACAATACTGCTTGGTATCCCATGCAGCTTTACAATTTCCTCTATCTATACCCTGGCCAGCTTGTCAAGTGAATAAGTGGACTTGATAGGCAGGAAATGAGCTACTTTAGTTAATCTATCAACCACCATCCAAATGACATTACATCTAATAGAAGTCTTTGGCAATCTAGCAACAAATTCCATAGCTATGCTATCCCATTTCCACCCAGGTATGTCTAGAGGTTGAAGCATACCAGATGGTTTTTTTTAAAACATTTTTTCTTATGGTTAACCTTGACACTTTGACAAATTAAACACTTGGACACATATTCAGCCACTTCAGTCTTCTTTCTATGCCACCAGTATAGTTTCTTTAAGTCATGGTACATCTTGGTAGATCTAAGATATATTGAGTATTTACTCTTGTGTGCTTCATCAAGAATGATTCGTTTGACTTCTGCTACCTTAGGAACATAGACCCTGCCCCTGAACTTTAAAAGTCCATCTTGATATTCAAAAAAATTCTGAGCTCTCCACTTCTTCAACTCAGTTCTTATTTGGTTCAAATATGCATCATTTTTCTGTGCCAACAAGATTTGCTACCTCAAATCTGGTTCCACTTTAATACAGTTCAACTGAATTCCACTTATGCACAAGCTTTCTTCAATACTCAAGTTTCTGAACTCTTCCAACAATATATGCTCCTTGATCATCATTGCAGCCATATGTCTAGACTTCTTACTCAAAGTATCAGCTACTACATTTGCTTTGCTAGGATGGTATTTAAGTTTAAATTCATAGTCCTTCACAAATTTTAGCCATCTTCTTTGCGTCATATTTAGCTCCTTTGGGTCAAACAAGTATTTGAGACTCTTGGGATCATATACTTCAAATTTTTCTCCATACAAGTAATGCCTCTAGATTTTAAGTGCAAACACAACTACAGCCAATTCTAAGTCATGTGTAAGGTGATTTTCCACATTAGGCCTCAGTTGCCTTGAAGCATAGGCAACCATACGACCATGCTGCATAATAAGACAACCAAGCCCCTTTTTAGAAGCATCACTATATATCACAAATTTCTCTTGAACTTTAGGAATGATGAGTATAGGAGCTGAAGTTAGTCTTTGCTTCAACTCTTGGAAGCTTGCTTTTACACTTTTCATCCAACTCAAAAGTTGCATTCTTTCTAGTTAACCTTGTCAAAGGCAAAGCTAGTTGAGAAAAGCCTTTTACAAATCTTCAATAGTATCCTGCAAACCCCATAAACCTCTTTACTTCTATCACTGAGGTTGGTCTCTCTCATTTTGGCACTGCCTCCACTTTATTAGAGTTAATTGCCACTCCTTGTCATGAGATAACATGTCCTAAGAAGTGAATACTTGCTACACTTTTCAATTTGTTTCTCATTACATGGAAAAAACACTAACTTCTTAGAACAATCTTGTAAAGCATTATGTTCACCTAACCAATCCATGTCAAGAATAATATCTAAATCAATAAGATTTAAACATATCAAGTCTACTGTAGTTTTTCTACCATGCACTTCCAAATTACAACCTAAGCACGTATTACTGGTTACTACTTATTCACCTGTAGGTGTTGCCACCTCTAGGTTAAAAGGTAATTCTTGTACTTTCAAGCATAAAATCTTTGAGCACTCATCATAGAAATGAAAGAATGAGTAGCACTAGAATCAAACAAGAGTTGTACAGGTTGTTAGGATAATAGACATGTACCTGTTATCCCTTTCTAGCACCTTAACTTCCTTTTTCCCCACAGCATATACTTGCCCTGTCCTCTTGGCCTTCCTCTTTGATTCCCTAATTGAAGCTGTGGACATTCTCTGTTGATATGGCCTGGTTGTCCACATTTGAAGCACCCTGTAGTCTCAGTAAGGCACTTGTCTCCTGGATTATTCTTACCACATTTCCTGCAACCCTCAACAAATGATTGATAGGATGCTGGTTGGGGTTGTTTACCCTTTAATGTTCCAGCATTGTCTTTCCAAAAGCCAGTCTTGCTTTTTTGGCCCCCTTTATTCATTTATGCTTCCTTTGGTCTCTTGTTACTTTTTCTTTGATCCTCCTCTGATGCCAACATTTCCCTTTCAGTTGTCTAGAACTTGTTAACTAATTGGGAAAAAAATCTTGCATTCAAAAGTGGGTACTGTAACACCATCTATGCCCCATTGTTTATAAACTTGCATACTTGCACTATTGATCGCTGCCTTGCTTGTGAACTAAATTAACCAGTTTACTTAGGCATACATAGACCAGAGTTGTGAGGAATTTACATTATTTGCTCACTAATTTTACACAGCATGACAATTACACACACTTAACACCCTTACAAACACGAGTGCATCTATTGCCTACTAAATGTAATTGTGTGCTTGAAATGTATGCTAGATGGCTTAAGAGAGGTGATGAGGACATGAAGGATAAGACCTAGAAACTAAAATTTTATAACTTGAAGAATTAAGATGCACAATGGCAATGTCTTAACAAATTAATGATTAATTTGGGTTTATAGAAAGATATAGTATACTTAAAATTTTTATAACTTAGTGATGAAAGGATAGGAAGATTAAATAAATTGAAGAATAAATTAGAAACTTAAACAAGTAATATATATATATAATAATAATAAATAATTAACTAAGTTAAAAGTACATTCAAGAGTGAGAAAATACCAAACAAAATAACAATAAGGTCTAGGATACATAGATTAGCTTAGAATGTATTAGTGTACACATGGTATAATACATGTATAAGTACATGCTCCATACTCTGGAGACAGTTGACTTAATAAATCAATATTTTATTACAAACTTCTCCACTTATTGAATATAATAATATAAGTAATGGTTAGTGGAGGGGCAAATTGGTAACCCAGTAGGGCTAAAGTCTTCATCTCCACCATTTTCCATCCGCATTCTCATGTCTTCTGCAAATTCACCGAGAGAGAGAAAGAACTAGAGAACTTAGAGAGAGCGTGTGTTGCATGTCAAGGTTAGAGACCTCAAATTAAAATACCAATCCGGTAGAAGCATTTAGCTTACTTGAATGTACTAGTAGCTTGCCTCACAAGTTAGTTTAGGGAAATTATGTGAGAAGGAGAATTCTGAACTCTAACCTGCAAATTCAGAAGAGATTGAAGGTTTTAAAGGGAGTACAAAGGGGATTTAAGAGTAGTTGGGAGAAATTTAGTGGCAGGTGTTGTCAAAAAATACTACATAAGTTCAAGTATTATTAACAAGTAATATAGATAGAAATAGAGTGTCGAACCCATGAGGAATTAGATCTAACAATTGCTAAGTACTAAATGCATAATATATGCTTACGATTATGCAATGATTGACTTCGTTTGTGGATGCGTAATATATGCTTACAAATAAATGATTACTGAGTTCATTAGTGGATGCGTATTTTATGCTTGTGATTGTGCGATTAGCAATATCATTAGTGGGTGCATATTTTATGCTTTTAATTAAACGTTAAATGACTTCATTATTTGATGCATAATTTACGCTGATGATTATGTGATGAATGACTTTATTAGTGGATGTGTATTATACGCTTACGATTAAGCAATTAATGACTTTATTAGTGGATGCGTATTATACGCTTATGATTACACAGTTAACGACTTTATTAGTGAATGCTTAATATACACATAGGATTATGCAATGAGCAACTTCATTTGTGAATGCCTATTTTGCACTTACAATTACAGGATTAGTGACTTCATTAGTGGGTGCGTATTTTACGTTTACGATTACGCAATGAGCAACTTTATTAGTAGATGGATAATATACATTTACGATTACACGATGACCGACTTCATTAGTGGATGCGTAATATACGTTTACGATTGTGTGATTAGCAACTTCATTAGTTGATGAGTAATATACGCTTACGATTACACGATTGACGACTTCAATAATAGAATCATAATGTACACTTAGTATTATTTGATTAGTGATTTCATTGGTGGATGGTATGTTACACTTACGATTACATAATGAAATTTTATTGGTGGATGTGTAATATATGCTGACATTATGTGATTAATGACTTTGTTAGTGATGCGTAATATACGCTTACGATAATTGTGATTAAGGACTTCGTTAGTGGATGCGTAATATACACTTAGGATTATGCAATGAGTGACTTTGTTAATGGACGAGTATTTTACACTAACAATTATACAATGAGCAACTTCATTAGTGGATGCATAATATACGGTCACGATTATGTGGTGAGTGACTTCATTAGTGGATGCATATTTTACGCTTACGATTACGCAATTAGTGTAACAGCCATCATGAGCCAAGCTACAAATTGATGCTTGTATGTTGCATATATGTGTTGGTTGTTTATACGAGCTAAATTAGTCATGCATATGCTATGAAAAATCTATGTACTATGGTGAACTAGTGTATGTCATACATATGCATACTGTGTGCTTATTGTATTAATTGCATATAGTCATTTACATGCTATACATTTCTAATTTAAGTTGCTATGATTAAATGTTGGCTTCCACCCCCTTGGAGATATGATCCACAACAACAATGATGTATTGATTGGTGTATGAAGAGATAAAAAGGCCCATAAAGTCCATCTCCCATAAATCAAATACCTCCAGAGTGTTGTTGAGTGGCATCTCATTCTTTCTAGATATGTTGCCTATCCTTTGGCACTTATCACATTTGGAAAAAAAAGTTATTAGTGTCCTTAAACAAAGTAGGCCAATAAAAACCTGATTGGAGTACTTTTACAGCTGTTTGACTCTTTCTAAAGTGACCTCCATACTCATAAGCATGGCAATGATGGTGTATGCTCTCAACTTCTTCCTCCAGAACACACTTCTTAAAATTTGATAAGGACAATGCTTAAACAAGAAAGGGTCATCCCAAACAAAAATCTAATTGCAAAAACTTTTTCTTTTGTTGAGAATTAATTTCAAGAGTAAAGACTTTGCCAACTAGATAGTCGACAAAGTTAGCATACTAGGGGAACCTCTTGTGAAAAACTTAGAAGAGTTGTTCCGACAAGTTTCATTGATAATTGTGGACTCAACCACCTTGTCTTCCCCTTCTAGCCTTGATAAATGATCAGCCACTTGGTTGTCAAAGCTCTTTCAATCCTAAAATATGTGTAGTGAGCAATTACATCATATTAGTCACACGTAGAGTTTGCATCACAAAGAGCACATCCTTTGGCTTTCGAATTGGAGGAAAAAATTGCACCAATCCACAAACAAGTTCAAAACATGGCAATTCGACAACTTCGCACTCTTAAGGAGCTCGCCACTCCTAATCCTGACCATCAACCTCTTTGCATTAATTTTCCTAATAGTAATGTTCCTTTTAAGCTTAAATATGGTCTTATTCACTTACTTCCTACTTTTCGTGGTTTTTCAGGTGAAGATCCACATAAACATATCAAGGAATTTCATTTAGTGTGCTCAAGCATGAAACCGAATGGTGTGACCGAGGAGCAAATAAAACTCCGAGCATTCCCATTCTCCTTAGCTGCATCAGCTAAGGATGGCTATATTACATTCCCTTTGGCTTGATCACTACGTGGAGTGAAATGAAGTTGCTTTTCTTGGAGAAGTATTTTCCTACATCACATGCTGCAAATATAAGAAAGAAAACATGTGGAATAAGGCAATACAATGGTGAAACCTTAAATGAGTATTGGGAAAGATTTAAGAAGTAGTGTACTAGTTGCCCCCATCACCAAATCTCTGATTAACTCCTTATCCAATACTTCTACGAGGGTTTGATGCCACAAGAAATGAACATAATTGATGTCACAAGTGGAGGGGCATTACTTGACAAAACACCCAAGGCTGCAAAGCAATTAATAACCAACATGGCTGCCAATTCACAACAATTTGGAACTCGCATGGATGCACCCTCCAAAAAAGTAATTGAAGTATCTCTAACCTTGAACAAGTTGTCAATCATACTTCTCTTATGCATTCTTTGGCTGTTGGAAATGTGCAGCAAGTGAAAACAAGTGGCATTTGCTCTAACTAAGGGCATCCAATTGATATGTGTTCTACAATGCAAGATGATCCTGTGGAATAAGCTAATACCATTTGTGGATTTTTACCTGGACAACCATAATGTTAAGTATGATCCATTTTCTAAACAAACAATTCTGGCTGGAGAGATCACTTTAACTTGCGTTATGGGAATCAAACCACCACTAAATGAGGTTGAAACATCAACCTTCCTGGATTTCAAGCAAAAATACAATATCAATCTTGACAACCACCCCCCCCCCCCCCCCAACCAATGAATTCATCCAATTCTGGTTTGCCTATGGAAGATATGATGAAAACAGTGGCTTCTAATACATTGGCCTTCCAACAAAGCATGATGCAATTCCAACAAGAAACAAGGTCAAGTATCCAAAACTTGGAGAAGCAAGTAGGATAACTTGCTACTAGTGTGGGTAAATTGGAAACACAAGGGTCTGGTAAGTTGCCTTCTCAAACTACCACTAGTCGAGAAAGTGCTTGTGCAATAAAGTTAAGGAATGGAAAAGAGCTTGGATAAACCAAGAAATATTGCATTGGAGGAAGAGATTGAAGTTGAAGCCGAAACTTTTTCAAAGTTGGCCGAAGCTTCTGCCCCTAATCAAATGAATGTCGAACTTAATTTGGGTATTCCCAAGGTAAATTCTCAAACTATGAATTCCAATTTTAAGCTTACTCCACCTTTTCCTTTGAGTTCTTATAGGTCTAAGAAAGAAGACAAGGATAAGGAGATCTTAGAGATGTTTAGAAAGGTTTAAATCAATATTCCTCTCTTGGATGCAATCAAGCAAGTCCTTCGATATGCAAAGTTTTTCAAGGAATTGTGCATTAACAAGAGAAAACTCAATGGTAAGAAAACAGTAACTGTGGGAGAGAATATATTTGCTATCATTCAGAAGAAACTCTCACTTAAGGAAAAAGATCCTGGTTTGTTTTCTATTCATTGTAAGATTGGTAATACTTGCTTTGAAAAGGCCAAGTGTGACTTAGGAGCTTCAATTAGTGTAATGTCAAAATCGTTAGATGACTCTCTTTGTCTTGGCCCTTTAAAAGAAACGGTGTTATTATCCAACCTGCTGACTGTACATTTGTTTATCCTTTGGGTGTGCTTGAAGATGTCTTAGTTTCAGCTCAAAGTTTGATTTTTCCTACTTTTTTTTATATTCTTGACATGGAGGATGATCACTCACACATGTCTACTCCACTTTTGTTAGGAAGACCAATCCTTAGAACTGCTAGAACTAAGATTGATGTTTTTTTTGGGTACATTGTCTATGGAATTTAATGGCAATGTTGTTCAATTCAATATTCTTTGATGCCATGAAGTTTTAAGATGATAAACAATCTATTACGTGTTTGGATGTTATTGACATTAATGTGCAACAAGTTTTTGACTTAAGTGGTAGTGATAAATTGAACTTGGCAACAAGCCAAAGTTTTGATTCCACTTGTACAAAAGGAGAGGTTACCATAGATGATGCTTTAGTTGATGTGGTCATGGCCTTGCAAACTATGCCATACAAGTATGGTGAGGTTTTTCATGATTTACCAATTCTTATAAGAAACTTTTACCCTCTGTTTTGCATGCACCCAAGATTGAATTAATACCTTTGCCTAATCATTTAAAGTATGTGTTTTTTGGTGAAAATAATACATTACATGTGATCATTGCAAAGAACTTAATAGATGTGCAAGAGGAAAGGCTTGTGTGCATGCTTCGTGACCATAAAACTGCTATTGGATGGATGTTGGCTGACATCAAGGGAATTAGTCCTTCCATATGTATGCATCACAATCTTTTGGAAGAAAATTCGAAGCCAACAAGGGAGATGCAAAGGCGTCTCAACCCACCTATGATGGAGGTAGTCAAGGCCAAAAATATTAAAGTTGCTTGATGCCGGAGTTATCTACCCTATTTTGGATAGCAAGTGGGTAAGTCCTATACACATGGTTCCTATATCGATTGTTATTGCACCCGAAGATCAATAAAATACTACTTTTACTTGCCCCTTTAGTACTTATGCATATAGAAGAATGCCGTACTTGGCCAAAGAGTTGGGCAAAATTTTCATGTCATCTATTATGCATCACGTACACTTGATGAAGCTCAATGCAACTATCATACAGCGGGAAAAGAACTCTTTGCTGTAGTTTTTAATCTTGAAAAGTTTAGATCTTACTTGCTTGGAACTAAAGTGATTGTGTTTTCTGATGATGCAGCTCTTAGGCATCTTTTGAACAAGAAGGAATCAAAGCCTAGATTGATAAGACGGGTCTTGCTTTTGCAAGAATTTGATCCTGAAATAAGAACAAGAAAGGAGCTAAAAATTATGTAGCCGATCACTTGAGTAGATTGTCAAACAAGCAAGTGGAGATAGAATCTGTGAGAGTCTTTTCCCGATGAGAAGTTGTATGCTATGTATGACATTTAGCCATGGTATGCTGATTTGGTTAACTTTTTAGTTACCAAAGAATTTTCTCAAGGTTTGTCCAAATCTCAAAATGATAAGTTTAAAGCAGATGCTAAATATTATCTTTGGGATGATCCATATTAGTGGAAGTTTTAAGGCAACCAAGTCATTAGAATGTGTGTACCCCAATGTGAGTGTAACTTTATCTTTATCTTCAGCCATTTGCATGTTTGTGGAGGACATTTTGGTGTAAAAAGAACAGTTCTTAAGACACTCACATGTGGTTTTTATTAGCCTACCTTGTTTGATGCTTATACATTTAGCAAATCATGTGAACGATGCCAAAGAACGGGTAATATAACTCATCATGATCAAATGCTTTTAACTTCTATTCTTGTATGTGAAATCTTTGATGTTTGGGGTATTGATTTCATGGGTCCTTTTTTAAGAAATCGGTGTAAAATATGGCAATCATATGTGTAGTAGAATTTAAAAGTTCGATTCCCATAACCCAAAATCACCTTATGATTATATGGAAGATGCTAATTCTAGTTTAACAATTAAACAAGAAGTTAGAGAATGTGTACCTCCGAGGCTTTTAATTCTTTCATCTTACTCTTGATTTGGTGTTTCACTCCTTTGTTGATTCATCAAGAGCACAGCAACGACACATGTGTCCCATCTCTAAGTGTATCTACACAAATAAATCCTACCAAGAATCTTCATGCTTGAAGGTGAGAGGAGTCACCAAGAGATTCCTTGTGTGCTAGCACAAGTTACTGAAACTCTCTTGTAATTTAAGAATTGTACTTGGCCTAAAATCTTTCTGAAAGTTTTTGGGCTCTTTGTACAGTAAGTGTAATTATTTTTATCTTCTGTGTCATTTTATTTTGTTAAATCTTATATTTATAAATACTAGCCACCTCCATATGTATTGGACACACATTGGAGATTATACTAACATTAAGATTTAATCATAATTAAATCTAATGCCTAACAAACTTTAATAATTACATTACTGTCCTAAAACTCTTCTTAGTTGAATATTGTCTTATTGTGTGTGACCCCTTAGGTTTAAATTATTGATGGCAGTAGGCATGTAACTTTTACATATTTATTATTGGACCCTGCCCATTAAATTAGAACTCATTCTAATTATTTAAATTAAAACTAAAACTCTTTTAATTCACTCTTTAATTAAAATTAATTAATTAATCATCTATAGATAATTAATTAATTATCAGAGTTTCCTACAAGTCAAGATTGATGCCTAGCAGCACATGATGACTACCTATAATAATATGAATATGGCTATGAACCTTTCCGTTAACGGTTACCATGCAATTCAATCATTCTATCATGTAATGTCCCGATTAAATCTCTTTGGGTATGGAAATAATGTCAAACCCTAAATTTAATCATGTGTCTAATCTTAAAATTATAACTTCATTGGAAAAATTAGAAACTCATATTCTAATATCCACCATGCTATGACCATAGACTTTAAGTAAAATCTTTTATAGACCGCATAGGACATTTGCTGTTTTCTGCTAAGAGTGATAGATCCTTTATTACACATTTACAGACCTCCATATGCAAGTGATTATACCCAATTACTACTTCTTAGGTGACTTATTAATAGAATCAAAGTATAATGACATACATACAAAAAAACTATAATGCCTCAAGTCAAAAGACTATTTGCAAAAATATAATATGAGAACCACCTATTGACATGTAAAGAAACTCCATATAGGTATTCTTAGTCGAGTCAATTCAATGAACTCATTCTTTAATGAGCACCTACATATTTGTCTTAGCGCCTCAAGCACAAGTGACTATGAGATCAGTCACCTTTAATTCTTTGAGCCAACTAGATATGTACTATTCTATCCGGATTCATTAATGCCCTACTTAGTGATCCTACGATTAAGAACATTTAAGAATTAAGCTTAAAGGAAATACATATCATTAGCATGATCTCATTATGATGCTTATTTCTATTTAATTCTTTGGACTGATGATGGTTAATTAATAACTCTTATACATGATATTGTTTGCCACTTATTCAATTAAATTATTTTTTAATAATATTATGGTACATAAAATAATATGTGACAACATCACATGTCATTGGCTTTAGGGCATATTACTAACAATCTCCCACTTGAACTGAAGACAATTGATCATGTATCTAGTACTCATCTTCTCAAGATGCCGATTGAGTTACTAGCTTTGTTTTAGTTTGTGAATTTGCTAAAATCTCTCTGTTGACCTAATATTTGTAAAATCAAATTTTTTTTTTTTTTTTTTATATATGATTTCTTAAATCATATTTGGAATCACAATTCCAAGTGTTTAAAACTCTTATGAGACTGAAGTTCTAAGGCTTAAGCTATCGCCCCATTGTCATCATAGTAGATGCTACTAGATGTTTTAATGGTAAGAACTTCTCAAGTTCATTAACAAACTTGATTATTCAAACACGGTAAGAAAAAATAAAGATTTAGTATTGGAATTTACAATAGCATCTTCTATACTATAATTCCAATTAATCATTTCAATGGTGAACTCACATATAGAATTCAGTCCTTTTATTATACATATTAGATTCCAATTATAACTATTATCAAACAACTTCTTAACTGGTTTTACATTCATACAACATTCTTAATGTGTAGTATTTCTTATATTTCAGCTGAAATATTTATAAAACTCTCACTAGTCTCATTGAAAATCTTGATTTATCCACATTCTTATGTATATCAAACTCTTTGATATCTATAACGAATTAGATGAACCAATTTCGGAAAAATTTGTTTCAATTCATAAAATGAAACATTGAAGTTTACACTCTACGTGGTCATTACTTAACCCAAAACCTTACAGCACGAGCTGACAACAGCGATGCACCACTTGTGTTTGCGTTCCCGAAGGCACCCCTCTCTTTCAAGAGTATTCACGGCACTAGATGTACAACTTTTTTATTGCTATAATATTCTCTTTGTTTCAAATGAGTTATGTAGTTATGATTTCCTTTATAGGCATCTCATGTCTCAAAACTTGAATATGTAACCCCGTAGTAAAATCTTTATAGACTATTAATGAATCAATATCAAAGTCAATGATTGGCTTTGCTTATAATTGTTAACTATTAACATTACTAAACATAAGTCTCTACCTTTCCATCTTTACTATATAGACCCTTCCTTTTTGTAACCATTAAGTACAATACTTTTAGTAAGGTTAGTTAAAGTATAATACCTTTTGTTTGAGTAAATAAAGTCCATTAAGATTTATGACATATGTATACAAATCAAACTTCATCTCAAAGTTTTCTACGCTAAGTCTTTTTGCCTATGTATACAAATCCTGAAATCTTAATGATTAAGATCAGATTTTTCTCCTATGTAATATCGAACATAGAGTCTTATGTATAAACTCAGATGAAACTATATAAGTAAACTAATTGTGGTTTTAGAAAGCAATTGGAAGATTATTATAACTTTTTAAGATTGTATCATATCTAATATGTTAAGATCTCTCTTGTAGACACACCACTTATGGTGTTCTTTAAGAAAAGTTAACTAAATGAGAATCACATTCTCTTATGAGTTATCTAAGAATTCATAGCTTTAAATAACCCTCCTTGATCTTATCTAAGAGATTTAATACTTAATTGGTTTCTATTTAACTTGAAATATGAATCATTTGAACATTTCAAATATTTCATTTTGATACTTCAATAGGTACCAATTACCTTAACATTGATGATTCTTTGATAGAGGTAATTAAGCATGGGTAACCATCCTAATCAAACGAATTCAAATGTTCTCATTTTAGTTGTTCAATGTCAGAAGACATTACCATCTAGTTCTAACTTATAAAAACTAATTAAGCACCAATATTAAATAAACTTTTATTATTATAAAAAGAACATGAATCAATTCTAAAAGAAATAGACATAATGTTCTTATTGGTACTTTAAGTTAGTTTTATAAATTTTAGTACGTGCCAATAGTAATACTAAAATAGAAGATCTTACAACCAATGTAGTAACACTTACCACATCTTGGGGTGTAGTTTGTCTTTGCACTATTTTAGATTCTTGTTATTTCTCTCATTTTGTAAACTTTTTGCAAATATGTGAAATACATAAGGTATATTAAAAGTATAGTTAAATTATTAACGACACAACATTTTTCACCTTGACAAGCCTTCTTAAAGCTTATACAACTACCTTATAAGACATCTCTCACAGCAACCTTCTTAACAGCAAAGGAAGTATTATCCCTTTCCATTATTGACTATAGGTATTCTTACCTTAATTAGATTTTGACTAAGAGACTTGAAATTTTGCATAGTTGCCTTATCTATTTCGTCAACTTTTGAAGGCCAAGTGTGGTCATAGTTGCCTTATCTATTTCGTCATGTAACTTTCATAAATCTTATGACATGGAGTTAAACATGTAGTACAATACTTGCATGTTATACTCCAACTACTTAGTTTATTCCTCATATGCATTCTTAACAACACTTGTTAGAAGCATAATTCCAAGCTTATAGCTATCTGGATGAATTTTGAGAACACTTCTCATATTCGTTGACCAAATAATAAATTTAGAGACCAAGTCAATACATTGTTATATTTAATTCTAAATGTTGGTTAAAATTTGGTCAATGTGATCTACCATAGTTAATTTTTAATCTAGCATCTGTTTAATTATTTTTCACCACAAAGACTGTCATTAATCTAAATGGTGTCTCCCACTAAATTTTTCTATTTTCATTATCCTCTAAATGAAAAACAGGTGACCTAGTTGAAAGGTCTCCTAGTGGGGATTAGGATCCCATCACTTGTACATAAAAGTCTTGTGTGACACAACAAATCATATGTACGTGAAAGGTAGATAACTTTTATCGAAATTCATCATATGAATTTCCTAATCATGTTTAGCCCCTAAAAGTATGCAACCTTGTGTGACACAACAAATCACATACTTTTTAGTAAGTCAATCCTACCATTCATAACAACTATATTCCAATGTATACAGCTCTTGTGTGACACAACAAAGCCATATTATAAATTATTTTTGAAAATAATATGTTTATATGCAAATTTGTTGTGTCACACATGGTTTGCATTTTCTGGGTTAATTTGTATTATTTATTTGTATAAATGATGCTTATGAGGTATTTTGATTATTAGAATAGGAAGTACAAATCTAATTAAGGAATTAGATATTAATTAGGAAAAGACTCCTTATTTAGAAGTCCTTGCTCAAGGACGTGCAAGTGTGGTGAAATTTGACACATTCATATTATTCTATCTTTTTGGTACCTTATTCTTAGTCTTCTATGCATATTTTATGTCTTATTTAGTTTACTTATATTGTTTTGTGTAAAATGGAGCATTTGAGCAAGTAATGACTAGAATGAGCACATTAAGACAAATCTATGAGTTGATAAAGTGCAAATCCTAATTGGACTAGGAATCCTAGTGGCAATAAAGGATTTCTACATGAGAAATCCAACTTTGGCAAGGAATCTTTTTGGGATTAGGATTAAAAGAAGATCACAAGATCAGATTAGAATATTCAAATTTTGGATAGAATAGGAAGTGCAAATCTGATCTCTAATAAGGAATTAGATATTAAGTAGGAAACGACTCCTTCTCGTATAGGTCTGATTGAGAAGTACCATTACATGCAATTTTCTTCTTCTTCTCTCTCAAAATTTTAACAATGAATAGAATATTTTCTTTTCAATTCATGATGATGCTAGCTTAAGTTTTTGTTCAATTGCAAGAGGTAAGTAGCCTTGATTAATGAAGCTACTATGAGAATCTGTTTTTAATAGAAAATCTGATGTTATATACAAATGCAAGTATTCATGTTTTTCTTAGTTAATTGCTTAATAAATATGTATTTTAGTTTGTTATGATGTACACATGATAGATTGATATATGTAATCTGATGCTAGTTAATTGATTAATATCTTTGCATGGTTAATTAACATGAGCAGTAAAAGTAGCACTAGAATTAAATATGAGTTTATTTGATAATTGCTTAGAAAATCTGATCTAGACTAAGTTAATGCTGCTTGTGTTAATTTTTAGAACAATTGCACCTATCTAGTTCGTAATGCTTTCACATAATTATATCCATAACGCTTGATGAGGGTTATTATGTGATTAGTGTTAGTTATTCTGCTTGACCTAATTAACAAAGAGGTAAGAAAGACTTTTTCCATTGTTGATTTGCATGCATATGTGTATATTCAGTTGACATTTGTTTTGTTTTCAATGATTAATAGCTGATGAATCTTTGCGTAAACTTCTTTGTAGTTGAGTCGTACAAATCTTTGATTATTTGCTTAGTTTAGTAAGTTTCTAATAAAAATGTTTTTTACATTTAGAATTTAATTCTCTTGTTTTTCTTGCTTGCTTAGATATTTTAATTTAGTTTAGATCAAAGATCAACACCCCATTTATTTACTTTGTTGTTTTGAGTGATTATTAGTTAGTTTGCATATTTATAGCATATTATCATCACAACCTATTTTAGAACTCCATTCATTTTATACATCTATTTTGTTTTGTATTTTCTTGCATTAGTTTAATATACTTTTATTGCTGATTACAGTATTTGGCTTAGGATTGATACTTGAACTTGTTGTGCTCTTTTGCTTTGGTTTAATTTAATTAAATAAAAACTACTAGCTTGAGTTGAATTTGATTAATTTAATTGTTTCTCTGTGGGATCAATACCCTACTAGTAATACACAAATATAGTTAGTTAGGTTTTAATTTGGTGAACCTATATCAAAAAGGGAAATATCAGCAACATTGAATGTAGCAGACACATTATACTCATCTGGAAGATCCAACTTGTAGGCGTTATCATTGATTTTCTCCAAGACATGAAATGGCCCATCTCCTCTTGGATGTAATTTGGTTGTCCTAGAGGCTGGAAACCTCTCTTTTTGCAAATGAACCTAAACCCAATCTCCAGGTTCAAATGTAACACGCCTTCATTCCTCCTTGCAATTATAAGCCTCACATTTTCATGGATTGACTTCACCAAATCAGCTTTCTTCTGTCCATCTAAGCTAGCCCTTTCATCAACATGTAAAGGAATCAAATCGAATGGAGTAAGAGGGTTAAAATGATACACAATTTCAAAGGGTAAGAATTCAGTAGTGGAATGCATAGCCCTATTATGTGCAAACTCTATGAATGGCAAACATTCCTCCCACGTTTTTAAATTCTTTCCCACAACAGTGCATAATAATTGTTCAAGTGTCCCTATTTACTACTCTGTCTAGCTGTTAGTCTGGGGGTGACAAGTAGAAGAAAATAATAATTTAGTTCTGAGTTTACCCCACAATACTTTCCAAAAGTAACTAAAGAACTTAGCGTCCCTAAATAATACTTCTTGGAACACCATGCAAACACACTATTTCTCCTTTACAAGTCAGCTATACTCGTGGCATCATCTATTTTATGAAGTGGAATGAAATGCGCCATTTTACTAAACCTATCCATAACCACAAATATGGAATCATGCTCCTTTCTAGCCCTAGGCAACCCCAATACAAAATCCATCGACAAATCAACCCAAGGCTCACTAGGTACAGGTAAAGGTTTGTATAAACCTTGAGGTAAGACCTTAGATTTGGACTTCTTCCATGCAATGCATCTATCATAGGTGCGCGTAACATCCCTTCTCATCATAGGCCAATAAAAATGTTCTTGCAACATCTCCAAAGTCTTTCTAACACCAAAATGGCCCATCAAACCACCATTATGTGCTTCACGCACTAGCAACTCACGGATCGAACAAATAGGTACACACAACTTATTTCCCTTAAACAAGAATCCATCATATTTGTAAAACTTACCAAAGGCAACCTTCTGGCATTCATCATAGACAATAGAAAAATTAGCATCTTTGGCTTTACATCTCTTTAATGCATTTAAAACCAAGTAATTTAGCACTCAATGAAGTAAGAAGTACATATTGCCGAGATAAAGCATAAGCAAAAATGTTCTCCTTACCTTGCTTATGACGAATAACATAGGGAAAAGTAAAATAAACTCCAACCACCTGGCATGCCTTTTTATTCAACTTATTTTGGCCCTTAAGATGTTTAAGGGATTCATAATCCGTGTGAATCAGGAATTCTTTAGGCCATAAATAATTACCAAGTCCCAAGAGTTCTGACAAGTGCATACAACTCTTTGTCATAAGTGGAGTAGTTCAAGGTCACCCCACTTAGTTTCTTACTGAAGTATGCGATTAGCTTCCTTTCCTGCATTAAAACAGCTCCAATTCCTGTGTTAGAGGCATCACACTCAATTTCAAAAGTGTTAGTAAAGTTAGCAAGTGAGTACTAAAATTTGAAAGCATTCTCTTGTTCAACACCTCAATGAAACCTAAAAGACTTTTTGACAATCTCAGTGAATGGTGCAGCAAGTGTACTAAAATCCCTCACAAATCACCTATAAAAACTTGTTAAGCAATGGAAACTCCAAACTTCAGTTATGCTCTTAGGCATTGGCCAATCCTTGATGGCCTTAACCTTTTCCACATCTACTTCTATACTTTGAATACTAACCAAATATCCTAGAAAGACAACTCTATCCATGCAAAAGTTACATTTCTTTAAATTAGCATACAACTTTTCTTTCCTCAGAACATCCAAAACACATTTCAAATGCTCAACATGATGATTTAAGCTCTTGCTATATGTCATCAAAATAGACTGCAACAAATTTGCCTATGTAAGCTCACAAAAGATGGTTCATCAACCTCATGAAAGTACTAGGTGCGTTTGTAAGACCAAAAGGCATAACTAACCACTCATAAAGCCCATGCTTCATCTTGAAGGTAGTTTTCCATTCATCACCCTCTTTCATGCAAATTTGGTGATATCCACTTTTTTAAATGAATTTTACTAAACACACAAGCACTGTGTAATTCATCCAGCATATCATCTAATTGAAGGATGGGATGGCGATACTTTATCCAAATATTATTGACAGCTCTGCAATTAACACACATCCTCCATGATCCATCATTCTTAGGGACAAGTAGCATAGGCACGAGGCAAGGGCTCATGCTCCCTCTAATGTAGCCTTTGGCCATCAGCTCTTCTACTTGTCTCCTCTGAATTACTTTTATATTTGGAATGTTTGCTGGGCACAAGGCCTATTTAATGCTCAATGCCTCTAATGGGTATTAATCCTTTAGGCATCTCTTCAAGAAAAACATCCTCATGTTCCTGTAAGAAAGATAAACAACAAGCACTAGGCAAATTATGGTTAGTATCATCAAGGTTAAGGAAAGATTCTTTATAAACAAATAAAAGCATATGTTGTTTAGCAATTAAAGCTCTTTTTAACTCTCCCTCTTTTGCAAAGAAACTTACTTTTGCCGTTTCTTTTCTCTCAGTAGGAATTCTTTCTTTTCTCTCTTGTGGCCCTATTATTTTTCCCTCATTTTTTGCCAACTCTTCTTTTTCTTCATCACTCTTCTTTTTTCTCCTTTCTCTCTTATGGCACTATTTTTTATTTTATTTTTTTCTCATTTTTGGCCAACTCTCATTTTTCTTTGTTATATCACACTTTGCATATTTCTATCAAGCTCACTTTTTAACTTCATTAGTTCTACCATCCTTTACAAAGCTGGTATTCCTAAACCCATCATGGATAACCTTCCTATCATACTGCCACAACCTTCCTAATAACATATGCTCAGCATGCACAAGTACAACATCACACAACACCTCATCATTATACTTCCCAATAGAGAACGATACCAAGACTTTCCGATTTACCTTGACCTTCTCATATTCATTCAACCACTACAGCCTATAAGGCCTAGGATGCTTAATCAAAGGTAAACCCAATTTCTCTACTAGGTAAGCAACTCGCAACATTGGTGCAACTTCCCCCATCTATGATCACACTACAAGCTTTATTATTAACATGACACCTAGTGTGAAAAATATTCTTCCTCTGTTATTTGACCTCATCTACCTTAATTTGTGTACTCAAGGCACGTCTAGCAACAAGAGACTCTCCATCAACCGCATACTCAACCCCCTCATCATCGGTAGCATTGGCTAACTCGGGCATCTCATAACTATCACTCTCACTCTCAGTGACTACTTCTCCACTATCAAGCATGATCACCGCTCTTCTGTTAGGACATTGTGAAGCTATATGCCCCCAAACACTTAAAACACTTTATATCCCTATTTCTAGTAGGCTAGTCAATTTTGGGTTTCGGTTTTCCAGTTAATTCCTCTTTTCTTTTGGGTACTTCTGTCATTTCTTTATGGACAACTGTATCACTCCTATCATTACTAGCCCATTTTGACCTTCAAGAAGATGCAGAAGCTGAGTTAAACCTCGCTGCCCCCTTCCTCTTCAACTGCCTTTCAACCTTCATAGCCATGTGCACCATGTCCTCCAACTCCAAGTAGTGTTATATAACTCAACTATGTTGGCTATCTCTCTATTTAAACCACTCAAAAACTGAGCCATAGTGGCTTCCTTATCCTCTTCAACTTTAGCCCTCATCATAGCCACCACTATCTCCTTATGATAGTCCTACATGGTCGTTGAACCTTGTGTAAGGCTTTGGAGTTTCTGGTAAAGGTCTCTATAGTAATGGGTGGGTATGAAATGTTACCTCATGAGAACCTTTAATTCATCCCAAGTATCAATAGGCTTCTCACAATTTCTCTTCCTGTTAGTCACAACTTGATCCTACAAAATGATAGCATAGTCAATGAATTATGGCAATCAAAAATTAACTCTATCTTCTTCTCCCACTATAAATAAGATTTTGGATCGTTTCTACTTTGGAATGTAAGAATTTTCATTTTAATGTTGCCTAAGTTCCTATCAACCTTTTCATCTTGGTTGCCATAATCCCTTCTATGGCCTCTACCATGCCTACCATCTCCTATAGGCCTAAAACTTCCCATTTGCTCTTGATCCTCATCATCCTCATTCTCATCTTCAAGCTCAAGTTCAAACTGCTTTATTGGGCCTCCTATCTTCTACTTCTTGATGATTGCACCCTCTTTATCTCTAACAACTTAGTAGATTGCCGAAGTTGATCCTTTACTTCATTATACATTACGACCATCTTCTCAAACTGCTGTTGCATAGCTTGCAATGTAAAAAAGGTGTTATCCTGTTGTGAATCATTGTGATTTGACATATTGCAAGCATGATTAGTAAAATCAATGAATGGAGATACGCAGCCTCACGTGTTTCACTCATTTTTTATTTTATTTTTTTTCAAAATGATTGTCTCCACTCTTACCATTTCCCTCTTTATGTTTCCGCTAATGTTCTCTTTAGAACTACTTCAAGAGCCCAAAATTTGCAAAGACTAACACAAGTAAGATTAAGGAAACTATAGTAGCAATGCCGGGGTAAACAAACAAAGGAAAAAAAGAAAAAGCACAAGTCGAGTGAAGCATTTGAATCACATAATCCAAATAGTAATTCAAAGAACTGATTCTAATAATATATCATCACTATCTTTTTTTTTCTTTTTGCTTTTTTTTTTAATCTAGCAATTGACTTGTTTTATTTTTATAAAGCAATGCCTCCTTTGTGTATCCAAATATCAGTTATATATATATATATATATATTTTTGGCTTCAGCAAAATTGTAAACCAGAAGGAGAACTTAGATTAATCAGAACGAAATTTTAAAAAATCAGGATGAGAAAAAATCTGAAAGCAAGTAAATTGGTGGAAAAAAAAAATGAAAAAGGGAACATGATTTCTAGAGCCAAAGCTTTGATACCAACTGATGTCAACCCTTGGCGATGAATGCCTCAAGCCCACCTGAGATTAAATCAAAACCCTAAGAAAGCTATAAGTCAAATTCTAAGAAGATTAAAACCCTTGAAGAGCAAGCTCCAAGAACCTTAATCCATGATTGAACGTCACAAAGATAAGGTCTTTGATAAGTTCAGAAGGTAGTTCATGAAAGAACAAGAGAAAGCTGCTGCATCCTTGAAAACTTTATATTTAGTTCTAATCTCCCTTCATGAGTTCATCCTACCTCTATATATATATATATAAGGGAACAAATAAAAACCCTAAAACTAATGGATTACTAATAAAAACCTAATTAAAGCCTAATTAACACAAAACATAAGATAAAGTATATGGGCTTAATTAAAAGTAATGTTCAACCCATTAAAATTCAGCCTAGCCCTTCATGCATTCTCTTACACTTGTATTACATGAACTAGAGTTGATTCTCCTTCCTTCAAGCCTATTTTTCCAATTGTCACATTGCTTTGCAAATTATTATTCTCAACCCAGCAAGCTTGAACTAATCTGGGACATGTAAAGGCTCCTTGAATGTTTGTCCTCCGTGATTCTCATCAAAAGGTGCCATAAGGGCAAGAAAATGTAGTTTTTTATTGGTCTTCAGGGGCAATAGTAATTTGATTATACTGAAATAACCATCTAGAAGACAATAATATTTCTTACCTACCAGTCAATCTAGCATTTGTTCAATGAATAGAAGGGGAAAGTGGTCCTTCCTTGTAGGTCTTTTCAACTTCTGGTAGTCCATGCATACCTTCCAACCAATAATGGTTCTTGTAGAAATGAGTTCATTGTTTGCATTTGCAACAATTGTCATCCCTCCTTTCTTTGGTACACATTGGATAGGACTTACCCAATGGTTATGCTCCATGAAGCATACAAATGAAAGGGCTTATACTTTTAATTTCAGCAATGTTCATCCCAATGCTCTTTTGTGTTAATACACGAAGGAGTTTTGTCTTCTTGCATGTTAGTAAGAGAAGCAGAAATAATAATAGCAAAGTAGATGAAGGACCAAGAAAAACATACCAGGTAATGGTTTCAGCTTCAAGATGGGGGGTTCTTCAATTGATGGCCTTGATCCGAATGGAGTTGATGGTGGTAAATCCAGATTTTCAATCTTCAATTTGGTTTTAGCATACATGCTGATGCATCCAATAAAAATCATCTTATTCTCTTGTAGAGTGTGAAATTATTGAACCTTCAAGAGGGTCACTTGGATGTTCTTCCAAGAATATCTCTTGAACAAGGTTACTACTCACCATGTCAATTGCAAAACATTCTTCATGCTCTTGAGGGAATTTCATGGATTCAAAGACATTAAACTTAATCTCTTGATACCTTAAGTAGAACATCAATAAGTGATATCAGCTAATTATTCACCTTTTTGGACATCAATAAGTGTCCTACCAATAGCTAGAAAAGGTCTTCCTAATATGATAGATACCTTAACTAGAACATCCTCTACAATTCCTCTAGGGTGTGTAAGTGATCTATTAGCTAATTTTAGAGTTATTGATATTGGTTTTACTCCACCTATTCCCAGTTTTTGATAAGTTGAAAAGGGCATTAAATTTATACAAGCTCCTAAGTCACAAAGTGCCCAACCAAAATGTTGTGTGCCTATAATGCAAGGAATAGTAAACCTACTTGTATCTTTTGACTGGGTGGTAGATTCTTTCGAAGTATGGCACTGCATTTTTCAATAAGTGCAACTGTTTCATGATCACCAACTTCCTCTTATTGGATAAGATGTCTTTCATGAATTTTGCATAGCTTGATATTTGTTCAAGAGCTTTAGCAAAGGGAATATTTATGTGGAGTTTCTTGAATATATCCAAAAATTATAGAATTGCTTGTCAAGGTTCTGCTTGTGGAACCTTTGGAGGAATGGAAGAAGAGGGTTTACCTTTTTAGGCTCAACAACTACCTTCTTTTCCTTCTCCTTTATGATTTTAGGAGGCAATTCCTTTTTAGTAGGAGATGTAGGGATTTCATCAACTTGTATTTTCTTTTTCTGCTACTCTAACTCCTTCCCACTCCTAAGAGTTATTGCCTTACATTGTTCCTTACTCTCCTTCCTTGGGTTTGCTTCGGTATCACTAGGAAGAGAATCATGAGGTCTACTAGTCAAAGCATCTGCTAGTTGCCTAATTTGTGTCTCTAATGTTCTCAAGGGCCAGCTTTGCATTGAATAATAGAATAT
Organism: Quillaja saponaria; assembly: GCA_029379385.1. NCBI lineage: Eukaryota > Viridiplantae > Streptophyta > Magnoliopsida > Fabales > Quillajaceae > Quillaja > Quillaja saponaria. The sequence goes on along the minus strand of CM055616.1, from coordinate 18,956,606 downwards.
GTCCAAAACATGTATTGTTGATGTAGATCTTCCAAAGATGGCTTCTTTTTAGGAGCTACGTGATTATTCCAACCAAAATTTAGGTGGTTTCTCTACTCTGGATTATATGTGTTGGAGTAAAGGTTGTTTTGATGGTTGAAATTTTGAACATATTGGACTGCTTCAGTATTTAGGCATTGGTTCGCCATAATCTTCACATAACAAGGCAGTGGCCTTAGCTTGTTGTTTCACTCAAAAATTATCAAACCTCTTTGTCAACCCAACCACTTGTGCCATCAAAGCAATGATGGCATAAATTACATGAATTCCAGCAACTCTTCAAGATGCTAACCTTTTGGTTGGCCATTGATAAGAGCTTGAGGCCATCTTTTCTAAAAGTTCATAGGCATCATCAGTAAATTTACCCATCAAAGCACCACCAACAACATCATCAATTGTCTTTCTAGTTTGGTTTCCTACCCATTATAAAAAGTATGCACTTGCAGCCACTTAGGAATGCCATGATGTGGGCACTTTCTCATTATGTCTTTATATCTTTCCCACACCTTATAAAGAGACTCTTGATCTTGTTGAATTTGATGTGATTTCATTTCTTAGATTGGCAGTTTTGCAAGAGGAAAGAATTTAGCCAGAAAATTTTTGTGCCATGTCAAGTGGTGATGGAATGTTGAGGTAATGAATACAACCAGCTTTTTGCCTAATATTGGAGTAAGAAAGGAAAAAGCCTAAGGAGGATTGCATCATTGACGGCATTGTATTAAAAGAGACATACTATAAAAATATATCAGTTTATGAAACTTCTTATCTGGATGGGAATCAAAAAATTCGAAGTTCAAAATATTTAAAGATAAAAGGGATAAATATCTCTTCTGGTTTGAAAACCTCTTGTAACCATTCTTTTCGATTATAAATGATGGAATCGCCCATTGCGATATATAAAAAATGATCAATTTGCAAATGCTGTAAGAAAACGAAATGTCACTATTTTTTTTATACATGTCAAAGTGATGGAAAAGAAAGAATATCTTTTACATATCCACCCAGTTTGTCAACTTTTTTTGAAATGATACAAAGAAAGATGTCTCTGTTCACAACAGAAAAACTATCCTATGAAGAATTATATAATTATTGGAGTTCTATCTTCACTTGCTAATCCCCCAAACTGAGCAAATTGTTAAATCGTCTGGATTATGCCCGGTTTGATCTCAAAATTATTCACAGCAATGGTTGGTTTTTGTATGCTAAAATGAAGGCCTTGCACAAGAGGGACATCATAATCCCTCAAGGCCTTGTTTTCATGAATTTCTTGATTGTCAGCCATTGCACGAAATTGTTTTGGGATTTGGTTCTTTCTCAACTTTCTGAGTGTTCGTTTTATCTTGGGATCGTATGGTAGCAGTTCCAAATCTCTAATGTTTTGCATGCAATGTCAATAGCACCTAAAATCAAGAATAAAAAACTTGAATTAGAATCAAGTAAGCTTATAATGATATTTTTTTTTTTAAATTTAATTATTCCCCCCCAGCAGCGGCGCCAAAAACTTGATAGGTAATTTACAAACGTAAGGGCACGTATCCTCAAGTAATAAATAGAGATCGTTACCATGATGAATAATTATTTTTTGTGCTAATTACCACTATGATGCAGCTTAACTCTAATCAAGCCAAATGCAAATTCAAAGATAAATTTGATTTAAAAATTTTAAAACAATCCATACATTAGCTAATATTAACTCGTATTTCTTAATCAATTACTAGCATATTCCTATGTTAATTATATATTCCCTTTAGTCTAAGTCTCTATATCTAATGAGAATTATTCTAAACCAAACTCACTAAAACCTAATCTCCTGATTACTTATGGTAAAAGAGTATATCTCTATCTCTTAAACAAACAGATCATCGAAATCATTTGAATAATCCAAACATAAGTTATATCACCTAAGGCTAATCCTAAAACTGACCCTTCCAAGTGAAATTCACAATTCCTAATCAATCTAACTGGTGATCAAGCAATTAGAAGCATTAAGAACAAGACAATATTACTAAAACTCAAGCATATATTGAAATAAAACTAAAGCCACATCAGCTACATGAGAGTTTAGTTACTACCCCTAGAATATGACTACTCCATACTAACTACATAAAACATAAAATCTAAAGACAAAGCCATTACAAGTAAATAGAAAATAATAAGAAGAAGAAATAGAAACTAGAAGTTATATCACTCTTCGCATCTGTTTCATCTCCTTAGCACTTTCTATCATGAGCTCTGGTATGTCTCTCAACCTCAACATTGCTTTTGTATTTAGAAAGCCTTTTCCTCTTATTTTATTTAAAATAGAAGTCCCAAGAATCCGTACAAGTGCTGCGGTGCAGGCAACTATGGTGCTACGAAGCACAGGGTCTGTTTAATTTCAATAGAACTCGTCTTGACCCATGCCTCGACTGCATCTTCATAGGTGCTGCGGTGCTAATCCCCCTACTTGGTTTACAAAAGTTGTCCTTACTTTGGCGCTACGGCTTCCTTCTCATCACACTACGGCTACATTCTTCATGCGCCGCAGCTTCCAGCTCCCTGAATCATTTGGTTTTCCTCTCTTTATATTAGTACAATGGCTTCATATTAGTGGCGCCACGACTGAGTCCTCTCTGCTTGATCATCACATTCTTCCCTTTTAGGCATTGTGACTTCATGTTATGTAGTGCTGAGGCTCCAGTTAAGTTGCTTCCCTTCTCTAATTCGAACTTGGACATTGCAAAAACACCTAAAACAAATTAAGTACCAAAATTCATAAAACTAATCCTAATTAAGATAAAAACTCCCCAAAACAATTAAAAAAACTAACACTATATTTGACTAGTATTCTAACGAAAAATATCAGGATTAGGACCAAATATGAATTAGAATCATAGTGAAATAACTCTATTATCTAGAGCTATCAAATATACTCTTTTACCACATATAATAAGGAGATTGGTTCTGAATGAGTTTGCCTTATAATAATTCTCATAAGAATATAGGGAATTAACTAAGGGAAATATATAGTTGCTAGACATAGGAATATGATAGTAATTGATTACGAAATCTAGGTTAATATTAAGCTATTGTATAAATTGAATTAAGCTAAAGTTAATTAGGTGTAGTGTGAGGGATTTCACGAACCTAGGCTTAGTTTAAATATTCTTATAAATTGCTTAAAAATCTCTACATTTATATTTGCTTTATTAGAGTTAGGTTGCATATTATTGGTCTTTAACATTAGAAAGTAATTTATTCCTCATGGGAATGATCTCTGTTTATCACTGTATTATTTGAGGATGATATGTGCACTTGCTTTTGTTAAATCCTTATCAATCTCACCAATTGAATTTTGAGCAATACATCTTGCGACCGCCTCCCTTGGATTACCCCTAGAACATTCTCTTCAAAATTCGAAAAGGAAAGACATGAAGCAGAAAAGAATCCTTAGAAGTCAGTTTAGCTGTACCTTTCCAGCATGTAAGGATAAGTCCAAGAGTCTTCAAAACCTTAAGAGTGATACTCACCGAACACATTGGGATGTTATCAAGATCCTTAGCATTACAAGCTTTCCAAATCTCCCAAACAACCAGACAAGGAGTAACTGATCTCAAATAACCAAAAAACGAAATTGTACCGACTTGCCACCATAAGCGAAACATATCATGAATTGAGACAATGGAAAATTGCAAATCAAAACAATGCAAAAAAATCTGCCATGCATCTCTTGCAACCTGAGAGGAGATGAATAAGTGTTAACTGGTTTCCACTTCACGATTAGTGCAACAATGATACTGATAAACCATTGAAATATTAAATCTAACCACAGTGCTATCCAAAGCCAAAAGCCTAAACCATAACTTCCAAAAGAAAATTGACACTTTAATTAGAAGCAGGGGATGCCATGAATAATCAATCAAGAGATGGCAGCACAAAGGAAGATTGTCATATCACATAAGCAGACAAATTATGAAGGAGTGGCAATTATTGGATGTAACTTACCACAATATTTTACAACAAGGAAAAGCAACCAAAGAGATTGTCCGTTTTGAAGATTGTACCAAAACTTCATTGAAAATGCCATCAGCCAAAGAATACCAAAACCACCTTCCTGGTAAGGGTGAAGAATGGTTTACCAAGAATACCAATGGAACTTTCTAAGACCATCTTTAGTCGCCCAAAAGAAATTAGCTAAAGCTCACTCAATTTTAGCAAAAAAAAAAACCTTTGGAGGATCCAAGGCACTTAAGAGATACAAAGGCATAGAATTAAGTACATGCTTTATTAAGACTAACCTACCACATTAAGAGAGGAATTTGGAGGACCATGAGGAGATTCTTAGTTGGATCTATGCAAAATGTTAGAAAAAGGGCTATTGTCTTATGTACAACAAATAATGGGCAGCCCAAATAGATCACCGGAAGTTGCTTATGAGAAAAGTCGATCGCATTCTTAATAACCCTTAGCCGTTGAGGGGATGCCTTAGCACAAGTTATAAAATAACTCTTTTGCTTATCCTCAAATTGACCTGGATTTGACTCATATGCTTCTAAAAGAACATTAAACCAACACAGGAATGTTTCTTTCTAGATGAAAAATATAATTGTGTCATTAGCAAAGGATAAAAGTCTAATTTTTGTTGAGCCAATGTGGTGATAGTAATAGTCAATAGTACCTGATTCTAAGTGATGAGTCGTCGATGGTCACCAAATTAAAACCTTACTAACTATATTAGTAGTATAGTAAGTAGGGGATCGATCCCATAGAGAAACAATTAAATTATTCAAATTCAACTCAAGCAAGTAGTTCTTATTTAATTAAATTGAACCAAAGCAAAATATCACAAGAAGTTCAAGTATAAAAGTAAATCAAACTAATGCAAGAAATTTTAAAAACAAAACATATGTATAAAAATGAATGGATTTCTAAAGTTGTGGTGATAATATACTATAAATATGCAAACTAACAAAATTGCACTCAAAACAGCAAAGTAAATAAATGGGGTGTTGATCTTTGATCTAAACTAAATTAAAATAGCTAAGCAAGCAAGAAAAACAAAAGAATTAAATTCTAAATGTAAAAAACAAATTTTGGTAGAAACTTACTAAACTAGGCAAACAACCAAAGATTTGTAAGACTCAACTGCAAAGAAGTTTTTGCCAAGATTCATGAGCTATTAATCATTGAAAACAAAGCAAATACCAATCTGAATATACATATATGCATGCAAATCAACCATAGAAACAAGTCTTTCCTACCTATCCTTACCTCATTGTTAATTAGGTCAAGCGGAAAAAACTAACACTAATCACAAAATAACCATCATCAAGCGTTATGGATTTAATTACATGAAAGCATTATGAACTAGATAGGTGCAATTGATTCTAAACAATTAACACACAAGTGACATTAACTTAATCTAGATCAGATTTTCCTAGCAACACTCAAATAAACTCAGATTTAATTAAGTGCTACTTTTACTACTCATGTTAATTAACCATGTAAAGACATGATTTTAACTAGTATCAGATTACATGTATCAATCTATCATAACAAACTAAAACACATAATCATTAAGCAATTAACTAAGAAAAACATGAATACTTGCGTTTGTGTATAACATCATATTTCTTCTAAAAAAAACAGATTCTCTTAGTAGCTTCATAAGTCAAGGTTACTTACCTCTTGCAATTGAACAAAAACTTAAGCTAGCATCATCATTAATTGAAAAGAAAATATTTTGTTCATACTTAATATCTAATTCCTTAATCAGATTTGCACTTTCTATTCTATCCAAAATTTGAATATTCTAATCTGATCTTGTGATCTTCTTTCAATCCTAATCCCAATAAAATTCCTTGCTAAAGTTGGATTTCTCATGTAAAAATCCTTTATTGCCACCAGGATTCCTAGTCCAATTAGGATTTGCACTTCATCAACTCATAGATTTGTCTCAATGTGCTCATTCTAGTCCTTAGCTCCATTACATGCTCAAATGTTCCATTAACTCCATTTTACTCTTTATGTCTACAAAGCACACTTTTACACAAAACAAGAAAGTAAACTAAAGTGAGACATAAAATATGCATAAAAGACTAAGAATAGGGTACTAAAAAGATAGAATAATATGAATGTATCACTAAGGTGATTGAGTCAATGACTTAACATCAAAGAAGCAAGGATGAACAACAAAGGTGACAAATGGTGCTGAACGCCTCTTGAAGGCTTAAGAAAAACCTACTGACTTACCATTTACCATGACTGAATACAAATGACTCGAAATCATCTGCCAAATGTGGTATGGCCAAAACTCACAAAAGGCAAACCTCTGAAGTACAGATAAAACGAAGAACCAGTTTACCCGGTCATAGGCCTTAGCCATGTCAAGTTAAAAAAATAGTGTTTCCACGTGGTATCTTTTTATGTAGATTGTGAACCAGCTCCTAAGCCAAAGTCACTCAACTATGCTTCTAATCCTTATAAAACCACTATGTTCCTCATAAATAAGTGCAGGCAGGATGAAATTTAAACGATTAACCAAGAGATGAGAAATGACCTTGGTAGTGAAATTTCATAAACTAATGGAACGTAACTTAGACAAGGATTGACTTGATGAGAAATGACAAATGACCTTGGTAGTGAAATAAAACAATAATTGTACTGCTAACAAATTTAGACAAGTCCCCACTAGCAAAAAAATACTGGATAACCCTCGTTACAACCTCTGAGACAATCTCCCAACATGTAATAAAAAATGACCATTGAACCATCCGAACCAGTCACACTATTTTTATCTAACTAAAAAATAACCTCATGGATTTTATCCACCTCAGGAAATTTACTGAAATAAATCATTATGATTGGATGATACTAGCTTAGGAATACAATATAGAATGTTCAAGTCAAGAGTTGAACCTGTGTCCTTAAAGAGGTGTGCAAAATGGTCAACTACTGCCTTTTCAATGTCTAACTTCTGATCCAACCAATTTTGCAAAGCATCTTTTATTTTGTGAATAGCCAACCGACTTCTTTTTGTTTTGACTGATGCATGAAAAAATTTTGTACACTTGTCTCCCTCTTTAAGACATTTAATTGAAGACTTTTGACGTCAAAATTCCTCCTCAATATTAAGCTCCTCCTCTAAAATTGGTTCAGCTCTACTAAGCTCATTCAAGTAAGTTTCACCCCTATCAATAGCTTGTCCAGTGTGTGATACAAAATCTTCATTATTTTTAACTCTGTCTTGAACCTAGCCAAAAACATCTGTGTTCTACCCTCTCAAAGTTTTCTTTAAGCAATTAACTTTGCACCCAAAACAAACATCATATTACCATTCAATAGCTCTCCCTAAGTTCGGCAAACAAAAGACAAAAATTGAGTATGTCGGCTCCAAATATTCAAGTAACGAAAAGGAGCACTATGTGTAAGGCCGTGACTATGAATTTCGACTTGCAGTGGATTATGGTCAGAGTACTTCCTCTTGAGTTGCGTGACATGAAAATTCATATTAGACCAACAAGAATTAATAAAGAAGCGATCTAACCTCTTAAAAATTCCAGCCAAGCCTGCTTGTTAGTTTAGGTGAATATTGATCCTGAGGAAGCTAGTTCATGCAAATCACTTATAGCTTAAGCACCTAAAAAATCATTCAATGACTTAAAATTAAAGCTCAAAATTAAAGCAAGCACGAGGACCAGAAATCCTATCTTGATTCAAAACACAGTTAAAATCTCCTCCAACAAGCCACCCATTCGAGCCCACGAAACTACTAACATCGATCAAATCATTCCACAAATCCATTCTTTCAATTATATTACATTTAGCATATACCAAAGATAGAAAGATAGGCTTACACATCCTAGAGTGCATTAACTTCAAAGAGATTTGCTGCCCTGAATTCAGAATCATCTCACAAGTATCAACCTAAAGCAGTCACAAATTATTATCAACATTGGCTAACAAATTAGAAAAACCACTATAAAGAGCAAGATTATCTAAATCAGCCAAAGGACTTTTAGGTTCTGAAATAGCCACAAAAGAACATTTATGTAACCTTTTCAATTTATGAAGCCTATGTTTCATCTTAACATTCTTGATACCTCTTTCCAATAGATAAGATTCATCATTTAGATGTTGAAGAGGGAAAATTACTATTTACCTTAGTTAAGATGTTGCCCATAGAAAAGGCTCTGTTTGCTCTTAGGAGATAAATTCAGCATGTGAACCACCTATCCAAGTCCTCTCTTGAACTTATAGTGAAGTCTTTAGACCCCTGAAAAGGATTATCCTTAACCTGAGTTTTGAGCAATGAAATCATGATCAAGAATAGCCTTAGATTGGGCCAAGATCTCCCTTGGATGAAATTTTAAGGATAGGACAGCTTCTTGGTTTTCTTGATGCATTTTTTCACATTCTTGGTGTTCTTGGTTCAATTCTTGATTATCTTGGACTATAACATGCTCATTATCCAAAGAAACATTTGGGCAAATGTCAAAGGCCCCTTGTTCATGGCTAGAAGACTCTTGACTCTTTTCTTGCAAATCTTGTTTACCCCTTCAAATAGAAGACTCTTGTCCTTGTTTGACCTTGAGTAAAAAATCCATATTGTTTCCTGTCTCCTTCATCAATTCCTCCCTCACCACACCTTCAACACAAATAGTAGAACATTAGGTACTCGTCCATCTTGCCTTGAGCTACCTGAAATCACGTCTTGGAGCTGCCTTATTTCCTTTTGTTCCCCTCCGTCCTTCTCACCTTCTTTATGTAAGGCCATAGTCTCTTGAATGTTGCCAAGAAGGTTCAAATCCGACAGCTCCAATGCCTCTTTTCCATGATCAAACCCCCTATTTTCACCCACATCAATAGTCCCCCTTGAGAGATCAACCTTAGATAAATCATCCTCGAGCAGCAAGACAACCAATCCATTCAAAGGATTCAACCCCTTAATGACATTTAAAGGTAAGCTTGCATCCTCTTGAATCACCACCTTCTGCTTACCTTTCCCACCTTTAATGACTATTGGTCCCTTGTTCAAAACAAGGTTATTTCTTGAATCTTAATTTCTAGAATCTTGAGTTGTCTTATTAAGAACATGATTTTGATTCTTTTTAGCCATGCCACCACTTGATTCTTGCGTTTCTTGAAAAACCTTACATCCATCAACACCATGACCAAGTCGAAAGCAATAATTATAGTATTTAGGGATATTCTCATACACTATTTCTTGACAAAAAAAAAAAAAAACCCTTATTTTATCACCAAAGCCAATCCAAACTTTATCAACACAAAGATCAAGTTCCACACAAATCTGAGCCATACTTGATCTTGTTCATGAAGTGAAGCTCCATCTAATTTTAATGGTTTTCCCACTATATTTTCAATCATAAACAAGCTTTCCTTAGAATAAAAATGGATGGGCAGATTTGGCAAATTAATCCATACCGGGACTAGTGATGATTCTTGATCCGTTCTGAAATCAGGTGTCCACTTGAAAACATGCCATGGAAATCTTTGAATATACCATTGATTGGCTCTACACCATAGCCTACTTCTAGTTAATTAGCTACCAATTAGATTGATGTGATAACCTAAACAAACTTGGAAAAGGGAGTTTAGTGTTAGCCTTATTACATGTCCTTTTTATTTATATTATTTACTATGTTATTGAGTTTTAGTTTGATTGTTGATTAGTTGAGTCATTTGTTTCAAAGTGTTGAATCTTAGTTAATTATGCTTTGGATTTAACCTTTATTTAGGAATTTGTGTGTTTTGAAGGTTTAATGCTTAAAGGAAACCCTTTGAAGTCAAAATAGAGTCAAACAAGAATTTCCTATGCGTCCTGCACCACAGCCATGGAAAAGGGGCGCCATAGAGCCCAAAATCGTGCAAGAATTCAACAAGGCAAAGGCTAGGGTACTGAGGCTGCAAGAAGTGGGCGCCTGGCGCCCAAGATAGGACAGGTTGGTGCTTAGGTGGCCAATAGTGATTCCCACTCCAATTTTCAGTGGTAAGGCAACGGAACTTCAGTGCTGGGGTGCTGAATCGATTCCTAGTCCAAATTGACTTATTTTTAAGGGTTTTGAAGCCTATTTAAAGAGGTTTATGTTGGGAAATACACACACAAGTTTAGCTAAGAAAGTCTGGAGTTTATAGGCATTAAGAATGCAAAGAGTAAGAGGAGCTTGGGATGATTGAAGATTGAAGATTGAAGCCTGACAACCATCGATTTTCTTCACTCTAATCTTTCATTCCTTATGTTTATTTGATGTTTTCTTTATATGAATCCATGTTTACACTAAGTGGCATGGAGTAGTTACCTCTCTAGGATTGCAATGGAACTCAACATGTAGCTTGAATTTATTTTGTTTATTGATTGCTTAGGGTTTCTTACATGAGATATTTATCTTATTCTATACTTTATGCTTCTCATTGATTAGCTACCAATTTTATTGATGTGGTAACTTAGAGGAACCTTGGTGAAGGAAATCTAGGTTTAACCTTGAATAAGATAGCACTTGTTTGAAATTATTCACATGCTTGTTTGAATTTGATTTCTATGTAGGATAGATCTCCATACCTTGTGTAGCCATTGTTAGGTCTATATCTTAATGAGTCTAGCTTAATTCAATTCTCATAGAAATATAGTGAATTTGTTAAGTTAGATATTTTATAAGTAATTCTTAAGATGCTTATAATTAAATAAGAACCCTTGGTTAGTAATTCGGTATCATAACTAAGCATGATAAGATAATAATAATCCAATTGAATGTTGAGGGAAGTTGTAATTCTAGGTTTTCTCTATTACATATTTATGTTTGCTTGCTTTAGTTTAGTTTAGATATAAATCTATCAAAGTTTATTCGTTTGGATAAAGTTAGGATTGGTCAATTTTAGTACTTAGTAAATGTTAGATCTAATTTCTCGTGGGTTGGACACTCTACTTACACTTTATTACTTGTTCACAATACTTGCACTTGAGTAGTATTTTTCACAACAAGTTTTTGGTGCTGTTGCCGAGGAATTAGTCTAACAATAGTTAGTATTGCCAACCAATTCTAGTTTTAATTCAAACTCTTTTTTTTTTTTTTTAATTTAATTTTTTTTCCCTTTATCTTTTTAATTTTATTTTCTTGCTTTTTTTGTGAGGTACAATGGGGATGTATGCTAAAATATTTCAACCACATATGTTTTGCTCAATATGACTTGGAATCACTTCAAGATGCTTGGGAGAGGTTCAACTATTTGCTAAGCATATGTCCAGCTCATAGCCTACGAAAATGGCTTCAACTCCAAATATATTACAATGGTTTGCGTGAGAGGTCACAAAAAGTGGTTGATATTCTAGATGGTGGTCTAGACTTCATGAATCTAATGTACAAAAACCACAACCTCTTAAGTCTAAATTAGTCACAAAAGAGAATAAATATGATGATGATCAACTCTTCCTCCACCTACATTGGCCACTGAATTTTATATTTATGAAGATCACATGTGGCTAACTCTTCCACCACCTTCCTTAGCATCATACCTCTACAAATACCAAGCATGTTCTTTAAATCCAAGTGATGTATAGTGCACGTTCCAATTACTTCTAGATATTACCAAGCTTGAGGGCATCTTAAATCAAGACCTATATATAGTGTTATATGACACTTACTATGGGCGGAAGTTGCTTGTTTAGAAGCACTATTCTGATACTTAAGCTGATGACAATAAATTAAGTGCTTCTTGGGAGGCAACCCAAGTTTCTAAGTTTTTTTTTTTCTTATTTTTTATGTTTGTTTTAGTTCTTATTAAGTGTTGTTTATTTTTGCAGGTATATCATTTTTTACCTTCTATGAACTTAGGAGCTATTAACATGGACAAAGATTAGTGAGCTTTCCACCTTGCTTCAATGCTAATGAGTCTTTCTATCCTTATCCTTTAATTATTTTATACATTGGAGACAATGTTAGTCTTAAGTTTGGGAGAGGGTTTTATTGGTGTGCTTGTATTTTTAAGTTGTTAGTTTAGCCATGATGTATTATGCTTTTATGATGAAATCCCCTCCTCCTATGATAATATTTTTGTTTTTATATAATTTTTGGCACTCATGTTAAATTCTTAAGTTAGTAGCATTGTAGGATATGATTTCCAGCACATAATATGCACTTGATCTTTTTCTTGGGGTTGTTTTTCTTATCTAGAGACCATTTATGTTTAGGAAGGCGAATCATAAACAAAACTAAGTTTGGGACATGATTTAGGCCATCCATCTTTGGACCGTTTGAACTTTTTAAGCTTACCATGTTTTATATTATATCCTTAGTTACCCCTTTTGAGCCTATATTTCCTTTTCTTTGACACCCACAAATTTTTTGCCTAACCATTCTTTTAAATTCTAGTTTTGAACCCTTATTCTTAGGCATGTTGATCATTCTATGAATATATTGAACTATGTTATAAGAAAGGGAGAAAAGGTTGGAATTATTGAAAGAAAAAAGAGTGTATGTTTGTGCCTCTTGATCACCCATGTATTCATAATAAAAAGAAATAAGTTTGGGGGTGTCACAAGAGTTGAAAAAAAAAAAAAAAAAAAACAAAGGCAAAAGAAAAAGCCAATCAAATCAGAAAAAGACATGAAGTGATGGAAAAGAAAAGAGTATGCTAAATAGGTATTACTTGGGTGGTGAAAAGAGCTCTTCAAAGGTATAGAGTGATCTATGTGCCTAGAGTAACTTGAGTCTTAAAATTTTCTTTATAATACCGTTACCCTAGCCTACATTACAAGCTTAATAAAGGCCCATTGATTCTTGACTTAGTAGAGTCTACATTAGTGGAGAGAGAGTTGAAAAGAAAACTGATGTGGTATGAGTGTTTAAGTTTGAATTTACTTAAACATAAACTTATCTGAATTGCATGCATTCCTTTGTTAAAAGATTATACGTAACACACATTGGACACCCATTTGAATTTGCTGCTTTCTCTTGAATTGAAATATGAAGTTGAATGATACCTATGGTTGACGTTTACTTAAATGTCATGTGAAACTTTTGAGAGGATGTTAAGGTGCCATTGTTTTAGTGTGATGCATTTTTGGCTAGTCATTTTCGTTTTTGTCATAGTTTTTCTTTTGCTTGAGGACTACAAAAACCTTAAGTTTACAGGTGTGATAAGTCTATGAAATAGCCTTATTACATGTCTTTTTTATTCTCATTATTTGCTATGTTATTGAGTTTTAGATTGATTGTTGCTTAGTTGTGTCATTTGTTTCAAAGTGTTGAATCCTACTTGAGCATGCTTAGGATTTAGCTTTTATTTAGGAATTACATTCATTCTTAACTTTGTGTGCTTTGAAAGTTTAATGCTTAAAGAAAACCCCTTTGAAGTCAAAGTAGAGTCAAACAAGAATTTTTTATGCATCGGGTGCCACGGCCACGGAAAAAAGGTGCCACAGCCCCTAAATCATGAAAGAATTCAGCAGGGCTGCAGGCAATGAGCGCCTAAGTGCCCAAGCCAGGACATGCTAGTGCCTAGGTGCCCAATTGTGATTCCCACTCCGATTTTCAGTGGTAAGGCATCAGAACTTCCTTAATGGGGCGCTGGATCGATTCCTAGTTTGAATTGACTTCTGTTTGAGGGTTTTGAAGCCTATTTAAAGAGGTTTATATTTTTGAACACACAAGTTTGGCTAAAAAAGTCTGAAGTTTAGAGGCATCAAGAGTGCAAGGAGAAAGAGAAGCTTGGGATGATTGAATGTTGAAGCTTGACAACCATCAATTTTCTTCATTCTACTATTTCCTTTCCTTTTGTTTATTTGATGTTGTCTATATGAATCCATGTTTACACTAAGTGGCATAGAGTAGTTATTTCTCTAGGATTGCAATGGAACTTGGCATGTAGCTTGGATTTTTTTTAGTTATTGATTGCTTAAGGTTTGTTACATGAGTTATTTATCTTATTATATGCTTTATGCTTCTAATTGATTAGCTACCAATTAGATTGACGTGGTAACTTAGAGGAACCTTGACAAAGGAAATCTAGGTTTAGCCTTGAACAAGATAGCACTTGTTTGAATTCATTCACATGCTTGTTTGAATTTTATTTGTATGTAGGATAGAAATATACCACTATACCTAGTGTAGCCATTGTTAGGTATATATTTAATGAGTTAGCTTAATTCAATTCTCATAGAAATATAGTGAATTGGTTAAGTTGGATATTATTATAAGCAATTAGAAAGATACTTATAATTAAATAAGAACCCTAGGTTAGTAATTCAATGTCACAACAAAGCATGATAAGATAATAATAATCCGAGTGTTGAGGGAAGTTGTAATTCTAGGATTTCTCCATTACATTATGACATTTGGTTGCTTTAGTTTAGTTTAGTAATAATAAATCTATCAAAGTTCATTCGTTTGGATAAAGTTAGTATTGGTCAATTTTAGTACTTAGCAAATGTGATCTAATTCCTCTTGGGTTTGACACTCTAGTTACACTTTATTACTTGTTTATGATATGTGTGCACTTGCATAGTATTTTTCACAACATTAGGTTTAGTTTAAATTAGGGTTTTCAACTTTAATTCATTAGTTTGAATAAAATTAAGATTGTGTTAATTTTATTTCTTAACTAAATGTTAGTAACAATTCCTCATGGGATTGATGACTATATTACTTGTTAATGATATGTGTTCTTGTATGATAAGATCGACAACATTTATTGCCAACATATGAGAGAACCTATTGGGCACGTGTTAGTAGTATGCCCTAAAGCCAATCACATGTGATGTTGTGGCATATTATTTTATGTACAATCTTATTCATATTATTTATAAATATAAGTGGCAAACATTATCATGTATAAGAGTTATTAATTAACCATCATGAGCCCAAAGAATTAAAGTAATGGAAATAAGCATCATGATGAGATCATGCTAATGAGATGTATTTCCTTTAAGCTTAATTCTTAAATGTTCCTAATCATAGGATCACTAAGTAGGGCATTAGTGAATCCAGATAGATTAGTACATATCTAGTTGGCTCAAAGAGTTGAGGGTGGCTGATCTCGTAGTCACTTGTGTATGAGACACTAAGACAGATATGTAGGTGCTCATTAGAGAATGAGTTCACTTAACTAACTCAACTGAGAACACCTATATGGAGTTTCTCTACATGTCAATAGGTGGTTCTTATGTTACAGTTGTGCAAATAGTCCTTTGACTTGAGACATCATAGTTATCTTGTATGTACGTTATTATACTTTGATACTATTTCTGATTCTATAAATGAGTCACCTAAGAAGTAGTAATTGGGTATAATCACTTGCATATGGAGGTATGTGAATGTGCAATAAAGGATCTATCACTCTTAGTAGAAAAGAGAGAATATCCTATGTGGTCTATAAAAGATTTAACTTAAAGTCTGTGGCCATAGCAGGGTGGATATTAGAATTTGAGTTTCTAATTTTCCCAATGAAGTTATAAACTTAAGATTAGACACATATGATTAAATTTAGGGTTTGACATTATTTCCATACCCAAATAGATTTGATCAGGCCATTGCATGATAGAAGGATTGAATTGCATGGTAACTGTTAACAGAAAGGTTCAAAAGGTTCATAGCCAAATTCAACTATTATGGGTAGTCATCATGTGCTGCTAGGCACCAATCTTGACTTGTAGGAAACCTTGATAATTAATTAATTAATCTTAATTAAAGGGTGAATTAAAAAGAGTTTTAATTTAAATAATTAGAATGAGTTATAATTTAATTGGACAGGGTCTAGTAATAAATATGTAAAAGTTACATGCCTACTACCATCAATAGTTTGAACCTAAGGGGTCACACACAAAATGACGATATTCAACTAAGGAGAGTTTTGGGGCAATCATGTAATTATTATAGTTTGTTAGACATTAGATTTAATTATGATTAAATCATAATGTTAGCATAATCTCTAATATGTTAGGATTGTCTAATACATAAGAAGGTGGCTAGTTTTTATAAAAGATAAGACTTAACAAACTAAATAAAAAACATAAGAAAAAAATAATTGTACATACTGTACAGAGAGCCTAAAATCCATTTTAGGCTCATGAGAGTTTCTAAATTACAATAAAGATTCTTTAACTTGTGCTAGCACACAAGGAATCTCTTGATAACCCCTTTCATCTTCAAGCATGAAGATCCTTAGTTGGATTCGTTCGTGTGGATACACTTAGAGACCATCGATATTCCATTCTACTATGAACCTATAATTTAAGATTGGGATTAAGCGATGAACTATTTTATTAGTGGAAGTGAAATATATGATTACGAGTACATAATTAACGAATTGAGTAATGGATGCATAATATACACTTGCGATTACAAGATGAATGACTTCATTAGTGGATGCTAAATATACGTCTACGATTATGTAATTAGTGACTTCATTAGTGGATGCATAATATATACTTACGATTACGCGATGTACGACTTCATTAGTGGATGCAAAATATACACTTACAATTATGCGATTAGCTACTTCATTAGTGGATACGTAATTTAAGCTTACGATTATACGATGAGGGACTTCATTAATGGATGTATAATATACGCTTACGATTACACGATGAGCAACTTTATTAGTGGATAAGTAATATACACTAACGATTGTGCGATTAATGACTTCATCAGTGGATACCTAATATATGTTTATGCTTAAGCAATGAGTAACATCATTTGTAGATGCGAAATATACACTTACAATTATACAATAAGTGACTTCATTAGTGGATGTGTAATATACATGTACGATTATGCGATGAATGATTTCATTAGTAGATGCATATTATATGTTTATGATTACGAGATATGTGACTTTATTAGTCGATGCGTAATATACACAAACAATTAACCGATTACATGCATTATTAGTGGATACATAATTAACGCTTACGATTAAGGAATGAGTGAATTCATTAGTGGAAGCGTAATTTACGCTGAACCCTATGTGATGAACGACTTCATTAGTGGATGCGAAATATACACTTATGATTACACAATGAGCGAATTCATAAGTAGATGTATAATATACACTTAGCATTACATGATGAGTGACTTCACTAGTGGATGTGTAATATACGCTTATGATTACGCGATGAGCAACTTCAATAATGGAAGTGTAATATATGCTAACGATTATGCGATGAGCAACTTTATTAGTGAATGTGTAATATACGCTTACTATTACAAGCTGAGTGACTTCATTTATCAATGTAGGATATACGCTTAGCATTAAGTAATGAGTGACTTCATTAGTGGATGTGCAATATATGTTTACGATTAAACAATAAACGACTTTATTAGTGATAAAAACTTTGTGGATGAATTAGTCAACAGGTTATAGAATCTGAATATATCTGAAAAGAAAAGTGTCAACATGCTGAGTCAAAACTAGGAAAAGTCATCTAAAAAAGACTCACATTTAGAAGTTAATAAGCTTCATTGGAATAAGACAACTCCAACTGCCCCATCTAAAATGTATTACCCAAGACCTTCACCATTAGATCTTCAGTACGAAGATAATGCTATTCAAGATAGGGTCCAGTTTCATGGTAAGTCCATAGTTGAGTGGAATATTGATGGACTGGTAGAATACCAAATCCTTCAAACAACAAAACACATGCTAATGTATGCTATAGCATGTAGGTCCAATGGTAACACTGACAAAGAAATAGCCTTAGCCATAATCAGTGGGTTTACAGGACAATTGTTAGGATGGTGGGATTTCCATCTGTCAGATATCTCTAAACAAGAGATCTTAAATTCTGTGAAACAAGAAAATGGAAATCTAGTAACTGATATAGTTAACACATTAATCTATACAATTATAAATCACTTTGTTTGAGCTAATATGCTTAGGTTAGATAGATCACACGAACAACTGATTAATCTTAGGTGTCCAGATCTATCTCACTTCCAGTGGTATAAAGATGTGTTTCTATCTAGAGTTTATCAGAGACCAGACAGTCAAGCTGACTTTTGGAAAGAAAAGTTTTTAGCAGGTCTCTCAACTCTGTTTGCTGATAAAATTAGGAATAAACTAAAAGATAAGCATGGTGGTAATATACCATACAGTAGCTATACTTATGGAGAGTTAGCTTCCGAAGTTGTGTCAGAAGGAATATCATTATGTAATGATATTAGGCTAAAACGACAAATTGACAAAGAAAAATTAAGCGGAAAAAGAGCATTAGGAAATTTTTGTGAACAATTTGGATATTCAACAAGTAGTCAATTTAAGCAATCTAAAAAGACTCATAAATTTCAAAAGAAATTCTCTAATATACCTTACAAGAGAAAACAATTTAGAAGGAATGAAAAGTCAAAGACTGGTTATTATGAATCTAGTAAGAAACCTTTAGTCAAGGAAGCTAATTACAAAAAAGTTCCAATTTGTTATAAGTGTGGAAAACCGGGTCATTTTCAAAATAAATGTAGAGTTAAAAGGAAAATAAATGCACTTCAGATTGATGAAGGTTTAAAGAAATCCTTATGTCAAATATTATTAGAAGACTTTGACGAAGAAAAGGAACATTTGAATGCTTTTATAATAGAGCAGTATAATTCAGACTCTAGTATAAAAAAGTCAGAAAATGATTATAACTCTGAGTCAGGATTATTTGAAAATTCAAAATGTTGTTCAGACAATGATTGTGACGAATGTATCCTAAAAACTATAGGATTAAATAATCTTAGTATAAATGTCTTGTCAAAAGAAGAAAGTCTGATTTTAGACTTAATTGATAAAATAACAGACCCTGAAGAAAGAAGAATACAGTTAGAAAGCTATATTCATATGTCTAACAAGGGTAAAAGTTCAGTGATAAAAGGAAGTATAAAAGATGATTCTTATTCCTTTAAGAATATTATAGAAAGGGTAAAAACTGTTAACTCTTCATCAAAGGAACCAACTATTGCTAATTTAAAATCAGAAATTAATGAAATAAAAGAAGAAGTAAGAACTCTAAAATAGAGAGTTTCTAATCTTGAAGAATCAAATGAAGATCAGTTCCAAGATCTTATATGGGAATCATCAAAAGAAATAAAAAATCCAGAACTTGAAAACAAAGGAAAAGATATAATTATCCAGGAGCCTGAAGAAGGAACTGTAAACATCCTTAATGATCCAGAGGGATGGATCTGTGCTGTAGACTTAGTTATAGCACAAAAATGGTTCACTAAAATAACCATAGTTCTAAATAATGAATTCAGTTTTCAGTCTGTTGCCTTAATAGATTCAGGAGCAGATTTGAATTGCATCAACGAAGGACTAGTCCCATCCAAGTACTTTCAGAAAACTACACAAATACTCCATGCTGCGGATGGAAATCGTCTAATTATAGACTACAAATTATCTAATGCGGCAGTCTGTAATAACAAGGTATGTTTTACTGTACCTTTTGTTCTAGTCAAGGGCCTGGCACAAGGAATGATGCTAGGAAACCATTTTTTACACATGTTATTCCCTATTTCTAAAATAGACGAATCAGGAGTAGAAACTATAATAAAGGGAAGACAGATTAAATTTGAATTCGTTGAAGAACCATGAATGCATGAAATCAATCTCATGAGAGATACCATTAAAAGAAAAGAAAATTTTCTTATGTCTCTAAAGGAAGAGATAGAGTATAAGAAAATTGAGCAACAATTGAAATCTCCAAAACTTCAAAATGAAATTAATAAATTTCAACATAAAATTGAACAAACAATATGTGCAGAGATTCCTAATGCTTTTTGGAATAGAAAACAACATATTATAGAATTGCCTTATGAACCAGATTTCTCAGAAAAACAAATACCCACTAAAGCTAGGCCAATAGCTATGGGTCCTAGACATTTAGAAATTTGCAAGGCAGAAATTGAAGAATTACTAAAAAAGGGATTAATAAGAAAAAGTTACAGTCCTTGGAGTTGCCCGGCATTTTATGTAGAAAATGCGACAGAATTAGAAAGAGGAGTCCCGAGGCTAGTAATTAATTACAAACCTCTGAATAAAGCTCTTAGATGGATCAGATACCCAATCCCTAATAAAAAGGATTTGTTAAATAGACTTTATGATGCCAAGATATTTTCCAAATTTGATATGAAATCAGGATATTGGAAAATTCAAATAGCCGAGAAAGACAGGTAAAAAACTGCCTTCACTGTACCTTTTGGACATTATGAATGGAATGTTATGCCATTCAGTTTAAAAAATGCTCCATCTGAATTTCAAAACATTATGAATGATATTTTTAATTCTTATCATGAATTTATAATTGTTTATATTGATGATGTTTTAGTTTTTTCTTCTTCTCTTGAGAAACATTTTAAACATCTCAATATATTCTTGAATACTGTCATAAAAGCGGGGTTAACAGTTTCTGCGAAGAAAGTAAAAATATTTCAAATTACTATTCTATTTTTAGGATATAACATTCATAGAGGTTCTATTATACCAATTGATAGAGCCATACAATTTGCTGATAAATTCCCTAATGAGATAAGGGAAAAACAACAATTACAGAGATTCTTAGGCAGTCTAAAATATGTAGGTGAATTTTACAAAGATTTAGCCTTAGATTGCAAATTATTATTTGCACGATTAAAAAAGAATCCTCCAGAATGGAATAATGAGTTTACAGAAGCAGTTAAAAGGATAAAACAAAGAGTTAAAGAACTTCCATGTCTCTGTATTCCTTATCCAGATGCATTTAAAATAGTTGAAACAGATGCTTCCGAGATAGGATATGGAGGAATATTTAAACTAAAAATTCCTGATAAAGAGCAATTGGTTAGATTTACTTCAGGAACTTGGAATGGTGCACAACAGAATTATTCTACTATAAAAAAGGAAATATTATCAATTTTTCATGTGCATCACTAAGTTTGAATCTGACCTGTTAAATAAAAATTCTTATTAAGAATAGATTGCAAATCTGCTAAGGATATCCTTCTTAAAGATGTTAAAAGTATAGCATCTAAACAAATATTTGCTAGATGGCAGGGAATCCTTTCTGTTTTTGAATTCGATATAGAATTTATTAAAGGAGAATCTAATTCTTTGCCTGACTTTCTAACTAGAGAATTTTTACAGGGATCCTAAAGGAAAAGGAGTCATGACCTTCTCAATCTAATACTCCTGCAAAAAGAAACCTCTCCACTCCTAATATTGAGGAGACTGATAAAGATTTCTTATGTGATCAGGCTTATGAGTTAGCCCCTCCTTGTAATACCAAGGATTTCAAATATCCATACATTCCATTATCTTATAAAAGGATAGCACCAATTGAGAAAAGGTATGCTAATTTAGCATCATATGAGATAGCCCCTTTCTATCTCAATAATCATCTTCCCCCTGAATTGGAACCCATGAATATTTTATTATATTTAAATATTCTTGTGGATACAGAATCAATTTCTCATAACCCTGGATTCAAGCAGGGTCTGAATGGGCTTATTCAAAAATCATCATTTATAAAGTGATAAAGCCAGAAGAATGGGGTATGGATTTATATCGACAAAAACAAATCAGAGATAGAAGAATATTTCCTCGGCTATATACTTATTTTGATTATATGGCTGCTTGGGAAAACTTGCTTTTATTTGAAAACAAAGCAAGAAAGCATAGCTGGTTTCTAAGGTTCACCCTCAATGAAGAACCTTCTCCCACTATTTTTCCTCAGTGGTTTTAAACATGGTATTTTTATTGGGGATTATTTCCTATATCCCTACCTAAATATGTTCATCTATTATGGTCAAGGTTTTGTGAGAATAATAATTCTCTGGATCCTCAAGACAAAATTATTATGTTTACAGCTTATTATCAGCTTCCATGGATTGTTAAATGGGAATATATCGTAAAAGAATGTTCCTTTTCTGCCTTTGGGATTAATCAAGCAGTCCCCTGGTTAATCCGTAGAACTCAAATAAAACGGTGGGACAACTTCTCTAATTTTGAAGAGAACCTTAATAATTTTCAAAAGCTAGGGATCTTAAAATCTAAAGCTTCTTCTCAGAAACCTTATATCAATGAAAATAAAAAGGTTCTTGATATGGTGAAAGGCTTATTAGCCTCCTCTTCTAAAGATGATGTTCAAAAGGAGCTCCCAAAAATCCTTGAAGAAAATAGTTCTGAGATGAGTCAAGATGACCCAGCATATTTTCAGGATTCTCAAGATCCACTGGACGAAGGAGCAGAAGATTTTTTGGATGAAGAATCTCATCAATAATTTTCTTTTCTTAAAAGTCAAGGTTTACTTCTCTAAAAGAAGAAAGACTTTGCTTTTCAAAAAAGCAAAAGATATCTTTTAAAGGAAAAGAAGACTTTCGGTGACTTGAAGACAAAGTTCCTTAAAGAAAAAGATTTTCTTTATTAAAGTAAAAATCCAGGACACGTGCCCAGACAGAAGGATGAGCCTTATCTCAAGGAATCTGCTTTTACCAGCCTTATCTCTTAGGCAAGTGTGTAAGGAGTATTATTTAAGAGCCTCTTCTCTCTATTGTAGAACAAGTTTTGAAGTTTATTAGAAAAATCAGAAGTTTGAAAAATTAACATCTGTGAGTGTTTAGAGTGTTTTGTAAAATACGAGTGAAATTCTCAAGTTGGTAATATTGGACTTGTACCTGTTGTACCTGTAGCTGCTATTGCTGTTGTAGTACCAGTAACCATGTGGTGTTCCTGTGCTTTGATCCTGTAATAAAGAATTTGTTTATGTAATTGTTCTTTTACTCCCCCTTTATATTTGATTATTGATTTGGGCAGCTTTGGGCTACTGAATTATATTGCAGCTGTTTCATATGCTCTGTGTATTTTTGTTTTATGCACTAGCTTCCCCTTATGGTATCAGAGCCTTCTAATAATATTTGACATAAGGATTTCTTTAAATCTTCATCAATCTGAAGTGCATTTATTTTCCTTTTAATTCTACATTTATTTTGAAAATGACCCGGTTTTCCACACTTATAACAAATTGGAACTTTTTTATAATTAGCTTCCTTGACTAAAGTTTCTTACTAGATTCATAATAACCAGTCTTTGACTTTTCATTCCTTCTAAATTGTTTTCTCTTGTAAGGTTTATTAGAGAATTTCTTTTAAAATTTATAAGTCTTTTTAGACTGCTTAAATTGACTACTTGTTGAATATCCAAATTGTTCACAAAAATTTCCTAAAGCTCTTTTTCCGCTTAATTTTTCTTTGTCAATTTGTTGTTTAACCTAATATCATTACATAATGATATTCTTTCTGACACAACTTCGGAAGCTAACTCTCCATAAGTATAGCTACTGTATGGTATAATACCACCATGCTTATCTTTTAGTTTATTCCTAATTTTATCAGCAAACAGAGTTGGGAGACCTGCTAAAAACTTTTCCTTCCAAAAGTCAGCTTGACTGTCTGGTCTCTGATAAACTCTAGAGAGAAACACATCTTTATACCACTGGAAGTGATATAGATCTGGACACCTAAGATTAATCAGTTGTTCGTGTGATCTATCTAACCTAAGCATATTAGCTCCAACAAAGTGATTTATAATTGTATAGATTAATGTGTTAACTATATCAGTTATTAGATTTCCATTTTCCTGTTTCACAGAATTTAAGATCTCTTGTTTAGAGATATATGACAGATGGAAATCCCACCATCCTAACAATTGTCCTGTAAACCCACTGATTATGGCTAAGGCTATTTCTTTGTCAGTGTTACCATTGGACCTACATGCTACAGCATACATTACCATGTGTTTTGTTGTTTGAAGGATTTGGTATTCTGCCAGTCCATCAATGTTCCACTCAACTATGGACTTACCATCAAACTGGACCCTATCTTGAATAGCATTATCTTCGTACTGAAGATCTAATGGTGAAGGTCTTAGGTAATACATTTTAGATGGGGCAGTTGGAGTTGTCTTATTCCAATGAAGCTTATTAACTTCTAAATGTGAGTCTTTTTTAGATGACTTTTCCTGGTTTTGACTCAGCATGTTGACACTTTTCTTTTCAGATATATTCAGATTCTGTAACCTATTGACTAATTCATCCACAAAGTTTTTATCATTAATTCTAGATTCTTTTCTGAATTTCAGATAGACTTCTGGTGGAGGTTTCATCATGATTGGATCTATCTTAGCAGATTCTTTATTAGAAGATCCTGAAGTATGAGGAATTATCTGTTAGGACGACTTTTCTTGAATTAGAAAATTTTCTATCCTTGAGGATTGTTTTCCTAGAGATTGAAGGAATAAATTTGTATAATTATTTTGGTTGGATATTTCAACCAAGGCACTTGACATGGATGCTTCTTTTGGTATAGCTGAGTAAGGATTAGCTACTATTTCACATCTAGACTTTTTGACTGATAGTGATGACTCTGGGGGATGAATTGCTGCTATATTCTTTCCCTCCCTAGTGAAAAAGTTTTGATAAGCAGTTTCTAGAACATTAACGAACTCAGGATCCTCAAAATTGGGCCAATTTTTTTTATGGAACCTAAAGGCTTGTTCAAGCCACTTAAAGAATGCTGGCTTCTTATTATATTTTTTTACATACTGCTTGTGCATAGAGATCCAATAATCTCTTTCTTTTTCACTAAAAGTTATATAAAACCATTTATGTTTAATGGTAAACGGGCGTAGTGACTCTATAGAGGATAACATGCATACGCTGTATCCCATCTCAGAGGGTGTTGGTGAATTATTTCTTGAGGGTGATTTTAACCCTAACTCTGAAGGTGTTTCTACCGGGTACTGAGGGTGACTAACTTGATCTTTAGATTTTATTATTCCCTCAATTACTTGTCTTCTTTCAATTTCAGTGGTAGGAATTGAGGACGTAGACCTCCTTCTAGAAGACTCTCCTAGATTCAGTTTAATTTTTCTGTTTGCAGAGAATTTTATCTTTACATCACCATCAGTATATTCAACTACTGATTCTAAGTCTCTATACTCTATTTTCTTAGGAGGAATTCCTTGGTCAATTTTCCAGGTTTCAGGAAGATTTACCTGATCCCACGTGATTGTCTTGGGTACCACCATATTTGTCTTAGCTAGATTGGCTATAAAAAGTGTGGTTTCTCCTCTTTTAGACTCAATCTTAGCATTTGGGGACATAATGTTCATTACCTTGTAATAAATCCTATATATTAGGACTACATTTTCAGTTCCTGGTAACATATCAAAACCATGAGACTAAATGTTTAGAGTTAATGCATTCATTATGTTTTGATCAGTTAAAGCTATTGAAAAATTAGGATAACAGCCAAAGAAGATAGGACCATCACAAAGGCTTGATTCTATACATCCTAATAAGGAGTCTGAAAACTTATTGTGCCTCGTGTCCCTGACACATATAATATAAGGGTAGAAGTATTTAATCCAAATCTAGTTAAAGGTTTTAACGCCACCTGAACCATTCCTATATGAAGATATTTAAATTTCTTCTTATGTTCTTCTATTAATTTAGAAGATAAGAGTTTGAATGTATCTTGTCCTTCCTTTAGGGGAATTGACTCTTCCATGGTTTTAATTACATAGTCTTGTTTTGGACTAAAACTACCTTTCCTATAAATTTGTTTATCAGAAGTTTGAGGAAGATTCCAGTTTTGAAGTTCTTTTTCTATATTTTCTACAAGAATAACTTCTTTATTATTCCTAGACAAGTTATCAGAACTAGAACCAGAAGAATTAACAGAGTTTGAGAATCTCCTTAAAATATCAGCCATTTTATCTTCGAGTCAAAGGGGCAAACTGTCAAAGGACTTACTCAACCCTCAACGGACTACACGGGTTATCAGATTCCTCAACTTCGTTTCCTGGGTTTAACTCCTAGACTTTGAAGATTAATGAACAGATAATTTAAGACTATTATCACACTCTACCAACCTTTAAGGTTACTGGCTCTAATACCATAAGGGGAAGCTAGCGCATAAAACAAAAATACACAGAGCATATGAAACAGCTGCAATATAATTCAGCAGCCAAGATCAATAATCATATATTAAGGAAGTCTGATTTTAGACTTAATTGATAAAATAACAGACCCTGAAGAAAGAAGAATACAGTTAGAAAACTATATTCATATGTTTAACAAGGGTAAAAGTTCAGTTATAAAAGGAAGTATAAAAGATGATTCTTATTCCTTTAAGAATATAATAGAAAGGGTAAAAACTGTTAACTCTTCATCAAAAGAACCAACTATTGCTGATTTAAAATCAGAAATTAATGAAATAAAGGAAGAAGTAAAAACTCTAAAACAGAGAGTTTCTAATCTTGAAGAATCAGATGAAGATCAGTTCCAAGATCTTATATGGGAATCATCTAAAGATATAATTATCCAGGAGCCTGAAGAAGGAACATTTGAATGCTTTTATAATAGAGCAGTATAATTTAGACTCTAGTATAGAAAAGTCAGAAAATGATTATAACTCTGAGTCAGGATTATCTGAAAATTCAAAATGTTGTTCAGACAATGATTGTGACGAATGTATCCTAAAAACTATAAGATTAAATAATCTTAGTATAAATGTCTTGTCAAAAGAAGAAAGTCTGATTTTAGACTTTATGATGCCAAGATATTTTTCAAATTTGATATGAAATCAGGATATTGGCAAATTCAAAAAGCCGATAAAGACAGGTACAAAACTGCCTTCACTGTACCTTTTGGACATTATGAAGGGAATGTTATGCCATTCAGTTTAAAAAATGCTCCATCTGAATTTCAAAACTTGTTCTACAATAGAGAGAAGATGCTCTTAAATAATACTCCTTACACACTTGTCTAAGAGATAAGGCTGGTAAAAGCAGATTCCTTGAGATAAGGCTCATCCTTCTGTCTGGGCGTGTCCTGGATGGATTGGAGTTGGTTCGCCAGCTAGAAAGGAGATTTTTACTTTAATAAAGAAAATCCTTTTCTTTAAGGAACTTTGTCTTCAAGTCACCGAAAGTCTTCTTTTCCTTTAAAAGATGTCTTTTGCTTTTTTGAAAAGCAAAGTCTTTCTTCTTTTAGAAAAGTAAACCTTGACTTTTAAGAAAAGAAAATTATTGATGAGATTCTTCATCCAAAAAATCTTCACTCAATGGACTTACACGGGTTAATAGATGCCTCGACTTAGTTTCCTGGGTTTAACTCATCGACTTTGAAGATTAATAAACAGATAATTTAAGACTATTATCACACTCTACCAACCTTTAAGGTTACTGGCTCTGATACCATAAGGGGAAGCTAGCGCATAAAACAAAAATTACACAGAGCATATGAAACAGCTGCAATATAATTCAGCAACCCAGAGCAGCCCAGATCAATAATCAAATATAAAGGGGGAGTAAAAGAATCATTTTTCTAGTACAATTTTCTGCCTTAAACTAATTATATTTGGTGAAACCAAACCAACTTTTTTAAGTTTCAACTCAACCCATTCAATTCAACTTAGATAACCAATAACTTGCTAAAGTTTCTATACGAAATTTCAACTGTTGAATGCTTTTTCTGATGCAACAGCTAGATGTATTAGAAGAAAGACCATCAGCAGAACATGACCTACAAGCTACAAGAAGTTAACAAATGTGAATGAATCCAACTGGAACACAACAATTAGCAATCTACTAACTCTATCTCTTTTAACAGCTTCAGTACGTGCTGAGAAAACACAAGAAAAAGAAAAGAAAGGTAACTAAAAATTTTGGACAATGATATTGAGTAGCAACAAAAATCTTATAATGAAAACATGTAGCTACCTAAGAAAGATGCATACTCCCTTCAAATGGAATACTTCAAAATAACATCAACAAACTTGTTCTGCTTAATTTCACTTGCTACTTTCTTTTGTGTATCAATTACAAAAGGATAGATAGTCAATAAAAGATAAAGGATCATGACCGATGCTAAAAACCTATAGAAATTTTTACAGCAAGTTTTTGCAGTTTGATGCTAGTAGTTACCAAGAGTATGATAATTGTAATTTAATGATTGAACACAACAAATTAGCTGTTATGTAACTAATAGTCCTTAAACACATGAAAACTCATAGTTGTATCTAGTAAAGTAAAGAATCATGCATGATGCACCTAAACTAATAAATTGTAGATGAATGTTCTAAGAAAAAAGGAAAAAGTATTTGTCACACATACAAACATAATTTTTATCAGTAGCATGTAGAAGTTAAATACCTGTTCATAATCAGTTATAGGAAGTTTCAAAATATGTACTACCAAAAACATAATCCATCTTGAAGTTTTTCAAATAAGAACCAGATATATATATTCCGAAAATACAACAAGAATAATTAAGGTAATGCTCAGGTCTTCCTTAAAGAACTTAATGCTCCACTAGTTCAATTCTCGAGGAAAGTAACTATATCAGGCAATTAAAGGATTTCCAAATGATCATCCTAACACCACACATCAAAATTCATACACCATTAGTTAATTTATTAAAATGCTTTAATGAATTAATAATGAAAACAAATTTCCTCAAATTTCATACTTTGTTATGCATATCCTACCTCACAAATAGAAAGAACTGAAAACAAAATCATCTTTCTTAAAGACCTATACCTGTACTTAGTACATGACTTTTAATCTTCCGGTTCATCTGAGATCAAGGAAGAGATAATAGGGCAAGTTACACATAATTCATAGAATGTACAAGTTGCATGAAGAATTAAAAAACAGAGAAAAATGAAATAAATAAATAGATATGTTTGGTTGATAATGAGCAGTTTTCTTGTAGTGATTTCATGATAGTTATGCATAAGATTCATGAAAGATAGCCATGTACGCAACTCAAAGATAGCCATGTACACACAATGACAAAGAAAAGTAGATTTGACAATGTGAGAGAGGTGGTGAGAGTGTTGATCATCTAATCACAAACTCATAATTCGTAGAATGAACAGCATAAATTGATTATAAGGTGAATAAAATTTGACTGCCTTTTTCTAATCAAACACAAGTCCAAAATGATAAAAAAAGGAATTCTGTAATTCTACCTAAAATCCTGCAATTAATTAAGCAGGAAACATCTCGACGTATATAGTTTTTCCATCCCACTTTAATTTCTCATAAAAATACATTAAATAATCACTAAAAAAATTCCAATGAGAAAACTTTAGAGCCAAAGCAATGCCATGAAGTAATAGCTATTAATGGATGGAAATAAGCATGAAAAACATAAGCATAAAATAAGCATCAAATCATGTAATGTGGAAAAAAGAATTCAAAAATTAAAATAAGACTAAAACTTAACAGATAGAAATTAAGAATATTCAAAGAGAATACAAAATATAACTGAAATCAAGAGAACACCAGGGAAATAACCAAAATCCTATCAAATTTTAGAACAACAACATATTGATACTTATTACTTCTTTTTTACTAGACCACATACTTTCAGTTAAAATTGGTTACCATTACTTTCTCTAAAGCCCAAACAATAGTTATGCTTGTAATCAGTTGATACGTTCAATTCCAATAGGCTAACTTTTTAATCTTAATAGTAAATGATAACTTATTCTGCTTGCAGTAAGAGGAAAGTCTACATTGAAAACAATATATAGCTATAAAACAATAGCTCTAGCTATTAAAGGAATAAATTACCCAATTTACATTGAAACCCCTTATAGAAGAAATTTCTATCCAGAGCCTTAACTTGGCTCAGTCACTCTAAGAAACTTCTATAAGAAATCCAATGAGGCTTAGCTTCAAGACTTCAACTACAGCAAAATATACAATTTATCCTATAGAATTTTCATTGAAAAGAGTTTAGTTTTGTTTAACATATTAACTCTTTTTGGAACGTAGAAGCGGTACAGCTATCCCATAATGAGTAATGTTCCTAATAAAATAATCTCATGCAAACAAGTAATAACAGAAACCCATTATCAAAAATAATCCAAATTTGAAGAATTGAATAGTTACATTGTTGTCCCATTTGAGGAAGATCTACGATGAAGGTTCTGATACATGACAAAATTCTTTAGCTTGGGTAAATTAAGGGCATGGAAACCCTAGAATTGCTTGTTTGTAAGAACCCTTAGAAACCCTGAGACACAAATTGCAAAAAAAAAAAAAAAAAAAAAAAAGATCATGAATATTGCATAAATTAAAGAAAGGGATTTTGAGAATTAAGGATAGTTGGAGTTTGATCAATCTGGGCAAGAGCTTTGTGAATCTTTCTTTGGTTAGAAGAAGAAAAACAAAAAACAAAAAGAAAACTAGAAATGAGAATTCAAATACGATTCAGCGAAAAAAATACAAGTTAAAATCTTAACTGAAGTAAAGCAAATCTTTAAGAATGATATGTAGAAATTGCTTCATCTCTACTATGTATCTAACTTCATGAAGAGCTCATGATTGTGCTTCTACTTTTTTTATGGAAAGATGGTGATTGAGAAAAACGTTATTGAGGAGTTGGGTGTTTATGGTGGATTGAAGAAGGGTATGTGTAGATTTGTCAACTAGACCCTTGCTGTTAAGGAGATGGTGTTTATGATGGAATTACAAAGAGAGAGAGATGAAAAAAAAGTAGCGTGAGAAATCAAATGAGAAAGAAAGAGGATCAACCCTCGACTCATGCCTGAATAAAGCGGTATAAAGGGTGGTAATAAATCATATAAAATTAATGGATTCATGGCAAAAGCCCTCCATGATACTTTTTTTTTTTATTACAAATTTTTAGTCGATAAAGGGATCAAACGGTTTGATGAAGGGATCAAATGGTATATAGGGATTTAGAAAACACTAACCAACCATCGTGGTTAGTCTGTATGAAAAAAAAAAAAAAAAAAAAGGAGCAAAACAAACGTTTCGACTATAGTCAGTGTTGGTAAAATTGAATCTATTTACCGAGCAACCTGAATTAGTTGGTGATAATGCAAAACTTACTACCAACCGACTTTAGTTGGTCGGTAAAACTCACACCTAAAAATTTATTCCTGCCAATATATCAACCAACTTATCAACCTATAGTTAGTTAGTAATTTATTATAATAGGTTTTGGTCGGTTAGTCATTAAGTTGGTCGGTATTTCTATATTTTACCAACCAACCAACTTCTGTTGGTCAGTAAGAGTTGGTCAGTATTGAAGAGTTTTCTTGTAGTGTATTAGTGGATGCGTAATAACACGATATGTGACTTCATTAGTAGATACATAATTTATACTTACGCTTACATGATTAACGACTTAATTAGTAGATGCGTAATATACCTTACAATTATGAGAATAATAACTTTATTAGTGGATGCATAAAATATGCTCACGATCATGTGATTAGCCGCTTCATTTGTGGATGAGTAATATACGCTTACGATTATGCGATTAACTACTTCAATACTTTGATATGTAATATACACTTGAGATTACATGATTAGCGACATCATTAGTGGATGCATATTTAATGCTTACAATAATGCGATTAGTGACTTTCTTAGTGGATGCGTAATATACATTTACAATTAAACGATTAGCAACTTTATTATTAGATGCGTAATTTATGCTTATGATTAAGTGATGAGCAACTTCATTAGTGGATGAGTAATATAGGTTTATCATTACGTGATGAGCGACTTTATTTGTGTATGCGTAATAACGATTACGCAATGAGAACTTCATTAGTAGATGTGTAATATACAGTTATGATTATATGATAAACGATTTCATTAATGATGAGTAATATACGTTTATCATTATGCGATAAGCGACTTTATTTGTGGATGTGTAATTATATAATTACACGATGAGAAATTCATTAGTTGATGCGTAATATAAGCATACGATTACGCAATTAACGACTTCATTTCTGGATGCATAATAAACACTTAAGATTACGCGATGAAAAACTTCATTAGTAAATGCGTTTTTTACGTTTACGATTACACAATAAGTGACTTCTTTAGTGGATGTATATTTTACGTTTATGATTATGCAATGAGCAACTTCATTAGTGAATACATAATATACGCCTATGACTATGCGATGAGGGATTTAATTAGTGGATGCATAGTGTATGCTTACGATTACGTAATGAGTGACTAGATGCGTATTTTACGGTTACGATGATACAATGAGCGTCTTTATTAGTGGATGTGTAATATATGCTTACGATTACTCAATGAATTACTTCATTAGTGAATGCATAATATACGCTCAGGATTACATGATTAGCGACTTCGTTAGTGGATGCGTAATATATACTTACGGTTACGTGGTGAGCGACTTCCTTAGTTGATGCATAATATGCACTTACAATTACATGATGACCGATTTGATTAGTAGATGCGTAATTTACACTTATGATTACTCAATTAATTTCATCATTATTTCATGCATAATATACTCTTAGGATTCTGCAATTAGCAACTTCATTAATGGATGCATATCTTACACTTATGATTACATGATGAGTGACTTAATTAATGGATGTATAATGTACACTAACGATTATACGATTAACAACTTCATTAGTAGATGCGTCATATACGCTTATGATTATGCGATTGACAACTTCATTACTTGATGCGTAATACGCTTAAGATTATGTTATTTCCAACTTCAGTAGTGGATGCATATTTTATGCTTACAATAATGTGATTAATGACTTCCTTAGTGATAAGTAATACACGCTTGCAATTACGTGATTGCCGACTTCATTAATGGAAGTGTCATATATGCTTATGATTACATAATAACGACTTCATTAGTTGATAGGTAATATACGCTTACGATTACGAGATTAACGACTTTATTACTTAATGCGTAATATATGCTTATGATTAAGCGAGAAGTGACTTCATTAGTGGATGTGTAATACACGCTTATAATTATGCGATTAGCATCTTCATTAATAGATGTGTATTTTATGCTTATACGATTAGCGATTTCATTAGTGGGTGCATATTTAATGTTTGCTATTACATGTTGAGCAACTTCATTAGTGAATGACTAATAAACCCTTATGATTACAAGAAGAACGACTTCATTAGTGGATGTGTAATATAAACTTACAGTTACGCGATTAACAACTTTATTTGTGGATGACTAATAAACCCTTACGATTACGAGAAAAACAACTTCATTAGTAGATGTGTAATATAAACTTACAGTTACCCGATTAACAACTTCATTTGTGGATGACTAATATACACATAGGATTATGCAACGATGATGCGTATTTTACACTGATGATTACGCGATTAGTGACTTTATTAGTGTGTGTGTATTTTACTCTTAATATTGCTCCTGGTAGACTTGATTACTGGATGCATAATATACGCTTATGATTACTCTATCAGCGACTTTATTAGTGGATATGTATTTTATGTTTACAATTACGCAATGAATGACTTCAATAGTGGATGCGTAATATGCGCTTACCATTATGTGATTAACGACTTAATTAGTGGATACGCAAAATAAGCTTACGATTTCATTAGTGGATGTGTAATATATGCTTACAATTACACTATGATTGACTTCAATAGTAGATGGGTAATATACACTTACGATTACACAATTAACAATTTTATTAGTTGATGCGTAATATAAGCTTACAATTACGCAAAGAACTACTTCAATAGTGGATGCGTAATATACACTTATGATTACTCGATTAGCGACTCCATTAGTGGATACATAATATACATTTATGATTTTGCAATGAATGCCTAATATATGCTTATGATTACGGGATTAACAACCTCATTAGTGGATGCATATTATCTACTTAGTATTACGCTATTAGCGTCTTCATTAGTGGATGCGTAATATACAATTATGCAATGAGTGACTTTATTAGTGGATGCATAATATAAACTTATGGTTATACAATTAGTGACTTCAATAGTGAATGCGTAATGTACGCTTATGATTATGCGATGAGCGACTTTATTAGTGGATGCTTAATATGCACTTACGATTACGAGATGACCAACTTCATTAGTGGATGCTTAATATATGCTTACAATTACACAATAAACAACTTCATTACTAGATGCATATACTATTGTTAAGATTACACGATTAGCAACCTTATTAGTGGAAGCGTATTTTTTGCTTACAATTATGCCATTAGTAACTTCATTAGTGGATGCGTAATATATGCTAACGATTATGCGATTAACGACTTCATTAGCGGATGTATAAAATACGCTTACGATTATGCGGTGAACGACTTCATTAGTGGATGCGTAATATGCGCTTACAATTACACGATAAGCAACTTCATTAGTGGATGCATATTTTGCGCTTATGATTATGCGATTAGCAACTTCTTTAGTAGGTGCATATTTTACGCTTACGATTATGCGTTGAGTGACTTCATTAGTGGATGTGTAATATACACTTACTATTACTCGATTAAGTACTTCATTATTTGATGCGTAATATATGCTTATGATTACGTGATTAGAGACTTCATTAGTAGATGCGTATTTCACACTCACGATTACATGACAAGCAACTTTATTTGTGGATGTGTAATACGCTTACGATTACATGATAAACGAATTCATTAGTGGAAGCATAATACAGCCTTAGGGTTACACGTTTACTGACTTCGTTAATGGATACATAATATACACTTGCGATTATGTGGTGACCAACTTCATTATTGGACGCATAATATGCACTCACAATTATGAGATGACTAAATTCATTAGTGGATGTGTAATATACACTTACGATTATGCAATAAATGACGTCATTACTTGATTCGTAATATACGCTTAAGATTACATTGTTAGCGACCTCATTAGTGGATGCATACTTATGTTTATAATTACGCGATTAGCGACTTCATTAATAGATGTGTAATATATGCTTACAATTAAACAATAAGCAACTTTATTAGTGGAAGCGTAATAAATGCTTACGATTACGTGATGAACGACTTTACTAGTGGATGCGTAATATGTAATATCCAGCATAGGCCAAGTTGGACAGTTGATGCTTTATATGTTTGCATATGTGTGTTGGTTGCTTATGTGTGTTAACTAGTTGTGTATATGTTGTAATAAAATGGGCATTGTGGGGAACTAGTGTATATTTTACATATGCTTTCTGTGTGTTTGCTATGTATTGATTGCATATAGTCATTTACTTGTCATGCGAGTATTACATGATATACATTCTTAGTTGAGTTGCTAATGATCAAATGTGGGCATTTTTAAGTATGCTGTAAATTATTTGTTAACATGTATGTAGAAATGAGAAAGTTTGGCATGAAAATTCATATGCATTTATAATTGCTGGAAACTAGCATTAATATGCATGAGAAAGATGGTGGACTTGGGGACTTAAACAAAATTTGGCATGGGATTACATTACAATATATAAGGGGTGGAAGACAATTAAGCCCTTTTTAGTTGCTGTAGTGGGCCACTTGTCCATGTATTAGCATGCTAACATATGCTTGCTACCACACAAGCAGCAAAGTGTCAAACTCTGTTGATTATGTACATACAGTGCATGTACAGCCTCCAAGGGCTTAAAAACATGAAGAGTCTTCTTCATTCTTCTTCTCCTCCTTCTACTCCTTTTTCTGACTAGAAAGAGTGAGAGAATGAAATTGAAGAGAGAACTCTGTAACTCTGGCTGCAATTGCATGAATTCTGGTTGATAATTAAGGAGTTGCTGGCAGATTGCTTAATAAACTAATTAGGTTTGGCTGGGAGTTAGAGAACTTTGAAGCTTGACTTGTGTTGCAAAACTTGAATTAGAAAACAGAGGGCTTGTTGGGCAAAAGTAGAAGCACAAGTTATGCTGGGAATAGCTAATGCAAGGTGAGTGCTAGTTTTAAGCTTTTTGCATGTTTTCTACACTTATGAACTATGTTTATAAAGAAAAAGGAATTATGCATGTTGCATGTCTACTGGGAATTTGCAGAGAACTTGTATGCTAGCTTGTTGCTTTTGTCTTTGTGACTTATTATGCCTAGTTACTACACAAGAAATCTGGAATAGCCATGATTGAGTGTTTGCACAGGTTACCTATGGTTTCTAGTACAATAGTTGGGTGCAGGAAATTCCACAATTGGCCATGCACACCATGATTAGGTATGCGGAATAAAGGAAAGTAACTTGCAGCTATGGCAGCTTAATGCTATATTTTTATTAAAAAACAAAACGGGAGTTGCTTGTTGAACTTTTACTTGTTTGCTACTTGAACTTGTATACATTGGGATTTTTGTATCATTCTTTGTTTTAAAATGCATTCTAGATTAAGTAATATATAAATATGCTGCTAGTTGAAGTGACCAGGGATGGCAGAGGGGCTTGCTTGTTTTATTCATGTTGCGGGAAGGCTGGAGATTGCCTATGTTTTGATGTAACTTGTACTTTGTAGTTGTATTTTGAAAGTCATGTAAATAGTAAGAAAATGTTGTAAAAGAAGAAGCTTTGTATTTACAAAAACTTATAGTTACTGCATGTAAAAATTATGTACACAATAGTTGGAAGTGAAATGAAATGAAAATTGGTTGTCTTTTGACTAAACTTGTCTCAATTTACTTGATGTTAAAATCTGGTAACGTGTAAGGAAATAAAAACAGGGCAGAAATCAAACAAATTAGGCAACTCTTTTGCATGATCTTTGAAGAGTCAAAGAAAAATGAAAAGGAGAACATTGAGAGGATATTAGGTTCTTTCATATGTGTGAAAAATTTCATAGCCACTCAAGGGTTTGCAGGGATTAGAACTTTATTCTTTTTTTACTAAGCTCTTGCTTGATATGTAGTTACTAGAGTTTAAAGGCTTCATCCACATTCTTTTATTCAATAAAAGGATAGTTCCTTGTATAAGGTGTTACATTTTGGTATTAGAGCATGGTTCTGGCAACCATGTTGTAAGGGTTTGTTGTAAGAGGTTGTGAGAAAAACATGAGTGTGTTAAGCAGGTAGCTATCTATGTATTACTTGATGTACAATGAATTACATGACATATTTGTGTGCTTAACATATGGAATGTGTGTGTGATATGAAGCATATGTGTACATGTGTTTGTTACTTTGTGTACCAACAACAGACAAAGTTAAGAGGGACTGAATGGACAAGCTTTCTCTGTGTGGATGTTAGGAAATACATGCCAGAGAAAAGCTCTAAAGAGGATCTGTTGAAGGGCATTTTGGCAACCCTGCATGGTGTGACTGAGCCCATCAAGTCTCAAGCTGAAACGAGTACTAATCAAGCCTAGATGTAAGCTACTTTGGCTGCTAACTTAGAAGTAGTAAGGAATGGGAAGCTAGCGCACACAGACAAAAAAAAAACTAAAATACACAGAGCATAGGAAACAGCTGCAATAAGATTCAGCAGCCCAGATTAATAACCAAATATAAAAGAAGAGTAGAAGAAAACTTACATTAACATAAACAAATTCTTTATTACAGGAACAAAGCACAGGTACACCACACGGTCACTAGTACTACAACA
Source organism: Quillaja saponaria (assembly GCA_029379385.1). Lineage (NCBI taxonomy): Eukaryota > Viridiplantae > Streptophyta > Magnoliopsida > Fabales > Quillajaceae > Quillaja > Quillaja saponaria. The sequence goes on along the minus strand of CM055616.1, from coordinate 18,919,161 downwards.
GCAATAGCAACTACAGGTACAATAGGTACAAGCCCAATATTACAAACTTGAGAATTTCACTCTTATTTTACAAAACACTCTAAACACTCAAAGATGTTATTTTTTCAAACTTCTGATTTTTTAGTAAACTTCCAAACACTGTCAACAATGGAGAGCAAAGGCTATTAAATAATACTCCTCACACAATTGCCTAAGAGATAAGGCTGGTAAAAGCAGATTCTTTGAGATAAGGCTCATCCTTCTGTCTGGGCAAGTGTCCTGGATGGATTGGAGTCGGTTCGCCATCTAGAAAGGAAATTTTACTTTAATTAAGTAAATCCTTTTGTTTAAAGAACTTTGTCTTCAAGTCACCGAAAGTCTTCTTTCTTTTTGAAAAGATATCTTTTGCTTTTTGAAAAGCAAAGTCTTTCTCCTTTTAGAAAAGTAAACTTTGGCTTTATGAAAAGAAAATTATTGATGAGATTCTTCATCCAAAAAATCTTCTACTCCTTCGTCTAGAGGGTCCTGAGAATCCTGGAAATAGGCGGGGTCATCTTGACTCATCTCAGAACTATTGTCTTCAAGGATTTTTAGGAGCTCTTTTTGAACATCATCTTTAGAAGAGGAGGCTAATAAGCCTTTCACCATATCAAGAACCTTTTTATTTTCATTGATATAGGGTTTCTAAGAAGAAGCTTTAGATCTTAAGATCCCTAGCTTTTGAAAATTATTAAGGTTTTCTTCAAAATTAGATAAGTTGTCCCGCCATTTAATTTGAGTTCTACGAATTAACTAGGGGACTGCTTGATTAATCCCAAAGCCAGAAGAGGAACATTCTTTTACAATATATTCCTATTTAACAATCCATGGGAGTTGATAATAAGCTGTAAACATAATAATTTTGTCTTGAGGATTCAGAGAATTATTATTCTCACAGAACCTTGACCAGTATAAATGATCATATTTAGGTAGGGATATAGGAAATAATCCCCAAGAAAAATACCATGTTTTAAACCACCGAGGAAAAGTAGTGGGAGAAGGTTCTTCATTGAGGGTGAACCATAGAAACTAGTTATGCTTTCTTGCTTTGTTTTCAAATAAAAGCAAGTTTTCCTATGCAGCCATATAATCAAAATAAGTATATAGACGATGAAATATTCTTCTATCTCTGATTTGTTTTTGACGGCATAAATCCATACCCCATTCTTTTGGCTTCATCACTTTATAAATGATGATATTTGAATAAGCCTATTCTGACCCTACTCGAATCTAGGGTTTGTGAGAAATTGATTCTATGTCCATAAGAATATTCAAATAGAATAAAATATTCTTGGGTTCCAATTCAGGGGGAAGATGATTATTGAGATAGAAATGTGTTATCTCATATGGTACTAAATTAGCATACCTTTTCTCAATTGGTGCTATCTTTTTATAAGATAATGGAATGTATGGATATTTGAAATCCTTGGTATTACAAGGAAGGGCTAATTCATAAGCCTGATCGCATAAGAAATCTTTATCAGTCTCCTCAATATTAGGAGTGGAAAGGTTTCTTTTTGCAGGAGTATTAGATTGAGAGGTCATAACGCCTTTTCCTTTAGGATCCCTGCAAAAATTCTCTAGTTAGAAAGTCAGGCAAAGAATTAGATTCTCCTTTAATAAATTCTTTATCAAATTCAAAAACAAAAAGGATTCCCTGCCATCTAGAAAATATTTGTTTAGATGCTATATTTTTAACATCTTTAAGAAGGATATCCTTAGCAGATTTGCAATCTATTCTTAATAAAAAAAATTTATTTAACAGGTCAGATTCAAACTTAGTGATGCACATGAAAAATTGATAATATTTCCTTTTTTATAGTAGAATAATTTTGTTGTAAGTTCCTGAAGTAAATCTAACCAATTGCTCTTTATCAGGAATTTTTAGTTTAAGTATTCCTCCATATCCTATCTAGGAAGAATCTGTTTCAACTATTTTAAATGCATCTGGATGAGGAATACAGAGACATGGGAGTTCTTTAACTCTTTGTTTTATCCTCTTAACTGCTTCTGTAAACTCATTATTCCATTATGGAGGATTCTTTTTTAATCGCGCAAATAATAATTTGCAATCTAAGGCTAAATCCTTGTAAAATTCACCTACATAATTTAGACTTCCTAAGAATCTCTGTAATTGTTGTTTTTCCCTTATCTCATTAGGGAATTTATCAGCAAATTGTATGGCTCTATCAATTGGTATAATAGAACCTCTATGAATGTTATGTCCTAAAAAACGAATAACAGTTTGAAATATTTTTACCTTCTTTGCAGAAACTGCTAATCCCACATTCATGACAGTATTCAAGAATATATTAAGATGTTTAAAATGTTTCTCAATAGAAGGAGAAAAAACTGAAACATCATCAATATAAACAATTATAAATTCATGATAAGATTTAAAAATATCATTCATAATGTTTTGAAATTCAGATGGAGCATTTTTTAATCCGAATGGCATAACATTCCATTCATAATGTCCAAAAGGTACAGTGTAGGCAGTTTTGTACCTATCTTGCTCGGCTATTTGAATATGCCAATATCCTGATTTCATATCAAATTTAGATAATATCTTAGCATCATAAAGTCTATTTAACAAATCCTTTTTATTAGGGATTGGATACCTGATCCATCTAAGAGCTTTATTTAGAGGTTTGTAATTAATTACTAGCCTCGGGACTCCTCTTTCTAATTCTGCGGCATTTTTTACATAAAATGCTGGGCAACTCCAGGGACTGTAACTTTTTCTTATTAATCCCTTTTTTAGTAATTCTTCAATTTCTGCCTTGCAAATTTCTAAATGTCTAGGACCCATAGCTATTGGCCTAGCCTTAGTGGGTATTTGTTTTTCTGAGAAATCTGGTTCATAAGGCAATTCTATAATATGTTGTTTTCTATTCCAAAAAGCATTAGGAATCTCTGCACATATTGTTTGTTCAATTTTATGTTGAAATTTATTAATTTCATCTTGAAGCTTTGGAGATTTCAATTGTTGCTCAATTCTCTTATACTCTATCTCTTCCTTTAGAGACATAAGAAATTTTTCTTTTCTATTAATGGTATCTCTCATAAGATTGATTTCATGCATTCGTGGTTCTTCAACAAATTCAAATTTAATTTGTCTTCCCTTTATTATAGTTTCTACTCCTGATTCGTCTATTTTAGAAATAGGGATAACATGTGTAAAAAATGATTTCCTAGAATTACACCCTGTGCCAGGCCCTTAAACTAGAACAAAGGGTACAGGAAAACATACCTTGTTATTACAGACTGCCGCATTAGATAGTTTGTAGTCTATAATTAGACTATTTCCATCCGCAGCATGGAGTATTTGTGTAGTTTTCTGAAAGTACTTGGATGGGACTAGTCCTTCGTTGATGCAATTCAAATCTGCTCCTGAATCTATTAAGGCAACAGACTGAAAACTAAATTCATTATTTACAACTAATGGTTATCTTAGTGAACCATTTTTGTGCTATAACTAAGTCTACAGCACAGATCCATCCCTCTGGATCATTAAGGATGTTTACAGTTCCTCCTTCAGGTTCCTGTATTATTATATCTTTTCCTCTGTTTTCAGGTTCTGGATTTTTTGTTTCTTTTGATGATTCCCATATAAGATCTTGGAACTGATCTTCATCTGATTCTTCAAGATTAGAAACTCTCTGTTTTAGAGTTCTTACTTCTTCTTTTATTTCATTAATTTCTGATTTTAAATCAGCAATAGTTAGGTTCTTTTGATGAAGAGTTAACAGTTTTTACCCTTTCTATAATATTCTTAAAGGAATAAGAATCATCTTTTATACTTTCTTTTATGACTTAACTTTTACCCTTGTTAGACATATGAATATAGTTTTCTAACTATATTCTTCTTTCTTCAGGGTCTGTTATTTTATCAATTAAGTCTAAAATCAGACTTTTTTCTTTTGACAAGACATTTATATTAAGATTATGCTAATCCCTATTTTACAAGGTCTTTTACTCTAGCCTACAAAGATCGACTATTGCACCAATAATTTTAAGATCAAACTGGCCACAATCCAAATGATTCAACAATCTGCTCAGTTTGAGGGATTACCCAGTGAAGACCCCCATACTCATCTAGTCTCATTCTTGGAGTTATACGACACATTCAAGTATAATGGTGTCTCTAATGATGCATGATAAGTTTATGAAATAACCTATATTACTTCACATTGTGCATTCATTTTAGCTAGGTTCTTGAGTTTTGCATTACAAATTATTTAGTTTTAGCTTAGTTTGTAAATTAATTTGTATTGTATTAAAATGTCATGTTTTAGTTATTGTTGCTTAGGGTTTATCTTTTAATTAAGAGTTCCTTTCCTATTAAACTTTGGTTGAGTGTTTTGAAGGTAAGCCTCAAGAAGTCATTTTGAAGACCAATTGCTTAAGGAATAAGGTTTCGGCTCATCAGGCGCCTAGGCTATGAAAAACCAAGGCTACAACACTAAAAAAGCTCAACCAGTAGCGTTAGGTGCTGGGGCACCCTACTCTCGGTCATAGAATTGCAAAGTTAGAGGCTAGGGTGCCTAGGCGCCAGGAAGTGGATGCTGGGGCATAGACCTAGTGCTTGAGCGCTAGAATCCTATGGTTGGGGTGCCAAACGTCGTGCAAAGACTCCTGTTTCATCTGAAAATCAATGTTGGGGCACCAGGAAAGTCATGGCTGGGGTGCTAGCCCTATAAAACTATTCTGAATTGGACTCTAACTCATGATTTTTGAAGCATATAAAGAGAAAGTGCTTAGGGATTCTAAACACACAATGAGCAAGGATTATAGTTGAATGAGATTGCTTGGAGCTAGAGGAGCAAGGGATTTTGAAGAGTTTGGAGACTGACATCTTTCTAGTTTTCTCTTATTCCTTAATTCCTTTGAGTTTCTTTGTATGTTTTTAATGATTTGCTTAGTTGTAGTCATGTTTACATCTAGTAGTATGAACTAAATCCTTTTTTTAGGATTATGATAGAACTCATGTAGTTTGATTTAATTTTATCTGTGGATTGCTTAGGGTTTGATATTATGAGATTTATGTCATTATATGGAATACATAGACAGTTGGTCCACTATAATCCTGAAAAAGGCTTAATTTCCTTCCAATCCCTTCTAATTGCAATATAATCCCATGCTAATTATATGTCCATTATATGTTTAAGTCCCTGAGCCCACCAATAACAACTTTCCACTTTCATACAAATACAACAATATATATTTATATAACATACATATTCAAGCTATTTATATTAAATATTAATAAGAATTTCTAGCAATTATACATGCATATGTATTTTCATGCTAAGCTTTCTTGTTTTTGCATATACATGCATGTTAATAAATCAATTTCAGCACACTTTAAAATGTCCACATTTGATCACAACAACATAAACTAGGAATGTATAGAATGTAATATTCCCATGACATGTGGATGACTATATGTAGTTAATACATAGCAAGCACATAGCAAACATATGTAAGACATACACTAGTTCACCACTGTACATAGGTTTATCACAATATATACACAACTAGTTTAACACATATAAGCAACCAATAAACATATACAACATATAAAGCCTTAATTTTCTAGCTTGGCCCTTGTTGGATGTTACAATTTGTGACTTCATTAGTGGGTGTGTATTTTACGCTCTCAATTATGCCATGAGCAACTTCATTAGTGGATATGTAGTGTACGCTTACGAATAAGTGATGAGCGACTTCAATAGTAGATACATACTTTACATTTACAAGTATGCAATGAATTACTTCATTAGTAGATGTGTAATATATGCTTACTATTACGTGACGAGCAACTTCATTGGTGGATGCGTAATATACGCTTCGAATATTCAATTAACAACTTCATTAGCAGATGCGTAATATGCACTTAGGATTACACAACTGGTGACTACATTAGTGGATGCATATTTTATGTTATGATTATGCAATGAGCGACTTAATTAGTGGATGCGTAATTTATGCTCACAATTATGCGATTAATGACTTCATTAATGGATACATAAAATACACTTACGATTCCACAATGAGGGTCATCATTAGTGGATACGTAATATACAATTAAGATTACACGATTTACGACTTCATTACTTAATGTGTATTACACGCTTAAGATTACATGAGTAGAGAATTCGTTAGTGGATGCGTGTTTTATGCTTACAATTATATGATTAGCGACTTCATTAGTGGATGTGTAATATACGCTTACAATTACACGATTACCAACTTTGTTAATGGATACGTAATTTACGCTTAGTGAAAGTGAAAGTGAAATGAGGGACTTCATTAGTGAAAGTGAAATATACGCTTACGATTACACTATTAACGATTACATTAGTCAATGAGTAATATACATTAACGATGACGCGATGAGCGACTTCATTATTGGATGCAAAATATATGCATATATGCTCATGATTACGCGATTAACGACTTCATTAGTGGATGCGTAGTGTACGCTTACGATTACATGATGAGTGACTTCATTAGTAGATGTGTACTTTACGCTTACGATTATGCAATTAGCGAATTCATTAGTGGATGCGTATTTTATGCTTACAATTAAGCAATTAGAGACTTCATTAATGGATGCATAATCGATTACGATTGCAAGATGAGTGACTTCATTAGTGGATGCGTAATATACATTAAGGATTACGCGATTACAAGCTTCATTAGTGGATGCATAATATACGCTTATTATGATTACGAGATGAGTGATTTTATTAATGTAAGCGTAATATGCCCTTACGATTACGTGATTACCGACTTCATTATTGGATACATAATATACTTTTTTGATTACCCAATCAGTGACTTCATTAGTGCATGCTTATATGCTTACAGTTACGAGATGAATGCCTTCATTAGTGGATGAGGAATGTACACTTACAATTATATGATTAGCTATTTCATTAATGGATGCGTAAATTTATGCTAAGTATTATACGATTAATGATTTCTTTAGTGGATTCGTAAAATGCGCTTACGATTACGCAATTAATGATTTCATCAGTGGATGCGTACACTTGCAGTTAAGCAATTAGCAACTTTGTTAGCGGATGCGTAATATATGCTTATGATTACACGATGAGCAACTTTGTTACTAGATGCTTAATATGCGCTTACATTATAGGACGAGCGACTTCACTAGTGGATGCGTATTTTACGCTTACTATTACGTGATAAACAACTAACTTAATTAGTGGATGCGTAATATATGCTCACGATTATGCGATTAACAACTTTGTTACTAGATGTATAAAATACGCTTACGATTACGCGATGAGATACTTCATTAGTAGATGTGTAATATACACTTATGATTACTTGATTAAGTAGTTTATTATTTGATGCATAATATATACTTGTGATTACGAGAAGAGTGACTTCATTAATGGATGCGTAATATACGCTTACTATTATGCGATGAGTGACTTCATTAGTGGAAGCATAATAAATCCTTACAATTACACGATAAGCAATTTCATTAGTGGATGCATGATATATGCTAACATTTACACAATTAGCATAATATGCTTACTATACTCGATGTGCGACTTCAATAGTAGATGCATAATATAAACTTACAATTACTGGATGAACGACTTCATTAGTGGATGCGTGATATGCTTAGGATTATGCGATTACAAACTTTGTTAATGGATGTGCATTTTACGCTTATGATTAGTCAATGAGCGACTTCATTAGTGGATGCACGTTTACAATTATGAGATGAATGACTTCATTTGTAGATGCTTAAAATACGCTTACAATTAAGCGATAAAAGACTTCATTAGTGGATACCTAACATATGCTTACAGTTATACAATTAGCGGCTTCATTAATGAATGGGTAATATATGCTTACACCTATGCGATTAGTGACTTCATTAGTAGATGCATAATTTACACTTTCGATTACCTGATGAGTGCCTTTATTAGTGGATAAGTAATATAAGCTTACAATTATGCAATTAACGACTACTTTATTTGATGCTTAATATACACTTACGATTGAGCGATGAACGACTTCATTAGTAGATATCTCATACACTTAGGATTATACGATGAGTGACTTCATTAGTGGATACATAATAACGCTTACGATTACTCGATGACCGACTTCAATAGTGGATGAGTAATATATGCTTACGATTACATAACAAACGATTTCATTTGTGGATGAATTGTATACCTTTACGATTGTGCAATCAATGACTTTATTAATGGATGCATAGTATATGCTTATTATTAAGCGATGAACTACTTCATTAGTGGATGCGATATATACGCTTATGATTACGCGATCAACGACTTCATTAGTTGATGTGTAATATACCCAATGACCGGCTTCATTAGGGGATGCGTATTTTATGCTTACGCTTACTCAATGAGCAACTTTATTAGTAGATCCATAATTTATGCTTACGATTACTCAATGATCGACTTCATTTGGAGATATGTAATGTTTACATATAATTACACGATTAACGACATCATTAGTGGATTTGTAATATATGCTTACAATTACACGATTATCAACTTTATTATTGAATGCATGATATACGCTTATGATTACATGATGAATGACTTCAATTGTGGATTCGTAATATACGCATAGGATTACAAAATGAAAGACTTCATTAGTGGATGCGTAATATACGCGATGAATGACTTCATTTGTGGATGCATTATATATGGTTACGATTACTCGATTAGTGACTTCTTTAGTGGATGTGTAATATAAGCTTACTGATTACAAGATTAGTGACTTCATTAGTGGATGCGTATTTTACACATACTGTTACTTGATGAGTGACTTTATTAGTGGATGCGTAATATATGCTTATGATTACTTGATGAACAATTTCATTAGTGGATGCGTAATATACGTTTATGTGATGAACGACTTCATTATTTAATACGTAACATATGCTTAGCGACTTTATTAGTGCATGCATATTTTATGCGATTAGCAACTTCATTAGTGGATGCATATTTTATGCTTACGATTACTCGATGAGGGACTTCATTAGTGGATATTTAATATAGGCTCACAATTACGTGATCAATAACTTCATTATTTGATGTGTAATATATGCTTACGATAACGTAATTAACGACTTATTTAGTAGATACGTAATATACGCTTACATTTACATGATGAATGACTTCATTATTTAAGTATGTAATATACACTTAAGATTTTGTGATGAACGACTTAATTAGTTGATTTATAATATACGATTATGATTATAAGATTAGCGACTTCATTAGTGGATGTGTAATATAAGCTTATGATTACGCGATAAACAACTTCATTAGTGGATGCGTAATATACGCTTACAATTACTCGATGAATGACTTTATTTGTGGATTCATATTATATGCTTACAATTATGTGGTGAATGACTTCATAAATTGATGCATATTTTTTACGATTACGATTGCTCGATGAGTGACTTCATTAGTGGATGTGTAATATATGTCTAATCGATCGCACAATGAACAACTTCATTAGTGGATAAGTAATATATGCTTACAATTGCGATGAATGACTTACTTAGTGGATGCATCGTATATGCTTGCAATACACGATAAATGACCTCATTAGTGGTTGCATAATATATGCTTATGATGATGCTATGAATGACTTCATTTATGTGGATTTGTAATATACACTTACTATTACACAATTAACAACTTTATTAGGGATGCATATTTTACGATTATGATTATGTGATGAGAGACTTCGTTAGTAGATGCGTATTTTATGCTTAAGATTACTCGATGAGCGACTTCAATAGTTGATGTGTAATATACGCTTACGATTATGCGATTAACAATTTTGTTAGTGGATGTTTAATATATGCTTATGATTATCCGATGAGCAACTTCATTAGTGGATCCATGATATACACTTGCAATTTCGCAATGAATAATTTTATTAGTGGATGCGCAATGTACGCTTACAATTATGCGATGAACGACTTTATTATGTGGCGAATGACTTCATTAGTGGAAATGTATTTTAGGCTTACGATTGCTTGATGAACGACTTCATTAATGGATGTGCAATATATGTATAATCGCTTGTACGATGAACGACTTCATTAGTGGGTGAGTAATATATGCTTATGATTACGTGATGAATGACTTCATTAGTGGATGCAACATATAAGCTTACGATGTGCGATAAACAACTTCATTAGTGGTTGCATAATATACGCTTATGATGACACGATGAATGACTTCATTTCTGTGGATTCGTAATATACACTTATGATTACATGATTAGCAACTTTATTAGTTGATGCATATTTTACAGTTATGATTACTCAATGAGAGACTTCATTAGTGGATGCGTATTTTATGCTTAAGATTATTCGATGAGTGACTTTAATAGTTGATACGTAATATACGCTTACAATTACCTGATTAATAATTTTGTTAGTGGATGCCTAATATATGCTTATGATTATCCAATGAGTAACTTCTAGTGGATCTATAATACACACTTGCAATTTCGCGTGAACAAATTTATTAGTGGATGTACAATATACACTTACAATTACGGGATGAACAACTTCATTAGTGGAAGGGCAAAATGTGCTTACAATTACGCAATGAACGACATCATTTGTGGATGCATACGATTAGGCGATTAATGACATTATTATTAGATGCATAAAAATGCTGACGATTACACTATTAGCTACTTCAAAAGTGGATGTGTATTTTACACTTAAGATGAACAACTTCATTAGGGGATGTGTAATATATGCTTACGATTATACGATGAACTACCTCATTTATAAATGCAATGAACGACTTTATTTCTGGATGCGTAATATACACTTAGAATTACACGATGACTTCATTAGTGGATGTATTATATACGCTTACGATTACTTAATCAATGACTTCATTGGTGGATTTGTAATATCCGCTTACGATTATACGATGAACGACTTCATTAGTGGATGCTTAACATATGCTTAGGGTTATGCGATGAGTAACTTCATTAGTGGATGCGTAATATAAGCTTACAATTACGCAACGAACGACTTCATTTATGGATGCGTTTTATACACTTACGATTTTGTAATCAACGATTTCATTAATGGATGCGTAATATACGCTCATGATTACATGATGAATGACTTTATTAGTAGATTTGTAATATACTACGCTGACTTATGTGATTAGCGATTTCATAAGTAGATAAGTATTTTAGGCTTACAATTAGCTAATGACCAACTTCATTTGTGAATGCATTATATATGCTTATGATTACGGGATCAACGATTCATTAGTTGATGTGTAATATACCAAATGGCCGACTTCAATAGTGGATACATAAAATACACTTATGATTGTTCAATGAGCGACTTCATTAGTGGGTGCATAATATACGCTTACGATTACTCAATGAGCGACTTCATTGGAGATGTGTAATATACAAGCTTACGATTACGCTATCAGCAACTTCATTATTGGATATGTAATATATGCTTTTGATTACGCGATAACGACTTAAGTAGTGAATTTGTATTATACGCTTACAATTACACGATGAATGACTTCATTAGTGGACACATAATATAAGCTTATGATTATGCAATGAACGACTTCATTTATGGATGTATTATAATTGCTTACGGTTATGCGTTCAACAAATTCATTAGTTGATGCATAATATACGCTTATGATTACACGATTAGGACTTCTTTAATGGATGTGTATTTTACACTTATCATTACTCGATGAGTGAATTCATTAGTTAATGCGTAATATATTTATGATTACACAATGAACAACTTCATTTATTGATGCGTTATATATGCTTATGATTACGCGATGATCAACTTCACTAGGGGATATGAAATATATGCTTATGATTATGCGATGAACGACTTCATTAGTGGTTTCATGTTTTACACTTACGATTACTCGATGAATGACTTCTTTAGTGGATGGGTAATATATGCTTTAGCTGCATGATTAATGACTTCATTAGTGGATGTATAATATACGGTTACAATTACACAGTGATCGACTTCATTTGTGGATGCGTAATATACGCTTTCAATTATGCGATGAAAGACTTCATTAGTGGATACATATTTTACGCTTACGATTACTTGATGAGCGGCTTCATCAGTGGATTTGTAATATATGCTTACGATTACACGATTAATGACTTCATTAGTAGATGTGTAACATATGCTTACGATTATACGATAAGCAACTTCTTTAGTGGATGCATATTTTACGCTTAGTATTATTCGATGAGTAACTTCATTAGTGGATGCGTAATATACCATTTTGATTACACGATGAATGACTTCATTTGTGGATGCTTAAAATACATAATGGTATACTCTCATGATTATGCGATCAATGACTTCATTAGTGGATACGTATATACCATTGCATAATATACCATTTCGATTACGTGATTAACGACTTCATTAGTGGATGAGTATATATGCTTACGATTACATGACTAGTGATTTCATTAGTGGGATGCATATTTTACGCTTATGATTTTTTGATGAGCGACCTCATTAATAGATGCGTAATATACAATTTTGATAATACAGCGAACGACTTCATTTATGGATGCTTCAAATACGCTTATGATTATGCAATGAACGGCTTTATTAATGGATGCGTGATATATGCTTACGATTATGTAATTAGCGACTTCATTAATGTATGCTTAATTTAGGAATATGATTACTCGATGAGCAACTTCATTAGGGGATGCGTAATATATGCTTACAATTGTGTGATGAACGACTTCTTTATTTGTTGCATAATATACGTTTACGATTACGCGACTAGCAACTTCATTAGTGATGTGTAATATATGCTTTTGTTTACGTGATGAACAACTTCATTAGTGGATGCATAATATTCGCTTACGATTATGTGATGAATGATTTAATTAGTGGATTTGTAATATACACTTATGATTACGGGATTAGCGACTTTATTAGTAGATGCGTAATATACGCTTATGATTATGCAATGAACGACTTCATTAGTGGATGCATAATATACGCTTACATTTACGCAATAAACGACTTCATTTGTGGATTCATAGTATGCGCCTATGATTACGCGGTGAATGACTTCATTAGTGGATGTGCATTTTACTCTTTGATTACTCGATGAGCGACTTCATTAGTGGATGTGCAATATACGTTTAATCTATTACATGATTAACAACTTCATTAGTGGACGCATAATATATGCTTACGATTATGCGATGAACAATTTCATTAGTTGATAAGTAATATATGCTTACAATAACAAGATGAACAACTTCATTAGTGGATGCGTCGTTTATGCTTATGATGCGCAATCAACAACTTCATTAGTAGTTGTGTAATATGCACTTATGATTACACAATTAGAGATTTTATTGGTGGATGTATATTTTATACTTATGATTACACTCGATCAGCGACTTCAATAGTTGATGCGTAATATATGCTCACGATAACATGATAAACGACTTCATTAGTAGATGTGTAATATAATTATGCTATATTCAACTCAACTCAACTAAGCCTTAAAATTCAAAACTAGTTAGGGTTGGCTATACGAATCCTTTTCCAATATAATTATGCTATGTGCAACTTTATTAGTGGATAAGTACTATATGGTTACGATAACACGATGAACAATTTTATTAATGGATACATAGTATATGCTTATGATTACGCAATGAACGACTTTATTAGTTAATGGGCAAAATGCGCTTACAATTACGTGATGAATGACTTCATTCGTGGATGCGGAAGATAAGCTCACAATTAGATGATTAACAACTTTATTAGTGGATGTGTAATATGTGCTGATGATTATGCTATTAGCGACTTCATTAGTGGATATGTATTTTATGCTTACAATAAACAACTTTATTAGATGAGTAATCTATGCTTATGATTACACAAGGAAAGACCTCATTTACTGGATGCGATGAACAACTTCATTTGTGGATGCATAATATATGCTTATGATTACACGTTGGCTTCATTGAAGGATGCTTCGTAATATATGCATAATATATACACTTACAATTACGCGATTAACAACTTCAGTGGTGGATTCCTAATATGCGCTTATGATTACGCAATGAACGACTTCATTAGTGGATGCATCATATGCAATTATGATTATGCAATGAACAACTTCATTAGTGGATGCTTCGTATACTCTCATTATTATGAGATTAACAACTTTATTATTGGATGCATAATAAACTCTTATGATTAGGCATTTAGTGACTTCACTAGTGGATGTGTATTTTAAGCTTATGATTACTTGATGAGCGATTTTTTAGTAGATGGGCAATATACGCTTACAATTAATCGATGAACGACTTCATTTATGGATACGTGATTAATGAGTCATTGATGTTCACCAAATTAAAACCTTACTAACTATATTTGTAGATTAGTAAGTAGGGTATCGATCCCACAGAGAAACAATTAAATTAATCAAATTCAACTCAAGCAAGTAGTTCTTATTTAATTAAATTGAACCAAAGCAAAAGAGCACAATAAGTTCAAGTATAAAAGTAAATCAAACTAATGCAAGAAATTATAAAAACAAAACATATGTAACAAAATGAATGAAGTTCTAAATATCCAAACTAACTAATATGCACTCAAAACAGCAAAGTAAATAAATGGGGTGTTGATCTTTGATCTAAACTAAATTAAAATAGCTAAGCAAGCAAGAAAAACAAGAGAACTAAATTCTAAATGTAAAAAAAAATTGGTAGAAACTTACTAAACTAAGCAAACAACCAAAGATTTGTAAGACTCAAATGCAAAGAAGTTTTCGGTAAGATTCATGAGCTATTAATCATTGAAAACAAAGCAAATACATTGCTGAATATATATACATAGCAAATCAACCATGGAAACAAGTCTTTCCTACCTATCCTTACCACTTTGTTAATTAAGTCAAGCGGAATAACTAACACTAATAACAAAATAACCCTCATAAAGCGTTATGGATTTAATTACGTGAAAGCATTAAGAACTAGATAGGTGCAATTGATTCTAAACAATTAACACACAAGCGGCATTAACTTAATCTAGATCAAATTTTCCTAGCAACACACAAATAAACTCAGATTTAATTCAAGTACTACTTTTACTACTCATGTTAATTAACCATGCAAAGACATTAATCAATTAACTAGCATCGGATTACATGTATCAATCTATCATGTGTACATCATAACAAACTAAAACACATAACCATTAAGCAATTAACCAAGAAAAACATGAATACTTGCATTTGTGCATAACATCAAATTTCCTCTAAAAAAAAAGGATTCTCATAGTAGCTTCATAAGTCAAGGTTACTTACCTCTTGCAATTAAACAAAACCTTAAGCTAGCATCATCATTAATTGAAAAGAAAATATTTTGTTCATCGTTGAAATTTTTAGAAAGAAGAAGAAAAGTGCATGTAAATGTACTCTCAATTAGACCTATATCTCCCCTATTTATAGAGTATAGGGGTGGCAATGACTCATAAACAAGAAGGAGTCTTTTCATACTTAATATCCAATTCCTTAATCAGATTTGCACTTTCTATTCTATCCAAAATTTGAATATTCTAATATGATCTTGTGATCTTCTTTCAATCCTAATCCTAATAAAATTCCTTGCCAAAGTTGGATTCCTCATGTAGAAATCCTTTATTGCCACCAGGATTCCTAGTCCAATTAGGATTTGCACTTCATCAACTCTCTATATTTGTCTTAATGTGCTCATTCTAGTCCTTAGCTCCATTACATGCTCAAATGTTCCATTTAGCTCCATTTTACTCTTTATGTCTACAAAAGCATAGTTTTACACAAAACAAGATAAGTAAACTAAAGTGAGACGTCCTCGAGCAAGGAAAAGAAAAGACAAAGTTGAAACTAACAATATTCAAAATCAAAAACTGAAAAATTGAAAAAGAAATGAAACCTAAGAATTAGAAAACAAAAAGAAAACAGTAAATAAAGACCTTCTAAGCACTCAACTGCACTTCTAATCTCCCAACAATCTCAAAGAGTATAAGCATTATAAGCAAGAATATTTTCATGAATTTGAACACTTAACAATCTTAAAACCCTTCTTAGTTTAAAGACCCAAATAAAATGCATGTCATACCAAAATAATAAGTTCTCTAATCGGTATACACTCCAACACTCAAGTGTTTATGGCTTAAAATGTTTAAACTCAAATTCAAACAATGTTATGATCTTCAATCTCATCTCCACTACCAAAGTATCGCATGCATAACATGAATCAAAAGGTCTTTATTCAAGGATGTAATGGGGCTAGGCTAAAAGGGCAGGTAAGAAAAAGGTAAAGAAAAGGTTAAAAACCAAAGAAACAAGTAGAGCATAAAAAGATAATGAACTCAATAGCATATAAACTTAATTTTCACGAATTCATCATAGGAAATTAATTAAGCACAAATACCGAGCTTCCTTTGATTTTCAAGTTCCCACAACATGATATTACTTAAAAAACAAAAAGGAGCACTTTCTTTCTTTCCTTTTCCACCTTATATACATTTTTGGTCATCACTTTTTTTTTTTTTTTTTTTTCATAAACAACTTGGAATTGTTCTTCTCTTTGCTTCATTACTGAATGGTACAATTTACAATCAATTCCCACCATATAATAACTTTTCTCATGAATTCCAACCATAACCTAATGTTCTGAATAAGGTACACATGCTCTACTATTCCTTGGCTTGGGAAAAAGGGAATATATGAAAGGTTTAGGTTCACAAACATGGGTTAAAAGAAAAAGGATAAATAAGCTCAAAATTGGCTCACTTGCGAATCATCATGAATAAGGCTACCTTGTTTTTGGCACAAGTGGTTAAAAATCCTAAGTGCCTTTATCACTTTCATGCATACATGCAATTTAAATGTAGTCTTAAAAAGATATGAAGCAAGTTCTAGAGATACACCACACATTGAATGAATAACACACAACAAAAAAGGCATGTTGAATGCTCAAAAACTCACAAAGGTAAAACAATTACTAAGTCAGCATGACAAGCTTTCAAAGTTAATCCCTTAACCAAGGAAGCTCAAAATTGCAAGTTAACTCATTCATTCAGTTTATCTCACTACAATACACATATTCTCATCAACTCTTGGGAGATCAAAAGACAAAGCTAAACACTTAAGGTTTTGCATGCAAAAGAAAAGGAAACACACATAAACGCATGAAATAAAAACAAAACATACTGAAAGCAAAAAGAAACACTAAATCTTCCCCCCCACACTTAAACACTAAATTGTCCATTCACCTTGAACACTTTGTTTGTTTCTAAGCTTTGAATTTCAACTACGCCATAAGGAAAGATATTAGTAACAACAAAGGGTCAAATCCATCGAGAACATAACTTACCTGGAAAGAGCTTTAGTTGTGAATGAAACAAGAGAACTTTTTTCCCAATTTGAAATTCTTTTCTTGAAATCATTTTGTCGTGGAATGCCTTAGCCTTTTCCTTGTAAATCCTTGCATTATCGTAAACATCATTCCTTATCTCCTCCAACTCTTGCAATTACAACTTCCTATGATGTCCTGCAGCATCTAAGTTCATATTGCATTGCTTAATGGCCCAAAAAGCACGATGCTCAAGTTCTACTGGTAGATGACATGTTTTCCCATAATTCAACCTATATGGAGACATTCTAATAGGTGATTTATATGCAGTCCTATAAGACCATAAAGCATCATTCAACCTTAAGCCCCAATCTTTCCTATTAGGTTGCACTGTCTTTTCAAGGATGGCTTGGATCTCTCGGTTAGAAATTTTAGCTTGGCCACTTGTTTGAGGACGGTAAGCTGTGCAGGTGCATTTAATAACGTTGTATTTTTGAAGCAAAGCTTCCATGGATCGATTACAAAAATGTTTGCCACGATCACTAATGATTGCCTTGGGTATTCCAAATTTGTCAAAGATGTGAGTTTTAACAAAATCCATAACAACCTTAGGATCATCAGTATGTGTAACCTTAGCTTCAACCCATTTAGACACATAATCAATAGCAAGCAAGATGTAAATATTTCCAAAAGAAAAGGGAAAAGCACCCATGAAATAATACCTCAAACATCAAAGATTTCACATACAAGAATAGAAGTTAAAGGCATTTGATCACGATGAGTTATACTACCCATTCTTTGGTATTGTTCACATGCTTTACAAAAAGTATATGCATCTTTAAACAAGGTAGGCCAATAAAAACCACATGTAAGTACCTTATGAGCTGTTCTTTTTGCACCAAAATGTCCGCCACAAGCAGAAGAATGGCAAAAGGTAAGGATAGAGTTATACTCACATTGGGGTACACACCTTCTTATGACTTGGTCAACATAAAACTTCCACAAATATGGGTCATCCTAAACATAATATTTAGCATCAGCTTTAAACTTATCTTTTTGAGATTTGGACAAACCTTGAGGAAGTTCTTTGGTAACTAAAAAGTTAACCAAATCAGCATACCATGGCCGAATGTCATACATAGCATACAACTTCTCATCGGGAAAAGACTCTCTCACCGATTCTATCTCCACTTGCTTGTTTGACAATCTACTCAAGTGATTAGCTATATAATTTTCAGCTCCTTTATTGTCCTTAATTTCAAGATCAAATTCTTGCAAAAGCAAGATCCATCTTATCAATCTAGGCTTTGTTTCCTTCTTGTGCAAAAGATGCCTAAGAGCTGCATGATCAGAAAACATAATCACTTTAGTTCCAAGCAAGTATGATTTAAACTTTTCAAGAGCAAAAACTACATCATAGAGTTCTTTTTCCTTTGTATGATAGTTGCATTGAGCTTCATCAAGTGTGCGTGATGCACAAGAGATGACATGCAAATTTCATCCAACTCTTTGGCTAAGTACGGCTCCAACAGCGTAATTACTAGCATCACACATGATCTCGAATTGTAAATCCCAATTTAGAGGTTGAACAATGGTGGCTGAAGTTAATCTCCTCTTAAGCTCATCGAACACTTGTTTGCAAACATCATTAAACTCAAAATCCACATCTTTAGCCAGCAACTTGCATGGAGGCAATGCAATTTTAGAGAAATCTTTGATAGAAACCTGCTTGTCCAAGAAAAGAATGAACTTCCCGCACACATGTGGGATAAGGTAAGGACAAAACAATATCTATCTTAGCTTTATCAACTTCTAAACCACAAGCAGAAACTACATGCCCTAAAACAATCCCTTGTTCAGCCATAAAGTGACACTTCTCATAATTCAAAACAAGGTTAGTTTCCATGCATCTTTTCAAAATAAAAGAAAGATTTTTCAAACATGCATCAAAAGAATCACCATAAACAGTCAAATCATCCATGAAAACTTCAATGATTCTTTCTACATAATCTGAAAATATACTCATCATGCATCTTTGAAAAGTGGCTAGTGCATTACACAAACCAAAAGGCATTCTTCTATACGCATAAGTACCAAAAGGGCAAGTAAAAGTAGTCTTTCCTTGATCTTCGAGTGCAATAACAATATGATTATATCCACTATACCCATCACGAAAGCAATAGAAAGATTTACTTGCCAACCTCTCAATCATTTGGTCCATGAAAGGTAAAGGAAAGTGATCCTTATGTGATGCTTGATTCAGCTTGCGATAATCAACACACATTCTCCACCCACTTTGAATGTGCGTAGGCATAAGTTCATCATCTTCATTTTGCACAACAGTAATTCCCGTTTTCTTAGGAACCATATGTATAGGACTTACCCACTTGCTATCCAAAATAGGGTAGATAACTCTAGCATCAAGCAACTTCAATTTTTCAGCTTTGACTACCTCCATCATAGGTGGATTGAGACGCCTTTGCATCTCCCTTGTTGGCTTTGAATTTTCTTCCAAAAGTATGGGATGCATACACATGGAAGGACTAATTCCCTTGATGTCAGCCAACGTCCGTCCAATAGCAGTTTTATGGTCACAAAGCACTCTCACAAGCCTTTCCTCTTGCACATCTGTTAAGTTCTTTGCAATGATCATAGGTAATGTATTATTTTCATCCAAAAACACATACTTTAAATGATCAGGCAAAGGTTTTAATTCAAGCTTGGGTGCATGCAAAATAGAGGTAAAAGTTTCTTGTGAGAAATAAGTAAATCATGAAAAACCTAACCATACTTGTATGGCACAGCTTGCAAGGCCATGACCGCATCAACCAAAGCATCATCTATGGCAACCTCTCCTTTTGTGCAAGTGGAATCAAAACTTTGGCTATAAACATTCAATTTATCACTACCACTTAAGTCAAAAACTTGTTGCACGTTAATGTCAATAACATCCAAACACATAATAGATTGTTTATCATCTTGAAACTTCATGGCATCAAGAATATTGAATTGAACAACATTACCATCAAATTCCATAGACAGTGTACTAGAAAAAACATTAATCTTAGTTCTAGCAGTTTTAAGGAATGGTCTTCCTAACAAAAGTGGAGTAGACATGTGTGAGTGATCGGATCCATGTCAAGAATATAAAAATCAGCAGGAAAAATCAATCCATGAACTGAAACTAAGACATCTTCAACCACACCCAAAGGATAAACAAATTTACGATTAACAAGTTGGATAATAGCACCTATATCTTTTAAAGGGCAAAGACAAAGAGATTCATATAAAGATTTTGGCATTACGCTAATTGAAGCTCCTAAGTCATACATGGCCTTTTCAAAGCAAGTATTACCAATCTTACAAGGAATAGAAAATGAACTAGGATCTTTTTCTTTAAGTGGGAGTTTCTTTTGAATGATAATAGATACATTCTCTCCCACACTTACTATTTCATTACCGTTGAGTTTTCTTTTGTTAGTGCACAACTCCTTGAGAAACTTTGCATATCGAGGGACTTGCTTGATTGCATCAGAGAGGAATATTGATTTCAACCTTTCTAAACATCTCTAAGATCTCCTCCTTATCTTCTTTCTTAGACCTATAAGAACTCAAAGGAAAAGGTGGAGTAAGCTTAAAATTGGAATTCATATATTGAGAATTTACCTTAGGAACACCCAAATTATGTTTGGCATTCATTTGATTAGGGCAGAAACTTTGGCTAACTTTGAAGAAGTTTCGGCTTCAACTTCAATCTCTTCCTCCAATGCAATATTCCTTGGTTTATTCTTTCCAAGCTCTTTTCCATTCCCTAACTTGATTGCACAAGCACTTTCTCGACTTGTCATAGCTTGAGAAGGCAACTTACCAGACCCTTGTGTTTCCAATTTACCCTAGTAGCAAGTTGTCCTACTTGCTTCTCCAAGTTTTGGATACTTGACCTTATTTCTTGTTGGAATTGCATCATGCTTTGTTGGAAGGCCAATGTATTGGATGCCATTGTTTTCATTATATCTTCCATAGACGAACCAAAGTTGGATGAATTCATTGGTTGTAGAGGTTGTCTAGATTGATATTGTGGTTGTGCTTGAAATCCGGGAGGGTTGATGTTTCGGCCTCCATTTGGTAATGGTTGTGGTTGATTCTCATAACGCAAGTTAGAGTGATCTTTCCAGCCAGGATTGTATGTGTTAGAATATGGATCATACTTACATTGTGGTTGTCCAGGAAAAATGCCACCAATGGCATTAGCTTGTTCCATACGATCATCTTGCATTGTAGGACACATATCGGTTGGATGCCCTTGGTTAGAGCAAATGCCACATGCTTTTCACTTGTTGCACATTTTCAACAGCTAAATAATATTAGCACAAGAGAAGTAAGATTGCCAACTTGTTGTTCAAGGTTAGAGATACTTCATTTACTTTTTTAGAGGGTGCATCAATGCAAGTTCCAAATTGTTGTGAATTAGCAGCCATGTTGGAGATTAATTGCTTTGCAGTGTCAGGTGTTTTGTCAACTAATGCCCCTCCACTTACGGCATCAATTATGTTCCTTTCTTGTGGCATCAAACCCTCGTAAAAGTATTGGATAAGTAGTTGATCAGAGATTTGGTGATGGGGGCAATTAGCACACAACTTCTTAAATCTTTCCCAATACTCATATAAGGTTTCACCATTGTATTGTCTTATTCCACATATTTCCTTTCTTATAGCAAGCTTGTGATGTAGGAAAATACTTCTCTAAGAAAAGCAACTTCATCTCATTCCACATGATGATCGAGCCAGAGGGATGTAATGTAGCCACTCCTTAGCTGCATCACCCAAGGAGAATAGGAATGCTCGAAGTTTGATTTGCTCCTCAGTCACACCATTGGGTTTCATGTTCGAGCACACTAAATGGAATTCCTTGAGATGTTTATGTGGATCTTCACCTGAAAGACCACGAAAAGTAGGAAGTAAGTGAATAAGACCAGATTTAAGCTCAAAAGGGACATCAATATTAGGAAAATTAATGCAAAGAGGTTGATGGTCAAGATCAGGAGTGGCGAGCTCCCTAAGAGTGCGAGGTTGTGGAACGGCCATGTTTTCAACTTGTTCGTGTATTGGTGCAATTTCTTCCTGTAATTCAAAAGCTAAAGGATGTGCTCTTTGTGACGCAAACTCTACATGTATGATTGATTTGATGTAATCTCTCACTACAAGTATTCTAGGATTGACCTCTTCAATTGGGCTTTATGGGGGAGTTCAATTAATTGCCTCAACTTGCTCTTCGTAGAACTATTTAAGTTGCTCTAAGGTGGGTTGTTTGTCTTCTTCAAAATCGGACATACAACCTGCACAAATGATCTAAACTAAACAAAAACACAAGCCTGAATTAAATTAAAAAAATTAGTTTTCCCCATGCAACGGTGCCAAAATTTTGATGAGTCATCGATGTTCACCAAATTAAGACCTTACTAACCATATTTGTAGTATAGTAAGTAGGGTATCAATCTCACGGAGAAACAATTAAATTAATCAAATTCAATTCAAGCAAGTAGTTCTTATTTAATTAAATTGAACCAAAGCAAAAGAGCACAAGAAGTATTTAATAAATTAAACTAATGCAAGAAATTATAAAAACAAAACATATGTATAAAAATGAATGGAGTTCTAAAATAGGTTGTGATGATAATATGCTATAAATATGCAAATTTAGTATATGCACTCAAAACAACAAAATAAAAAAATAGGCTGTTGATCTTTGATCTAAACTATATAAGCAAACAAGAAAAACAAGAGAATTAAATTCTAAATGTAAAAAACAATTTTCGGTAGAAACTTACTAAACTAAGCAAACAACCAAAGATTTGTAAGACTCAATTGCAAAGAAGTTTTCACCAAGATTCATGATCTATTAATCATTGAAAACAAAGCAAATACCAATCTGAATATACACATATGCATGCAAATCAACCATGGAAACAAGTTTTTCCTACCTATCATTACCTCTTTGTTAATTAGGTCAAGCGGAATAACTAACACTAATCACATAATAACCCTCATCAAGTGTTATGGATTTAACTATGTGAAAGCATTACGAACTAGATAGGTGCAATTGATTCTAAACAATTGACACACAAGCGGCATTAACTTAATCTAGATTAGATTTTCCTAGCAACACTCAAATAAACTCAAATTTAATTCAAGTGTTACTTTTACTACTCATGTTAATTAACCATGCAAAAACATTAATCAATTAACTAGCATCAAATTACATGTATCAACCTATCATGTGTACATCATAACAAACTAAAACACATAATCATTAAGCAATTAACCAAGAAAAACATGAATACTTGCATTTCTGTATAACATCAGATTTCCTCTAAAAAAAAAAAAAAATTCTCATAGTAGCCTTCATAAGTCAAGGTTACTTATCTTTTGCAATTGAACCAAAACTTAAGCTAGCATCATCATTAATTGAAAAGAAAATATTCTGTTCATTATTGAAATTTTGAGAATGAAGAAGAAAAGTGCATGTAAAGGTACTCTCAATCAGACCTATACTCCCATATTTATAGAGTATAGGGGTGGTAATGACTCATAAACAAGAAGGAGTCTTTTCATACTTAATATCTAATTCCTTAATCAGATTTGCACTTTCTATTCTATCCAAAATTTGAATATTCTAATATGATCTTGTGATCTTCTTTCAATCATAATCCCAATAAAATTCCTTGCCAAAGTTGGATTCCTCATGTAGAAATCCTTTATTGCCACCAGGATTCCAAGTCCAATTAAGATTTGCACTTTATCAACTCATAGATTTGTCTCAATGTGCTCATTCTAGTCCCTAGCTCCATTACATGCTCAAATGTTCCATTTAGCTCCATATTACTCTTTATGTCTACAAAGCACAGTTTTACACAAAACAAGATAAGTAAACTAAAGTGAGACATAAAAATATGCATAAAAGACTAAGAATAGGGTACTAAAAAAATAGAAGAATATGAGTGCATCAGTAAAATACACTTATGATTACGCGATTGGCGACTTCATTAGTGGGTGCATAATATACACTTATAATTACGCGATTCGCAACTTCATTAGTGAATGAGTAATATACGCTTACAATTACACTATTAGTGACTTTATTAGTGGATGTGTAATTTACGCTTGGTGAATATGTAAAATATAGTTACAATTACACGCTTAACTACTTCATTTTTTTAATAAATATTATACATTTACGATTATGCAATTAGTGACTTCATTAGTAGATGCTTAATATACTTTTATGATTGCTTTTGAGTGTATATCATTTTTGAGGTTACTAGTTACTGGATTTATTTTTAAGAAAACATGATTACTAGTCATGAATTCCAAAGGCTTCCTCCTCTTGTCTACATAACTTTTCTGTCTATTTTGGGCTGTAAGCAATTTCTGCCTTATTGTTTGTATCATCTAAGAGGTTTCTTTCACTAAGTCTGGCCCCATTAATTTATCTTCTCCAACTTCTGGCCCCATTTGCAGACTAGCATGATAGCTATTGTTGTATGCAAATTCAATCAATTGTAAATACTCATCCTATTTCCCTTTTGTCTCCAATACACAAGCCCTTAACATGTCTTCTAGTGTCTGTACAGTTCTTTTAGTCTGCCCATCTGTTTGAGGATGGTAGGCAGAATTGAAATGCAACTTAGTTCCTAGGGCGTAATATACACTTACAATTATATGATTAGTGTAACAGCTTATACAAGGTACCATCCCCATATTAAGGAAAAAAATGTGGATGAAACCTTTAAAACTCTTGTAACTACAACTCAAGTAAGAGCTTTTTCTAAAGAGATACAAAGTTCTAATCCTTGCAAACCCTTAAGTTGCTTTGAAATTTTTTACACATATGAGAGAGCTTAGTATCCTCTCAATATTCTCCTATTTATCTTTCTTTGACTCTTTTGAGATCAACCACATTTTCCATTTAAGTATTACCATGTAAAAGAGTTGCTTAGTCTGTTTTGATGTCTACCCTATTCTAATTCTTTTAGAGGTTAACAAATTGAAGCATCAAATAAATTGGAACAAGTTTAATTAAAAGACCCAAAATTAGTTTCCATTCATTTCCTTTCAATTATGAAGTACATAAGTTCGTTAAGCAGTAACTATAAGTTCTACAAGTATAAGTTCCTTTTTACAACATTTATGTACTGTATACATCATTTCCAAAATATAATTACAAGTAAAAGTAAAATCAAAATGTAAGCTTGTTTCAAAATTCCAATAACAATTACAACAAGTAAGCCCTCTGCCATCCCAACTCACTTCAACTAGTAGCATATCTATAGGCCACTTAATATGGAATGCATTTTAAAACAAATCATAAGACAGAAATCTCAATGTGTACAAGTATAAGCAGCAAACAAGTAAAATTCAACAAGCAATTCTAGTTTTGTTTTTCAGTGAAAAATTCAACATGTAAGCTACCATTGCTGCAAGTTACTTTCCCTCACTCCTCACACATGATCAAGGTGTTTAATTGGCCAATTGTGGAATTCCCTGCTCCTAACTATGACACTAGAAATCATAGGTAACCTGTGTAAATACTCAATCATGGCAATTCCAAATTTCTTGTGTAGTAACTAGACATAACAAGTCACAAGGACAATAGCAACAAGCTAGCATACAATTTTTCTGTATGTACCCAGCAGACATGCATCATGCCAAATTTGATTTCTTTATAAGCATAGTTCATAAGTACAGAAAATATGCAAAAGGCTTAAAACTAGCACACACCTTGCACTAGTTATTCCCATCACTAATTGTGCTTCCACCTTGTCTAGCAATTCCTTATGTTTCTAGTTCCAGTTCTACAATTTCAACCTAAGCTTTAGAGAACTACTAACAAGAAATCAGGCAACTGCAACCAGAGTTGCAGAGTTTCCTTCTCTGTTTTACTTTCTCAATTTCTGGGCAGAAGGGTGCAGGTAGAAGAAGAGAAATGAACAAGGTCTCCCACATTTTTAAAGTCTTAGAGGCTTTACTCATGGTCTGCATGCCTACAATCAGTAGAGTTTGACAACTCTGCTACTTGTGTGGTTGCAAGCATAAGTTCTAATGCTAAGCCATGGACAAGTGGTCTACTTGACTACTAAGTGTGGCTTAATTGCCCACTAAACCTCCTAATTTGTACGTAAATTCCAACCAGCCACATACATCCATACTCTAGATTTTCAATTAAGCCCTCGGGCCCATTAACAAATATAGTTTCCTACTTTTTAATTTCAACAATATATATATGTATATCATTTTTTTCATACATATAAATACCAATTTCCAGCAACTATACAAGCACATGTATTTTTCATGCTAAACTTTCTCATTTCTGCGTGCATATTAATAAACAATTTTCAGCATACTTTCAACTACTCATATTTGATCATAGTAACTCAATTAAGAATATAGAGCAGGCTTTATTCCTAAAACAAGTAGATAGCTATATGCAATCAATACATAGCAAGCACACAGCAAGCATATGTAAGACATACACTAGCTCACTACAGTGTCTAGTTTAAAACTAGTTTATCACATATAGGTAACTAACACACATATGCACATATAGAACATCAATATCCAGCTTGGCCCTTGCTAGTTGTTGCAATCTCTCCTCCTTTAAGAAATTTTGTTCTTAAAATTTTTTACACTTACTTACTCATGTATGTATACTCTTTCTTGAAGCTTTCCTCTACTTCTCATTTTGCTTCATTCTCTGTACAATCCTTCCACATTACCTTGATCATAGGTACTAACTTGCCTTTATATTTTTCTACTTTTCTGTCCACAATCCTTCTTGGTTCTACCTTTACTGTCAAGTTTCTTAAATCTGCCATGGCTCATATCTTAGCTTATGAGAAGAATCAGGTTAATATCTTTTCAGTTGAGAGACATGAAATACATTGTGCACTTTTGACAAATCTGGTGGTGAAGCCAATCTATAAGACATCTTTCCAACTTTGTCCAGAATTTCAAAGGGTCATATGTAATTTGGACTTAGTTTCTTAGCCCTCATAGCCCTTCCCACACTAGTTACTGGATTCCAAAGGCTTCTTCCTCTTATTTGCATAACACTTTTGTCTACTTTGGGCAGTAAACAACTTCTGTCATATAGTTTGTATCATTTCAGAGGTTTCTCTAGATTAGTAGCCAAAGCAGCTTGCATCTGAGCTTGGTCCAGGGCTACCAAAATGCCCTTCAACATATCCTCTTTGGAGCTTTTCTCTGGCATGTTTTCCCTAACATCCATAGAAAGAAAACCTGTCTATTCAATCCTTCTTTATCTGTCTGGTCATTGAACACAAATAACCAAGCACATGCACACATATGCTTCATATAACACACATATTCCATATCTTATGCATATACACATGTCATGTAATTCATTATACATCAAGTAATGTATAGATAGCTACTTGTATAAACACTCATATTTTTCTCACATCCCCACTTATAGCATGGTTGCCAAAACCATGCTCTGTTACCAAAATGTAACACCTTATACAAGGTACCATCCCATTATTAAGGAAAAGAATGTGGACGACGCCTTTAAAACTCTTATAAATACAACTCAAGTAAGAGCTTAGCTAAAGAGATACAAAGTTCTAATCATTGCAAGCCCTTGAGTTGCTTTGAAATTTATCACACATAAGAAAGAGCCCAGTATCCTCTCAATGTTCTCCTATTTATCTATCTTTGACTCTTTTGAGATCAACCACATTTTCCATTTAAGTATTACCATGTAAAAGAGTTGCTTAGTCTGTTTGATTTCTGCCATATTCTAATTCTTTAAGAGGCTAATTTCAACATCAAGTAAATTAGAACAAGTTTGACTAAAAGATCCAAAATCAGTTTCTATTCATTTCCTTTCAACTATTAAGTACATAAGTTCTTCAAGCAGTAACTATAAGTTCTGCAAGTACAAGGCTTTCCTTTTTACAACATTTCTATACTATATACATAATTTCCAAAATATAGTTATAAGTACAAGTAACATCAGAATATAATCTTGTCTCATAATTCCAGTAACAATTACAACAAGTAAGCCCTCTGTCATCCCAGCTCACTTTAATCAGTAGCATATCTTTATGTCACTTAATATGGAATGCATTTTAAAACAAATCATAAGACTGAAATCGCAATGTGTACAATTCTAGTTTTGTTTTTCAGTGAAAAATTCAACATGTAAGCTACCATTGCTGCAAGTTACTTTCCCTCATTCCTTACACTTGATCATGGTGTGTAATCGCCAATTGTGAAATTCCCTACACCCAACTATGATACTAGAAATCATAGGTAACCTGTGCAAACACTCAATCATGGCAATTCCTGATTTCTTGTGTAGTAAGTAGACATAACAAGTCACAAGAATAGCAGCAACAAGCTAACATACAATTTTTTTGTAAGTACCCAATAAACAAGCATCATTCCAAATTCTTTTTCTTTATAAGCACAGTTCATTAGTGTAGAAAATATAAAAAAGGCTTAAAAC
The DNA here is from genome assembly GCA_029379385.1 of Quillaja saponaria. Lineage (NCBI taxonomy): Eukaryota > Viridiplantae > Streptophyta > Magnoliopsida > Fabales > Quillajaceae > Quillaja > Quillaja saponaria. Next base: position 18,890,157 of record CM055616.1, on the reverse strand, counting down.
TAGCACACACCTTGCACTAGCTAATCCCAACACTACTTGTGCTTCCACCTTGTCTAGCAATTCTTTATGTTTTTAGTTCTAGTTCTGCAATTTCAACCCAACCTTCAGAGTTCTCAGACTCCTAGCCAAACCCACAGAATTTGCTTAAGCAATCTGCCAACAACTCCTTAACTAGTAAGTAGAAATCAGGCAATTGCGACCAGAGTTGTAGAGTTTCCTTTTTTGTTTTACTCTCTCAGTTTCTAGGCAAAAGGGAGCGTGAGGTAGAAGAAGAGAAATGAAGAAGCTCTCCCACGTTTTCAAAGTCTTCGAGGCTTTACTCATGGTTTGCATGGCTACAATCTGTAAAGTTTGACAACTCTGCTTCTTGTGTGGCAGCAAGCATGAGTTCTCATGCTTGTGGACAGTTGGTTCACTTGACCACTGAGTGTGGCTTAATTGCCCACTAAATCTTCCAATTTTTATATAATCTCTAACTAGCAATATACATACATACTCTAGATTTTCAATTAAGCATTTGGGCCTACCAACAAATATAATTTCCCACTTTGTATAATTTCAGCAATATATATATATGTATATCATCTTTTTCAGCAACTATACATGCACATGTATTTTTCATGCTAAACTTTCTCATTTCTACATGCGTATTAACAAACAATTTCCAGCATACTTTTAATTACTAATATTTGATCACAGCAACTCAACTAAGAATATATAGCAGGCTGTACTCCTAAAACAAGTAGATAACTATATGCAGTCAATACATAGTAAGCATCTGTAAGACATACACTAGCTCATTAGTGAATTCATTAGCAACTTCATTATTTGATGTGTAATATACCTTGACAATTACGCGATTAGCGACTTCATCAGTGGATGCATTTTTTACGCTTAAGATTACTCAATGAGGGACTTCATTAGTGGATGTGTAATATAGGCTTACAATTACGTGATCAATAACTTCATTAGTTGATATGTATATACGCTTATAATAACATGATTAGCGACTTCATTAGTAGATGCATAATATACGCTTACTATTACGCAATGAACGACTTCATTTGTGGATGCAATGAACAAATTCATTTGTGGATGTGTAATACAAGCTTACGATTACGCTATCAACAACTTCATTAGTGGATATGTAATATACCCTTACGACTACGCGATTAGTGGTTTCATTAGTGGATGCGTAATTTACACTTATGATTATGTGATGAGTGACTTAATTAGTGGATGCATAATATATGCTTACAATTACACAATTAACAACTTCATTAGTGGATGTATAATATATGCTTACATTTATATGATGAACGACTTCATTAGTGGAACTATATACGCTTATGATTACGCAATTAGTGACTTCATCAGTGGATGAGTAATATATGCTTACAATTACTCGATTAGTGACTTTATTAGTGGATAAGTGATATGCGCTTACAATTTCCTGATGAATGACTTCATTAGTGGATGTGTATTGTACTCTTACGATTACACGATTAACGACTTCATTATTTGATGTGTAATTACGCGATTAATGACTTTATGAGTGAATGCATATTTTAAGCTAACAATTACTCGATGAGTGACTTCATTAGTAGATGTGTAGTATAGGCTTACAATTACACAATCAATGACTTCATTATTTGATGTTTAATATACACTTACGATAGCATGATTAGCGACTTCATTAGTGGATGCATAATAGACACTTAAGATTACAAGATGAATGACTTCATTTGTGGATGCGTAATATACACTTATGATTACGCGATCAACGACTTCATTTGTGGATGCATAATATATGTTTACGATTACGCAATGAATGATTTCATTAATGGATGTGTGTTTTACGCTTACGATTACTCGATAAGCAACCTCATTAGTGGGTGTGTAATATACGCTTATGATTACACGATTAACGACTTCATCAGTAGATGTGTAATATACACTTATGATTACGAAATCAATGACTTCATTAGTTGATGTGCAATATACGCTTATGATTGCGTGATGAACAACTTCATTAGTTGACTCGTAATATGTGCTTACAATTACAAGATTTGCAACTTCATTATTGGATGCATAATATATGCTTATGATGATGCGATGAGCGACTTCATTAGTGGATGTATAATATACGTTCATGAACACACTATAAATGACTTCATTAGTTGATTCGTAATATACGCTTATGATTACACGATGAGCGACTTCCTTTGTGGATGCGTTATATACGTTTACGATTACGCAACGAGCGAGTTCATTTGTAGATGCGTAATATACGTTTTCAATTACTTGATGAATGACTTTATTTGTGGATGCGTTATATACGCTTATGATTAGCAATCAATGACCTCATTAGTGGATGCAGAATATACACTTACTATTATGCCATCAATGACTTCATTAGTTGCACAATGACTTACTATAATGCAAAATATACACTTACAATAACGCAATGAGTTACTTCAATAGTAGATGCGTAATATACGCTTATGATTACGCGATTAATTACTTTTGTAGATGATGCGTAACATATGCTTACGATTACGCAAATGAGTGACTTCATTAGTGGATGTATAATATATGCTCACTATTACGCCATGAATGACTATATTAATGGTTGCATTATATACGCTAAGGATCTTGCAACTAGCAACTTCGTTAGTTGATGCATAATATATGCTTACGATTATGCGATGAGTAACTTTATTGGTGGATGCGTAATATGCACTTATGATTTCATGATGATTGACTTCATTATTAGATGCATAATATATGCTTAAGATTAAGAGATGAGCGACTTTATTGGTGGATGCGTAATAAATACACTTACGATTATGCAATGAATGACTTCATTAGTTGATGCATAATATACGCTTATAATTACGTGATAAGTGACTTCATTAGTGAATACATAATATACGCTTAGGTTTATGCGATGGACGACTTTATTAGTGGATTTGCAATATACACTTACGAATTCCGCATTGAGTGACTTCATTATTGAATGCTTAAAATATGTTTACGATTACACAATGAATGATTTCATTAGTAGATATGTAAAATATGCTTACGATAACGTGATGAGTGACTTCAATAGTAGATGCATAATATACACTTAAGATTACACGATTGACAACATCATTAGGGGATGCATAATATACACTTACGATTAACCAATTGAGTACTTCATTATTTGATGTGTAATATACGCTTATGATTATGAGATTAACGACTTCATTAGAGGATGCATATTTTACGTATACAATTACACGATGAATGACTTAATTAGATGATGCGTAATATATAGTAAAATAATGCAATTAATGATGTCATTTGTGGATGTGTAAAATACACTTGTGATTGCATGATGAGCGACTTCATTAGTGGATGCGTAATCTAAGTTTAGGATTACGCGTTTAGCGAATTCATTAGTGGATGCATATTTGGATTACGCAATGAGGGACTTAAATAGTAGATGTGCAATACAAACATACGATTACATGATTAGCAGTTTCATTAGTAGATGCGTAATTTATGCATATGATTATACGATGAATGACTTCATTAGTGGGGGCGTAATATATGATTACAATTAAGTGATCTACGACTTCATTAGTGGATGCGTAATATACTCTAAGGATTACGTAAATAGCAACTTTGTTAGTTCATGCGTAATGTACATTTACTATTACATATTGAGCGACTTTATTAGTGAATGCATAATAAGCATTTATGATCACACGATGACTGACTTCATTATTAGAGGCATAATATACACTTACGCCTAAGAGATGAGCGACTTCATTAGTAGATGCATAATATATATTCAGAATTACACGATGAGCGAATTCATTAGTGGATGTGCAATACGATTATGATTACACGATAAGTGACTTAAATAGTAGATGCGTAATTTATGCCTACGATTATGCGATTAATGACTTCATTGGTGGATGCGTAGTATGCACTTTCAATTACACAAAAAAAGACTTCATTATTGAATGCGTAATATATGCTTACAATTATGAAATGAACACATTTATTAGTGGATGCGAAATATACACTTAGATTACGCAAATGGGGACTTCATGAGTATATGCGTAATATACACTTATGATTATGTGTTTAGCGACTTCATTAGCAAATGCCTAATATACGCTTATGACTACGTGATAAGCTACTTCATTAGTGGATGCATAATATACACTTACTATTATGCAATTAGCTACTTCAATAGTGGATGCGTAATTTACGCTTTCGATTATGCAATGAACGACTTTATTAGTAGATGCATAATATACTCTTACGATTACGTATTGAATGAATTCATTAATTGATGCGGTATATGTGCTTACGATTATAGGATAAGCTACTTCATTAGTGTATATGAAATATACGTTAGGATTACACGATGAATGACTTCATTAGTAGATGAGCAATATACGCTTATGATTAGACGATAAGCTACTTCATTAGTGGTTGCATAAAATATGCTTACGATTACTCGGTGAACAACTTTTTTAATGGATACGAAATATGCACTTTCAATTATGTGACAAACGACTTCATTATTGAATGTGTAATATATATGCTTATGATTATGCGATGAGCGACTTTATTGGTGGATGCGAAGTATGTACTTTCAATTACGCACAAACGACTTAATTATTGAATGCGTAATATATGCTTACAATTAAGAGTTAAATGCCTTCATTAGTAAATGCGTAATATACTCTTTAGATTATACTATTCGTGACCTCTTGAGTGGATGCATAATATATACTTACGATTATGTGATTGATGACTTCATTAGTTGATGCATGATATAAGCTTACCATTACTTGATTAGCTACTTCATTAGTGGATGTGTAATTTACGCTTATGATTACGCAATGAGTGACTTCATTAGTGGATGTATAACATACACTTATAATTATGCGATTCAATACTTCATTTGTGGTAAGTAATTTTCACTTACGATTACGCATTGAAGGGCTTCATTAATTGATGGGTAAGATACGCTTTCAATTATGTGATGAGCAACTTCATTAGTGTATAAGTAATATACTTTAGGATTAAGCAATTAAGTACTTTAATATGTGATGAGGGACTTCATTAGTGAATGTGCAAAATACGCTTACGATTAAGCATTGAACAACTTCATTAGTGGAAGCGCAATATACACTTAGGATTATGCATTTAGTGACTTTGGAGGGATATGTTTTATGCTTACAATTATGCGATGAGTGACTTAATTAGTGGATGCCTAATATACACTACGATAATGTGATTAATGACTTCGTTTGTGGATGCATAAAATATGCTTTTGATTATGCGATGCCAACTTCAATATTGGATGCATAAAATATGCTTAGGAATTATGCGTTTAGTGACTTTATTAGTAGATGCACATTTTTTGCTTACAATTATGCGATGGGCGACTTAAATAGTTGATGCGTAACATATGTTTATCATTACGCAATTAACAACTTCAATAATGGACGTGAAATTTACACGCACGATTACTCAATGAACGAATTTATTAGTGGATGCGTAATATACACTGACAATTATGCTATAAATGACCTCATTAGTGGTTGATATAGCTAAAGATTAAGCGATTAGCAACTTTGTTAGTCTATGTATAATATATGCTTATGATTACACATTGAGTGACTTCATTAGTGGATGCTTAATATACATTTACGATTATACAATGAGTGACTTCATTAATTAATGCGTAAAATATGTTTACGATTATGTAATGAATGACTTCATTGGTGGATAAGTAATATATGCTTACGATAATGCGATAAGATATTTCAATAGTAGATGCGTAATATACGCTTACGATTACGCAGTTATCAACTACATTAGAAGATGAGTAATATACACTTACAACTACGTGATGAGCGACTTCATTAGTGGATGCATAAGATATGTTTAAGATTATGCGATTAACGACTTGATTAATGGATGCATAAAATACAATAACAATTATGCAATGAGCGACTTCAATAGTAGATGCGTAATATGCGCTTACAATTAAGCGATTCACGTCTTCTTTAGTGGTTGCATAATATATGATTACGATTAAGTGATAAACAACTTCATTAGTGTATGTGCAATATACACTTATGATTATGCAATGAACAATTTCATTAGTTGATGCATAATATATGCTTTCAATTATGTGATGAAAAACTTCATTATGTATACATAATATATGTTAGGATTACACGATGAACGACTTCATGAGTGGATGCTTAAATATGCTTACTGTTACACGATGAATGACTTTATTAGTCGATAAATAATATACGCTTAGGATTATGCGTTTAGCAACTTCATTAGGGGATGCACATTTTATGTTTACAATTACGTGATGAGCGACTTAATTAGTAGATGCGTAATATATACTACGATATTGTGATTTATGGATACATAAAATACACTTGCGATTATGCGATAAGTGACTTTAAAAGTGGATGCGTAATATACGCTTAGGATTGTGCGTTTAGCGACTTCATTAGTGGATGTGTATTTTACAATTACAATAGGGCGATGAGCAACTTAAATAGTTGTGTAATATATTCTTATAATTACACAATTAATGACTTCATTAGTGGATGTGTATTTTACACAAATGATTACTTGATGAACAACTTCATTAGTGGATGCGTATTATATGCTTACGATTATGCGATAAATGACTTCATTACTAGTTGATATACTCTAAGGATTACATGATTAGGAACTTCATTAGTCGATGTGAAATATATGCCTATGATTACACATTATATGACATCATTAGTAGATGCGTAATATTATGATTACGCGATGTCCAATATCATTATTAGATGCATAATATATGGTTTTGATTAAGAGATAAGTGACCTCATTGCAGGATGAGTAATATGTACTTATATTTACTCAATGAACAACTTCATTAGTGGATGCGTATTATACGCTTATGAATACATGAGCGACTTCATTAGTGGATGCGTAAAATATGCTTACGATTATGCTATGAACGACTTCATTGGTGGATGAGTAATATATGCTTACGATAATGCGATGAGATACTTCAATAGTAGATGCATAATATACACTTACGATTATGCAATTATCGACTTTATTAGAGGATGTATATACGCTGACGATTACATGGTTAATGACTTGATCAGTGGATGCGAAAAATATGCTTACAATCACGTGATGAAAGATTTCATTAGTGGATGCGTGATATACGGTTACGATTATGCGATGACCGATTATGATAGTAGATGCATAATATACGCTTACAATTACGTAATTAACTTCTTTATTAGTGTATGCATAATACATGATTACTATTACGTGATAAACGACTTCATTAGTGGATGCGCAATATGCACTTATGATTATATGATAAACTACATCATTAGTGGTTGTGCAATATACGCTAAGGATTATGTTGTTAGCATATTCGTAAGTCGATGTGTAATATATGTTTGAGATTACACGATGAACGACTTTTTTGGTGGATGCATGATATGCATTTTTGATTACATGATGACTAACTTCATTATTGAATGCATAATATATGCTTACAATTATGAGACGAGCACCTTTATTAGTGGATACATAATATACGTTTACAATTACATGATTATTATGAGTTTGGCGACTTCATTAGTGGATGCGTATTTTATGCTTACAACAATGTGATTAACGACTTTATTTATGGATACATAAAATACACTTGTGATGAGCGATTTCAATAGTGGATGCGTAATATAAGCTTAGGATTACACATATAGCTACTTCATTAGTAGATCCGTATTTTACATTTACAATTATGCGATGTTTGACTTAAATAGTTGATGTGTAACATATGTTTACGATTACGCAATTAACGATTTCATTAATGGACGCGTAATTTACACATACGATTACTTGATGAATGACTTCATTAGTGGATGCGTAATGTACGCTTACTATTACACGATAAATGACTTCATTAGTGGTTGATATATGCTAAGGATTATGTGATTAGCAACTTTGTTAGTTGATGCATCATATATGCTTACGATTACACGTTAAGTGATTTCAATAGTGGATATGTAATATGCACTTTTGATTACGAGATGTTCGACTTTATTATTGAATGCATAATTTATGCTTTTGATTAAGAGATGAGGTTTGGATGTGTAATATATGCTTATAATTACGCGATGAACAACTTCATTAGTGGATGTGCATTATACGCTTACGTTTACTCGATGACCGATTTCATTAGTAGATGCATAAAATATGTTTTACAATTACGCGATGAATGACTTCATTGGTGGATGAGTAATACATGTTTATGATAATGCGATAAGATACCTTAATAATAGATGCATAATATATGCTTATGATTATGTGATTATCGATTTCATTAAAGGATACGTAATATACGCTTAGGATTATGTGATGAGTGACTTCATTAGTGGATGCGTAATATATGCTTACGATTAGGTGATTAATGACTTGATTAGTGGTGGATGCATAAAATACACTTACAATTACGCGATGAAAGACTTCATTAGGGGATGCGTAATATACGATTACGATTATACAATGAGCGGCTTCAATAGTAGATACGTAATATACGCTTACAATTACGTGATTACTACCTTCATTAGTGTATACATAATATACGATTACGGTTACGCAATAATTGACTTCATTAATGGATGTGAAATATACGCTGTGATTAAGAGATGAGTGTCTTTATTAATGGATGAGTAATATACGCTAAGGATTATGTTATTAGCATGTTCGTAAGTCGATGCGTAAAATATGCTTTCTATTACGCAATGAGCGACTTCATTGGTGGATGCATAATATGCACTTTCGATTACGTGACAATCAACTTCATTATGGAATGTATAATATATGCTTACGATTAAGAGATAGCGTCTTTATTAATGGATGTGTAATATATGCTTTGGATTACGCAATTAATGACTTCATGAGTGGATGCGTAATATACACTTACGTTTACGTGTTTAGCAACTTCATTAGTGGAAGAATAATATATGCTTATGATTATGCGATGAGCGACTTCATTAATGGATGTATAATATATGCTTACCATTACGTGATTTGCTACTTCATTAGTAGATGCATAATTTATGCTTACGATTACGCAATGAGCGACTTCATTAGAGGATGCATAAGTTATGTTTACAGTTACACATTCAATGACTTCATTAGTTGATGCATAATATATGCTCAGGATTACACAATGAATGACTTCATTAAAGGATGTGCAATATATAGTTACCATTGCGCAATAAGCAACGTTATTAGTGAATACGTAAAATACGCTTATGATAACGCGATGAGCACTACAATAGGAGATGAATAATATACGCTTACGATTACACGATTAACAACTTCATAAAGGATGCATAATGTACGCTTATGATTATGCGATAAGCGACTTCATTAGTGGATGCGTAATATACACTTACGATTACCCGATTAACAACTTTATTAGTGGATACGTAATATAAGCTTATGACTACTCGATAAGCAACTTCATTAGTAGATACATAACATACTCTTACGATTATGCGACTAACGCCTTCATTAGTGTATGAGTAATATACGATTACAGTTACGCGATGCATGACTTTATAAGTGGATGCGTAGTATATGCTTATGATTACGTGATGAACAACTTCATTAGTGGTTGCTTAATATACGCTAAGGATTACACGATTAGCGACTTCGTTAGTTAATGCGTAATATATGCTTACAATTACGAGGTAAGTGACTTTATTGGTGGATGCGTAATATGCACTTTCGATTACGCAATGACTGACTCGATTATTGGATGCATAATATACACTTATGATTAAGAGATGAGCGACTTCATTAGTGGATGAGTAATATACACTTAGGATTACGCAATTAGCGACTTCATAAGTAGATGCGTAATCTACACCTACAATTACACAATTAGTGACTTCATTAGTGGATGCCTAAAATATGTTTATGATTACGTGATGAGCTACTTCATTAGTCGATGTATAATTTACGCTTACGATTACGCAATGAGTAACTTCATTAGTGGATGTGTATTATATACTTACGATTATACAATGAATGACTTCATTAGTAGATGCGTAATATATGCTTAAAATTACGCGATGAGCGACTTCATTAGTGGATATGTAATATATGCTTAGGATTATGCAATCAACGACTTCATTAGTAGATGTGTAATATACACTTAGGATTACTCGATTAGTGACTTCATGAGTGGATGCATATCTTATGCTTACGATTACGCGATGAGCGAGTTAATTAGGTGATGCATAAATATAGCTCACAATTTTGCGATTAACAACTTCATTAGTTGATGCGTAATATACGCTTACTATTACTTAATTAAGTACTACATTTTTTTATGCATAATATATACATATATATATATAAACACAAACTTATCTAGGACCTAGGATCTAGGCCAGTCCTTTAGAATTTATTAATTTTCAAAGACAAAATAATGGCCAGAGTATAATCTAAGCCTAAATTTACGAGAATTCAAGAAAACTAAATTTGAGATACTATCCTTTTACAATAAACAAAACCAAACCAAAATCTAAGATTTAAAAAACATAAATATGGGATACTATCCCATTACTAAAAACTTAAATCTTCATATTTTCAATTACCCTAATGTAAGGAACCTAGTCCTTATCCAAAAGGAGAAGTCCACAAAGGTGTGTTAAGAAGCTATTAGATGAAGACTAAATGAAGTTTACCTTTTTGTCACAAGCTTCATTTGCTATTCTATTAGCTACAACATTTGTTTCTCTATGGCAATGGGAGACTGAAGCATTGTATGTATCAATCAACATCATTAACTCACGAAATTTCACATGAAGCTTCCATAATGGATTAATTTTCTTAGTAACATAATGCACAAGAGCTAATGAGTCAGTATTAAGAATGATGCTAATTACTCCTCTTGATACATATATTTTCAAGCCTTCAAGCAAAGCTTCAAATTCAACAACCATATTCATTTATAAACCCAAATAATTACCAAATGTAGCCAACATACCACCTGAAAATTTCTAATTATACCCCGTATTGTCGCCTCCCCGGGATTACCCCAGAAGCATCCATCATAATTCAATTTAACATAAGAAAGAGGAGGAGGCTACCACCTTAATATTATAACTTTCTTTTAAAACACACAGCTTGGAATCCAAAATGGCAAGAATCTAAGCTGATATGAATCTTTAAAATGAAATTTAACTTTACCTTTCAAAACAATAAGAATTAAGCCAATGGTTCTCATTACCTGCCTTATGATTTTCACCAAGCTCATTGGAATATTGTCATAAACCTTCGTATTGCGGCCTTTCCAAATCTCTTATACAATCAAGCAAGGAGTAATTGATCTCATGTATCTTGTAAAAAGTGTTAATACTAACTTGCCACCATAAACCAAACATCTTATGCATTGATGTGATGGTAAGAGATATGTCAAAACAGTGAAATAAAAACTTCCAAACATCTATGGCAATTTGGGAGGATATAAATAAGTGCTGACTTGTTTCTATATTACGTTTGGCACAACATCGATAGTAAGAGGCTAATGAAATGTTAAATCTCATAACATTGTAGTCCAAAGCAAGAAAATCATACCATAGTTTCCAGAAAAAGATTGATACTTTAATCGAAAGTAAGGGATGACAAGAATAAGATAAACAAGGCTGCAAGTTATTTGTTGCCTAATAACACCCTAAGGGGATGAAATTGAGAATGCATCTCCCTTATATTCCATCTATACCAATTCATCGTCATAATTACCAATCTGTAGCTCAAGTGCTTTTAGATGCATTAACCTTGGTATGCATTGATTATCATCCTTCAAGAGATGGAAATAATCATATAGCTATAAGTGTACAAGCTGATTTGGTATTTCGTCAACAAGTAAGTATATTGGCCCAAGTTCACACCAAGCATCATACCAAAAGCTAATCTATCCTTTTCCCACATTCCAGAATAAATGGGGTTCAACAAGAGCTCTACAGCCAACTAGCCTCCTCCACATAGGTGAAACATTCGAAGGATTATAACACATTGGATGCACCTTACTGAAATACTTAGCCAAGATGAATCGATCCCAAAGTGATTGATTTTTCCTTAAATTGAACAAAAGTTTCATTGAGAAAGCCTTGGACATATCAGAGAGTAATCTAACACTAAGTCCCCTTCTTTAATAGGGCAACAAATATTTTTCCAAGAATACCAATGGAAATTTTTGTGGCCATCTTTTGTTCCCCAAAAGAAATTTGCTAATGCACTTTCCAATTTAATCAAAACATATTTAAAAGATTCCAACGCATCAACAGGTACAATGGCATTGAATTAAGAACATGTCTTATAAGGACTAACCTTCCACCTTGTGATACAAACTTAGAAGACCAAGAAGAGATCCTTAATTGAATCTTTGCTATCATGTCAGAAAATAACGCCACTGTCTTACGACCCACAAAAAGAACATAGCCAAGATAAGTAACCAAAAAGTTTTTATGTGTGAACCACATGACATTCTTGATGACTCTTAAAAGTTGAGGAAAGGCTTTAGCACTTGCTAGAAAACAAATCTTTTATCTTTTGTCTATTCTTCAACTAAGCTGAATTAGCCACTCTTCCAAGCAAGTAATTAAACCCTTACAAGAAAATTTTTTACCATTAGAAAATATGATAGTATCATCAGCAAAAGAAAGATGTGATATTTTAGGAGAGCCAGTACGATGAAAAAAATAATCAACATTACCTGATTCCATAATATGTTTGAGCCCTTGACTTAATACTTCAAATACTAGTAGAAACAAAAGAGGAGATAAGGGATCTCCTTGTCAAAGGCCTCTTGAAGGCTTGAAAAAACCAAATGAGCTTCCATTCACTAGAACTGAATACCATAGACACCATGTGCCAAATCAGATCTATCCAATACTGATAAAATCCAAATTTCCTTAGGATCGAAATTAAAAAGAACCAATTAACCCAGTCATAAGCCTTTGCCATGTCTAGCTTGAAAATGGTGTTGCAACTCGGTACTTTTTTATACAAATCATGCACCAATTCCTGAGCCAATGCCACATTATCTATGATGCTTCTTCCCTGCATAAATCCACTATGTTCTTCAGATATTAGTAGTGGTAAAATAGGAGATAACCAATTAAGTAATATGTAGGATATTATTTTGGAAGTGAAATTGCATAAACTAACTGCTCTAAGACCAGAAAAAGATTGAGGTGAGTCCACCTTAGGCAATAGGATAATGATTGTGTTGCTTACAAATTTTGAAAGCTCATCTCTAGCAAAGAAATATTGAATTGCCTTTATCACATCATTAGCAACAATCTTCTAACAAGAATTGAAAAAATGGCCATTGAATCCATTTAGACCAGCCACACTATTTTTATCTAATTGCTTCACAACTTTTTTAGTTTCATTCCTCAAAGAAGCACTCAATTTGCTATTAAATTCCCCATTTACCAATGTTGGAATGCAATCTAGAAAAGATGAATCTAGGTTATTTACCTTCACTTGTGAAAAAGTGCATAAAGTGTTCAATTGTTGCCCTCTCAATATCAGCCTTTTGATCAAGCCAATTTCTAGAAGCATCTTTACTTTTGAAGATTGCTAATTTGCTCCTTTGAGCTTTGACTGAAGAGTGAAAAAAATTTAATACATCTCTCTCTCCTGCCTTTAACCATTTAACTAAGGACTTTTGGCACCAAAATTCCTCCTCAATAATGAGCTTCTCCTCTAATAAAACTTCAGCTCTATTTAGATCATCCTAATATGCTTTTCCCTTATAAATGGCTTGCTCAGTAAGAGATACAAAGTCTTCAGCACTTTTAACTTTATTCGAAACACGACCAAAGACTTCTTTATTCCACCTTCTTAATGCTTTTTTCAAATAATTTAATTTGGCACCCAAAACATACATTGGCTTACCAATTAATGGTTCTTCCTAAGATAGGCGAACTGTAAACAAAAACTAATTATGGAGACTCCAAATATTAAGGAAGCAAAATGGAGCTTTAAGTAAACTGCCATGTCTATGAACCTCCACTTTCAGTGGATTATGATCGGAATACTTCCTATTAAGTTGTGAGACATGGAAATCCACATTAACCCAATAGGAATTTATTAAAAAACAATCTAACCTCTTCAAGGTTTTGGTCAAACCCTCTTGTTTATTAGTCCATGTAAATCGAGACCCTGAATGCGCTACTTCATGCAATTCACAAGTAGTTAAAGCACCCATAAAATCATAGGCAGGATTAGAATTAAACCAAGCTCCCTCGAGTAAGTACATAATTGGAGTCCTCTCCTACTAACCAGCTATTTGAACCAACTAAGTTACTAACATACATCAAATCATTCCACATAGCCATTCTTTCCACTGTAGTATATTTTGCATATACAAAAGAAAGAAACATAGGAGAGTCCATACTAAGGTGCCTAACTTGCAAAGTAACTTGTTGTCCTAAATTTAAAACTTCCAAACAAGTTATTGAGCCATCCTAAAACAGCCATAAATTATTATCTAAATTTGATAAAGAATTCGAAAAGCCACAAAATGTTGCAAGTGAATCTAAATCTGCCAAAGGACATTTAGGTTCCGAAATGATCACCATGGTGCATTTATGTAATCTTGTCAATTTACAAAGCCTTCATCTTGTTTTAACATTCCTAATTCCTCTAACATTCCAATAAATAAGATTAATCATTTGGAAGTAAGAGAAGGAAAATTTTTGCCAGTCTTAGAGGATGGATCATTCATTGTTGCCTTCATATGCTGAAGCCCTTCGCTCAAAGCACTAAGAGAGGTACCTTTACCAACAAAACTCAAGAGTTGTGTATTTTGCAATAAAGGGCTACTTTTTCCACTTTTAGGAGAGAGATTCAGAGTATGAACTACCCTCTCCAAATCATGATCATGAGAATCCTTACTTGTTACACCTTTGTCATGTTGAGACTTTGGATTAACTTCTTGATTGCTTTTATGAAGATCTTGAGTAATTTCTTTCTCCTCTTTTAAAGAGTCTTGACTACAAATATCAAAAGTTGTTTGTTCTTGAACCTTTTCTTGATTTCTCCCTCTTTGACCAATCATGTTGTGATTATGTTTAACCTTGGATAAATGCTCCATATAGTCCACATCCTTTTGATGCACTTTAGGAACCAAATTCGGCAAAATATTGTTTGTGCCATCCCCAAGGTTTCCATCTAACTTTTGGGTTTTGTGGCCAATTGACTGTAATTCTTCTAGTTCACTGCTATTATGATCTTTTGAGGGGACTGCTGAAGAAGATCCCCCCTTAAGAAACTTGGTGGCCGAAAGACCCTTTGGAGAATTCATTGAAAATAGCATATCATCCATTTCTTGGACAGCTGCCTTCACATTTCCTTTTGGAATTTAGACTTCCTTAGATAGTTGTGCCTTTTCTTTCCTTAAACTTATCTTTTTATTCAGTCTTGGTTCGTGCATCTTCTTAGCTTGAACAAATTCTAGGTTCTTGGTCATCATGATTTGATCTTGTTGATTCTTTGTAGCTTCTTGATTATTTAAAAAAACTTTACATTCATCTACTCTATGTCTAAGCCAAAGGTAGTGAGTGTAATATTTAAAGGATGTTTTCATACCCAATTTCTTGGTAAAATCATTTCCTATCACCACATCCTATCCAAACTTTTCTTGGCAAATGTTTCAATAGATCTAGTTCAACACATACCCTTGCCATACTTGGTCTTGTTCTAAAAGCTGAAGAACCATCAAGTTTTAGTGGTTTACCTACCAAAGAAGCAATAATGAATAAACTTTCTTTGGGATAAAAGTGGATAGGTAAATTAGGTAAATTAATCCATATCGAAACAATTAATCCAATAGAAACAGATGAAGAAAGACCAATTGTAGCAGTTTCTCTAATATCAACCATTGAAGGTCTTCCATGTGAAAACTTACCCACCAAGGTACAACGATAAGGGGCTACAAGAACTTCAATTTCTTGGGGTGTAAAGAAAATAGCTGGAGTACCTCTATATGATGATATTGGTTGAGAAATTATGGAGCTTTAAGGAGTATTAGATGCAACCACCACAGCTGCAAAGGACTTCAAATGATATGGCGGAGGCGCTGAGATAGGCATAGATGAAGATAAGGTTGGAAGAGGATTGATCATGGAAGGAGGCACAGACAGATTTTTTGGAATTGAGTTTGGTTTCTGAATTTTTTGGGAGGCAGAGATCAAAGATGAAGACAAAGAGGGCTGCTTATTGATGGAATTCATGTTGTTGTCATGATAACGAGGTTGTTGATTTAATGTAGGACTTTGGATTGACATTGGTTAGCATGGGAATTGAAGTGGTTGAGGTCGGATGGTGATAGGCATGAGATATGGCAAATTGAGAGCATGGAATTGCCATGGATGAATGGCCTGAAACCATGTGAGGAAAGGCAGAGGTTTCGGTTAGTTAGGACTGATTTGATGGTAGGAATGATGATAGAAAGCTTAAAAGTTCTTGTGCTTTGCTTGGAGGATAGCATGGAGTGTAACTGCCATTGCCGTTGGCTTAGAGTCCCTTACTATTACTCGATAAGCAACTAGTGGATGTGTAATATACACTTACGATTATGTGATGCGTGACTTCATTAGTAGATGCCTAATATACGCTTATGATTACACGTGTGCGACCTCTTTAGTGGATGCATAATATACGCTAGATTAGGTAACTCTCTTGCATGATAAGATACGCTTACGATTTCGCGATGAAAAACTTCAATAGTGGATGCGTAATATGCACTTATGATTACACCATGACTGACTTCATTATTGGATGCACAATATATGCTTATGATTAAGACATGAGCAACTTCAATAGTGGATGTGTAATATAAGTTTACGATTACATGATGAATGACTTTATTAGTGGATGTGTAATATACACTTATGATTACGTGATGCGCAACTTCTTTAGTGGATGCCTAATATATACTTATGATTACACGATGTGCGACTTCATTAATGGATATGTAATTACTTATGATTATGCAATGAGTGACTTCATTAGTGGATGCGTAATATACATTTAAAATTATATATGCATAATATACACTTATGATTACGACTTTATTAGTGGAATCATAATATATGCATAGTATTGTGTGATTAGCTTATTGGTGGATGCATATGTTATGCTTACAATTATGCCATGAGAGACTTGATTAGTTGATGCGTAATATATGCGCACGATTATGTCATTAAAAACTTCATTAGTTGATGCATAAAATACGCTTGCGATT
Source organism: Quillaja saponaria (assembly GCA_029379385.1). Taxonomy (NCBI): domain Eukaryota; kingdom Viridiplantae; phylum Streptophyta; class Magnoliopsida; order Fabales; family Quillajaceae; genus Quillaja; species Quillaja saponaria. The sequence continues at coordinate 18,872,768 of CM055616.1, read as the reverse complement.
ATGCTATGACAAACTTCATTAGTAGATGTGAAATATATGCTTATGATGTACAAATATATGCTTATGATGTACAAATGTACACTTAGGATTACGCGATAAGCGACTTCATTAGTAGATGCGTAATATACGCTTACGATTATGCAATGACTGACATCATGAATGGATGCATATTTTAAGTTTACAATTACATGATGACCAATTTCATCAGTGGATACGTAATATACGCTCACGATTATATGATTAATGATTTCATTGGTGGATGCATCAAATAGTTAACGATTACGTGATGAGAGACCTCATTAGTGGATGTGTAATATACGCTTATGATTATACAATTAAGTACTTTATTATTTGATGCATAATATACGCTTAAAATTATGCGATTAGCGACTTCATATATGGATGCATAATATACGCTTATGATTATGTGCTGAGTGACTTCAATAGTGGATGCGTGATATACCTTTACAATTACGCAATTAGCTACTTCATTAGTGGAAGCGTAATTTATGTGTACAATTACGCAATAAGCGACTTCATTAGTGGATGCATAATATACACTTATGATTTTGCGATGAGCGACTTAATTAGTGGATGCATAATATACGCTCATGATTATGCGTTAACGACTTCATTAGTGGATGTATAGAATATGCTTAAGATTATGCAATGAGTGACTTCATTGGATGCGTAATATATGCTTACAATTATGCAATAAGCAATTTTATTAGTAGATCGTAATGTATGCTTACGATTACTTGATAAGCAACTTCATTATTGGATGAGTAATGTATGCTTACAATTATGCGATAACCGACTTCATTAATGGATGAGTATTTTACGCTTATGATTACGCAATAAGTGGCTTAATTAGCAGATGAATAATATGCACTCACAATTATACAATTAACAACTTCATTGGTGGATGCATCAAATGCACTTACGACTATATGATGAGGGACTTCATTAGCTGATGTGTAATATACGTTTACGATTACACAATTAAGTACTTCATTATTTAATACATAATATACGCTTACGATTAGGCAATTAGCAACTTCATTTGCGGATACATAATATAAGCTTATAATTACATGATGGGTGACTTCAGTAGTTGATGCAAAATATAAGCTTACAATTACGCGATTAACTACTTCATTAATGGATGCATAATTTATGCATACTATTATGCTATGTGTGACTTCATTAGTGGATGTGAAATATATGCTTATGATTACGCAAAGAACGACTTCATTAGTGGATATGTAATATTCGCTTATGATTACGCGATGAATGACTTAATTAGTAGATACATAATATATGCTCATGATTATGCGATTAACAACTTTATTAGTGCATACGTGGAACACACTTAAGAGCGATGAGTTACTTAATTAGTAGAAGTGTAACATACGCTCAAGATTATGCAATTAACAACTTTGTTAGTGGATGCATAAAATATGTGTACGATTACACAAATAGCAACTTCAAGATGAGCAACTTCATTAGTGGATGCATAAATGATACGCTTACAATTACATGATTAAATACACATTATTTGATGCGTAGTATACGCTTACAATTACGCATTAGCGATTTCATCAGTGGATGTGTATTTTACTCTTATGATTAGACGATGAGCAATATCATTTATGGAAGCATAATATACACTTACAATAACGTGTTCAACAACTTCATTAGTGGATGTGTAATATATGCTAAGGATTACACAATTAGCAAATTCGTTAGTTGATGCTTAATATACGCTTACGATTAAGCGATGAGCGACTTCATTAGTGGATGTTTGATATTCGCTTACGACTAACATCATTAGAGGATGCAAAATATAAGCTAATGATTATGCGATAATCATTAGTGGATGCGTAATATATGCTTTCAATTATGCGATTAGCTACTTTATACTAGGATGCGTAATTTATGCTTACATTTACGCAAGATCAGCTTCATTAGTGGATGCGTAATATATGCTCACAATTACAAATGAACGACTTCATTAGAAATTGTGTAACATACGCTTACGTTTACGCGATGAGCAACTTTATTAGTGGATGCATAATATATCATCGTGATTTTGAGATTAATGACTTCATTACTAATGCTCAAAATATGCTTACTATGCAATTACTGACTTCATTAGTGGATGTGTAATATATGCTTACGATTACGTGATAAGCAACTTTATTAGTAGATGCGTAATATATGTTACGATCATGCAATAAGCGACTTAATTAGTGGATGCATAAAATACACTAATGATTACGTGATTAATGACTTCACTAAAGGATGCGAATATTATGCTTACGATTACATGATTAACAACTTCGTTAGTAGACGCATAACATATGCTTACAATTATGTGATGAACATCTTCATTACTAGATGTGTAATATACTTTACGATTACGTGATCAATGACTTCATTAGTGGATGCATAATATACTTTTATGATTAAGCGGTTAGCAACTTCATTAGTGAATTCGTATTTTACGCATATGATTATGCAATGAGCGACTTAATTAGTAGATGCATAATATATCATGATTATGCGATTAACGATTTCATTAATGGATGCTTAAAATACCCTTACTATCACAACCCACGCGAAGACATGACTGGCCAGAGGAATGGGTAACCAAACCTCCGTAATTCTGACTTCAAACTAAAGAAATAAATCCGACTCTTGATTAAATCAAAGAATAAAAGTATAGTTTAAGAAATTGAAGTTAACTACAAGTATTTAATTACTAAAATACATAACAATTTACTAAAATTTTTGGCATAGGTTCCTTGTAAATTGGAATATGCCCAAAATACAAACATATAATCTTCAAAAAATTCTTAACTCTCATTTTCCAACACTTTACCCACAACTAACTCTCCTTTGCTCATACTCACTACCCACTTTCATCAAATCCTCAATTCATCACATCAACCAACAACTCTTTGCACTTGTTTATGAACTTTTTATTCAAATTCCAATAACCACTAATCATTAAGAAATTAAATCCACCAAGTTCTACTTATTCCATTACAACTAGTTTCATTTAAGCATTTTTACAAACACCCTAGGTTTATAAGTTCTAACACTAACGCTGATGATTAGGTGATGAGCAACTTCATTAGTGAATGCATAATATACGCTCATGATTATGCAATGAGCGACTTCATTAGTGGATACGTAGTATACTTTTATAATTACGTGATTTGTGACTTCATTAGTGAATGCGTATTTTACTCTTATTATTACATGATTAGTGACTTCATTAGTGGGCAAGTATTTTACACTTACGATTATGCGATAAGCGACTTTATTAGAGAGGCATAACATATGCTTACGATTACACTATTAGTGACTTCATTAGTTGATAAGTAATATACACTTATGACTACGGATAAGTGACTTCATTAGTAAATGCATAATATATGCTTACAATTATGCGATGATGGACTTCATTTGTGGATGCGTAATATATGCTTACAAATAAACGATTATTGAGTTCATTAGTGGATGCGTATTTTACGCTTACGATGACGCGATTAGCAGTCTCATTAGTGGGTGCATATTTTATGCTTTTAATTATATGTTAGGTGACTTCATTATTTGATGCATAATTTACGCTTACGATTATGTGATGAATGACTTTATTAGTGGATGTGTATTACACGCTTACGATTACGCAATTAACGACTTTATTAGTGGATGCGTATTATACGCTTACGATTAAGCAATTAACGACTTTATTAGTGAATTCTTAATATACACATAGGATTACGTGATGAGCAACTTCATTTGTGGATGCCTATTTTGCACTTACAATTACAAGATTAGTGACTTCATTAGTGGGTGCGTATTTTACATTTATGATTATGCGATGAGCAACTTTATTAGTGGATGCATAATATACAATTACATGATGATTGACTTCATTGGTGGATGTGTAATATATGTTTACGATTGTGTGATTAGCAACTTCATTAGTTGATGGGTATTATATGCTTACGATTATGCGATTAACTACTTTGTTAGTGGATGCTTAATATACGCATAGGATTACGCAATTAGCAACTTCTTTTGTGGATGCATATTTTGCACTTACAATTACAGGATTAGCGACTTTATTAGTAAGTGCGTATTTGACGCTTACGATTACGTGATGAGAAACTTTATTAGTAGATGTATAATATACGTTTATGATAACACGATGACCGACTTTACTAGTGGATGCGTAATATACATTACGATTGTGTGATTAGCAACTTCATTAGTTGATGAGTAATATACACTTACGATTACACGATTGACGACTTCAATAATAGAATCGTAATGTACACTTAGTATTATTTGATTAGTGATTTCATTGGTGGATGATATGTTACACTTACGATTACATAATGAGCAATTTTATTAGTGGATGCGTAATATATGCTGACGTTATGTGATTAATGACTTTTTTAGTGGATGCGTAATATACGCTTAAGATAATTGTGATTAAGGACTTTATTAGTGGATGCCTAATATACACTTAGGATTATGCGATGAGCGACTTTGTTAGTGGACGAGTATTTTACACTGACAATTATACAACGACCAACTTCATTAGTGGATGCATAATATACGCTCACGATTATGTGGTGAGTGACTTCATTAGTGGATGCATAGTGTACACATAGTTCATGATTAGTGGATTTGCAACTTCATTAGTGGATGCTTATTTTACGCTTATGATTACGCAATTAGTTTAACAGCCATCATGAGCCAAGCTAGACATTGATGCCTTTTATGTTGCATATGTGTGTTGGTTGTTTATACGAGCTAAATTAGTCATGCATATGCTATGAAAAATCTATGTACTATGGTGAACTAGTGTATGTCATACATATGCTTGCTGTGTGCTTATTGTATTAATTGCATATAGTCATTTACATGTAATGGATTATTACATGCTATACATTTCTAGTTTAAGTTGCTATGATTAAATGTTGGCTTCCACCCCCTTGGAGATATGATCCATAACAACAATGATCTATTGATTGATGTATGAAGAGATAAAAGGGCCCATAAAGTCCATCTCCCATAAATCAAATGCCTCCAGAGTGTTGTTGAGTGGCATCTCATTCTTTCTAGATATGTTGCCTATCCTTTGGCACTTATCACATTTGGAAAAAAAGTTATTAGTGTCCTTAAACAAAGTAGGCTAATAAAAACCTGATTGGAGTACTTTTACAGCTGTTTGACTCTTTTTAAAGTGACCTCCATACTCAGAAGCATGGCAATGATGGTGTATGCTCTTAACTTCTTCCTCCAGAACACACTTCTTAAAATTTGATAAGGACAATTCTTAAACAAGAAAGGGTCATCTCAAAGAAAAATTCTAATATCATGCAAAAACTTTTTCTTTTGTTAAACTCTTAATTTCAAGAGTAAAGACTTTGCCAACTAGATAGTCGACAAAGTCAGCTTACTTGGGGAACCTCGTATGAACAACTTAGAAGAGTTGTTCCGACAAGTTTCATTGATAATTGTGGACTCAACCACCTTGTCTTCCCCTTCTAGCCTTGATAAATGATCAGCCACTTGGTTCTCAAAGCCCTTTCAATCCTAAAATATGTGTAGTGAGAAATTACATCATATTAGTCACACACAGAGAGTTTGCATCACAAAGAGCACATCATTTGGCTTTCGAATTGAAGGAAAAAATTGCACCAATACAAGTTCAAAACATAGCCATTCAACAACCTCGCACTCTTAAGGAGCTCGCCACTCCTGATCCTGACCATCAACCTCTTTGCATTAATTTTCCTAATAGTAATGTTCCTTTTGAGCTTAAATATGGCCTTATTCACTTACTTCCTACTTTTCGTGGTTTTTCAGGTGAAGATCCACATAAACATCTCAAGGAATTTCATTTAGTGTGCTCGAGCATGAAACCCAATGGTGTGACCAAGGAGCAAATAAAACTTCGAGCATTCCCATTCTCCTTAGGTGATGCAGCTAAGGAATGGCTATATTACATTCCCTCTGGCTTGATCACTATATGGAGTGAAATGGAGTTACTTTTCTTGGAGAAGTATTTTCCTGCATCACATGCTGCAAATATAAGAAAGACAATATGTGGAATAAGGCAATACAATGGTGAAACCTTAAATGAGTATTGGGAAAGATTTAAGAAGTAGTGTACTAGTTGCCCCCATCACCAAATCTCTGATTAACTCCTTATCCAATACTTCTATGAGGGTTTGATGCCACAAGAAATGAACTTAATTGATGTCACAAGTGGAGGGGGATTACTTGACAAAACACTTGAGGCTGTAAAGCAATTAATATCCAACATGGCTGCCAATTCGCAAAAATTTAGAACTCGGATGGATGCACCCTCCAAAAAAGTAAATGAAGTATCTCTAACCTTGAACAACTAGTTGTCAATCGTACTTCTCTTATGCATTCTTTGGCTGTTGGAAATGTGCAGCAAGTGAAAGCACGTGGCATTTGCTCTAACTAAGGGCATCCAACTGATATGTGTCCTATAATGCAAGATGATCTTGTGAAATAAGTTAATGCCATTCGTGGCTTTTTTCCTGGACAACCATAATGTAAGTATGATCCATATTCTAAACAAACAATTATGGCTGGAGAGATCACTCTAACTTGCATTATGGGAATCTATCACAACCACCACTAAATGAGGTTGAAACATCAACCTTCCTGGATTTCAAGCACAAATACAATATCAATCTAGACAACCCCCACAACCAATGAATTCATCCAATTCTGGTTCGCCTATGGAAGATATGATGAAAACAATGGCATGTAATACATTGGCCTTCCAACAAAGCATGATGCAATTCCAACAAGAAACAAGGTCAAGTATCCAAAACTTGGAGAAGCAAGTAGGGTAACTTGCTACTAGTAAGGGTAAATTGGAAACACAAAGGTTTGGTAAGTTGCCTTCTCAAGCTATGACTAGTCGAGAAAGTGCTTATGCAATCAAGTTAGGGAATGGAAAAAAGCTTGGAGAGAATAAACCAAGGAATATTGCATTGGAGGAAGAGATTGAAGTTGAAGCTGAAACTTCTTCAAAGTTAGCCAAAGTTTCTGCCCCTAATCAAATGAATGTTGAACTTAATTTGGGTGTTCCCAAGGTAAATTCTCAAACTATGAATTCCAATTTTAAGCTTACTCCATCTTTTCCTTTGAGTTCTTATAGGTCTAAGAAAGAATACAAGGATAAGGAGATCTTAGAGATGTTTAGAAAGGTTTAAATCAATATTCCTCTCTTGGATGCAATCAAGCAAGTCCTTTGATATTGAAAGTTTCTCAAGGAATTGTGCATTAACAAGAGAAAACTCAATGGTAAGAAAACAGTAAGTGTGGGAGAGAATATATTTGCTATCATTCAAAAGAAACTCTCACTTAAGGAAAAAGATCCTGGTTTGTTTTCTATTCCTTGTAAGATTGGTAATACTTGCTTTGAAAAGGCCAAGTGTGACTTAGGTGCTTCAATTAGTGTAATGTCAAAATTGTTAGATGACTCTCTTTGTCTTGGCCCTTTAAAAGAAACGGTGTTATTATCCAACTTGCTGACTGTACATTTGTTTATCCTTTTTGGGTGTGCTTGAAGATGTCTTAGTTTCAGTTCAAGGTTTGATTTTTCCTACTTTTTTTTTTATATTCTTGACATGGAGGATGATCACTTACATATGTCTACTCCACTTTTGTTAGGAAGACCATTCCTTAGAACTGCTAGAACTAAGATTGATGTTTTTTTAGGTACATTGTCTATGGAATTTAATGGTAATGTTGTTCAATTCAATATTTTGATGCCATGAAGTTTTAAGATGATAAACAATCTGTTACGTGTTTGGATGTTATTGACATTAATGTTTAAGTGGTAGAGATAAATTGAACGTGGCAACAAGCCAAAGTTTTGATTCCACTTGCACAATAGGAGAGGTTACCATAGATGATGCTTTAGTTGATGCGGTCATGGCCTTGCAAATTATGCCGTACAAGTATGGTGAGGTTTTTCATGATTTACCAATTTCTTATAAGAAACTTTTACCCTCTGTTTTGCATGCACCCAAGATTGAATTAAAACCTTTGCCTAATCATTTAAAGTATGTGTTTTTGGGTGAAAATAATACATTACCTGTGATCATTGCAAAGAACTTAACAGATGTGCAAGAGGAAAGGCTTGTGTCCATGCTTCGTGACCAAAAAACTGCTATTGGATGGATGTTGGCTGACATCAAGGGAATTAGTCCTTCCATATATATGCATCACAATCTTTTGGAAGAAAATTTGAAGCCAACAAGGGAGATGCAAAGGCATCTCAACCCACCTATGATAGAGGTAGTCAAGGCCAAAAATATTAAAGTTGCTTGATGTCGGAGTTATCTACCTTATTTTGGATAGCAAGTGGGTAAGTCCTATACACATGGTTCCTATATAGATTGTTATTGCACCCGAAGATCAAGAAAATACTACTTTTACTTGTCCTTTTGGTACTTATGCATATAGAAGAATGCCTTCAGGTTTGTGTAATGCACCAACCACTTTTCAAAGATGCAATGTGAGTATATATTCAGATTATGTAGAAAGAATCATTGAAGTTTTCATGGATGATTTTACTATTTGTGATGATTCTTTTGATGCATGTTTGGAAAAATCTTTCTCTTCTTTTGATAGAAACTAACCTTGTTTTGAATTATGAGAAGTGTCACTTTATGGTTGAATAAGGAATAGTTTTAGGTCATGTGGCTTATGCTTGTGGTTTAGAAGTTGATAAAGCTAAGATAGATATTGTTTTGTCCTTACCTTATCCCATATGTATGCGGGAAGTTCGTTCTTTTCTTGAACATGCAGGTTTCTATCAAAGATTTATCTAAAATTGCATTACCCCTATGCAATTTATTGGCTAATGATGTGGATTTCGTGTTTAATGATATTTACAAACAAGCGTTCGATGAGATTAAGAGGAGATTAACTTTGACCCCCATTGTTCAACCTCCAAATTAAGATTTACATTTCAAGATCTTGTGTGACTTTAGTAATTATGCTGTTGGAGCCGTACTTGGCCAAAGAGTTGGGCAAAATTTGCATGTCATCTATTATGCATCACGCACACAAGAAGTTGTATGCTATGTATGACATTCAGCCATGGTATGCTGATTTGGTTAACCTTTTAGTTACCAAAGAATTTTCTCAAGGTTTGTCCAAATCTCAAAATGATAAGTTTAAAGCTGATGCTAAATATTATCTTTGGGATGATCCATATTAGTGGAAGTTTTAAGCTAACCAAGTCATTGGAATGTGTGTACCCCAATGTGAGTGTAACTTTATCTTTACCTTTAGCCGTTCGCATGTTTGTGGAGGACATTTTGGTGCAAAAAGAACAGCTCATAAGACACTCACATGTGGTTTTTATTAGCCTACCTTGTTTGATGCATATACATTTTGCAAATCACGTGAACGATGCCAAAGAACGGGTAGTATAACTCATCGTGATCAAATGCTTTTAACTTCTATTCTAGTATGTGAAATCTTTGATGTTTGGGGTATTGATTTCATGGGTCCTTTTGTAAGAAATCGGTGTAAAATATGGCAATCATATGCGCAGCAGAATTTAAAAGTTTGATTCCCTTAACCCAAAATCACCTTATGATTATATGAAAGATCATAATTCTAGTTCAACAATTAAACGAGAAGTTAGAGAATGTGTACCTCCAAGGCTTTTAATTCTTTCATCTTACTCTTGATTCGGTGTTCACTCCTTTGTTGATTCATCAAGAGCACAGCAACGACACATGTGTCCCGTCTCTAAGTGTATCCACACGAACGAATCCTACCAAGAATCTTCATACTTGAAGGTGAGAGGAGTCACCAAGAGATTCCTTGTGTGCTAGTACAAGTTACCGAAACTCTCTTGTAATTTAAGAATTGTACTTGGCCTAAAATCTTTCTGAAGGTTTTTGGGCTCTTTGTACAGTAAGTGTAATTATTTTTATTTTCTGTGTCTTTTTAGTTTGTTAAATCTTATATTTATAAATACTAGTCACCTCCATATGTATTGGACACACATTGGAGATTGTACTAACTTTAAGATTTAATCATAATTAAATCTAATGCTTAACAAACTTTAATAATTACATTACTGTCCCAAAACTCTTCTTAGTTGAATGTTGTCCTATTGTGTGTGACCCCTTAGGTTCAAATTATTGATGGCAGTAGGCATGTAACTTTTACATATTTATTATTAGTCCCCGCCAATTAAATTAGAACTCATTCTAATTATTTAAATTAAAACTAAAACTCTTTTTAATTCACCCTTTAATTAAAATTAATTAATTAATCATCTATAGATAATTAATTAATTATCAGAGTTTCCTACAAGCCAAGATTGATGCCTAGCAGCACATGATAACTACCTATAATAATATGAATATAGCTATGAACCTTTTGAACCTTTCCGTTAACGGTTACCATGCAATTCAATCATTCTATCATGCAATGTCCCGATTAAATCTATTTAGGTATGAAAATAATGTCAAACCCTAAATTTAATCATATGTATCTAATCTTTAAATTATAACTTCATTGGAAAAATTAAAAACTCATATTTTAGTATCCACGATTCTATGACCATAGACTTTAAGTAAAATCTTTTATAGACCACATAGGACATTCGCTGTTTTCTACTAAGAGCAATAGATCCTTTATTATGCATTCACAGACCTCCATATGCAAGTGATTATACCCAATTACTACTTCTTAGGTGACTTATTAATAGAATCAAAGTATAATGACATACATACAAGATAACTACGATGCCTCAAGTCAAAAGACTATTTGCATAACTATAATATGAGGGCCACCTATTGACATGTAGAGAAACTTCATTAGGTATTCTTAGTTGAGTCAGTTCAATGAACTCATTCTTTAATGAGCACCTACATACCTGTCTTAGTGTGTCAAGCACAAGTGACTATAAGATCAATCATCTTTAACTCTTTGAGCCAACTAGATATGTACTATTCTCTCCGGATTCATTAATGCCTTACTTAGTGATCCTACGATTAGGAACATTTAAGAATTAAGCTTAAAGGAAATACATCTCATTAGCATGATCTCATTATGATGCTTTATTTCTATTTAATTCTTTGGGCTCATGATGGTTAATTAATAACTCTTATACATGATATTGTTTGCCACTTATTCAATTAAATTAATTTTTGTTAATAATAATATGAATAAGATTGTACATAAAATAATATGCGACAACATCACATGTCATTGGCTTTAGGGCATATTACTAACAATCTTCCACTTGAACTAAAGACAATCGATCATGTATTTAGTACTCATCTTCTCAAGATGCCGATTGAGCTACAAGCTTTGTTTTAGTTAGTGAATTAGCTAAAATCTCTCTGTTGACCTAATATTTGTAAAATCATATAATTTTTTTTTATATATGATTTCTTAAATCATATTTGGAATCACAATTCCAAGTGTTTAAAACTCTTATGAGACTGAAGTTCTAAGGCTTAAGCTATCGCCCCATTGTCATCATAGTACATGCTACTAGATGTTTTAATTATAAGAACTTCTCAAGTTCATTAACAAACTTGGTTATCCAAACATGGTAAGAAAAAATAAAGATTTAGTATTGGAATTTACAATAGCATCTTCTATGCTATAATACCAATTAATCATTTCAATGGTGAACTCACGTATAGAATTCAGTCCTTTTATTATACATATTAGATTCCAATTATAACTATTATCAAACAACTTCTTAATTGGTTTTACATTCATACAACATTCTTAATGTGTAGTATTTCTTATATTTTAGCTGAAATACTTATAAAACTCTCACTAGTCATATTGACAATCTTGATTTACCCACATTCTTATGTATATCAAACTCATTGATATCTATAACGAATTAGATGAACCAATTTCAGAAAAACTTGTTTCAATTCATAAAATAATTCATAAAACGAAACATTGAAGTTTACACTCTACGTGGTCATTACTTAACCCAACACCTTATAGCACGAGCTGACAACAGCGATGCACGACCTGTGTTCGTGTTCCCGAAGGCTCCCCTCTCTTTCAAGAGTATTTGCGCCACTAGATGTAAAACTTTTTGATTGCTATAATATTCTCTTTGTTTCAAATGAGATATTTGGTTATGATTTCCCTTATAGGCATCTCATGTCTCAAAGCTTGAATATGTAACCCTGTAGTAAAATCTTTATAGACTATTAATGAATCAATATCAAAGTCAATGATTGGCTTTGCTTATAATTGTTCACTATTAACATTACTAAACATAAGTCTCTACCTTTTCATCTTTACTATATAGACCCTTTCTTTTTGCAACCATTAAGTACAATACTTTTAGTAAGGTCAGTTAAGGTACAATACCTTTTGTTTGAGTAAATAAAGTCCATTAAGATTTATGACATATAACCAATTTCTGAATGATGTCAAACATTAGCTCTTTTTAGTTTGAAAGATTCTTATCATCTATAAGGTTTACCTTAAGGTCATTAACTATGAGAAATCTTATTTTCCAAAACTCACCTTTGGTATCTTTCAAAACTACTAAGAGTTTTTGTATTTGAAGGCTATTTTACTTATATATCTTTAAGTTTGATTTATAAATTGTGACTTGAACCTCTTTCAAGAATTTTACTCACACTCTTATTTCTAGAGAAAATATCATTTTTCAAGAAAAATAGTATGTTTCAAAACAAACAATTTTGTCTTGGTGAGATAAAATTAATATCGTAAACCTTTTTGGGATAATTCACAAAATAATATATCAAACTTCATCTCAAAGTTTTATATGCTAAGTCTCTTTGCCTATGTATACAAATCCTGAAATCTTAATGATTAAGATCAGATTTTTCTCCTATGTAATATTGAATATAGTCTTATGTATAAACTCGGATGAAACTATATAAGTAAACTAATTGTGGTTTTAGAAAGCAATTGGAAGATTATTATAACTTTTTAAGATTGTATCATATCTAATATGTTAAGATCTCTCTTGTAGACACACCACTTATGGTGTTCTTTAAGAAAAGTTAATTAAATGAGAATCACATTCTCTTATGAGTTATCTAAGAATTTGTAGCTTTAAATAACCCTCCTTGATCTTATCTAGGAGATTTAATACTTAATTAGTTTCTATTTAACTTTAAATATGAATCATTTGAACATTTCAAATATTTCATTTTGATACTTCAATAGGTACCAATTACCTTAACATTGATGATTCTTTGATAGAGATAATTAAGCATGGATAACCATCCCAATCAAACAAATTCAAATGTTCTCATTTTAGTTGTTCAATGTCAGAAGACATTACCATCTAGTTCTAACTTATAAAAACTAATTAAGCACCAATATTAAATAAACTCTTTATTATTATAAAAAAGAACACGAATCAATTCTAAAAGAAATAGACATAATGTTCTTATTGGTACTTTAAGTTAGTCTTATAAATTTTAGTATGTGCCAATAGTAATACTAAAATAGAAGATCTTACAACCAATGTAGTAACACTTACCACATCTTGGGGTGTAGTTTGTCTTTGCACTACTTTAGATTCTTGTTATTTCTCTCATTTTGTAAACTTTTTGCAAATATGTGAAATATATAAGGTATCCAAATACCTTATGTAAAAGTATAGTTAAATTATTAACAACACAACACTTTTCATCTTGACAAGCCTTCTTAAAGCTTATACAATTATCTGTAAGACATCTCTCACAGTAACCTTCTTAACAGCAAAGGAAGTATTATCCCTTTCCATTATTGGCTATAAGAATTCTTACCTTAATTAGATTTTGACTAAGAGACTTGAAATTTTGCATTACAGCTATAGTTTGCCATTCAACTTTTGAAGGCTAAGTATGGTCATAGTTGTTTTATCTATTTCGTCACATAACTTTCATAAGTCTTATGACATAGAGTTAAACATGTAGTACAACACTTGCATGTTATACTCCAACTACTTAGTTTATTCCTCATATGCATTCTTAACAACACTTGTTAGAAGCATAATTCCTAGCTTATAGCTATCTTGGATGAATTTTGAGAACACTTATCATATTCGTTGGCCAAATAATGAATTTAGGGACCTAGTCAATACATTGTTATATTTAATTATAAATGTTGGTTCAAATTTGGTCAATGTGATCTACCATAGTTAATAAAAGATAATCTAGCATCTATTCAATTATTATTCACCATAAAGTCTGTCTTTAATCTAAATGGTGTCTCCCACTAACTTTTTCTATTTCCATTACCCCTCTAAATGAAAAACAGGTGACCTAGTTGAAAGGTCTCCTAGTGGGGATTAGGATCCCATCACTTGTACATAAAAGTCTTGTGTGACACAACAAATCATATGTACTTGAAAGATAGATAACTTTTATTGAATTCATCATATGAATTTCCTAATCATGTTTAGCCCCTAAAAGTATGCAACCTTTTGTGACACAACAAATCACATACTTTTTAGTAAGTCAATCCTACCATTCATAACAACTATATTCCAATGTATACAGCTCTTGTGTGACACAACAAAGCCATATAATCAAAATACCTCATAAGCATCATTTATCCAATAAATAATACAAATTAACCTAGAAAATGCAAACCATGTGTGACACAACAAATTTGCATAAACAGATTATTTTCTAATATTATTTATAATGGTGGAGGGCTACAATGTCATTCTTGTAATGACTTTCGTTCCAACTTAATATTAATTATTTTAATGAGGGTTTTCAGTCAAGTTGCTTAGTATCATCTATCTAAGCGTGCATCATATACTATTATGTGTAAATTCATATATCAAATATATAAAAACATACAAATAGGCATCACATACATTAAGGGTCGATTATGGACATTTTCTAGGGCATAATACACTTAAGCCATCAAAGTGTATTATTGGTCTATTACCTAGGGTTATAATTAATTTCTCATATAATGGGAATTACACGTAGTCTATAATGGGCTACCACTGCTTCCTCTACGCTCCTCCATCTTCTATCTTGCATGTATCTACTTCTATCTAATCCTAAGTAAAATAGCCTAACTAACTACATTACAATAATAAATAAGAAACCTTGATCAAATCAAGGGGAGTTACAATAGGAGGAAGATAGAAATTACATCAAGAGAAAATAGAGATGTGAGGTAAGCAAAACCCATTTAAGATTACATTCCCAAAATATAAAATTAATCATACATCCCATTAAATAAATCCATACATTCAAGCACATTGGATAAACCAATCACATAGCTCAATTATTTGGTCTTAAGTCCATAATCGCTCGAAGTAATTCATTCAATCACACTGCCTGAAACAAAAAACATTTTAAAGATAATTTATTCAAGTTACGACTTTATTAAGGATTAATTGTCCTATTAATTTAGCGCTCCCAATAGAATTAATAATTTTATTTGACTTCGATTTCAAAAATCTAATTCAATTATAACTTAATCTCATTAGTCATGTAGGATTCTTAATCCTATTAGTCTTTTAGGATTCTTAATCCTATTAGTTTTATAGGATTTTCAATCCTATTTCATGTAAGAAACTAAATCTAATTAGAAATCTCATGTCCTAATTAGATTCTAAATAGAGTAGGGTTCTCAACCCTAAAATTTAGGAATTTCACACTTTTCCAACAAGTTCCTAACTCCTAAATTTAGAACATGAAACCTCAATAAAATATCAACCTAAATAGTTTAGGATAATTATTCAAGTTATGACTTTATTAAGGATTAATTGTCCTATTAATTTAGCGCTCCCACTAGAATTAATAATTTTATTTGACTTAGATTTCAAAAATCTAATTCAATTATAACTTAATCTCATTAGTCATGTAGGATTCTTAATCCTATTAGTCTTTTAGGATTCTTAATCCTATTAGTTTTATAGGATTTTCAATCCTATTTCATGTAGGAAACTAAATCTATTTAGAAATCTCATGTCCTAATTAGATTCTAAATAGAGTAGGGTTCTCAACCCTAAATTTAGGAATTTCACACTTGTCCAACAAGTTCCTAACTCCTAAAATTTAGAACATGAAACCTCAATAAAATATCAACCTAAATAGTTTAGGATAACTTTGATTCCTAATCAAATTTTAACTCTTCAAAATCCTTGTTTGAATCTAATTCAAACTCTATGAAATCTTATTTGAATCTAATTCAAATTCTAAGGAAATTAAGAATGAGTCCAACTGAATTATATTTTAATAAATAAAAATTAATATTGAATCCAATTAATTTTTTTTTATAAAAATTATTTTTTCAAAAGAGATAATTGAATTAAATTCAGTCTCTTTCAAGTAAATCAAGATTGAGTCTAACTCAATCTTTCAAGAAACCAAGATTGAATCAAATTCAAATTTTCAAGAAATTCATATAGAATCAAATTCTACCCTATCCTGAAACTAATTTAATTTAATCTTTTAAAAAAGCTAATTGAATCACATTCAACCTCCTTTAAGAAAACAAGATTAATTCAAATATTATTATTCTTGAAACATGGTTTATTTGAATTGAACTTTTAAGAAACTTATTTTAATCACATTAAAATATTTCAAAGAAATTATTATTCAAATAAAATTTTAAATTTTAAAATTAATTGCAGGGTGTCCAACTAGTTTTATTGAAATAAAATAATTATTATTTTCATTTCAATTAGGATTCTACTAATCCTTGTGTTACTAAAATAAAACAATACTTATTTTAATTTAGTTAGAACTCAACTAATTTTTATATTATTATAATAAAATAACACTTATTTTACTTTGAACATAATTCTACTAATTCAAAAGATACTAAAATAAAACAACTTTTATTTTACTTTAATTAAGATTCTAATAAATATAATAAAATAATACAAAATAACTTTAGTTATGTAGTTGCTACATAAGTACAAAGCTATATATATAGTTTTTTTTTTTTTTTTTTGTAGTTATTATTATTTATGATTTCAAAACATTTGAAATCAAAGACAAAAACCATATATATGTATATATATATATCTTTTCAATTTCCGGATATCCTTAAAGCCATAACAATAAATTGTTGGATTTAACATAAATCATAAGGATGGCTCTGATACCACTGTAAGGAATCGGTGTTAAATATGGCAATCATATGCACAGTGGAATTTAAAAGTTTGATTCCTTTAACCCGAAATCACCTTATGATTATATGAAAGATCCTAATTCTAGTTAACAATTAAACAAGAAGTTAGAGAATGTGTATCTCCGATGCTTTCAATTCTTTCATCGTTCTCTTGATTTGGTGTTTACTCCTTTGTTGATTCATCAAGAGCAAAGCAATGACACATGTGTCCCATCTCTAAGTGTATCCACACGAACGAATCCTACCAAGAATCTTCATGCTTGAAGGTGAGAGGAGTCACCAAGAGATTCCTTATGTATTAGAAATCGAAGAATTACTAAAAAATGGATTAATTAGAAAAAGTTACAGTGCCTGGAGTTGCCTAGCATTTTATGTTGAAAATGCAGCTGAATTAGAAAGAGGAGTCCCGAGGTTAGTAATTAATTATAAGCCTTTGAATAAAGCCTTAAGATAGATTAGGTATCCAATCCCTAATAAAAAGGATTTGTTAAATAGACTTTATGATGCCAAGATATTTTCCAAATTCGATATGAAATCAGGATATTGGCAAATTCAGATAGCTAAGCAGGATAGGTACAAAACTGCCTTTACTGTACCTTTTAGGCATTATGAATGGAACATATGCCATTTGGATTAAAAAATGCTCCATCTGAATTTCAAAATATTATGAATGATATTTTTAATTCTTATCATGAATTCATAATTGTTTATGTTGATGATGTTTTAGTGTTTTCCCTTTCTATTGAGTAACATTTCAAACATCTCAATATATTTTTGAATACTGTCATGAATGCGAGATTAGCAGTTTTAGCAAAAAAGGTAAAAACATTTCAAACTGCTATTCGTTTTCTAAGACATAATATTCATAAAGGTTCTATTATACCTATTGTTATAGCCATATAATTTGCTTACAAATTCCCTAATGAAATAAGGGAAAAACAACAATTGTATAGATTCTTAGGAAGCCTGAATTATGTAGGAGAATTATACAAAGACTTAGCCTTTGATTGCAAATTATTATTTGCATGAATAAAAAAGAATCCTCCAGAATGGAATAATGATTTTACTGAAGCAATTAAAAGGATAAAACAAAGAGTCAAAGAACTTCCATGTCTTTGTATTCCTCATCCAGATGCTTTTAAAATAGTTGAAACATATGCTTCTGAGATAGGATATGGAGGGATTCTTAAATAAAAAATTGCTAATAAAGAGCAATTGGTTAGATTCACTTTAGGAACTTGGAAGGGTGCACAACAAAATTACTTTACCATAAAGAAGGAAATATTATCTATAGTCATGTGCATCACTAAATTTGAATCTGACTTGTTAAATAAAAAATTCTTATTAAGAATAGATTGCAAGTCTGCCAAAGATATTTTTCTTAAAGATGTTAAAAATATAGCATCTAAACAGATATTTGCTAGATGGCAGGGAATCCTTTCTATTTTCAAATTTGATATTGAATTTATTAAAGGAGAAATTAATTATTTACCTGATTTTCTAATTAGAGAATTTTTGCAGGGATCCTAAAGAAAAAGGTGTCATGACCTCTTAATCAAATTCTCCTGCAAAAAGAAATACCACTATTCCTAATATTGAGTATTCGGATAAAGATTTTTATGTGATCAAGCTTATGAATTAGCCCTTCCTTGTAATAGCAAGGACTTTAAATATCCGTATATTCCTCTATCTTATACAAAGATAGCTCTAATAGAAAAGAGGTATGCTAATTTAGCTCCATTCGAGATATCTCCTTTCTATCTCAATAATCATCTTCCACCTGAATTGGAACCCAAGAATATTTTATTTTATCTAAATATTCTTGTAGATATTGAATGAATATCTCACAAACCTTGGATTAGAGCAGGGAATGAATGGGCTTATTCAAAAATCATCATTTATAAAGTGATGAAGCCTGAAGAATGGGGTATAGATTTATACCGCCAAAAACAAATTAAAGATCGAAGAATTTTTCCCCAGTTATATAATTATTTCCATTATATGGTTGCGTGGACCAATTTGCTTTTTATTTGAGAACAAAGCAAGAAAACACAGTTGGTTTTTAAGGTTCACCTTAAATAAAGAACCATTTCCCACTACTTTTCCTCAGTGGTTCAAATCATGGTACTTTTCTTGGAGATTATTTCTTATATCCCTACCTGTATATGTGCATTAATATTGGCAGAGGTTTTGTGAGAATAATAATTCTCTGGACTCTTAAAAAAAAATTATTATGTTTACAACTTATTATCAGCTCCCTTGGATTGTCAAATGGGAATATATTGTTAAAAACTGTTCCTCTTCGGCTTTTGGGATTAATCAATCAGTCCTCTGGCTAATTCGTAAATCCCAAATCAAATGGTGGGACAATTTCTTTAATTTTGAAGATAATCTTAATAATTTCCAAAAGCTTGGCATATTAAGGTCCCAAGCTTCATCTCAAAATTCTTATTCAAACGAAAATTCAAAATTTATAGATTTGGTCAAAGGCTTATAAGCCTCCTCCTCCAAATGTGATATTCAAAAATAACTTTTAAAAATCCTTGAAGATCATGGATTAGACATGAGTCAAGACAACCCATCATACTTTCAGGACTCTCAAGATCCTTTTGATAAAGGAGTCGAGGACTTATTTGAAGAAGGGACCCATCCCTGATGTCTTGTCTCTACTTTCTCTAAAGCAGAGAAAAGAAGTCAAAAGAATTAAAGTAAAAGTTTGCTTTTATAAAAGAAGATTCCACCTTCTTTATAAAAGAAGCTTTCAGCAATCAAAGTGGAACACATAAATAAAGAAAGATTTACTTATAAAAGTAAAGATCTCACTTTATATCTGGCGAATCGGCTCCACTTCTTCTAGGACACGTGCCCAGATAGAAGGACGAACCTAATATAAAGGAATCTACTTTTCTCATCCTTATCTCCTAGGCAATCATGTTTAAGTAGTTATATAAGGGCCTTTGCCCTCTGAAGTCTCTGAAGTTTGGAATATCAGAAGTTTTAAAAATATAAGTTTTTAGAGTGTTTTTGAAAAATAAAAGTGAGAGTTTCAAGCTTGTAGCAATGGGCTTGTACCTATTATACTTGTAGCTGCTATTGTAATATTGATGTTGTTAAGTTGCACCTGTGATCATGTTCTGTACCTGTGCTTTGTACTTGTATATATTAATAAAGAATCTGTTCTTATTAATGTAAGTTTTTCTTAAAACCTTTCTTTTATATTTCTATGATTGCTCTATGCTGCTGAATCTTGTTGCAGCTGTTATATATGTTATGTGTTCTATGTGTTTCTTTTGTCTTTCTTTGTCTGTGTGCGCTACCTTATGATATGAATGTGACACTCTAATACTTTAACATGTACATAAACACTGTATAAATGGTTAGGAAAGATTAATAGGACACAACTAGTAAGGTATGAATAACTGAGTTTGAACAATACTAGTTATATTGTGGATAATAATGTCAATGCTAAATGAATCTACTTGGTTAAAAATAACTTAACTAATAAGTTGGAAGGAATATAATGAATAATAGAAACTTGTGAAACAACTTAACATTTAAGAATTATAAACAAAGTACAAGCAAATAAACCAACATAATAATTACACCATTGTTAGAGAAATATACAATAAGACTTAACAAATTAGAGGCTTAAGAAATTTGTTTTATTAAACATAAAATAATTAGTACTATTAACATTAGTAGATGTTAATGGAAATAAATTTCCATTGAATAAAATTAAGTATGATATATCTATATATGAAATATATGGAGGAGTGGAGGAGTGGAGGTATAAGGTGTGTTTGGATCCAAGTGTAAAGATATTGCCTATGTATGCATGTTGATAACATGCAAAGGCATAATTACTACTATTAGGTGACCTTAGGTCCTAATATCTCTAACGGGCACTTAGGCAATATTTTAATATAAATTTACACTTAGTGGAGGTGCATTAAGGGAAAATCAAGCCTAGAGGTGTCTAATATAAGCAACCATTGTTGCGTTCTTCTTCAAAAGTTCAATTTCTGCAATTCACCATCCAAGAGAGAAAGTGAGAAAAACCATAGGAGTTGGCCTTGCATGTAAGGGTTCTGGCTTTCCCAAGACAAAACCAACCACAAAACTGGATTTAATAGATTTAGGAGTATAAGTTGCTTGTGTCACAAGTAATTTGTAGGTACTTTGAGAAAGAAGTTTCTGGAATTGAACTGTGGAAGTTTGAGCTTGAAGGAGGAGCTATTTAAAGGGAATTCAGAGGGGATTTAAGGAGGAAAGTTAGGACGAAATCACTTAAGGCATAATTGGACTAGTCAGAGAGCAAAGCGTGGCAATGCCATACCAGTTGACGCCGCGACATCCCAAAAAGAGAAAAGAAGAGAATAAGTCAGAGAGCATTGCATTGTAGTGCCACTAAGGACTAAGCCATGGTGCCATTACCCAAGACGATATTGTAAACAACTAGTGAAGGAACCGCCACAATGCCATAAATGAGGACACCGCGACATGGGAAGATAAAGTCCTTAACAGACTACAAAGAGGAAGTGGCTCCACAGCTCCAATGAAGGATGCGCTGAGGCACTGTCACATGTTTCTAAGAACTCCTAGTTCTGTTAAACTAGGAGAAAAATGTCTATATTAGGAGTAGAAAGCTAAAGTCGAAAAACATACCAGAGATAGTGAAAAAGAATTCCTAAGGAGTACCTAGAGCTGTGGCAACTTTTAGTCTTCTACTCCTTTCTTGTTACTTTCTTATTTACTTGTAACGGCTATTTCTTTCATGTTACTATTTTTCGTAGTTAATATGGAGAAGTTGTATTCTAAGGTTGCAATTGAACTCACATACAGTCTAAACATAGCTTTTGAATTGATTTAATGCATGTTTTAGCTTCAAATACTTATGTAGCCTTGTTCTTAATGGTTTTAATTGGTTGATCACCAGTTAGATTAATTAGGAAACTTGGGATTGACTTGGAAGAATCAATTTCAGGGTTAGCCTGAGGTAACATAACTTGTGATTAGATTTTGTTCATCTCAATTGAAATTGGTTGATCACTAGTTAGATTGATTAGGAAACTTGGGATTGACTTGGAAGAATCAATTTCAGGGTTAGCCTGAGGTAACATAACTTGTGATTAGATTTTGTTCATCTCAATTGAAAAATCTAATTGGTTAAAGAGATAGGAATATACTCTTTAGCAACAAGTAACCAAAATAGATTGATTCTTAATGAATTTGTTTTTAGTATAATTCTCATAAGAATATAGTGAATTAGACTAAGGGAAATGATGAGTTGTCGATATTCACCAAATTAAAACCTAACTAACTATATTTGTAGTATAGTAAGTAGGGTATCAATCCCACATAGAAACAATATAAAGTTAATAAATTCAACTCAAGCAAGTAATTCTTATTTAATTAAATTGCACCAAAGTAAAAGAGCACAACAAGTTCAAGTGTAAATCCTAAGCCAAATACTATAGTGAGCAATACAAGTAAATTAAACTAATGCAAGAAAATATCAAACAAAACAGATGTAGAACAATGAATGGAGTTCTAAAACAGATTGTGATGATAATATGCTATAAATATGCAAACTAACTAATATGCACTCAAAACAGCAAAGTAAATAAATGGGGTATTAATCTTTGATCTAAACTAAAATAAAATAGCTAAGTATACAAGAAAAATAAGAAAATTAAATTTTGAATGTTAAAAACAAGTTTTGACAAAAACTTACTAAACTAAGCAATCAACCAAGGATTTCTAAGATTCAACTGCAAAGAAGTTTTTGCCAAGATTCATGAGATACTAATCATTGAAAACAAAACAAATATCAATTTGAATATACACATATACATGCAAATCAACCATGGAAATAAATCTTTCCTACCTATCCTTACCTTATTGTTAATTAGGTCAAGCAAAATAACAAACACTAATCATATAATAATCCTCCTCATCAAGTGTTATGGATTTAATTACGTGAAAGAATTACGAACTAGATAGGTGCAATTGATTCTTAACAATTAACACACAAGTGGCATTAACTTAGTCTAGATTAGATTTTTCAAGCAATACACAAACAAATTTAGATTTTTAAATGCTACTTTTACTACTCGTTTTAATTAATCATGCAAATACATTAATCAATTAACTAGAAT
Source organism: Quillaja saponaria (assembly GCA_029379385.1). Taxonomy (NCBI): domain Eukaryota; kingdom Viridiplantae; phylum Streptophyta; class Magnoliopsida; order Fabales; family Quillajaceae; genus Quillaja; species Quillaja saponaria. Next base: position 18,849,405 of record CM055616.1, on the reverse strand, counting down.
CAAATTACATGTAACAATCTATCATGTGTACATCATAACAAACTAAAACACATAATTATTAAGCAATTAACCAAGAAAAAACATGAACAAATGGATGTGTGTATAACATCAGATTTCCTCTTTAAAGCAAATTCCCATAATAGCTTCATAAGCCAACGTTACTTACCTCTTGCAATTAAACAGAAGCTTAAGCTTGCATCATCATTGATTGAAAAGAAAATATTATGTTCATTGTATGAAATTTAGAGAGAAAAGAAGAAGAAAAGTGTATGAAAAGGGACTCTTAAATCAAACCTAAACCTCCCTATTTAGAGTATTAGTGCAGCACTTAAAAATATAAACAAGAAGACAAATATTTTCCTTCTCAATAGCTAATTCTTTATTAGATCAGATTTGCACTTCTCCTATTCTATTCAAAATATCATTATCTTGATATGATCTTCTTTAAATCCTAATCCCAATAGGATTACTTGCCAAAGTTGGATTCCTCATGTAGAAATCCTTATCCCACTAGGATTCCTAGTCCAATTAGGATTTGCACTTCATTAACTCATAGACTCGTCTTAATGTGCTCATTCTATTTCTTAGCTCCATTACATGCTCAAATGTTCCATTTAGCTCCATTTTACTCTCAATGTCTCAAAAGCACTGTTAAACACAAAACAAGATAAGTAAACTAAGGTAAGACATAAAATATGCATAAAAGACAAAGAATAGGGTACTAAAAAGATAGAATAATATAAGTGTATCAAATTCCCCCACACTTAGTACTTATATGTCCTCGTGCAAGGAGAAGAAAAGAGAAAGTTGAAACTAACAACATTCAAAATCAAAAACTAAAAACTTGGAAAAGAAAAGAAACCAAAGAATTAGAAAACATAAGCAAACTGTAAATGAAGACCTTCTAAGCACTCGTCTCCACTTCTAATCACCCAACAATCTCAAAGAGTATAAGCATTATAAGAAAGAATATTTTTCATGAATTTGAACAGTTAACAAGCTTAAAATCCTTCTTGTTTAAAGACCTAAATGAAATGCATGTCATACCAACAAGCCCTCTCATTAGTATACACTCCAACACTCAAGTGTTTATGGCTTTGTTTAAACTCAAATTCAATCAATGTTACAATCTACCATAAGCTTGCTCTTCAATCTCATCTTCACTATCAAATTATCACATGCATAACATGAATCAAAAGGTCTTTATTCAAGGTTGGTATAGGGCTAGGCTAAAAGGGTAGGTAAGAAAAAGGTAAAGAAGAGGTTAAAAACCAAAGAAACTAGTAAAGCATAAAAAGATAATGAACTCAACAGCATATAAACTTAATATTCACGAATTCATAATAGGAAATTAGGCACAAATGTCGCAATTCCTTTGATTTCAAGTTCCCACATGTAATATTACTTAAAAATAAAAGGGAACACTTTCGTTCTTCCTTTTCCACCTTATACACATTCAGTCTGTAAGGATTTTAATTATACTAGGCACATCGGAAATTTTAAAATTTTTGACATAACAAAATCCGAAGAATAATTTCTATTGTTTATAAACTAATGTATTTTCTATTAATCTTATACATAGAATATTACCTCATGAAGTGATTAGGATTATCTTAACTTTTGATCCACAAGTTGTACAGGGTATACAACCTCTAAGTGTATCCACACCAAATGACTTGATCAAGAGTTTTGTGTTGGCTGCCAAAAATCTCCTTATGTGCTAGCACAAGTAATGAGATTTTCTCACGTCTCACAAACACTCAGTTTTTCAAAAATTCTCTACAGAGAACTTTGGCTCTCTGTGATATTTGAATAAAAGTTATGTCTGATACATATGAGGTCTAACCTCATTTAATATGATATAACTAAACTGTAGATGATAAGATCAGATATTATATGTTAGACTTTTAGATAAAATAGGAAAATACTAATAAAGTTAATCTTATTTTAAATTTCAAATTTCATTTGTCTGTAATTACATGGAAGCCCAAAACTTCTCTTAATCAAATTATATCCTTTTGTGTGTGACCCCTTAGGTTCATATTAAACTGGCAGTAGGCCATATGAACTTACTGTATTTTTCAAATAGATCCATATCTAATTAATTTAAATCAAAACTAATTTTGAATGTGTTTGGTCTTTGGGTGAGACCTTGGTTCTTTTGCCTGGGATATGGCTCCATTGCTATTATAGTATAAGGATACTGATTTAACAATATTAGGAACCACACCTAGCTCATTGATGAACTTTCTCAACCAAACAGCTTCTTTGGTAGCTTCATTGGCAGCAATATATTCAGCCTCAATGGTTGAGTCTGCAATGATGTCTTTTGAAACTTTTCCAATGCACCACTCCACGATTCAAGGTGAATACATACCCTGATATAGAATTACTATCATCCTTATCAGATTGAAAACTTGTGTCTGTAAAGGCATCAATTTTCAAATATGATCCTCCATAGATGAGAAACAAATCTTTAGTCCTTTTTAAGTACTTAAAAATATTCTTCACTGCTTTCAAATGACATTCATTGGGATTGGACCGATATTTGCTTGTTACACTAAGTGCATAAGCAACATCAGGTCTAGTACATATAGAATACGTGAAAGATCCTATTGCTAAAGCATAAGGTATTCTACTCATTAATTCTCTTTCTTGAGGTGTTTAGGGTGACATCTTCCTAGAAAGAGTGATTCCATGACTTATAGGCAGATATCCTTTCTTGTAATCATTCATACTGAACCTTTTCAGTATTTTATATATGTATGTAGATTGGGGACAAGCTAAGCAACCTTTTAGATCTATCTATATAGATCTTAATCCCTAAGATATAGGTAGTTTCACCTAAATCTTTCATGGAGAAGTGCTTTGATAGCTAAACCTTGACTAATTGTAACATAGCTACGTCGTTCCCAATGAGTTATGTCATCCACATATAGGATCAAGAAAGCAATAGCACTCCCACTAACTTTTTTGTATACACAAGGTTATCCGAATTCTTAATAAAATCAAACTTTTTGATTGGTTCATCGAAACAGATGTTCCAACTTATTGAAGTTTGCTTGAGTCCATAAATGGATCTTTGTAGCTTGCATACTTTGTGTTTGTCATCACTCGATACAAAACCCTCAGGTTGTGTCATATACACATCCTCTTCAACGTTTCCATTGAGAAATGTGGTTTTTATATCCATTTTGCCATATTTAATAATCATAGTATGCAACTATAGCAAGTAAAATCCTAATGTATTTAAGACTATAGGAGAAAAGGTTTCATCAAAATTAATTCCTTGCTTTTGACTGTATCCTTTCACCACTAGTCTTGTTTTGTAGGTTTCAACCTTTCCATCTACTCCAATCTTCCTTTTGAAGACCCATTTGCAACCTATAGGTACTATACCTTGAGGTGCATTAAACAAAGTCCATACTTTGTTAGAGTACATGGAATCCATTTTGGATTTCATGGCTTCTTGCCACTTCTTAGAGTTAATGTCATACATTGCCTCTTCATAGATAGTAGGATCTTAATCAGTTATGAGTTGACCCTTATCACCCTTAATGGGAAATCCATAATATCTCTTAGGTGGTTTAGGTATCCTTCCAGACCTATGTAAAAGTTGTGTACTTTGAGGTTCCACTTCATTAGGAACCTAAGGTGGCGGTGTATCATTCGCTTGTGGTTCTTGTGAAATCTCATCAAGTTTTATCTTGCTCCCTACTATTTCCTTCTAGCATAAACTCCTGTTCTAGAAATATAGCATGTTTTGAAACAAACACTTTTTGTTCCAATGGGTGATAGAAATAATATCCAGCAGTGTCCTTAGGATATTCCACAAACCTACACTTATCAAATTTTGCTCATAACTTATTTGATTGTAACCTTTTTACATATTCAGGACAACCTCAAATCTTAATGTAATTAAGATTGGGTTTTTTCTCTTTCCATATCTCATATGGTGTTAATGATATATCCTTTCGAGGGTACTCTATTTGAGTTGGTAGGCAACAGATAGTAGGGCATAACCCCAGAAAGAGGTAGGAAGATCAGTGTAACTCATCATAGACCGAACTATGTCTAACAATATTTGGTTTCTCCTTTATGACACACCATTCATTTTTGGTGTTCTAGGAAAAGTCTACTAAGAGAGAATTTCATTATCTTTTAAATGAATAAGAAACTCATTGGATAAGTATTCACCTCCTCGATCTAATTGAAGAGTTTTAATACTCTTCCCAGTTTGCTTTTCAACTTCACTTCTGAATTCTTTGAACTTTTCAAATGATTCAGATTTATACTTCATTAAGTATACATACCCATACCTAGAAAGGTCATCAGTAAAAGTAATAAAATAGGAGTAATCTCCTCTAACAGTGACTGTTAAGGGTCCACACACATCAATATGCACTAACCCTCCTAATATATCTGTAGCTCTTTCTCCATGTCCACTAAATGGAGATCTAGTCATTTATCCCATGAAACAAGCTTCACAAGTTAGATAGGATTCAAAATCCTTGAAGTCTAAATAACCTTCTTTCACCAACTTGTGAACTCTATCTTCATTAATATGACCTAGTTTTAAGTGCCACATATATGAATAATTTACTTATTTTTTTCCTTTTGTTTGAATGTTCAATATTAAGTACATTACCATGCACATTAAGAATATAAAGACCATCATCTAAAATACCAAGTACCGTAAAATTCATTACGGAAATAAATTGAACAACATTTATTCTTAAAAGAAAATTCATAACCCTCTATATCAAGTTTAGAAACATAAATAATGTTCTTAACTAAAACTGGTACGTAGAAGCAATCATTAAGTTCTCATATTTTTCTAGATGGTAAAACTAAGCAATAAGTTCCCACATCTAGTGCAGCAACTTTTGCTCCATTTCCTAGTCGCAAGTTCACTTCACCTTTGCTCAACCTTCTACTTCTTCTCAGTCCCTACATAGAATTGTAGATATGAGAACCACTACCAATATCTAATACCCATGAAGTAGAATCGTTAATAGTTACATTAACTTCAATAACAAACATATGAGACACACCTTCAGAAGGTTTATTCTTCAAACTTGTAAGATACTCCTTGCAATTTCTCTTCTAATGTCTATCCTTGCCACAATGGAAACATTGTTCCTTATTATTAGCCTTGATAGCTTTCTTAATACCACCATTAGGTTTGTGTAGCTTCCTCTTTTTCAAATCCTTCTTTTTAGAAGAACGCTTGCCCTTTCTGGACTTTAAAGAGCTACCTACATACATAATGTGGTTTTTGTCCTTCTTGATAGATGGCTTAATAGTTTTCTGCATGTTAACAAGTTCAGGAAGTGAAGCCTCTAACTTGTTCATGTGAAAGTTCATAACAAACTGCAAGTAAGTGTCAGGCAAAGATTGCAGATCAAATCTGTGCACAACTTAGTGTCTATATTGAAGCCTAGTTCTTTTCGCTGCTCAATATGTCCAATCATCTTTAATCCATGTTCATAGACAGATGATTGTTCAGTCATCTTAGCCTTGAAGAGCTCTGTAGATATCTGATATCTAGCTATGTGACTATGCTCACCATAAAGTTCATGTAGATGCATTATGATAGCTGAAGCATGGCTTCATCTTATCATGTTGCTTCTAAAATTCATTTGACATAGATGCTTGCATGTAGAACACAGCTTTTATATTATGCTCTTCCCATCTAAAATAGGCATTTTCTTCCTCAACAGATGAATTCTCATCATGAATTTTAGGAATAGGAGCCGTAAAGGACATAACCTATTCTTTAAGAATTGAGAACAATTCTCAAATTCCTAAACCAATTCATATAATTTGGTCCAATCAAGCAATTTGTTTCTAAAATACAGGTAAGTGGGTTTGCCATGGTGATCTACAAATAATCAACAAATTATATTAGCATCTATTCATATTATTAACTACCAAAGAGATTTGGTTTTTTAATCTAAATGGTACCTTCCACTATTCTCTTCGGTTTCCATTAACCCTCTAAGAATGGAAAGCGAGTAACCCCGTTAGAATGTTACTTAGTGGGGATTGAGATCCCATTATATATACAAATAGCCAAGTGTGACACAACAAACCAAAAGTATCTGATAGGTAGATAACTATTACCAATTTCATCATATGAAATTCTTAATCATATTTAGCCCCTTAAAATTATGCAATCATGTGTGACACAACAAATTACATAACTTTCGGTTAAGTTGCTCTCACTATTCATAACAAGTATATCCCAACATATATAATTCTTGTGTGACACATCAAATTTACAATCACAAGATAATTTTCAATATTATCTATAATAGTGGAGGGCTACGAATGTCATTCTTATAATGAATTTCGTTACAATTTAATATTTCTATATTTGATTAAGAGGGATTCTTGGTCAAATTTTAAAATATTTAGGTCTCATCATGCATATAATGAATATATCATTTATGAGCTAGGCATGCATCAACATACATTTTAATATACATCTTATACTAACATGGTAGGTGACTATGGACATTTTCTAAGTGTGATTTACTTGAGCCATAAGTAAATCACTAGAACATTCCTAGGTAAAATTATTTCATGAAAATATCTCATACATTCATGGGTCTTCAATCTTTAAGTATGATCCGCCACCTTTCTTTATTTAAATTCTATTATATCCTAATAATCTATACATAGTTATTTTTATTTTAATAAAAATAAAATAACTCTTATTATATTTTAATTAGAATCCTACTTGTACAAGTAGTGTTAAATTAAATAACTCTTAATTTATTTTAGTTAGAATTTCTAATGAAATAAAACACTCTTGTTTATAAAATAACATTAATTTATTTTAGGATTCTACTACTACTATTATTATAATTAAAATAAAATAACGTTTATTTATTTTAAATAGAATCCAATTCATACTAGTCCTTTTAAAATAACACTTATTTAATTAAGATTCTACTAGTCTTAATAAATTTATTCAAAAATTAAATTAAATAAATAAATAAGAAGTCTAAAAACAATATAACAATATATATGACAGTAGCACATCCAATGTGATTCATCATGTAATTCAAATATTTTGTTTGTTGACAATGCAGTAATGAATTGCCATTGTCACTAATTCCTTTATTTTAATTAAACTAACTATTAGATAAAGAAAAATATTTGCCGTGAGTTTTAATAAAAATTTATTGAAATCATATTTCAATAAAAATATTGAACATGCAGAGATAATCGTTCAAATCTAATTAAAATGATCATATCAAAACTAATGAATCAAATTCATAAGTTGTTCAATTTAAGCACCAAGTTTTAAACCAATTTTAATTGTAAAATCTCCTTGTGTGCTAGCACATGTGATGAGATTTTCTCATCTCTCACAAACACTCAGTTTTCCAAAAATTCTCTACTAAGAACTTTGGCTCTCTGTGATATTTGAATAAAAGTTACGTCCAATACATATGAGGTATAACCTCATTTAATATGATATAATTGAACTGTAGATGATAAGATCAGATCTTATCTATTAGACTTTTAGATAAAACAGGAAAATCATAATAAAGTTAATCCTATTTTGATTTACCTAATCATTAATGAGATAATATAAATATATTTGTGAACCCCTCCGTTGTTAGCAAAGGTGAATAATGAACAACGTGAAAATCTCTTCCACACTAGGTGCACCATTGATAAAAAAAAAAGGTATGCAAAGTTATCATAGATGTTGGGAATTGTACAAATGTAGCTTCCATAACCTTAGTGGAGAAATTGAATTTGGCAACCATTAAACTCCCATGGCCGTACAAGCTGCATTAGCTAAATAGTCAAGGTGAAGTGACCATCTCAAAACGAGTCCTATTGCTATTCTCCATTGGCAAAACCTATTCAGATGAGATATTATGTGATGTAGCACCCATGGATGGATGCTAGACACTTACTTCTTGGAAGGCCTTGGCAATTTGATAGAAGGGCATTGCATAATGGGTTGAAAAACACCTATTCCTTTATAAAGGATAAGAAGAAGATCACTTTAGCTTTTCTTAGTCCACAGCAAGTGCTCAATGATCAACAAGCCTATGAAGAAAGAAAAGAAGACAAGCTTGTTTGCAACCAAAGGGTGAAGTGGAGAAAGCTTACAAGATTCCAACTCGGTTCTCATGTTAGTTGTAAAGGAAGCCGTATCAAATGAGGTAATTTCCTTTCCCCCACAAATTAAAGAGCTCATGGAAGAGTTTGTTGATGTGTTTCCTAAAGAATTACCAAAGGGGCTGCTACCACTTCGTGGGATTAGGCACTAAATTGATCTAGTACCAAAGGCTACCTTACCAAATAAGCCAGCCTATAGATGCAATCCCAAAAAGGCTAAGGAGTTGCAATGACAAGTTGATGAGTTGCTGCAAAAAAGGATATGTGAGGGAATCCATGAGTCCTTGTTTAGTTCCTACTTTACTAGTATAAAAGAAGTATTGAATCATAAGGATGTGTGTAGATAGCCGAGCCATCAATAAAATCACTGTAAAATATCTCTATCCTATTCTAAGGCTCCAATATGCTAAATGAATTACATGGGTCAAAAGTGTTCTCAAAGGTGGATATAAAAAGTGGCTATCATCAAATCCAAATTAAAGAAGGGGATGAGTGGAAAATAGCCTTCAAGACAAAAAATAGGTTGTATGAGTAGATGATGGTGATGCCACTCGGTCATTCTAATGCTCCAAGCATTTTCATGCTGCTAATGAACCATGTGATGCGGCATTTCATTGGCAAGTTTGTTGTAGTTTACTTTGATGACATTCTCATTTATAGCAAAAAACATGATGAGCATTTAGAACACCTTAGAAATGTCTTTGAAGTACTTCGTCAAGAAAAGTTATTTGGTAACATCAAGAAGTGCACTTTCTGTCATGAGCAGGTCATTTTTCTCAAATTTACGGTGTCCCAACATGGTGTTGAAGTTCATGATGAGAAAATTATAGCCGTCAAAGAATGGCTTATTCCTACCACAATCCTAGAGGTAAGAAGTTTCCATGGTTTAGCTTCATTCTAAAGAAGATTTGTGAAAAATTTAGCACCATTTTATCTCCTTTGACTGAATGTATCAAGAAGGGTGGAGAGTTTAAATGGAATGATGCCTGCCCAAAAGAGCTTTGAATTGATTAAAGAAAAGTTGTGTTCAGCTCCTATCTTGGCACTTCTAGATTTTTCTAAGACTTTTCAAGTAGAATGTGATGCCTCGGGAGTGATAATTGGGGCTGGCCTTATGCAAGATAAGCTTCCTATTACCTATTTTAGTGAGAAATTGAGTGGAGTAAGTCTCAATTATACTGTCTACGACAAAGAGTTTTATGCTTTGATTTAGGCCTTAGAAACTTAGCAGCACTACTTAGTTCCAAAGGATTTGTCATACACACAAATCAAGAATCCTTGAAGTATTTAAAAGGACAAAGCGAGTTGAATCGAAGACATGTCAAGTGGGTGGAGTTTCTTGAAGCTTTTCCATATGTGATCAAGTACAAAAAAGGCAATGTCAACATAGTGGCTGATGCTTTATCCCGTAGGTATGCTCTTATTTCCCTAATGAATGCCAAGTTGATTGGGTTTGAAATAATTAAAACTTAATATGTGAATGATGTGGACTTTTCTTCCATATACTTGGCTTGTGCAAAGGGGGTTTCTTGCTTTTATAGACATGATGATTATTTATTCAAATATGGTAAATTTTGCATTGCTCATGGGTTTATTAGAGAGTTGTTGGTAAGGGAAGCTCATGAGGGAGGCTTGACAGGTCATTTTGGTGAGAAAAAGACTTTGGAAATGGTCAAGGAACACTTCTTTTGACAGGGCATATTCATGATGTACATTCGGTCATTGAAAGGTGTGTGACTTGCAAGAAAGCCAAGAGCTAAGAAACCAAGTCTTATGGTTTATATATGCCCCTACCTGTACTAGATCAGTCATGGATGGATGTGAGTATGGACTTTGTACTTGGGCTACCCCGACCTCAAAAGGGGAAAGATTCGGTAATGTTGGTAGTGGATTGATTTTCAAAAATGTCTCGCTTCATTCCATGTCAGAAGACCGATGACGCATCCCATATAGCAGACTTGTTCTTTAGAGAACTAATAAGATTGCATGGAATTTCAAAGAGTATTGTCTCTGATTGAGATACCAAATTTCTGAGCTATTTTTGAAAGACATTGTGGAAAAAGCTTGGAACAAGACTACTCTTCAGTACAGTTTTCCATCCTCAAATAGATGGTCAAACCTAAGTGGTAAACTGCACACTCCCTACCTTGCTTAGAACTATTGTGTACAAAAATCTAAAAAATTAGGATGAATGTTTAGCCTTTGTTGAGTTTCCATCTAACCATAGTGTGTATGTACATACCAAACACTCTCCATTTGAGGTAGTCTATGGTTTTAATCCTCTTCTTATTTCACTTGATTTGGCTCCAATTCCAACAACTGAAAGGGAGAAAAATGCAGCTTATGAAAGAGCAACCAATAAAGGAAGAAAACAAATCCACTTTGCCCTTGGTAAATGACAATGCCTAAAAAATTGAACTACCTGGTGATTATTCTATATTTCCTCAACTTTTAATGTTAGGGACTTATCTCCTTATGAGGAAGATAGCAAGGATCTAGATTTGAGGGAAAATCGTCACCAACCCAAGGAAAATGATGTGCATCATAGTATTTATGAGGCTGCCAAAAATAAAGAGGAGCCTTATTTGGGGCCTCTTACTAGAGGAAGATCCAAACAAATTCAAAACGAGGTAGCCATAGCCATTAGGAGGAGTTTAACCCAATTTGAAGACTTAAAGCCCAATATGGATGAGCATGAACCCAAGCCCAATTTGATCAACCTTCTCTCTTGTGAGGACATGGATTTGAATTAGTTTTGGGAGTTCATAACGAGGAATTATGTGATGAAGACTTACCCATGTAAAGAACTATGAATCTAGTTTCCAACACATCAAACAGAATGCCATTTGGAGGTCTCCAGAGGAAGTTATGGCTATTTTGGTGAAGTCTGTTCCATAAAATAAATTAGGACGAATTTTAAAAACTCTTATATTTCCTATTATCTTTTTGTTTTATACTTTTCATTAATACTTATGAGTTGGAATATTTTATAGTCAAAAGTAAGCCTTTATTAGAATTAGAATTGAGTCACTTATACTTGGAGTGTTGTTCAAAGATAGTCAAAGTATTTAATTTAGTTTTGTGTTTACCTATGCTTGGAGGGTTGTTCCAAGGCTTATAAAATTCATTGTATGCAGTCATGCTAGAGAGCTTTTGCTGAATATTATTACAATTACATATTGCAATTTTCTTATCTAAACAAGTTTTTGTTTAGTGATGAAATTAAACCTGATTATTATCGCTCTTCATTCTTCTTTTGAAGAGCATGGCAAATCAACTTTGTTGCTCTTGATTGTAACATAGGATTTCTTATCATTCAAGGCTGCAGGTGCTCTTTCTTTTCTTTTTATCACTTAAATTCATAGTCAACCATCCTTGAACAATTTCCAGCAATCTATTATACTTGGGCACGTCAAAGACCGACGAACCAAAGCCAAAAATTGAGTATGTTGGCTACAAATATTCAAGTAACAAACCATTCAATGATTCTTTCTACATAATCTGAAAATATATTCATCATCCATCTTTGAAAAGTGGTTGGTACATTACACAAAACAAAAGGCAATCTTCTATATGCAAAAGTACCATAGGGGCATGTAAAAGTAGCCTTTTCTTAATCTTTGAGTTCAATAATAATCTGATTATATCCACTATACCCATCATAAAAACAATAGAAAAACTTCCGGCCAACCTCTCAAGCATGTGGTCCATCAAAGGTAAAGGAAAGTGATCTTTACTTGATGCTTGATTCAACTTGCAATAATCAACACACATTCTCCACCCACTTTGAATGTGCGTAGGCACAAGTTCATCATCTTTATTTTGCATAATAGTAGTTCCCATTTTCTTAGGAACCATATGTATCAGACTTACCACTTGCTATCCAAAATAGGGTAGATAACTCCAACATCAAGCAACTTTAATATTTCAGCCTTGACTACCTCCATCATAGGTTTGTTGAGACACCTTTGTATCTCCCTGTTAGCTTCAAATTTTCTTCCAAAAGTATACGATGGATACACATGGAAGGACTAATTCCCTTGATGTTAGCCAACATCCATCCAATAGTAGTTTAAGGTCACAAAGCATGCACGCAAGAGGTACTTTAAATGATCAGACAAAGGTTTTAATTCAAGCTTAGGTGCATGTAAAACAGAGGATAAATATTTCTTGTGAGAAATAGGTATATCATAAAAAACCTCACCATACTTGTACAACACAGCTTGCAAAGCCATGACCGCATCAACCAAAACATCATCTATGGAAACCTCTCCTTTTTTTGCAAGTTGAATCCAAACTTTGGCTTATAGCCACATTCAATTTATCACTACCACTTAAGTCAAAGAAATTTGTTGCACATTAATGCCAATAACAACCAAACACATAACAGATTATTTATCATCATGAAACTTCATGGCATCAAGAATATTGAAGTGGGTAGAATTCCTAAAACATTACAATGTGAATTGAAGTACCATTTAGGCAAAGCCAATGTAGTGGCAGATGCCTTGAGTACAAAGGCTAGGCATATATGGCTGCTATGATGATTCAAGAACATGCATTACTTGAGGAGTTTGGGGATAGGTTGAACACTAAATGTATACTAATACACTCATATAATTCTATCTTTTTAGTACCCTTTTCTTAGTCTTTTATGTCTTTAGTTTACTTATCTTGTTTTGTGTAAAACTGTGCTTTGTAGACATAAAGATTAAAATGGAGCATTTGAGAATGTAAAGGAGCTAAAGACTAGAATGAGCACATTAAGACAAATCTATGAGTTGATAAAGTGTAAATCCTAATTGGATTAGGAATCCTAGTGGAAATAAAGGGTATCTACATTAGGAATCCAACTTTGGCAAGGAATCTTATTGGGATTAGGATTGAAAGAAGATCACAATATCAAATTAGAATCTTCAAATTTGGTATAGAATAGGAAGTACAAATCCGATCTAATAAGGAGTTAGGTATTAAGTAGGAAAAGACTCCTTCTTGTTTAAGAGTCCTTGCCACCCCTATAATCTATAACTAGGGGAGGTATAGGTCTGATTAAGAAGTACATTTACATGCACTTTTATTCTTCTTCTCTCTCAAAATTTCAACAATGAATAGAATATTTTCTTTTCAATTAATGATGATGCTAACTTAAGTTTCTGTTCAATTGCAAGAGGTAAGTAACCTTGACTTAAGAAGCTATTATGTGAATATGTTTTTAAGTGGAAATCTGATGCTATACACAAATGTACATATTTTTGTTTTTCTTAGTTAATTACTTAATGGTTATGTGTTTTAGTTTATTATGATGTACACATGATAGATTGATACAAGTAATCTGATGCTAGTTAATTGATTAATGTATTTCCATGGTTACTTAACATGAGTAGTAAAAGTAGCACTTGAATTAAATCTGAGTTTATTTGAGTGTTGCTTTGAAAATCTGATCTAGACTAAGTTAATGCCGCTTGTGTGTTAATTGATTAGAATCAATTGCACCTATCTAGTTCGTAATGCTTTATTGTAACTAAATCCATAACGCTTGATGAGGGTTATTATGTGATTAGTGTTAGTTATTCCACTTGACCTAATTAACAAAGAGGTAAGGATAGGTAGGAAAGACTTGTTTCATGTTTGATTTGCATGCATATGTGTATATTCAAATTAGTATTTGTTTTATTTTCAATGATTAATAGCTCATGAATCTTGGCAAAAACTTTTTTGCAGTTGAGTCTTACAAATCTTTGGTTGTTTGCTTAGTTTAGTAAGTTTCTACCAAAAATTGTTTTTCACATTTAGAATTTAATTGGCCAAGTTAATTTTTGCTCTCGGAGGATGATAAACAACTAATACTGAGGACTCTACATCAGAGTGCTTGAGCTTCAGTTTGGTAATTTTAAGGATGTTTTAGTGTGGACAGATAAGGGTGGTTCTTTCTCTATCTCATCTACTTGGAATGTTATTCGGTAAACAAATGCATTTCAACCTTGGTTATCTTATTCATGGCAGCCACTACTTCCAATTAAAGTTTAAATCTTCTTTTGGAAATTGTAGAATGATTTTTGGCTATGGACTATAACGTGATAAGATTTAATGTTTTATTAGCCTCTTGATATAGAAGTTGTGCCATTCCATCTACTGAATCAAGTCAGTACTTATTCATCTCATGTCTTTGATCAATACTTCAATACATGAGATGTTTCATTTATTGTGGCAAGCAGGTACTAACTCATTTGCAGGTTATATGAGATCTATCACCTGGTGCTTAATTATATGGGAAATTTGGAAAGCCTGTAATGCAAAAGTTTATGACAATATCCTATTGAATTCAGTGACAATTATAAAGCAGGTAATGAAGACCATCAGCCTAATCCTTGTTGCTTTGAAAGGTAAGGTTAAAATTCACTTTAGAGGCACTTATCAGCATAGATTTCTGCCATTCTAAATTCCAAGCAGTATATTGTTGAGAAAGGTGATTATTTTAAGGTGGCAGATGCCTCTCCCTTCCTTTGTTAAATTAAATTGTGAGGGGTGTTCCCGGGGTAATCCGGGAGAAGCAACTACAGGGGGTATAGTACACAATTCAGCAGGTGATATATTGTTTGACTTTGGGACCTATTTAGGGATCCAAACTAATATGGTTGCAGAATTCGAAGCTTTGTAGGAAGGCTTACAAATGTGTGCTTTAGGGTTAGTTAACATCATTATTAATACTGATTCTCTAGCTCTTGTTCATTACCTATCTAAGAGGTTAAATCCAATATGGAAGCTTTATGTGAAATTTCGTGAGCTTATGCACTTGATACATGCCAATGAAGCTTGTGACAAAAAGGGTAAGTTTGTCTGGGCATCTTCTATCAACCTTTCTATACAAGGGCTTCTCTTGTTGGATAAGGAACAAGTTCCTTACATTCGAGATATTTCAAGTTCTATCACTAGTTAGATTTAGATTATCATATTGTAATGGGGTAGTGTCCCATATTTAAATTTTCTTGCACTTTTGTAAGTTTATGGCTTAGATCATACTCTGGCCTTTTTATTTTAAATAATTAATAAAATTTTAAGGACTGACCCAGGTCCTAGATAAGTTTGGGTTAAAAAAATAATAATTTAATTCTCTTGTTTTTCTTGCTTGCTTAGCTATTTTAATTTAGTTTAGATCAAAGATCAACACCTTAATTATTTACTTTGCTGTTTTCAATGCATATTAGTTAGTTTGCATATTTATAACATATTATCATCATAACCTGTTTTAAAACTCCATTCATTTTTATACATCTGTTTTGTTTTATATTTTCTTGCATTAGTTTGATTTACTTTTATTGCTCATTATAGTATTCGGCTTAAGATTTATACTTGAACTTGTTGTGCTATTTTGTTTTGGTTCAATTTAATTAAAGAAGAACTACTTGCTTGAATTGAATTTGATTAAGTTAATTGTTTCTTTATGGGATATATACCCTACTTACTATATAGTTAGTTAGGTTTTAA
The DNA here is from genome assembly GCA_029379385.1 of Quillaja saponaria. Lineage (NCBI taxonomy): Eukaryota > Viridiplantae > Streptophyta > Magnoliopsida > Fabales > Quillajaceae > Quillaja > Quillaja saponaria. The sequence continues at coordinate 18,833,772 of CM055616.1, read as the reverse complement.
TTTGGTGAATATCGACAACTCATCAAATTTTGACTCCACTGCCGACGATCTTTTTAATTTAATTCAAGCTTGTATTTTTGTTTAGTTTAGATCATTTGTTAGGTTGTATGTCTGATTTTGAAGAAGACAAACAATCCACCTTAGTACAACTTAAACAGTTCTATGAAGAACAAGCCTAGGTAATAAATCAACCACAAAACCCAATTGAAAAGGTCAATCCTAGAATACATGTAGTGAGAGATTACATTAGATCATTCATACACGTAGAGTTTGCGTCACATAGAGCACATCCTTTGGCTTTCGAATTAGAGGAAGAGATTGCACCAATGCATGAACAAGTTGAAAACATGGCCATTGAACAACCTCGCACTCTTAAGGAGCTTGCTACTCCTGATCTTGACCATCAACCTCTTTACATTAATTTTCCTAATATTGATCTTCCTTTTGAGTTTAAATTTGGTCTTATTCACTTACTTCCTACTTTTCGTGGTCTTTCAGGTGAAGATCCAAATGAACATCTTAACGAATTCTATTTAGTGTGCTTGACCAGGAAACCCAATGGTGTGACTAAAGAGAAAATCAAACTTCAAGCATTCCCATTCTCCTTGGGTGATGTAGCTAAGGGGTGGCTATATTACATTCCCTGGCTTGTTCACTACATGGAATGAGATGAAAGATGTAATTCATGGAGAAGTATTTTCCTACGTCACGTGCTGCAAATATAAGAAAGGAAATATGTGGAATAAGGCAATACAAAGGTGAAACCTTATATGAGTATTAGGAAAGTTTTAAGAAGTTGTGTGCTAGTTGCCCCCATCACCAAATTTCTGATCAACTACTCATCCAATACTTCTACAAGGTTTGTTGCCACAAGAAAGGAACACAATTGATGCTGCAAGTGGAGAGGCATTACTTGACAAAACACCCAAGGCTACAAAGCAATTAATATCCAACATGGCTGCCAATTCGTAACAATTTGGAACTCGCATGGATGCACCCTCTAAAAAAGTAAATGAAGTACTTATCTCTAACCTTGAACAACAAGTTGTCAATCTTACTTCTCTTGTGCGTTCTTTGATTGTTGGAAATGTGCAGCACGTGAAAGTATGTGGCATTTGCTCTAACCAAGGGCATTCAACAGATATGTGTCCTACAATTCAAAATGATCCCGTGGAACAAGCTAATGCCATTGGTGGCATTTTTCCTAAACAACAACAATGTAAGTATGATCCATATTCTAACACGTACAATTCTGGCTGGAGAGATCCAATTCTGGTTCGTCTATGGAAGATATGATGAAAATAATGGCATCCAATACATTGGCCTTCCAATAAAGCATGATGCAATTCCAACAAGAAACAAGGTCAAGTATCCAAAACTTGGTGAAGCAAGTAGGACAACTTGCTACTATTGTGGGTAAATTGGAAACACAAGGGTCTAGTAAGTTGCCTTCTCAAGCTATGACTAGTCGAGAAAGTGCTTGTGCAATCAAGTTAAGGAATGGAAAAGAGCTTGGATAAACCAAGAAATATTGCATTGGAGGAAGAGATTGAAGTTGAAACTGAAACTTATTCAAAATTGGCCAAAGCTTCTGCCTCTAATCAAGTGAATGCCGAACCTAATTTGGGTGTTCCCATGGTAAATTCTCAACCTACGAATTCCAATTTTAAGCTTACTCCACTTTTTCCTTTGAGTTCTTATAGGTCTAAGAAGGAAAATAAGGAGAAGGAGATCTTAGAGATGTTTAGAACTGATGAAATCAATATTCTTCTCTTGGATGCAATCAAGCAAGTCCCTTGATATGCAAAGTTTCTCAAGGAGTTGTGCACTAACAAAATAAAAAACAATGATAATGAACAGTAAAAGTGGGAGAGAATGTATCTGCTATCATTCAAAAGAAACTCCCACTTAGGAAAATGATCCTAATTCATTTCTATTCCTTGTAGGATTGGTAATACTTGCTTTGAAAAGGCCATTTGTGACTTAGGAGCTTCAATTAGTGTAATGCCAAAATCTTTAAATGACTCTCTTTGTCATAGCCCTTTAAAAGAAAAAGGTGTTATTATCCAACTTGCTGATTACATTTGTTTATCCTTTAGTTGTGCTTGAAGATGTCTTAGTTTTCAGTTCATGGTTTGATTTTTATATTCTTGACATGGAGGATGATCATAAAACTTCTATTGGATGGATGTTGGTTGACCTCAAGGGAATTAGTCTTTCCAACTGTATGCATCGCTTACTTTTGGAAGAAAATTCGAAGCCAACAAAGGAGATGTAAAGGCATCTCAACCCACCTATGATGAAGGTAGTCAAGGCTGAAATCTTGGATAGCAAATGGGTAAGTCCTATACATATAGTTCGTAAGAAAATGAGAATTACTGTTGTGCGAAATAAAGATGAGAAACTTGTGCCTACGTGTGTTCAAAGTGCGTGAATAATGTGTATTGATTATTGCAAGCTAAATCAAGCATCCCGTAAGGATAACTTTCCTTTACCTTTCATGGACCATATGCTTGAGAGGTTGGATGGTAATTCTTTCTATTGCTTTCTTGATGGGTATAGTGGATATAATTAGATTGTTATTGCACCTAAAAATCAAGAAAATACTACTTTTACTTGCCCCTTTGGTACTTATGCATATAGAAGAATGCCTTTTGGTTTGTGTAATGCACCAACCACTTTTCAAAGATGCATGATGGGTATATTTTCAGATTATGTAGAAAGAATCATTGAAGTTTTCATGGATGATTTTACTGCTTATGATGATTCTTTTGATGCATGTTCGGAAAATCTTTCTCTTATTTTGAAAAGATGCATGGAAACTAAGTTTGTCTTGAATTATGAGAAGTGTCACTTTATGGTTGAACAAGGCATAGTTTTAGGTTATTTAGTTTCTGCTCATGGTTTAGAAGTTGATAAAGCGAAGATAGATATTGTTTTGTCCTTACCTTATCCCACACGTGTGTGGGAAGTTTGTTCTTTTCGTGGACATGCTTCTATTGAAGATTTGTCAAAGATTTCTCTAAAATGGCATTTCCCCTATGCAAGTTGCTGGCTAAAGATGTGGATTTCGTGTCTAATGATGCTTGCAAACATGCGTTCGATGAGCTTAAAAGGAGATTAACTTCAGCCCTTGTTGTTCTACCTCCAAATTGGGATTTACATTTTAAGATCACATGTGACACTAGTAATAATGTTGTTGGAGCTGTACTTGGCCAAAAAGTTAGGCAAAATTTGCATATCATCTCTTATGCATCACGCACACTTGATGAAGCTCAATACAACTATCATAAAATGGAAAATGAACTCTTTGTTGTAGTTTTTAATCTTAAAAAGTTTAGATCTTACTTGCTTGGAACTAAAGTGACTGTCTTTTCTGATAATACAACTCTTAGGCATCTTTTACACAAGAAGGAATCAAAGCCTAGATTGATAAGAAGCTGAAAATTATGTAGCTGATCATGTGATAGATTATTTATTTGTTTAGTTGGTGTTAAAGTATTGTTTGATCTTGAAGCTACTCATTCTTTTAAATGTTTGTATTTTGCTTCCTGTATGAAGAGAACATCTAAGCTTCTTGAGATTCCTTTAGTAGTTTCGATGCCATTAGGGGAGATTATTTTGGCAGACCGTTATAGTCCTTCGTGTGAGGTTATTATGGAAGATCATATATGCTTTACTGATTTGATTATACAAGATATACTATAGTATGTTGTTATTTTAGGCATGGATTGGTTGTCTAACCATCATGTTATGGTTTATTGTTGCTATAAAAGTGTTAAGTTTAGTATTCCTAAGAAGTCGACTTTTGTTTTTCAAGGGGATCAAAGTGAAGTTCCTTGTAATCGGATTTCAGCTATTCAGGTTGGATAGCTTATCAGGAAAAAGCATCAGGCTTATTTAGCTTTTTTTAGGGATACTCAGTTGGAGTGTCCTCCTTTGGAGCAAATTCCAGTGGTAAAGGAGTTCCATAATGTATTTTCTAAAGAGCTTCCTAGACTTTCCCCTGATCAAGAAATAGAGCTCGGTATGGAGTTGTTACCTGGTACTCAACTGATTTCTATTCCCTTCTATCGTATGACTTCCAGTGAATTGAGGCAGTTAAAGGTGCAATTGCAAGATTTGCTAGATAAGGATTTGTCCCAGTTCATCTCCTTGGGGTGCTCATGTCCTATTTGTTAAGAAGAATGATGCTTCATTTAGACTATGCATTGATTATCAGGAGTTGATAAAGTCTCAGTTAAGAATAAGTATCCTCTCCCTAGGATTGATGATTTGTTTGATTAGTTGCAGGGAGCTCAGTATTTTTCCAAGATTGACCTTCATTTGAGGTATCATTAGCTCTGAATTAAAAAGGAAGACATTCCAAAGATTGCTTTTTGTTCCCGGTATAGATATTACAAGTTTTTGGTTATGTCTTTTGGGCTCACTAATGCTCTTACAGTGTTTATGGATCTAACGAATAGGGTGTTTAAGCCTTTCTTAGGCCAGTTTGTTATTGTTTTCATCAATGATATTTAGGTATATTCTTGGAGTAAGAATGAGCAGTTTAAGCCATTCCAGAGATTCGAGTTGATCCTAAGAAGGTTGAAGCAGTTTAAAATTGGCCTTATCCAATAAATGTTTCTAAAATTCGGAGTTTTCTGGGCTTAGTTGGTTATTATATGAGGTTTGTTGAGAATTTTCTCTCGTATTGCTTGTCCTTTAACTCAATTAACTCATAAAGGAGTTAAATTTGTTTGGTCCGAGACTTGTGAAGAAAGCTTTCAAAAGTTAAAGACTTATTTGACCTCAGCTCATGTTCTTACACTTCCCTTTAATACTGGTAAGTATACAGTATTTTGTGATGCTTCTCGTATTAGATTGGTTGTGTTTTGATACAAGATGGTAAAGTTGTGGCATATTCTTTGAGATAGTTGAAGAAGTAGGGGTGAACTACCCCACCCATGATCTTGAAATGGCTATTACGATATTTGCATTGAAGATATGGAGGCATTACTTGTATGGTGAAACTTTTGAGATTTTCACGAATTACAAAAGCCTTAAATACATATTTGATCAGAAGGAGTTGAATTTGAGGCAACATAGTGAATTAAGTTACTAGAGGACTATGATTGCTCAATTTCTTATCATCCAAGTAAAGCAAATTAAGTGGCGGATGCTCTGAGTATGATTGATAGATTTCTTATCATCCAAGTAAAACAAATTTAGTGGCAAATGCTCTGAGTAGATGTCAGTGGATAGTTTATCCTATTTGGCAGTTGTTTGCAATCGGGTTATGAAAGAATTACAAAAATGTATGGCTGATGGAGTTAGATTTGAGTTGTCTCCTCAGGGGGTGTTGCTAGCTCATATTTAAGTGAAGTCCACTTTTGTTGAAGCAGTAAAAGCAGCACAAGCAGTTGATCCAGAGGTGAGTGCTAAGAAAGTTAAGTGTGATCAGGGTGCATAGTGAAGGAGGGCTAAGGTATCTTAACCGGATAATGATGCCATCGGATCTTGAGTTGAGAAGGAAGATTCTTGAAGTAGCTCAATTTTCATTTTATGTTATGCATCCTAGTTCCTCTAAAATGTATTAGGACTTGAAGAAATTTATTGGTAGGATGGTATAAAGAAAAATGTAGCTGATTTTGTGTTTAGATGTCTAGTGTGCCAATAGGTGAAAGCTAAACATCAGAGACATATAGTAATGTTGCAAAGACTTGATATTCTGGAGTGGAAATGGGAGAAAGTTACTATGAACTTCATATCAGGACTTTCTAAGACTATTAAGGGTTTTGATTCTATTTGGGTAATTGTTGATCATTTGACGAAATCTGCGCATTTCCTTTCGGTGAAGACTACTTATTCAGCACATCAATATGCAAAGTTATATCTAGATAAGATTATTTCGTCACATAGAGTACCATTTCTTATTATCTCTAACTAAGGCGCTCAATTTACTATTGTGTAATGAAGTCTTTTTAGGAAGCTCTCAGTACTCAATTACTATTCAGTACAGCTTTTCATCCTCAAACTAATGGTCAATCTAAGTGGACTATACAAAATTTTGAGGATATGTTATGAGCCTATGTTATGGACTTTGAAGGTAGATGGGATTAGCATCTTCCACTGATGGAATTTTCTTATAACAACAGTTATCATAGTAGCATTTAGATGGCACCGTTTGAAGCATTATACGGAGAAAGTGTCGATCTCCAGTCGAGTGGTTTGAAACAGGTAAGCATCAGTTACCAGGACCAGAATTAGTAAAGGATGCAATAAAAAAAGTGCAACTGACAACTCAAAGTAGACAAAAGTCATATGCTAACAACCGTTGGAGACAATTGGAGTTTGAAGTAGGTGATCACGTGTTCCTGAAGGTTTCTCCTTTTAAGGGCATGGGATTCGGTAAGAAAGGCAAGCTGAGTCCAAGATTTATTGAACCTTTCCAGATCTTAGATAAGACCAAAGCAGTAGCGTACAGGTTAACATTACCCCTAGATTTGGATAGAGTACATCATTTCATGTCTTGATGCTTCGAAAATATTTGCTATATGAGTCTCATGTTTTGTAAATACAAGAGGTGAAAGTTGATAACAGTCTAGCGTAGAGGAGCAACTTGTGGCCATTATTGACAGATAAGTCCGTAAACTTTGATCAAGGTTATTCCTTCGGTAAAAGTTATATGGCAACAACATAATGATCAAGAAGCCACTTGGGAATCCATATCTATTTGAATAATTCAGCGTAAACAATATTCGTAACTCTTCTATTCAAAATTCGGGCTGAATTTCTTTTAAGGGGGAAGACTATTATAACTTGATAGTTTAACATATGTTTTATAATGTTCGTTTGTAACTTGCGTAACTAGGTGGATAAAACTTTACACAAGTTAGAATTAAAATAAATAAACAATTGTAAATATGTATATATATAAACATGTAATTAGGAAATTAAATTTTCACTATAATATTGATTGATATAAAATTTTGAAATTTACTTATGTAATTTTATTAATGTGTATAATAAGTGTGTAAATTAGGAAATAAGTATATATACATATATATATATATTTAGATGCAAATGATAAGAAACCTACACCATACAATCTAACATTTAATTTTTGAACCTAATATAATATCATATTTTGTACACTTTGTCCTTTCTTTGCTTTAAAATTATTGGCTGATTTTTCCAGTTGTTCTACTCTTCCCCAGCCTATTTTCTTGATTTTTGCTTTGCTAACTGAGAGTGCCCTATTTATGCTTCTTCATATCTTGGTTGTGTATTTCTTGCCACCAAGACAATTCATTGAGTTTCAACCTATTTGTTTCTTCTTTCCTCCCTTACCTTTAAGTTAGTTTAGTTGGATTTTAGGTTAAGATAATTGAGGGTGGCTAGTAGTTTAAGAGTCTTGGACAGCATCAATAGACTAGGGGACTAGGAGTGATGCAACAAAAGTGTGGATTGTACTCTCAACTGGGAGTTTGAGTTTGTTGGGTAAGCTGGAAGGAGCTTAGAGCAAGTACTATTCTTGCTACAGTAGGCGAGAGCTAAGAGCTATCTATGCTCTGTTTTTAGTCAAGTAGGGAAAGCAACTCTTACACCCTCACTAACATCTAGTTCAGCCATGGAAGCTTAGGATGATAGGTGTAGGATTTTTACTCCTTGCCATGAACTTACTAGTAGTTAGTGAATTGTTTGGTGCTTTATTAGATTATGGGTTGGTTAATCTCTTTGTAGTTTTGGACGTTTGATTGGTTAGAACTAAAGATTAAGGAGAAAGGGTGAGTACGGGTTTAGGATTAAAGAACTTATGGAATGATTTTATGATCATTAAATAAGGATTCCTTTAAATTTAAGAGTATGAATATTAGAATTGTAAAGTTCAAGTTTTTAGTAATTAACTGGTTGAAATTGAGTTGATGCTGAAAATAGGAGAGGTAGGATTAGTATATATTAACATGGGAAGGTAAATACATGAATTAAAAGTTGGAAATAGAACTACATTAACATGAGAAGGTTTAGTTCAAGCTCATGATGTAAGTTAGATAATAATCTAATTTGAATTCTACAATGGAAATATAAAGACTATGAAGAGTATATATATATATAACTTATCTTTAGGTATTTGATAAGATGGCTAGTAAAATTTAAATGTTAATATACACATGGAAGTTAATTTATGTAAGTTTCCATTGTTAAATAATTAATTAGAAAGCATGAAATTGGATTAGGTTAATGTTAAGTTATAAAATTTGAATTAGTGAATAAATTGAATTAATTAACCTTACTTTATAAAATATAGTAGACATAATTAGCGTACGATTAAGACATTATGGAATTAACTTTGAAGTGATTATTATTAGTAACATATGAATTTATGATTTCCAGTTCTGTAACGTGTCAAGAATATACTGACACATTCACATTCTAGACGAGACGACAACTGAAATTCGTGAATTGAGTGAATGGATTATTGTTATAATATGATATTATGACATTTAGAATTTTTGGATGTAATAATATTAAGTTTGAGGTAATGTGAAAATTTCAGATATAAAATAATATTAAGTAAATAATAATACAATCAAGTATGTTATAAGTCAATATTTTAGTGTGTGTGTTTTAAATTTTTGTGTACAATTTATTGATCATGTTATAAACCAATATTTTAATGTAGGTTATAGAATGCTCATATGTGATTGTAATCCTTACAACCGGTATCGTAATAATCGAGTTTTAGAGATGAGGTGTAAAATTTAGTTATAAAATGACAAAACTTATAAATAAATTTAATAAGTAACAATGTAATTGAATTGTCACAACCTAACAACTTAACGTACGTTCCAGGATTTGATATGTACATCATCATGGCGGAGTAAATAATAAATTTTTTTCATAAAGTTAATTAAAATAAAAGATTATTCGAATCTATGAATATATAAATATATAGGCATATAAATTAATTTACATCATTTAATTGATTGTTTGACAACTTGTAACTAATTGTAAACTTGCTACAAATGTGTAAACAAATTAAATATTAAAGATATAAGTATATATGTATATAAACACCTACAGCCAAGATAAATTTGAGCCATAATTTTAAAACCATTCACTTTAACCTCCTTAGCAGATTTTTTTAAAACGTGTAGATTCTATTCATCAACAAAGTAGAGGTGTAATGAGAGGTATAATATAAGAAGTAATGATGGATCATATATATATATATATATATATATATATAATATATAATTACATGTATATGAGACTTGAATTTGATTGTAATCACAAATCAAGTCTTGACCGTTGACCATGATATTTTTATCTATTTTATTTATATATTCTTTTTCTTCTTTCCCTTTTGCCTTTCACCTTAGCCTTGCACCGCCAAACCTTCTTGCAAACAGCCAAGCTTCTCTGTTTTCATCTCCTTTACTCGATCTCGTGGAAATTCCTCTCATCATCTTCCTGGAATTTCTTTCAAAGCAAGAACCTTGCTTTTCTTTTTCGTGCGTGTGCTCACTTCCAGCTGAAACAAGCTTTACTTGGTGGCCATGCAAGCGGGTGAGGGGTGTGACAGAGGGACTCTATTTCAGCTGGTTGTATCTTGAAGGAGCGTTGGGCTGCATCTTGGTACTGCTCTGTTAGGTGAGTGTTGAAATTTTCTTGCTTGGGGTTGGGACGCATGGATTGGGCTGTCTTAGTTGAGACAAATAAGCGTACAACCGTCTTGATTTGTGGTTTTGGGGTGTGTGAGTTGCAGTAGGATTGTTTGGTGTGGGGAATTGGAATTTTATTGGTGAAGAGGCAAATTTAGGGTAGTTGTTGAATTTCCAGCCGTGCCCTATTATGCCTGCTGTGGTTTCTTCTTGATCCCAACATTTGGGTACTTGATTGTGGCTACATTGTGTCGACTGTGTTAAGTGAGAGCTGTGTTGGAGGTGGCAAATTGGGTTTGCGTAGCAGCTCACACTCCTGTTTTGTCCTAGCCGTGGCTCTTAGAGGTAGTTTAGGTGGTGAAAACTAGTTAGTTAAGTGAGTAATTGAGTTGTAAATTACAAATCAAAGTTAAATAATAATTAGTGTATAAAAAAAATAGTTAGATAACATCAGAAGTTTAGAGTTCTAGCACTTCTAAATTTAGAACCTATATGTGTTAAGTAAAGGAACTCTAAGAAGTTGTTAGGAATTGAATATTAGATTGTGAATATTAAAGGCATAGTTGATTTAATTGATATAAACTTCAATTAGGAAGTAGTCTTCCTAATTAGGAAACGTAAAAGTTGGCTATATTAATGTTAAATTATAAAATTTGAAATATGAATAATGTAAGTGATAATAGAATTGTGTAATGGTAGGAATGTATAATTTAGGTTTTTAGTTAATGTTGACAATAAATTTAAATTAAATTTAATAATGGAAAGGAGGGTATCAAAGGTAAATGAATTATGTAGATTTTAATAATAAATATACATATAGGATTACATGAGTACATAAGTTTTACTAATTAATTGGTTAATTAGAAAGTACAAAACTTGAGCATAGGTATAGTGGACAAATAGGTAGTTGAATATTTGATTAACAGTCGGTAAGTGATTTATATTGAATTCTATAAGTGAATCATGAGCAATATAAGGGTAAATTGAATTGGGTAGATTATTGGGAAATATATATATAGATATTTAAACATACACATGAGTGGGAATCACATAGGTATGCCAAGTATTTAATGAAATACTTAAGAGAACTTTAAGTTTAGTGTATATCTAGAAATTGAATCACATCAATCTCCTTTATTAATTAGCTAGTTGAAAGATATGAAAAATTAATTAAGTTAATGTAAAACTCAATAATTAGTGCACTAGTAAGATTAATATTGGAAATATGGGTATTGGGGATTCTAGGAATTTGGATTAGTTTGATCCTTGGGAGTTAGTTGTTAGTTGAAGTTAAATAAAAGTTTAAGAACTCATTATGAAATACGCTATGGCAATTAGTCAAGGAAAGGGAAGATCCTGGAACGTAGTGTGATGAATATTGGGAACTTATAACTCACGCTCTTAACTAATTTTAAGCAAAATAACTTAATTTGAACTTTTATAAGGTAAGTAAAGTGGAATTAAGAAAATAAGTGCTAACTTCTTGGTTGATGTATGTATAATGTATATACATACATGAATCAGAATTTAAGTTGTCCTCGAGGCACAAGTAGAATGTCTAAGAGGTGTAGGGTTTTAAGGAAGGTATGGGAGTAGATATTTAAATTTAAGTGAGTAAAGGAGCATAACTATGGGGTTTATAAAATGAGTAATATTTGAAAATATGATTTTTAATCCAGGAATGCATTATTGAGCCAACAACGCATGAATTCGAGGATGAGCGAGGAATATGATTCATAGTACGGTGAATGGTTAATTGCTTCCTTTAGGGGCTGGATTAGTATATGTAACTATATGTTTATTTGAATATACTTGATATATGGAAAGTAAGCTAGTAGAGTATTTCAGTAATTTGCTTGAATGATGTTTGTTTGATATTGGTTATTGTGTTGACATTGTTTGTGTTTGATAAGGGCCAACAAAGTGAGATTTTTATGAAAAGTGATTTTTATCTCCAAAATTAAAAGTCCAGGTGCACCTAGGATATCCTGATTTAAAATCATGAGAAATCCTGATTCTGATAAATATTTTTTTAAAATTGAGTGCTCAGTCCCGGTGGGATGGATTATGTACGGAGATTAATTTGGTGTGCGGGCGTGTAAATGCCCAGCAGGAGGGTGATAATGCTGTGCAGGGCTAGGTCACTCATTGGCCCTTTGGTTGCTTTGTTTGATACTATTTCTCTGATTGATTTATGATAGTGTGGATCATGTAAATTATGATCCTATATGTCATATGAATTGTGAATTTTGAAATTTACAATGTGTACGTGTAATGTGAAATGTTATTTGAATCATGTTACATGATGTTAATATGTATTTTATACGTTTGTGCTGAGTGATGCTAGTACCCTTTGGGTACGATTTTCTACTCACGGAGTCCGTAAGGCTCATCCCTTTCGTGGATAATATTTTTTTCAGGACTCCAATATATGGTGTCGCCAAGTTTGTGACCTGCCGACAAAGTACGGCAAGGTATTTTCCAGGATCTCAAACTTGAAGTTAAGGATGAAAGTTGCAGTCACACCAGAACGATGAAATGTTAAATTTTGTATAATGTAATGGTCAAAAAGTTGTCCTCGTGTTGTTGTATAAAATTAGAAACACGTATATGTGGTATTTTGAGACATATTGTATAACATTGCAGTAAGTTGCTAATTGTTTCAGAAAAACAAACTTTTATTGCGAACTTTTATTTTAAAAAAGTTATTTTTATTCTTTAGTTGGGTCAAGAGTCGTGGTTATTACTTTATTTTGAATTCAAGGTTACGGAGGTTTGGTTATCCAACCCTTTGGCTAGTCATGCTCCGTGAGGGGTGTGACAATTATGTGCTTCATGGTTGCTAGATAATTATGTGAATTTGTTTATGGAATTTGAATATTTGAATTATGATTGCTATTTGGAAATTGTTTGTGTTTGATAAGGGTAAATAAAGTGAATTTTTCTTTGAAATAATTTTTACTTCCGAAATAGAATTCTAGGTACACTTAGGATATTGTGATTTGATTCTGAGATATGTGATTTTTAAATACTTGAGTAACTCAACCCGGTGGGATGGTTAGGTGCAGAGATTATAACTAGTGTGCGGGCTCAAAAACTGCCTGGTAGGAGGATGATTGGTGTGCGGGTGCTCAGTTACTCCAATTGGCCCTTTTTATATTGAAATTCTTGAATTGTATGATTTTTCTTTTTAGATGATGTGAGTAACTTGTTATCTTGAATAGTGAAAAGTGTTATTATTTAAATTTTTTTGACATTTAAATGTACTTACATGTAATATTAAATTTGTACTATGCAATCTGGTTACTTGAAGGTTAGTTGATATATATGTGTTATTGATGCTTTGACTAATGCTTGTACCCTAGGGGTGCATTTTTCATTCACTAGGTCCTTGTGCCTCACTCTTCTGTTATTATTGTTTTTTTAGAATCAAGTAATCAGTGATCGTCATTTAGAAAGTTGGGACTTGTCGATTGCACTGCGACAAGTTATAATTCGGAATCACAATCTTGAAGCTAAATGACATAATTGCATGCACATTAGGCTTGAACTGTTATGTTTTGGTTTGTACAATAGTTTAACTGTTGTGGTTATGGGTTGATTGGAGTGGAGCTCCTTTGTGTATTTTGTTTCTGTTGTTGCAACTGGTTGCTTGTAACCAGCTTATACATGTGTGTATTTCTGGGCATTTTTCACTTTATAGGAAACCTTTGCCAATTTTGGTTTTAGTTAAAATGTCATGAGTTTCATGAACAAGGTTATGTCCTTAATTTAATTCATTAAAGCTTCTCTTTTTATAACTGGTAATAGTAATTTTATTTATTTATTTTTTGTGAAGTCAGGGTTATGATTTTGATTATCTAAATCTTCTAACTAGTCATGCCTTCGTATGAGGGTGTCACATTCTTTTATTGTATTTCTTTGATCTTTACATTGTTGGATTTAGGTTTATAGTAAGTAGCATGGACTAGTTTCCTTTCTAGAATTTGATAACTTGAGAATAATAGAGTTATTTTATTATAAATTTAATTCATATTTGATCTTAATCCTGATCTTTTAAGTTAGAGTACTAGTTAAACATAGTGTTAGAGTTGTTTTAGGTTTTTTTAGGGATTTTGTAGAGTTTTTATCTTAATTAGGAGTAGCTTTCCGAATTTTGATATTCAATTTGTTTTAGATGTCTTTGTAGTGTCTAGTGTGAATTAAAGAAGGGAAGCTGATAAACTGGCGCCTCAGCGCTACATAAAATGAAGCTGTGATGTCCTAAAAGTGAGAACTAAGGAAAAAAATGCAGAGAGAACAAAACCGCAGTGCCACCATTATGAAGTTGCGGTGCTAACACAAAGGGAGAAAAGTACATAAGTCAGGGAGCAGTGCATTAAGCTTGAAGCCGCAGCGCGATGAGGAAGAAGCCTTATTGTCAAAGGAAGGACAACTTTTGTAAACAAACCAAGGAATTAAAGCCACAACACGTATAAGTGTGAGCCCATAGCATGACGAAGGATAAGTCCAATTGAGATTATACAGATTCTGTGAAGCTGCAACGACATATATGTTTGAGCCATGACGCTTGTATGTATTTTAAGGAGTTTAAAGACTTCTAGTTTATCCAAAATAGAAGGAAAAATGCTATGAATAAAAGAGGAAGGCTGAGGTTCAGAAATAATATGGAGTTCGTGATAGAGAAGTGATTGAGCATGCTTTGGAGCTAGAGGAGCAAGGGATTTCGGGGAGCTTGATGATTGCCATCTTCATAGTTTTTTTCTTATTCCTTTATTTCTTTTTAGGTTCTTTGTATGTTCATTATGATTTGCTTAGTTATAGTCATATTTACATCTAGTAGCATAAACTAATTCCATTTTATGGGATTATGATAGAAATCACATGTAGGTTGATTTAGTTTTATTTATGAATTGCTTAGGTTTTGGTATTTATGTTATTTAGATCATTCTATGTTTATTGCTTCTAATTGCTAAATCACCAATTAGATAGATCTAGTAATCTAGATGAACCTTGAGAAATGAAATCTAGGTTAGCCTTGAGTGATATAACACATATTTGAATTGTTTCACTTTATTAATTGAATTTGATTCGCATATAAGATAGACATATACCTATATACCATGTGTAGCCAATTAGAGTTGTTTTTAATGAATCTTATTTAATTCATCTCTCATAGACATATAGTAAATTGATTAAATAAGGTATGAATTATAAGTAATTGAAAGATTCTTATAATTAAATTGGAACCCTAGGTTAACAAAGTAATTTCAGAACTGAGCATCATAGGATGAAGGTAATTCGAATGAAATGTGAGTGAAAACATATTCCTAGGTCTTCTCTACATAATCTCAAGTTTAGTTATTTTATTTGTTTGCTTTATTTTAATCATAAATCTCAATTATTCAATTGTCTATATAATTTTAGAATTGGTAAATTTTAGTCCTTGACTTGATAAACTTAATTCCTCGTGGGAATGATCTTACTTACTCTTTATTACTTGTTTAAACGATACGTGCACTTGCGTAGTAATTCTCACAACAAGTTTTTGGCGTCGTTGCCAAGGAGTTATTCTATTCTTGTTAATATTAATACCAATTAGTTATAGTCTTAATTCAAATTTTTCTTTCGTATTTCAGGTTTATGCGAAAAACTTGTAGCTTGGAAGTTGTTCCTTTTGCACCGACATCGAAAAGACAATTAGAAGACTTCGAAAGGAGAACCAATAAGCTAGTATGAAAAATCCAACAATGGCTGATGAACAAGAGCCTAAGGCCTTGAGGGACTATGTTGTCCCATTAGTGGAAGGCCTTCATTCCAGCATCCTACGACTGGTAATTCAAGCTAACAACTTTGAAATTAAGTTTGGTCAGATTCAAATGATCCAAAAAATAGCAAAATTTGCTAGCCTTCCAAACGATGACCCGAATGCCCATTTGGTGATGTTCTTGGAGTTGTGCGACACTTTAAAATGTAATGGAATTTCTGATGATGCTATTCATGTAAGGCTTTTTCCTTTCTCAATTCTAGATATGGCAAGAAGTTGGTTGTACTCCTTGCCATCCCATTCCATCACTACTTAGGTGAACCTGCCTCAAAAGTTCTTGGCAAAGTTCTTTCCACCGACCAAAATAGCTAAGTTGCGGAATGAAATAACTTCATTCACGCAATAAGACCAAGAATCTCTTTATAAAGAGTGGGAAAGATACAAAGACTTGTTCAGACAGTGCCCCCACCATGGTGTTCCAAAGTGGCTACAAGTCCAAACTTTTTATAATGGTTTGGTTAGCCAAACAAAAACAACCATTGATGTTGCAACTGGTGGTGCATTAAGGGAAAGTCCATTAATGAAGGTTACAAGTTGCTGGAAGCAATGGCTTCAAATAATTAAAAATGGCCATCTAAGTGACTTTTAACTCGTAGAGTAGCTGGGAGACATGAGTTAGACGCCCTCATTGACTTAACGACACAAGTGGCTGGTCTAGCTAAAAGATTTGATACTCTTGGGGTTTTGGCAGTCATGAATCAAGTCATGGCTTGTAAAATATTTGGAGATGGACATACTAGTGGCCAATGCCAAAACACCGAAGTAGTACAATATGTAGGCAATTATAATAAGCAAAACAACCTTTTTTCCAACACTTATAACTCGAGATAGAGAAACCATCCAAATTTTAGTTGGACAAATCAAGGACTGCAAATGCTGCAAAACCTAACTATCCTCCCGGTTTTCAACCACAAACAAAACCTGTGGCTGTACCTGAGAAAAAACCATCCTTAGAGGACATGTTCATGCAATACATGTCAAGGACTGATTCAGTAATTCAATGTCAAGTGGCTTCATTGATAACTCTTGAAACACAAATAGGCTAACTGGCCAATGCTCTCATAAATAGGCCAAATAGCCCTCCATAGTGACACCGAGCCTAATCCAAGAAAAGATAAAGAGCAATGCATGGTTATCATCCTTAGAAGTGGTAAGACAATTGAGGAGCCAAATAAACAAGCTGAAGTTGTGAATAAACCAATTGAAGTAGACACTTCAAAGAATGAGGAAAAAGATCAACCTAATGAATCTGCTATGCCTACCCATACACTACCTTTTTCTTCAAAGATTCTAAAAGAAAAATCTTGACAAACAATTCCAAAAGTTCCTAGAAGTGTTCAAAAAGCTTCACATCACATCCCATTTGTTGAAGCTTTAGAATAAATGCTGAGCTTTGTCAAGTTCATGAAGGACATCCTTTCCAAGAAGAGGAGGTTGGGTGAGTATGAAATAGTTGCTCTCACTGAAGAATGTAGTGCTATACTCCCACCAAAGTTAAAGGATCCAAGTAGTTTTACTATCCCTTGCACTATTGGTACCTAATTTTTTTGGTAAGGATTTATGTGATCTAAGAGTTAGTATTAATTTAATGCCTTTGTCTATATATCAAAAAATAGGTTTGGGGAAAATTAAGCATACATCAATCACATTGCAACTAGCTGATAGCTCTTTAACCTATCTAAGGGGAACAATAGAGGATGTGCTAGTAAAAGTTGATAAACTAATTTTTCCTGCTGATTTTATTGTACTTGACATGGAAAAAGATAGGGAAATCTCTATCATTCTTGGGAGACCTTTCTTAGCTACAGGTAGAACCCTAATTGATGTGCAAAAAGGTGAGCTTACCATAAGGGTTCAAGATCAAGAAATAACTTTTACTGTTTTTAATGCTATGAAATTTCTTGCTAACCATGAAGAATGATTTACTTTTAATGTAGTGAATGAAATAACTTAAGAGGTATTTTTAGATAATTATTCTATTGATCCTCTTAAACCATTTATAATTTCTAATACGAATAGAGAAGACGATGATTTTGTTGAGTGCATGAAATTGTTAGATACTTCACCTTTCATAGCAAGGTCAAACCTCAAGTTTGAATCATTTTAATATTCCAGCTTCGACATTTGTGGCTTCCAAGCCCTCCATTGAAGAACCACCTACATTGGAACAAAAGCCTTTGCCACCACTCCTCAGGTATGCTTTTATTAGTCAAGTATCTACTTTGCTAGTTATTATTTCTTCTACTCCTACTACATGCAAGAAGAGTCACTCCTTTGTGTACTAAGAGAACACAAGAGAGCACTAGGATGGACCATAGCCAACATTAGGCAAAAGTCCTTTATTTTGCATGCATAAAATTTTGATGGAAGACAATCAGAAAGCTACCATTGAGCATCAAAGAAGACCCAATCCAATCATGAAAGAGGTAGTCAAGAAAGAAATGATAAAGTTGTTAGAAGAGGGTATCATATACCCTATTTCGGATAGCTCATGGCTAAGCCTAATTTAGTGCGTGCGAAAGAAAGGAAGGATGACAGTAGTGGCTAACATTAAGAATGAATTCATCCTTACAAGGACAACGACTAGATGGCGAGTATGCATGGACTGCCACAAGCTTAACAAGGCCACAAGGAAAGACCATTTTCCTCTTCTCTTTATCAATCAAATGCTTGATTGATTGGCAGGTAAGCAATTTCACTATTTCTTAGATGGTTATTTGGGGTATAACCAAATAGCTATAGCCCCAAAGGACCAAGAAAAAACCATCTTTACTTGTTCCTATGGCACCTTCGCTTTTTGAAGGATGCCGTTTGGTTTATGCTCGCTTTTCGAAGGATGCCGTTTGGTTTATGCAATGTATCTGTCACTTTTCAGAAATGCATGATGGCTATTTTTACTGATATAGTTAAGCAAAGTCTTAAGGTGTTCATGGATGATTTTTTTGTTTTTGGGGATTCTTTTGATAATTGTCTCCATTAATTTAAAATGTGTGCTTAAACGATGTGAAAAGACCAATTTGGTCTTGAATTGGGAAAAGTGCAATTTTATGGTACAAGAAGGGATTGTGTTAGGACATATAATGTCTAGCAAGGACATAAAGGTGGATAAGGCTAAGATTGAAGTAATAGAGAAACTCCCACCACCTAATTCAGTAAAAGGTATTAAAAGCTTTTTTGGGTATGAAAGCTTTTATAGGCAGTTTATTGAGGATTTTTCAAAAATGTCAAAACTGCTATGTAACATTTTAGAAAAAGACACTCCCTTTGATTTTAATGAAGCATGTCTAGCTACATTTTTAGAGTTAAAACAAAGATTAATAACTACTTTAATAATTGTTAGTCCTAATTAGAACCTACACTTTGAACTTATATGTGATGCTAGTGACTAAATGGTAGGTGCAATATTAGGATAATGAAAAGACAAGATCTTTCACTTTATTTATTATGCTAGTAAGACATTGACTAGGGCTCATCTCAATTAAACCACCATAGAAAAAGAATTGTTAGTAGTAGTGTTTGCTTTCGATAAATTTTGTTCTTATCTAATAGGAACTGAAGTTATTATTTATACTAACCACTCTACTATTAAGTATTTGATTGACAGAAAGGATGCAAAATCCAGGTTGATTAGATGGATACTCTTGCTCTAAGAATTTGACTTTGAAATTAGAGATTGGAAAAGAATAGAAAACCAAATGGTAGACCATCTACCAAGGTTGGAAAGTGGTGAGAAAATTGTTGATCAAACCTTAATCAATGAAATTTTTTCGGATGAACAACTTTTTCAGGTTGACCATCCAAAGTTACCATGATTTGCTGATTTTGTTAATTATATTGTGAGTAAGGTTTTTCCTCATGATTTGACTTTCCAACAAAGAAAAAAAAATTACATGATGTCAAATATTATGTATGGGATGACCCTTTCTTGTTTAAGGAATGCGCTAATCAGATTCACAGAAGGTTCGTCTCGGAGGAAGAATTCAAGGTATTCTTCAGCATTGCCATTCCTCAAATTATAGAGGACATCTTGGAAAAAGCAAACTGCAGCTGAAGTCCTCCAATCAGGTTTTTATTGGCCTTCTCTTTTTAAAGATGCTCATAATTTTTTTGCTACATGTGCTAGGTGCCAAATGATGGGCTATATCTCCCAAAGACATTAGATGTCTCTAAACAACATCCTTGAAGTTGAAATTTTCAATGTATGGGAAATTGACTTCATAGGTCCTTTCCCAACTTCATATAATAATTAGTATATCTTAGTGGCAATGGACTATGTTTCAAAATAGTTAGAGGCAATAAACTTGCCAACATATGATTTAAGAGTTGTGATGACCTCAAGACATTGAATTTTCACTCGATTTGGAACTCCTTGAGCTATTATTAGTGGTGGGGCTTCCCATTTAGCAACAAAATACATAGAGACCCTTTTAGCTAAATATGAAGTCACTCACAAGGTTACCCTGCCTTATCATCCGCAAACTAGTGGCCAAGTCGAAATTTTCAACCAAGAAATCAAGAAAATCTTGGAGAAAATAGTATACCTATCATGAAAGGATTGTTCTAGGAGATTGGATGATGCATTGTAGGCATATCATATAGCCTATAAACCCTTATAAGCATGTCTCTATATAGACTAGTTTTTAGGAAAGCATGTCACCTCCTAATGGAGTTAGAACACAATGTATATTGGGCTTAAGAAGCAAAATCTTAATCTCCATGTAGTAGGTGAGAAGAGGCTTCTTCAACTTAATGAGATGGATGAATTCTAGCTTCAAGCATATGAAAATGCAAATATTTATAAGGAACAAACAAAAAATGGCATGACAAGAAGCTTATGGATCGCCACTTTGAGCTTGGTATGAAGGTCTTGCTCTTTAATTCCTGTTTAAAGCTATTTCTAAGAAAACTCAAGTCAAGGTGATCTGGGCCATTCATAGTCACTAAGGTGTTTCCTTATAGAGATGTGGAGATAGCTGAAGAAAAGTAGCTGGACAACAAATTCAAGGTTAATGGGCAAAGGCTTAAACATTATGGGGGAGGTCCTATTGATCATTAAAAGACCTCCATCACTTTAGCATATGACACCGAGTAAACTAAGTGAGGCCGAGGACTGTAAACCAAGAGCTTCTTAGGAGGCAACCCACGTTTCTCAAACCCTCACTTTTTAAGTTTTTTTTTAGTTTAGTAATGTTTAGAATGTACTCAACCATCATATAATTCTTTTTAAGGACTAAACCCCTAAGTCCTTCAGTACAATGCATTGCTGTCGCAGCTCAAAAACACATCACATTGTAAATCCATGACTTAAAATCCACAAAATCAACCAAAGAGCACGGAGCTGTGATGCCCATGAATTCAAGCCGCGGCTCGATAAGAAAGAAAACCCAGGTAAGTTTCTAGTTGCTTTAAGTTGTGGAGCTCCAAATAAACATGTCGCAATGCTTAAATCAACAAAGAAAACATCGTTTTGGGCAGTAAGCCCAAAGCCGCGGCGTTGTATTCTTGGCACCACGGCGTTACTTACCTAGAAAACAAAAGAGTTTTAAATAGAAAGTCATGTGCCACTACACCATGTTCTGTAAGCTGCAACACTAATTTGCTTATTTCAAAATTTTTAAATTATAGGGCATAGCACAGCGGCGCTTATACATTTACACCACAACACTGTATCGCGATCTCTATTTTTAAAACAAAAATTCATAACCAAAAACGCCATAACCCATACCCTAAGCATCCTAACTAGTGACATCAGAGGTTTTATGCCACAAAGCACCAAATCCCTCATACACATTACATTTTGCACTGTATTTGGGATTGCTTCAACATAACTAAGTACTCTTTCCTTTGTCTTAATGATCTACAAATTTTCTTATGGTAGGATGCCTTTCTTGTGTTCTTTACTTAACGGATTGTAGGTAGATATGATCTTTAGGGGGTCTTATGTATAATTTTTGATTTTGGGTTTTTGGTTATATGGGTACTACTTTTTCAATCTTGATGATGAGTTCTTAGGTAATGGTACATGAATTTGATGTTTTATGAATTTATATCACATCAATGTAACCCTCACAACATAATTCTTTAATGTTCTTGATAAGTTACTAATAGTGAAATATGTTTTTTTTTTTGCGCGGGGGGGAGGGGGTCGGGGATGGATATACATAATGATGATTCTTGAATAAATGATCTGATATGGAGATAACATGCCTAAGGATTTATCTAAATATTGTGATCGTCTGAGACCCTTTTTATGAATTAAAGGGATGTGGTTGACATTGTTGCTGGGTAATTTTGGGGTGGGGATTATTCTGGTGTTGTTTTTTCGAACAAAGGGACCCAAGACAAAGGCTACCAAGCGTGCTCGATCATCTAGACCGAGCTTTGACAACAGCCAGTTCATCTTCGCTGCAACTAAGAAGCATTTTCATGATGGGCTTCTCACAAAGAAGGTTATGGTACATCGAAGATTACACCTCAGCCCAGATTACTTCCTGGGGATGGCCAATCTTATCAACAGCTGACATTGGGCCAATTTATATGCAGCATCCCTAGCTGGAGTCATTGCAGTGGCTCTGGAATTCTATGCTAACTTGGTAAAGAACATAGACAGCAGAGTCATGGTGCAAGGAAAGATGGTTTCATTCACAAGAATAGTGATTAATGCACTTTATGGCATATTGGATATCCTTGAACCTGATGAGTACGTGACTTATTCAAGCGAGATAGTAGACTATGATGAAGTGATCAGTGCATTATGCACTCAAGGCGCTCAGTGGAAACTGACCAATGGAGAGCCAGTTCATTTCTGGGCCTGTTAGCTGCTAGCCCCTGTAAGGGCTTGGTATTACTTTGTGCTCGACAACATCCTTCCTAGTGGACATGCCAGTGATATGACTAAAGAGAGAGTCATTCTAGTGTATGCTATTAATAGAGATATGTCCATTGATGTTGGTAGAGTTATTCGTAATGCAATCTTATAGGCAGCAAACTTTGGGCACTTGGGTATCTGGTTTCCCTCACTTATCACGGAATTATGCCATGGAGCTGGTGTACTATAGGAGGATATAGAGCCATTGATCTTACCCAAGGTACCATTGATGACAAACTTATGAACAATTCTAAAACCAGAATGCTAAAGCTGGTGAAAGTGATCAACAGCTCCAGCCCAACCTATTGGGACATTAAAGCTAACTTTGGCTTAGTGAATTTCGAGACTCAAGGTATAGTGTGCGAATCACTGGCAACACACACATGCTGTCAATCACCAAAATAATTAGATGTAGAGGATGATGTTATAGCAACAAGGATGGGATCCTTCAACATTTCCCCCTTGTCCCGAGCCACCTGTCCTATTCCTAAGACCCGAGAAGGACATCGACATAGATTTCAAGGAATGAGGAGAGTTTTCTTTTGCTTTTGCTTTTCTTTCCTTTTGTTATTTTCTTGATTTTCTTTTCAAACACTGGGATAGTCCCAATGTTTAGTATAGGTTTAAGGGTGTAACTAAAATTGTGTACTAATTCTCTATCTTAGTGTTTGGTTAACTCTCGATGATGTGTAATTAACTAATTAGGTTGTTTGCTTTTCTTCTCTATCAAAATATTGCAAGTTAATTTGTTAATGATGTCTAATATTCTCTTATTCCCATGATAGTATTATTTATGTATTGATTTTGATTTTGATAACATGCGAAAATAATTTTTTTGAATTTATTATAATTAGTTTATATACCTTATTATACATTACACAAGGCTATTGTTGCCTAGGGTTGATGTTTTTAATGATTTTCTTTTTATAAATTGTAGACTCTTTTTGACTTCCTTAATGAGTAAGAATTCCTTTTGAGGTAAAATCCTAGGTGAAGCTTAGTTAAGAACATGATTTAGGTCATTTTTGAATTAGTAGAGCCTTTTTATATCCACCAATGATTCCATATTTTCTTAGTTACCCGTTTTTGAGCCTAATGCTTTTTTTTTTTTTTTCTAACATATTTCAATCCTTTGTTTGAAAGACCCATTTGCACCATATTACATAAAGCACATTCAATATACAGTTCATTGAGTTCAAAAGAAAGAGAGAATATGCTCGAAGCAAATCTAGAGAAAGAGTGCAATACAAGGAAGAAAAGAAAAATATATTATATGATCATCCCCACTTGAAAAATTAAGTTAGGGGAATATGTGAAAATTCCTTGATGATTCCTACAAACCAAAGGTTTGGTATAGGTAATAAAAGAAGGAAAAGGAAGAAAAGGAAAAAAGTGGGAGAACATTTATGTCACATAAAAGAAGAAATATATTGGGTGATACAAATCATGAAATAAAATAGTTGAAGTTGGAGTATGTGGGAACTAATATCTTAAAAAGAAAAGGTGGAAAAGAAGGGTGAACTTATGCAAGGAAATTGTGCTTATGGTATTTGAGCCAAAAATTTCATTTCATCAAACCTTACCCTAGCTTGTCATTACAAGTTAAATAAAGACCTATTGATTCTTGACTAAGTATTACCCTACATTAGTGGAGAGAAGAAGGAAAAACGAAGTTAAGGAGTTAGAGTTAGTTTTTGAGTTATCTTGAGAATATTTTTGAAGCCATCCAACTCTGGTGACAATGTCTTGCACACACATACAAGAGGATTGCTTGAACATGATAAATTTGGAAATTTTACTGGTGTGTTATCTTGAGTTAATTCTTGCTTATAAAATGTGAGGATTTTTAGGGGAATAATTAGCATGTCATTAATAATTACTTGTGATTTTTTTTTCTTTTTTCCTTATTTTGCTAGGGACTAGCAAAATATTATGTTTGGGGGTGTGATAACTCTAGAATAATTGAGTTATTTTATTATAAATTTAATTCATATTTGATCATAATCCTAATTTTTAAGTTGGAGTACTAGTTAAGTATAGTGTTAGAGTTGTTTTAAGTTGTTTTTAAGGATTTTGTAAAGTTTTTATCTTAATTAGAAGTAGTTTTCCGAATTTTGATATTTAATTTATTTTAGGTGTCTTTGTAGTGTCCTAGTGTGAATTAAAGAAGGGAAGTTGCTCAACTGGGGCTGTAGTGCTGCATAAAATGAAGCTGCAAATCCCTAAAAGAGAGAATAAAGGTAAAAAAGACAGTGAGAACAACACCACAGCACCACCAAGCCATTACGAAGTCATAGCTCTAACAAAAAGGGAGAAAAGTACTTAAGTCAGGGAGCTTGACACCACAGCACACAAAGCTTAAAACCGCAACATGATAAGGAAGAAGCTGTAACATTAAAGGAAGGATGACTTTCATAAACAAACCAAGGAATTGAAGCCGTAGCGCCTATGAGTGTGAGGCCATAGCTTGCTGAAGGATAAGTCCTGTTCAAATTATACAGATCCTGTGAAGCCGCAGCGCTATATATGTTTGAGCTGCAGCGCTTGTATAGATTTTGAGGAGTTTGAAGACTTCTAGTTTATCCAAAATAGAAGGAAAAAGGCTATAAATAAAAGAGGAGGGCTAAGGTTTAGATATAATCTGAAGTTCATGATTGAGAAGTGATTGAGCGTGCTTTGGAGCTAGAAGAGCAATGGATTTCGAGGGGCTCGGAAACCCCCATCTTCATAGTTTTTTCTTATTTCATTTTAGTTTCTTTGTATGTTCATTATGATTTGCTTAGTTGTAGTGATGTTTACGCCTAGTAGCATGAACATTATCCTTTTTCTAGGTTTATGATGGAACTCACATGTAGTTTGATTTAGTTTTATTTATGAATTGCTTAGGTTTTGGTATTTATGTTATTTAGATCATTCTATGTTTATTGCTTCTAATTGCTAAATCACCAATTAGATAGATCTAGTAATCTAGATGAACCTTGACAAATGAAATCTAGGTTAGCCTTGAGTGATATAACACATGTTTGAATTGTTTCACTTTATTAATTGAATTTGATTCGCATATAAGATAGACATATACCTATATACCATGTGTAGCCAATTAGAGTTGTTTTTAATGAATCTTATTTAATTCATCTCTCATAGACATATAGTAAATTGATTAAATAAGGTATAAATTATAAGCAATTGAAAGATTCTTCTTATAATTAACTTAGAACACTAGGTTAATAACTAAACATGATAGGATAAAGGTAATTCAAATGAAGTGTGAGTGAAATCATATTCGCCTTCTTTACATAATCTCAAGTTCAGTTATTTTATTTGTTTACTTTATTTTAATCATAAATCTCAATTATTCAATTGCCTGTATAATTTTAGAATTGGTAAATTTTAGTACTTGACTTGATAGACTTATTTCCTCGTGGGAATGATCTCACTAACTCTTTATTACTTGTTTAAACGATATGTGCGCTTGAGTAGTAATTCTCACAACTGAATTGCAACCAGAACTCAACACGTAGCTTGTTATTATTTTATTTATGGATTGCTTAGATTATGGTACATGATTTATTTAGTTCATTTTATGCTTAATGCTTTTAATTGACTAGCCACCTTTTAGATTGAATTAGAAAACCTAAAGGAACATGGAGAAGGAATTTAAGTTTGGCATGAATGAATCAGCACAAGATTGAATTCATACACATGTTGTTGAGTTTGATTTGTATATAGGATAGGAATATACTTATATGCATTATGTATTCAAGTTAGGTCTAATCTTAATGAGTGTTGCTTAACTTAATTCACATAGGAATATAGTGAATAAATTAAGTGAGATATTATTTTAAGTGATTGAAATATGCTTATAACTGATTAAGGGCCCTAGTTTAATAATTCGTTGTCATAACTAAGTAAGACAAGATAATAATAATACAAGTGAAGTATTAGGGGAAGTTGTAATTTTAGGTTTATCTTCAGTATATTCTTGTATTAATTTTCTTTTAGTTTATAATCTTAGTTCATAATAAAACCAAACTTAACTGTTTAAATAATATTTGAATTACTAATTTTAGTACGTAGCATACTATTTGCATTAACTCCTCGTGGGATCGATCTCTACTTTATCACTTTATTATTTGAGCACGATACGTGCGCTTACATTAGTAAAATCCATAAAAAGTCTCATAATTGTGCATACGAAGAACTCGTAGCCTGGAACTTATTTCTTTCGATCCCGAGACCGATAGGACATTTTAAAGACTTCAAAAGGAGAATCAACAAGCAATGAACAAAATCCAGCAATGGAAGATGATTAAGAATCAAAGTCTTTTCGAGATTATGCAATCATTCTTGTGCAAGGATTCCACTCAAGCGTACAAAGTCCTATGATTCAAGCCATTAATTTTGAAATAAAGCACAACCAAATCTAGATGATTCAACAAATAGCATAATTTGCTGGATTTCTG
This sequence comes from Quillaja saponaria, assembly GCA_029379385.1. Lineage (NCBI taxonomy): Eukaryota > Viridiplantae > Streptophyta > Magnoliopsida > Fabales > Quillajaceae > Quillaja > Quillaja saponaria. The sequence goes on along the minus strand of CM055616.1, from coordinate 18,806,967 downwards.
AATGACAATCCAAACTCCCACATTGTAAGCTTTTCGTAGCTTTGCAATACCTTCAAACTCATTCATGTAATACGGTTGCACCTCTTTCCTTTCTCACTTCGAGATAAAGCACATAATTGGCTGCTATCACTCCTATGACCTAATAAGCATAGGTATAAATCCAAACATAAATAACCATTAAGCAACATTGGAGGAATCTTTAAGATAAGTTGGAATTTATTGTTAGTGTTCTAACCCATTTAGTTGATTGCAAGGGTTATGATTCTGCTTTAAGTAAATGCTGCAAAATCTAGACCACATGAGAAATTTAGACTTTTGGCTAATAATTATGATGGTTAATTTTACTGCAATCATCTATCTAGATACTTTTATGAGTTTACTTGTTCAGAAATTACTGCATCATCCATGCCTTAACTGCACATAAAATTTAACTCAAAACTTATTACCCACAATCTAGTTAATCAGAGAGTGACAGAATTAGTTAGTTATCCCACTTATAGGCCAGAATAATAGTTTGGATGTATTAATTAGACTTATTCTATACCTTGATAAAGTTTCTTTTTCCATGAAAAAAGAAAAAAAAATCTATGAAAGGAGTTCAGTTCTAGTGGAAATGTTGAACTATGCCTGCTTTCTAGCTAAAGTTTGGACTTCTTAATGCATATCATTAAATAATCTATCTACTTTTCTTTTATGATTACTGATTACGTGCTAACTGATTTATATGCCAAATGTTGGAAATACTATTTTTAATAAAATTTCTCTAGGGTTCTGTAATGATCTGTAGGAGTAGGTCAGTAGGTGTTTTTCGTTGGATTTATAGTTTAGTGTCTGAATTTCTCTGAAAAAGTTTTTTCTATGTGCGGTTGTATCAAATAATCAAATCAAAGTATCTTAGGTGCACCCGAATTCTAGTTTGAATGTAAAAAGCATTTTGTAAAAATTCCTTTTATTGGCCTTTAATTCAATTATTATTATAGCACTACACATTTTTACTTATCTCAATATACACATATTCATTCAAATACACACATAAACAATCAAACACATTAATCTAGCAACCAAAGAATACGTAATTCATTCACAAAGCTCAAGGATTTGGTTTGTCATTTCGTCTAGCGTTTGATGGTGTCGGTATGTCCTCAACATAATCTAGAGCTGAAAATCAAAAATTCATATATTATTTAGAGTAATCATTTCAAAGTTAGTTCTACGATTCCTTAATCTTATATATATATATATATATATATATATATTATTACTTGAGAACTAATCCTCCTTACACATTTTAAGAAAAAATTGGCAAAGTGACTGATGATTTGAGGGACAATGTATTATAGCAAATAAAGAGATAGCACATGCTAACGAAAGAACCAAGGCCAATGTGGTAAGATATATTAGACTATTAACTTTTCTAAATTAAATTGAGGAAGGGAACAAAATCAGGGGAAGAGCAAGATGGAAAGGGAAAACACAAGGTAGCAAACACAGTGCCAGATGACAAGGTAGCAAAGATAGAACGACTGAAAAGTGGGTTTCCAAAATACTTTTAACTTTTAAAAAATCTCTTGAATTCTCTGTTACAACAAAACTCCTAGTTCTTGTTTCCTTCCCAACCTTCTGCTTATCAGAATGTGTCCAGAATCCAATTCTTCTGTTTGGTTAGACTCGAGATTGTCCGCCAAATAACAGTAGAAACTGCAACAAAAAATTTTACTCCAAAGGTTTGTACACTATGGGATGTCAAATATAGTTACAAGTGAGGTCAACTTGTCAAAGCTAAATAATGTAGTTTATTAGTGAGCTGGTACTTGAACTACATTATTTAGCTTTGACAAGTTGACCTCACTTGTAACTATATTTGACATCCCATAGTGTACAAACCTTTGGAGTAAAATTTTTTGTTGCAGTTTCTACTGTTATTTGGCGGACAATCTCGAGTCTAACCAAACAGAAGAATTGGATTCTGGACACATTCTGATAAGCAGAAGGTTGGAATTTTGACTTGTAGGTAACCCGAGAATTAATTTAATAATTAATTCTCATTAATGGGTAAATCAAAATTAGTTATGATTTAAATTAATTAGATGTGGATCTAATTGAAAAATACATTAAGTTAATGTGGCCTACTGTCCAGTTTAATATGAACCTAAGGGGTCATACACAAATGGATGTAATTTGGATTAAGAGAAGTTTTGGGCTTTCATATAATTACAAACAAATGATATTTGAAATTTAATATGATTCACACGCGTTACGTGTACCACGAAAACTAGTATATATATATATATATACTTCAGGCTTTTATTGTTTTCAAAGAGAAGTCTCTTCCCAGGTGCAGATTTTAGGTATCTCAGTATACGATGAACTGCATCCAAATGGTCAGAACGAGGGTCATGGATAAACTGGTTAACCACACATGTTCATAGTAGCTGGACTTCCAAAGAAGCCACAGTTGTTGACACACAAGACGGGACCTTCAGGTGGAGCTTGGCAACCAGTCTTGTCATGGTCCATCTTTTTCAAAACTCCTGCATTATTTCTTCTATAGATTCTGCGGTAGAAATCCAGTCTAGACCTGTCATAACCTAATTTCTGTAAAAGAACATGTCCATGAACTCCCTTTAGCCCCAGTTCACGTGATTCCGAGCCTGCAACTAGTAATGTGAAAACAACTACTAGCAAGACCAGAAAGTTTCTTGCGGTTGGATTAGCCATTGAAAAGTGCTAATAGTTTGAACTGGAACTACACCAAAGGTTTAAGCAACAGCAAAACAAAGAACACTTTTTATAGGGAAAAACTTAAAACAACCTAAAACAACTCTAACACTTTATTTGACTAATAGTCTAACTCAAAATATCAGGATTAGCATCAAATATGAATTAAAATTTTAAATTTAGCAATAGTAACCTCCTTAAGAAATAAACCTTTTAGTTTAATTTAACTAAATAGATAGTTGTTTGTAAAACTATTATATTTAAGAACAATGGAGAAATATCAAATTTTGCAGAAAATGAGGAGGAAATATCATTGTTAATGGTTTGTCATACAAGAGAAGAAACCAACCCAAACCTGTGGTATTTAGACACTGACTGTAGCAATCATATGTGTGGAGGCAAGTCAACCTCCACCACTTGACCATCCAGGCATTCTGATTTACAATAGTTAAATCTACTTCTGACATAGATTTTGGTATTAATTGTTATTATAATTCAAGAAATATATGATAAAAGCATCAACTAGATGTACATACCGTGTTTCTGGTGAACAACTGTGTTAATGAAGCCAGATGCACTATGAATAAGCTCGCCACCCACTTGCTTATTTACTGCCATCGTCCGGTTGTTATGATGTTGCTTTCTGTCCGTAGTCTCTCATGTGTTTAGGTGACATTTTCATTCTCTGCTTGTAGGTCTTACCAGACGACATGGTTGTCTTGGCGGAACCTGATCCTGATGATATGGTTCAAGCAATTCAGAAGGCAATAACTATGCTGCCTAAAATTGATCCACAAGTCATGCACACTCGAGTGAGTGTCAAACTTGATTGTACTCTTGCAAAATTTTACATATTGACTGGGCAAACTTGTAGCTTTCTTTTCATTTTCTGTAGATGAGGAAACTCTACAACTGGCATGACTAAATTTTTCCTATGCTATATAAATTTCTGTTATTGGTGCAGAAATTTTACTCACTATTCATGTAAACGAGCCGTTGTACTTGATTTGCAGTATGAAGGCAACAATGAGAACGTGGACGTGGATGGGCTTGATGAGGACATGGTTCACGTGGATATAGTTTGATTTACATTATCAGAGCAAAATCAAGTTGTAGTTTGGACACTAGAAAGCTTTAAGCAGATAGCTACCCACATATTGACTTGGGAATTAGTACTTTAGCTGGGTTATTGAACATAGGACATCCATTGTTCTGGCCTTCACCAAGCTTTATTATCGTATAGGTCTTTCTTTGGAAATTTGAAATGATCAAGAAAAATGAAACACGTGATTTGGTTCCAAGACTTGATCATAAAAAGGTCAATGGAGTCAAATGGATTTAAAAAATTACACTAAATCCTGTGAAAACAATTCATAATCACAAAGTCAGGTTTAGAGCTATAGAGTAATATTTCTAAGAAGTTAGAGTTGATTACACTAATATCTTATTTAAGATTAAAAAGAGGTATAATTTGAGCAACCTGATGGTTTTGTCAAATTATACCTCTTTTTAATCTTAAATAAGATATTAGTGTAATCAACTCTAACTTCTTAGAAATATTACTCTATAGCTCTAAACCTGACTTTGTGATTATGAATTGTTTTCACAGGATTTAGTGTAATTTTTTAAATCCATTTGACTCCATTGACCTTTTGCTGCATTCTTTGGTAAAATATTTGAAGGAAGCTGCAATTAATTCATGCCTTTTAATTTGTAAGAATATTTGATGAATGGAGTTAAAAGTTCTTAGAAGATTCTTTGTTTGTCATGAACATTCAACTACTGGTATTCTAATCTTTAAACAATTGTTTCTTCTAGGAGGTATTTTTGCTGGGGTGACACTTGACTGGTTGTGGTTAATAGGTAAAGGATGGTGATTTCTTAGTCCAGCTAACTTGAAGAAAGACTTGGAATCATTCTTTAGAAATTTTGAAATTAAGCAAGATAAGCTGGAAATTTATTTTGTCTTCTACGCATTAATAATGCTCTGTATAGTTGTTTTGTTCTTTCCAAATTACGAATTACCTTCTTGTTTCTTCATGCTTGAAATAAACTCCTTAGTCAGAATGAAAGTCTTTGAATCATTCTTTAGAAATTTTCCATGATCTATGTAAAACTCTTTTTTTCTTGTAAGCTAGAAGGATTTTTTTTGAGTATTTTCAGGTTTCTGGTGTGAGACTAATCACTTGAGATTCTGTCAAACTTTTTTTTTAAGACAGAAGAGTTTGATATTTATTATTACTGTCATTTTTATAAAAGTTCGTGATATAATAATTAATGGAATAATAAAAATTTCTAAAAATTTATTATCTTATTTTCGAATTCAACTTATATTGTTATGATGACACCTAAAAAATTAATATTATTTTAAAAGATAAAATTAAATATTTTTGAAATTTTTATTTTTCATTAATGATTATATCATGAATTTATTAGTTTTTTGACATTATGTTATGTGAAATTGGTCCACTTAATCTATATTTTGAACTTCAAAATTTAAAGAAAAAGTAAAAGTGGTATAAAATATTTTAATTTAATATTTATAATCTATAAGAAGAAATTTAAAGGTATGACTTACTGGTAATGTAGATTTATTATAAAATTAGTTGATAATATTTAAAAAAAAAAAGAAAAGTAGAACATCCCGTCTCTTTTTCATTGGAATTGAAACACATACATTTACAAAATAAAACAATGAAAATCTGTCCAATAGAATTAGATATAGCTCGAATTTATTGCACAAATATTATATATAGCAAGCTTAAGAATTAGATGAAATAGAAAATCAGGAATACAATCTTTTATGACCATAGTAATTGACAAGGTAAAAACTTGGACAGCAGCAACTTAAATGGCAAGGCATACTTAATAAATTTTTAACATTATAATTTACTATTTTTGCCGAATATAAAGATCAAGATTAAATATTAAGAGAAATTCTCAAATTGTCAGCTATATAATTGCTTGCTGTGAACCTTACGATATTGAAAGTTCCTAACCAACTTCCAAAGTTTATTGGTGTTATACAAAAATCTAGGATCATATTTTGAATGATAAGTTTATTTATAAAAAATAAGAAAATTATTTTTCATCGTATAACTTACAAGACAACAAATTTTTTACGAAAAAAATAAAAAATTATGATATTTGGCATAGTAATAAGGTAGATACTTACCCAATTTTACTTAATATAAAAATGATATATATGGTCTAAATATTTGCACTACCAAATGCAGAAACTGCTAAAGCAGGTTTGGCATTTGCATTTGTACTGTAGTGTACAAGTCCCTTAGGAAATACTAAAATGTCCACCTGTTTGAAGCTTCTGAGTGTACAATTTGTTAGTGGTGTCAACAAAAACCAACTTCAAGACTGCCTTTCACAACAAACAAAAGCTCAGCTGAGTGGGGATGGGTGTGTAGTGGGTTAAGACCACCAGCAGGGTATTGAAGAACAGCCAAGGACAAACTTTGGCCATTTAGTGCTGGAAACTCTCCCATGCTAGCTTTTATAGCCTTAAAGTTTTGTGGGTTTTGAAAATAAGTGAATCCGCGTAATCAGGTGAAAGTAAATAAGTTACCATCTATGGTTCCATTAGAGTTTTCAGGATCTATGAAGGCCGATATAATGTCAGGATCGCTTGCTTGAGCTACCGAACAAACGGCAAAGACAGCTACAAGATTAAAGATAGCATGTTCTACCAAAAATGGAAAGTAAACTGAAGTTGAACTTAGCCTACATTTCTCTGAAGATTTTTAACAAGAAGAGAACTTTCTCAGTCATAAATAAAGCAAACCTCTTTTTCTTTGTGGTGACAGACCTACTTCACCTATTCCCTTTCATTTGAACGCCATTGGAGAAGCTAGAAGCTTCTATTTTCTTTTCCTTACTGCACGAAGACTTCATGAATTTTAGAAATTTCATCTTTCTCTTTTGTATTCGTTGTGGGAGGAGGATTGTAAGGAAGGAGGTTGATGCGCCATGAAGCTCTCCTGCGTTGCCAACATGGTGCAGGTTCTAGAACAAATGGTTTTTGGCTTCTTCTTTCTAGTAGCTCATGGATATGGTGAAAAGGAAAATTTAGGTGGGTTAGGAAGCTCTCTTACGTTACTGCTGAAATTTATATATATTTTTTTCTTGTGATCGAGTTGGGCTAGGTGATTTTCAGCCACCACTTCACGCCTCTGTGGGTGGCCGTGAGAAATGGAAACTTGAAGGGGACCAAATTCAGTTGGCACTTGGGGTGGTCACCAACTGTTGAGTGGCCTGTTTTCCATGAATTATGACTGTAATGTTACAGGGATAGATATTCAATTTTGATTGTGGTGGTTTACTGCACTTTTTAATAGTTGCAAAGGATATGAATTAGTTGATTGATTAAAGGTTGGGTTCACTCTAATGGGTATTAGAGGATTGAATCCATGAGATGGTGTAATAGGTTAGAAATGGAAGTTGAAACCAAGCTACTGTCCCCTGTTTTGGGACAACAAGCTATTTGCCTATCTTCTATATGTAATCGGTGAACTATAAGAAGAATAGATGAGTCTTGTATTATGGCAGGGTCACGGCAAGGATAAACAAGTAATGGACCAAGAGTGATAATTTAGGGGGAGTGATTGGTGTTAATTAGAAAAAAAAAATTAGGAAACTTTGTTAAATTGAGGAGAATAGAAGTTACAGATAAAAAGCAAAATGATCGATTTTCTAATCCAAGTGAGGAACCCACCATAAATTTTGGACAATTCCTGCTTAAGAGGTGAAGTTAGTGATGGAGGAGAAGAGACTATAGTCTCAGCAGCCACACTTAGTAGAAATGGATGGAACCGAATGGAAACAAAAGAAGAAAATAAGTAGATTGTATTAACAATTTTTATTTTGTGTGGCTTAAATAAATTTTATTTAGTAAATATATATGTATTTATATATCTTTGTATATTTTTATTTAAAATCATTAGTTTCTAACTTACTATATAACCATATACCTTGATTTACTTGTGATTAACATTTAATTGATATAAAAATCTATATCCAAATCACCCAATAAGGTCGTAATTTTAATTTATATATATATATATATATATATATATACTTTCTTACTCTAATTTGTTTCAAGAAAATCTATTACTTATATGATCACAAAGAAAATTTTAACTCTCAGATACTTGCCAATAATATATAAGTAAATTTTGGGATGACATCATTTTGCAAAGAGCAAAAGATAAATGGGACCTTAAGAAAATTGTGCATATAGTTGTTTGCTTTTGGACATATTGACCAATAGTTGCATGGCTAAAGATAAAGATGTCTCATTCTCTTGGTGAAACAATGCAATCTCATATATAAAATTGATAAATAATGGAGTAGCTAATTGAAAATGGCCGTACTATAATGGTTGATGGATAGGAAGACCAATCAAATAGACAACTTATTAACTTTCTTGTGTATTCTCCAAAAGGGACAGGTTTTGTAAAATTAGTTGATGTCACTGATGTTATGAAAAACGCCCAAACATAGCAATTTGTTTGTAGACATAGTTGAATGGGTTGTACAAAACAATGTCATTCAGCTTGTAACTGACAATGTAGCTAACTATAACGCTGCTAGAAGGCTTCTAGGTCATAAGTATCCCTCCATTTATTAGTCATTATACGTTGCACATTGTTTAAATTTAGTTTTAGGTGATTTTGGAAAGATGGAGCTTGTTGTAAGCCTTACAAGTCGTGCTTCCTTGGTGAAAAAGTTTGTTTATAATCATTGTTTTTTATTGGCTTGGTTAAGGAAAATAGATGGATGGACCAAAATAATACTTCCATGCCATACTTTCATTGCTTTGAAAAATATCTATAAGCATAGGGATGATTTACATGGATTGGTGACAGGTAAGACTTTCATTGAGTATAGGTACTATTAGGATAAAAAAAGCGAAGGATGTTATTGCTATTGTCTTGGATATTATATGTCTTGGAACCATTATGGTGTAGTTGTGCAAATCATTGCTCCACTTATATGCTCATTAAGAATTGTTGACTCTATTGAGAAGCCTTCTATTGATTATGTATATGTGATAACTCTTTAATAAAGAGTTATTTTACATTCTTTTATTCATATTAATTTAGCTATGTTCTAGAATTTTAGTTAGTTTTTGTTTAGATTTAGTTGAATTTCTAGTCGAGTCTATATTATATTAGGATGTTGATTCCTAGTTGTTTTAGGATTAGATTTAGGTGTTTTATAGGAGTTCTAACTTGTATTAACTTAGTCTTTGTGTTTTGAAGGTCTAATACAAGAAGGATTCCCATTAGGAGTCAAATTCGGGCTTAGGAGATTAGTGCCCCAATGCTAGAAAGTTACAGCCATAGCACCTGGAATTTCCAGGTGAGAGCCGTGGCGCCATAAAGTTGAGGTCGCAATGCCTAAGCTACTGCAACTTTGCCCAATTTTTTCTGTTTTTGAGGTCGTGGCTCCGAGAATCTTAGCTCGTAGTACTAGTGCTATTCCTAGTCTAAATTGAAGTGAAATTTTTTTAAGCCTATAAAAGAGGGATTACCTTGAGCTATCTGAAAAAGAAAAATTAATATTAGAAATGGATGCTAGAAAAGTAAAAAGTCATACTCTTAGCCAATGGACCTGCCCACGGGAGTTAGGCCTGCTCTATAGTGGGGCAGGGCCATCTAAAAGAATATAGGAAAATATCCCTAATTTAACTGAACAAAATTGTTAGTTCTGTTCTGATATGCTGTTATTTCAGATTCTATGCACAGCCCTAGGAATTATATGTTTGTATTTTGGGCATGTTCCAGTTTACAAGGAACCTCTGCTGAATTTTTTAGTAAATTGTTATGTATTTTAGTAAATGAATATTTATAGTTAACTTGAGTTTTTTTTTCTAAATTTTACTTTCATGCTTGAGTATTGCCATCAGTGAGGTTCTGTGAGGAGGTAATTGTATCACCTGCAGCAGAGATTTTGGTGTAAGAAAGGAGTAAGTAAAAACTGATCAGCATGAAAGATAGAACTGCCATTGTTTGCCAAACTCCCCTGTCTACCTCTTTGCTACAGAATTGGCGGTTTTAGTAGTTTCTCGAATGGCCCACGGCTCTACAAAAGTAGGGTGACGACTTTTAATAGCAAATGAAAACAAAGATACCATAATTTTAATAGAGGTTCACCTGATAACCTTACCTATCCTCCCTGCATAGCATCATGGCCTGTATACACACAATATGGATTTGTGAAGCTAGTTGTCCGAGAAATATAATAGTCATTGGCTGACCAATGAAATATCCACTGATACCATCACTACTAGTGCTATGTTAAGTTGACAATGATCTAACTCCTTTTTTATGGCAGCTTTCAATTTCATGTCATCCATAGAAGCTATGGTCTTTGAGTTGAGATGGGTAGTGGAGTTTCAAATATATAGATTGATTTAGGGTAAAAACAAGATTATTATAAATTTATTAAAATCAGGTAACATGTTGAAAAATATTAACAGTTGTGATAAAATCAACAAAAATGAATGGTGAATGATTCATACATATAGGCACGGTATTCAATATCCTACTTTTCTAATGCGTTATTGTATAACTCTCCTTAGAATATTGAAATATTTACAAAACATAAATATTACAAAACATAAAAAAAATTATAGTAGGTAACTTTGATGAGGCGAACAGCTGGTAGGTTGACATGTGGAAAAAAAAAATGCGAGCTACTAAGTAGCTTACTTTAATGATAGGGTACTAATCACTCACCTAAAAATATTAGTTTAGAAAATATTTATTTTTTGGCTTATCTGCTGTTTTGGTCATTCATGATTATATTAATTTTAGTTTAGATTCATTAAGAAATTTCTCAGTCAATTTTATCCTTCAAGATTCAAAAATTTTCAATCAAATTTAATTCTTCCATTCACATGTTATGAATTAACAAAATAACCAATTTAACATAAAAATAATAACATATATAAGTTATTTTTATATATTACGTGCAAAACTTATTTGATCATTAAATTATGTAGAATTACTGTATTTATGCTTAATGTGAAAATGAGATAATGTAATTTGATTGAAAAATTATGAATCCTAGAGGATGAAATTGACTGAAAACACTCATGGATGACTATAGTAAAAACTGAGGTAATTATGAGAAACTAAAAGAATAGTTAAGCCCAGGGCTATGCAAAGAACCTGAGATAAACCTAATACCCAAACCGAACTAGCAATTCGATTTGATTTAATTCTTGTTTTCTCATAATTCGGTTTGGTTTCGAGTAGTTAAATTTAGTACCCGATATTTTTGGTTTGGTTACGGGTAGTGAGATAGAATATTCATGGGTACCCGTAGTTACCCAAAAATCAAAATAACTAAATTACATAATATACTTTTTAAAGAATTTGTTATGTTGAATATATTGTTGTGTTAATTTATAATTTTATATTTTTATTTGTGTTGAATATGTTGATATATATATATATATTTTTTTTTTTTGTATTTATAATTTTTAAATTAATTTTAGAGAAATATTAATAAATTTTGGGAAATATAATTCCCGAACCAAATCTATCATATTTTTTTGGTTTGGGTACTTTTGGATAATGCCTATTTTTGGTTCGGTTCAAAAATTTTACTATCAGCAAATTATAGTTCACTTCAAGAATTGGTCAATACCCAAACCAAAACAACTCGTGCACATTCCTAGTTAAGCCTTGATTTTATGTTTTCTTCAATCTTATGAAAACAACAAATAAATAAATTAATAGGGTCAAAGACTTCTCTCTTTTATTTTTATGAGAGTTAGAATTCGGGTGCACCTTTGATATATTTGATGTGGTTATTTGATATTTGAATAAAAAAATTTGAGTAACTCAGCCCGAGGGAAGTTATTGTGAAATTTTATGCATTATTGGTGTGCCAGAGCAAAAAGGCCCTATGGAGGACATATAAATATGGTGAGTGGGTGCTGAGTTACTTCAATTATTAGCCATTTTGTTTACTTTGCTTGATTTGTTTGAACTATGATAATTTGTGAGTTGTGTTAGTTTTGCATTATATATATGTGTGTGAAATTTAATTATATGGTAAGGTATGTCAAATGTGAATTTACTAAGGAAATATGTTGCTTAAACATAATTTGTTATAATTATATGGTAGTTGATGCTAGTACCCTTTGGGTACGTCTTTCACTCACTGAGTCTTTGTGACTCACTCTTCTTTCATTTATGTTTTTTTTAGCACCAGCTTATTCTCAAACCCCTCCAATAGGACCTTGACTTGCTAATAACTGCTATGGCAATGTATTCATGTATGATCGTATACTTAAAGCCCAGGGATGAACCACTATAGTCACTTTAGGGCTTGTGGTTATGAAAGTTTGATTTGTGGGACATTGAGTTTTGTTGTGTTTCTTGAGCTCCTTGTGTATGTGTTGTAAATAGGATGTTGTTTTGTTTGTATAATTTAAGAATGTTCCACTTTATAAGGAACCTTTGCCGAATTTTTTTTAAAATCTATACTTTTTAGTAAATATATATATATTTTTTTTTTCACTTTTACAAAGCTTTCCTTGAACTTTTATATTTTAGGTAGTGTTTGTGTGAGCTCCTTTTTTATTCGAAGTCGGGGTTACGGAGGTTTGGGTATCCTTTACTCCGGCTAGTCATACCTTTGTGTGGGGTGTGACAAGTTGGTATCAGTGCTTGGGTTTAAAGGTTCATGACTGCAAGTATAGGATGTGGTTACTTTGTTTGCGTATATTACCCAGGGCATATGTGGACTTAGTAATACATCCTAATTTATCCTGAAACTTCAAGTTGTGATTCTACAATATATTGTTCTTTGCCTTATATGAAAATTGTATATTGAATTTGTTTGTGCTTGTTTTAAATATGATGTGGCATAATAATCATGTTGTTGGTCTTGGAAGCAATAATAAGGGGTTTACTAGTCCTCAAGCGTCAGTAGTAAGAGGACGATGTAGTAGAGGAAGAGCCGTTGAACAAGTTGAAGCGGCAATACCTGGTCCTAATTTAGAACAATTTGTGCAGGGACTCGATAAAGGTCAAAAGACAGTAGGTGACTTAGTTGGATTCTTGGCTCAGCAACAACAATCTCAACAAGGTCAACCACAATTACCTCAAGTTTCTCCTGCTTAGCCTTAACAAAAGGCAAATCCTCCAATTCTAGCTCAGCCAGATCGAGAAGTGTGTGTGACATTACATGATTTCAGAAAGATGCAAACAACCTAGGTTTTCTGGTGTGGATTCTACTCAAGATTCGTATACTTTCTTGGAAGAGTTTGATCTATTATTTATGGCAATAGGGTGTGACCTATTCGGGCAGTGGAATTAGTTAGCTACCAGTTGCACGATGTGGCATATGAATGGTATAAGGTGTTGGTGCAGGTCGAACTCAGCCGACTCCACTTGCTTGGCTTAAGTTCAGCAAAGCTTTAACTGAATGCTTTCTACCTGAGAGCGTGAGGGATAAGTATGCTCGGGAGTTTAAGCGGCTAGTTTAGACTAAAAGCGTGTTAGTGGTAGAGTATAAGACTTGAATCACCAAATTATCAATTGGAGAACTGATATTTAGAAAGGTAGTCAGAGCGAGAGAGCCATAAATAGTCTAGACATGAGGGTCCTTCAATCTCAATATCAGGTGGTTCTCAAAGGTCTGAAGGTGAATCTATCCCAGGAAATGGCAAAATCAAGGGAGTTTCTAGTCGAGCAGAGGTCAGGTTTGACAAAGCTTTGGAAATCAGTCATAAGTGGCATCGCCTAATGGTCCCCAAACCTTATAAGTTCTTATATGTCCTACTTGTGGTGTCAAACATATAGGGCAATGTAGAAGGGAGTTTGGTGTATGTTTCAAGTGTGGTGCAATGGATCATAGTATCAGAGATTGTCCAATTATAAATGGCTAGTCTTCTTCGGGCCGGACATCTAATTCAATTTAGGGTGGACCTCCGTTGCCTACTACTCCTGCTAGATTTCAGATGGTTCATGGTACTTTTTCTAGAGGTTTTCCATCTTTAGGCCGGGGTCAAGCCCATGTTTATACTATGATGACATAAGATGCTCAAGCTTTGAATGCAGTTATGCCAAGTAGATTATTTATTCAGTTAGTGAAGCTACTCATTCTTTCATATCTCTGCCTCTTGTGTGAAATGGCATCTGAGCCTCTTAAGGTTCCTTTAGTAGTTTCAACACCTTTGGGATGTAATTTTGGCAAATAGGTATATTACTTCTTGTGATGTAGTGGTGGTAATAGGTTATGTTATGCAGACCTGATAATATTAGACATGTTGGAATATGATGTTATTCTAGGCATGGACTGGTTGTCTAACTATCATGCTATGGTGGTTTGTCGTGAAAAAAGTGTCAAGTTTAGCATTCCTGGGAAGCTAACTTTTGTTTTCCAAGGGGATCGAAGTGAGTTTCTTCGCAAATTGATTCCTGCTAACCTAGCTATAAGACTTATCAGGAAGAAATATCAAGCTTATATAGCTATGTTGGGGATACTCAGTTGGAGTGCCTTTCTTTGGAACAAATTCCTGTGGTAAAGGAATTTTTGATTTGTTTCCTAAAGAACTGCCTGGTCTTCCTCCTAAGAGAAGATAAAGTTTGGCATTGATGTGTTGCCAGGCACTCAGCCAAACCACATACCTCCATACCATATGGCTCCCAATGAACTAAGAGAGTTAAAGGTGCAGTTACAAGACTTGCTAGATAAGGGGTTTATCCATCTTAGTACGTCTCCTTGGGGTGCTCCAGTTTTTTTTTTGTTAAAAAGAAAAATTGTTCATTCCAAATGTGCAATGATTATAAGTAATTAAATAAGGTCACGGTGAAAAACAAGTATCTCCTTCCTAGAATTAATGATTTGTTTGATCAGTTGCAAGAAGCTTAGAACTTTTCAAAGACTGATCTACGTTCGAGGTATCACCAACTTTGGACTAAGAAGGAAGATGTTCCGAAAACTGCTTTCCATACCCGATATAGACATTATGAGTCTTTAGTCATGTCTTTTGGACTCACCAATGCTCTTGCAGTGTTTATGGACCTTATGAATAGGGTGTTCAAGCATTTCTTAGATCAATTTGTTATTGTTTTTATTGATGACATTTTGGTGTATTCTCGGAGTAAGGAAGAGTAAGCATCTTCAAATTGTCTTGCAGACACATAGGGAAAATAAGCTTTATGCTAAATACTCTGAATGTGAATTCTGGTTAAATCAAATAGCCTTCCTTGGACATGTGATATCCAAAAAAGGAAGTAGTTTAGAATTGGCCTCGTTTAACTAATGTGTTAGAAATTTGGAGTTTTCTGGTTAGTTACTTTTCTCGAATTGCTCCACCCTTGACTTGATTGACTCAGAAAGGTGTTAAATTTGTTTGGTCAGAGGCATGTGAAAAAAGTTTTCAGAAACTTAAGATTTGTCTGACTTTAGCTCCAATCCTTACCCTTCCTTCTAGTATAAGGAAGTATATGGTATTTTGTGATGCTTCTGGTATTGGACTTGGATGTGTTTTGATACAGGATGAAAGGTGATCGGTATGCCTTAAGACAATTGAAGAAGCATGAATTGAATTACCCCACCCATGACTTGGAGATGACAGTGGTAATTTTTGCATTAATATGGAGGTATTATTTGTATGGAGAAACTTATGAAATCTTCATAGATCACAAGAGTCTTAAGTATATATTTAATCATAAATATTTGAATTTGAGGCAGCGTAGATGGATTGAGCTGTTAGAAGACTATGATTATTCGATTTCTTATCATCTGGGGAAAGCCAATGTAGTTGCTGATGCATTGAGTAAGAAGTCAATGGGTAGCTTGTCCCATGTGACAGTCGTACGTAGTCAGATAGTTAGAGAATTGCAAAGGTGTTTGGTATTATTAGCATATATTCAAGTGAAATCTAATTTGATTAAAGCTATTAAAGAAGCGCAGGCAGTTGACTCTGAGGTGTGTGCCAAGAAAACCAAGTATGATCAGTCTGCAATTAGTGAGTTTATGGTGAATAGTGAAGGAGTGTTAAAGTATCAAGATCGTGTGATTGTGCCATCTAATCCTGAATTGAGAAAGAAGATTCTTGAAACAGTTCATTGCTCATCATATATGATGCATCCCGGTTCTTCCAAGATGTATCAAGACTTGAAAAAGTTTTATTAGTAGGATGGTATGAAAAAGGATGTAGCGAATTTTGTTTCAAAGTTCCTTGTATGCCACCAGGTGAAAGCTAAACATCAAAACCCCCCGCGTGTTACAAAGAATAGATATTCTAGAGTGGAAATGTGAAGATTACTATAGACTTTGTAACAGGACTTTCCAAGACCTTTAACGGTTACTATTCAATTTGGATAATTGTGGATCAATTGACTAAATCAGTACATTTTCTTACGGTGAAAACTACATACTCAAAACATCAATATGCTAAGTTGTATCTGGATGAGATAATTTCATTGCATGGAGTACCTATTTCTATCATTTTAGACCGAGGTGCTTAGTTTACTACAGCATTCTGGAAATCCTTTTAGGAAGCACTTGGTACTCAATTGCTATTCAATATAACTTTTCATCCTCAAACTAATGGCCAGTATGAGAGAACTATACAAACCTCGGAAGATATGCTATAAGTTTGTGTGATGGATTTTAAAAGAAGTTGGGATCAGCACCTGCTATTTATGGAGTTCGCTTGTAACAATAGTTATCATAGTAGCATTTAGATGGCACCATTTAAGGCTTTATATGGAAGAAAGTGTAGATCACAAGTTGGATGATTTGAAACTGGTGAACATCAGTTACTAAGACCAGAGTTAGTTCAGGATGCTATAGAGAAAGTACAAATTATCCGAGATAGGCTAAAGACAGTTCAAAGTAGATAGAAATCTTATGCAGACAATCTTTGAATTGAGTTAGAATTTGAAATGGGTGATCAAGTGTTTCTAAAGGTTTCACCTTTTGAGGGCACAATGAGATTTAGCAAGAAAGGGAAGCTGAGCCCAAGATTTATAGGACCCTTCCAGATTTTGGATAAGGTTAGAGCTGTGGTGTTCAGGTTGGCATTACTACTGGACATGGACAGAGTACATCCAATTTTTCTTGTGTTTATGCTTCAGAAGTATTTGACTTATGAAGAGCAACTTGTGGCAATCATAAATAGACAAGTTCATAAGGTTCGATCGTTCCTTCTGTGAAAGTCGTCTAGCAACATCATAAGGAACAATAAGCCACTTGGGAACTTGAGATGCAATAAGGCAACAATATCCATATCTTTTTGAATGATTCAGGTAAATGATGTAACTGTAATTTTTCTGTTGAAATACGGGATGAATTTCTTTTAAAAGGGGCATAGTGTTATAACCTGGTGCCGTAACATTAAGTTTTAGAGATATTATACAACTTTTAGTTATTAAAACAACAAATAAATAACTAAATTAAACAAACAATATAAGTATACATATATCTATATCCAATTTATATTTTTATTTGACTTTTCCATTTGCTTTTCCCCATTTCCTTCTTCTTCTTCTTCTTCTTCTTCTTTTTTTTTTTTTTTTTTTTTCCACCTTTCTAATTTTTGTTTTTCTTCCACCAAGCTGCCTCCCCTGTTTTCGCTAGCCTTCCCTCCCCTGTATCTCTGCAACTGCAGCCTCTTTTGCAGCAGTTGAGACCCCCATTTCTTTGTCACCTTATGCCTTACTTCCTCTCTAGTAGTGCATGGCAGTCTTACGCCCTTGACTGCAGCAGCCTTCTACCCTTGACAATAGCATCAATCGGCACTCATCAACTCTTGGTTAGCTACTCGGCCAACTCTTGGTTGGGTAGCATCCAACCATCTCAAATCCAAGTAACTTCTTGTTTCTTGTAATTAATTCCTTTTTCTCTTTGTTTTGTTGAGGATTAGAGGTAGTGTTTGAGTGGGTGTGAATGGAGGTGTATGATTAAAGAATAAAAGTGATGGGTAAATGGTTAATGGAAAAGGAAAGATCTTGGAATTAGTTGGATTGAAGTTGCATCATTCAAGCTTTTAATTGCTCCTAAATAGTTAATCCAACTTTGAAGTTAATGTTTGAGTTATGGATAGTTTTGAGTTTAAAGAGTTAGAGCTTGTTTCCCTTGGTGTAGATACAATAAGATATATATACAAGAATTGGAATAAAAAGGTTCCCTTAAGGTGTTTGACAAAATGCCTAAAAGATTTGAAATGTAATATGATGAATGAAACTTTGTGTATTCAAGTTTTTATGATTAAGGGCTTATAACCTATGAAATTTACAAACTACATGATATTTGGAAAATGTAATTTCAGCTCTGGAACGTAACGTCAACTCAACGATGCTTTTGGAACCAAGAGGAAGCCACAAACAAAATCCATAAATTTGTGAGTGAAAGATACTACCTTTTAGTACTAGTTGTATCTTGTAATATTTGTATATACATGTATATAATGGTTGAGTGAAGATGTTTAATACTTTGAGTTGAATTATATGATATGAATATTATATATTTACAATTTTTCTATTTAGTGTGTTGTATGTTGGTGTGAATGCTTGTATGTGATGGATAGGGCCAAAGATTTCATTTTATGTGAGTTAGAATCCAGGTGCATGTAAGATATATTTGATGTGATTATTTGATATTTGAATAAAAATATTCGAGTAACTTAGCCCCGGGGAGGTTATTGTGAAAGTTTATATATTATTGGTGTGTTGGATCAAAAAGGCCACGAGGAGAATATATAAATTCGGTATGCTAGTACTGAGTTACTTCTATTATTGGCCCTTTTGGTTGCCTTCTTTGATTTGTTTGAACTATGATCATTTGAGTTATGTTAGTTTTGCATTATATATATATGTGTATGTTAAATGTAATTGCATGGTAAGGTATGTCAAATATTTTATAATTATATGGTGATTGATGCTAGTATCATTTGGGTACATGTTTCACTCAATGAGTCTTTATGACACTCTTCTTTCATTTATGTTTTTTTTTAGCACCAAGTTCTGCTCAAACCCTTCCAGCAGGACCTTGACTTGCCTATAGTTGTTACGGCAAGATACTTGTGTATGATCGTATACTTGAAGCCCATGGATGAACCACTGCAGTCACTTTAAGGCTTGTGGTTATGAAATTTTGATTTGTGGGACATTGAGTTTTGTTGTTTTTCTTTATTTGGATGAAGCAGAGCTCCCTGTGTATGTGTTGTAAAAAGGATGTTGTTTTGATTGTATAATTTGGAAATGTTCCACTTTATGGGAAACCCTTGTCAAATTTTTTTATAAGCTATATTTTCGATATATATATATATATATTCACTTTTACAAAGCTTTTCTTGAACTTTTATACTTTAGTTAGTGTTTGCGTGCACTTCTTTTTGATTTGAAGCTAAGGTTACGGAGATTTGGATATCCATTTCTCCGGCAAGTCATATCTCAAAGATAATTATGTATTTAGATTTGAAACTTTTAGTTTTTATTAATAAATTTATTTTTAATCGCATTTCAAATTTTACTAATTTAATTTTTTTTTAATTATCAAAAAATAAATATTTTAACAAATAATTATACATATATAATTTAATTATTTAAACAATTAAACCCATTAAATTTTCTATTGTCTAAATTACACTTAGTCTTTATAATTTGATCAAAAATTTAATTTTGCCCCTATATTTCAAAAAGTTAAAGTGTTGTCCTTAGAGTTCTAAAAACAACATAATGTAGTCTCTACCATTAATTTTTATCAGATTTAACTTAGCATGAGATGACATGTTAAACTAATATCATGACACATAAATAAGTAATGTAAAACACTGTTTGTCACATCACCTACCGTTCAATTAGATTTGATTGAATATAACAGCAAGAATCACATTGTATTGTTTTAAAAACTATAAGGATGATATTTTTACTTTTTGAAAAATAGGAACAAAATTAAATTCTCAGTCAAACATTAAAGACTAAAAGTGTAATTAATTTTGTTTATTTATTTAAGATTTAACACATCTTTAGTCGTGTCAATTTAACAACTATATTGCTTGTCTTATCGACAAACAATTTGTTCAAGAGATAATAAGATTCAAATCTCATTCGTTTGACTTATTTATAATATAAAAAAATATGAAAAAAAAAAAGGTTGACTCATATTTTTGTCTCATCTAATTTCACTCAAATCTAAACAATTACTTTAAAAGCATCCAAACATAAAAGACATGCACATAGGGTTGGCAATGAATCGAGTTAGCTCGCAAACTGCTTGCAAGCTAACTCGTTAAGGACTCAACTCGAGCTCAACTCGTTTACTAAACGAGTCAATCTTGAATTTTATTTTGAGATCATTTATTAAAACGAGCTGAGCTCAATCTTTTCAAAACTCGACTCGTAAACTCTTGAACTGGCTGGTTTAGTATTATTTAATAAAAAATTTATTACTTATATATAAATTTATAATAAATTTACTCACATACAAAATTTAACAGAAGTTATAATTTGGTTGATAATAAGTTTTGCAAAATGTTATTAAGTAGATCATGGATTTAACTTTTTTGACCACAGAATCCTTTTAGAATTTTCAAAAAACATTCAAGAACCCTTAATGAGCCATGCTTGAGCTTAGGATAAAACTCACGAGTCTTTAACGAACACAAGCCAAGCTTAAACTTGTCTAAAACTTGTCGAGCTACGCTCAACTCAAACTTAACTTGTTGCCACCCCTACACACACACACTCACCACAAGTAACTATCCAAATAAAGCCTAAAATCCAATCCCTCAGGGATGTAATTCAGATGATTTTACACCCATGTATAATTTGAACATGACCTTACAAAAAGATGCCAGAAAAATTAAATCAAAGACTATATAGTTTCTTTTATGAAAGAATAAATCGTCACAACTACAACCATAACTACATCTAATTCTACGACAACTAACTCATAGTGAAATTGTAGCAAAAGAGTTAAGCGAGAACATTATTAGAGAAAATGAGTAGGGAATTCATAACAGGTACAATCCTTCGACCATTCCAAAGAAAAACAATTGGACGCACTATGGCAGGTTTATCAATGCACTCATACCCATCACAGTAGGTACTTCTCAACCACAGTGCGGCCGAACTTTTGTTGTACATCCTTTGGAGTTTCAATCTGAAATGAATACAAAGCAAATGAAATTTCAGAGAGCAATTTTACTTGAAATACTACTAAATTACTAATATCATCAAAAATCGGCTACTCACTGCATTTAGAGCCTTGAATAGAGCCTTGACTGTATTGTGAGGATTTCTTGAGCCAACAACCTATCAAGACAGTTTATGCGAGTGAAGTATAAGATTGGAGGTCCAACCTTCTGAATTCAATTTTTATTGACAGTCAATTACCTTGGACTTCACATTCTTAAAACCCGCTAAATTCAATATGATTTGGATTATTCGGCCAGCTTTCATGCCAGTCGTAGTGGGTGCAGGCCAGAGATACACCTGGGAGAAAATAATGATTAATAAAACTTATAGTAAGTTACACAATAAATCTAAAGACATGAAAATAAAAGAAAAGGAAAAGGTAGGAAGGAAGGAATTGTATGTCAAGACTCGAGAAAAGTGGATAATACCTTGGTCTTTTTGTATGTTGTTTGAACTGCATGTGCAATTGTATGTTCCTCATGTCGTTCGACATAGTGAAGATTCTGAAAGCATTTCTCGTATGCCTTATTGTTGTCAAAAAGATCAGTAGGTTGACCCAACGAAAAAACAAGAAAGTAATCAGTAGGTACTCAGCTCAACTAAGCCTTAAATAGTCAGTGTCATAAGAAAATTTTCATCCACTATCACAACATACAATAGGACAGTAAGATATGATGAACATAGGCTCTTTAAAAGGATGCTCAAAAAAGCAAGATATCTATAACAAAATTCAACATCAGAGATAGATTATGCACAATGTATCATTTTCCATTAGTTATTAACAGCAGAAATCATTGCTGAAATAGGAATAGAAATCATTATATACAAAATTACCAACTAGCTGTGCAACTTTTCAATCAAACATAACTAGGTGTTCAGATTTATCATAATATCTCATTTAATTTGAAAGTTATGTCTCATAATGACCTTTCCTATTCAAAAATGCGTGTTTTAAAATCAAATAGTTTTTAATTGCATAATGCATCTATTAGATGGAAGTTCCCTCGGAAAAAAAAAAAAAAAAAAAAAGGAAAGAAAAAAACAGAAAAAAAATACTAGGACACTAAATGTGGGTCCCCTTACGGCCAAGGGCGGCTTCAGAAAATAAGATGACGAGAAACCATACAACAGGAAGTCAAACTAGTTTTTCTTGACTGCAATTTTTATCTTAATATACATATGTAATATAATTTTTCATCAGTTACAGCCAAATTGGCCTAGGTCCTACTGAAGTTTGGGGAAGAAAAAAAAAAGCAACATAAAGACAAAATATGGAGAAAAATCATCTCTTCCCATTTTATAGGAAGCTTGTTGATCCGTAGATAAAATATTGGCAACTATCTTCTACTAGATGATTTGAAAACTCACATCCGAGAACATTGAAATTGTCTACAACTATGCCAACTATATATTACCTTGACACAACAGTAGAGGAACGGCAGGGGTGACAAAGATGATCTAGCTCCTCCTAATAGTGTCAGTATGGGTATCACGTGCTTCACTACTAGGTTGGTGTTTTATAGTCAATAGACCAGTTAAAATTCAATACCAAATCTTAATGCCCCAAGTCTCGACAATTTGTTAGTTCATGGTGCTATGTTTCAGGTTCCATTATACTTGATATCTACAAAACTGAATTTATGTATGGAAATTCCGTGGTCTAACTCAATGCCGTAAATCTAAGATCTGATTGATGTTTCTTTAAAAAAAATAAAAAAAATAAATCATATTGAGCCCGAGGGCGACATTAACAGATCTTGTTATGTTTTGCAAATAATTATAAATGTGTAAAATTCTGGGAAACTCCAAGATACGTTAGATTAAGGAATCAGGCATACAAGGAGAGAATACCCATAAATCACTGCAGGAGAAATAAACAAATTTTAGCAACTCAACAAGATAATGACTACCTAATGAAGATGAAAGCTGAATTAGAGGAAGGGAAGGCAGTAAACTTCACAAATACAGATGATGGGTTACTGAAGTACCAAGGAAAATTATGTGTTCCAAATGCAGTAGATTTGAAGCAACTAATAAAAGATTAAGCACACAAAAGTGGATACTTTATACACCTTGGTTCCACCAAAATGTATCAAGATTTAAAGAAGATGTACTGCTGGCATGGCATGAAAACTGAAATAGCAGAATATGTGAGCAAATGCTTGACTTGTCAAAGGGTGAAGATAGAACATTAGAGGCCTTCAGGTATGCTGCAACCACTAGAGATACCTGAGTGGAAATAGGATAGTATCTCAATGGATTTTGTGTCAGGGTAGCCAAAAATATCAAGTGGAAACAGATGGGTGACAGGAATATAAAGAAGGTTTAGAGGAAGTACGAGACCAACGTGGAAAAACTTGATGGAACTTTGATGAATATATAAGAAATATCACAGTTTATTTTATAGTACTTCTTTTCACTTGTCATAATATAAATTAATCAACCTCTCTGTCTCAAAATAATCACGGGTAAGATTGCGTGACAAAAATGAGTGAATCTAAGGGAGGGGAAGAGTGTGCCTATGTCACTGCTGCACTTAAAGGAAACTAAATTTTTCTCATGTATGACGAAAGTGAAAAGACAAAAGGATGTAAGCTTGATCTTTGATGAAAGTGTGAAGACACAGAATACTAATGGACCTTGTCAGGACGGAAGCTTCAGAAATATAATTCCCTTCCTGACAAACTGAATCTGACAATCTATAGCCATATTCACTTTGTCAGGAATAAAAAAGAAGATTAGAATTTTATTGTATTGAGTGTTTTCATTGCTCGAACTGGAATTAGTGTGGTAAATACCACTCACTCCTCCCAATTCTAAATCCAATATCTAAAGGGTTTACCTTTATGGATTTGATGTCAGAATACCCGCCACCTATCCAGTAAAAACAAATCATTGCCAGTGAAATGAGTCCCACCAAAGACTTCCTAACCGACAAAATGAATCCAAAAATTTATAGCCATATTCAGTTTATCTGGAATTATAAAAGGAAGATCAGAAATTTATTGTATTAGAGTGTTTCCACTGCTAGAACTGGAACTAGTGCGATCAGTACCGCCCTCTCCTCTCAATCTAAATCCAATATCTAACATAATAATCATGACCTTCAAGTATTTGACGTCAGAATGCCTGCCCCCACATAGTAACCAGCAAAAATACAACATTACAAGTGAAATGAGTCCCACCAAAGACTTTGTCTTTAATGATAAGGAAGTAAAAATCAACCTTACCAATAGCACCGTATGGTTATGGCTGCATCCCAGTGATGTAAAAGCTGGATAACATGGTAGTGACACAATTAAATTAGGTAAAGCACAATGTATGAATGTTGTATCACACTCAAGGAATTGAGTTCTATGGGGATTGCAAGTGAGACATATGTTTCCTGAGGTACTCATCCCAACTTGTCCTACCATTTGAGCTAACCACATTGGAAGCATGCATGATGCATTGAATATAATCTACCATGTAACGGAAAAAAGTATAGCCTATGGCCAAAATCTAAATGCATCAGTAATTAAACATGAAATTCCCAAGTACAGACATATTAAATCAACAATCTAATGCAAAATCAGATCAAGAAGAACTTGAAAAAGCTTATAATATATGTGGATGTGGAGATGATACCTTCTGAAGAGCAATAGGGATTGCAGGGCCTTTAGCTTTTGCAAAACCAATAACACCGTTATAATTCCCACAAGCTATCATGGCAGTGTACTTAACCACTTGGCCCCCCTAGATAATTTAAGATGAGAAATAAGTTAAAGAGAGTATAAGGATTTTCAACAAAGGAAATTAAGAGGCTCTGAATACCTTTGTAACTTTACAAGTTCGGTTCACATCAATCAATCTGAGATCAAATCCCTGCCAGGAATCACAGGAACCCAAATGAAAATGGATAACAAAAAGAAAACAAAACAAATTCACTTATAGATGTTGAGAATGCAAACACAGACAAGAAGATGCAGAGAACAAAAGGCATGGATGCAGAAAAGCTATAATATAATAGAGTAGTATCATCAAATTACAGATTTCCACAAACAGCAGAATTTTATTCAAGACCAAAATCACTTATCATGAATACTAAAGTTTATTACATAAAATTTGAAGTACAAGGAAGAGAATAAAATATCAGGAAGAGAAGAAAAAAAAATAGAATAAAAAACATGCACAAAACATCTATAATGGAATGTCAACAAAACTCTTCAGTTATAAAATTTGCATGATAGCATTAATATGCCATTATCTTAAGTTGGCCGCTTTATATACATGAAGTACTACTACTCCCCATATTTCCTACATGCATAGGCCTGCCTACATGAAAGATAATTAGAATAGGAAAGAAAGGCAGCTAGGTTCTTACAAGATTTTTGCAATCAGACTGTTAAAAACTAGTATTGCAGCCTACTTTAAATACAGAAGCCAAATTTGAATCCCATCAAACACTATATATCCTATTATAACTATAGTAACCAACTTAGTTGCATGATAAGCATTTCAAAATCTTTTCAAACAAATATATCACCTAATAATAATGCCAACCAGTTTACCCAACAAAGAGTAGCAGTTGCCCTGGTACAACTTCCATATATGCAAGGAACAGGGACTTCAAGGAATGGATGAAGAATATAAGCCATTAACTATTCTATGGATTGATTGTACTTCAAGTGAACCCAAGGGCTAAAAGAATGAATTTTGATGTTACAAATTTTCAAATGAAACCAACTGCATTAAATTGTAATTAGAAAAAAAACAAGAAATTAGACTAATTCTCAAGCCTGAGATTTGCTGAAGTTTCAATATTGTAACATTCCTCACATAGAAGATTTGAAATTCCATCAGACATATCACATGCATATGGAGGAATTACAAAGATTGATTACCTAAAACCAAAAGTGCCTACGGAAGAAAAAACACATTCATTTTAACACATTTAAAAGAAGAAAAAGAATAAACTAGTGAGTAAAAACGAAAAGAAATTTAAGAATTTTATGGCCAAAAATGCTCAATTATCACAGAAAACATTGCTTGTACTAAATAAAATGTTCACTGGTCACCATTTAAATGGAAAAAGAGGGAGGAAGAAGGGGAAATCAAATTATCAAGCCAGAAAAGAAAATTTTCAAGATATCAAGTAACTTTTTTTGTTAAGAATTTAAGTTATCATTCCAACTAAAAGAAATCATAACAGGTTCATGTATAAAATTACTTTCCGATAAAGAGGTCTTCTTTTCTTCTCTGTTAAAGCATTTCTCTCCTCTGCAAGATCTCTGATCTCTTCCTCTAGGACCTTACCCTTCTTTCCAAATGTATGATCTAGCTCTGCTAGCTTCTTTTCTAGTTTCTTGTCTATGGCATTAAGCTTCTCCAATAGTATATCATCCCTCTCTTTCATGTCATCAAACTCTTCATCATCGTCATCATCAAGAACAGCACCTTCTATCATTTTCTTCTCCTTTTCAAATCCAGCATCTTCTAGGACATCATCAGAAGGCCCACCACCGTCTTCGTGCTGAATGACCCCATAATTGGCAGGATTATTAGGATTATAAGCTTCTTTCCACTCCACCAATCTCATAGCCCTGTTTAATTTTTGCTGAAGAATGAATTTATCCTTGCCCTCAGCTACTTTCAGGCGATTCATTAACTCGCCAATGACCCTATATTCTGGACGGAGCCCAAAGTGCTTTTGCTCAAACTTGTCAATTTTATTCATCCATTTGAAAGCATCATCAAGAGTCTCTGTGAGTAAATGTGGAAACATGAAAAGAAAGCTTATTTTACTAATTTTGTACAAACTTACATATAAGGTCACAGCCAATAACATATAACCTATCACCTATCACAAGCATGTTAAAGAACTTTATACAATGGAATGCACATTTCCAACTGGTTTGATAAAATTATGGAATGAATAATTGAATTTTTCAGTATTCAGAATTCAGATTTTACTTATTAAAAACTAATAACCAAACGTAAATTAGTACCAAATAACAACGAACGATTGAACATGACTATATAGTTTCCTAAGCATAACACATTGAAGAAAAAGAAACTATGTATCTTATCAGGTTTTACATATAAAAACTAATAATCAAAAGTAAATTAGTACAAATAAAAAGAAGATTGAACATAACAATATAATTTGCTAAGTATAACACATAAAAGAAAAAAAAAACTATTTATTTTATCTCAAGTTTTCAGTTGATCCTGTTTCTCTTCCATCTTCAAATCTTAGAATCTACTCCCTCCATGTTCAACAAAGAATAAGAAAAATAAAGAAAAAATAGAAAGGAGATTTTGATTGCAGTGAATTAAATCTAACTCAAAATGTCATTGATCTTATGTCACCATTTTCTCTAAGGAACAAACCCTGACAAAAAAATTTGGACTCGAAAAAACAAACCAATACCAAAAAATGTGAAATAAATAAATAAATAACAACCCAATTACCAGCATCAGTGAAGTTCTTAAGCAACTCTTCGTGCCTCTTGAATTTCCTCTCGAATTGGTCTTGCCTCTTACTGATAGCCTCCGCAGTATTCCACTCATCATCATCGTCACTCTCGGAATCCGTAGGCTCTTCAACCATATTCAAGTTCCCAGTCTCCTTCAGCTTCTTCTTTTCGAGCTTCTCTATCAATTGTCCTACACCCATATAGTCCTCCTCATCTTCGGCATCAATGTCCTGGGTATCTAAGCCAGCTCTTTTCCTCTGCTCTCTTTCTCTCTGTCTGTCCCTCTCTACCTCGACCAGAAGGTCTTGGACCACTCTGGAATCAGTGCAATAAAATGATTTCCCCTGAAAACAGAAGCTCGGTGATTGGCTGGAAGTAAAGTGTGGAGAAGTAGTGATTTTCCGGGAAACCCCAATTTGGGGTTTGGTGGATTTTCTGAGAGTTTGATTGAGGATGAGACGCGCCCACGAAAACGAAAACGCTGGTGATTTGGCGTTCATTGTCGTTCTTACTGTTATTGACACATTTGAATGAAAATGAAGATGAGATATGCTGAGAAAATTTGAAAAGAAAATCAAGGAAAATATTTTAGCAGGGACTAGGGTTTTTCTGTGGGTTTTTGCGAGAGAATGGGTGTCATATCACAGTCTCTCAGTCTATTGCAGCTTCCGGGCTGGGTTTTGCAATTCAACGGCACCAGTAGTCGTGAAGAGTCCATTGCATATTATTCAGCCCGGCACTTAAGTATTAAATGGCTTGACTCAAATCATATAATACTCCAAAAAAGTATTTATGATCTTTATGGAAACTAATTTTCGTAATACACGACATGAATCTAATTGATGATATATATATCTATTTATTAATAATTAATATAAATATTAAGAAATTATAAAGATAGAAAAAAAAATTAATATAATAATATTATAATCTTACAAACTATATTTTTAATATATTTTTTCCATTCTTAGCATTTAAAAGAAAATTGATTTAAAGTATTATAACTATTTGAAATTTATTAAATTAAAAATATTAAAAAATTGAGAAATTCAATATTAATTACTATTAATATATAGTTATTAACAAATTTTAGATTTTATTAATATTAAAAAAAATTATGATAAAAAAAAATTAATAGTCATAAAATAATTACAATTATATTAATATTAAAATAGAAAAAAATTATGAAAGTAGTAAAATAAAAAATAGAAATTTTGAAGCAAAATAACAATTAAAAGGTATTTATGCAATAGTAAAAACTAATAGGGTATTTAAGAAAATAAAATTGCTTCCATTAAAGTTAAAGCAATAATATATAATCATGAAAATTATATTCTAAATATTTCTTAATTCATAGTATTTAAAAAAAATTATTTCAAAATTTGAGAAGAACTAAAAAATATTATAATTATTTGGTACCTATTAACTAAAAAATTTCAACATTTCAAAATTCAATATTAACTAATACTGACATATAAATATTGAAAAATATATATTTTTTTTTATGATATAAAGTTAAACAACAATATTATAATCATAAAAACTATACTCTTAATATTTCTTTTAATTCATAGTAATTTTTAAAATTTTAATTCTTAAATTTGAGAAAACCTACAAAAATTAAGATTATTTAGTACTATTAGATAAAAAAAAAATCAGAAATTCAATTTTAATTGCTATTAGCATATAATTATTGAAAAAGTATAGATTTATTAATATTGAGAAGAATTAATAAAAAAGAAATCAATAGTCCTAAAGTAATTGTAATTCTATTCATATTAAAATTGAGGAAAAAAAAGAAAAAAAATAGTAGTTTATTTGAAGCAAAATAATAACTAAACATAATTATGTAATAATACAAACTCATAAAGGTATAAAAGAAAATAAAAAAATTTCTACTTCAAAGGTTCTTTTATATATAGTATAGATTATTGTTTTGATCTTTCATAATTACTTTATTTTTCAATTTAATACTTTACTAATTTATATTTTCAACACATCTTTCAAGATTTAATTTTTTATAATGCCATTCAGTATTTAAATTTTTTTCTAAACAAATTTTTGATGCTATAAATCCTCAAGAACAAAATTAGAATATGTTATAATTCTCAAAAATCAAAATAGTAATTAAGCCTTACCCAATAGGAGTTGGAGGTATTAAAACGCTGTTGTAGTTTATATCTGAGATTTCGGTCTTTTGTTATATCTTAACCAACAATATCATGTATCACTTAGGTAAAACTATTAAGTTGTGTTTGGTTGCACATAGTGAATAAGATAAGATAAGATAAAAAACTATTAAGTTGTGTTTGGTTGCACATAGTGAATAAGATAAGATAAGATAAAAACTATTAAGTTGTGTTTGGTTGCACATAGTGAATAAGATAAGATAACATATTCAGTAAGTATTAATAAAAATTAGGATGTGCAGATAATTCTTATCTTATCCTATGTTTGGTGCATGATGGGATAAAAGGCAAGATATAATTGACTTATCTCTCTTAACTATTTGGTGCAATATTATATTATATTGGATATGAAAAACTCTAATACTATTTTGACAAAAATATCACTAAATAGAAGAATCATATAACTCATAAAAATTTATAAATTTTTTTTTTAGTTCATAAATATATTTATACTTTATATTTTATTCTAATTGTTTATATTTTTTATTATATGTATATTATTCTAATATTTTTGAATGATATATATATATAAACATAATTATTTTTAAAAATATTATAATAATTATCATGACACAAAATATTCTTAAAATAATATATTTATAATATTTTTTACAATGTTGACTTTTAAATTATTATAATTTTATAAATAAAAAAAGAAAGAAAAATTTGTTTTAGTGGCAAGTGAGATGAAATAACATATTTTATATTTTTTATAAAAGAAAAAACATTTTTTTTGGTATCATTTTGCCTTATTTTTATTTTTTCTAAAAACGTTTTCAACGAAGAAAGAGAGTTGTTGAAAAAAGAGAATGGATTGTAATAATTTAGAAATTTTTTATGTTGGTTCATAGTTTTCTTATCTTATCTGTCATAATACCATAACTCACTTAAAGATAGAATAATTTTACTTCAACGGGATTAAAGCCCCATTTAGATTTTTTTTTGTCTTACCCAGTGATATCTACCAAACTGTTGATTAAAGATAAGATAGAAATATCTTATTCAACTACCTTATCTAGTATGCCAAACACAGATTAGATTATGAGAATTTAATTAGATTGTCAAAAAATCTTTTGAGATATAAAAAGTTGTTTAAAGGTCCATCCAAATGAAGAGAATTGAGGTTGGAATTGAGAATTGAAATACTTCCCAATTATAATTTTTCAATTTGAAGTACATTTTGAATTATCAACTCAAGTCCACGAAATTGGAAAACAACTATAAAGCCCTATATCCTATTCTTATAGTTAAATCCTAAATATCACAATTTTAACTACTTTTATGTAGGTTAGTTTGTTATATGACATCATTACCATCCACCCACCCATGGTGACACATTTTGCTAAATGACCTGCATATTCTCTACCTGCCGCTAACCATTACCCACCTCCTTCACGAGCTGCCAACCACCATCTAGTATATATCCACCTCTTCCACCCACCGTTGAGCATAGCCATTGGGCACCAAACATTGACAACCATATCACTACCTCCCGATAGCTTCATCGGCAACCACCATCATATGGGAATTACTGGAATTGGAAACAAACACCACCAAAGAAGATTACCACGTACAATCATCGAAAACCACCATTAGCAGACATAATTATCATTAGGGGTGGCAATGAGCCGAGCTAGCTCGTGAACAGCTCGTCAGCTACTCTTTAAGAGCTCGGATCAAGCTCGGCTCGTTTTTTAAACAAGCCGATCTTGAGCTTAATTTTAAGCTCGTTTAGTAAAACGAGCCGAGCTCAATCTTTCCAAAACTCGGCTCGTGAGCTCGTGAGCTAGCTCGTTTAATATTATTTAATAATTTTTTTTATTATTTATATATACATTTATAATAAATATATTTATATACAACAAAACTAACACAAATTGTTACTTGATTTAGTGGTAAACTGCACAAATTTTCACTAAGAGGTCTTGGGTTCAACTCTCCTTGCCTACAAAACATTTTTAGAATTTTCAAAAAAAATTTACGAGCCAAGCCGAGCTTGAATATTTGCTCGCGAGCCCTTAACGAGCTTAGGCTCGCGAGTCTAAGACGAGCTCGAGCCCACCTAAAGTGAGACGAGCCGAGCCGAGCTTTGCCAAAGCTCGGCTCGTTGACACCCCTAATTATCATCATCATCGCCAGAGATTACTACCATCAAAGACGAAGAGACTGTCACCACAATAGGGGACTGTCAAATATTACAACCACCACTGTAAGGGTTTGTCAAAGATGATTACAATTGTTAGTGGATAACTAAAAATGAAGACGACTTTTTATGTCGAGAACTAAAGAGATGATGACCATTGTTAAAAATTGTCGGAAGCACATTTTCAATTATTTTCTTGTAATCCAAACTTGTATACTTTAATTCTAACCAATTCTAAATTTACAATTTTCTATTCCGAGTAACAATTATACATATGTCATCTAATGGCATTGAACAAACATACATATGAAATAGTCAACAAGCAACTATGCAAATATGTTCTTTCTCAGTTTATAAATGATTATCTAAACAACATTATTATTTTTTGGATAAGAATTATTAATAACACAAAACTAAGATATAAATGACATCACCTAAATGTTGTTACTTTAAAAAAAAAAAAAAAAAAAACCAATGTGTTAGACTGCTTAGCAGGTAAAAATAATATGGGAATAGTGTTTTGAGGTGAATTTGTGTTTTCAAGGCACAAATTAGGATTGAAATGGTGACTTGAAAACACAAATTCACTTATGCCATGTAAACAAACTATCATGTCGATTGCCATATGGGCTTGTTAGAGTTGGTGACATGTGAATAAATTTGTTGGTTGAACCCACAAATTCAAGCCCACTAATTCCTTCTCTCTAAATTTGTGGGTTCAACCCACAAATTCAATTGTGCTATGTCTCTTTAAACTAGTTTTATAAGTACGTAAACTTTCAATACTTTTAGCATGATCCCTTTTAAGACCTAGATTTGCAGAAATATGCTTTGATCTTTGCTTAAAGGTCCTTTATTAGGCTTGATGACCATCTTAGTCACCATGTGTTTTACATGCTTATTTTAAAAATCTTTAATGTATCTTTATCTATTAAATTATATAGGTATTTGCATTTACTTGACAAAAAAAGAAAAAAGTACTTCGTGATCTTTTTTTTGTTCATGTCACTCAATTCTCAGTAATAAAGCAAAGGGCACTACAAGAAAAGGCAGTATTAAAGTCTGTCAATAGTGGATTTTGATAGTCATTTAGTGGACACTGATATTCATGTGTGTCCACTTGTGGATGCTGATACATGGATGTTGATCGACGCTAAGACTATTGTGGACGCAGAAAAAAAAAATGCCTATAAGTTATGAGAATTATTTGCGTGCAATTGACGGACACTAATAGTGGCACAGATAGTATCAATTCCATTGTAGTGGAAGTTGTTAACTAGAAGATGATAGTATCAACATCCACTTAGATATGTGGAAGCAAATAGTAGGGTTCACCAGGTAGGTGCCAATAAGTTTTTTTTTTTTTTTTTTTTTTTTTTGGTATACCTTCTAAATATGAAACATACATAAAAAGTTGATGTTGGTATAAGGTTGCTGTTTATTATCAAAAGTGTTGACCCAAGAATGGAAAACTAAAGGGAGGGGGAATAGTTTGAACACTTAAAATCCCTCTTTTAATGATTTGAAAAACAAAGCAAGCATGTAGTTATGCAATCAAACAATAACTTAAGTAGCGGAATAAAAAGAGTAGAGTTAGAGAGATTGCACAGTAAATTTATAATGGTTCACTAGAAACCCCTAGCTACATCCACTCCTCAAGCTTCCCCTTGAGAATTTTCAGTAGTCAGCTAAATTCAAATGGCTCAAAAAACCTTTCAATGCTAAATTATAAGACTTAACAACATTTACACCAGCTAAAATTATAGGAATCAATAAGAACCTAAGCAAGTTTCTCAGAACTTAAATTAAGTAGAGCTTTACCAAGCTTAGGCCAAATCTCTTAGCTCTCACTCACACTTTCTCACAAGGAAGAATGAAGTAATTGATTTACGAGGAAATCACAGAAATTACAAAGCTTTTCTTAAGATATGAAAGTTTAAAGCTTTTTAAAAATCATTCTTCTCAGAGCTTGAGAATGATGAGAACTTTCAAATTGATTGAGCTTGATTTCAAAATGTTCATTCTATCTTCTTTCATCTACTCTTATGTACATATATAGCTTGAAAACAGTTGTTCCTTCTTAAAATATGATCGTTGTCAAATCGAGAAATAAATAGAGTGTCATTTCGTTTGAAATATCTGTCAAGCCATTGTAAATTTAGGAAAGTATTACTCAAAGGTGTTATTCATATTCAAAATGTTGTACAGCTCATTCCTAAGACCTTAGCTATCCTATTTTGTTTTGTTGTGAGTTTTGGCAAAAATATGATATTTTGAGAAGACTTCAGGAAACGTCCAAAGTGGTGGCATCTAAATAGGTCATAAATGTGTGTCTACACTCCTTTACTTTTTAAGCACACCAATTTATATAGAACTCAAATTGAAACTTACATATGTCAACTAGTGATTGGCCAGCTATCCTACCACACGTCAAAATCTCAATGGACAAGCCTTTTACACGTAGGGTCCTCTAATTGGGCATAAGTATTCTATACAAATAGCTAGCCAAGCATATTTTTATGAAGATTTGGGTTACTTCTTCAGTCATGCATCATTAGTCAATATATATCATGAAGGTAACTCCTCGGTAGACAATTTAGCACACTTCAAGAAATGGCATTCTTGGCATCTGCCAACTGTATAAGCAAAAAATACAAATGCAGACCCAAATAAACTGACACAATAACCTTAGACTCATGTATTATTTTCTAAGTAACGCAGATTCTTAACTACTTATGTATTATTACATCTAGATTGCAGACACAAAATCTGGACGCCTATTATGTTTTCCACTTTTCTGCGTCTGTAATACGAATGCTATTCGTAGACAAAAAAAAAACGTATGTAATTTCTTTTAATTTTTCTACTTCTGCATGTTGCAGACATAGATAATTCTAAAGGCGGATGCAGATAAATTAAATAATTATTATTTTATTTATTTGCAATTTTGTACCTATAAATACTTGTTTAAAAGTATATTTAAATTCTAAATTTGATATAAACAAAAAATATTATACAAAATTCATAGTAACATTAAAATTATTTACAAAGATTATGAAAAAAAAAAACCCCATCTCATATTCCTAATTAATCTTTGTCATCTTGAACTTGCTCGTTATCCTAACTGAGATGTGAAAGCGTGAATGTAGGAGGTGCAACATGAAATAATCAAAATAAATAAGCTATAAGTAATTATACTTAACTTAGCTAACTTAATATGCATATAAGTTAAACGTACTATAACATAGAAAAATTAAGTAAAATTTTCAAATATTTTGCCTTGAAATTGTAACATTGTCTTAGTATCCAAACCGTTAATCTAAAACACGTTATGTTTCCTTTTATTAGTCTTATTCATCCCCACGGTTGTGCTGGTACTTTTAGTATACAAAATGGACTTGTATTTGACCATCTTGCTTACCCGAACCTAGAGTCACGAAGTTTTTGCCTTGAAATTGTAACATTAGTCTAATATCCTAACCGTTGATCTAAATGATATTCTATTGCTTCCTACAAGTCTTATTCGTCTTACGGTCATGCCGGTATACCTAGAATCCAAAATGATCTTGTATTTGACTATTTTACCCCTGAACTTAGAGTTACAAAACTTTTGCCTTGAAACAATAACATTGACCTAATATCCTAACCGTTTAATCCAAATGAAATTTTGTTTCTTTCTATAGCTCTTATTCATTCCCACGGTCATATTGGTACTCATAGAATTCAAAACAGACTTATCTTTAACCATTTTGCCCTTGAAACCCAAGTTTTCAAAGTTTTTGCCTTGAAACTAAGTTTGGCCTAATATCCTAACCTTCAATCCAAATAGATTTCGTTTCTTCTTACAGATTTTATTCATCCCCACGGTCATGTCAATATTCTCAGAATCCAAAATAAACTTGTATTTGACTATTTTGACCCCTGAACCCAAACTTAACAAGTTTTTCTTTTGAAACTAAAAGTTTTGCCTAATATCCAAGCCATTGATCCAAATAGTATCCCATTTCTTTTTACAAGTCTTATTCATCCACACAGTTGTGCTGGTATTCTCAAAATCTAAAACGAACTTGTATTTGATTGTTTTGCACCCTTGAACCGAAGTTTTTAAAGGATTTTTTCCTTGAAACTAAAAGTTTGGCATAATATCATAACCATCAATCCTAATGGATTTTCATTTCTTCTTATAACTGGTACTCCAAGAATCCAAATTAGACTTGATTTAACCATATTACCCCCCCGAACCCAAAGGTTTTGCTTTTAAAGTATAACTTATAGCATAAAAATACTATTTAAGAATCCCATAATGAAAATAAAATTAAATGAATCCATACCTCTAATGACTGTGTAATATAATATATATATATATATATATACCTGAAACATGACATGAAGTTTACCTACGCAAGCGCACATATCGTCCACAAGTAATATAGATAAAGTAGAGATTGTTCCTAAGAGGAATAATTTGACTTCCTAAGCTAATTTTCAATATTATGCAGCCTAATTTTAATCAAGCCAATGTAAAATTCAGAGATTGTTTAGCAAATTATATAATGTAATATAAACTAACACCTAGGTTTAAAATATCCCTCTAAATTAACCTTAACTTAATTCAATTTATGCAATAGCCAAATATTAACCCATATTTCTTAATCAATTATTAACATATTCCTATGCCTAATAATTATATATGTCCCTTAGTCTAATTCCCTATATTCTTATGAGAATTATTCTAAGACAAATTCCTTAAGAGTAAATCTATTATGGTTACTTATGGTTAAAGAGCATGTTCATATCTCTTCAACAAATAAGATTATCCAACTAGATGAACAATCCAAACACAAGTTATATTGCCTAAAGCTAATCCCGAAATTAACTCTTCCAAGTCAATCCTAGAATTCCTAATTAATCTAACTGGTAATCAATCAATTATAAGCATTAAGAACAACACAACATAAATATTTGAAACTAAAACATGCATTATATTAAAACTAAAGCCACATCGACTACATGTGAGTTCAATCGCAACCCTAGAATAAGACTACTACATACTAACTACTTAAAACACAAATATAAAAGGTAGAGCCATTACAAGTAATAAGAAAATAATAAGAATGGAGTAGAAGACTAGCTCCAAGTCATCACCAGAGCTTTGGTATATTCTCAGACTTCAGCCCTCACCTCATTATATAGACCTTTTGATCCTAGTTCACCTAAACTAGGAAACCTCTAAAGCATGTAATGGAGCCGCGGTGTAGCCTTCCTTGGTGTCGTGGCGTTGAAGCCTCTATTTAGTCCTTTTTGGATTCTAGCTCATCACGACATGACTTTATGTTACTGCGCATTGCGGCACCATCTTTTCGAATTATTCACGAATTCGTCTTTCATTTTGGCTCTAAGACTTCAGCCTACACATGTGATATGGTGCATTGGTCTCTGTCTAACTTTTGTGCAACTTAAATAGGGGCTCTGAGGTGTCTAGTGATTGGGCACTGCAGAACATAGCTCTCTGCCTAATTATGCAAGTTCTGGTTTTACCATTGCAACGGCTCCATCATGGTCACACCACAACGCAGGTCTCTTGGCCTTATCCGTTAAGTTTCCTTTCATGCGCTGTGGCGCTATCTTCCTTGTGTTACGACGCTGACCTTCAATCCTTCTCCTTTTTTGTATATAAGTAGGATACTACAAAGACACCTAAAAAAGATTAAATAACACAAACATAAAACTATTCCTAATTATATTAAAAACCCTAAAAACTCCCAAACAACCTAGAATAGCTAAAACACTTAATTTAACTACTCTAAACCCTAGGATTTAGCATGAAATATGAATTAAAAGTGTATTGAAATAACTCTATTTTACAAAGTTATCACACCCCTAAACTTAGCATTTTGCTAGTCCCGAGCAAAAGAAAGAAAACAAACAAACAAGAATAACAACTAACTTATCAATGATGAACTAATTATTCCCCTAAAATCCTCAACTTTTATAATAAAGACTTGACTCAAGACAAAACTCAAGTATAACTACAAATTTATCATGTTCGGGCAAACTTCATGTGTATGTGTGTGTAATCTTCACCAAAGTTAAATGACTTCAAAGATATTTCCAAATTAATTCAAGGACTAGTCTTAACCCCTGAACTTCATCTTTCCTTCCACTATCCACTAATGTAGGCTAACACTTTGTCAAAAATCAATAGGTCTTTCATTGGGCTTGTAATGTAAGTCTAGGGTAAAGGTTAGATGAAATAGAATTTTTAAGCTTAATTACCCTAAGCACAAAGTTTTTGCAAGAGCTCACCTTCCTCTTTCACCTTTATGTCTTGGTGCCAATTCCCACTCACTCGAGCTTAAAATATTTCATCATTTTTTTATCATTTGATTTTTTTTCTTGTTTGGGCATAGATACTTCCTACTTTTTCTCCTTTATCTTTCTTTTCACCAAATTTTTTTTTCTCTACCAAACCTTTGGTTTATAGAAAACTCATCAAGAAAATTCCACATACTTTGCCTAAATTTATTTTTTATAAAGTAGGGAAGATAACAATTTTTAATCTTCCTTGTTTTGCACTGACCCTCATGGACTTGCTTCAAACTCATCCTTTTTTTATAGCTCAATGGTATTACATATTAAATGTACTTAAAGTAATAAGATACAAATGGGTCTTACAAAAAAAAAAAAAAAAAAAAAAAAAAAGAATTGGTTAACATATACATGTCCTAGAAAGAATAGGCTTTTGGCTCAAAAGTGGGTTTCTAAGGATATATAAAAATAAGTGTGGATATAACAAAGGCTCTATTGATCTAAAGATAGCATAAATCATGTTCTCAACTAAGTGTCGCCTGAAGAGAAATTCATACTAATTCAAGGGGTCCAAAAGGGACTAATGGTTATAAAGGAAATTCATATAAAGATATCAATCCTATGTGAAAATAGTCTTGTGTACATTAGATGCATGAGATATTTGCCCTAATTATAATAAATTCAAAGAAATTCTTGCATCATTATCAATAATCAAAACTTAATGCATAAATAAGGTATTATCATAGGAATAGGGAACATTTGAACATTTTTGACAAATTGAAATTTCAATTCTACTTAGAGCAATACGAGAAATGAAACACATTACATCTTGGATACCATAGTCTAAACAAATTACACATGAATGGGGGATAACAATTTACATATGAAATAAGCAATACATAATAAAAAGTTACATCTTCAAACCTAAACTAAATAATGTCCCAGTGTTTAGCAAAAACCGAAAATAATAATAATGAAAATAAAAGGATAAAAATAACTACCCATATTCATCAAAGTCAATGTCAATGTCATCCTTGGGACGAGGGAAGGAAGTTGGTGGCTCGGGGCAAGAAGGGAAAGTAGTGGGATCCTATCCTCCGTAGTAGCTCATTATTCTGATTATTAACAGCATGGTTGTGTTGCCAATGCTCTGCACATTGCACCTTCAAGTAAGAGATTTACTAAGCCATGGTAAGGTGCTGAACATAGGTTGGTGCCGGATAGGCTAGAGTGCTGGGTCACTTTCTCTGGCCTCAAAATTTTTTAAGCATGAACTTCTACATGAGTTTATTATCAATAAACCCTTTTTGAAGTTCCAGTGGCACAGAGTCATCACAACGTGCACTAACCAAGCGACATAATTCAGTAATGAGGGATGGGAACCATAAGCCAAGGTGCTTCATATTTGCTGTTTGTAACATGGCACTATGAATTAAATGACCAGCATCAATAAACATACTTCTGAGGATTGCATAGGCAAGGACAGCTCGTTCCTTGGTAACATCGCTTGCATGTCCACTTGGTAGCAAGTTTGAAAGAATGAAATAGTACCAAACCCTCACAGTGGACTACAGTTGACTTGCTTTGAAATGCATTGGCTCCCCATTAGTCATCTTCCAAATGGAGTCTCGATAGCACAAGAAATTGATCACTCCCCATAATTAATTATGCCATTTGAGTACTGCACATATTTATCGTTATCAGGAATGTCTAGAATGGCATAATAGGCACTGATTGTTATGCTCATGAATGGTGCCATTTTGCCTCGAACCATGACCCTATTGTCTTTATGCTCAATGATAGAGATTTTACAAATGCAAGCTAATACAAATTCAGATATTTTAAATTCAATTTATAAAAATTTTAAAACTAAATCTAGGTTCACGACATCCCTCACACCACAACCTTATTAATTTTAATTCATATCAATTCATGCAATAGCTAATATTAACCCAGATTTCTTAATCAATTACTAGCATACTCCTATGTCTACCAAATATATATTTTTCTTAGTATAATTCCCTATATTCTTATGAGAATTATTCTAAAGCAAACTCATTAATAACAAATCTCCTAGTTACTTATGGTGAAAGAGTATATTCCTATCTCTTAAACAAATTAGATCATCCAAATCATATGAATAGTCCAAACATAAGCTATATTGCCTAAGGCTAATCCAAAAATTGACTCTTCCAAGTCAATTCCAGAATTCCTAATGAACCTAATTGGTGATTAAGAAATTAAAAGCATTAAGAACAAGGCAATATAAATCCTAAAACTAAGACATGCATTGAATTAAAACTAAAGCCACATCGACTACATGTGAGTTCAATTGTTACCCTTAGAATGTGACTACTCCATACTAACTACTAAAAACATAAGAAATAAAAACATAACCATTACAAGCAAATAGAAATTAGAAGAAGAAAGAATAGAAACCAGAAGTTGCCATGTTTCGGGCTTCCTTTTGCTCCTTAGCATTCTTTATCACAAGTTTTAGTGTGTTTTTAAACTTTAGCCTTCCTTCTTTATTTATAGACCCTTTTTTTCTCCTATTTTAATTAAAATAGAAGTCTTTAAAATCTATACTTGCACTGTGGCACTTTAAGTTTTGTTTAATTTCAATAAGACTCCATCTTGTCCCTGTCGCGGCTTTCCATTCTTGGGCACTATGGTACTAAACTTTGCATGTTTTACGAAAGTTGTCTTTAGTTTGGCATTGCGGCTTCACAATCATCACGCCACAACTTAAGTCTTCAGGGGCCGCGGCTTCCTACTCTCTAACTTCTTTGAGTTTCTTGCTTCTTTTGGATGTGCTGCGGCTAAGACCTCTCTGTCTAATCTATCAATTTCTCCCTTTTATGGCGCCGCGACCTTATATTCCTTAGTACTGTTGCGCATGTTAAATTGCTTTCCTTCTCTAATCCGAACTATGACACTTCATAGACACTTAAAACAATTTAAATATTAAAATTCGTAAAACTACTTCTAATTAAGATAAAAACTCTACAAAACTCTTAAAACAACCTAAAACAACTACAAGACTTTATTTGACTATATCTTAGGATTAGTATCAAACCTAATTTGCTAGTCCTAAGCAAAAAGAAAGAAAACAAAAATCATAATTAACCTATCAATGATGAGCTAATTATTCCTCTAAAAATTCTCAAATTTTATAACAAATACTTGACTCAAGATAACACATAAGTATAATTTTGAATTTATCATGTTCAGGTCATCCTCATATGTGTGTTTGCAAGGCATCATCACTAGAGTAGATGGCTTCAAAAATATTTTCAAAATAATTCAAAGACTAATCTTCATTCCTCAAACTTTGTTTTTTCCTTTCTCTCTCCACTAATATAGGCTAACACTTAGTAAAAAATCAATAGGTCTTTTATTCAACTTGTAATGTCAAGCTAGGGTAATGGTTTAATGAAATGAAATTTTTAGCTCAAATACCCTAAGCACAATTTCTTTGTATGAGTTCACCCTTCTTTTCCACATTTTCTTGTCCAAGGTGTTAGTTCCCACATACTCAGGCTTCAACTTTTTCATCTCATGATTTTATCACCCGATACATTTCTTTTTGTGTGGCATAAATGTTTTCCACTTTTTTTCTTTTTATTTTTTATTTTTTTCTACTAAACCTTTGGTTTGTAGACTTATCATGGAGTTTTCACATATTCCTCAAACTTAATTTTTTTTATCAAGTGGGGATAATCAAATAATATTTTTCTTTTTCTTTCTTGTAATGCACTCCTCCTCATAGACTTGCTTCAAGCTCAGTCCTTCTTTAAACTACATATTGAATGTGCTCAAAGTAATAAGGTACAAATAGGTCTTACAAACAAAAGATTGGTTAGCATATGCCAGAAAGAAATAGGCATGAGGTTCAAAAGTGGGTAACTAAAGAAATATAAAATTATTGGTGGATATACAAAGGCTCTATTAATCCAAGAATGACCTAAATCATATTCTCAACTAAGTTTCATCTAGGATTTTATCAATCCAAAAATGACCTAAATCACTTTGGTTGGCTTGATCTTTCCCTTTCTTTAGGCCAAGCTTTTAAAATATTGAAAATGGCATCAGGTTGATGCTTACTCCCAAATCATATAAAGCTCTAC
Source organism: Quillaja saponaria (assembly GCA_029379385.1). NCBI lineage: Eukaryota > Viridiplantae > Streptophyta > Magnoliopsida > Fabales > Quillajaceae > Quillaja > Quillaja saponaria. The sequence goes on along the minus strand of CM055616.1, from coordinate 18,764,835 downwards.
CAGTAAATGCAGTGCCAATAGAAATTGGTATAAACTATTCATATCTTTAAGTTTTGGTGATAGTTTCTATTGGAGGATAGCACTACACCCTTTGGTCAAGGCAACTGTTTCGTGTTCCTTTATTTTCTACTTCTTAGATAAGATATCCTTGATAAACTTGACAGAGGTAGGCAATTATTTTAAAGCTTGTGTAAAAGGAATGTTGATATGAAGCTTCTTGAATACTTCTTGAAATTTCTTTAATTGTACATCAAGTTTCGGCATTTGGAAGCATTGAGGAAAAAGTAAAGGTGGATGTGAATGAGTCTGTTCTTTGTGAGTTTGGTCCTCTTTCTTGTCACTCATAATCTCCTCCTTAACTTGCTTGCCAGGAATTTAGCAGGCTTAGGAAGTTTTTCTACCTTTTTACCACTCCTTAAAGTGATTGCCTTGCATTATTCCATGTTTGTATCCTCCTTTCGGATTTGGCTCGGTATCACTAGGTAAAGCCTCTTGAGGATGGCTTGTAAAAGCATTGGCCAACTGGACTATTTGAGTTTCAAGGGTCCTAAGTGACGCTACTTGACTTTGGAAGATGGAATCTATTCAAGACATGTATTACAGAAACATATCTTCTAAATAAGGTTTCTTTTTCTAGGGCTACTGGCCTTCTTGTGATTGGAAGTTGGATGGGAAATTCAACTTAATAAGATTAGCAAGCCCTTGGTTTCTCCAACCAAAATTTGGATGGTTTCTCGATCCCAAATTGTAGGTGTTGAAGAATGGATTATTTTGCATGTAGTTGCCCATATATTGGGCAATTTTGTTATTTGGGCATTGGTTAGTAGCATGACCATCCCCATATACCTCATAAGCCAGGACTATAGTTTTAACTGGCTAGACCCCAAGACTGTCAAATCTCTTTGATAAACATGTCATTTATGTCGTTAAGGTAGTGATGGCATACCTTATGTCTGCCATCTACTCTTTAGGTTGCCAATCTCTCGAATGGCCAATGGAAGTTATTTGTAACCATCTCTTCCAAAGGTCATATGCCTCATCGAGGCACTACATCTACAACATCAATTATCGTTCTAGTTTGATTTACCAAACCATTGTAAAAAGTTTGGACTTACAGCCCCGTTGTAATGCCATGATGAGAGCATTTATGCAGTAGATCCTTATACCTCTCCTAGGCTTCATAGAAAGATTCTTGATTATATTCCAAGAATGATGTGATCTCATTCCACAACTTGGCTGTCTTAGCGGAAAGGAAGAAGTTGGCCAAGAATTTATGCACTAAATTTGCCCATGTAATGATGGAATTTGAGGGTAATGAGTATAACCAGCTTTTTGTCATGTTTTAGAGTGAGAAAAGGAAAAGCCTCAAGCAAATGGCATCCTCAGAAATGCCATTGCACTTGAATGTGTCACACAGCTCCAAAAATATGACAAGATGGGCGTTAGGATCATCATTTGGTAGACCACCAAACTGGGCAGATTGTTGGATAATCTGGATAGTACCGAACATAATTTCACCAGATGGACATCATAATCCCGTAAGAACTTGGGTTCTTGGTCTTGCTCGGCCATTGCCTTGTTTTGGCTGGAACTTAGGCTTGAGCTTTTCAAAGTGTTCGAAAAGTTCTTTCAATCTCAAGATCAAAAGGTACGATTTCCAAGTTGTGGCTATTTCGCATGCAATGTCCAACTTTACTTGAAAAATACATAAATAAAGTTTGAATTAAAATGAGTTTGCTTATTACTATTAATAGTAAAGTAGAAGTAAGTTTCCTGGCAACAGTGCCAAAAACTTGTTTTGAATAAACTAATGCAAATACACGTATCGTTCACATGTAATAAAGTGATAAATAAAGTTAGTGATAAATAAAGTTTGTTCCCACGAGGAATTATACTACAATTATGCTAAATACTAAAATTATCATAGATCATTTTTATTCAAACACTCAAAAACTAGTTTAATCAATGGTTTTAAGACTAATAATTATAAACTTATTAAAATAAACCTAGGTTTACGATATCCTTTAACCCTTCACCAATATATTCCGTACTCTTTCTTAATTTATGCAATGATTCAAGTTACTAACCTAGAGTTCTTATCTAACAATGAACATATTCCAATATTCATAATAATTTTCTTCTTAACTAACTCTCTATATTCCTAGGATGAATTAAGTTAAGAAGGACTCCTTAAGTTTCAAATCTAACTCGGTTCATATGGCAAGGAAATATATTCCTATCTTCTAACTAAATCAAATTACTTAACAAGATAAATAATTCAATCATATGTAAGTTCATCTAAGGCTAACCCTGAATTCACCTGTCCAAGCTAATTAAGGTTTCCTAATCAATCTAATTGGTGATCAATCAACTAGAAGCATTGCGATTTAGATGAACAACAATAACTTGGTGAACCATGCATAAATTAATTAAAGAAAATAATACATAGGCTACATGTCAAGTTCAATTGTAAGTCTAGAAATAGGACTACTCCATACTAGCTAAAGTAAACAAAAACATAATTGAAGAAATCATTACAAACTAAAAATTAAGAAGAAGAGAGAAGAGGATAAGAAGTTATCACAACTTCAAGTCTTCATGCACTCCTTAGTGTCTCTGAACTCACTTACTCAAATATCCCTTCAACCCCCATCATTCACCCTTTTTTTAAGCCTTTTTTTCTCTTAATTTAAAAACAATTGAGAGTTTGATTGAACACGTACATGTGCTGCAGCGCCATCACCCTTGGCGTTGTGGCACCAATGCCTCTGTTTGCCAACGAAGTTGTTTTCATTTAAGGTGTCATGGCTTCTTTTTCTTGGTGCTGCGATGTCATCCTCTTTGAATTGATGATGCAAAATCTTAGAAGCTTTATGTCTTGGTTTCATCTTACACAATGTTGTGGTGCAATGCTCTCTAACTTCAAGCTTGAATTCTCAGAACCTCACCACCGTGGCTCCATCTTATATACCGCTGCGGTGCCATGCTCTCTGTGTAAAACCTTTTTCTAGCTTCTGTAGCGCTGTGATGCCAAGGCACTCCACACTGCGGCATGGACTTTAAACATTTCTTTTTTGATTTAGATTGGGACACTGCTCAAAATAATTTCAAAGCATAGTAAATAACTATACTCAAACACGACTACTCATAATTAAAATAAAACACGCTTTAACTACTAAAATCTAAACACACACAACTTAACTAAACAACAAATCTAATTGAAATCTAACTCTAAACTCAGGGATTTAATATGATTTAGGGCTCACAATCATAGTGAAATAACTTTATTTTACAGAGTAACACCACCTCTCAATTAGGATGTCATCAAACCAATTTACTAATCAGGGTCCAAATTCCCCAATTTTTCATATACTTCTCAAACTTGTAGTTTTTGAATTGATTACTAGATTTTTCCATAATCTTTTTACTGCAGTATTTTTGTGGGCCTTATTAAAATTACTTGCTGCATGCCTAATACAGTCACGATGATATGCATAGGGTTTCATTCCAGCCAACCAGAGGATCTCGCATAGAAGCAATTATCCTAGCATGGCGATCATATATTACACAAATATCATTATGATGCGTTATATGCAAATGAAGGAACCATGACTAGCTATCCCTAGTCTTCTCCTTTGCAATTGTAAATGTGATAAGTTTATCAAATAGCCTTATTTACATGCATTTTTTATTCATATTATTTGCTATGTTCTTGAGTTTTAGTTGAAGTTTGCTTAAGTTTTTAGTTAAATCCTAGGTGATTCCTTATCGTATTAGGATGTTGAATCCTAATTTATTTTGATTCATATTTAGGTTTTTAATGTGGGTTCTAAATTATATTAAATTAGTTTATGTGTTTTGAAGGTTTCATGCTTAAAGGAGTCCCATTGGAAGTCAAATTCAGGCTCAAAACACTCAAAAATTGTAAAATAGTGTGTGTTACCAGAGGAGTTTTACTGGCTCCTAGGCACCCAATAGTGATCCTGCACTATGATTTTTAATGTTGAGGCACTGGCTCGATTCCTAATCCAAATTGAACTCAATTTAAGTGTTTTAAAGCCTATTTAAAAAGGACTAGCTCGGGGATTCAAAACACACAATTGAGCTTAAATTTATATATGGATTGCTTAAGGTTTGGTACTTATGTTATTTATTTAATTCCATGCTCAATGCCTCTAATTCCTTGATCACTAATTAGATTGATTTGGTAACTTAGAGGAACCTTGACAAAGAAAATATAGGTTTAGCCTTGAAGGATACAACACATATTTAAATTCATTCACCTACTTATTTGAATTTGATTCGTATATAGGATAAACATATACCTATATACCTTGTGTAACAAATTTAGTTGTAGACTTAATGAATATTGCTTAATTCAATTCTCATAGACATGTAGTGAATTGGTTAAGTAAGGTATAATTATAAGTAATTCAAAAGATACTTATAATTGAATAAGAATCCTAAGTTAATAATTTGATACCATAACTAAGCATGATACGATAATAATAATCCAAGTGAAGTGTGAAGGAAGTTATAATTCTAGGTCTTCTCCATTAAATTCTTAAGTTTAATGTGTCATTAGTCAGGTTTAGATTTGTTTGTTTGAATAAAGTTAGGATTGTATTAAATTTAGTACTTAGCTAGATATTAGTTGCAATTTCTCGTGGGTTCAGCACTCTACTTTTTCACCATATTACTTGTTATGATACGTGCACTTGCATGATTAATATCGACAATAAGTTTTTTATGCCGTTGCATGGGAATTGTTTTACAAATTTTAGTTAATATTAATACCAAGCAACCTTAGTTTTAATTCAAACTATTTTTCTTTAAATTTTTAATTTTTAATTTTTAATTTTAATTTTATTTAATTTTATTGTTTGTTTTGTAAGGTATATTAAAGATGTATGTTGAATATTTCAACCTCACATGTTTTGCTTAACATGACTTGGAATAACTCTAAGATGCTCGGGAGTAGTTCAACTATCTGCAATCATGTGTCCAACTTATGGCTTACTAAAATGGCTTTAACTCTTACATTTTACAATGGTTTGCGTGAGAGGTTGCAAAAAGTGGTTAATATTCCAGCTCATGGAGACTTTGTGAATCTAAATGCTGACAAAGCTTATGAGTTATTAGAGACCTTGGCTAAGCCCTTCATACCCATGAGTAAATTTACACTAAGTAAGGGAGATCCTACACCAAAAGATGATAATATAGAGATGTTTCAAGAATGGGTACAAAGTTCTCTTCCACCATGTATGCACTTCCCAGAAAATGAATCAAATGAGGAAATCTATGATGCCCAACCTATTGAGCCTAATTTGGTCATAAAGAAAGAGTGTCATGATAACATCCAAGATGAACCAAATTATTGAGTCTTAAATTGTTATTAAAGAAGACTCTCATAGTGAGGAAGCAACTCAAGATATAGTCATTGAAGAAAAAACACAATGTCTTGAGCCTAGATTGGTCACTAAATTTTATAATTATGAAGATCCCATGTGGCCAACTCCTTCACCACCTTCCTTAGCATCATACCAAGCAAGATTTCCAAAGCTAAGTGTGTTGAGCGCACGTGCCAATTATTGCCATATATTGCCAAGCTTGAGGGCATCTTGAATCAAGACCCATATATAGTGTTATATGACACTTACTATAGGTGAAAGCCGCTTGTTTATGAGTATTTTTCCAATAATTAAGCCGATGACTATTAATCAAGCGCTTCTTGGGAGGCAACCCAAGTTTCTGAATTTTTCTTTTTAATTTATGTTTAAGTTTTATTAAGTGTTGATTAGTTTTGTAGGTTTATGATTTTTTACCCCTTACAAATTTAGGCTCTATTAACAAGGCCAAGGATTAGTGAGCTTTCCACCTTGCTTCAATGCCAGGGAGTCTTTCTATCTTATCCTTTATTTATTTTACATATTAGGGACAATGTTAGTCTTAAGTTTGGGGGAGAGTTTTATTAGTATACTTGTGTTTTTAGGTTGTTAGTTAGCCATGATGTATTATGCTTTTATGATGAATCCCCTCATCCTATGATAATATTATAGATTTTATATAATCTTGACATTCATGCTAAATTCTTGAATCAGTCGCATTATAGGATGTGATTTCCAAATGCACTTAATCTTTTTCTTAGGATCTGTTTGCTTATTTAGCGACTATTTATGTTTAGGAAGTTCATATTTAGTTAGGAACCTTATAATTTATTTGATTCTTTCTTGAGGAGAAATCATAGACAAACTAAGTTCGGGACATGATTTATGCCATCTTTGAATCATTTGAGTCATTTAAGCTAACCATAGTTTATATTACATCCCTACTTTACCCTGTTGAGCCTATATTGCCTTTTCTTTGACACATACAAAATTTTTACCTAACCATTTTTAAAATTCCAGTTTTGAATCCTTACTCTTAAGCATGTTGATCATTCTAGGAATATCATGAGCTAGACTAAGAAAAGGAGAAAATGTTAGATTATTTGGAAAAAAAAAAAAAAAAAAGAGTATATGTTTGTACCTCTTGATCACCCCTATATTCATATTAAAAAGAAATAAGTTTAGGGGTGAGACAAGAGTTGAAAAAGGCAAAAAGAAAATGCCAATCAAAGTAGAAAAATACATGAAGTGGTGCAAAAAAGTATGCCAAGTGGGTATTACATGGGTTGTGAAAAGATGCTCTTCAAGATTCTAGAGTGATCTATACGCTTAGGGCAACTTGGGCCTTATTATTTTCTTTGTCATACCATAACCCTAGCCTACATTACAAGCTTAATAAAGACCTATTGATTCTTGACTTAGAGGAGTATAGATTAGTGGAGAGAGAGTTCAAAAGCAAACTAATCCTAGATAAACTTATCTGGATTGCACATACATTGGAAATCCATTTGAATTTGTTGCTTACTCTTGAATTCAAATATGAAGTTGAATGATACATATGATTGACATTTAGTTAAAGATCATGTGAAGCTTTTAGAGCATGTTGGGGATGTCATTATGTTAGCCTGATGCATTTTTGGCTATTTGTTTTCGTTTGTGTTTTAGTTTGACTTTTGCTCGAGGACTAGCAAAATCTTAAGTTTGGGGGTGTGAGAAGTCTATGAAATAACCTTATTTACATGTCTTTTTTATTCATATTATTTGCCATGGTCTTGAGTTTTAGTTGAAGTTTGCTTTAGTTTTTAGTTAAATGCTAGTTCATTCCTTATTGTATTAGGATGTTGAATCCTAACTAATTTTGATTAAAATTTAGGTTTTTAATTTGAGTTCTAACTTATATTTGCTTAGTTTATGTGTTTTGAAGGTTTCATGCTTAAAGGAGTTCTATTGGAAATCAAATTTGGGCTTAAAACACTCAAAAATTAGTAAAACAGAGTGTGCTAGCAGAGGAGTCTAGCACCTAGGCCCCAGGGACATAGGCATCCAGTGGCTAGGCGCTAGAAAAGTAGTGTCTAAGAGCCAAACGGTGATTATGCACTCCGATTTTCAATGCTGAGGTGCCGAAACTTCAATGCTGCGACGCCAACCTGATTCCTAGTTCCTAGTCCAAATTGAACTTAATTTAAGTATTTTAAAGCCTATTTAAGGAGGACTAGCTTAGGATCCAAAACACACAATTGAGCTAAGAAGTTCTAGAGATTAAGAGACAATCAAAAGTGCAATGAGCAAGGATAGCTAAAGCTTGAAGACTGATGATCTATATAATTTTCTTCACTTTATTCCTTATTTACTTTCTTGTATTTGCTTGATGTTTTTATTATTTAAATCCATGTTTACACTAAGTAGCATGGAGTAATTGCCTATCTAGGATTACAATGGAACTCACATGTAGCTTGACTTAAATTTGGCTATGGATTGCTTAGGGTTCGATATTTATGTTATTTATTTCATTCCATGCTTAATGCCTTTAATTGCTTGATCACTAATTAGATTGACTCAGTAACTTAGAGGAACCTTGATGAAGGAAATCTAGGTTTAGCCTTGAGTGATATAGTATGTGTTTGAATTTATTCACCTAGTTGTTTGAATGAATTTGATTCATATATAGGATAAACATATACCTATATACATTGTTTAACCAATTTAGGTCTAGTCTTAATGAATATTGCTTAATTCCATTAGATGAAATTGGTTAAGTAAGGTATAATTATAAGCTATTCGAAAGATATATATAATTGAATAAGAACCCTAAGTTAATAATTTGGTACCTTAACTAAGCATGATAAGATAATAATAAGCCAAGTGAAGTGTGAGGGAAGTTGTAATTCTAGGTGTTCTCCATTAAATTCTTAAGTTTAATATGTCATTAGTTAGGTTTAGATTAGATTAGTTTTTCAACCCTAATTTGCTTGTTTGAATAAAGTTAGGATTGTGTTAATTTTAGTACTTAGCAAGATATTAGTTCAATTCTTCGTGGGTTTGACACTCTACTTTTTCATTATATTACTTGTTACGATACGTGCACTTGCGTGATGAATATCAACAACAAAATGCAAGTGGCATCAAATGTTTGACACCATCAGCCCCACATGCAACCAACAGTTTCCTAGTGTACTTTTCATATAAGAATGTGCTACCAATATGAATAATCGGTCTGCAGTGACAGAAGGCCTCGATAGATGGGCCGAATTCCTAGAATACCAGATAAAAGATAACCTCATCAAGATTATCAGTTGGGTATGTTTTCCATTCGAAACATGTGTTGGGATTAGTGGCACAAAGTGCATTTAAAAATTTAGGAAGCTTATTGTAAGATTTATCCCTTGAACCAAATACTAGTTCAATTGCTTTTCTCTTCGCAACCCATATTTTATGTAGACTAGGTTCATAATGGAAGTGAGCTTTATCATCTGACGCAACACAGATCCGGTAATATCAAAGGCTTTCACTGATTGTATTTTTATATACGTTGCAATTATCCTTTTATGCATATTGTAATGATCCATTGAAACTCTATTATAAACACATGAGTGAGTCACATCTAACTTACCTATATGAATTTTGCCATGTCTTTTACTAAGATGTGCTCGCATCCTCTACTTGCATCTCTGTCCAAGGATATTGCATCCAAGATCCCATGTGTCTTTTTTGGGTTCTACGATTATGATAGCCACATGGTTCTTTATGTTTCACAATAATTTTTTTACCTCTACTTTCATGTTGAATAGTTGTCCATTATGAAAGTTTTCATGCAATTACCACTCAGCTTCAGGCACACAATCATTGTTAGTGTCATATGCCCCCTCAATACTAACATATGTATAAATCTTCTTTAACAAACTTAACAACATCATCATCATCCAAATCAATTTCAAAATCTAAATCATCGTCAACGCTATTGCCATCATTCTGTACAACTCCAACATTAAAAGAATCATCAAAACCAAGTGCTTATGAGTGAATCATCAGAAAGGGAGATCTATGAGATGGCGATGCCTTTCCTATAATTGGAGACCATGACAAATCTCCATGATTTAGTGGAAGCAACCAACGTGACTAACTATCAACCATCGTTGTTTGGGTTTTCGAGACTCTGGTTTCCATCCAAGACACATTAGGAACTAATTCAAGTCTTCCACGACCAAGAACAAAAGGTTGTAGCACATCTTGAAGTGTGTTTTCTCCAAATAAAGCTCCAAGGCAAAATCAGGGTCTTGCACACTAACATGTCTTAACATGGCAAACAAATCATCTTCATTCTTTACTTTGACTGGATTGTACTAGGTCAAATTATTCAACACATTGGGATATCAGTAAATAATAGTCAGGTACTCCATTCTTCATCAACATGCAAGGCTTCACACAGTTGAGAATGAAATGGTACATATTTCATACTCACAGGTACGCAAATGCACTTAATTGGAAAGGAATTATATTCAATCCTACTAGGACCTAAATTTATTTCACCATTCATATAACACAAGATTAATATTTTTGCCATAATCTATTTTGTACCTTCAAAGTCTAAAAAAACACAGTTACTATCCATAACTTTAATGAATTTGGTAATTGCCACGAAACCCATATCTTTCCTATAAACCAAAATTACATATAAAACTCCCAATTTTAATAAAGACTAATTACATTAGTTATCATAAAATCACTAATTGCCATAATTATCTTAAAGCCTATATTTTAATAAAACCATTAATTATCATCAAATTCCTAATTACATATAATAAAATTCTTAATCACCACAATTATCTTAAAACCTATATTTTATAAAATTACTAATAATTATAAAATCCATAATTACCTTCAAGATACTAATTGCATTAGCTTTCATAATCATATTAATTATCATTATTACATTAAAACTTATAGTTTAATAAAAGTACTAATTATCATAAAATCCATCATTATATTAAAGATACTAATTACACTAAATATCATAAAATCTTTAATTATTGTAAATACATTTATTCTTATAATTATTTTAAAGCCTATGTTTTTTTTATTATAAAATTACTACTAATAATAAATCATAACAACACTTAAAATTTCAACTAAGTAATTATTCTAAACTCTCAAATCTAACAAACCAATAATCATAGATAAAAAATTAATTATATTAAATGCATAATTTCAAGATAATCACTAAATATATTATATCTCAAATTTAAAAAAAAGAAAAAAAAGAAAAAAAAGAAACTAATTTCATAAAAATACTAATTATAATGAAATGCATTAATTCAATAAATTTACTGATTAATATGTAATTACTAATTGGCCCTAATTATCTAAAATCACTTATTACATTAATTATAATAAAACCCTTAATTACCATAATTATCTTGAAACCTATATTTTAATAAAACCACTAATTATTACAAAATCCATAATCATCTTTAAGATACTAATTACATTAATCTCACAATCATAATAATTATCATTATTATATTAAAGCAATATTTTCATAAAGTTACTAATTATCATAAAATCCATAATTATATTAAAGATCCTCATTGCACTAAATATCATAAAATCTGTAATTATTGTAAATACCTATTATTGTAATTATCTTCAAACCAGTATTTTTATAAAATAATAAAGTTTTTACCATATCTGTCCCACATCCTAACCGACATAAATATATAAAGTAATAAACATTTATGAATAAAACATCCTGACCCATAACAAGTGTAAGAGGTAAGCAACTGAATCAATATATATTACATAAAATTGGGAAAAAGTGAGGATAAGTCTTACTTTTCTCTTAAGATTCCAAATAACTCCTATAATAAATTTTTATTCTTCACAACTTCTATTTTTAAATTATTTTTTAAAAATAAGTCCTATATTTTATATTGAGATTTTTTAATGTGATATTTACCCTTTTTTATTTTTAGTATTAAATTAGAAATATTAATTAAGTAGACTAATATTTTACAAAACACAATATTTAATTTAAAAAAATTAATGAAAATTCATCATACCTTTAATATATTTTTCAAGAAAGAAAAAAAATTTAACTTCATAGTTAAATATAGATTTATATGTATGTCACTTGTTTTTTATTAATTTTTTAAGAAATGAATAGATTTATTTATTTCTAGTCTCATTATTAAAAATTAATAATAATAAAAGTTGAATTTGAAAATAATATATTTATAAATTATTTTTTTAATATTTTAAATTTAAAATAATAAATAAAACTAAAAGTGGCATAAAAAGTGTTAATATAAAATTTAGGACTTATTGAGAAGAAAAATTTGAAAATAAGAATTGTGAAAAATAAAAATTTATTGTAGGACTTATTTAGAATAAAGGTTGTCCTATATAATTTAACTTGCTATAACAAGACCAAATCAAATTTTAAAATATGACTTGGTTGGCTTTATTTACTGGAGGGACAGAACTGGGGCTCGAAGGAGGGATAGTTGTCACAAGGCTGGTGGACACAAACTTCCCATTAAACCATAATTTATAATTGTACAATTCATAATTTAAACAAAATAAAAGATCTAATTATAAATTAAAAAATTTAAAATTTTGAGAGTGTGAATGTATATACAGTATTCTTGAAAGGAATTGAGGAAAAATTTGAAGGTCAGGAAGAATGAAATGAGAAACAAGAGAGATAGAAAGAGTAGACGGAAAAGTTGGGGAGAAAAAGTGCATGCAAAAAACTTACGTTTCTTGCTGGTGTGAGCAAGAAATCAGCAAGAAACGGGAGTTGAACTCCTGTTTCTTCTCGACGTGGCCATGACATGGGCAATGGCAACAGCTCTTCTGGCCACGGTGGACAAAAAAGGGAATATGAACTCCCGTGTTTTTCTTTTCCCCTGCTTTCACATTATGTTTCTAAAATCCCTATTTTAACATGAAGATTGGTTTTTGGCCCCTTTAAGCATTTTTTTCTCAGCAAGCTTGCTTTTTATTACATATCTGCCCCCGAAGCAGGCCAATCTCCGGTCGTAGGAAATTCTCCATCATCAATGCCGACATAAAGAGTCGGATTTATGAATTGTCCTATTTGTCCTTCAATAAGTTTGTTTCCCCAATTCTTTCCTCATTCCCCTAGATTACCCGTGCAAAGCTAAACACATCAACATAAAACTTGTCATCTGTCCCTTCAATTTCAATTGGATTCATTTTCTGCTTTTTCGGGAACTTAGGATACAGCACGAAGGAACCATGTGGGCGGAGATTATATGTGGTTTGATTATTTACAAATTGTTCAGACGCTTCTTTAATGACGATGACATTTTGGAGGTCGAACCCTCAAATTCTCAAGCTCTCTTCTTAGTAGCAGATAGGTAATGTGATAATTTCTTTCTCAATTACTCTCAATGGTGAAGTGTCGCTGTGAATATTTGAGAAAGTAAAAAGATTTCTGAGCGTTGCCTGTTTGTAATTAATTGAGCAAGTGTACTATTGTCATTCAGGAATCTCCTCAATACGATACCGAAATCTGCATAAGAAACCTAGTGCTACTTTTATTTTTTATTTCTTGTAGTGGAGACAGTATGCGGTTATCAGTTTGATGATTGATTCTATTTTTTCTTTCTTTCCGTAGGCTTGAAAAGCTTTATGGTGGAAAAGCCTATGTGGGGCTTCGAATTCCAGATGCTGATACTGGTTCCAGACAGAGCATAGATGTGGTTCTTATCACCAAAGGGTAAAATTTTCCATCCATTACTCTTTTCTTATAAGATCATCAATATAATGTTACTTATCCCCCATTGAAAAAAACCCATAGGCCTGATGTGTCTTGATGGAAATGTAGGAGGGAAAGGAAGTTCAGTTCTTTAGAATTTCAGATTAATTTCACTTTTAGTGACTATATGTAAATTTATGAGAGAAATAAAAACAAATAAAGAAGATGGCACCACAGTTAAAACAATCATCAATTTTGATATTCTTACAACTTCTTGTTTCTCAGTTCTATTTCTGACCAATTTTTTAAGTACCAGATCCAGTTCATTATTTTGATAGAAATTTATTATTTAATGATTTAGTTCATTGGATTTTGTGTTTTAACTGGATTATTGCAGAGATCTGGTGCTGATATCTGTCAAGAATTTTTCGGGATTTTTATCAACTAATGCAGATGGTAGTTGGGTTTGTGAAGGACAGGGTAGGCATAAAGAAGAGCGTCATCCTGACCCTGTAAGTAGCAATTTAAGTGCCTTCTTTCTTTAGTTAATGGAGATTTGTTAGCAGAACGGTGTTTATAAGATGCATCAAGTTAATAACTGATTTTATGAAATGATTATACTATTTTGGAACAGTTGTGATTGCTGGCTGTACATCATATATTGTTTCTTAATCTGCATTAAATTAAATTTGTAGAAACAGCAACGGAAAAGTTGTACTTGTTTCTACAACTTAACACCTTACTTTCTTAATCTTATACTTAACTTAATTAGTGTTTAATGTCTAAATTAATTAGTAATTACTTCTTAATTACCCAAAAGATTAAAACCTTCATTTTTATTACTTTTAATTCTTGAACCGACCTAGACAATTTCTCCACCAAATTTTTTTTATTTCCTTTTTATTTTTCTATGACCAAAATCATTAAATTAATTTACCAAGTTACTTCCATCTTCTTCCTTGGCTGAATCCAACTATTCTTCATTAAGTGATATCTTATTCTTTACTAGTTACAAGAGAACACATTATATCAATTGCTTTCTTAATTAATTAATCCTCTTAATAGCTCTTATTATAAGACACATTCTAACTAATTTTGCTTATCTATTATCTCATTTAATTCATATTCAACACTTAGATTAATTCTTATTCCTAATTTCTTATTAACTCCTAGCCTTACATCCTTATTTCTTTTATCTCCTTTCTCAACTACACCTTGAAATTAGAATTCTTTTACATCCTAATTTAATTACAACCTTGTTAATACTTTCCTAATAAGACTACATACCAAATTACCTGTTAAGATTACTATTAACTTTATTTACCCATTTTTAATCTCCTATGGCCGATTAGTCCTATTCACTTTAATCAATTTTTCCTATCTTGTATTCTACTATTTGTTTCATTTGTCTTATATTAATATCCATCTTGGATCTTCTCTTTGCCTAAACATTGCTTAGCTGAATTGGACATTTCTTTTCCTTAAAAAATTCTACTTGGCCGGTTTTATCATGTGGGCAATTAGAGATGTACAAAAGAGACATAGTCTTTTATTTTAATAATTTACATGACACATATTATTACAAACATTGCTTAGCTGAATTGGACACTTCTTTTTCTTAAAAAATTCTACTTGGCCGGTTTTATCATGTGGACAATTAGAGATGTACAAAATAGACATAGTCTTTTATTTTATTAATTTACATGACAAATATTATTACATGGACTTTACACTAAGTTTGGACCAAAAGGAAACCATTACGAATACTTTACAAGTTTCCCTTAAACTACTAAGTTAAGTCCAAACTATATATATATATATCTATAATTATGGTCTATCACTAAATTTTTTGTTTAATTCACCTAGGACCCAATGAACATAACACAAAATCTCTAGGCCATTCTTCCACTTAGGTAGTGAGTGGAATTACACAAACAGCCGTGAGAGGGCTATTCTCATCACCTTCTTCATACCACCAGTCTATCACTTGCCATCCTTTGGTAACATACACGATGCCATTATCTAAAGAGCAACAAAACACAGAAAATGTTTGAACTATGAACACCTTCATAGAAAATCAATTATTCTGCACATCAAGATAAAGAAAAGTGAGTCGAAACTCAACATGCATTCACACATAGCAACGAAAGATATCTTGATGGCAGTTTTAGAAATATAGGAATATGCATATGCAAATGCAAACTTTATTCTTTTCTTCTTTTCCACTCCTTAGAAACCATTCTTGATTGTTCACGCAAGCCTGAGGTTGCCTTATAAGAATTTTGATGTTCCATAGATACTAACCTCTCGTATACATGGCATCTCTCAATAATTGGATACATATTATGATTTAAGTATCATTTTTTGGGATACTTGGGAACTTCAGCTAACATGAACTCAAGATAAGTTACTAGAATTATTATCATTTTTCTTTTTCTTTAAACTTCCCACAAAGGAAATCATTTTCATTTTATATGCATGAAGGACATGAGAATATCATGAGGAATATAAGAGAATCAATGAAGTAAGTAGTGAAACAAGATGAAGTAGGTAAGGATATATATGAATACTTGCCTAATACCTTTAGTCTTTTTATTTTCTTTCTTTATTTTCTATGCCTCCTCCTCCTTCTTGTTTCAGTTTTCTTCTTCCTTTCTACGGTTTTTCTTTCTCTTCCTTTAGCTCACATTTTCCTTGTTTTAGTTTTCTTTCTTTCTTTTTGGTTTACGGTTTTGGCTTCACTTCCTTTTAGGTTATGGTTTTCGCTTCTTTTGGTGTGTGTTTGTGTTTAAGGTTTGTTTTTAGTTTAGTGTGGGTTTACGGTCACCAAAGGAATGTGTGTGTATAAATGGTGCATGGCCGGTTGATAAAAGAATTCAATTCCTTTAGCTTCTACTTCATTAATTGGTGCTAATAATTTATACTTTACATCTTTCACTAGTTTTCTTCCAAGTAGCCACCTTCCTTTACACTTAGCCTTCTCTTAACTTTCTCCTAGATTTCTAACACTTGGCTTGCCACCTATTCTCACATATTTTTACACCTCATCCCACATATTTTTACACCTCATCCCTTACATTTAATAAAACTTTTCACCTATTACCACATGTATTTACAGCTCACTCTTGCAATTAATGTAAACTTTTCACTTATGTAAGTTTAATTAATGCATTCACACCCTCCTTACTTCATCCCCATAGTTTTGGTAGCCTAGTTATTCCTAATTTAGTTCTTTTCTTGTTCTATTTTAATTATTCCTTAACTACTTAGTTCTATTATAACATGTTTCCATAATTAGAAATGGTGATGTCATGGTGATGTCATCCTAATTATGTCTCCATTCTTCAATCCTAACTAACTAATTTAATGATGATGTCACTATTTCCATATTTGGAAATTTACTTTAAAATTTCCTAAATTAAATGCATGAAAATTCTTACCGAATGCATGAATTAGACTAATTATATGCTTAACCATAATTAATACCTATTTAGTTTAATTTAAACTAGATTAAGTTTTTAGGGGTGTTATATTACTCCATTTTCAAAAAAGAATCTTGTCTCCAAAATTCATACTAACCTTATTAAACAAGTTCGGTGGCATTCTGATTTGAAACAAAGGATAAAAGAAGGACAAGATCAAGATAATTATTTAAAGGAGATTAGACGTAAGATGCAAACCAAAGTGTTGAGAGATTTTAGGGTGAATGATGAGGGGTTGCTTGAGTATCGAAATAAACTTTGTGTACCTGAGGATAATAGTCTTAAGAAATTGATCTTAGATGAAATCCATAAGTCTAGATATTCCATTCATCCTAGAAGTTCAAAGATGTATAAGGATTTAAACACTCAATTTTGGTGGCATGGGATGAAAAGAGATGTTGCCGAATATGTGTCAAAGTGTCTAACGTGTCAAAGAGTGAAAATGGAACACCAAAAACCTATAGGATTATTACAACCTATAGAGTTACCAATTTGGAAATGGGATAAAGTAATCATGGATTTTATAGTAAGATTACCGAGGACTACTAGTGGGAATGATGCCATGTGGGTAATTGTAGATTGACTTACTAAGTTGAATTATTCTCTTGAGAAGTTAGCACAAATTTATATAAAGGAGATCGTGACACTTCATGGTATACCTAGAAGTATAATTTTGGATAGGGATCCTAGATTTACTTCAAAAATTTGGCAAGCCTTACAACAAGCCTTAAAAACTAAACTTAAGTTTAGCACTGCCTATCATCCGTAAACCGATGGACAATCTGAAAGTACTATCCAAACTCTAGAGGATATGCTTAGACCGTGTATTTTAGAGTTTAAAGGGAACTAGGATAATCATTTACCTTTAGTAGAATTCACCTACAACAATTCTTTCCACCAAAGTCTTCAAATGGCACTCTATGAGGCGTTATATGGGAGAAAGTGTAGGTCTCCATTGTGTTGGTATGAAGTAGGAGAAAAATAGTTGTTAGGACCTGATCTAATCCAACAAATCACTGAAGCCATTAGGAAGATTAGACAAAGGTTGAAAATAGCTTAGGATAGGCAAAAGAAGTATGTGGATAGGGGAAGAAGGCCATTAGAATTTCAAGAAGGGGAACACGTATTTGTAAAGATTACACATTCAATTGGTTTTGGGAGGACCAGGAAAACATAAAAACTTGGACTGAGGTACATAGGACCCTATGAAGTACTAGAAAAGATTGGGAATACGGCGTACCAAGTAGCATTACCATCGAACATAGACAATGTGCATAACATTTTCCACGTTTTGCAACTTAGGAAATACAAACCGAGTCCCGATCATATTTTAGAATATGAACCCATAGGAATAGAAAGTAACCTCTAAGCTAAAGTCGAACCCTTAAGGATAGTGGCATTAAGACGCATTTGTTTAATAAGATTAGTACGAATTTTGGGGACAAAATTCCTTTTTAGAGGGGAATAATGTAACACCCTTAAAACCTTAATCTAGTTTAAATTAGACTAAATAAGTATTAATTACGGTTAAGCATATAATTAGCCTAATTCATTCATTCGGTAAGAATTTTCATGTATTTATTCTATGTATTTAATTTAGAAAATTTTAAGGTAAATTTTCAAATATGGAAATACTGACATCATCATGACATACATTATTATGTAATTTGATGACATTATCATTTAGTTAGTTAGTTAGGATTGAAGGATGGAAACATTATTATGATGACATCATCATGACATCATTTTTAATTATGGAAACATGTTATAATGGAACTAAGTAGTTAAGGAATAATTGGAATAGAACAAGAAAAGAACTAGACTAGGAAGAACTAGGCTACCTAAACCATGGGGATGAAGCAAGGAGGGTGTGAATGTATTAATTAAACTTATATAGGTGAAAAGTTTACATTAAATACAAGGATGAGATGTAAAAATATATGGCAATAGGTGGAAAGTTTCATTAAATCCAAGGGGTGAGGTGTAAAAATATGTGGGAATAGGTGGCAAGCCAAGTGTTAGAAAATTAGGAGAAAACTAAGAGAAGAAGGCCAAGTGTAAATGAAGATGACAACTTGGAAGAAAATTAGTGGAAGATGTAAAGTATAAATGATTAGCACCAATTAATGAAGTAGAAGCCAAAGGAATTGAATTCCTTTATCAACCGGCCATGCACCATTTACACACATACATTCTTTTTTGTGATCGTAAACCACACCAAACTAGAAACAAACCTTAAACACAAACACACACCAAAAGAACCCAAAACCGTAACCTACAATGAAGTGTGGGAAGTTTAAAGAAAAAGGAAAAAGATAATAATTCTAGTAATTTGTCTTGAGTTCATGTTGGCTGAAGCTCCCAGGCATCCAAGAATGATGTCCAAACTATAATATGGATATTACTATTGAGAGGTGGTGCCATGTATAGATTGATATCCATGGTACATCAAAGTCCTTGTAAGGCTGCCTCGAGTTTGTGTGAACGATAAAAAATGCTTACTAAGGAGTGAAAAAGAAGAAAAGAATAAAGTTTGTAGTTGCATATTCTTATATTTCTAAACCTGCCATCAAGATATCCTTCGTTGCTATATGTGAATGCTTGTTGAGGTTCGACTCACTTTTCTTCGTCTTGATGTGCAGGATAATTGATTTTCTATGGAGGTGTTCATAGTTCAAACTTCTCCTATGTTTTGTTGCTCTTTGGAGGATGACATCGTGTATGTTGTTGAAGGATGACAAGTGATAGACTGAGGGTATGAAGAGGTTGATGAGAATAGCACTCTCATGGCCATTTGTGTAATTCCACTCACTACCTAAGTGGAAGAATGGTCTAGAGATTTTGTGTTATGGTCATTGGGTCCTAGGTGAATTAAAGAAAAATTTAGTGATGACTATAATTATAGATATATATAGTTTGGACTTCATTTAGTAGTTTAAGGGGAACTTGTAAAATATTTATAATGGTTTCCTTTTGATCCAAACTTAGTGTAAAGTCCATGTAATAATATGTGTCATGTAAATTAATAAAATAAAAAACTGTCTCTTTTGTACATCTCTAATTGTCCACTTAGTAAAATTGGACAAGTAAAATTCTTTAAGGAAAATAAGTGTCCAATTCGGCTAAGCAATGTTTAGGCAAAGAGAAGGTCCAATTCGGCTAAGGGAAGCAAAGGAAATGGCTATTAATATAGGACAAATGAAACAAAGAGTAGAGTACAAGATAGGAAGAATTGATTAAAGTGTATAAGACTAATTGGCCATGAGAGATTAAAATGGGTAAATAAAGTTAATAGTAATCTTAATAGGTAATTTGATATGTAGTTTTAATAGGAAAGTATTAACAAGATTGTAATT
The DNA here is from genome assembly GCA_029379385.1 of Quillaja saponaria. Lineage (NCBI taxonomy): Eukaryota > Viridiplantae > Streptophyta > Magnoliopsida > Fabales > Quillajaceae > Quillaja > Quillaja saponaria. The sequence goes on along the minus strand of CM055616.1, from coordinate 18,744,890 downwards.
AAATTAGGATATAAAGGAGTTCTAATTTCAAGGTGCAGCCGAGATAAAAGAAATAAGGATGTAAGGCTAGGATTTTATAAGAAATTAGGAATAAGAATTAATCCAAGTGTTGAATATGAATTAAATGAGATAATACATAAGAAAAATTAGTTACAGTGTGTCTTATAATAAGAGCCATTAAGAGGATTAATTAATTAAGAAAACAATTGATATAACGTGTTCTCTTGTAACTAGTAAAGAATAAGATATCACTTAATCAAGAATAGTTGGATTCGGTTAATGAAGAAGATGGAAGGAACTTGGTAAATTAATTTAATGATTTCGGCAATAGAAGAATAAAAAGGAAAAAGAAAAATTTTGTTGGAGAAATTGTCTAGGGCGATTCCAAAATTAAAGGTAATAAAAAGGAAGGTTTTAATATTTTGGGTAATTAAGGAGTAATTACTAATTAATTTAGGCATTAAGACACTAATTAAGTAAGTATAGGATTAAGGAAGTAAGATGTTACAGAACTTGGTCTTTCTAGCCACTATCCTTAAGGGTTCGGCTTTCTATTGGAGCCAACAATATGAGAACTGATGTTCATTCTACATCCAACTCTGTTTTAGTCAACATACTACATCTTATACAAGCATGATATCTAGGCTTCTTTTGTTATTTTTTATAAAAAATTTCTAAATTTTTAAATTTTAACCTTTTAATGAATTATTGATATAGGTGGCTGAAACTAGAAAGCAAGCTTCTATCCTTGAATCGTACCTTGAACATAGAGGAGTTGTTCTGCCAGAGGGATATATATCATGTAAAGTTGTACTTCCTAATCCCAAATTACGGTATGATTTAAAATTTTGTGATATTAAGTGTTTTTAACAACAGTTTGGTTTCTTCTCTAAAATTTTGAGAAGCTACTATATGTGGTCCTTTTGGTTAAATATATGGCATGAAACTCCATATAATTAGGTTTTATCACCAGAAAAGTTGAGAGGCAGCTATTTATTATCCTTCTAGTCAATTCATATGACAAGGAATTCGTGCTTTCTTTCTCATTTTCTTTTCCCTAAGAGATCAATAATTATTGGAATGTTGTCTTTCGTATTTAAATTGCTGTATTACAAATTTTTGTAAACACAAACAAAGTAGATACAAACAATGAACTTATAAAAACTAGGCATCCAGAGTTACTGTAGCTTAAACTTACTCTAACTAACAGTCTTATGTGTTTTATATCATTTTAGGGTTATTTTAGCTATTTAATTATGTATAACTAGGAATAGATTAAATCAAGAGTCATAATTAAGTTTTTCTTAGGGTTTTAGGGGTTTGCGTCTCTATAAATAGAGGCCTTCTGATGGCTTTGTAATATGTTGCCTTTTGATTAAGTATAAGAAATCAACTACTGGCTTTTTGAAGTTCTTATGAGAACTTAGGGTTTGCTTCTCTGACATCCCAAAAGAGCTTTCCCTTTGTTTTCTCTAAGAAACTTAGGCTCCCATAGAAATCAATCCTAAGTTTCCATCTTATGGTGCTTCTTATCGCGTCAAATGCTGTACCAAATTTGAAGATGGTTCCAAGCTTTGAGTACAGGCAAATCTCAAAAGTTTGAAGGACTCAAATAACAATTGAAGTGGATCTGTGAGCGACTTGATTATTTAGAAGCATGTATGGAATTTCTAGAAGAAAGTTATGAACTTTCAAACATACCGGAAGGTAATCTCGAAGAGGAACTAAGTTGCCAGAGGGTAAGGGCCGTTGATGGGTGTGGAAGTCGTTGGTGGTGGCCAATTTAATAGTATGATATGCCGTCATAAGTAATTGGCTATTACGAATAGAACATGCTTAAAAAATTATAAATTTTAGGGTTTATCTATAAGAATTGAATATGATGTTTTGCAGCTGTTTCTCAATTCCTAGGAATTGAGTTGAAAATTTCAATTCCAATTCTATAATGTGCGCTAAACAAGAAAATTTGTATTGAATAGTCTAAATCCTTATTTTAATTCTAATTCACTGCATTCAAACAGGTCCTTAATAGATTCGATTTGGCCATTGGCCTGCATCTCCCTTAAATAGGAGAAAATTCAGACAAACACTTAAATTGCTAATAAAATTAGGCGGTTATAGCTCAAAAGAAATTAAGAAATGTTAAAAACTTAAATTGCCACTTATTCTTGGCTAAATGTTATTAGGTGGCTAATTAAAGTCATCCTTTATTGTTGGAAAGTGTGGCGGAAGTTGAGAAGTCTCCCAAAACCTTACATTTTGAGGGCTTTTTGGTTCGAAGCTTGACCACGTCGGCATGTCCTATGTCAGCCCCCACCCTTGGGATCTCTTCCCTGAGTTAGCTTCAAGCTATGGATAAAAGGGTTCATTTGATGGGTAATATTGGTATATAAGCAACATTGAAAGTTTGTGAAATTTTCATCTTTGCAGGCAAGTCAATGACATAGCCATTGTCATTTATCTTCTTCAAGTTTTTGTAAGGTCTGTCCTTCTTGGGTTTCAACTTGTTGTACGTGCATTTTGGAAACCGCTCTTTGCGTAAGATCATATCTTCTTCCAAAACTTCCTTTCTTATGTGCTTGTCAGCATACTGCTTATTCCTAGCATTTTTTTGTTCCTGGCTTTGTTTGACACATGCTTGCACTTCTTGAATTTCATGAGCTAGATTTTCTGTAGTAATACTCAAGCCTGGAATTCTAGGTAGTTTTATCAGATCAAGGGCATGTCTGGGAGTCTTCCTGTAGACAATAGAAAAAGGTGATCTTGAGTGGCTCCATGTATGACATTATTATATGCAAACTCAGCCTGCGCTAAAGCGACATCCCACTGCTTGGGTTTGTCATCAAATATACTTCGAATAAAATTTCCCAAGGTTTTGTTAATGCATTAGTCTGGCTGTCTGCCTGTGGATGGACCGTGCTATTGAAATTCACAGAAGTTGTAAATTTTCTAGAAAGTAATCCAAAAATGACTTAAAAACCTAGTGTCCCTGTCAGATATTTTAGATTTGCAGACTCCATGTAACCTAACAATTTCTCTGAAAAATAGTCTGGCCACATGAGATGCATCAAGGTCTTTTTACATGGGATGAAATGTCCATTTTAGATAATCTATCAACCACAACAAAAACAGAATCAACTCCTTGTTGTGTGCGGGGTAAGCCCGCACAAAGTCCATGGATAAGTCCTCCCATATATTTTCTGGAACCAGCAGTGGCATTGGCATTTATAGGCCTGTATATTGAGATTGCCTTTTTGCGGTTCGACACACAAAACATCGTTGAACAAATTTAGCAACATCTCTTTTCAATTAAGCTAATAGTATCTTTCTTTTACTGCTGCAATAGTTTTGCCTCGTTCCAAGTTCCTAGCAAGTCCACCTCCATGAAGGTCTTAAACGATTTTCTCTCGTAATGAAGAATGGGGAACATATAGTTGATTACCTTTCATCAAGTAACCATCATGGATGTGTAGTCATCTACGGGTTGCCTCAATTGACATTTCATCTAGAAACTTTGAAAATCTAGATCTTCTTCATATTGCTCCTTGAGACTCTCAACACCTATAATTTCAACACTTAGTGGTTAATAATGCGACCCTCTGGCTTAGAGCATCTGCAACCCAGTTTTGTGCTCCTAATTTATGTATTGAGTTTGAATGGGAACTTCTGGAGGAATGCAGCCCATTGAGCATGTAATTCAATGCTGATCCACTTCGGACTATTAAGGTACTTGAGGGCATGATGGTTTGCATAGAGAATGAACTCTTGACCTACCAAGTAATTCTCCTAATGCTTTAAGGCTCAGAAGACAACATTCTGTTGTATTTGTCTTGTCGGTTGGGCCAAAGTTTTGCGGTGTGACTCATTGAATAATTACGATCCAAGAGCGGCCCGTAAAATAAGCTTGTAGCCTATGTATATATATAATGGCAGTTAGCTCTAGGGTTATGATATGTTTTTTTAAAGTCAAACTTTTGTACTTTTTCCAAGAATATAATACTGAATTTCGATCTCTCTAGTGAGGATGTAAGCTAGATTTAGCCAAACCTTGATACATCTTGTGTCCTTTCTTTTGCTTGTTTTTCGTTTTTCAGTCCCAGATTTTATTGCATTCTCGCTTCGATTTTTACAAATTCTTTGTCATGGGTAGATCATTTTCGAAAAGCATCACTTAATTTTTCACTAAAAATGCTATTGGTCATTTTTCTTGGGATTGAACAACTCCAATTCCCACTCTGCCTGCATCACATTCTACCTAGAACAAATTTTCTAAACTAGATAAAGCTAAGACATGCACTGTATAAATTTTCCATGATCAAGGCAAAACTATGTTCTGCTTCTTCCCCCAAATAAAATTTTCCCTTCTTTAGACACTTCGTGATTGGTGCCACAATGCTGCTGAAGTTTCGAATGAACCGCCTATAGAATGTGGCTAGTCCATGGAAACTCCTCACATTAGTCATTGTTTTTGGTGTTGGCAAATCCCGAAGTGCCTGAACTTTTTCTTCATCAACTTGGATGCCCTTTGCACTAACAGTGAATCCCAAGAACAACAATTTGTTTGTCATGAAAATGCACTTCTTCAAATTAATATCTAGCTTATTATGCTTTGAGGCTGCTAATACTTCATGCAAATGGTCAATATGTTCCTCATAGTTACAACTATAAACCAGTATATCTCAAAATATACAACAACAAACCTGCCTATAAAAGGCTTGAGTACCTTATTCGTAAGCCTAATAAAGGTGATGGGTACATTTGATAATCTGAAAGACATGATAAGCCAATTGTACAGTCTATCTTTTGTCTTCAAAGCGGTTGTCCATTTGTCTCCTAGTCTTATCCGAGTTTGATGGTACCCAATTAGAAGATCAATTTTGGTAAATACAGTGGAACCATCCAGCTGATCCAGGATGTCACTAAATTAAGGTATAAGAAATTTGTACTTGACAGTTATTTTGTTGATGGCTATGCTATAAATGCACTTCCTCTAGCCAATTTTACTTTAGGGTTAGCAATGCTAGGGACTCATGCTCCTCTTGATGTGTCCCTTCTGCGAAAACTCTTTAATTATACCTCAGAATTTCACTGCCCTTTGGACTCATCCGATAATGGGGAAGGTTTGGTAGGCAGGCCCTAGGTGTGAGGTCGATTTGATGTTGAATTTCATGTATTTGAGGAAGTCCCTCTAGTAACTTATTTGGTAGTATCTCACTAAATTCAGCTAGCAATGACATGCCAACATCTGGTACAACTTGTTCTTCGGTGCTACTGGTCAAGATTTCTTTTACCACCATAACATGTAATTTGCATCTCATTGAAATCAACTTCTATTTCACGTTTTGAGGAAGCCAGAGTCAAGAAGGACCTCCCCTCCACTTTATAAGTTTTGGTTTGATTGCCTTCATTCATGGGCCACAGAGTGTACTTGACCTCATCCTTGTCTGCCAAATAGAAGATGACAAACATCCATGTCAACCACGTCATAGTAAATTTCACCCTTGCAATAGAGAAAGGAATTTTGCAACTTTTTGATATTGGTATCTTCACAACTGCATTGATTCACCTCAGAGTGTAAGGTTTTGGTCGCTTCTCAGCAGGTAGCTGTAAATTTGTTACAATATTTTTGCCAATAATATTTTCTTGACTACCACTATCAGTAACTATATCAAATCCTTTATTAAAATTGTACGTATGGTTCGAAACAATTTGTTTTGTTGGGATTCCTCTCCTTGTTTTGTAGTTAGGATCATTGTTCTAATCATAAATACTTGATCATCTTCCTCATGTTCATCACTGCCCCTGTCACGATCAATATTGCACTTCTGAAAATCTTCTTCATATTCATAATTCGTGTCATGCCTACCAAGGCCACTTTCCTTTGAGGACAAGCATTCAAAAAATGACTTGTTTGGTTGAACCTAGAGCATTTCATTGGTGGTGGCCTTGCATGACAATTTGTGTTCTTTTTCTGTCACCCCCTTGTGTTGTTTTTCAGGCCCACTTATCACATCAAGCCTTCTCAAATTGAATAGGAGCATTATTTGGCAGATATGTGGATTTTCCCCTTTGTGAGTTAAACTAGGACCTTTTTGTTATGGTTCAACGAGAAGACTCACCCTTGTTTTTGACAGAGAACGTATATGTGTAAAACCTAAAAGGGAGATACCTAAAGTGTTTTGATGAATTGGATGAGTATTTCTCATACCAAGATAATATATTTATACTACGAGATTGTGTGGAGTACAAGTAAGTCAACTATACATAAATAAAGAAACTAAAAATAAGGAAATTTGACCCACTAACTAAGCTGTTTATATTTACACTATAACACTTCCATTCAAGCTGGAGCTTAAAGATTATATGTTCAAAGCTTATTGCATAGATATCGTAGTTTGTTTCTTGCCAAAGACTTTGTGAATAAGTATGCTAACTGATTTTCGGATTTTGCATATATGGTATTGGTTATATAATCGATAAGCTTCTCACGAACGAAATGACAGTCAATTTCTATATGTTTTGTTCGTTCATGAAATATTGGATTTGAGGCAATATGTAATGCAATTTGATTATAACATACTAACTTCATAGGCTGTGAGTGTTGAAATCCAATTTTGTCTAATAGATTTTTCAGCCAAACTAACTTGGCAGTGGTATGAGTATTGGCCCTGTATTCATCTTGCAACAACAGTCTGCTTTTTGCTTTTTCATGAAACAAGATTTCTACCCAGAAATATACAGTATCCTATAGTAGATCTTCTGTCAAATGGAGAGCCTGCCTAATCAGCATCGCTATAACCTTGAACTGGAGTAGAACTATGTTGATGAACTAATGTATGACCACGACCATGTTCTCAAACTAGAGTGTGTCCATGATTCTTATAGTAATACTTTTCCGGGTGCAGTTTTATGATATATTAGGATACGAATAACAGCATTCCAATGAGATGTTCGAGGCTGAGAAAAAAATTGGCTAACCATACTAGTTGCAAAAGCAATATCTGGTCTAGTGACTGTGAGATAATTTAGCTTACCAACAAGATGTCTGTATTGCTCAGGATTTGTCAGTAGCTCCCCCTTATCCGGTACAAGCTTAGTGTTGGGATCTATAAAAGTGTTTACAGGTTTTGAATCCAACATACCTATATCACTCAAGACATCCAGACAATACTTTCTTTGAGAAAGACAAATTCCCAATTGTGATCTCACAACCTCAATGCCCAAGAAGTATTTTAACTGTCCTAAGTCTTTAGTTTGAAACTTAGATTGTAGGAATGATTTCAATTGCTGAATTTCATGGTTATCATCACCTGTAATCACAATATCATCCATATAATTAAAAGAATTCTGCCATTAGATGTATGTTTATAAAAGACCGAGTGATCAACAGTACACCTCTGAAGGCTAAAACAACTTCACTGAATTTGCCAAACCAAGCTCTAGGAGATTGCTTTAAGTCATATAGAGACTTTTTTAATAGACACACCATACCGGACTCTCTCTGACCAACAAAACCAGGTGGTTGCTCTATAAAGACTTCTTCATCGAGGTCACCATGTAAGAAAGCATTTTTGTTGTCCAATTGATAGATTGACCAATCAAAAATAGCAGCTAGAGATACGAATACTCTGACGGAAGTAATTTTAGTTACGGGAGAGAGTTTCTGAATAATCCACGTTATAGACTTGAGTGTAACCTTTTGCGACCAATCTAGCATTTAAGCAATCAACAGAACCATCAGGATGAACTTTCACGATGTATACCCATTTACATCCAATAGTGGATTTGCTAGGAGGTAAAGAGGCCAGCTCTCAAGTATCATTAGTATGTAAGGCGTTCATTTCATCAACCATGGCTTGGCGCCACCCTAGATGAGCAAGAGCATCACTGGTGGACTTTGGAAGAGAAATAGAAGACAAAGAGAATACAAATGCATAATAGGGTGAAAATAAACAATGGTAACTCAAAAAAATATAAATAAGATAAGGATTATGAGTTGATCGAGCACCTCTTTGTAAAATAGGTGGCGAAGTAGGATCCGAGGCACGAGAAGGTGTTGGTACAAAAGCTGAGTCATTAGGTACATCAACAGTGTATGCTAAAAGATCAGGCCGAGAATGAAGATGGTAAACCTGGAGAGGAAGTTCGGATGAGATAGAAGATTCAGGTAGTGGTGCAGATGATGCATGTTCATATGGTCCAAGATAAAGAACCGGAAGAGCCTCAGAGATAGGAGGTGATTCAGGAATAGTTGAGGGAATCCTCAAAAAATGTGACATCAACAGAGATAAAGTAACGATTCTTATCTAGAAAGTAACACTTATACCCTTTTTGAAGGCGAGAATAACCCAAGAAGATGCACTTAATTGATTTGGAAGAGAGTTTATCTTGTTCAGGTGTTAGATCATGAACAAAACAAATATAACCAAAGATAGGAAAGATGATAGAATGCAGAATTTTGTTATGCAATGTGGAAGATGGCATGTGATTAATAAGGTAGCATGCAGTAAGTACAACATCACTCCAAAACTGAAGTGGAACATGACCATGAAGTAATAGAGTGCGAGCAGTTTCAATTAAATGTTTGTTTTTGCGCTCAGCAACTCCATTTTGTTGAGGGGTGTGAGAACAAGATGATTGATGCAGCATATCTTGAGATGTCATAAAGTGTTGAAATGATGTAGAAAAGTATTCACGTGTATTATCACTACGCAAAATACAAATAGAAATACCAAATTGTGTTTTAATTTCAACATCAAACTGTTGGAATATAAAAAATAACTTGGAACGATTTTTCATTAAAAATAATCACGTGCAACGAAAATAGTCATCAATAAAGGTTACAAAATACTGAAATTCCAATGATGAATTGACACGACTAGGACTCTAACATCAATATGAACAAGATGAAAGTGAGACTCTGTTTTAAAATGACTATGCTTTGGAAACAAAGCACGTGTGTGTTTGCCAAGCTGACACGACTCACAATTTAAAGATGACAAGATGACAAGATGACAAACGAGAAACCATCTTCTGAAGCTTGGATAGACTAGGATGACCAACCAACTGTGAATGAGAATATGTGACACATCTGTAGAGCAAGCCACTGAAGATGTAGGTAGTGTAGGAAGATGGTAGAGGCTCTGTGATTTACGCCCTGTGCCAATCGTTCGTCCTGTATGTCGGTCCTGTATAAGAAAATGAATCATCAATGAAAGTGACAGAACGAGTTAATTGACTAACAAAAATCAGACTGAATGAACATTCTGGGACATAAAAGCACAGACTCTAAAGGCAAATAAGATAATAGTGTAGCTTGACTTATACTTTTAGCAATGGTTGTGGAACCATTAGCTATAGTGACAGTGGAAAGTGATGGTGGATTACTAATACTAGAAAAAAGTTTAGGGTTATCAGATATGTGATCAAAGGTACTAGAATCAAGAACCTAAGTGTCAGAATAGGTCTGAGAGAGGTAGGCAACAGAATTACCATGAGAAGATTACTGGGTAGCCTGATACTGTAGGAACTTATCATATTCAGTAGTTGATAATGAGACATTAAGAGGCTTGTCTTCAGATGGTGAAACTTCAAGTGAATTGGCTGACTGAATAGTATTAGTTGTATGATCCAGATAACTAATCAGCTGGTAACACTCTTTTCTAATATGGCCCATCCTGTTACAATGAGTGCACTGGAGATGTCCACGGTCTCGACTCCCTTGACCACGACCTTCGCAAGTACTAGAGTGGGAGATCAAGATTGAGGAATCAAGAGATGGATTCTCAACATGTGTTACTATCGGAAAGGAGTTACGTAACAACCGAGCAAACACTTCTTCCATGGAAGGAATAGTAGGACTAGCCAATATCTGATGGCAAACTGGATCAAGATCAGCTCGAAAGGCCATATAGAGTGAGAATCATGAATAGCTTGTCCCTTTGTGCCTCTTGGTCAGCCAGATCAATGGTAAGGGGTAATATTTCAGCAAATTTAACAAATTCAGCTTTGACATTCTGAATCTTGCCCAAATAGGTGGACATATCCTGCTCAACTTGATTTAGATTCAACAAATTAGAAACTACAGTGTAAAATTGTTGGATATCATTAGTGTATAAACTTCTGGCCCGTTTCCATAATTAAAAACATGTTTTATATGCCCAGAAAATCTACAATATAGAAGGTTCAAGGGATACCCAAAGTAAACTGCATAATTGGCATCGATATTTTTCCAATTGGGTTTAGGAGTTGGAATATTGGCCAATGATTTCGTGAGATGATTTTCATATCCCTATTCCAGAACCATAACTCAACAGATGTAGCCAAAGACAAATAATTAGATCCATTCAATTTCTCAGTAGTAATAACAGGGGATCTAGAAAACACAAAGGTAAAAGTACTAGGTTTTGACATACCGATAAACAGTACCCCGATGAACAGTAGTGGTATTGCTGGAATGAAACGCAGCAGTAGAGAGACACGTTGGAAAGAAATACAGTGGAACCATGTAAAACCTAAAAGAGAGATACCCAAAATATTTTGATGAATTGGATGAGGATTCCTCATACCAAGATAATATATTTATACTGTGAGATTGTGTGGAGTACAAGTAAGTCAACTATACATAAATAAGAAAACTATAAATAAGGAAATTTGACCCACTAACTAAGCTATCTATATTTATACTCTAACAATACGATTTATGATTTTATTGTGCTTAAATTTCATTTTAATTATGTAATAGTAGAATTACGGTTAAATTAGTAGTATTTGTGTTATTAGCAGTTTTTTGTTTTCTTTTATTAGGACTCTAGATCTATCTTTATGTCAAAGGCTTTTTTTTTTTTTTTTTTTTGGAATTAGGACTAAAGTTACCTTTATGCCATTAGAGTTTCTCATGGGAGTCTATATGATGACCCCTTGTTCTCAATTGTTATTTAGCTTTGAGATAAATAGAGACAAAAAACTGAAATAGTAAACAACCACTTATTGTAGGCTAAATGATAATAACTGGCTAATTAAAGCCATGTATTATTGCTAGAAAGTGTGGTGGAAGTTGGAACGTCTCCCGAGACCCTAAATTTTGAGGGTTTTTGGGTTGGAAGCTTGACCATGTCCTATGCAGTTATGAAGAGATAGCAAGTAGTTTCCACCTTTCTGCAAAGAGGTGCTTCTGCAAATTAAAGCATATCATATTTTGCCTTCCTTTGTTGGCTTTGAGCACAATTCCTTCACTTATCAGCATGCATTCTGTAAGTTTACAGATTAATCCTTGCAGAAAGGAAGATATTGCCTCCAGTAATTCTAATCAAACTATCAAAGTAGTATGTAAGTTTAAAATGGATCAAAGGGTCATAACTGAGTTTCAAGAGTTAGAACTGTAGGAATGATTGGTATATTTTCTTTTACTTAATATGAACTAATTGTCCTTCTTACTTTTTCCAATGTCTTCCCTTTTCTTTTTCTTTTTGTTAATACTAGTGTACTGTTAAGTTTGATATATTGTTTAACCTATACATTATTTTGTAGGACCATTCATCCAAGTTATTTTCCATCTGAAGTCATAACCTATGATCAATGGGTACAACTGAAGCCAGAATCAAAAAGTGTGCTCTCTAGTTGGGTAAAGGGTGCCTTTCGTGGTGGGAAGAAGGAAATGCAAGAATCTATACAGCAGAAGCTTGATTTCGTCCTTGGCACAGCTCCAATGTGGGATAGGTTAGTCCCTGCCTACTGATGATGAGTCTCATGAATATATTTGTTGTATATTTTTGTTTACTTCAACTAAAGGTATCATAATATTGTTGTTAGTGATGCTGGACCAAAATAATCTGGTTGCTAGATCAATAAAGCTCAGTTCTCTGCATTTAGATCAGTCAATCTGTTTCTTTTTAGTGGTAGATAATCCATTTCTTTGTCTGATGTTCTTATAATGACCTTCTGATTGATAGAGAGATGATAAACAGATAATGTTCCAGCTAAGTTGAACATAATTACTGTCACATCGATTCAGTTGTTGCTATATATATATATATATATATATATATGAAAATATGATATTTCAGAAGATAATGTATTGTACAACAAGTACTCCGTATTGTATGGAAGATGAGAGGAGTATTGAAATATCGGGGTAACAAGAAATACAAAGAAATTGAAAAGATAATCTCTTCCTGAAAATATAAACCATATGCAAATTTCAAAATGATTCATTTTATAGTAGTAGTTTTGTTTTATTAGCAAGTAGTTTAAATTTTGTTACATGGTGATCCTACAATATCTAATTCAGAAATAAAGGGAGGTGTAAGTTGAGAAAATTGTGTGTTAGTCTGTATATTCAACATAGATGGTTCGGCCTATTTCCTCCTATTAGCTTAAACTTTTAAGGCATCATATTGTGTGAGCATAGTGGTACACGCGCAAGTGTACACGAGGGGAAGTGCTACTGGGATAAGCTTATAATCTAAAATTAATATCACTAGAACACCATCGTTGATTATAAAGTATATCATACATTTTAGAAAGATGATAAAAAAAAAATATAATTAATATATAGTATATGAAATAAAATTATAATAAATATATCAAGGAGGATAGAGATTAATTTGAGACAAAATAGCATTGCACCTGAGCCCAACAAAAGAAAAAACAAAAGAAATAAACCTACCCCATGAAGTGGCCTGAAGAGAGAAAAGTAGAAAACACTTCACTACTTTGATATCAATTCCAATACGCATGTTTTGGATAAACATGAGAAACCTAAAAAGATGATTGTTGTGTCGTTCGAGTTTAGGGTTTTCATCATTGCAAGAGGGATGTGTGATCTGCTAAAGGAATTCAACCCAGACAGTCGAATCATCTACAAAGGGAAAAGAGGAGACTCAAAGCAATGTTTTAAAAAGCACTAGGCGCATCTAGGCAATAACAGCTTCTATTGTCTAGGCGCTAGGCGCAAGGTGCAGGCGCACTTAAGTAAAAAAAAAAAGATTAGTTTTAGGAGAAGATATATATAATGATAGTGGGAATGTAGAATTAAGTTGAATATAAATATATATATATATATATCACAAAAAATATTGTGTAAAAGATTTAAAGCATTTAAAGCTTATAGAATAACACATTAGCCATTTCAAACTCTAGATAATTTTTTTTTGGAAAAGATAAGGTTTAGTGGTTTGTATAAGAGCTTAAGGTTTTTATGGTTTTTGTAAATTGTACATTTGTTATATATTTACTGTATACATGTTATTATGATCCAACCAAACAGGGACCTAGAAAAAGGGAAAAAAAAAGAAAAAGAAAAGAAATTATGCTGCAACAACCCAGGTGTGTACCTTAGCCGCCTAGCGCTTAAAGTGAAGCGCGTGCCTAGAGTGCGTCTTACCTATCAGTGCTTCGCTTAGACCAAGCAGTGTATCGAAGCCGTATCTAAACAAACAAGACATTTTTTTTTATATTGGATATGTATTCAGGACACAGATATGTATCTAACACTGGTTCGACACATATTTGCACGTATCCGTGCTTCATAGTTTCTAAGCTTCTCAATGTTGCTTGATCAGTAAGAATTATTACCGAGCATAGACAACATTATAGACTAATGCCACATTCCCATCCAAAACAATGGAAGTGTATAAATTTAGCATTGATTGGTGAGACTACTCGGGCTCAAGTAGTCTCATAATATTGATGACTTCAAAAAATAGAAGTTTACATATTCAGTTTCCTTATTTCATGTTTTCTTTCAGAATGATTCATATATATCAAATGTATTGATGGTTGCAGTTAAAAAAGTTAGATTCGTTTGGTTCGCAGGTTAGAACTTAAAGGTGATAAATTCATCTTGGGGGAGTTTCTGGAATTCAAGGGCAAGCAAGAAGATACACATGCTTTAAGAAATATTAGAAGATCAAAAGTTGGTCGTATGCTAATCCAAAAGACGAGTATGTTTGGACTAGGTAATCTTCCAAGCATTTTCAAACACTTTCATTTGTTTGGTTGTTTGTCATGCCTTTGCTTGTTGGATATTTAGATAGCTGAATTATTTACTTTAAGAAACTGAAACTCACTTTAAATTCGAGAACCAAAATCTCTAGTGTTATGGAAAGGTGAGAAGTGCTACATTCAGTTTCGAAATACTGAGAGTAACAATGGAAAAGCCCTTCACTTTTTTACATAGTTGATACCATGAGTATCATTAAGCATATCATTACAGTCCTTACTTTTAGTATGTATATTTTTTCTATTGCTCATTTTTGCGCATTCGAGCACAACTTCTGTAACTAATGAAACTGGGGTTAGATATAATTTCCTATTGTGATCTTTTTGGTGGGTAAGAAAAGGAAATTGGGCATGTAAGTGGTGGTTGAAGTTGTTATTATCTTATCATTCTAGGACCCAAATTGTGCTTATAAACTGCATGAAAAATCACTGGACCGTCTTCCAGTTAATTTTCCCCTTGCATCCTGAAAATTGAGATGAATTTGGTAAATGAAGGCATAGGTGCTTTTGCAGACATGCTACTTAACCTGAGTGTTGGTTCAGCTTTATAAGCACATTATTTTCTATGAAGTTTTGTGCATTACTGATTAAATTTTGGATCATCTGCAGCACATTCAAAGCTCCAAGTTTTGTACTCTCTTCGTGACTACAGAACTGAAGGGACATCTGCAACAGAGTGGAAGGAAGTAACTGTTCGATCAAGTACTGAGATTATCTTTCAGCCTGATAATGCAACTAAAATCCGTAAGTTCAAGCTGTCGTCAGTTGTCTCTATGTCTCTTAGTGCCTGAAGTTGCCCGTGTTGAAAAGGTATCAAGACTGCAGATTTCACATGACATTTGCTACCCTTCTGTTCCATATTTATCTTGGGAGCATATCAAATTGTGATTGCATATGATCTTGTAATGTGTATATATATTAATATTTTGGATTTAAAATTCAAAAAAAAAAAAAAAAAAATTTTGGTAAAATTGAATGAATGGAAGATGACTATAATCTGCTTTTGTTACTGTTGGGTATACATTTGGAACTAGTCTTTTAGAATCTTACATTCAAAATTGTCGGTGATTTTTGTACATTTACTTCTGAAGCTAATATGCATTCTTTTGTGGGAAATTTTGGGCGTCCACCCGTGGTAGAGACCAAAGAAGTCCTGTTGTTGGCTTGTTTCTGTTCTGTATAGCTTAAATTAGTCTTTGAATTCTGACAGAGAATTTGATGAATATCAAATACTATAGTCGTTGTCGTTGTGCCACAGAAATTCTTATGAATGCATGCTAAAGATAAATTGTCCTTTTTTATTCTTTGGCCAAACCAGAATGACAGTGAACGAACAGCAGAGAATTTTACAAAACAGTTCTTCCTACAAAATAAAATTGTACACTTTGGCATTCTTTATTAGTTTGTGTTATCAACATGCAAAACATCACGTCATTTAGTGAGAACTTCTATTTTAGTCCTTATACAGCATTGAGAATTGAAGTGCTTCTTTGGGTCTCCCCAAGAGAGATAAATCTGTAGCAAAGATATGCTTTGAAGTGAGCACTATTGCTCTTAACTGCATGTAGACAAAGATCACGAATATTACAAGAAGAAAAATAAACCATAAGTAGAGTGAGTGGTTTGAGGAAAACTAGCTAGAAGCAGTCTCTTTGAAGGGTCCATCCAAAATCCCCCTTAAGGTTAGGAATTGTGAGACATCAGAACCAAGCCCTCCAATGGACCCCCCGTCAACAGTAATTAGAAATTCATGCTCCTTAGTTAGAAGTTTGGTGAGATTTGTATCCAAAGTTTTATAAAACCTTGCATCAGCTACAGTAACGTTAACATCTCTAGTCTGGAGCAACTAAGCAGCCTGCACACATCGTTGAACTGGGGAATCATATACTATTATTATAATATAGCTGCCTTCTGTCAATACTCTGCTTCCCTATCTGCAAATAATTTAATTAAAAAAAAAAAAAAACTTAATTTGTTTATACTCATTTAGGTCGCTTCACCTAAAAACGTGATAAAATATTAAATTCACGTCATAAAAGAGTTTTTTCTCTAACCTCAAGTGGGGTTCCTTTATTATTTAGGAGGAAAAACTACCCCAATTCCATTTCCCCTTGGGTATCTAAAGCAGGTTGGTCTGTTATCTATAGCTGCTGCTGTTGCAACCATGTATATTAATTCAACTTCATCGGATGCAGCTATGTATGTGATATCAAATTCTCCGCAATGTGTTGGTCCATTTTGTCTGCTGGGAGATGACCCTTTCATTTATCTGTCACAAAATGAGACATAACTGGCCCAATGAAGGGGCATTGCCTTCACTTTCTGAAAAATTATGACCAAGTCTTCAATATTGTGCCCATCCACAGGGCCAATGTAGGAAAATCAAGCTCCTGAAAGAGTGTAGACCAAGAGTCATTGATCATACTCCTTGACTACTCATCCACTTTGGCTGCAACTTGATGTGCTTGTGTGACACGAATTTCGTAACTCAAGCACACATTTTGTCTGCAAGTAATATAGTGATTAAGTAGAGATCATGTCCATGAACAATTAAACTACTTTAATGCTAAGTACTAACAAGTATGCACTTTAGCTTTAATCAAACAAGTGGATTTTGAATGATGGGTTTTTAAACTAAGCAAGTAATTTAGGTAAACTTTATTATACTAAGACCTAGGTTCGCAATATCCCTCACACTTCACCTATGTTTTTCATACTTTTAATTAACTTATGCAATAGTTCTAATTATTAACCTAGAATTCCTAATCAATTACAAACATATTCCCATGTCTTATAATTTTATATTTTCCTTAGCTTGATTTAGTATATTTCTATGTGAATTACACTAAGACAAATTCATTAAGAATCATTCAAATATGGTTATATATGGCTAAAGAGTATATTCCTATCTCTTTAACAAATTGGATTATCCAATTAGATGAATAATCCAATCACAAATTATGTTGTCTAAGGCTAACCCTAAATTCACTCTTCCAAGCTAAATTAGGGGTTCCTAATCAATCTTAACTGGTGATCAAGCAATTAGAAGCATTAAGATCAAGACTAATAGAAACAATTGGCAACTAAGCATGCATTAAATTAAAGCAAGGGCCATATAGGCTACACGTGAGTTCAATTGTAACCTTAGAACATAATTACTCCATACTAGCAATGGAAAACAAAAAACATAATTGAAAAAATCATTACAAGCTATTAAGAAAATAAGAAAAAGGAAGGTAGAAGGCTAGAGTTGTCACAACTCTGGGTCTTCACAAGCTCCTTGATATCTCTTCCTCACTTGCTTTAATGTGTCTTTAACCTCTAGCCTTCACCTCCTTTTATAGGCATGTTCCTCCTAGTTTAATAAAACTAGGAGTCCATGGTAAAATATGACATGGCGCCGCGATGCACACTCCCTTGGCGCTGCGGCACCATGTTTACTGCCTTGTCTGTTTAGGACTCTTCTTCCTTGCACCGTGACACACTCTTTCTCGAAGTTGCGGTGCCATAGCCTCTATTTTCTAACGAAGTTGTCTTCAATATTGGTGACACAGCCTTTACCCTCACAGTGTTGTGGCATAGTGCTCTTTGAGTTGATATGTAAAAAGTGGTGGATTGGGTGCCGCGACATCCCATCACGTGGCTTTGTGGTGCTGAGCTCATTGTCTGACTACTTGGATTTTTGGAATTTAAGTGGCACAACCTTAGTTAAGGTGCCGCCACGGTGTGGTGCAGTGCTCTCTTTGTGAATGTTGAATTCTTGCTTCTTAGGCACTATAGCTTTCAAGTCTTCCACGCCGTGACGCAAGCCGATGATGCACTTTGCTCCATTTTGAATAGGACATTGCTCAAAACAAATTAAAAGGAAAATTCATAACAATTTTAACAAAAACTACTCATAAGTAAACTAAAACACTATTAACTCCTAAACAAACTAAACTAGACTCAAAGTACCAGTTTTATTTGAAATCCAACTCTAAACCTAAGGATTTAGCATAAATTAGGACTTAAAAGTGTAGTGAAATAACTCTGTTTTACAGACTTATCACACCCGCCCCCTTCCCCCCAAAAATTAACATTTTGCTAATCCTGAGCAAAAAAAAGAGAACAAAATGAAACAACAATTATATCATCAATGATGAAGTAATTATTCCCTAAAATTCTCAAAGTTTATAAAAGATTTGAGTCAAGATAAAATACAAGTATAACTTCAATTTATCATGTTTGGGTAGATTTCATGTGTGTGTTTGTAAGGTCTCCTTCCAAGTTTCAACAAATAAATTTATACCAGAATAACCTATAGACTAAAAATTGAACCCCTATAAATTTGTTTTTCATTCCTTTATGCACTAATGTAGGCTAATACCTAGTCAAAAATCAATAGGGCTTAAATGAAGCTTGTAATGTGAGGCTAGGATAAATGTTAGATGAAAAGAAATTATAAGCTCACTTACCTTAAGAATAGATCTTAATTGGCTGCACTTTTCTTTTTGACAACCTTTGGTGTCAATTCCCACTCAACTCAGACTTAATTTTTAACCTGATTTCTCTCCTTTGTAGGCATGACTTATGAATGCATCCCACTTTTTCTTCACTTATCTTTATTTTATTTTATTTCCAAACGTTTGGTTTGTAATCTACAAGGAAGATGTCAAACATACCCCCAAACTTGTTTTCTATTTTGATATAGGGATGAAGAAAAATATCATCTTCCTTGTCTCACTTACTCCCAACTTTACTCTAGTTTGTCTTTAAACTCAAACTACAAGTCATGATCAATATGTTCAAAGTAATAGGGTGCAAATATGGTTTATCAATAAAAGGATTTGGATAAAATGCAAGGTTATATGAAACAGTACGCTTTAAGCTCAAAATGGGTGCTAAGGTGTCAGGAAAATAAGGTGGGTAAAAATGGCTCAACCGGTTCAAAAGTGACCTAAATCACGTTTTCATCTAAGACTTGCCTAAGATTTTGCCTTAAGAGGAATTCAAACTATGTATAGGGTTCAAAAATAATCTAAGGATTATTCCAAGAATGGGAATGGGGAAGTGGGCAAAGCATAATGAATACCCAAACACAACAATATATCAATATGGGTATAAAAATGTTAACCCAAAATGTAACCCCTACGTAACTTAACCCAAGTCAATATACATGAAAATATGAAGAACTCAAAAATAGGGATACCCAAATATGAAATCTAAGCATATTCATACATACAAAACGTATTAAGTTCATCATATTACTCATGACACTCAAAAATAAGGAAGTAGTCAAGAAAAACTTACTTGAGTTGTAGAACACTTTAACAAACCAAGTGAACAGAGATGTGGGTGAGGTGTTGCTTGCGAAACCGAGTGGATTTCGATGGGGTTGGGGTTTTAGGTAATGATTTTTAGTCCTAAGGGTTTGATTTAAGAAAGATTGGGGTTGGGTTTGTGTTTGTGTGGCCTTAGGGGTCTAATTTTGTGTTTTAAAACTTGAAATTTTGATATGGCGCCACTATCATACCTAATCTTTCAAGCCTAATTTTTATGCTATGTTGTATTTATATGACTAGAATTTTACTTGCAAAAAAAATCAATTTGTTGTAAATTGTATTCCTTGTATTAATAAAATTTTTCCTTTTGTACAATTTAATTTATACTAGTTCTTGTTTATTCTTAATTCCATTTGTATATACTCATTAAGCTCATTCCTAGCCATGTTGCCATAAAATTAAGTGTTTGATTAGACCTTCCATTAGAATCATTTTTAGTTCTTTTTAAGAATATTGGTTACTTGTATTTTAAGTTAATGAAAATTGAGAGCTTATAAATGGATAGTTTGTTTGCAGCTTTGTTTAACACTTAGTAAAAATTTAAATAACAAAGCCAATCTCTTTATTGGCTGGTTACTAGTTAAGCTAACAACAAAAAGAAGATTCTAAGTCTAATGGGTAGAAGAAATCAATAGGCTGTACACTAAGTAGAAAAGTACTTTCTTTGCCTTCATTTATATACCCAATGAACCATATTTACATCATTTGTCAAGAGGGCCCTTTATATATGGTTACAGTGTCTACCTCTAAAAGAAAGCACTAAATACAATCTTGAAACATACTAAGAACTTATATACATAGAAAACATCCAAGGAACACTGCGACCTCTCCAAGTAGTTAGTTTATATTCTAAATGTTCCTACATGTTTACTACTTCAAAAGAAATAAAAGGAGACTCAGTCACTCCTCCATGGTTTCCCAGAACTCTTCTTCATTATATTCACTACCCTAGACATGCCAATACTCACAGACACAATCTTCATATAATTCCACATAGTAAATATAATAGCACTGAATGACAAAAATATGCATGTTGCTCATTGGTAGCTCTGTCAATAATAAAAGTCAATTTGCAGCATCATATTTTATGAAATGTGAGACATAAATCTCAATATGTAATACACTCAGAATTTATAGAAAAGGACTTTGACGTTGGATGATTAAAATAGAAGAAATGAAAATCATATTTTTATGCATTCACAAAATGAAATTCAGTTCTAAGCCAATGTGCAAATAAAGATAATTATCACCCTCTTGGGTTACTTTTCACCATAGTACTTTCAGTACAATTCTTCTCTAGTCCCTGGATCCACTTTTTAGGATATTTTGGTCATACACAAGGCCAAGCACTCCTTGGCCAACACATTGCATAGATACTAGATCAATTAGTAGGAAACAATGCTTAATGCCCATAGTTTAGCAACATAGATTCAACATAGTAAAATCCTCATAAGGCATGCATTTTCAGGAGGAGTTTTGAAGAGTAAAAATAGATAAATTTGCTTGCTATAATAATAAAAAAGCAGTAAAGGATGTATGTAATACATACATTAGTCTAACCAGCAATCACTTCCTATTCTTTACTAAACAGATTTTCCTAACTTCTTGGTTAAATCCCCTTTGAACTTTTTAATTAATAGTCTCCTCCTAAGCTTCTAGATATTAGATTCAGCTTCAAAAACCTTTTACTCAATTCAAATCAAAACTTACTTCTACTCTAAGCAAAGTGCTCTCCAAGTGATATTGAACAAAATGGTGGTTTTGGTTGTTCAATTGGAGGTCAAATAGGCTTCCATGCAACAAGTTTTGTGTTTCTCTCACTTTAAGCTCTCTCTCAGTTCTCAACTTGTATAAATGGTGAATGTGAGAAGGAAGAAGAAGCTTCAAGGCATATAAAGGAGAATTCCTTGCCACATAAATTCCAAATCTGTCCCTCTCTTCTTAGAAAAATTTCCTAGCTTAATATAAGTATATTAGAATGATAATGATACCTTATTCTTGTGTCCAAACACTTTGGTCCCTCACTCACCTAACCGTTGTTCTCGAATAGGAATTAGACGACCCTAATCCTCCACTAACATGTTTATTTTATTCATATATATATATATATATATATATATGTATCCGATATAAATTAATTTAATTCTCCTAAATCCTTTTATTTCCCTTAATATCTCTATTACTAATTGTATTCATTTTCACTATCCTTAAGGTCCATGCAGCTATTCATATATTCTTTCCAAGTCTTTCTTAAATTATCACTATCTTCATCTTATGCTAAGGCTTAATTTATTTTTCTTCAAGTCCCTTCTTTAAATTCTGGCTATGTCTATTATTTTACTTGCATGCTTAAAATAATTAATAACTTGTTTAGGCTTACTCTAGTAGTCAAATATTTAGTAAGCATATAAGTTACTCAAAACAATTAGGAAATCAAAAGTTACTCAAAACAATTAAGAAATCAATGTCACAGTTCATGTTGCATATAATTCATGTATATCACTTTAACATCTACATGTAATCAAACAAGTATCATTTTTACACCAAATATCTTCATATCTATATACTCTATTTTCCTATAAAGTTCAAGAATTGAGTGAGTGAATGTGAATTTATGTATATTTAATTGTTTAATTAGTTTCTATTACTCTATTCATATATTCTTTCCAAGTCTTTCTTCATATCTATATACTCTATTCTCTTTAAATTCAAGTTCCCAAGTGTCTATTATTTTACTTGCATACTTAAAATAATTAATAACTTGTTCAGGCTCACTTTAGCAATCAAATCTTTAGTAAGCATATAAGTTACTTAAAACAATTAAGAAATCAATGTCATATTTCATGTTGCATATAATTCATGCATATCACTTTAACATCTACCTAGTACTCAAACAAGTATCATTTTTACACCAAATATCTTCATATATATATATATATATACACATACTTTGTTTTCTTATCAAGTTCAAGAATTGAGTGGTAATTAGGGTGTTACATACTTTCCCTCTGAAAAGAATTTTGTCCTCAAAATTTTAACTAACCTCATTGAATAAGAATTTTTTCCTTAAACTTTTAATTAGCCTTACCGAATAACTATGGATATGCTGCCTTTATTTCTGCTTCTTTTTCCCAAGTAGCATATTCTTCTACATACCCTTTTCAAGCTACTTTAACAAGTACACCCGCCCTTTGTCCTTAAACTTTTAATTAGCCTTACTGAATAACTATGGATATGCTGCCTTTACTTTTGCTTCTTTTTCCCAAGTAGCATATTCTTCTACATACCCTTTTCAAGCTACTTTAACAAGTACACCCGCCCCTTTATTAATTTTGTCTTTCTAGCAACTATCCTTATAGGTTCAGCCACAGTTTCTAAGTTACTCCTCACTTTCTTTGTTTCATATTCTAGTACATGACTCAAATCATGTTTATATTTTCTAAGTTGAGAAACATGGAATACATTGAATATTTATCATATTATGTGGTAGTGCTAACCTATATGCTGCATAGCAAATTCTTTCTATGACTTCATAAGGCCCTATGTATCTAGGTCCTAGCTTCCTTTCTGTTTTATTTTTTCCAAAGCCAGTATTTGGTATCACTTTCAGAAACACATGATCTCTGACCTCAAATGCTTGTGGCCTTCTTCTCCTATCAACATAACTTTCTATCTACTTTGGGCCGCTCTCAACTTATCTCTAATTTTCTTTGTAGCCTCAGTTGTTTGCTGAATAATATCAGGTCCTAATAGTTTCCTTTCTCTAACCTCAGTCCATCAATGATTTGTATCTTCTACCATAAAAAGCTTCATAATAAGCCATTTAGAGACTTTGGTGAAAAGAATTATTGTACGTGAATTATGCTAAGGACAAATAGTTATCCCAGTTCTATTTGAAATATAATATGCAGGCCCTTAAGCATATCCTCAAGAGTTTGAAAAGTCCTTTCAGATTGCCCATCAGTTTGGGGGTGATAAGCAGTGCTAAACTTGAGCTTGGTTCCTAAGGCTTGTCTTAGAGCTTGCCAAAACTTAGATATGAATCTAGGTTCTCTATCTGAATTAATACTTCTAGAAATTCCATGCAACCTTACCACCTCTTTAATATAAATTTGTGCCAATTTTTCCAAAGGGTAATTTAGTCTAATAGGTAAGAAATGAGCAGCCTTAGTAAGTTTGTCTACTATTACCCAAACTACATTATTTCCACTAGTTATCTTAAGTAGTCCCACCATGAAATCTACAGTAACCTCATCCTATTTTCACTCAGGTAATTCTATAGGCTGCAATAACCTTGCAAGCTTTTAATGTTCTATCTTGACTTGCTGACATGTTAAACACTTAGACACTTAGTCTGGCACTTCTCTCTTCATACCCTACCACCAAAATTGCTTCCTCAAGTCTCTGTACATCTTTGTAGCTCCTGGGGTAAATTGGTACTTGGACTTGTGAGCTTCATCGAGAATCATTTTCTTAACTTCACTGTCCCAAGGTACATATATTATATCTTGGAATACAAGCATTCCTTCCACAATTTCTCTAAATCCTTTAACCTCCCTTGAGTTCATTTTTTGTTTAACCTTTAACAAATACTCATCTACCCCTTGACCCTATTTTATTCTTTGTTTCAGATTTGGTTGCACTTTGAGCTTCCTTAATTTTACATAGTTCTGGTTTACTCCAACTACTTCACACCCTGCATCTCTAAATTCTTCAAGCAACAAGTGTTCTTGGATCATCATTTTACCTAGGTGACTAAACTTCCTACTTAAGGCCTCTGCAACCACCTTGGCTTTCCCAAGGTGATATTTAGCTCACAATCATATTCTTTCAAGAACTCTAACCACCTTCTTTGGCTCATATTAAGCCCCTTTTGGTCAAATAGGTACTTTAGACTCTTATTATCATTGTATATTTCTATTTTCTCTCCAAACAAATAATGCTTCCATATCTTTACTGCAAAGACTACTGCTGCCAATTCTAGATCATGTGTAGGGTATTTTTCTTTATTAGGTCTCAAATGTCTTGAGGCAAAAGCAACTTGTTGCATTAAAACGCACCCTAACCCCCCCCTTGGATGCATCACTATAAATGGTATACTTTTTTGTAAGGTTTGGTACAACTAGTATAGGTGCAGAGGTTAGCTTAGTCTTTAATTCATCAGAATTCTTTTAACACTTCTCAGTTCATTCCCATTTAACACCCTTTCTAGTGAGTGTAGTTAAAGGTATAGCTATCTGTGAGAACCTTTGAATAAATCTCCTATAGTACCCTATTAGGAAGCTTCTAATTTTAGTGACATTGTTGGCTTTTCCCATCTTAACATTGCCTTAATTTTCTTTGGATTTACTGCAACACCTTCCCTATTAATCACATGGCCTAAGAATACCATTTCCTTCAACCAAAACTCACACTTCTCAAATTTAGCATACAATTATTTGTCTTTCAAAGTTTGCAAAACCATCTTCAAATGCTCTGCATGCTCTTGTTCACTTTTAGAATAAATTAGAGTATCATTAATGAAGACTATTATAAACTGATCAAGATAAGGTCTAAATACCCTATTCATCAAATCCATAAAAACTATGGGGGCATTAGTGACTCCAAAAGGCATTACCACAAATTCATAGTGGTCATACCTAGTTCTGAAAGCTGTTTTAGGAACATCTTCAGTCTTAACCCTTACTTGATGATAACTTAACCTTCGATCTATTTTAGAGAACATTACGACCCCCGGCAACTAATCCAACAAGTCATCTATCCTAGGCAATGGGTATTTGTTCTTGATGGTAACTTTGTTGAGTTGCCTATAGTCTATACAAAGCCTAAGAGTTCCATCCTTTTTCTTCACAAATAGCACTGGTGCCCCCCAAGGTGATGTACTTGGTCTTATAAACCTTTTCTCCAATATTTCCTCTAACTGTTTCTTTAATGTAGCTAACTCAATAGGTGCCATCCTATATGGTGCCTTGGATATTGGTGTTTTGCCTGCTAATATGTCTATTGTGAAATCTATTTCCCTTTCTGGAGCCAATCTAGTCAAGTCTTCAAGAAAATCCCTGACTGCTAGGATTTGTCCTATTTCTTTTTCTCTTTCCCTCGCTTCATTCAACAATGCTATGTATCCCTGACACCCTTGCCAAACCATTCTGCTAGCTTGTATTGCAGACACTATCAGAGGGTGTGATTTAAGTTTAAGAGTACATCCTGCAACATCATGAAGTACTACTTTCTTTTTTTACAATCCAAGATTGCTTGTTGCTCAGCAAGTCAATCCATGTCTAATATAATGTTTATGTCATACATTGGAGGATATATCAAATTAGGATAACTCAATCTGGCTTGCACTTCAAGTTAACAGAATTGGCACATATCATTTACAAGGGCAGTCTTGCCTACTAGAGTTTCAATTAGCATATTACAAGTCATCCTACTAACTTCTAACCCAAGTCTTTGCACACAAGTAGTAGAGACAAGAGAATGTGATGATCCAGTATCTAATAAAACTACCACCTCTTGACCAACTATTAAACACTTACCCAAAATGACATTCTCATTCTCCCCAACTTCCTTCTGATTAAGAGCAAAAGCTCTACTAGAGGCTACTACTTCTTAGGTGCTCTCTGAGTTCCTAAGTTAGGGCAAAATCTGGCTATATGTCTTCCTTGCCACATTTGAATAACTTGGTACTATCCATATGGCATGGTCTAGCACCATGTACTCTTCCGCACTTCTGACATTGCCAATCATTCCTTGGTTGTCCTCTTACTTGCTTACCATTGTTTACCCACTGACATTGCTTCCAATTTCCAAGTCTAGCAACCTTCTTATTGCTTCTGTTCCTTTCTACTTACCTAAACCTTTTGGAACTCTCATACCTCTTCTTCTCTTTGCTTCCTTTCCAGCATAAATTCTCTAAGCAATTTTACACTTACTCATAAGTTGAGTAAAGTTGCTAACCTCCAGAGTTGCTACTTTACCTCTCACACTAGAGATCAAACCTCTATGAAATTTGTTTGCCTTCCACCTATCATTATGGATGGACTGCAAGTAGGCTGAGAACTGGATAACACTTCAAACTTATTCTCATACTCTGCAACACTCATTCCTCTTTGCTTAAGTTGATTAAACTCAGCCTGCAAATCTTACTTAACACTCTCAGAGAAGTATTTCTCGTTGAAAGCTTATTTAAAATTTTCCTAGTTTTAGTCCACCCATGGCCATATTGAGTGTCTCTGCACTTCTCCACCAATACTCTGCCTCACCCTCCAACACATATGTAGCTAAAACTATATTGTCATCTTCCTCACATCCTATCACCCTAAAAAAATTTCCTATTTGATTAATCCACCTTTTAACAAGTAGTCACAGCTCCCTATGCAATTGGGTGGATTTTCCCTTTTGAAATAGTCCATTAGGGCTCCCACTTCACCATGCTTTGGCCCTTACTCTCTAGGCTTAGCAACACTTACAACCACATGAGCAGCAGTTGTAGCATAAGCCCCAGCTTGTTCTCTTAACACTCAAGACACCCCTTCCAATCCATTAAGTATGTCTTCCAAAATGTCACTCTGAGTTCTATTTTCAAGACCCATATTAGAATACACACACAACACATTTTTAATCCTTATTTAACATAGGACACTCGCAACCTATCCTATCTAACCCATAATCGCCAAATATTCAAATTATGTTATTTCAGTACAAATAGCCTAGTTAAAGTACACATACAAGCATTGTTAGCATATTACACACAATTGCATATTGGCATGTCTCCTATGGACTACTTTCTACCCAATTATGTCCCAGACATTGCTCTGATACCACAAATGTCATATTGTATCTTTCAAGCCTAATATTTATGCTATGTTGTATTTATATGACAAGAACTTTGCTTGAAAATACTCAATTTGATGTAAATTGTATTCCTTATATTAATAAAAAAATTCATCTTGTATAGTTTAATTTATACTAGTTATGTTTATTCTTAATTCTATTTGTATATACTCATTAAGCTCATTCTAGTCATATTGCCATAAAATTAAGAGTTTGATTGAACTTTCAATTAGAGTCATTTTTACTAGTTCTTTTAAGAAGACTGGTTACTTGTATTTTAAGTTAATGAAAATTGTGAGCTTATAAATGGATAGTTGTCTGCAGCTTTGTTTAACACTTAGTAAAAATTTAAATAACAAAACCAATCTCTTTACTGACTGGTTACTAGTCAAGCTAATAACAGAAAGAAGATTTTACGTTTAATGGGTAAAAGAAATTAATAGGTTGTACAGCAAGTTGAAAAGTACTTTCTTCACCTTTATATATATTCATGACAAACCATATTTACATCATTTGTCAAGAGAAGCCCTTTACATCTGATTACAGGGTCTACCTTTTAAAAGAAAGCACTAAATACAACCCTAAATCATACTCAAAACTTCTATACATAGTAAACATCCTAGGAACACTACTACCTTTCTAAGGTAAGTTTACATTCTAAATGTTCCCACATGTTTACTACTTCAAAAGAAATAGAAGGAGACTCAGTCACTCCTCCATAGTTTCCCAGAACTGTTCATCACCATATTCACTACCCCAGACTTGCCAATATTCATTCACATAGACACAATCCTCATAGAATTCAACATAGCATATATAATAGAACTAAATGACCAAAATATGCATGTTGCTCATCGCTTGCTCTACCCTGAATAGAAGTCAATCTACAACGTTATATTTTATGAAATGTGACACAGAAATTTCAATATGTTGAATTTATCGAAAAGGACTTTGATGTTGGATGATTAAAAAAGAAGAAATGCAAAATAGATCTTTATTCATGCACAATTGAAATTCAATTCTAAGCCAATGTGCAAATATAGATAATTATCACTCTCTTGGGTTATTTTTCATCATAGTACTTTCAGTACAATTCTCCTCTAGTCCTTGAATCCAATTTATAGGATGTTTAGGTCATACACAAGAACTGGCACTCCTTGGCCAACACATTGCATAGATACTAAATTAATTGGTAGAAAACAATGCTTAATTCCCATAGTTTAACAACAAAGATTCAACAAAGTAAAATCCTCATAAGGCATGCATATTTAGGAGGAGTTTGTAAGAGTAAAGATACACAAATTTTCTTGCTATAATAATTGGAAAATAGTAAAGGATGCATGTATTGCATACCTTAGTCTAACCAGCAATTACTTCTTATTCTTTATTAAACAAATTTTCCTAGCTTCTTGCTCAAATCCCCTTTAAACTCTTTGATTAATAGTCTCCTTTTAAGCTTCTAGATATCAGATTTAGCTTCAGAACCCTTTTATTCAATTCAACTCAAAACTTACTTCTACACCATGCAAAGTGCTCTCCAAGTGATATAGAACAAAATGGTGGTTCTCATTAGGAGACCCTAATTCCAACTAATCCTTCATTAACATGTATATTTTATTCATATATATATACCTGGTATGAATTAATTTAATTCTCCTAAATCCTTTTATTTCCCTTAAGATCTTTGTTACTAATTGTATTCATTGTCACTATTCTTAAGGTCCATGTAGCTACTCATATATTCTTTCCAAGTCTTTCTTGGATTATCACTATCTTCATCTTATGCTTAGGCTTAATTTATTTTTCTTCAAGTCCCTTCTTTAAATTCTGGCTCACAAATGTCTATTATTTTACTTCCATGCTTAAAATAATTAATAACTTGTTTAGGCTAACTCTAGTAGTCAAATATTTAGTAAGCATATAAGTTACTCAAAACAATTAGGAAATCAAAAGTTACTCAAAACAATTAAGAAATCAATGTCATATTTCATGTTGCATATAATTCATGTATATCACTTTAACATCTAGCATGTAATCAAACAAGTATCATTTTTACACCAAATATCTTCATATCTATACACTATATTTTCTTATAAAGTTCAAGAATTGAGTGAGTGAATGTGAATTTATGTATATTTAATTGTTTAATTAGTTAAGGTGTTATAGCCGTGGGGCAGAGTGTTGGGCACCATGGCTTCCAACTCTAATTTATAATTTTAAAAACAGGGGGTTTGGCCCTGCATCTTCTAGAATAGCAATGCTGTGGCACAAAGCTCTCTTCTTGAACCTTAATTTTTTTTGTTTTGATGGGGTCGCTAACCTCTCTGCTTGAACCCCATATTTTTTTTGATGGAGTCGTGATGCTAATGGCTTAGGCACCGTGGCATCGAGCTCTCTGAGTTCAATTGTTATTCTAGGTTTTTCAACATCATGGCACCATGTTTACGAAGCCGCAGTGACAAACACTTTGACTTACTTTATCAAACATGCATTTTGGGCACAATGAAGGAGGCTTATGTAAGGCCTCGGTGCATGCATTTTGAGTTTGATTCAATTTTAACATGGAGATAGGTGCAGCAGTGGTAGGTTATGGTGCGTAGTGGTGCCTACCTCTTTAGTTGACTTACTTGGAAACTGGGCATTATGCACCGCAGAGTAGTGTCCACCACAACACCATGCAAGCTTCTGGCTGATTTCCTTGCTCTTGGCTCTTTCTTGAAAAAGTAAAGGCAATGGCAAAGTAGCTTTTACACTTAAAAACTAAAACTAACAAAACTAAATAAAGAATATGATTTAGGAACTTGGGTTGCTTCCCAAGAAGCGCTTGGTTTAAAGTCCTCGGCTTGACTGGATTGTGCTGAAGTGGCATCGTCAAGGTAGATGGAGGTAGTTTGTTAATCTATTTTCCCTCCCATATAATGCTTCAGCTGCTGTCCATTCAGTTTGAATGTTCTATCCAGATTAGTGGTAGTCAACTTCACGGCTCGATATGAAAACACCATAGAGATGGATAATGGATCAAACCATCTTGAATTGAGCTTTCCCAAGAGTTATACAGTAGGACTTGTTGACCCAGCTTAAAAAAATGTTCAATAATTCATTGATCGTGTAGCCTCTAGGTCTTTGTAAAGTTTAGCATGCTCATAAGCATAGAGTCCAAACTCGTCAATCTCATTTAATTGGATAAGCCTCTTCTCACCAGCTATCTCAAGATCAAAATTTAGCTTCTTGATGGCCCAATAGGCATTGTGTTCAGCTCAAACTGGTAGATGGCAAGTCTTGCCAAAAACTAGTCGTTATGGTGACATACCTATGGGAGTCTTGTAGGCTGTACGGTATGCCCATAGTGCATCGTTAAATTGCTTGGACTAGTCCTTTCTGGAAAGAATATTGTCTTATCTAATATCCTCTTAATTTCCTAGTTGAAACCTGAGCTTGTCTTTTAGATTATGAGTGGTATGATAATGCCACCTTGCGAGTTATCCTATATTTGGCAAGTAAAGCCCTCACTTATTTGTTGAAAAATTGGGACCCTCTATTACTAATGATGGCTCAAGGTGTGCCAAAGTGTGTGAAGATCTTCTACTTTAGGAAGCTTGTCATGAATTTAGAGTCAAGCATGACAATGGCTTTAACCCATTTGGGGACGTAGTCCATAATAACAAGGACGTATTGGTTGGTGTATGAGGGTATGAATGGACCTATGAAGTCCATCCCCCATGCATCAAATATTTTACTTCCAGAATGTTGTTGAGTGGCATCTCATTCTTTCTAAACATGTTGCCCATTCTTTGGCACCTATCACATTTGGAAATAAACTCAATAGTGTCCTAATTAGGCCAATAAGAACCTAATTAAACACTTTTATAGCAGTTCAGTCTTTTCTAAAGAGTTTTCCATACTCCAAGGAATGGCAATGGTGGAGTATGCTTTCAATTTCCTTCTCCAGAACACACCTTCTTATAACCTAACTAATACAATACTTAAACAAGAAAGGATTATCCCATACAAAATATCTAACATCATGTAAAACTTTTTCTTTTATTGGGAATTAATTCTAGGGAGAAAGACCTTGCCAACTATATAGTTGACAAAGTCAGCATACCAAGGCAACTTTGTGTGAACAACTTGGAAAAGTTTTTCATCAGGGAAGATCTCATTTATCATTGTGGGTTCAACCATCTTTTCTTCCCCTTCTACTCTTGATAGGTAGTCAGCCACTTAGTTTTTGGAACCCTTTCAGTCTCTAATCTCCAAGTCAAACTCTTGTAGCAATAGAATCTATCTTATCAACCTAGGTTTAGCATCCTTTTTGTTAATCAAATACTTAACAGCAGAGTGGTCAGTATAAACAATAACTTTAGTTCCAATAAGATAAGAACAAAATTTATCAAAAGCAAGCGCTATTGCTAAAAATTCTTTGTCAATTATGATATAGTTCAATTAGGCACCAGTTAATGTCTTACTAGCATAGTACATAGAGTGAAAGATCTTCTCTTTACTCTGCCCTAAGATTGCACCTACCGCAAAGTCACTTGCATCACACATCAACTCAAAAGGTAGGTTCCAATTAGAAATAACAATTATAGGGGTAATGGTTAGTTTCTTTTTCAACTCTAAAAACACAGCTAGATATGCATCATCAAAATTAAAAGGGGTTTCCTTTTCTAGGAGATTACAAAAGAGGTTAAATTTTTTTGAAAAGTCTTCTATAAATCTTCTATAAAAGCCAGTATAGCCTAGAAAGCTTCTAATACCTTTTATGGAAATAGAGGGAGGTAGTTTTTCAATGGTCTCAACCTTAGCTCTATCTACCTTAATCCCTTTACTAGACACCATATGTCATAAGACTATACCCTCATGTACCATTAAGTGGCTCTTCTCCTAATTCAAAACCAAATTGGTCTCTTCACAATGTTTTAACACATAATTAAGGTTATGGAATGCATCATCTGAATCACCAAAGACATAAAAATCATCCATAAAAACCTTAAGGCCTTACCTCACAATATTAGTGAAGACGACCAATATACACCTTTGAAAGGTGGCAGAAGCATTACAAAGATAGAAAGGCATCCTTCTAAATGTGAAGGTGTCATAAGGGCAAGTAAATATGGTCTTTTCTTGTTCTTTCGGGGCTATAGAAATCCGGTTATACCCCGAATAACCATATACAATTCCTTACTTACTAGTCGGTCTAGCATTTGATCAATAAATGAAAGAAGGAAGTGAGCCATCTTGGTGGCCATGTTTAGCTAATGCTAATCCATGCATAACCTCAATCCAGTCACAGTTCTTGTAGGAATAAGCTTGTTCATTATATTAACAATGACTATCATCCCTCCTTTCTTTGGCACACATTGGATTGGACTTACCTATTAGCTATCTGAGATTGGATAGATGATGCCCACATCTAGCCAGTTTTTGATTTCTTTCTTAACCATGATAGCTTTTTGGTTGTCCTTTATGAGGATCTTATGCATGCAAAAGGAGGGGCTTATACCCTTTATATCCGCAATGGTCGATCCCAATGCCCTCTTATGTTCTCTCAACACACTAATAAGCCTGTCTTCCTATTTGTTAGTAAGAGATGTAGAAATAATAATAGGCAAAGTAGAAGAAGGACCAAGAAAGGCATCCCTAAAATGTGGAGGCAATGGTTTAAGCTCCAAAGGTATGTGGTTCTTCAAGTGAGCGCCTAGACCCCGAAGGAGTAGATAATGGGATGTCTAAGTTCTTAAATTTAAAATTTGCTCTAGGAAACTGTGGTAAGTCATCTAGTAATCTCACATACTAAACAACTCATCATCATCTCTATTAGTGTAAGAAATTGAAGAAGCCTCAAGAAGGTCATTGGGGTAGTTTTCTAAGAACACTTCTTGAGTGATATTACTCACTACATCTATTGAAAATCATTCATCATGTTCTTGAATAAATTTCATACATTGGTAAACATTAAATTTAACCTCTTAATTATTAACTTTTAGGGTGAGTTCACCTTTTTGGACATCAATCAATGTCCTCTCCATTGTTAAGAAAGGACTTTCTAAGATGATATGGATTTCTCTATTTTCTTCCATGTCAAGCACTATCAGGAAGCGGGAAGATCAACAAGAACATCCTCTACAATTCCTCTGCAATGTGTGAGTGATTTATCTGCTAATTATAGAGTGACAGAAGTGAGTTTTTACATTCCATATTCCCAATTTTTTATAGATAGATAAAGACATCAAATTAATACTGGCACCTAAGTCACAAAGTGATTTGCCAAAATATTGTGTGCCTATTATGCAAGTGATAGTCGTTTAACTTGGTGGGAGCTTCTTTTGAAGTATGGCATTGCATTCTTTCATTAGTTCCACGGTTTCATAGCCACCAAGCTTCTTCTTCTTGGACAGAATGTCCTTCTTGAAATTTGCATATCTTGGCATTTGTTCAAGTGCTTCAGCAAATGATAATGTTGTTGTGAAGCTTCTTGAACACATGCAAAAATTTCAAGAATTGTTTATCAAGTTTCTATTTTTTGGAATCTTTGAGGGAACGGAAGATGTGGAGTTTGTTTTAAGGTTTTAGCTTGCACTTTCTCTTACTTCTTTTCAACTAGTAATTCCGCTTCTTTTGATTCTTTAGGAGCCTTAATTTCTATCTTTTTCTTAAACTATTCTAATTCTTTGCCGTTTCGAAGGGTTTTTTAGGGTACTATTGGGAACAAATCCGGTGAAGACGTGGTGGAGCCTACCTTGCAATGTTCTTTGTCTCTTTCCTTGGTTTTGCCTTAGTGTCATTAGGAAAAGCACTTTAAGATCTATTTGTTAATGTATTGGCTAGTTGCTCAATTTGTGTCTTTAAAGTCCTCAATGATTATGCTCGACTTTCAATTACCGAGATAACAGACATGTATTGCAGAAACATGTCTTCC
Organism: Quillaja saponaria; assembly: GCA_029379385.1. NCBI lineage: Eukaryota > Viridiplantae > Streptophyta > Magnoliopsida > Fabales > Quillajaceae > Quillaja > Quillaja saponaria. The sequence continues at coordinate 18,710,813 of CM055616.1, read as the reverse complement.
CAAGGAAGTTTTCTTCTCAAGTGCTGCTGGCCTTTGTTGATTTTGGAATTCGGGTGGAAAATTAGGTACCAAAGTTTGGATGATTCCTGCAACCCGAATTATAGGTGTTGGAATAAGGATTATTTTGTCGGTTGAAGTTTGCCACATATTGCACCGCTTCAGTATTAGGCATTGGTCAATTGTGTGACCTTTGTTGCATGCTTCACAAACCATAGCAGTGGCTTTAGGAATTTGTTATACCCCAAGGTTGTCAAACTTCTTAGCTAGACCAACCACTTGTACCGGCAGTGATGGCGTCAACAATACAAGAAAATCAGCTATTACCGACCAACTATTACCAACTAACCAAAGTTAGTCGGTAAAACTTGCAAATAACGACTAACTCAATGTCCAACCAATCAAAATAAGAACCATTTATTAACCGACCAACTAAAGTTAGTGGGTAGTAACTTTTTAATAATACCGACTAACTATGTTTGTCAGTAATCGAAACGAGCGTTTTGATCCTTCACATTATTATTGATGCACTCTTCCACAATAGCTTGCAAAACCTAAATCCCTAAATCCCTAATCCTCTCTCTCTCCCCCCCTCCCTAGGGCTGTGCAAGGAACCCGGTATAACCGAATACCCGAACCGAACCGGTAATTCGGTTCGGTTAAATTCGGGTATTTTTCTTATTCGGTTTGGGTAGTTAAATTTAATACCCGTTATTTTCGGTTCGGTTACAGGTAGTGAGGTAGAGTGCACATGGGTACCCGTGGTTACCCGAAAATCAAAATATGTAATTTTTTTTAAAATTTTTTGTTATTTTTAATGTATTTTTGTGTTAATTTATAATTTTTTATTTTTATTTGTGTTGAATATGTTAATATATATATTTTTTTGTATTTTTCTTTTATAATAACTAATGAATTTAAAAAGTATGAGGTTCAAAAACAAAAAAATATAATTTTTAAATTAATTTTAGTGAAATATTGATAAATTTGTGGTAACCGAATACCCGAACTGAACTAGTCATATTTTTTTCGGTTCGGGTAATTTCGGGTAATACCTATTTTTTCGGTTCGGTTCGGTTCATGAATTTTACTACCCAAAAATTTCGGTTTGGTTCAAAAATTTATCACTACCCCGGACCGAACCGACCCGTGCACACCCCTCCCTCTCCCTCTCCCTCTCCCTCTCCCTCTCCCTCTCCTTCTGTAACCTCCTCTCTCTCTCTGGCTTCCTGCAATTCTGACCAGAGACTACTCATCCACTTTCAATTGCCTCATTCACTGGTAGCGTCCTTTCAATGTTTTCTTGTTTCTTGTTATGGTTCATCTCAATGGACTCTAGATGGAACGAAGGTAAACAAATAGAAATTTGAGGCTTGCGTTTACAGAATTTGCTCTCTTTGTGACCTTTCTTATATTAGATTTGAATGTTATTTTCTATGAATCTGCTTCATTATGTCGGGTTGTTTTGCTCTCTTCATTATGAGCTTTACTTTTGTTTAGTTCTTGAGAAAGTTGATGACCCAAGAAAAAAAAAAAAAAACACATTGTTTAGGATCTAATAGTCTCAATTATTTGATTTTTGTAAGCGAAAGTCCTTCTTTCTTTTTTTTCGTTTGTTTGTTTGTTTTTTTTTTTTTTTTTTTTTTTTTTTTTTGCTATTTAATCTAAGGCTAGGAGCAAAATTGTGGAGGTTGAGTTCCTTTTCAATATATAAGTAGTTTATAATGGGATTTTAATTTATTGTGTGGAGGCTTCTTTTTTTTTTAATTGGTATATGCCTTGTATGTTTTGGGGGACAGGAGAAGGTCTATGCTCCACTGAGGTTTTTGATAAGGTTGGGTGCATGGAGCTTGATGATATAATTACTACTTTCACTGGTTCAGCTAGTCGCTTTAATGCCTTTTTTAGATGTGTGTGCACTTGCTAGCTGCTATCTAACTTTCAAAATCTACTAGTCATGCATACGCAATAATCAATATGTTTCCGCACTAATTGGTGGTAAAACTTTAATAAAATCCACATGACCACATCTTAATATAATATAACAAATATATATATATAAATGTTGACCAAGTTTAGCAAATAAGTAAACAAAATAGAGAAGTATTTTGATGGTTCATAAGTATTCCAATGCCAGTAGAAGCAAAGTTAGCACCAACAAGTAGTCTTTGTCTATGAGAGTTGGATTTAAATAAAGCAATGCGGATTCTGACCCAATTTGTTGACCTGCATTGACTATTTCTTATCTTGCATGAGAACCTAAAGCTTAAAAGTTATTTTTATTATCTAAGAGAGTAAGAGAATTCAGATTTTAGATAGAAGAAAGACCTGGAGATGGTTTTATCAACTTAGTGAAGTATATAATAGGGCCCCTGTAATGGTTATAGATTGTGGGATTTTTGATCTGATTTTAAGCATAGAATTTCATTTAGGTTTGAGCCTTTTTGTCCTATATTTTGGTGAATTCCTTGTAAAAAATGTATAATAGTCTGGGTATATTGATTTGTAACCTCTGTTTTACTATGTATACATATTTTTTTAGTTGATTTACAAGTAGGGTTTATGTGATTTAGATTTACAACTAATTTTAAGCCAAATTCATGAATTTTCATTGTTATGCCTTAAACGTTATTAGTTAGTAGTTTTGATGCAATTTACTACAATATCTGAGACATCATCTTATTTGTATGTCCACCAATTGGTTTTTTCTGCTACAAAATGTCTTTGTTGTTCATTCCAGTTTACAACAATGTATATCTTGAGTCAACCAACTAAAATTTTGAATTCAAGGTATATAGCACTTTACATATGCAAGTCTGAGTTAATATTCGAGCAATATATTCGACCCTCCTACTCATATGCTTTTTTTTTTTTTCCAAAGGAAAAAAGAAAAGGATAAATGGAAGGAAGAGGTTTCAATCTTGTTTTCTACTTAATTTTGCTAGTATATTATCACGGTCAACTTTTCTTGTTCTTTTATGTCTATTTGATCACCCTGAGAACGTAGCCCATTTCATCTTATTACCCTAGCAACATTTTAAACTATGATAAAAATTTGCATTATCTAATTTTTTGAACCATGAGTACATTAGTATGCTATTGCCAGATCTTAACAATAATTCCTTCTCAATCTACACAACAATAAAATTACAGGCTTGTAGCTATAATTCCTTGTAAGATTAGTAAGTTATTTTTTAGTTGTTATTGGATTTGCATTATGAGGTGTATTTTATTGATCTGGATCTCAAGCCTTTGACCAGGATGGAAGAATATTGCGACTTGGATAAGAAGATAGTAAGCTACTATAATCAAATGTTAGAAATGGATCGCGGAAGAAATAAAACTACAAGCTACCAGTCTTCTGCATACCGAGGTTCATATACTGTGACTTGTTGAGGATTACATTGGTAAACATACCAACTTCTAGTACTTGTAATACTTGTAAGCAGATGGAAACTGCTTGTCTCATGGTTTGAGACAAGCAGTATTAATAATGCGCTTCTAGTATGTCCCTTCCATTGACATGACTAGACGGATCTAATTTCTAAATAAAGTTGTCTATTTTATGATGATATCTGATTCGATATTTTGTTGTTTTGTAGAGAAAATTTGTCCTTCATATTAAGAAAGATTAATTGTCTTCATTATGGCATGCTGAATTCTTCAATTTTGTTCTATCTGTTTAGAAGTATATCTCATCCTGTAGAATCATTTATTGGAAATTTTATCGATCAAATGCATTCAGGTATTGTCTAAATGTCCTCTATTGATTGTGGACAATATTTGAGAACCACTTTGTAGACACTGCTACTGGATAAGTGGATAAAGTTGAGTATCATCTTTAAATGGAGGCAAGGGCATCTAGAAAATAGAAAAAAAAAAAAATGACTATGCATAATTAAGGTAGCAAATACATATCATCTCACACTAACGTTATTTGTACACATGTGGCCCGTGCAGATTGTGCCATATGCTTTCATATGGAGACCTTAGTTTTGCTTACTTTTGATTATTGCTATTATTAATGGGTGCATAATTATAAGAAAGATGAGAAGGAACTAAATGAACAATATTTTTTGGTCTATAGAGTGAAAGTGATATATCAACTACTTTTTTGTCATTCCATCCCGAGCACTGATTACCTATTAAGATATACATATGGAATTTAATTACTTACAAACTACAGCGCTTGTTAGATGTTTACGATGTTTGTTTAATTGTTATGAACTCCTTCTTTGGATTCCATCTTGAGCACTCATTACCTGTTAAGGTATACAAATGAAATTTAATTACTTACGAACTTTAGAGCTGGTTAGATGCTTATGATGTTTGTTTAATTGTTATGAACTCCTTGTTTGGTTATCTACGTTGATGAGCTATAATTTTCCTTAATAATTTGTTAGTAACCTGTATTTCTGAATAAAATAAGTTGGAAAGTATATATTGCTAATTGCCCTTTTATGCAGCAACAAAGCACGAAGAATCAGCAAGCCTGATTTAAAAGGTTTACAGGACAAAATTGGTGACATCTAGTGTGCTCTCATGTAGCCTGTTTGAAAACTAACCAACCAGATTTTTTTTGCTATGGCTTGATTCAAGAATGCATTCAACACTCCAGAGTGGTTAATAGGTCTCTCTCTCTCTCTCTCACACACATACACACACACACAATATATTTGTTACCACCCAATGGGAAGGTTTGAGTAGAAAAAGAAAGGACTTAAATAGGTTGGATTTGGTAGAGTGGGTCAGGGCTTGTGCCTATTCAGCTGACCCGTTCCAATTAAAGCTGATACAAGAATATGAAGGTTCTTTTTTGTTTCATGCCAACTGGAAGAGAAAATGTAATTTTAATCCCTTTGTCTTTTCTTTACAATGTCCTGCTCTGAATGTGTAGTTCAAACCCCTGACCTCTGTCAATTCTTTACAACATCCTGCTCCAGTTCTATATGCAAGCATGTCATTCCTTTAAAACATAGATACCCAGCAGAAATATTCTATGGTAAATCAGCCAGCAGTCCAACCTTTGTATATAGTAGTGATTTTTTATTTTATTTAGGCTTCTACTACTGATCCATTTACAGCTTAATATGAATTGGCAGAATGAACCCACTATCTGATTCTGAATTTATGATGTGAGGTATCCCTGCCACAATCTAACATCCATTCGCAATGCAGAATCCTTGAGTTGTGATCGAATTCTCAGGCAATGCTTGTATTCACGCAGGCTCTTTTCTTGCAATGCAGAATCCTGTTTTTCTTTTTTTATTTATGACAATCTAGTAGCCAATCATTGTGACCCTTCTAAGTTTAACATTGACACCATGCAGCTTTCCTCGTTGCATATGAATTATAATGTTCTTCATGCATGTAGTGTCTTGTGATTTAGCTTCTTTTCTATGTTATTTAATTTAATTTTTCAGTTGATATGAATGAATTGAAGGTCATAGCCAAGATTGCTGACAGTGAGTGATGTTGGAGTAGGGACAACAAACACGGTATCATTCTTTTATTTTAAAACCTCAAATAAATACATTATGCACTGTAAACATTTGCTTCTTACTCTATTTTTGGCTACATAAGTAGCTCTATATTATTTCAAAGCTCTGTTTCTGCAATTGTTTGTATTGATTTGGGTGTGGACTGTTGTTATTTTGGTTGCAGATAACAGGAGACAGTGAGAGAAGGGAAGGCAATTTTTGAGCACCTCATTTTGTTTTAGCATTTACTAGTTGCATTTTATCTTATAAAATTTAGGGGGATTGTAATTGTATGCTACTCTCTTCTTGATAAAGTACTATATTGTCTTTGCTCGTCATGAAATCCTTAATTGTAAGTTTTATATATTATTTTAATAATTTTTCATACGAAAACATTTTTTTTTTTTTGAAATGGTTGGTCGGTAATATCCAATAATATGTACAATCAATGACTAACTAAGATTTTTACCTTATAGTCGGTCGGTAATTACCGACAATCTTGCCAAACAATCATACCGATTGGACTTCAACGACGAATTTTGGTCGGTAATACCAACCATTACCGACGAACCTCATTTCTTGCTCAAACAATCATACCGACCGGACTTCAACGACGAACTTCAGTCGGTAGCATCGACCAACCACTATGGTTGGTTGGTATTACCAACCTTTAATTTACCGATCACCCTTTACCAACCAAATGTTGGTCGTAAAGCTTTTACCGACTAACTTTAGGATCATTACTGACCAACGATAATAAGCAATTTTCTTGTAGTGCAAATACAGGAACTCTAGCAACTCTTTGAGTTGCCAACCTTTTAGATGGCCACTAGTAATTATTCGCAACCATCTCCTTTAAGAGACTATACGCCTCATCGATGGATTTTCCCATCAAGGCACCTTTAGTTGTAGCATCAATAGTTTTTCGGGTTTAGTTTACCAAACAATTGTAGAAAGTTTGTACTTGTAGCCATTTAGGAATGCCATGATGAGGGCACTTTCGTAGCAAGTCTTTGTACCACTCCCAAGCTTCATAAAGGGATTATTGGTTATGTTGAAGGAATGATGTAATTTCATTCCTCAACTTGGGAAAAATTTTGCTAGAAACTTTTGTGTCATATCTTGCCATGTAATAATGCAATAGGGAGGTAGTGAATATAAGCATCTTTTTGCGTTGTCTCAGAGTGAGAAAGAGAAAAGCCTTAAGAGAACAGTGTCATTAAAGATGCCATTGTACTTGAAGGTGTGTCAACTCCAAGAATGTCACTAGATATGCATTTGAATCATCACTTAGTAGGCCACCAAAGTGAGCAGATTGTTGTATCATTTGGATTGTTCCACGCTTGATCTCAAAATTATTTGTTGCAATTGTTGGCCTTTGAATGCTTAAGTGAAGTTCTTGCACCAGGGGGACAACATAGTCCAACAAGGCCTTGGGTTCTTGATTTGCTTAGCCATTGCTTTTGAGTCTCTTGAAACTTGGGCACTTCGAAAAGTTCTTTCGATCTCAAGATCAAAATGTACTAGTTTCAAGTTTTAGTTTGTCTCATGCAATTTCCAAATTCGCTTGAAAATACAAAAAATAAAGTTTGAATTAGAACGAAGAATGCTAATATTAACATTAACAATAAAGTATCAATAGTTTCTCGGCAATGGCACCAAAAACTTGACACGAATTTCATAACGCAAGTACACATTTTGTTTGTAAGTAATATAGTGATTATGTAGAGATCGTATGATCCTATGAGGAATTAACTACTTTAATGTTAAGTACTAACAATTATGCTCTTTAGATTTAATCAAAAAAGTTGAATGATGGGTTTTTAAACTAAGCAAGCAATTTATGAACTTTATTAAACTAAGACCTAAGTTTGCAATATCCCGAACACTTCACCTATGTTTTCCTTACTTTTAATTAACTCCTATATCTTATAATTTTATATTTCCCTTAGCTTAATTCACTATATTCCTATGTAAATTACACTAAGGCAAATTCATTAAGAACCATTCTAATATAGTTACCTATGGCTAAAACGTATATTTCTATCTCTCTAACAAATCGGATTATCCATTTAGATGAATAATCCAATCACGTGCTATGTTGTCTAAGGCTAACCCTAAATTCACTCTTCTAAGTTCAATTAAGGGTCCCTAATCAATCTAATTGGTGATCAAGTAATTAGAAGCATTAAGATCAAGATAAACATAAACAATTGCACTAAGCATGCCTTGAATTAAAGCAAAGGCCACATGCATGTGTGTTCAATGGCAACTCTAGAATAGAATTACTTCATACTAGCTATGGAAAACGAAAACATAATTGAAAAATTCATTACGAGCAATTACGAAAATAAGAAGAAGAAAGGTAGAAGACTAGAGTTGTCATGGCTCTAGGTCTTCACAAGCTTCTTGATAACTCTTCCTCACTTGCTCTGACATGTCTTTAAACCCCAGCCTTCACCTCTTTTATCGGCCTTGCCCTTCTGGTTTAATAAACTAGGAATCCTTGGTAAATATGACATGGCATCGCAGTGCACACTCCATTTGCTCTGTGGTGCCTACCTTGTCCATTTAGGACTCTTTGTCCTTGCAGCATGGTGCCCTCTTTCTCGAAGTTATGGCACCGTAGCCTCTATTTTCCAATGAAGTCATCTTCAATATTGGTGGGCGGCCTCTACCATCATGATGTTGCGGCATAATGCTCTATGAGTTGGTGTATACAAAGTAGTTGATTGGGCGACGTGGCGTCCCTTAATATGGCACTACGAGGCTAAGCTCTCTGTTTTACTGCTTGGATTTTGGAAGTTAGGCGTTGCGGCCTCAGGTAAGGTATTGCCATGGCACAGTGCTCTCTGTGTGAATGTTGAATTCTTGCTTCTTAGGCATTGCGGGTTTCAATTATTCCACACTGCTATGCAAGGCCGTGATGCACTTTTCTCTGTTTTGGATTAGGACATTCCTCAAAACAAATAAAAAATAAATAAATAACTACTTAAACAAAAACTACTCATAAGTAAACTAAAACACTACTAACTCCTAAACAAACTAAATTAGACTCAAAGTACCAATTTTATTTGAAATCTGACTCTAAATCCAAGGATTTAGCACAAATTAGGGCTTAAAAGTATAGTGAAATAATTCTATTTTATAGAGTTATCATTGTGCATGTCCTATTTGCTTTGCGATGCTCTTTTAGTTTATATACAAAGCAAAATTATTGTTAAATATATAAGATTATTCTTAAAGCGTTAGTGTGTAAGTTAAGTGGTTTTTTGACCCATTTAAAAAAATAAAAGATGCAAAATGGATGCACAGAGAATTTTTCCTCCGTGCATGATAGTTGTGTAGTGGATGAAAAGGTCCACATGGGCTCTTATCTTTTTTATTTCAAAGGTCCACCATGCATGGACAAAAATCTTCCATGCAGACATTCCCAAAATAAATTTATGTACAATGGAGTGGATGAAATGTGCTATGGTGTGTGTTAAGAGACTAGATCATTACAAATCCTTAAGTGTATTTGATGTGTTGATATAGTAAGGTGTACTTTTTGCAGATGGCATCATCAGTGTCAACTTATTTGTGACAGCAAGGTGGACGCAAATCATTATCACTAATATTTTGTGATATTATCAAAGTGACCCAAGTGGAGACATAGATACGCTGTCGCACACTAATAAGTTTATTATCAGCGAAAGCGTTGTAAACGTAGATTGGTGAATGCAAATAACTTTTTATTTATTTTTTTAATTTTATTAGTGTCTTCGTTTTGATATCGCATGTAGTTTATTGATGTTGTTGATTTTCGTTTTTTTCCTTCAAAATTTGGGTTTTTGAAAAAAATTAAATTAAATTAAATTAAAACTTGTTACATAAATAAATACTACAAACCGTTAAAAACATTTCATTGAACATCATTTACAAGTAAAATTCAAATATAGAAACAAAATATAAAAAACTAAATTGTTAAATACATAAAAATGTAGAAATAATATTATGGATCTACTATATCCTCATCGTCATTCATCTGGTCATCATCTGTCTGGCCCAAGTGTGATTGTGAAGCACCTAAGGAAGGAAGAATATCCTGAAATAGGTCACATTGTGAATTTATAAGGTTTAGTTTGAAAAAGAAGAAGTGAATTTTGCACAAATGAACGAATATAGGACTTAACATTAAAGTTTTCAACTAGAAACTCACACTTGTGCATAAATTCTTAATGTTTGATCCAAATTGTAAACTTTTTCTTCTCCTCAGACATGTCGGCATTCCTGGCTTGTCAAATAGATGTTTAATTTACAATTTTAACCTTGAAACCCAATTTTTAAAGTTTTCAACTAGGAATGCACACTTGTGCATAAATTCCTAATGATGGATCCAAATTACAAGATGTTTCAATCTACAAGTCTTATTTATCCCTACAAACGTGCTAGTACTCTCACATCGTCAAACTGACATGTATTTTATGATTTTACCTTCCAAGGCCCAATTTTCAAATATTTCAACTAAAAAATTACTAATATTTAATCCAAGTTACAAACTGTTTCTTCCAACAAGTCTTGTTCGTCCGTGTTGGTATTCTCGACTCATCAAATAGACATATATTTTACGATTTTACCTTTCGAGACCCAATTATCAAAGTTTTCAACTAGAACAACACACTTGAGAATAAATTCTCAACGTTTGATCTAAATTGCAAACCGTTTCTATCTACAAGTCTTATTCGTCTCAGCTTACATGTTGATATTCCTGGCTCATTAAGTAGATGTGCATTTTATGATTTTACTCCGAGGCCTAGTTTACACTGACTCCTTCTCCCTCTACCTCAAACTCAAGGTTTTTAACTCAAAACCAGGTTGAGTTTGGAAATCAAGAGATTTTTTGTGATAGATAGTCATCTTGGATTGTCATGGATCGGAATGAATCGACTCGGATGGGCATGAATTTGTTTAATTGGTCAATTGATGCAAGTTTGTTATGTTTATACGTGGTTGTTATGTTAATTGACGTCATATATAGATGATGTGGCAAGTTGGCATGTTTAGTCATAGCTGTAGGGCTGACTTGGTCTCCTATTGATTGCGTGTCGGATGACATGATAGCTGACATGTTAGAGAGTGATTTGTGTTTTGTGATCTTCTGAAAGATTAACTACTTAGTATATGATTTTTGAACTCTTAAAGGATCGGTTTGGCATGGATGTTGCGAAGATCCTAAGTAGAAATTGTGAGCATGTGATGGGGTTGGGGCTGCCGCTAAAGGGAGAGGCGGCATCCCCTAAAGATAAACATTTAGTTGATCTATCTTTGATACAAGCTAGGATCATGAAAGAGTTTTTGTATTTTGTATAAATTTGATATATGAATTGATATTCGTTATTATAAAAAGAGTCTGTATATATAGGTTTTACTAGAGTTGACATAACTAATCACATAATAAATTTGGTCTAAACAATTGGGCTAATAAGAAAGTGCAATGGTAGATAAGTGTGCTTGTCCTACTTTTCCATTAAATTTGTGTCTTTTCGTGAAATAATTAAGACATGTATATTAAAGTCACATATAGCTAATTTATTTACCCAATTAACTAATCAATATTTTTTATATTTATAATATAAATAATATATTATCTTATTTATTTATGATAATATTGTTTTAAAAGTGATTGTAAATATTTTTTATATTCTATATATAAATTTATAGTGATTGTATATATGTAAAGATAACAAACATTAAATGCAATTTTTTTTATTTTTTTTTACTTTTTTAGTGGTAACTCATTTTGTTGGCTCTTGGTTTGATATGAATATAGATTTGCGAACTCTTAAATCAAGTTTGGACTTAATAAAAATTAACGACTCCATCCTGAAATTGTCAAAACTCAGCTCGTTTATACCGTTAGTTAAACTCACATCTTTGTTTAGTTTCTTGTGTGAGAACTTTGAAAATTCCAACCAACTATTCAAGGAAATCAAGTTCCACAAGAAAATTAGCTTACATGTAGTACAACTCAAAGTTGTTTCTGCTGTCGGCAAAATTTCTAATTTTCAATTTCAACCTATAAATATTTTAGACTAGGATTCGGTGCTGAACTGAGATAATAATATTATATATAAATTAAATACATGAATAAACATGATGTATAAATAAACATACAAAAATGGATTACAAATGTGGATGATGAGGTAATGTTTAGAGAAAACCCCCGGCAAGTTATAACCCCCACATTGACTCCGCACTATAAATGATGTCACCAGTGATAAGACCTTTCATCTAGAAGGAAAAGGATTTACTTAGTTCCTAATATTTGGAACATCTAATCTTGGTAATTACTCCACCTCATGCATATATGTTTCCCAAAATTAAATAAAAAAGCTTACATGTTTGTGAAAATAAGGAATCTAATTCTGATGGATTTTAACATAAATCTAATTATTGATCAAGTCTGAACTAGTAGCCAACAAATATTTATATGTAAAGTGTTTTTTTTTTTTTTTTTTAAATCATAAATATATATGGTGTACTCTATTTTTAAATTAATTAAACTCTTTGTTTCTTTAATCAGAAAAGATGAAAAATACTAAAACTCAACATTTTATAGGACAAGACTGAACGAGTTTAACATTGAGCCAATACTATTTTGAGTTTTATTATTGTAATAATAAATGAGATTACATAATTAACAAATTTTTTTTAGGGCTAAGGAAAGAACTTTAACAACTCTAATTTTAGATGTGATTGTTGTAACCACTTCTAAGCAATTTCTAGCACTTATTTAAAACTTGTTTGTTTACCCACAAGGTGTGTGGTTCAAGTGATGAGCATACTTGAATTCAGTGATTGAGAGGCCTCTATAATGTCAGAAATTCAAGCTCGCAGACACTGGCAAATCCACAATGAAGCTTTGGGGGCACATGCCCCAACTGAAATTCTAAAAGTATCCTTAATGATAGGTAAAAAAAAATGTATAAGAAATTTGTTTAATTGACCCCACTTTGAATTTAAAAATCTTACCTTTACTCATATATTTTAATAAATAAAATAAATTAAAGAATTTGTCCAATTATAATTGAATTACTTTATAGGAACATATCAAACTATTTCCAAGGTTACTAGTTAAAATTCAATAATAATTTTACTAAATTTTAAAAAGTAACATTCTCATATTGTTTATTTGTTTATAAAAAATTTTAAAAAAAAATTGTGCTAAGATAAATTTTTAGAAATCATATACACTAATTTACACATGATTATTATTATTATTTTTTTTAAATATTCCTTTCTCACCATTTATTAGTTTTAGTAGTTTGAAAATGTCTAAGGTCTGACAAAAAATGTGTCTCTAATTTTTGCCGACACTCAGTTGTTTTGTTATTTGAATAATCAAGTATTATCACTTATCTCAATTTTTTTTAAAAGAAATAATTTAACAAAACTTCACTTTTTTGTTTTTAAAGCACATCAAAATTTTGCTTGGGTTACAAATTATTTTATTGTAGAGATTTTTAATAATAATAAAATTTATTGTTGCAAGACCTTTTATTAAATCATGTTACAATATATATATATATATATATTTTAATATAAAATTATTTCATTATAAAAATGATAACTTAAAATGGTAAAATATTATGGTATGTGTTGTAAAAATAAAAAATAAAATTAGTGTTTGTATATATTAATAACAAAAGAAATAACATTAATTTATACACGTATATATATATATTTATAATAATCAATATATGTATGAAAAAAATATAGTGTAACTTATTGCTCCACTGACAAAAGTTTCTGGATTTGCCATTTACCTGTAAGAAAATATTTGTGAGAAGGGACAGTCACAAATCCTAAACGAGATTAGTGTGTCCATGTTAGACCTAGTCCACTAACCCTACTGGATTTTCAAAAATGTTCATGAGTATAAAATAATTATTGATGAACTTGAAAAAATAACACAAATATTCCAATTAAAATTTGAATGAAACAGTTTGGTCTTTCTAAAATTTTAATAAAATAATCTTGACCCTACAAAATTTGCGTAAGTTAGAAAAAAAAAAAAATTTAATTTCTGTTTAAGAAGTTAAATTTGTTATCAGATTTTATCAAAATACAACTTCTTTTTTTCTTTTAATACCTGCCAATTTATTATTTTTTGAATTATTACGGAACTTAGTCAATAAGTTGCCGCTTTTGTTTAAATATTTATTATTTCTTAAAAAATAGATCTAACTAACTTTTTGGCATGAAATTTTTTCAATGAAAATGAAAATTTTATTTGAACCATAATAATGAAAGTTAATAATGTGCACAAATCATGAATAGTTTTTTTATTTCATGATTTTCTTCTATCATGAATAAATTTATATTTAACTCACTTAATTATTTTATAAAATAAATATGCACCTCCAATTAAGATATGATAAATTTTGTTCCTTTTAGTATTCTGTATTAAATCGTGTCATATTCATTTACAATTTTCAATTTGATAATTATTTTATGTATATCTAAAAAAGTAACAATCTTTTCCACGAGTTCCCATTGTTAGGAAATTATTTTAATTTGTCGAACTTAAGAAATGACTTGTGATTAAAAGAGATTATATTCTATATATTGTGTCCATCAAAAGTCTGAATCCGCCATTGCCCAAAGAATACTTTCTTCCTCCGAAACTAAAGTCTACATAAAAAATAAAAATAAAAACTAAAAAAAAAAGGCATAATTAGTATATATTATTAGCAAGTGAATATGCTGATTCGGTATTAATGAGTTAATCACATCATACATAAATGTACACACAAACAAAGTCGTTAGAGTGTAAGACTTTAGATTTAAGGGTCCTACACAAAGACCCAGCAGTTTGTTGTTTGTTAATTTCTTTGCTCCATTAGATTACTCTCTAAAATATTGCCACGTGAAACCTACCTCCAACCCTTGTTAGTTGTTATTGGTTAAAGTTCGTTGTAGAAGCGCCCTTTATAGCTCTTAGCGTAAACTATACAGAAACATAAGGTTTCAAAACCTATAATTATCATTGTTTTGCCTTGTTAAACAAGTGAAAGCCATAGTCTGCATTGACATTAATTTATTTGGATAAAAACTTATTTGTGTAAGATTCTTAGAATTTTACCCTTTGGAGATTATACACTTGCTTGACTATTTCACTATTTGTGTATAATATATATTATTTAAAGATAAAAAGGACGAAGCTAGCAGAATGCAGATACAGAATTGAAAACTAAAATAAGATCAAGTGTGTACTTCATTGAATGTTTACTCAGAATGCCATATCCTTCTCCGAAACTTTGAACAAGAAAGCCATTAAATTGAGTTTTTATTTTGTTTATCCTTCTTCTTCTCAACGTAACAATATATAGTTAAGTTCATTTTTTATGTCACCAAGTCCTATTTCAGTTGACCTAAGAATTTCGATCAAAAGCCTATCAATGAAACAACTTACTTTTATATTTGTTAAGTCACATGTCAATTTTTATTAGTCTATTATGTAATGTAATTAATACACATTAGATGTTACTAGGCATGTCATTTTTCACCATTTGTCTGTCTGATTTCAAAGTTAATTTGGATGATAAGAGCCCAATTCAAATAATTTTATAATTAAAAAGACTCAGTTATACCAAATTGAAATATAAAAATAAAGTGAATTCTGAGTCAAGTTATCCAGATCAAAAATATGATTTAGCCAAAAAAAAAAAAAAACAAATATGGTAAAGGAAAGGAAATGGGAGGAATCAAAAATGGAGAGGAAGTACTGAACGAGAAAATATGGGGAAGAGAAAGAAAGCGAGGATTAAAAACCAGGAAAACATACTAGGTAACGAGAGGGACTTACTCAATATCAAAAGGTTATAAATGAAATTTGATTGAAAAGACGTTATTAATAGATAGAAACTACAAATAATTAAATTAAATTAATAAAAAATGAATTTCGAACTAACATTATATAATATAAAAAAATAAATAATTAGTGTTAGATATATATGCTAGCCCATTACACGCGTATACATATATATAAAAGTAAGAAAAAAATAAAGAAGTCATTGCAAGTGCTGAAAATTTGTAAAATTCATATATAATTATACTAATTATATTTAAGTGAAGATTTATATAAAATAAGTACAAGGAATGTCGAATTAAATAATAGATTTATGTATCTTTTCATTTCTACATGAAATATATATATGATAATCTATTTTTATTATCTTATTACCTTGTTCTTGTCTTATAATTTTTATTTTTTTAAAAATTTAATAAAAGAAACAGATAGTAAAACTAATTGTAATCAATGCATTTTTACATTATTCTTTATAAAATGGCAATGTAGTAAAATAGTTATTATTTGTAGAACACTAAGGTTAGTTTAGTACGCATAAATGACCATTTTATTCCTTGCATGATTCCATAGAGTGAACATTTTTTCATTTGGTAATTTTTTTTTTACTTAGAATACTCATTCCATTCCAGTCATTTTATTTCATAAAAATAGGAATTATCAAACCCACCTAAGGATTGGGATTGTTCATTCCTACTTCTATGAAATTAGTTTAGTTTACTTAAATGACAAAAAAACTATTCTATCACATAAAATAAACAGTTGAACATTAATAAAATAATAATATTATAAATAAATAAATTAAATAAGTTTATTATGTAATTTAGTCAAATGACAAAAATATCCTTCATATCATAGTAAATAATATAATTATAAATAAATAAATTAGTTATGTAATTTTAATCTAAAATATTAATACTAATAAATAATAAAAATAAATATAAGTAGTAATAATAATTATTAATTAAGTAATAAATAAATATTATAATTTTTTTTTAAAAATTAAGAAATATATATATTTATATATTTCCCAAATGATGTTACATTTTTGTTACTTTATCTATTGAAGGATATTTTTATCATTTTAGCATAATTTTTATATTATTTCATGTCTAAAATCTACATAAAAAATAAATAAATAGAATAAAACAATTATTTCTACCCAACGCTATCAAACAATAGAGTAGAATGATCATTTCATTCCACTTGTACTCCATTTTTATTTCATTTTCTATTCTAATTTCATAAAAATTATTCATGCATACCAAGCATACCCATTTAGTATCTCTAGCATGTAGTATTTGCTGTTTATTTCCACCATGTAGTATTTGCTGTTTATTTCCACAAAAATTATAATGAGTGACGGCATTAATAATGAGCATCACAATTCTTATAAAAGTTAATTGATCGTTATCCATTACCATGAGACTTTAGGACCCAATTGGAATATGAAATCATTAATTATCATTTATATATATATATATAAATAGCACTTCTAATCAACATTCGTACCATCATCATCCAAGTCATTTGAGCTCCTAAGGTTTGAGTTAATTGTGTGCTCTTAGAATCTTTATCATCTTACATATATATATATATATATATATATATATATAATTCATGGAAACTAGTTAACATAAAATGTGAATTTTTCTGCAGAAATGGGAAGATCTCGCAACGAAAATGGCTTGAAGAAGGGACCGTGGACTCCAGAAGAAGATCGAAAATTGGTTGATTACATTAAGAAACATGGACATGGGAGTTGGAGAGCACTTCCAATGCTTGCAGGATTGAACAGGTGTGGAAAGAGTTGCAGGCTAAGGTGGACTAATTATCTCAGGCCTGACATCAAAAGAGGAAATTTCTCCAATCAAGAGGAGCAAACTATCATCAATTTGCATGCAGTTCTCGGAAACAAGTAAATTTAAATCAAAGTACTTTTATTCATTTTAGTTGTTTATAAGATTTATTAAAATGATTTTATTTTTTCCATTTTTAGGTGGGCGGCAATAGCAGGTCATTTGCCAGGGAGGACAGATAACGAAATCAAGAATTTTTGGAACACCCATTTAAAGAAAAAGCTTCTGCAAATGGGGTTAGACCCAGTAACCCACAGGCCAAGAACAGATGGACTTAATTCTTTTGCCTATCTGCCTCAGATTCTGGCTTCTGCAAGTTTGACAAGCTCTTGGGACATCAATATTGCTAATCTCATCAGGCTGCATAACATACTTCAACTTCTAAGCCTTAATCCTACCCCAAGCTTTAATTTTGATCAGGCACTTAATAGTATTCTTTTCGGGTCATCTTCCTCGTTGCCTGATGATCATCATCAATTATATGATCAACTTTTGCCAATGATTAACTCCAATGGTTCACATGGTTTCCCTTCTCATGATCAAACTCACTCCAATTTTTCGAGCTTGGAACCTCCTGATAATTATCAGCAGCAGCCAGCTCAATCCAGTGATGATTTTCAGCCTATAGTTGATGCGGGTGGCTCGAATTCACTTCCAAATTTGATTTCCAGCTCGCCAAAATGTTCCCTGGTAGCCAACCAGATTGAAAACAAGAATAACAACAACGCAAATGATCTGTTTACTAAGAATTGTTCAACTTCAACCACATTTGGAGAATCCTGGGGAGATTTCATGGATGCTGAAACAACTGATGATGATCATGCTTACTGGAAAGATCTCATAGGGTAAGTCATAGGTTCACATATGAATTTTGGTGTATATGATTTAATTTGTTCATTTTGGCTAACTCATGAATTATTTCTTTGTTTCTTTTCAGCTAAGAAACGCGGCCATGGTGATTAAAGCATGTTATATATTAATTTATGTTATTGGTTCAATACAAACTTCACAAATTTGATTAAACTGTAAGCTCTCCATTGTATAAAAGCCAGCATAAGTAGAATTATGTACATTTTTAATTTTAGTTTTTTTTTTTTTTTAGATAGCATAATATTTTTCACTTATGGTTGACAAGATCAGTCAATATAATTAGCTCGTGTGTTCATCAGCTAAACAAGGTTATGAGCTGAAAGTGAAACTTAAAAAACAATGGATGAATATAAAACAAGTTCGTTGTAAAGAGCTTGGGACACGAAAGTAGATATGGGGACAAAGACAAATACACATGCATTTTCTCGAAGTATAAAGAGGAACGTTTGACTAACGATACATTAACAACAAACTTACAAAACAAGAGTTAAGTAAGCTCAAACTAATGGAAAGGATGAATGAGTCTTCAATTATTTCTCTTCTCGGGGCGCTAACTCAGTCTTTATGAATGAGTTTTATGATATTTTAATATCGTGATAGTAATTAAATTATTATATCATTTAAAGCTAATAAAGTTTTTTCTGAGTGAATTTTATGATATTTTAATATAGTGATAGTAATTAAATTATCATATCATTTAAAATTTCAGAGTGATCAAAATAATGAGATTTTTTATTTTAACACCAAATAAATAGTCTACTAACCTACTTATTTTTCTATTTTTTCTTAAAAAAAGAGAGCCTATTATTGGCTTTGTGAATCTTAAAATACAGCCTCAATATTTCAAACAATTAGCATATATAACTAAAAAGTTAGTGTTGAACTTAGCATATTGTTTTGGTACCTGAAAGCTTATTTTATCTACCTTCTGATGAGAAGTCAAGATTTTTTGTTATAGGTTAGGTAAGAATATCTTAAATTCGTTTATGTTAATCCAATGATGCATTGTGACGATAAGCTATTTTTACATTTTTCAACTGCCACTCTAGATATGTTTTCATTTAATTATTTTTGACTTATTATTCATGGTATCAAAAAATATTGGACAAATTTATACTTAACCCACATATAGTTTGATTTATCCACTTTGCCTAGATTTTCAAATACTCGTTTTGTCTACCAGAAGTTTAAACTGTTATTTTGTAATACATTTCTGTTGAAAAAATATATATATATTTACATATGCCAGACACATGCATTTTTTTTAGAAAAGAAATATTAGTTGTCTAAAATAAAAAGATATTGGGTATAATTAATTATGTTTGAAAAAGAAATAAAATAAAATAAACCCTTTTAAAAAAAACATATATATATATAAAAGATGAAATAAGAGGGACCACAAAATTAATATTTTAGCATTTTTTTTAAGGATTTTTTTTTAGGAATATATTAAAAATTGATTGATAAATATATTAAAATCATATTTCATCTAATTAATATTGATTCTAATTAATTATTTTTTATGACTCATTAAATTTGTGTTAATTATTTAAATAAACTCACATCAAACAATTAAAGAAATTGTTTAAGTTTTTCATTGAGACTTATCATTATACATACTTGAATAAATAAAATTATCTATTCAATGATAATTAGTTATGTCAAACATCCTTTTATTTTTTAGGACTAATATTTTTCTTTAAATAAAAGGCATGTCTTCAGCACATTTTTTTTTAACGAATTGATGAAAAAATAATAATTTAAATCTCTGATAGAAAAATTGAGCATTTGAAACTCCATATAGAAGAAGTGAACAAACAACAAACCATAGGCGAGTTAAGTGTAAGAGTAAATTGCATCTAAGTAATATATGTTGGCTTAAAAGGCTAAACTAGAGTGGTGATTAGTTTTTGCAGAATTTGTTTAGGTTGAAAATTTAAGCAATTTTGTAAAAAACACACAAACAACAATAAACAATAAAACAACCTTAGGCATAAATGAAGAGAGAAAAGTTAGAGAGATTGCACTGTGATTTGTAGTAGGTCACCATATCTTTTGGATATGTCAACTTCTCAAGTTCCACTTCAGAGTTCAATCCATTAGTATCTGAATTCACAAATCTCAGCAAAACCTTTACAATTACTGAATTACAGGTTCAACAACCTCTACAAGTTCCTCAAAACTTTACCAAAGTAGAAATGATCGAACCTTAATCGGATGCTCCAATTTTTCACTCGCCCTTTCTTGCATAAAGTAAATGTGTGATTTCATAGAATCACTCAACACTCAATTAAAAAGCTTTTAGAATAAGAAGATAATTCAGGCTTTGATGATTGAGCTTACAGAGAAGAAAGGTTATGAAAGCCCAACTCTTTCTCTGTTTAAAAATTTGAAAAGTGATTTCAAATTTGCAGATCGATGAGTGTGTATAATTATTTGTACTCAATCGATGCGTCCCATGTGTATGAATTCTTCTAAATATAGCTTGAGACAAAGTATAGTTTTGACTCTGTCATGCAAACTCGTAATGGAGGACATCCACATATGTCCTTTATCTGAAACATTTTATTGTGCCCCGTTATTCTTGTTACTGTCTAGTACATTTTGAATAAGAGATGGCATAGATATTTTACTTATGAGCTGTATTTTTGTTTTATCGAAGATGGCATGAAGAATCATCTTTGAATTATGAACAGCTGAGAAGGAGGATGAACAGTTGATCCACAGAGAAGGTTCAGTTGACTATCTTCCAAAAACCTCATCGTTTAAAAGATAGCTGATATTCTCGAGTTGACAGACTAATTCCCAGCTGAGAAGCTTCAGCTGACTGATTAAATGAAACAATTTTTTTTTTTGACTAGTTGATTGGTAGCACAATTGACTAAAGCTTAAAAAGTTGATAGAGCTTCAGCTGACTGTGATTTTTCAACAAATTGTGTTAGTGGAACGTTGTTGTATGCATCTCATTCAATTGACTGACAGAGGGCTTCATCTAACTAAGGGTAGGATTTTCAACTGATTGATTTCATTACTTCAACTGACTAAGTGTATGCTTCAACTTACTGATTTTAATGAAACCCTGCGTTGCATTGTCAATAGACTTATATCAAATCTTCAGCTGATTGATTCCTTTACTTCAACTGAGTGAAGGATAACCCATCGAGTGACTTCAACTGTTTTAGTGAAACGTTGCCATTTGAGTCTTTTTCTTGACTGATTGGTCTTTAGTCGACTGAGATAACTTCAGACAATATTAGTCTTTTGGCCATTGACTTTTGTTTTTCACTTGACCGTATATGCAAAAAAGTAGTATTTTTAAAGTTAATATATTTATTAAATTTGTACATAATTATTTAATTATCATCAAAAGAAAATAAAACTATTATTAAATTAATTTGATTTAACAATTTTTCTCTTTATGATCATTACAAAATAATTACTTTGGGAATAAAATTTTTGAAAATTTGAAATGGAGTTTAAAAAGCAAAGTGAAACTCCCCTGAGCATAAGAGTTTTACCTTTTCAATGAGTAAATAAGAACAAAAAAATATTCAAAAAATCTTAAATTTTCTCCCCCTTTTTGCTATTTGCAAAAGAGATAAAATTTTGTGAGAAAAATCTGCACGTCTACCAGATAAAAATACACAACACAAAATACACAAAGGATTATATTTAGTGAAACTTTTAGTGAAGTACATGGAAACTGTAACACCCCTAAAGATGCACATTTTGAATACATGCATTTCAAGATATATTTTGCATTATTCACAATTTATATTTTGAGGAGAAATGGAAATACAAGGAAATACCATGTGGCATATTTCTTTTGTGAAAGCTGCATAATTTATGGTGTGTGAAATTTCATTGATTTCGTAAATCATGATTTTATTATTACATGTGTGAGGTGGAGAATTTATTTGGATGTGATTTTGGGAAATAAATAGTGGAAAATTTGGGTAGGTGAAAATGAGTACTTTGGTAACTTTTTGGTGAAGAAAAGTGTTACCACAAGGCTATACCCTAGTTGATTTTAATGATAACATGCTCTGCTCACAAGCTTGTTTATATTAATATCATGCTTAACTATAAAGCTTAAATTAGCTTATTTCATGCTTAGATATAAAGCTTGGAAGTGTTGTTACAATGTTCTATCTAAAGCCAATTAAGCTGGTGATATATTTGTGACTTTGATTTTAATCTCATATATTACGCCTTCTATATTTTTACTGAAATTGAAGTTGATATTATATTGTCTGATTTATGAAAATATTTTTAGATGTGATCGATATTAATTTTTGAAATTGCTCATTGATTGAAGTGAACACTTTGTGGTTGATTTAATCTTTAAGTTTCGAAATTAATTAGGAAAGTTGTCATGAAATATATTTATGTACATTTGTGTCAATTTTGAACATATATTCTTGAACTGATTAGTTTGAATTATGCATATCAGCATTTAATGCTAATTGTTACCATAAGTTGAACTTTGCTTAAAGAAACTTGTGACTGTGGCATAGAATATATTCTTTCCTTATTTGTGTCAATTTTAAATGGATTTGACTTACTGATTCGAAAATATATTCTTGATAGGATTTTGCTTAAATTGTGCAAATTAGCATTTATTGCTAATTATTATTAAAACTATATTTCTCCTAAAACAACTTGTGTTTCAAATTAATTCATATACTAGGCTTAAATTGAAAATCTCTTGAGAAACGTAATGGAATTTATTATGATTATATTTAATGAGTACTAATTCTTAATATTTATCCAAGTGTTTTCTTGTGTTACATTTCAAACAAATATTCGTGAAACTGCTTTTGCAACACACAAACTACATATGACACATAAAAAATTGAGATGTCTTAACATGGAAAGTAAGACATTAATTGAAGCCAAAGCCAATCAACAAATGGCCAGATGCCTAAGTTATTATATTTTAACAGCTAGAATATTCATGTCAAAAAGATTACATGCTTTTCACAAGCCACAAATCAAGAATTTTTGGATATGTTTAAGAAGCTTCATGACAACATATCTTTTGCTGAAGCACCTAAGCAAATGCCTAGGTATGTAAAGTTCATGAAGGACATCTTGTCCAAGAAGTGAAAGATAGAGGAACATGAACCGGTTTCTTTGACTATAGAATGCAGTGCTATCCTCCAAAATAAACTACCACCAAAGCTTAAAGATATGGGTAGTTTCAACATTCCAATAATTTGACCATTGCATTTAGTGGAAGAGCTTTATGTGATTTGGGAGAAAGCAATAATTTGATGTATTTCTCAATATTTCAAAAGCTTGGCCTAAAGAAGAGTAAGATCAAATCAACTAAGGTGACCTTACAACTAGCTGATCGATCTTAAACTTATCCAAGAAGAATCATTGGAGATGTCCTTGTCAAGGTGAATAAGCTTATATTCCCAGTGACTCCCTCACCCTTGACATAGAGGAAGATAAGAAAATTCCCATAATACTGTGGAGACCATTACTATCTACCAGTAGAATGTTCATAGATGTGTAAAAAGGAGAACTAACTATGAGAGTCCAGGACTAAGAAGCGAAGTTCAATGTCTTCAAGGCTGTGGAATTTCCTTCACAATCCAAGGAGTGTTATGCAATTAAGGTGGTGCAAAAAGCTACTAGCAAAGAGAGTTTAAGAGTCAACTAGTCCTCTTGTTTCATCTTACTATTGTTAAACCACCCTCTCATTGCAAAACCAGCAACCTTAAAGCTTAAAAGCTAAAATAAAAGGAAGGTTGTTAAGTGGTGCGATAGTTACCAAAAAGACTCAAGCTTGGAAAGACCTAACTATTGAATGAAAATTCTACAGTAGGTCATACTATAGTCGAATGCAAGCATTTAGCGAAGGTACAATAGCAATAAATGAAGGTTTATGAGCCACTTAAAAGGAAATTAGTATAAGATCTTCATTTACCTTCACGAGACACTACTTGATCAAAACCAAGTCAAGCCGAGGACTTTAAACTAAGCACTTCTTAGGAGTCAACCTAAGTTCCTAAACCCTTTTCTTTATTTATTTTCATTAGTTTTATTTTTCAAGTGTAAATCTCACCTAACTTTTTTCAAGAACTTGTTCAAGAAAGAGCCAAGAATAAAGAAAACAACCAGAAGCAATGGCGCCGTGGTACTCACTAGCACAGTGCTGTAACCCCCCAAGTACTAGGATGCCAGGTAAATTTCTAAAACCCCTCTTCTAAAATTTGATTATATGATTATGTGCGATTGGATGGGCATATATGCCTAGTTCTTTGAGTTAAAGTGAATACTTGTGGGTTTGTCATGAATTTTTGCCTTTTGTGTTGGGGGGTAGGTTATGTGGGGTTTATGTTTTGGGTTAGAATGTTTATACCTAAGTTATGTGGGGTTTATGAAATATTGTTATTGTTTAGGTATACATTGTGTCTTACTCACTTCCCCATCCCCATTCTTGATATATTTGGCTTGAGATTATATACAATGATTATGGAATAGGGGGGTAGGAGGGGGCTGACATGGATTTTACCTATGCAAGCACATGTATCATCCTCAAGTAATATAAATAGAAGTAGAGATTGTTCCCACGAAGAGTTTTTCAAATATTATGTTAAGTACTAAAATTAACAATTCCAATTTTATTCAAATAACTGATTTCTTGGGTTGATTATGATCTAATGATAAACTAAAAGAAAATTAACATAAGGTTAAACTAGAGATAAACGTAGAACTACAGCTTCCCTTAATACCTTACTTGAATCATTATTATCTTGTCTTGCTTAGTCATGGCAAAAAAATTATTAACCTAGAGTTTTTAATCAATTGTAAGTATATTCCTATGTCTTATAATATTATCTCAATTAATCAATTCACTATAATCCAATGTGAATTAAAGTAAACAAGTCATTAAGATTGAACATAATTTGGCTATGTAAGGAATATATGTATATTCCTATCCTATACACAAATCAAACTTAACAACATGTGTTGAATTCAATCAAGTACTAATTCATTCAAGGCTATCCTAACATACTTTTCCAAGTAAGTTTCCTAATTCAATCTAAAGAATGGACAGTCAATTAGAAGCATTAAGCAAAGAATGAACTAAATAAATCATATGCCAAAACCTAAGCAATCCATACATAACAAAATATCAAGCTACATGTTGAGTTCTAGTTGCAATTCTAAAAATGAAACTCCTCCATGCTACTTAGTGCAAACATGATTTCAAAAATAGTAAACATAAAAAGAATACAATAAAGAAAGAAGAATAGAAATAGAGAAGATGTGGAGATTGTCGATCTTCAAGCTTCTACGATCCTTGCTCCTTTTGCTTCCTTGCATTCTTGACAAGCTCTAATATTCTAGAAAATCTTCGCTAACTTGTCTTTCCTAAGTCCTTAAGCTAGTCCCCCTTTTATATGTTTGAAAACCTGTAATTTCACATCAATTCGGACTAGGAATTGTGTCGGCACAGCGGATGCAGCTTCCCAACATTGCGCCCTTAAAAATAGACAAAATTGGGCATACTGCCAGTGGCTTGGATGCCACGGTCCACCTGGTCTCATCTTAGAGTTGTGGCGCCAGCCTCCTAGGTAGGTGCTCCTGTCTTGCATGTCTTAGCTTTTTAGCTTGCAATTTGACCTTTAATGTGACTCCTTCTTGTATTAGACCTTTAAAACAAAAGACTAAGTTAACACAAGTTAGAACAGCTAGGAATCAACATCTTAATATAATATGGACTTAACTAAGAATTCAACTAAAACTAAGTAAAAACTAACTAAAACTCGAGAATAAAGCTAAATAAATATAAGTAAAAGAATGTAAAATAACTCTATTTCTAAGATTATCAAATCCCTAAACTTAAGGTTTTGCTAGTCCTTAAGCAAAAGAAAACTAAAAACATAAACAAAAACTAATAGCCAAAGATGCATCACACTAACATAATGAAATCTCAACATGCTCTTAAAAGTTTCATATAAACCTAACTAAAATGTCAACCATAAGTATCACTCAAATTCATGATTCAATTTAAAAGCAAGTATCAAATTCAAATGGATTTCTAGCGTATACGTGTGATGATCTTTTAACAAAGGAATGCATGCAATCTAGATAAGTTTATGCCTAGGCACCAGCCTCCTGGGCAGGTCCTTCTATCTTGCATGTTATGACCGTTTTAGCCTGCAATTTGATTTCTAATGAGACTCCTTCTTGTATTAGACCTTCAAAACACAAAGACTAAGTTAACACAATTTAGAACTCCTATAAAACACCTCAATCATAATTTTAGAACAACTAGGAATCAACATCCTAATACAATATGGACTTAACTAGGAATTCAATTGAAACTAAGCAAAAACCAACTAGAACTCTAGAACATAGCTAAATTAATATGAGTAAAAGAATGTAAAATAACTCTATTTTCAAGATTTATCACAGTTCTAAATTTAAGGTTTGGCTAGTCCTAGAGCAGAAAAAAAAAAAAAAAAAAAAAAAAAAAACTAAAAACATAAACAAAAACTAATAGCCAAAGATGCATCACACTAACATAATGAAATCTCAACATGCTATCAAAAGTTTCACATGAACCTAACTAAAATGTCAACCATAAGTATCACTCAAATTCATGATTCAACTTAAAAGAAAATATCAAATTTAAATGGATTTTTAGTGTATGTGTGTGATGATCTTTTAACAAAGGAATGCATGCAATTTGGATAAGTTTATGTCTAAGTAAAATCCCAGTTAGCATTCAACCTATAAGTGAGCTTTTCAAATCTCTTTCTACTAACGTAGATTCCACTAAGTCAATGATCAATAGGTCTTTAGTAAGCTTGTAATGTGGCTAAGGTAACTGTATGATAAAGGAAATTATAAGGGTTAAGTCACCCTAAGCACATAGGTCAATCTAGACTATTGAAGAGCTTTTTCATAACTCACCAACCCCTTCATATTTGCCTTTTTCTTTTCACCATTTTCGTATACTTTTTTTTTTTTTGGCTTTTTGCCTAACTCTTGTCACACCCTCAAACTTATTTCTTTTTCATTATGAACATAAGGGTGAGCAAGAGGCAAAAACATATACTTTTTTTTTTTTTTTTTTTTCATATGCAACTCCAGCCTTTCCTCATTTTTTGAACATAGTTCAATATATTCCTAGTATGATCAACATGCCTAAGAGTAAGGGTTCAAAATTGGAATTTTAATAATGACTAGGAAAAATTTTATGGGTGCCAAAGAGAAGGCAATGTTAGGCTCAATGGGATAACTAAGAATATACGATAAAACAAGGTAAGCTTGAAAGGCTCAAACTGTCCAAAGATGACCTAAATCATGTTCCTAACTTAAATTTGTCTAGGATTTTACCTTAAGAGAATCAAACATATTTATAAAGTTCCTAACTAAATATGAACTTCCTAAATCTAAAAAGTCTCTAAATAAGCAAAACAAACCCAAGGAAAAAATATCAAAGTGCATAAAACTGTTGGAAATCACATCCTACAATGCTACTAACTCAAAAATTTAACATGAATGTCAGGAACATGTGAAAACTAACATATTATCATAGGATAAGAGATTTCATCATAAAAGAATAATAATATATTGGCTAACTAAACAACAACCTAAGGAAAACTATATGCATCAAACATCAAAAGAAAACAACCAAACACCCCCAAACTTAAGATGAACATTGTCCTCAATGTCAAATATATTCAAAAAATAATAAGGATAGAAATACTCCCTGGCATTTAAGCAAGTTACAAAGAACATAATTCCTTATCCAAGTTATATTTGAAGCTTCCAAGCTTGAAAGGGAGTTGAAAGGGGTCAAAAGACAAAACGGGCTGCTAGGGCAATGAGGGGGCTCTATGGGGCCCTAGCCACGGGTTGAAGGTCATTGACTAGTGCTGCAGCGCTAAGCTTTTTGCTTTGTTGTATTTTCTAGCACTGTGGCTTTGATTTCTTGGGGCCGGGGAGCCCCACGTACTATTTTTTGCCCCCTATACCATGTTGATTATATTTTGATGCTTGACTCTTGTACCTGTAACAAAAACATGAAAACTTAATTAAACTTAATTATAGTCATCAGGTTAACTTTTGTATCTTAACCCTTTTCGGTCTTAGCAATGGAGGCTGTAGGAAGATGGCTTTCCTTATAGTTCATAAATGTCTTCCTATTCCTCTTGTACTTTCGCCTTAAGCTTGCATCGGCAATGGAATGATCTTCATTGAGAATTTCCTTCAAGAGCATTGGTCTCCCCTATATTTCATCCTACCAGTTGACAACTTTCTTCCTTATTGAGCTTGTAGTCTTTAAGGATGGTGGCCTATCAATTGAAGGGTGTTTTAAAGGTACGAGTGTGTTTAGAAAAGTAATTAATTCTTGAACTTCTTCATTTGTTGCTTCATGCACAACTTTAATTGCACAACATTCATCGGCTTTGGAAGGAAACATCGTAGACTTGAAGATGTTAAACTTTACTTCTTGATCTTGGACTCTCATGATAAGTTCTCCTTTCTGCACATCAATGAAAGTTATATTGGTGGCTAAGAATGGTCTCTCCAAAATAATAGGGATTTCCTTCTCTTCCTCAATGTCAAGAATGAGAAAGTCAACGGAGAGTATTAACTTATAAATTTTGACTAGGACATCTTCAATGATTCCCCTTGGATAAGTTTGTGACTGGTCCGTAAGTTACAAGGTCACTTTAGTTGGCTTGATCTTCCCCTTTTTAAGTCTAAACTTTTGAAATATTAAGAACGACATCAAGTTGATGCTTGCTTCCAAACCACTTAAAGTTCTACCATTAAAGGACTTGCCAATGGAAATTGGTATGTTGAAATTACCCAAATCTTTGAGGTTTGGTAGAAGTTTCTTTTGGTTGATAACACTACACTCTTTGGTTAAAGCAACCATTTCATGGTCATTTTTTTTGCTATTATTGGACTCTTTCATAAACTTTACATATGTAGGCATTTGTTCAAGAGCTTCCATAGAATGAATGTTGATGTGAAGCTTATTTTTAATACATCTAGAAATTTTTTAAATTTCTTATCAAGTCTTGGCTTTTGAAGGCATTGAGAGAAAGGTAAAGGTTGGTATGTAGGATGTTTTCTTTGAGAGTTCAACCTCCTCTTTACTACTCACAATTACCTCCTTATTGTGCTTAGGTGGAATTTCAACTTAATTAAGAGATTCTTCTACATTTTTACCACTCCTTAGAGTGATGGCTTGGCAATGCTCTAAGTTCGGATTCCCCTCTCTTGGATTAGGTTCGGTATCACTAGGTCGAGCACCTTGAGATCGGCTAGTAATGGCATTGGCTAGCTGGCCTATTTGATTCTCAAAGTTCCTAAGTGATGCCACTTGGTTTGGATTATGGAATCCATCTTGGATATGTGTTGCACAAATAAATCTTCAAGAGATAGCTTCTTGTCAAGTGTAGGAATTTGTGCTTGTGATTGAACACCCGATGGATAAGTGGGCTTTACTTCATTGGGTTTCCCTTGATTACTCAACGGAAATTTCGGTGGTCTTTCCACCCCAGATTATAGGTGTTGGAGTAAGGGTTACCTTGCTCCCTATTATAATTGCCCAAGTAGTTTGCCAATTCATGGTTGTTTAGGCACAACTTTCTTGTATGTACATCCCCACAAATCTCACAAGCTCTGGCTTAGGTTCTATTTGATTGTCCTCTAAAGGTGTAAATTTTCTTTGGCAAGACAACCATTTGTGCAGTTAATGCACTAATGACATTCAACTCACGAATTCCAGCCACTCTTCGAGTTGACAACCTTTTGGAAGGCTATTGATAATTATTGGTAGCCATCTCCTCTAGTAATTAAATGCTTCATTAATGGATTTACCTATTAAAGCCCCATCGATAACCATATTAATATTGTGGTCCTTGTTTGACTTACTAAGCCATTATAGAATGTATGTACTTATAGCCACTTTGGTAGGACATGGTGATCTAAGCAACTCCTTAAATCTTTCTCATGCTTCATAGAAAGACTCATAATCAAGTTGCATGAGTAAAGTAATTTCATTATGCGAATTGGTTGGTGAAAGAATTTGGCAAAAAACTTTTAGGCTAATTCTTCCCATGTTGTAATAGAGTTATGGGAGAGTGTAAGTAACTAGCTCTTTGCCTTTTCTTAGAGTGAGAAAGGAAAGAAGTGCAACCTTAATGCATCATCTGAAACTCTATTGATCTTGAAAGTGTCACAAAGATCTAAAAAGCTTATAAAGTGGCGGTTCAGATGATCATTAGGAAATCCAAAAAATTGCACCATGTCTTCGCATACACGATCAAGAGTACTTGAAAAAATAAAAATAAAAAGTTTGAATTAGCACTAGAACTAGTTCTATTAATATTAACAAATATAAGAATAACTCCCCAGCAACAACGCCAAAAACTTGACACAGATTTCACCTACACAAGCACATGTATCACTCTCAAGTACTATAGATAGAAGTAAAGATCGTTCCTATGATGAGTTTTTCAATTATTATGTTAAGTACTAAAATTAACAATTCTAATTTTATTCAAATTAATTTTTCTTGGGTTGATTATGATCTAATGATAAACTAAAAGAAAATTAACACATGATTAAACTAGAGATAAACCTAGAACTACAACTTCGCTCAATACCTCACATGAATCATTATTATCTTGTCTTGCTTAGTTATGACAAAGAATTATTAACCTTGGGTTCTTAATCAATTATAAGCATATTCCTTTGTCTTATAATATTATCTTAATTAATCAATTCACTATCCTCCTATGTGAATTAAATTAAACAAGTCATTAAGATTGGACCTAATTTGGCTATACAAGGCATATAGGTATACTCCTATCCTATACACAAATCAAACTCAACAACATGTATTGAATTCAATCAAGTGCTAATTCATTTAAGGCTATCCTAAACTTACTTTTCCAAGTAAGTTTCCTAATTCAATCTAAAAAATGGCCAGTCAATTAGAAGCATTAAGCATAAAATGAACTAAATAAATCATATGCCAAAACCTAAACAATTCATACATAATAAAATATCAGGCCACATGTTAACCTCTAATAGCAATTCTAGAAAGGAAACTCCTCCATGCTACTTAGTGTAAACATGGTTTCAATAATAGTAAGCATCAAAGCAATACAATAAAAATAAAGAAGAAGTAGAAATAGAGAAGCCATGGAGAATATTGATCATCAAGCTTTTACGATTCTTGTACCTCTTGCTTCCTTGCACCCTTGACAAGCTTTAATACATCTAGAAAATCTTTGTTAACTTGTGTTTTCTATGTCCTCAAGCTAGTCCCCCTTTTATAGGCTTAAAAACCCTCAATTTATCTTCATTCGAACTAGGAATCGTGTCGACATTGCTGTTGCAGCTTCCTAGTGCCGGAGCATCAAAAATCAATGAAACTAGGCATGTTGGCAGTGGCTTGGCCACCCCGGCACCAACCTGGTTCATCCTGGTGATGTGGTACCAGCTTCTTGGGCAAGTCCTTTTGTCTTGTGCATTTTGAGTGTTTTAGCCTGCAATTTGATCTCCAATAGGACTTTTTCTTGTATTAGACATTCAAAACACAAAAACTAAGTTAACACAAGTTAGAACTCCTATAAAACACCTAAATCATAATCCTATAGCAATTAGGAATTAACATCCTAATATAATACAAATTCAACTAGGAATTTAACTAAAACTAAGCAAAAAAAAACTAAAACTCTAGAACATAGCTAAATTAACATGAGTAAAAGAATGCAAAATAATTCTATTACCAAGAGTTGTCACACTCCCAAACTTAAGGTTTTGCTAGTCCTCAAGCAAAATAAAAATAAAAACAAAAACAAAAACTAATAGTTAAAGAGACATCACACTAACATAATGAAATCTCAACATGCTCTCGAAAGTTTTACATGAACTTAACTAAAAAGTCAACCATAAGTATCACTCAAATTCATGATTCAATTTAAAAGCAAGTATCAAATTCAAATGAATTTCCAGTGTATGTGTGTGATGATCTTTTAACAAAGGAATGCATGTAATTCGGATAAGTTTATGCCTAGGTGTCAGCCTCCAGGCCTTTCTAATTTGTGTGTTTTGAGCATTTTAGCCTGCATTTTGACCTTCAGGACTTCTTCTTATATTGGACATTCAAAACACAAAGACTAAGTTAACACAAGTTAGAACTCCTATAAAACACCTACATCATAATCGTAGAACAAATAGGAATTAACATCCTAATATAATATAGACTCAATGAGGAATTCAACTAAAACTAAGCAAAAAATAACTAAAACTCTAGAACATAGCTAAATTAATATAAGTAAAAGAATGTAAAATAACTCCATTTCTAAGAGTTATCAGGGTTAATTTTGGATTTGATATGATTGAAGGGGAGTATGGATGAGCTTATAGGTAATAATGTTGTTTACATAAATATATGGAATATGGGTAGCTTCTTGTTATGATTAGCATGTTAAATATGTTATTCTTAATGGCAATATGGGTCTGAGACCCTTTTAGAATTAATTGACTTGTTGAAGAGGAATTTATGGTGTTTGGGAATATTTTTTTTGCAGGCTTAAATGGTCCAAATGCTTACACACTACCACTACTTGTGGGCCTTGTTATGACGCTAAAAAATACACATCTCAAAATCAAAAGGCAGATATAGATAAAGCCTACTAAATAAGAAAACAGTGCAACAATGAGGGTTTGCACTGACCAAGATGTACTTCCTGTTTATTCACTCTACCATTAACAGACGACAGTGGGGAAGTTATATGCATTACCCCAAGTTGCAGTGGTACCAGTAGTACGGGAATTCTATGAAAACGTCCCTGAGCAATCTGATAGGCATGCATTTGTGCGTGGAAAGATGGTAGCTTTTTACAGCAAGGCCATTAGTGCCTTCTACAGGATCCCTAGCTTTGAAAAGGATGAGTATATGAAGTCCATACCATTATTTCAATTTACTTGTACACAAATTGTAACGTAGCATTATAATACATACTATTTTTGATAAAAAAAATATATAAATTTTGAATAATTATCATAACACTTATTATCATTTAGTATACTTACATGAGATTGAGATGATTGAAATGTCACTGCTACAAAAAAAGCAATGAACTATCAAATTGCTTCACGATCTTTCTTAGTCTAGTGCGAGGAAGGGACTAATTCAAAAGGAAAGACATGACTAGAAGATCGTTGTTGGGATTGCTAATAGCCAAATGACTTTTTCACTCTTTGTTTATACTTCGGCATACTTCCTTTTTCCGAATGACATTCTGCCACAGAGTATCATCTTTGTTGGTTAGATAGCCAAATCTGTGCCATATACCTACTCAAATGTTTCATTGTAATTCTTCTAAAACTCAAACAAATTCAGTTATTAAAACTGAGAAAAAGCATGCAAGTTTCACAAAATAATAGCTAGAATAAATATTTAACTTAATGTTGTCCTTTTGGATCTAGAGTTCGCATACTGTTACAAAGTTGTGTAGCCACATGTATTAATATCTATATAAATACATGACAATCATGACTTTTTATACTATAAAACTTACATTCATTGACATTCATAAATCAAGAAAAATTTGAAGTATACCCATCTGAAAACTTTAAATCTTTAGCTCGTCCACATATAATCTTGTTCTATTTCATTTCTAAGGTATATGCTGCTTTACTTACTTTTTTTTTGCCATTAGCCCCAAATGTAATTTCTAATTCTCGACGATTACACAAGATTTCCATATCAGCTCACACTTTGAGATTATCTTTGGATATGTCCTTAAAGTCCATAATTGTATTAAATATATTATCCAAAATATTCTTTCAATATGCATTAAATCTAGATTATACCGAATAAGGTTTGTGAGCCAATAATCAACTTCCAAAAAGATAGACTTCTTTGTCCAATTATGTGTTATCCTAAATCCATCAATATCTTTGTACCCTTTACAACATTTAACTTGTTTGAAAAATCTTACTCTTTGTAGAAAACATTGCATATGTAGGAAGGTCACTAAATCTTACTCTTGACTACAGTTGGCCATGGTGAGTGATCATCTGATACTCTTTACACAGAGCATAATAAGTCGTTCTAACTTAAACACGGTCATATATATATATATATATATAAATAACTTATTATTTAATTGTATATATATATATTTAATTGTAAAATTTTTAAGTATAAAATTTAATTGTTGTTATATATATATATATAATGAGGAAGTAAATAAAAAGTAATATATATATATATATATAAACTAGAAGGTTTGAAGATATAATTATATGTAAATATACTTATAAATATAGATAGATTTAGGTCAGATGCTTTATTTACTATTATTTTATGTAGCCTTTTTCTTTCAATTTTTTTTTGTTGTTTCCTCACTTTTTTCTTTTTGTGGCTGTCATCTTTCTTGTTCAATTTCTCCACCGCCTCACCATTTCTTGGCTGCTGAGTTTTTAGTTTTCTCTTTTGTATCACCGATTTCAAGTCTTGCATAGGAGCTTTCTAAAATTCTAGATATTCCTTCTTGTTTTGGTTGCTCTCAAGCTATTACTTCACCCCTTCTTACGTCCTCTTGAAAGTACAAGTTTTCTTTTATGTTTTGGGAAGGTTTTTCAGCAAGTGTGTAAGGAGATTTGTGGCTTCTAGTTTGAGGGAAAATTTTAGTAACTTTCAGTTGGAAGTTGGTCTTACAAGTAGAGCTTTAAGCCTTATATGTGTGCATGTGGTTAAAAAAAAAAAAAGCTGGGGTTGGAGGCTAGAACAGGAACACCCTGTTTCTAGCTTGTTCCGTCCTTCAATCTGCTGCTAGCCGAGTGAAGAAGTTAGGCTGTGAAACCTTTGCATCTTTGGTAATTCATGGTTATTCTATTTTAGAACATGTATGTAGGTGATTAAAGGGTAGTGAAGTTTAGTTGGCTATCCCCTGTTTGACAGCCATGTAAAACATAATTTCTATTTTTTTTAGCCTTAAGAATGAGTTAATAGGAAGAGTCTCAAGTGGTTCAAGCCGTGGTAGCAAGGGTCTTCCAAGTATGAGCCTTTTTGGTGATTAAAGAGTGCTAAGCAATGGTGTGTTAGATAGAAAATTCTGCACCCTTCAGCTTAAACAAACAAGTAAAATTGATGAGTTGATAAAAAAAAATTTGTTTGTAAATGGGTAGATAATTGTTAAAAAGGAGGCTTTGAAAGTAGAATAGGTAAGTAGATATTGAAGTGTATATATATAATCCATGCTTAGATTTAAGTTGAAGAATGAGGTGATTAAGCAAGTTGTAAATTTAAAAAAAAAAAACTTAATAAGGAATATAAAATAAATGATTTAGAACTCAATCAATTTATGTAGAAATAATGTTAACATTAAAAAGTTTGATGTAAGCTTGGTGAAAAACTAAGTAGGTAAATCAATTAAAATTAATAATTAGTATTTGAGATAAAAAGGAAAATTTATGAGTTGAAGTGATTTTGAGCATATGAGTACAATGAAGCAAGTCTATTTTAAGGTGTTTAACAAAGTTTAAGTGTAGTTATGAAAATTGAGAAATCCTAGATTTAACCTTGAATTGATTATTTTAAATAACATATGAATTAATGATTTTTAGCTCCAGATCATATCGAGGATACTCCGACACCATCACAGTCTAGACAGAACGACGAGCCTCGTTCTTGAACTTTGTGAGGGAATTACGTGCACTATGGTTGCCAGATTATTATGTGCAATTATGTGTATATTTGAATTGATGTGCTATATTGAGAAATAAGAAAGTATATTATTTCAATGATTTAATTGAAGTATATTTGTTTGGTATTGAGTGTTGTTGATAAGGGCCAACAAAGTAAAATTTTTTGAGAAATGATTTTTATTTCCAAAATTAAAAATCCAGGTGCACCTAAGATATTTGGATTTGACATATTGATATAAGTTATTCTAATTTTGACAATTGTTTTAAAAGAATGGAGTGCTCAGTCCCGGTGGGATGGATTGTGTGCGGAGAATTAATTTGTTATGCGGGTGTGTAAATGCCCGTGTGGAAGGAGATACTGTGGTGCGGGCCTGAATTACTCGTTGGCTTTTTGTTTGCTTGTATGCCATGATTGCTATTTTAAAATTGTGACATATGTGAATTATGATTGTATGATAATCATAATTATGTACGTGCATAAGTAAATTTAGACATAAGATTAAGTTATGATATATGTGTGTGATGCTGGTTTGCTCACTGAGTCTATGTGACTTACTATTTTCTTTGTGGTTATTTTTTTAGTTTCAGGAAGCCACTGTTTGTCATGTTAGAATTTGCTACCTGCTGTCTCTAATGTGGTTAGGTATATCTCGAAATCGTACACTTGAAGCTTAAGGGACGACACTTGCAGCCAATTTAGGTGTTTGCATTATTGTTGCATACTGAGTTAATCATGTAAATTTTATATTTTGTTAGGAGTAAAACTTCTCAGCATATCATGACACTATGGTTTGCTCTTGACCCTGTAACAGACAGTATATATGGATTACAAACAAGTTCCACTTTATGGGGAACTATTGCACGAATTTGCAGTAAATGTTTTATGTTTAATAATCGAATCATGATTTTTTTTAATTCAGTAAAATTTTATTAGTCTTAAATGTGATTTCTTAAAAAGTCAAAGCTGCACAGTATTTGAATATTCAAAGTCACGAGGGGTGGCTATCCATTTCTCCGACCAGTCATACCTTTATTTGAGGGTGTGACACTCATATTAAAATTTTGCTTTAGTTAGATGTCATAAGTTGTAACACCATAATCCTACAACTTCTACAAGTCACCTACCAACAGCCTTAAATAGATGTCTATATTTTTTCCATGATGAAGTGGATCAGGAATTATTAATGTCAAGAACAAATATTGGTCTTTCATACATAACCCAGTAGACAAGTTGTATGGGGTAACAAAAATTGGCCAACAAGTGTAAGAAGATGATAAATTATAGAATAAAGTGAACCCACCAGACGATAGACCCAGATGAACATTAATGATTTCTTTTGCAAACTTATAAAATGTATTATCAAAATGTTTCCAAGCCTCTGCATCATACAAATGGCAATCATGTTTTCTTTTGCATGAATGCTGATCTTGTGCCATCTCATTTGGTTAGTAGTAGTCTCTACTATATAATCTTTGAAGCCTTGGTATTATTGTGACTTGATAGATCACTTTCTTTGATACATTTAGGTTGTTTTTCATTTTATTTTAGTTTTTAGTAGGTTTATTTATTTATTTTTTATCGGCACCATAGTAGCCGGGACATAACCTTTTCACTACTTTCTTGTATTCGTAAAAGTTTGCTTGTTACTTTTTCCCATCTGACAACTTGGATTTAATGATTGATATAAATTGATTAAAACAATTCTCATAAACATTTGATTCTGATTTACAAATAGTGTGCATCTTAGATCCATCCCATAAAGGCTCTTCGACAGAGGTCAACATATCTGCTAACTTAGCAGCATCAAAATTTGAAATTTCTAGAGCAAAATTGAAATATGGCCCAATAGCTTCTATTACCATGTCTTCTTTTGAATCTTCCATTACATCATTAGTTGATAGATTATGTGTTAGTAGTATGCCCTATAAGCCAATGACATTAGATGTCTATGATTTATTACTTTTAAATACAATCATCTTTAGTTATAAATAAAATGAATATGTTTCATTATTATATGGTATTATTATTTATCGTGTACTTTAACTGATTGTTAATTATTTAGTATGAACATGATAATCAATAGAATAAAAACAATAGAAATAAGAACCATGCTGTGATCATACTTATGAGATATATTTTTTTAATCTTTATTCTTAAATATTCCTAATTATAGGATCATTAAAATGGTAATTAATGATTTGGTTAGATTAGTACATGTTATGTTAGCTCAGATGTTGAGAGTAATCAATCTCATAATCACTTGTGTAGCTGACACTATAATAAACATGTAGGTGCTTTTTAGAGAATAAGTTTACTAAATTGACTTGATCACAGAACATTCATATGGACTTTTATTTAGTTTTCAATAAGTGTTCTTCATTGTAGTTGTTCAAATGTTCTATAACTCTGAGACATCATAGATACCTTGGATATAGGTAATTATCCTTTGATGTTGTCTAAGTATAATTCACCAAAGGTTATACAAGGATAGATATTGGTATGACTATCTATGTATTTGAGTGGACAATAAGGGATTTATCACTCTTAGTAAATAGAGAAAATGTTGTATGTTATTTAGTTAAGACATAACTCAGAAATTCCCTAGCCAGAGTGGTATGAAATTAAATTAGAGAATTTAAATTTCACCACATGAGTGGTGACTTATAGATAGATACATCATATTAAACAATTTAGGGTTTGACATATATTTATATTATTTGGGTAGTCTTCATATTAAAGTCATTTTGATTCAAATTAATTAATATGGATCTAATTGAAAAATACATTAAGTTAATGTGGCCTACTGCTAATTTAATATGAACCTAAGAAGTCACACACAAAAGGATTTAATTTGATTAAGAGATGTTTTGGGCTTCCATGTAATTGAAAACAAATGGTATTTATAATTTGAAAGATGATTAAATTAGGTTTTTCCTACTTTGACTAAAATTGTAAAAGATAAGATTTAAGCTTATCACCTAGAGTTCAGTTAAATCCTACTTAAGTGAGGTTAGACCTTACACATATTGTGCATAATAATAATTTAAGATACCATAAAGAGCCAAAGTTCTTATATTAGAGAATTTTGACAAGTTGCGTGTTGTGAGAAAGTGAGAAAATCTCAACACTTGTGTTAGTACACAAGGAGATTTTTGGCTTCCATCTCGAAGCTCTGGATCAATTCATCTGTATGGATACACTTAGAGGTTGTACAACTTGTGTAACTAATGGATCAAGCTAAGATCGTTTTAATCGCTTCAAGAGGTAATTTTCTAGTTGGAAATAATAGAAAATATATAGGTTTATAAACAATAGAGAAGATCATAAGGATTTGGTTATGTCAAAATTTTTAATTTTTGTTGTGCTTAGCATAATCAAAATCCTTATAGTGGTATTAGAGCCAACTATATTAGTTTATGAATTGATATTGATTACATTGTTATGATTATAATGAATTTGATTCATAGTATGAGTTTGATTTAATCATTGATTCAACTAAAAGGAAATAAGTGAATGGTCTTAAGGAATTGCCATGTTGATGGCACACCTTAAATAACAGCCTAGTCGTCCCATTGGACATGGCTATTTTACTTCTGCCAAGTATGTGATCATTCATTGTGTTCTTTAAATTTTATTTTTAGGTTCTTTATTTTGATTGTTCCGTTTTGATTCTTTATCTTTGTAAAGGAGAATATCAAAATAGTGTAGAGATTTTGGCCCAAATATTTATTTGGTAGTTTCCTAATTAGTATATTCTTGGTGGGTAAGAAATGACTAATTAGATGTTGATAGGAATTTCCTAATTAGTTTATTCTTGGTGGGAAAGAAATAACTAATTAGAAGTTGACGGGATTCCTTAATTAGATTTAATTTGGTAGGTAAGTAAGTCGAATTAGACGATTGTAAGGTTTCCATAAAGTGGCAGAAAAATTTGCTTGTTGTGCAAGTCTTATGTAGTATAAATATGTAGGCTTGTGATTAGGTATGAGAAAGAGAGAGATCTAATATTTGTGGGAGCCCTCTCAGGGGTAGGGGTGCAAGAGATTAGTAGAGATGTGGCTTGAATGAATGAGAACACTATGTGTAGAGTACTGTACTCTTTCTATGTAATATTTCTTGGGATATTAGTGAATTTTTTTCTCATCCGTAGTTGTAGGCAAAGAGCTGAACCATGTTTTATTTTGTGTTGATTTTTTTTATCCTCTCTTCTACTTATATTTATGGTTATTATCCTTTGCTATTTTTACTATAACTCCATTGAAAATTGAAGGAGAATTTAGTATAATTCCTAATAGATAATTTGTTTAAAGAAATTATTTCTACTAATGTATATTAAATTAATAGTATTTTATTTAATTAAAATAAAATAATTATTTTATTTTAATACTCTAGTATGAGTTGGATTTTAATTGAAATAAATAAATTTTATTTTAATTGTAATTGTATTAGTAGAATCCTAATTGATATAAACAAGAATTGTTTTATTTCATGATGAATTCTAATTAAAATAAATTAAGAGTTATTTTATTTTAAAACTACTAGTACAAGTAGGATTCTTAATTAACATATAATAAGAGTTATTTTATTTTTATAGAAATCGTTATTGGTCTATAAATAATTATTAATTAAATCCAACATTATTAGGATTTTAGAAATCCACTTTAGATTTGAATTAATAGTTAATTCATACTAAAAAAAAAATTAGAATTCATGAAATTCGTATAGTATTAAATTTAAGGGATTTTTCATATTATGAATCTTCATGCATGATCACAATTAGAATGTAATCAAGTTACTATTTTTTTATTTTAATGCAATGAGATTGTATGGATAATTAGTGGATGACTATGGACCTTAGATCTATTTGATGGGTTTTATTTTATTTTTAATGGTTGTAAAATTATTTGGGTTATAATCTTTAAATGGGGCTTGCATGCCTTGCCTTTTCTTTTATCTCTCAATGTAACTTCTATCTCTCTCCTATGTAATTCCCCTTGAATTTGATTTAAGATCTCTTATATCTCCCTTCTATGTAATTCTCTTTGAGTTTGATTC
Organism: Quillaja saponaria; assembly: GCA_029379385.1. NCBI lineage: Eukaryota > Viridiplantae > Streptophyta > Magnoliopsida > Fabales > Quillajaceae > Quillaja > Quillaja saponaria. The sequence goes on along the minus strand of CM055616.1, from coordinate 18,669,986 downwards.
AAGATCTCTTACTAAATATTATGATAGATTATTAAGATAGGATAAAATTTTATTAAAGAAAGACGGTGGCCATTTAAAGATTGAAGACCCATGAATGTACAAGATATATTCATATAATAATTTTACCTAGGAATGTCCTAGTCATTTACTTATGGCTCAAGTAAATCACACTTAGAAAAAGTCTATAGTCATCCACCATATTAGCATAAGATGTATATTAAAATGTATGTTGATGCATACCTACCTCATAGATGATATATGTGATTAAGAATGCAACTCATACTAGTATTATTAAAATAAAACACATGATTGCATATTTTTAAGGGGCTAAATATGATAAAGAATTTCATATGATGAAATTGATAGTAGTTATCTACCTATCAAATAATTTTGGCTTGTTGTGTCACACATGGCTATTTTGTATATATGATGGGATCTTAATCCCCCTAAGTAATCTTCCAACGGGGTTACTCGCTTTCCATCTTAGAGGGTAATAGAAATCTAAGAGAATAGTGGGATGTACCATTTAGATTAAAAGACCAAATCTATTTGGTAATTAATAATATGAATAGATGCTAATTTAATTTGTTTTTTATTTGTAGATCACCATGGCAAACCCACTTACCCGTATTCTAGAAACAAATCTTGACTATACCTAATTATTTGGATTGGCTTAGGACTTTGAGAATGTTCTCAATTCTAAAAGGATAGGTTATGTCCTTAAGGCTCCTATTCCTAAAATTTCTGATGAAAATTCAATGCTAAGATAGAAAATGTCTATTTTAGATGGGAAATGTATAATATAAAAGCTGTATGCCACATGCAAGCATCTATGCCAAATAAGCTTCAAAAGTAACATGATAAGATAAAACATGCTTCAGTTATTATAAAGCATCCATTTGAATTTTATGGTGAGCATAATCATACTGCTAGATATCAAATATCTAGAGGGCTCTTTAGGGCTAAGATAACTGAACAATCATCTGTCTATAAACATGGACTGATGATGATTGGACATGTTCAGGAACTAAAAGAACTAGGCTTTAATATGGGCACTGAGTTGTGCATAGATTTGATCTTGTAATCTTTGCCCAATACTTACTCCCTGTTTTTAATAAACTTTCACATGAATAAGTTGGAGGCTTCACTTCCTAAATTTTTCAACATGCTAAAAACTGCTAAGCTATCTATTAATATAGACAAAAATCACATTATGTATATAGCTAGCTTTTTAAAGTTCAAAAAAGAAAATAGTTCTTCTAAATAGAAAGATTCAAAAAAGAAAAAGCTACACAAACCTAATAGTGTTATTCAGAAACCTACAAAGGCCAATGATAAGGTTGTGACAAGGATGGACATTAGAAGAGAAATTGCAAGGAGTATCTTGCAAGTTTGAAGAACAAACCTTCTGAAGGTATGTCTCATATGTTCATTATTGAAGTTAATGTAACTATTAATGATTCTACTTCATGGGTATTAGATACTAGTAGCAGTTCTCACACCTACAATTCTATGCAAGGATTGGGACGAAGTATAAGGCTGAGTAAAAGTGAGGTGGACTTGTAACTAGGAAATGAAGCAAAAGTTGTTGCACTAGTTGTGTGAACGTATTGCTTAGTTTTACCATTTAGAAAAATTATTAGAACTTAATGATTGTTTATACATACCCGTTTTAATTAGGAACATTATTTATGTTTCCAAACTTGATAAAGAGGATTATGAATTTTTTGTTAACAACAAGTGGTACTTGATTTATTTCATAATGAATTTATTGGTATTTTAGATGATGATCTTTATATTCTTCATGTGCATGGTAATCTACTTAATGTCGAACATGTATACAAAAGGAGGAGAAATTAAGTAAATTATTCATATATGTAGCACTTAAGACTAGGTCATATTAATGAAGATAGAGTTCACAAGTTGGTTAAAGAAGTTTAGTTAAACTTAACAGATTTTGAATCACATCCAACTTGTAAGGCTTGTCTTATAGGCTAGATCTCTATTTAGAGGGAATGGAGAAAGAGCTACAAATATATTAGGGTTAGTGTACTGATGTGTGTGGACCCTTAACAATCACTGCTAGAGGATGTTACTTCTATTTTATTACTTTTACAATGACCTTTTTAGGTATGGGAATATATACTTAATGAAGTATAAATTTGAATCATTTGAAAAGTTCAAAGAATTCAGAAGTAAAGTTGAAAAGCAACTGGTAAGAGTATTAAAAATCTTCGATTAGATCTAGGTGATGAATACTTTTTTGATAAGTTTCTTAATCATTTGAAAGAGAGTGAAATTCTCTCTTAGTGGGCTTCTCCTAGAACACCATAAATGAATGGTGTGTCATAAAGGAGATTCTGAATATTGTTAGACATGGTTTGGTCCATAATGGGTTACACTGTTCTTCCTACATCTTTATGGGGTTAGAGTACCCTCAAAGGCTGTATCTCAACAACATATAAGATGTGGAAAGAGAAGAAACCCAATCTTAATTACATTAAGGTTTGGAATTGTCTTGCATATGTAAAGAAGTTACAATTAGATAAGCTAGGAGCAAAATTTGATAAGTGCAGGTTTGTGGATATCCTAAAGAAACTGCTGGATATTATTTATATTACTCGTTAGAACAAAAAGTGTTTGTTTTCAAGTATGCTATCTTTCCAGAAAAAGTGTTTATGTTAGAAGGAAGCAGTGGGAGCAAGATAGAAGTTGATGAGATATCACAAGAACCACAAGGAAATGAGACACTGCCACCTCAGGTGCCTATTGAAGTTGAACCTCAAAGTATATAACTTTTACGTAGGTATGGAGGATACCTAAACCACCTAAGAGATATTATGGATTTCTAATTAAGGGTGATGGAGGTTAACTCATAATTGATAAGGATCTTACTACCTATGAAGAGGCAATGTATGTTATTGACTCTAAGAACTGGCAAAAAGCCATGAAATCTTAAATGGATTCCATGTATTCTAACAAAGTGTGGACTTTAGTTGATGCACCTTAAGGTATAGTACGTATAGATTGCAAATGGGTTTTCAAAAGGAAGATTGGAGTAGATGGAAAGGTTGAAACTTATAAAGCAAGACTAGTGGCAAAAGGTTATAGTCAAAAGCAAGGAATTGATTTTAATAAAATCTTTTCACCTGTAGTCATGCTTAAATCTATTAGAACTTTATTTGCTATAACTTCATACTATGATTATGTAATATGGAAAATGGATGTAAAAACCGTATTTCTTAATGGTAATATTGAAGAGGATGTGTACATGACCCAACCTGAGAGTTTTACATCTAGTTAGGAAAAACATAGAGTATGCAAGCTGCATAGATCCATTTATTGGCTCAAGCAAAGTTCAAGAAGTTGGAACATTCGTTTCGATGAAACAATCAAAAAGTCTTATTTTATTAAGGATCCGGATGAACCTTGTGTATACAAAAAGGTTAATGGGAGTGATGTCGCTTTTTTGATCCTATATATGGATGACATACTACTTATTACAAATGATGGAGCTATGTTACAATCAGTCAAGGTTTAGCTATCAAAGACCTTCTCCATGAAAGATTTGGGTGAAGCTACCTATATCTGAAGGATTAAGATATGTAGAGATAGATCTAAAAGGTTTCTTTGCTTGCCCTAATCTACATACATATCAAAGAAATTTTCCATGAAAAACTAAGGCTTAATATGAATGATTCCTAGAAAGGCTATTTACCTATAAGTCATGGAATCACTCTTTCTAAGAAGATTTCACCTCAAAGACCTCAAGAAAGAGAATTCATGAGCAGAAAACCCTATGATTCAGTAATAGGATCCATCATGTATTCTTTGGTATATACTAGACCTGATATTGCTTATGCACTTAGTGTAATAAGCAGATATCAGTCTACTCTCAGTGAATGTCACTAGAAAGTTGTAAAGAACATTTTAAAGTATTTAAGAAAAGCTAAAGATTTGTTTCTCATCTAAGTACGATCATATTTGAAAATTGATGCCTTTACAAACTTAAGTTTTTAATCAGATATGGATGATAGTAGGTCTATATCGAGGTATGTATTCACCTTGAATGGTGAAGTAGTGCATTGGAAAAGTTTCAAACAAGACACCACTGAGGCTAAATATATTTCCACCAACAAAGTTGCCAAAGAGACTATTTAGATGAGAAAGTTCATTGACAAGCTAGGTGTGGTTCCTAATATTTCTTAATCCAGTATCCTTATACTATGATAGCAATGGAGCCATAGCATATACAAATGAACCAAGCTCTTACCAAAAGACCAAACATATTCTGAGGTGTTTTCATTTGATTAGAGAAATTATTGATAGGGGTGATGAGAATATACAAAAAGTATCAATAAATGATAATAAATGCATTCACTAAACCATTGTCTCAACAAAATTTTGATCCATATTTGGAGAAGATGGGTATAAGATACAAGAGCGATTAGCTTTAGTGCAAGTGGGAGATTGTTAGTAGTATACCCTACAAGTCAATGATATTAGATGTCTATGGTATATTACTTATAAATACAATCTTATTCAGTTATTAATAAAATGAATATATTTCATTATTATATGATATTATTATTTATCATGTACTTTAATTGCTAGTTATTTTTAGTATGAAAATGATAAATCCCAAAGAATATAAGCAATGGAAATAAGAATCATGATGTGATCATACTTATGAGATATATTTTCTTAATCTTATTCTTAAATATTCCTAATCATAAGATAATTAATAATGGGAATTAATGATCTAGATAGATTAGAATATGTTGTATTAACTCAAATATTGAGAGTGATCGATCTCATGGTCACTTGTGTAACTGACGTTATAGTAAATATGTAGATACTTGTTAGAGAGTAATCACTGAATTGACTGAATCATAAAACACTTGTATAGACTTTTATATAGTTGTCACTGAGAGTTTTTTTGTTGTAGTAGTACAAATGATATTTAAACCTGAGTCATCATAGATACATTGTACATAGGTTATCATGCTTTGATGCTATCTAAGTTTAATTCACCATAGGTTAGAGAAAGATAGATATTGGGTATGACTATCGATATATGGAGGTATATGAGTGAATAACAAGGGATCAATCACTCTTAGTAAAAAGATAGAATGTTCTATGTTTTCTATTTAAGACATAACTCAAAAAGTCTCTGGCTAGCGTAATATGAAACTAGATTGCAGAATTTAGGTTTCACTACATGAGTTGTGATTTATAGATAGATATATCATACTAAACAACTTAGGGTTTAACATTAATCCATACTTTAAGCTTAATCAGGAATATTAAATGATGGAAAGATTGAATTGCATAGTGACTAACAACAGAAAGGCTCAAATATATATTTATATTATCTAGGTAGTTATCATATGCTACTAGGCATCAATCTTGACTTGTAGATAACTCGAGAATTAATTTAATAAATAATCCTTATTAATTGGTAAATCATAAAGTAGTTTTGATTCATATTAATTAGAAATGGATGTAATTGAAAAATACATTAAGTTAATGTAGCTTACTGCCAATTTAATATGAAACTAAGGGGTCGACACAAAATGATGTAATTTGATTAAGAGAAGTTTTAAGCTTCCATGTAATTGCAAACAAATGGTATTTGGGATTTAAAATTGGATTAAGTTAGGTTTTTCCTACTTTGATTGAAATTGTAAAAGATAAGATTTGATCTTATCACTTAAAGTTCATTTATATCCTCCTTAAGTGAGTGTAGACCTTAGATGTAAAATGCGTATTAATAATTCAAAATACCACAAAAAGCCAAAGTTCTCTATATTAGAGAATTTTGACAACCAGAGTATTTGTGAGAACATGTGAAAATCATAACACTTGTGCTAGCACACAAGGAGATTTTTGGCAACCATCTTGAAGCTCTGATTAATTCATTCGAGTGGATACACTTAGATGTTGTACACCCTATGCAACTTGTGGGTCAAGTTAAGATTGTCATAATCGTTTCAAGAGATAATTTTCTATTTATTAGGTTAATAGAAAATATATTGGTTTATAAAAAATAGAGAAGATCCTAAGAATTTGATTATGACAAAATTTTTAATTTCTAGTTTCCTAGCATAATCAAAATCCTTACATTATGAACCGAACACTCATATGTAAGGTCCATTTATTGTAGTTTTGGACACAACTTTTTTTTTATAAGTGTAGTTTAACATCATTTCTATCTAAAAACTTTGTATTATTGCAAAGTTGGTAAGGACACCTAATTTTTTCTGAATACACATAGGATAGGTGACATTATGTAAAATGTAGAAAAATCTTCAATCCTATATATAAATTCATTTGTCAAAGACCCACTGATAGTTCATGGACGATCCATTCAACTTTGTTCAAGATCCATGTTTTACACATTTGTGGTGGACTTCATTTCAATTGAACAACAACATTGTAAATTAATTGATGAGTTTTTATGTATGTTTTTCTAACACCTTCTATTCCCTTCTTTAGGAAAGATGGTTCTATCCCATTCAAGAAGACAACACATGAATTCTAGTTAGCAACATAATTCAATCATCCTTACTTGGGAAATTTTGACGACATTTTCCTATGGTTTCTAAAGTACATGACAATAGGCAATGTGTTATGCTATCATACCTAAGTATACACCAGGAGAACATAGAAAAATGTCACTTGTATTTTAATCAAATTAACAATGAATTTAACTATAGGATTGCCTTATAAGCAAATTAGGATTAGAACCACGGATACTTGATACATTGGGTTCTACTTGTTGACTCTTACCATTCCATTGAGACAAGACAAAACAAAGTAGATATTCTCAATACACAGGGTTCCAACACAATTTTTCCACCATGAGGGGAAGATAGTAGTACAACATAGGCTTTTGATGTAAAAAGTGAGTTGCCACGAAGCAATGACCAATTAAAGGTCTGTAATGGCATTCACCAGCTCAACATTTTTATTAGAGGTAAAAATCACTATGTCAAGAATGTTTTCATTTGTCGTAAACAAGAGCATCACTGAAATAGGTTAAGCAGACCAAACTAGTAACACAGTAGTATGGCCTTAAACTTGCAAATAACAATTCTAATTCAAACCCTTATGGTGGCAATTGAAGTGGAGAACTCGACAAGTGAGATTCATCACCATGATTTTGGAGCACTAGAAGGATTTCTTCTTTAGCTTGGGAATATCATCTAGTTTAATTTAGAACTATGGATAATCAAAAAGTCAATCAAAAATTGGCATAAAGTCACGGTTGTCACTTTCTTTCAAGCTATTGAATATCAAAAGATTGAGGCTTTGATATTGTTTGTGATATCAATTAATAGTAGCAGTAAGAATCAAAAGCTTGGGAGTTCTGCATATTGTTTCAGGATCCAAACTCTAGGAAGTAGAGCAAGAGCCATTATTGGCCCAACCTTGAAGGCTCACCCAGGGAAAACTTTTTCCTTACACAATTTCTTTTCTGGAGTATTAAGGTAAAGTCCATGAGAGACTAATAAAGGCTAGCAAAAATGAAAGGGCCATCCTGTATTGACTTTTCTCTCTCCTCTAAACTCTACAAGTAGAGCATATTTAGAAACCATTTTAACAGAGACTATGCATAAAACATACTTACACAACCAATATAAAAGATAGGTTATATATTCTTCTTCGGTCACTTCACTATTAGAAATTTCATGTGTGGGCTGTCATTAATTGTATGATTTTGGTTTTGATAAAAATGGGTTTAAGGTTTGGTCTAATTGACACAAGCTAGTACGAGTATGTTTGGTTTATGTGATTATTTGGATAAGGCTCGAGTACACCTCTTTGTATATATGTGAATTGGCAGTTAATGTAAGCTGAGTGGCTTAAGAAGTCTTTAATAGAAAGACTTTAAGGGTTTGATCATAAATAGGCTAGGTCTCATCTCCTCTCTCATTTAGTGTATATGATCTTGTAATTATCTTACATGTGATACCAGAGCTTGTTATATATGAATTTAGAACCCTGAAATTTATTTAATTAACATAAAATAATAAGATTCATTTAAGTCATATTTTTAAACTCAAAAATTGAAACCTTATGTATATGAAATCGAATTCTTAATGTTAGGGTTTTATTTCTCTTTGAAATAACTTCAATTTGATATATAGAATGCATGATATAATCCATTAGAAATTGAGAAATCTATGTTTTTGTTTTCAAATTAATTGTAGATTGAATTTTATTTTGATTTCAAAAACTTGAGTTTTATATTGTTTTAATAACACAATTGTAGCTTAATACAATTCCTCATCAGACGTGCATTTTCAAGAGGAGTTTTTATAGAATAAAAGGAGAATTTTACTAATTAGAGTAGGTAGAAAACAAAACAAGAGGCATATGATTCATACCTTAGTCTTGAACAGCAATTTTCATTTCCTAACACTTCCAAGTAGACAGATTTTTCCAGCTTGACTCCTAAATCCCCTCTAAACTCTTGCTTAAAGATTTTTCTTGTTCTCCTAGCTTCAACTGCAATTCCAAAAATCCCTCTCCCTTAATTCTACCCAAAACTTACTTCTAAAGCCAGCAATATACTCTTTTAAGACTACAAGAAATTACATTATTTACTTCTGTCATAACTGCGACTGCCTTATGGTAAACTCAGAAAAATAGACATAGATGAACCTTATATGTGTTTGTAATTTATCTTTTCTGAGTTTGCAAATAAACAGAAGCAAAAAAAATCTTAAAAAATTATAACACAAATGCATATGGTATCTTGCAGACGCATATATGAAGTCAAATTTGAAGCCATTTATTGTTAGATTATATGCATTTACCTTTTGATTATCTATGTCTGCAAGTGCAGAAAGTTTCCTCCAAATAGAACCTTAGCTCACAAATTTCCTTTCTCTTTCTTCCTCTTTTCCTTTGCAACTCACCTTTCTTGTTCACCCATTGAAAATTTCTCCACTGACTCTCACGCCTTCAACTTCTATCTTGTAATTGCAGGCCTTGAAAGTCCAAAGAATTGAATTCCCTCTTTCTTCTCAAATTGAATCTACTACTAACTTGAGGTTAGCTTGTGGCATTTTTCAGAGTTAAGTTCAATTTCAATTTATTTTTTATATTTGGCGGGTTTTTTTTATAATGGGTTATTTATTTCATCATAAATTTTGTTTGATATTTGTCATCCTTTCTTATCATCTCTTTGAAAATTTTTGGGTAGTTAGGTTTAGTTTGAGGGATTTTTATCAAACACTTACTTATGATCTTAATCAAAAATTATATATATCATTTGTTTGATATAGTGTTAATCTCTTTGAATATTTTGTTTGATATTTGTCACCATCCATGGAAGGACAGGAATATAGTGTTAATTCAAAATTATATATATCATTTGTGGTGTTGAAATAGGTTCTAGTTTTTGGTTGTGGACACTATCGCTATGTGAAATTTCTGGTCAAAAATGATTTGAGGGTGTATATTTAATTTGGTGATGACACCCATTTATTTTTAGTTATAGCCATGCCTTACCAAGAATTTTTTAGTGCCTTTAGCAAATTTTAAATATTGACCAATTGCATCTTTATTTCGTGGTCTCATTTTATTTAATTGCCATGGATTATTTGTTCAAGTTATATACTTTTGTCATTAGATCATTGCTTGTTTGTTGCTTGGTAGTTAACTTCTTTTTAAAGGAATTAGAAGTTGCTAAATCCATAGTGGTTCCAATCAAATATTGAGTGGTGTTTTAGAACTATGATTTCTTAATTACTTGGATATCATCTATCAATCTCACACTTTAGTTGGTAGAGAGAGTGAAAGAAAGTTTTCATAGAATCTAGTTCTCAATCTTACAACAGTCAAATGAAATAAACATTCTAGTGACTTTTATATCTGGAAACTTTACTCTTAAGAGAGTCATGCACCACACATCATCTCAGAAAGATATTAAAGGCAATAAACTTTGCAAATTTGTTCCAACCACCCCTGATAATCTTCTATACACCAACTCCATAGGAATTACAGACAATCAATGTAGTCCACTTGCTAGAATTTGTGTAATTCATAATTTTAAGGATTTGAATGTGAAGCCTAGGAAAGACAAAAGACATGTACTATTAAGTTAAGTGTATCTAGTTATATATGGTGAATGTATCTAGTTATGTGTGATGAATATATCTAGCTAGTGATGTGCGTGGATGATTGAGTCTAATGAATGTAATTAATGTTAAGAGAATTCTAGAGTTCTAGGAATCTCTTTATAAGTGAGTCTTAAGTCATTGAGTTGTAACAACAGAGAAATATATCAAAGATTTATCAAAGATTAAGAATCTAAGTTTCATATTGAGCGTCACCTAACATCATTTCCTTTAGGAGCTCTGTATGACTTATGCGATACATCTCCAGTTTTCAAATAAATAATGCTTCACCACACACACACTGTATTCATATAATAAGTAGTTTTTGTTATGTAGGCTCCACTATGCACTTCCCTACTCAAAATTCCAATATGTTAAATGTAATTAGTGTTAAGAGAATTCTAGAGTTCTAGGCATCTCTACATAAGCGAGTCTTAAGTCACTGAGTTGTAACAATAAGGAAGTATATCAAAGATTATGATTCTAAACTCCATATTGAGAGTCTCCTAATATCATCTCCTTTAGGAGCTCTTTATGGCTTACGCCATACATCTCCAGCTATTAAATAAATAATATCTTACCATACACACACTATATTCATATAATAAGTAGTTTTTGTTATATAGGCTCCGTTGTGCGCTCCCCTACTCAAAAATCCGACATGGTATCAGAGCAATTGTAATCTATTGGGGCGTTAAAAAAAATACTTTTACTATTCAAGCATTGGTGAGAGAATGTTTGTTGGCATAAAAGTTTTGAACTCCTTAAAAAGGGTGCATGACAAATGATCATCTATTGATATAAGAAATGACTAACTCAAAGAAAAGATTGGTGGCAAACCGTGCATGCCAATAGAATAGTGCCTCTGAGAGAGTGATGATGATTTTACAAGCACTATCACCAAGATAACAGAATAGTGCCTCTAAGAGAGTGATAATGACTCTACAAGCACTATGATAAAACAATAGTGCCTCTGTATCATGAAAGTTACTCTACAAGTACGGCTAGATCAAGAAAGGGAGAAATTTCTCAAAATGATCGGCGAAATAGTCATGAAGAAAATCCGCAACCAACAAAGAAAATGTTGGTCAATATAAAGGCAGTGAGCAAGATGAAAAAGGAGAAAAAGAAATTGGAGTGAATCATCCTACAAGTGGTCAAGAAAATATACAGCTAACAACTAATCAAGAAAAAATATTGCTAGTAAAAGTGAAAAATAATGGATAATACAAGCATGGAGATGAAGAAAAAAAAATCAAAAGAAGTTGACAACAGAAGAAGCAAGCAAAAAGAAAATTCAAGAATAGTGGTTTAATGAAAAGTTTTGGAGAAAAATTATGAATTAAGAGGAAGTGTTGAAATTTGTGTAATTCATAATTTTAAGGATTTGAATGTGGAGCCTAGGAAAGACAAAATACATGAACTATTAAGTTAAGTGTATCTAGTTATATGTGGTGAATGTATCTAGCTAGTGATGTGTGTGGGTGATTGAGTCCAGTGAATGTAATTAATGTTAAGAGAATTCTAGAGTTCTAGGCATCTCTATATAAGTGAGTCTTTAAGTCATTGAGTTATCACAACAATGAAGTATATCAAAGATTAAGTTTCTAAACTCCATATTAAGAGTCTCTTAATATCATCTCCTTTAGGATCTCTGTGTGACTTATGTCATACATCTTTGGTTATCAAATAAATAATGTCTCACCACACATTATAATCATATAATAAGTAATTTTTGTTAGGCCCCATTGTACACTTCCCTACTCAAAAATCCAACACCACCCATCTTTTTCTTTAACATGCTTAAACCATTTCCCTAGAAATTGTTCCTTTTTATTGTGAATTTCCATAACCATTTACCCATAAGTACAATATTGAAGTCTCAAATTTCTCACCCATAAACCTCCACATTGAAGTGATTTACAAATATCAACCCAACCTATCATGTGAAATTTTTGGTAGTTAATCTTCTGTTTCTTAAAGAAGGGAAACACTTATCTTAATTTGATGCTTTTATTTAATTTTACATCTAAAGTATGCCTTCTTAAATATTTATTTTAAATTTGTTCCCATATTTGGACTAAATTAGATATTGATTCTAAATACATCATATTACATGTAAACCATAAACCTTGTATCACCATGTACACCTTGTGATCTCCATATTTTGATCTCAGCCTTGTTCACATGTATAGCTGCTATTCATATCTTGGAAGTAAGACACTTATTGTAAAACTGGTAAAAGAGCCTATGTTGCTAACCAAATAGGCAAGGACACAAGCTGACTTTCAGTTAATCTCTTCCTCAAAATTGTTAAGAGAGATTTTAAAAACTCTATTCATTGGTTAATAACGTAGATGTTTTAGAAAGTGGATGAGGATTTCCTTCATTCAAGGAGAGAGAGAATACTTTCCAAGCTTTTTGAGGTTACAAGATAATAACCTTATCCCCAATCCCAAGTGGACAACTTGCCATGTAGGAGAACCTTGAGATTAAATCTGTAATTTCAACCTCACATCTCATTTCCAATAGTTTCCCTATCCATATCTAAGTCTATTTTTTGAACCAAACAAACAAAAAGAATTCACCACTACTACTTGGCATACATTAGCTAAAATAGTTTAGAAAACAAGAATTATGTCAACCTCAGTCTGTTTACTTGGCTAACAGGAAAAGCAATAACCCAGTATTTACTCCATAGTTGAACTTGTCTTTCTTTCTTTTTTAGTTAGTATATAAGCTACATAAGACAAAAGTGCAGCTACTATATAGTATTTGCTACAGGTTTGCTCATACAAATTTCCTTTTCTTTTTTCTAAGGCTGCTGCTTTAGAATGAAATTTCCTATTTTGGATTGGACCATGAACTACAAAGACATATATAGAGACATCCTTTGTTACCTGGCTATGCTTGTTGGTTAGTTTTTGGCTTTGACTTGTGAGGTGTTATTCTATTTACATGACTGCTTAACTTATTTAGGTGGTAAATTGCTTAGTTATGTAAGAAATATGATTAGGTTTTCATTAACAACCTTCTACTTGCATATGCATATATATATATATATATATATATATATATATATATATCTATATATAGATTTCATATCCAGTGGTGAAAATAAATTTGTTCAAGAGAATAAGTAGAATGTTTTGAAAAGTCATCCTATTTTATAGATTGAAAGAACAAACTCAATCTAATTTACTTAGGCCTGATATCAAAGGACATGGAATTCTAGATGGTATTCAAATCAATAGTAACAATTGCAATAGAATTAGGAGGAATGAAAAGCTCTTGCTCAAAGAGAAGTTTATTTTTCCAAGTCTAGATCTTCCAAGCCAAAAAAGCAAACATTGCAGGCCATAGAATAGAATTTGACAGACTAAAACAAGTGGCCTTTAAATTGTCAGGGATCCACCTTTGCCAAGAAAGAGGAAAAAAGGAATCCCTTAGTTGAATAGGAACCACTAAAAGCCAAATATGCCTAGATGGAGAAAAGTGCCTGATAAATGATTACTTAATAACCTTAAACTTGAAGTAGTTAAAATTATGGTATTTTTAACTACTTTAAGTTTACAAATTGAAATGATTTTATGATATATTATAAATCCCTTGTTTGGTGTATCTTTTAAAATGGTTTTTAGGTTTAGGCTTTTCTACAAAACTGTTTAATAATAGAAGCTTTTATGGAAAAATATTTTTGGGCTTTTCTACAAAACTGTTTGTAAAGCATTCATTGGGGACGACCCCAAGAACAGGAAGGTGGCGACTACTATTTCTTGTATCATCATAAAGCACCTTCCAGGTCCGCTCTTTAAGTACTGTAGGTTCTCGGAGGACAAGAAGACCTTATGCTATAATTATTTTATGGTAAGTTAAATTTATTATTGTTTAAATTTATATTTTATTTTAATATGTTGTTAAATTACTAACAACATGTTGTTGTTTTTACCTTGTGGAAATATAGGTTAACTTTTCTATTATAAACGACGAGCATTGCCTACTAATTGGGTTCATCCCACTCACCAGTGAATGGGCCATGGTCATGTGCTTCTCATGTGACTGCGATGCTTGTGATGATGATGGCCAATATGAATTAAACTCCATCAAGGTTCACTTAAGGCTAAGTGCATTTCTGATCAAACTCTATATGTTACCTGCAAAGAACTCTACAGTCCCGACCACACTGCTATATTTGGAGGTAACAAAGAAGATGGAGATGACGAAAACTTAGTATTTGGAGATGAGGCTGATAATTCGATTTATGTATTTACTTTCAAAATTTTTTGTACATTAATGTTTTAATTTATAAAAAATTTGGATTAAAATAGAAAAAAACATTTATTTTGAAGCTGATATTTATAGGTATAAAAATAAAAATTAAGTAATAATAAATAAAATAATTAAGACAATTCAGATATTCGTGTCTCCGTTTTTCTTTTTTGCAAACAACAAGTAGACGCAGATAAATTAAAACAAACCATGTCTATCTTTCAGTATTTGGAATCCAGATGCAAATATGTGGTAGCCAAATATTGGCAGCTATAATTTGTATCTAATATGCAGATGTACAGACACAGATAATGTCTATGTCTTCCCAGACTCAAAAACTTGCATCGAAGTCTAGTCTTATTACGTTTATTTGTCTGCATCTGCTTGTCTGTGTCTGTATGCAGACATAGATAGTTATCTATTATCTGTATCTGTATTTTTACTTTTTGCATCTATATTTGACAGATGCAGATAATGATTTTTCTAGTACTGTAAGCATGCTAATCTTTTTAATTAGATCAGATTTCAATTTTGGACTTGACAAGTCTCACATACAATAGCTTTCTCACTATAAGCTCTCTCTCTTTCTCTTGAATTACAATTTGTAGAAATGAGAAAATGGATCTTGAAGATGATGAAGAGAAGGTATACAAGTTCGGATGGTTTGTCCATAATGCCCTTCTACTAACTATACTTACTTATACTTTAATATACTAATCCTCCACTAAGTGATATATATATATATATATATATATAAATACATTAACATGTCTCCCTCGGTATATATATATGATAACCCACATAAACCGATAACAAAAAAAAAATTCAAGTTTTTGATGCAATATGTAAAGTTACATTTTAAAATAAACAAATTAATTAAATAATAATAATAAAAAATTTGAACAAGATATAACTCGATGTTGTAACACATGTTTTAGATTGTTTATAGGTAACTTATCATGATGAGGTAAAACATAAAAAATAAAAAAATTTACCTTTAAATCAATGAAAAAAAAAAAAAGTAGTGGAGCACTTGTATTTATATGTAGTACAAATATACAAATATAACTTAGGATAAACATACACCATACATTCTAACTTTTGACTATTGACTATGGACCCTATATTTTTTTATATTTTTTTTGTGTCATGTGTTTTTATTCTTTCATTTTTATGTTATAGTGGCCGATTCTTGAAACTTCCTCCACAGCCATAAGCTCCATTTTTCTTTCTCTATTATGTTTTTGTCTTCAATGGAGAAGCTTCCATTCTCCTTCCTTCCCTTTTGATTTTTTTGGCCGAGCCCCCTCATTTCCTTTCCCCTGTTTTGCTTTCCTTCTTGTATGCTATATACTTGCCTTCTTGGAAGCTGAGAGAACTTCTATCCCTTGTAGCAAAGTCTTCCAC
Organism: Quillaja saponaria; assembly: GCA_029379385.1. Classification (NCBI taxonomy): domain Eukaryota; kingdom Viridiplantae; phylum Streptophyta; class Magnoliopsida; order Fabales; family Quillajaceae; genus Quillaja; species Quillaja saponaria. The sequence continues at coordinate 18,654,180 of CM055616.1, read as the reverse complement.
TTTTCCTTCTTGCTTCACCTTGCTGCATGGGTCTTGAAGTTTTTGTTGGTTAAGAAGTTGGTTCTCACTAGAAACCATGGTAGTAAGTTTGAGGTTTATGGTGGACATACTGTTTTTCTTTTCTTATTTAGCCTTTGAAGCCTCCTGCTGGCCGAGGAAGCCGAATATCTTTTCATTTTCAGCTGGGTCGTTTTCTTCTATAGCAGCCCCTGTATCGTGAGGCTTCCAATCTTTGCAACCAATCACTTCCTTTTCATTTTGAGGGATTGTAGAGTTGTATTTAGCTTGGGTGGAAGTAAGCAGTTATCTGTTTACCAGCTTATTTTTGCTTGCTTAAACGTGGCTCTATATATTATGATTCCTAGAATGCTTTATAGTACAAATTGTTAAGTTTTGGTGATGAAATTTGGCTTAATTAGCATAATTTTCTCCTAAATTGCCTACTATAATGCTTAATCCTAAATCAACCATATGCACTTGATATTGTCTTCACTATTCTGCTTGATTGATGGCATCTAAATTACTTCATATTAGTTAAGGCAATTTCATAAGAATTCCAACTATTCTCTCTTTCCTATTTTGCTTAGGGATAAGACATCAAAGATGTGAATTGAAAACTACCATTTAAAAGAAGTTTGAAGGTGAATGAAAGTTTAAAAATAAGGAATATATGTACATGATGACTATATACTTAGTAGGAAAATAAATTTTTGAGAATACGAGTTAAATTTAAGTCAAGCTTGATAAATTTTAACTAGTTAGGTTAATTTAAATACAAATTGGAATATGAATATGATTGGAATTTGAGTATTTATGTTGAAATAATAGGATAGGTATATATATATACATTCATACACATGAATGAAAGTAAGTCATGCCCTTAAGGTGTTTGATAAAATGCCTATAAGAAGCTAGTTAAAACTTTATGAATAAAACTCGGTATGTTTCAAATTAGGAGGTTGAGTGATTTAAGAAAAGGATGTAGGGAAGATTTGATAGGTTAGAGAAAACTAGTATTTCGGATTTTTTTGAGATTGAATTAAATTAATAATTCTAAAGAGAAAGTGTAGCTTAGGGTCTTAAGACGATGTCTATAAATTTTCGTAACCTGGTTCTAAGTATATTTGTTGGTAGAGCTGCTAGACTATAGCTAGGTCCATACAGGACTTTTAGTGAGCTTCAGTTAGTCCGGGGACTTCTTTCGATTTGTAGTTGGAATTAGCTTAGGACTTATGAATAAAAGTTTTTCCTAACATACTAAAGAGTAAATCTAGGGTGATTTAGGTTTTAATTCTATGTTTTGTGTATTTTGGAAGTATTAGAAGTCATGGTTATGATTTTCAAGTTCTAATTATACCTATTTTAGTATAGCTAAAATTAAGAGGTCTTAAAGGGTTAATTAGGAATAGAGTTCTGAATATGAAATGTTCCTAACACCTTGATAACATAGACTAAAATTTTTATAATTTAACTCCCAAGTATGAGAATTCTATAAGCATCAAAATTAGAGGTTAGCAACAAGAAATTTTACAAGAACCCTATTTTTGTTCATGTGAGAAATTGAGTGGGTTCAAGACTTATTTTATGAGAAGTTTCTAAATAATAAAAATAGCTAACTTTCTAAAGATAATGTTTCGACTTGGTTTTATTAAAGTTGGTTAAGTATGTAAATGAAAATAAACATATATCCAAAGGGGTTGTGAAATGCCTAAAAGGAGTAAATTTTAACAATTAACTGAACTAATATACACATCCAAATAATACATATGACACCTATTTAGAAAGATATACTTTTCTATTAGTAAATCCAATAAACGGAATTGGATTTCCTTTTTCCTAGAGAAAGTTATATTCAATTAACTAAGGTAAGGTCAGAGTTATCAAAATCTTGCATTTTGCAGAATTTGATGCAACTTCAAAGAATAAACTGTATTGATATATAAATTTAAAAATTTCAAATGATATATCATTATAAAGCTACATGTGTCTAGTATTTAATAAATTTTACAAAACTAGATTCAAAATTTCTAAGAGGAAGATGTGACTGTTAGAGTAAACATTGGTCCAAACCTCAAGTTTTGGACAGTTTCAACATCTCCAACTCACTAGTAGTTTCTATCTTTTCTAGTTGTTTCCTTCTAACCTATGCATTGTCAAGACATTTAAAATGTCTCTTCATTATCTACCTTACTAGATAAAGTACAATTTATACTACTTGACATGCAATGGTTTAATGGAAAACTTTCATAAACAAACCTATCTATACCAAATGTTGATTTTATGAATTGAAAAAGGAAAGTTAGAAATTTATTTGTGTTAATAATAAGAATGCATAGCTAGAATTTTTAATTAACTCTAAATAATGAGTTTAATTTGAATTCAAAGTTTGAAACATGACAAAAATGAGAATTTATAGATTTATATTGACTTCTCAATATAAATATCTATAAATGTATATATATATAAGTTTTAGTAACTAGAGGATTCTAATTTCGAAATTTATAAATTAAGTAATACTTGAAAATTTTAATTACAGCTCTAGAACATGTTGTATAGCCAACGATACACGTGAATTCAAGAAGGAATGACATGCAGGATCCATATAACTGTGAGTGGTTAATTGCTATCCTTTGGTTACTAGATTATTATGTATAATTGTATGTGTATTTGAATAGATGTATTATATATATATATAAAAAGAAGCATCTATAGTGTTTCACTGAATTAATTGAATTATGTTTGATGTTTGAAATTGTTTATGGTTGATAAGGGCCAACAAAGTGAGATTTTTCTAAGAAATGATTTTTATCTTTGAAATTGAAATCTCAATGCACCTAGGATACTATGATTTGAAATTCTGAAATATTCTGATTCTAATAAATGTTTTAAAAAATTTGAGTACTCAGCCCTGGTAGGATGGATTATGTATGGAGATTAATCTATTGTGCGGGCACGTAAATTCTCGGTGGGAGATAATACTATTGTGCACAGCTGAGTTACTTGTTGGCCTTTTGCTTGCTTTGTATGCTTTGTTTGCTTTGTTTGAAATTGTGAACTTCGGATATTTAAATTGATTTATATATGTTGTAAAACATGTGAATCGTGGTTTTATGAGAATTATAAGTACATGTTTATACTACTGAATTAAAATATAAGTACTGTTACTTAAGACCAAATGATGATATATGTGCTTTAAATGATGCTAGTACCATTTGGGTACGATTTTTCACTCATTGAGTCCGTAGAACTCACCCCTCTCTTGTAAATTTTTTTTAGTAATAGGAGTTCAATATATGGCGTCGCCAAGCTCGTGACCTGCAGACAAAGTACGGCAAGATATTTTGGAGGATCTCATACTTAAAGCCAAAGATGAAAATTTGCAGTCCCAATTAGAGTGTGGGGTTATTACGATTTGTTTGTATAAAGTCAAGTTAATTTGTTACTATTTGTGATTTTATCTAAGCGAAGCTCCTTAGTTATATTGATTATGTTGTTATCTAGTTGAATGTAACTAATAATTATCTATTAGTGTTTTCAAGCATATTCCATATTGCAGGGAACATCTGCTAAAATTTGTAATAAATTATTATTTATTTCAGTAAACAAACTTTTACAATTCACTGCTGTTTATAAAATTTGTCTTTATGTATTGATTTAGTTAAGAGTCCTATATGTTCAGGTCTAGTAAAGTCAGGGTTACGGAAGTTTGGTTATCCAATCCTCCAGCCAGTTATGTCTCTGTGAGAGGTATGATATATTTAAATCAGATTCTTCCTAATTTTGATTTAACACATATATCTTTTTATGCTTTGATTTCTTTTTGTACATGTATTTATGAGGAATTTATCTCTTATTACTTTTTATTTCCATTAACATTATTACTTAATTTATGATTTTCCTTCCTAAACGAAATTTCTTAAGTCCTGATTACTATTCATCCTAAGTCTTCCTAATTCATTGTTTCAATCTATATCTTAGTTATAGCTTAATTCCTCCATATACAAGTCTTACTTAGCACTGATGGTTCACAAGTGTCTATTAAATCTATATCATTATTTAAATTTTGACTAAGTTACAAGTATCCTAATGCTAAGAAATGTATAATCATACAAGGTTTTTACAAGACTAGTATACATCAAAATATTACTAATAATAATTTATATCACATATTCAGATTCCTTAAGTGTATAAAGTTTGTCTGCAAACATAATAGTGTATGTGTGAGTGCTCAAATAGTCAGGGTGTTACATGAAGTTCTCGATGGAAGGAGGAGATAAAAGACTAAAGAAAAAGACCTGGGTATTTTACTCCATTTTATATTCACTCAGATTTCTTGAGAAACAGGTTAATCATCATGACCAAACCACTAAGAACTAGACATGTACGTAGAATATCTTGGGAGATAAATATTGGAGCGGAAGAGTTTGCTGATAGCTAAGAGACATTTGAATTTTCAAAAATTGAGGAAAAACATAACAGTTTTCTATGTGTCGTAATTTCAAGGTAAGACATAACAGTGCAAAATAATATGGGAGACATTGAGATATTGTTAACACTTAAAACAACTGGCAAAAATCAAGCGTTTGGTCGAATATAGTAACCTGAATGGCGCAATAAGAGTTAGACACGTTAGCATAATTTAGTCCGTTTATCAAATAAGTTTGGTTGTGCCCGTTCAAAGTTCTGAATGCGTGTTCAAGGTAATATTAGACAAGTGTAAAATTAAGTTGGAGAAAAGACATAAAGCAGTTTTTACGCGTTTAAGTTACGGGTAGTAATCATAGCGAATATCAAACTACCTTTATTTTTATTTTGTTATGCTTGTTGTCATTTATTATTTATTATTTATTTATAAGTGTTCTTATAATTACATTTTAATAGGTATTTATCTTTCGGGATATAGATTTATTGTACTTCAATACGAGTAGTTCACATAGAAAAATATCTAACTGTTAGTGTTTTGCATTAGAACTTGAAAAAGAAATTTGTATTGAAGAATTTGTAATCATTTAAATTTTTTTCTCTTGAACTAGTTTCCTGACACTTACATTACAAAAAACATAAAATTGCCACCAACATATTAATTTAGAAACAATCTTCTACTTGGTGGAAGTCTTGCGTTTTTTTTTTTTTTTTTTTCTTGATTTTCACAAAATTTCATGTTAACTGAAAAGGAAAAAGACACATTATTAACAATTTTGAAACCCAAGTAACAAAGTGACCAAATCGATAGGAAACTAAAGCAATTTTTTTAAACTAAATTAATCAAAATAAGTTTTTAAAAAATAAAATAAATAGTAGATTTGTAAATAAATTAATTACACTTACAATTAAGAAATTGGATAGTCTAATTTTTTAATATACATATATATTATATCTTCATTTACATAAGATTGCGAGTTTTAACTGTTAATTTCCTCCACATAAAGTAGGTAGGATATTCTCAATTCCCACTAACTCAAATTTGAGCATATTTCATTTCTGAGTCATATGAACAGTAACTCAATTGGAATTTACACTTCATTAAAACCAACATTGTTTTATGTATAAGTATCTTTTTTTTTTTTAATTTTTTGATAGATAATCTCTACAAGCCTTTCCAAATAGGCAACTCTAGAATTCAAATATTTGTCTTCCGCATAAGGTTGCAATTAGCTTTATGGATAAATAATTGTCGGGCATCAACAATATTGTTATCAGTTATTCAATTAATTTTGTAATTAATTAATAATCAATAAAACTGATTTGGCCATATTTTATTTATTTTATAGCAATATGATTCTGTCTTTTCATTTTATTTATCTAGTAATTCAATATATAATCCATCACCAGGCTATTCATTAAACTATTATTTTTTCAATCAGGTACATGACAAAATAGATATTTATGCTAACAGAGAAGGAATCTTTAATTTTGTAGGCCAATCCAATAAAAATTCCTCGGCCACAAAATGCACATCTTCATAAATCTATATGTACTCCACACACAGCCATCACCTTCATGACAGAAGCTGGCAGCTCATAGCTTTCAATTCTGATTACTTTTATTAAATAATAAATTAAGGAGGAAATTAAAATGGCAGGCCAAGTTTCTCATGAACTTGAGCTTAACGTTCCAGCGAGCCAAGCATGGGAGCTGTACGGCACCGTTGCACTAGCAACACTTGTTGAAAAGGGCCTTCCAAATTTGATTCAGAAAATCGATCTCGTTGAAGGGGATGGCGGAGTTGGGACTGTTCTTCAACTAAGATTTGCACCAGGTATCTATGTATATATTTTATGAATTGATTATGATGATGATGATGGTAGACTCAACATGAAAACCTTTTTCTAATATATTTGATGCAATTAATATCTAACAAATTGTTGAGTTTGTTGGAGAAATGAAATTGAGGTTTTTAGGCCATCTTGTAGTTAAATTTCTTTCAATTTAATTGTCGACAAAAAAACAAAAGAAAAATATGAAAGAAAATTATCTGCTTAATTAATTATATTTAACATTGGTTGAGCAGGCGTACCAGGGAAAACTGATTATAAAGAGAAGTTCACTAAGATTGACAACGAGAAGCGCATCAAAGAAGTAGAAGTAGTTGAAGGAGGGTACCTGGATATTGGATTTACTTTGTATCGAACTCGCATTGAAGTGATTGAGAAAGAAAATGATTCGAGCGTTGTTAAAACGACAATCGAGTATGAACTCAAAGAAGAAGCTGCAGCTAATGCTTCACTTGTCTCTGCAGAAACATATGCCAAAATTGGAGAAATTGCCAAAAATTATCTCTACAAAAACAAGGCATCTTAATTAATTGCAGTATCCTACCAATTGTCGGTAATTTGATGTTCACAAGGTTCAAACACTTAGGACTCTTGTTGGGGTATTGTCTATTAACCCCTTTTCGTCAAAAATAATTATTATCGTTTTATGTGCATTGGACAAAATAAAACAAAAAAAAAATAAACACTAAATTCACGCTAATAAGTGGATTATTTCCACGTTATCTTTCTTTGTATGTATGTATGATGGGTGACATCGAACTAATCCAATGATAGATTTAGTTCAACCCTTTTTCTATTTATACATATATTTACACGCGCAAATGGCATGACCTTACAGGCTATTGAATCCGCAAGAAACCAATGTTATAGTCTATAACGGGCCTTAGAAACTGCCTAATGGGGAGGATTCAGATTCTGTACCAGAGCATCAGCTACCTGCTGGTTTTTAACTCTCCTTAGATAACACAGTCTCATGAGTTGATGAAATAATCCTATTCAAGTATTATTACTCTAAAATAATGAGTAGTACATACGTACTGATCATTGGAGGACGACAAAAGTGAGCTCAAATAGGTTATCCACATCCATTCTATCAACAAGTGGCCTAGAATATAACCTGTATGGTGCTAGGAACAATTCAATAAAAGAAAAAAAGGAAATGAAACAATCAGGTGACTGAAATTGGTTAGAAAAACTTCAGACCTTCAAGACCAACAGTAAATAAAACAAGATTTAAAAATTTGCCAATCTGTTTTAAGAATTCTCGCAATGCAGGACGTTCAAACGCTGTTATATAATTAATTTTTGGTTTTCCTTCACACTTTGATGCAGAGAAAACAAATTAATCGAACAGCTAGAAAATAATAATAATTCAGTCTCAAAACAAATAATATTCGAGAGACGATGAGAGAAAGAGAGGGAGATACCGTTTTTGAAGATACACATTCCAACTCAAACCACTTCAACCCAAGTTATGTTGCTTGAGTACGAACTATGGCAGGTAAACTAGATGATTCATAGGCACATACTAAAGTCTCATCCAAGTCAAGATCAACCTATATGGCATGCTACTTATGTCAGATCTATTGCCATGACAAGGCATAAAATTCCAGCTACAAATCAAGGGACATATATTGTTGCTTTGTTATAAGTTTCAAACAGAGCCTAACAATAAAAACTATATATTTTATAGGTACAGAAAGAAAACATGACATATACATTAATTTTTAATACCTTTTCCATGGTTAATGTCCCTAAACAAAGGAAATGAAGATAATAATAATGACAATTGAGATGAACCAATAAATACAGACAAAATGTAATATTTTTATGAAATCTATACATTTTATTTGCATTACAGAAGTATTCACCTGAAATAAGAACATCACAATAATTAGGTCTAATGACTTCAAATTAGTATTCTACTAGTTCTATACATTCTAAAGCAAAAAAGTAAGATGTAAATTGACGTAGAACTTGTATGATTGTTTGAAGATTTAAGATCAAATGAGAAAAATTTTATTCTTCAACTACTCCTAAAAGAAAACTAAAGTTATCTCAATATTCAATTTATCAAAAGGTGTAAATAACAAAGTACATAATAAGCCTTTATATAGGCAAACCCTAAGCATTCTAATGTAATTAGAATTCCACCCTATGCTAATAATTAAATCCTGTAATACATATTATTTTCCTTATAAACCCAATTTCATGTATATACTTGCTCCCTATCATTCTTCTCTGGTTGAAAAAAACTTGTCCTTCAAGAAAAAAATCCTGCAACAAGGTCTTCAGGATTGGTGGAACAAACATCATCACAGGAACTTTGTTGGGAATCTCAAAAACCTGGAACTTCAGTGGGATGACAAAATCGATATGCTCAACATGTGGATGAGGTGCAACATCAACTACAAGCTCATGCTCAGACTCTGACAAGTTAACAATGGGCGTTAACCCTAGTTTCAGAATGTCAAATATCGACTTTGGCTTTAGTTTTGACATATCAATTTCTTCAAACTATCTTTCAATTTTTGTCTCTTGTGCAACTTCCATAACTGATTCCTTTTCTTCAACTTGATATGATTCTCACCATATTGTGCTTCTGGTTCTGGCAAGTTAACTTCGATAGCTTCAAATGTTATATGTTGGCCTTCAACAACTTTGACAGTTAACCCATAAATCTTTCTAACTTCATTGTTTAGATGTTCAATCTTTGTTTCTGGGGTAGTTTACTAATGAATTTTCTACAAAGCAATTGTAGGCATTTTCTACAATTGAGCTCAACTCTAAGGTAGTTGACTTAAATTTCAATTTGATTCTGTGGGGATTAGGCGGTGGTTGGGTCAAAGAATCTCTAAAAGATTCCAATTGATTTTTTAAATCATCAAGTTGACGTCTAATAGCCTTAATTGTATAAGGCTGGAGGGTTATAGGATGATACCTTTGAGTGTAACTATAATGAAGGTTATATGTCAATGCATCAATAAGCTTGACCAAAGAAGAACCATCTCCCTAGTTGTCTAACACATGGATTAAAAGCAAACCACAAGAATTTATATATAGATTAGGGTGGGAAGAATACCTAGGATTTACAAACACATGAGACAGACTGACAGGATATGACACAGGTAATTCAATAGTTATCTGGACCCTAGATGTGTGGTTAGGAAAATGAATAAGAACAATTCCATGAATTTCCATAATTCTAGAAGTACCATTGCTAAACTATATGCAAAGGAATTCAAGATTGAAAAAACATGGAAAACATGCAAATAGAGAATCAATGTGCTCTGTAAGAACACTTTAGGATTGGTGTGAATAGGCATGGACAACTTATGATACCATGACTTTTTTTTCTTTTCCTCACTTTTTTTTTTTCCTTTTTTTTTCTTTTTTTTGCTCTCTTAATATTTTTTTTTCTTTTCTTATTATAATGTAGTAACTTAGCAAAAAATATAAAAATTGAAAAGCAACCTAAAATAAGAAATCAAAATGTTAAAGTAAGGAAATTGTACCAAATTATGAATTTCGGAGCTAAATCTAGAAAAATCTATACTAAAATCGAGTTTGGAATGTCGAAAACATGTAGGAGCCTGAGATTTGAATGAAAATGGGTGATGGTCACCACCACACACAGCGGCGCTTGAGGCGCGTAAATAATGTTGGGACCTTTGTTCACTTTTCTTTGTGGCTAGACGTAGTAGATCAAATTTTCCCAATCTCAGTGATATTGTTGTATTGGTGGTATCCGATAGCTGAACAAGGTGGATGGATGGTAGTTTTTAGCAGATTTAAGGATGAAAAGGAGAACAATTCTATTCTAGAACTATTCCTAAGGAAAAACTAATAATATCTCAATTCAATTCATACATAAACGGCATTTTTATAGGCAAACCCAAAACCTTAATGTAATTAGAATTAGATCCATAAATGAAATCCTAATTATAATCAAAATTCTATTTATTCAAATCCTAAATAATACTAAAATACTTCTAAATTGTCCCTAATTATATATTTGACATAATTACATTGAGACCCCATAATAGATATTATTTTTCCAATAAATCCTAATTTACGGATATACTTTATAACATTCCCCAAATTAATACCTAAATTAATTATAGGATAATCAATTATCTTATGAGTTAAATAGGATTAAAATTTAGTTACCTACTATTTCATGTATAGGAATAGTACATGTGCATATAAAATACATATAAATACATGTACGTATATACATACATACACGTATATACGTATAGGAAAAGTTACATGTGCATGAATAGAAAAATATGGACAAGTGTAGGCTTTGGAACAAAGATGGAAAAAATGCTACATGGTGGCGTTGGAAGAAGAGAAAATGATGAAATATAGGTTACTTGCTAGAAAAGGAAATGTGATGAATTAGGTGTAAGAAAGAGAATAAGTGTGGCAATTTGCAATTAATAAAGGGACGTAGGTGTAAGAAGGAGAATGAGAATTAGTATGGCAATTTGTAATTAATGAAGGGACTTAGGTGTAAGAAGGAGAATAAGTGTGGCAACTTGCAATTAATGAAGGGGCTTAGTTGTCAAAATTAAGGGGGCATATAGAAGAAAGGTAGGACATAAGGTGGCAAGTAATAATTAACGTGGAAAGGTAGTTAGACAAGTGGAAGACAAGGAGAACATTAGGTGTCCATGAAATGATTAAGTAGGATATGTGTAGAGATTTAAGGAAACAAGGTGTACATGGAATGATTAACAAGACATGTGTAGAGATTTAAGGCAAATAGGTGGCTTACTAATAATTATAGAATCTAAACTAGGGAATAAGAGGAAGACAAGTGTTAGGAAGAAAATGCACATATTAATTTAGAGAATGACAAATGGAAGGTTGTAATTATAAAGAACTAAAAGGGTAAAATAGGAAATGAAACTTTCTCCTAAATTCAAGCCTTGCCCATGCACTATAAATAGGAGGGGGGGTAGTGACCGAAAATGCATAAGCAAGGTAAAGTGTGCACTAAAGTGAGAGAAAAAGTGAGAAAACAATGAAAGTGAGAGAAATAGTGATAAATCAAAAGAAAAGGCAAACTGTAAACTAGGAGGAAAGCAAGGGCAAACTGTGAGCTAGGAAAGAGGAGGAGAAATTGAGAGCAAGGAGGAGGGGGAAAACCGAGAGGAAAAAGGGAAAAGGAGGCGTAAAGGGAAACAAGAAAAGAAAACTAAAACTAAAACTAAGTTCATTAAGCAAGTATTCATGCATTCCTTTGCCTACTTCATCTTTGCTTTGCAAATTATTTTCTTGTTACTCTTATATTCTTCATGCTACTCTTATATCCTTCATGCATATGAAATGGAAAATGAATCCCTTTTAGGAAAGTTAAAGGAAATAAGGAAAAAGATAAATGATTGTAGTAAGTTGTCTTGAGTTCATGTTAGCCGAAGTTCATCAAGTATCCCAAAGGAAGGATGCTCAAATCATAGTATGAATCCTACTATCGAGAGGCAGTGTCATGTATACAAAAGGTTAGTATCCATGGTACATTGAAATACTTGTAAGGCAACCTCGAGTTTGCATGAACCATTCAAGAATGGTTACTAAGGAGTGGAAAAAAGGAGAAAGATGAATTTTGCATTTGCATATTCTTATATTTCTAAAACTGCCATCAAGAATCCTTCGTTGCTTATGTATGAATGCTTATTGAGATTTGACTCACTTTTCTTCATCTTGATGTGTAGATTGATTAGTTTCATGGATGTGTATTGTTTTCCTTAGAGAAAGGCATAGTCTATGTAGTGGGAAAAGATGAAAAGTGGTTGATTATTGGTACAAAGAGAGGAATGATCATGTAAAGGCCTTTATTGTATAATTTGGTAACTAGAGTTTTGACTTAGACTTAGTGTCTTAGGAGGAAGCTTGTTAGTAAGTGTAAAAGCTCCTCTTTGGCCAAAACCATGTATGTAAATAAGTAGGTAAGTAAATAGATGTACAATGACTTTATAACCTTTGTGTTCAATTCGGCTAGGCAATTTCTTAAGAGAAAGAAAGAGTAAATTAACTAAAGGGAAAATGAAACAACTGGTAGGATGTCAATTAGGATGAATTGTGTAAAGAATATAGGACCAATCGGCCAAGTAGTAATTCACTAAGGATGTATTAAAAGGAGAATCAAGAATATAGAGTTTTAAATCAATCTTAGTTCAATGAATCAATAAAAAATTAATTAAGGATATAAGTTTAAGTCTCATACATAATAAATTAGTTAAGTAATGTTCAAGGTAACTATCTAAGTAAGAAAGTTTGAGGAAACTAGTTAGGATGATCCCTTGTAGTAAACAAGATAAAAGAAAATAAATAAAAGGGTGATTCAGTTTTAAAATTTAAGAAGGGAAAAGAAAATTTTTGATAAGTAATTATAACTCAATTAAGGCACTCATTAAATTAATCAAAGGATTAAGGAAGTAGGGTGTTACATACTTGTTCCCCATCATTCTCCCCTAGTTGAAAAAAACTTATCCTCAAGTACAAAAGTGAAGGAGAATGTATACCTCAAGAAATATATTATATTTTTTTTCTGTAGCAAGGTCTTCAGAATTGGTGAAACAAACATCATCACAAGAACTCTATTAGTAATCTCAAAAACCTGGAACTTTAACAGAATGACAAAATCAACATGCTCAAAATGAGGAGGAGGTACAATATCAACTACAAGCTTAGGCTCTGATTTGTCAACAATTGGCTCTGACTCTGATTTTGGCATATCAAAGAGACATATTGGTTCTGAATCTAATTTTGACATATCAAAAATCGGCTCTGGCTCTAATTCTAACATGACAACTTCTTCAAACTCTTTTTCAATGTTCATTTCATGTGCAACGTCCTGAACTAATTTTGAAAGGGTTTGCTCAAGATCCTACAAAATAATTATAGGTACTTTTTGGAATTGAAGCTCAAACTCTAGGGTAGTTAACTCAAGTTTTAGTTTGATTTTGTGAGGAATAGGTTGTTAGTGATTCAAAGATTCTCTAAGTGATTTTATTTTCTTTTGTGCCTCATCGAAGGCATGTTTGATAGCCTCAATAGAACTAGGATGGAGGGTTTGGGATGACACTTTTGAATGTAGGTAGAACTAAGGTGATATGTCAACTCATCAACAAGTTCAACTAAAGAAGAATATCCATTTTCCCAAATTTTCAAATAAGGTGTATAAACTAAACCTGAGCGAGTAACTTATGGAGCATAAGTAGAGAAATATATAGGATCAACAAAAATAATGGGTCCATAGTGAAGATATGACACGAGTAATTATATGGTAATAAGGACCTAAGATGTGTTTGTAGCAAAATGTATATTAATACTCCCATGAAGCTCAAGAATCCTAAAGTGAGTATCATCATCAATTATAATTCTAGAAATTTTGATGGTGAAATATGAAAAAGTGGCCAAAAAATTATTAATATGTGAAACAATGAAACGTTTGGCTCTATTTGAATAGCCATAATACGTTAATGAGTCATACCATGACATTTTTTATTTATTTATCTTTTCCTACCTTTTTTTTCTCTCTGTTTTTTTTTTCTCTCTTTTTTAATAGAAACATTTTTTTTAATTGAAATATAAATGCAGTAACTTAACAAAAAAAATAAACTAGAAAAACAACCTAAAATAAGAAAATAAAAATGTTGAAGTAAGGAAATTATACCAAATCACACATTTTGGAGCTGAATTAGTTTCCTAATTAGTTTATTCTTGGTGGGCAAGAAAGAATCAATTAGATGTTGATGGGGATTTCCTAATTAGATTTATCTTGGTAGGCAAGTAAGTCTAATTTAGATGATTGTACGGTTTTCATAAAGTGGAGAAAAAGTTTGGTTGTAGGGCAAATCCTATATAGTATTATGCAGGCTTGTGAGAGTTGTAGTCATGAGAAAGAGAGAGATATAATATTTGTGAGACCCTCTCAAAGGTATGGGTGCAAGAGAGATTAGAAGTTAACATGGCTTGAGAGAGTAGTGGGAAAACTATGTGTAGAGTGTTACTTTTTTTATGTAATCTTTCTTGGAGTGTTAGTGAGTTTTTTTCTCATTCGTTGATGTAGGCCAGGGCCGAACTATGTTATATTTTATGTTGATAGTTATTTCTCTTCTCTTCTGCTTATATTTCATGTTTATTTCTTTTGTTATTTTTACTATAACTGATTGAAGATTGAAGGAGTTCTTAATAAGTGGTATTAGATCCAAGTTCAGTTAAGATGCGAATGGCCCAAGAGAATTTTAGTGTTGGTGGAGCTATTGTAAAAATACAAAGGTATTGAAGAAAAAGAAGTTGTGGTGGTTGAGATTGTGTAGAAGGAAGAGAAAGAAGAAGAAGAAGAAAAGAAAAGATGCAGAATTTTTTTTATTAAAATGAGCAGAGCATATGATAAATAACAATCTAGGATTTTAGCATCTTAAAAATTATATAACTTTTCTTATGACAGGGATTCTCAGTTGTTATTCATGTTTTCTAAATAAAAAAATTGACATTTTGTTATTCATTGCATTGTAGGCTTTTCTTATTATTACTTGTTAACATATCAAAACAAATAAAAAGATCATCATGCCATGAAAATAAAATAAAGGGTATGAATCATAAAAATAATTTTGGATATTGTCAAAACAACTAATAAAATTTCAATTAGTAGAATACATTAAGATCCAATAATATTTAGAAAGATGAGTTAATTGTTTGTAATTTTTTAGATACCCTTCAAAGAATCTCCTTCAAATGAATTCAAGCATACATATATACATATAAAACTATGAATAAGAGCAAATTGCTGAGAAAAGAAAAAAAAAATCATTTTAGTTCAAAAAAATTAAATGAAAAATGTAGTGTGAATTTTTTTGTAATTGAAAATGACTTATTCAATTAATCTGAATGAACACTAATTCACATTGTAGAATTTTCTTTGAAAAGAAAAAAACTCATTCATCAACTCTTTCAATGTAACAAAATGTTTCTCGTGTTTCAATCTCTTGCAATGCGAATGGTTAAAATGAGAAACTATTTATATTGTGAAATTGAAATTTGAATAGAACAAAAGAATAGATGATGAGAATAAAAAATAAAAAAATATAAGAATGAATAGTTAAAGTTTTAAAAAACTATGCTAACTAAAAAAGAAATAGAATTGTTTTTTTGTAATTAAACTTCTCATTAATATCATATGAGATCTTTATAAATATAATTAATGGGAAATGAAAACCTTCTTATAATTAATATTACTCATTAATACTATTAATGAAATTAATTTTGGATATAATGATGTGGTAAAAAAAAATATTATAAAGAAATTATGTGAAATTTTATTGAAAATTAATTGGCTCATTTTATAATAGAGAATTGTAACTGCGCCACATAGTAGCACATGGCGCTATCAAAATCAAAATCATTCATTTTAATATATATATATATATTAGGGAAAGAAATAAGAATTTTTTTTTATATATTTTATATTTTTATTAATATAGCAGATAATTTATAATTTTATGAATTTGAAAAAGAAAATGAAAAGCTTCTTATAATTAATATTTCTCATTAATATTATTAATAAAATTAATAGAAAATGAAAAGTCTCTTATAATTAATGCTCTTCATTAATCTTATTAATAAAACTAACGATGAATATAATAATGTGGTAAAAAAATATAATAAAGAAATTATAGCATTTAATTGAAAATTGATTGGCTCATTTTGTAATGGAGAGTCGTAACTGCATCATATGGCAACTATCAAATTGCCACATGGCGCTACCAGAATCAAAATCCTTCATTTTAATATATATATATATATATATATGATATTTAGAAAAAACAAATATGAAAAGATTTTTAAATTTAATATTTTCATTAATATAGAAGGTAATTTATAATTTTATTAATTAGAAAAAGAAAATAAAAAGCTTCTTATAATTAATATTATTAATAAAATAGAAAATGAAAAGCTTCTTATAATAATTATTTTTTATTAATCTTTATTAATAACGTTTCTTGCAACAAACACTTTTTTTTCCTGTGGGTGATAGAAGTAGTATTCTCTTATTTCTTTCGGATAACCTACAAATAAACATTTATTACTACTGGCTCCTAGATTATCATTCATAATTATTTGGACATAAGCCTGGCAGACCTAAATTCTCAAGTGTGAGATATTTGGTTTTTATGTTGTTCTATATCTCATATGGAATTCTTTCAACAAATTTTGGCAGATCCTTATTAAGAAGGTAAGTTGTAGTAGTTAAAGCATATCCATAAAAAGAAGTTGTTAGGTCAGTATAGCTCATCACAGATCGAATCATGTTTAACAATGTGCGATTGACCTTTTTAGAAACACCATTGAGTTGTGGCTTATCAGGAGGAGTCCATTGAGATAGAATCTAATTTTCCTTTAAATAATCTAAGATTTCTTAGTTAAGGTATTCTCCACCTCATTCAAATCTAAATACATTAATATTTTTACCAGTTTGTTTCTCCACTTGATTCCTAAATTCTTTGAACTTTTCAAAGGATTTAGACTTGTATCTCATTAGATACACATTAGGTATACCTAGATTTGCTGTCAGTAAAGGTTATGATCTAAGAATATCCACCTCTAGCATGTATAGACATTGGTCCTTAAATATCAGAGTGTATAAGTTTGAGTAACTTAGTAGCACGTAACCTTTTACATGAGAAAGGTTTCTTTGTCATCTTTCTGAATAGACAAGATTCACATGTCCCATATGATTCATGATCAAATAGGTCTAGATAACCATCTTGGTGTAATCTAGGTATTCTAGTTTCTTTTATGTGACCTAGCATACAATGCAATAAATAGGATAGTTTTAGACTATCTATTTTGGGTTTCTTAGTGTTTATGTTGAAGAAAACATCATCAATTAATTCTAGAACATACAATCTATTATGCAAAACACCACACCCATAATAAACTCTATTTAAAGAGAATGAAAACTTATTATCCTTTATTACCAATGCAAAACATTTCTTTTCTAAACATACATGAAGTAGAGCATTCACCAAGTCTCTTGTCCTTCAAGTATGCTTTGCAATTCCTTTCCTATTGGCCTTCTTTGACACAAAGGAACATTTGGTTGTGGCCTTGTCCTTCTTGATGCTGCTAGTGGGCTTAGTCTTACTCTTAAACTTTTTCTTCTTACCCTTTGATTTGAATTTAGAAGAACCCCTTAGCAGCATCACCTGGGATTTATCTTTCTTGATATTACCTTCTATAGTTTTCAACATTTTAAGTACCTCAAGTAGAGAAGTTTCAAACTTATTCATGTTGTGGTTCATAACAAATTATGAAAACGACTCAGGCAAAGATTATAAGACAAGATCAATTGAAAGTTCATGGTCCATGGCAAAGCCCAATTAGGGTAATCTTTCAATGTACCAATCATCTTCAATACATGGAAATTAACTTAAAATTCTTTTGCCATCTTACAGCAGAACAGTTCATTGGATACCTTGAACCTTTCAGCTATGTCCTTTTATCATACAACTCTTGCAAGTGCATGATAATCATGCAAGCATCCATATTCTCGTGGTGCCTTTGAAAAATTGCTAACATATAACTTATCACCACACATATTGTTTATTCATTGTCATCCACATGTTTCTAATGATTATCAAAATAATATTCTTCATAATTAGGAGCACTTATATTAGAGCTTGATAGATGTCTCCCTCTATGACATACTATATCTTTTTTTGTCTCAAAATGATTTTCAGGTTACAGTACTAGTCCAAATAGTAAGAGTTCGTCAACTTGTTGGATTATAGTAGAATCTAAGTGATATATTGTTCATCATTCTAGCAACATAGATATAATAATACAACACACAAGTAAGCATTTATTTATGTATGTACCAAATTTAACTTGGTTACTCCCACTATTTTATCAAACCTAATGACCATCTTAATTAGATTTGGAATATCATCTTATGATATCCTAAGTTGGGTTAGGATATTATTTAATTTTGTTTCAATCTCTAAAGAGGCTCAACAAATCAAAACAATCTTAAATAATCGATTAACTACCACTTACATTTCATGTCAATTTCTAGATCCTTAGGTTGACATTGTTTTGCCATATAATCAATTTTAATTGATACCTAAGCTTAGCCTAAAAACTATGATAGTGTTAATGGAGGCCAACAAACTATTGGCCTTTAAGTCCTAACCATTCTTCTAATATATCATATATATTCTATGGAATAATTGAGTTCAATGTATGACTACCTTGATAGGGGCCAAACTAATAGAAGAAAAAGGAATTTTCATTATGCCATAATAATGGGAGGCAACATGTGACTTAATAATTTGGAAGAAACTTTAATTGTGGGGTGAGTTTGATCCCTAAGTTCTTTCTATAGCATGCATACCATAATACATCACTATTACTATTAGTGTCCAAGAGTCAATCAATGGTTGGTTATAGTGACACTTTATTTGTATTTAATGTATGTAATAATATTAATTAGGCATTATTTATTATATTGTTTAATTGAGATTTAGTACAACAATATATAAAGTCCCTAGAATAAATATTGTGTATTATAATTATGATTTTGATCATAATTGTGTGATATTGCATACATAAAGTATTATTCTAAAAGTATTCTTAGTCAATGAATCATCAAGAATAAGGATATTGATGATTCTTCGAAACTAACATATGTTGTTCCATTCTCTTATTAAGAAAGTAGTTATCTGATAAACTACAAGCATGGAGATGATGAAACAAATATATAGGTGCCTATTTGTTAAACAAGTATATTGAATTAACCCAACACGAGAAACCAAGTGGAGTCTTTACTCACGTGTCAATGACAGTTCTCAAAGTGTTATTGGTGTAAATGATCTTTTGACTTGAGATCATCTTGAGATATAGTAAAGCATATGAAGGTAGATGAATGAAAGACAAAGAATTTATCATCCTTAATAAAGGGGACGAATATCTCATGGTCTCTTGAGATAAGTATGTCTTGTTCCAGGAATCTTTGCAAAGTGAAAGATATTAAGAAAAATATTTTCTTTAATCTCTTTGAGGAACAAACTTAGTTTCTTGGGATATGTTTAATGAAAGGATTGTATTACACAGTAACCAAGCATTCAATAGTTTGATCAATGATCCTAACTTCGCTTGTACTTGGGTGGTCATGATACATTACTAGATGTCAATCTTGATCTATGAATTTAAGTTGGTTTGTTTAGCCAGACCAAAGTTAAATTAAAAGTGTTTTAATTTAACCGTACTTCTTAGGAAGTATCGAATTACATTTACTGCCAATGTATGATAGAACCTAATAGGTTACAAACTTTTATTAACTTAGGTTAAGAACCCTAAAGGATTAATGGAGTCTTAGAATTAATAGTTAATATATAAGCACATAAGGTTAAAATGTAATAATTACCAATACATATATGAAAATATTTGTTTTCTTGAAAGCCAAGAAAATGTCTAGTGGGAATCTTAATTGGATTTAGGCCACTAGGAGTCTAAGGGCTTATTAGAAATCATAATAGGATTATGGATTTCTAAAGGAGCTTCAGGTCTTAGGCATTGGGCTTTAGATTTAATGAAAACCTAAACAGGGAAGGACTGTAAGTACTAATGCCCTAGTTGCCCCGTATATGTATGTAACTGAGGGAATATGACCAATGCTAATGCAGAATACAAGGCACTAGTGACATTCTGCCAAGTAAGGAGTAGAAGCAAGAAGAGATCTTGACAACTTATCCTCCCTCGGACTTGACCCCTTTTGTTGAAGCAAATGAGTTTTTGCTTCAACAACAATCCTCCATTAACAATTTGACCAGGTGAAAGCTAGCTATGATAATTCTTGAAAATAGAGTTATTTTACATTCTTTTGCTCATATTAATTTAGCTAAGTTCAAGAGTTTTAGTTAGTTTTTGCTTAGTTTTAGTTGAATTCCTATTTCAATCTTTATTATATTAGGATGTTGATTCCTAGTTGTTTAAATATTAGGATTTAGGTGTTTTAAAGGAGTTCTAACTTGTGCTAACTTAGTATTTGTGTTTTGAAGGTCTAATACAAGGAGTCCCATTAGCAGTTAAATTTGAGCTTGAAACGCATAAGACAAGTGAAGCTGCCCAGGAGTAGATCGCCTCAACACCAGAAAACTAGCACCATGGCGCTGGGAATTTCCAGGTGGGAGCCATGGCACAAGAAAGATGAGGCTGTGATGCCGAATCTACTACCAAGTTGCCCAATTTAATCAATTTTTTAAGCTACAACTCTAGAAAGCTTAGGCTATAGTTCTAGGGCAATTCCTAGTCTGAATTGAAGTGAAATTAAGAGTTAAGCCTATAAAAGAGGGACTACCTTGAGCACTTAGAGACATAAGTTAGAAACATTTTTTCTAGAGTATTAGAGCTTGTCTAGGGTGCAAGAAAGCAAGGGGGAAAGGATCGTAGGAGCTTGAAGATCAACAACCTTTATAGCTTTTTCTATTTCTAATCCTTCTTTACTTTTATTGTATTCCTTTGATGTTTATTATTGTTAAAACCATGTTTATATTATGTAACATGGAGTAGTTTCCTTTCTAGAATTGTAACTAGAACTCAAAATGTATCTTGATAATATTTTATCTATGGATTGCTTAGGTTTTGATAAATGTTTATCTAATTCGTTTTATGCTTAATGCTTCTAATTGATTGGCCATCTCTTATTACATTGAATTAGGAAAACTAAAGGAACTTGGGAAGGGGAATTTAAGTTAAGCCTTGAATCAATTAGCACTTGTTTAAATTCAACACATGTTGTTGAGTTTGATTTGTGTATAGGATAGGAATATACCCATATGTCTTGTGTAGCCAAATTAGGTCTAGTCTTAATGAATCTTTCTTAACTCAATTTACATAGAAATATAGTGGATTGGTTAAGTGAGATATTATTATAAGACAAAGGAATATGCTTATAATTAATCAAGAACCCTAGGTTAATAATTCTTTGCTATAACTAAGCAAGACAAGATAATAATAATTCAAGTAAAGTGTTAAGGGAAGTTGTAGTTCTAGGTTTAACTCTAGTTTATTCTTATGTTAAATTGCTTTTAGTTTATCATTAGTTCATACTTTAACCAAATTTCAATTATTTGAATTAAATTGGATTTGCTAATTTTAATGCTTAGCATAATATTTGAAAACTCCTAATGGGAATGATACTATACTTTATATATATTACTTGAGGACGATACGTGCACTTTGTAGGTAAAATCTGTGTTAAGTTTTTGGCACCCTTGCCGGGGAGTTATTCTTATATTTGTTAATATTAATACGAACCAGTTATAGTTTTAATTGAAACTTGTTTTTTTCTAGGTACTTTTGATCGTTCATGCGAAGAACTTGTAGCTTGGAGCTTATTTCATTTGATCCCGAGATCGATAGGACATGTTCAAAAACTTTAACAGGAAAAGCAACAAGCATTAAGCCAAATTCCAGCAATGGCTAATGATTAAGAAACTAAGTTCTTGTGAGACATTACAATCCCTCTGGTGCAAGAAATTCACTCAAGCATACTAAGGCCAGCAATCCAAGCCAATGATTTTGAAATCAAGCTCGGCCAAATCCAAATGATTCAGTAGATGGTGCAATTTTATGTATGCCAAATGATGATTCAAACTCCCACCTTATAAGGTTCTTGGAGCTTTGTGACACTTTCAAGATCAATGGAGTTTCGAATGATGCATTAAGGTTGCGCCTTTTTCCTTTCTCACTTATAGAAAAGGCAAAAAGATGGCTGCTTGCACTCCACTACTACTCTACAACAACATGGGAAGAATTAGCCAAAAAAATTTTAGCCAAATTCTTTCCATTGGCTAAAATAACTAAGTTGCGGAATGAAATCACTTCTTTCATGCAACTTGAGTCAGAATCTCTTTATGAAGCATGGGAAAGATTTAAGGAGTTGCTTAGAAGATGCCCTTACTATGCCTTACCAAAGTGGCTGCAAGTCCAAATCTTTTACAATGATTTGGTAAGCCAAACAAGGACAATAATTGATGCGGTAGCTCGTGGAGCTTTAATGGGGAAGACCATTGATGAAGCATTTGAATTATTTAAGGAGATGGCTACCAATAATTATCAACGGCCTTCGGAAAGCTTGTCAACTTCAAGAGTTACTGGAGTTCATGCGTTGGATGCCATTAGTGCATTAACTGCACAAATGGCTATCATGTCAAAGAAAATTGACATCCTTAGAGGACAACCAAGTAGAAGTCAAGCCATGGATTGTGAGATTTGTAAGGATGCACATGCAAGATATTTATGCCCAATCAACCATGAAGCTGCAAATTACTTAAGCAATTACAATAAGCAGTAAGGTAATCCTTGCTCCAACACCTATAATCTGGGTAGAGAAACCAACCAAATTTTTCTTGGAGTAATCAAGGGCAATCCAATGAAGAAAAACCCACTTATCCAATTGGTTTTTACTCACAAGTATAAATTCTTGCATTTGAAAAGAAGGCATATATTAAAGAATTTTTTATGTAATACATATCCAAGATGGATTTCATAATCCAAAGCCAAGTGGCATCACTTATAAACCTTGAGAATCAAATAGGTTAGTTGGCCAGTGCCATTACAAGCCATCCTAAAGGTGCTTTACCTAGTGATGTTGTACCAAATCCAAGAGGAGGGAATCCTAATATGGAAGATTGTAAAGCCATCACTCTAAGGAGTGTTAAAAAGGTAGAAGAACCTCCTAAGAGAGATAAAATTCCATATAAACAAGATTAGCGGTAATTATGAGTAGTAAAGAAGAGGATCAAGCTCCCAAAGAAAACACTCCTACTTACCCACCTTTACCTTTCCCTCAACGCCTTCAAAAGACAAAGCTTGATGAGAAATTTAAAAATTTCTAGAGGTATTCAAGAAACTTCACATCAATATTCCTTTTCTAGAGGCTTTTGAACAAATGCCTACATATGTCAAGTTTATGAAGGATATCTTGTCCAAGGAGCACAAAATAAAGGACCATGAAATGATTGCTTTAACAGAAAAGTGTAGTGCTATCCTCCAAAAGAAACTACCATCGAAGCTCAAAGATCCGGTTAGCTTCAACATACTAATTTCCATTGGCAAGTTCTTTAGTGGTAGAACTTTACGTGATTAGGAGCAAGCATCAACTTGATGCCGTTCTTAATATTTCAAAATCTTGGACTTAAAAAGGGGAAGATCAAGCCAACTAAAGTGACCTTGCAACTTGCAAATTGGTCACAAACTTATCTAAGAGGAACAATTAAAGTTGTCCTAGTCAAAGTGGATAGGTTAATAGTACTAGCTAACTTTCTCATTCTTGACATGAAGGAAGACAAGAAAATCCCCATTATTTTAGGGAGACCATTCTTAGCCACTAGTAGAACTCTCATTGATGTGTAAAAAAAGAACTTATTGTGAGTGTTGAAGATTAAGAAGTAAAGTTTAACGCTTTCAAGGCTATGACGTTTCCTTCCAAAGCCGACGAATGTTATGCAATTGAAGTTGTGCATGAAGTAACAAAAGAAGGAGTTCAAGAGTTGATTTTTCCTCTTGACACACCATGACCTTTAAAGCACTCTTCAATTGCTAGGCCACCACCCTTGAAGGCTATAAGTTCAATAAGAAAGAAAGCTATTAAGTGGTGGGATTAAATAAAGCCAAAGCTCTTAAAGAAGATTCCAAATAGAGATCATGCCATGACCAATACAAGCTCACAAAGAAAACACAAGGGGTATATTAAGAGATTTGTGAACTTTGAAGAAAATAATCTTCCTAAAGCCTCCATGGCTTGGGAGGACAAGGGCTAAGTATACAAAAGTCAAGCCGATGACTATAAATCAAACGCTACTTGGGAGGCAACCCAAGCTCTTTAGCTTTGCACCTTAGTTTTTGATTTGTTAGAATGTTTTTATTAAGTTTTCATGTTTTTGTGGTAGGTACTAGAGTCAAGTATCAACATACAATAAACATAGTGAAAGGGGGTAAAAAATAGTACGTCAAGCACTGCGGCGCTAGTGCCCCAGCGCCAAGAAAGCAGCACCACTGTAACGCCCCATTTTCCTTAATCCTTTACTTAATTCAATTAGTGCTTTATTTAAGTTATAATCACCTTGTTATTGCCTAACTAATTTAATGAACTCTTAAGGCAATATTAGCCAATTTTCTTGTCCACATTTAAAATTTCTTGTACGTAAGCTTTATACGACCTTGATTGTTGAATCCTTATTCATTTTTCTTAAATTCCATAATTTTTCTAGGTTCAAGAACTACTTGTATTTATGTTGTCTTCATTTGTCAAAGTCAATTAATCAAGAAATAAACCTTATTGACAATGAATTAAGAGCTTGGAGGCTAGGTTTCCAACTACTATTCATTAATTTAATTTATATACCTAGCATTAAAAGGAGCCTTTACAACATTATTAATGCTATTCTTCTCATTATGCTTATTTTTACATATTCTCATAACTATTCCACATATACTTTTCCATCCCTATAGCATACCACACATAATTACATTTCAAGACAATTACTCTTAAGATCCACTTAGCTATAAGTCTGCACATCAACATTAAAAATATGAGATAGATATCTCAACATGCATTATAAAATAGAAGGTAGACGTGTAGTTTGATAATACTGAAATACAAGAAATTTTTCTCATGCAAGCACTTTTTCCATTATAGACCTTTGTTGCTAATATGCAAACCTAGGCATCATCTCTAGACTTTTGGCATATCATTGTACCACCTTTTCTAGATATGGATCCATCCCAAGAGTCATCGTCTCTAGACTTATGGCACATTATTGTACAATCTCATGAGACATCACCTTACAAGACTTACGACACATCTCAGTGCCATCTCATGAGACATTGCCCTGCATAACTTTCGACACTTTATTGTACCATCTCTTCTAGATATGATCTATTTTATAGTTTGAGCAACATAATGTCAATATAAACTACCAATTCTGAAACCATGCAAATTCCACACCTTTCATTTTCTTTGGTTACACATAACTCATTTTCTTAGCTCATATTTCACAGTTTTGCCTTTCCTTTGATTTTTCACTATTTCTCTCACTTTCTTTGTTTTCTCACTGATTCTCGCACTTTCTCTCACTTTAGTGCACACTTTCCTTGCCTATGAATTTTTTGTCACTACCTTCCTTCTATTTTTAGTGCATGGCCAAGGCTTAGGATTTAGGAGAAAATTTTGTTTCCTATTTTACCTTTTTAGTTCTCTAAAATTACAACCTTCCATTTGTCACTCTCTAAATTAACATGTGTTCTTTCTTCCTAACACTTGTCTCCCTCTTATTTCCTAGTTTAGATTCTTTCATTATTAGTAAGCCACTAGTTACCTTAAATCTTTACACATGTCTTGTTAATTATTCCATGTATACCTTGCTTCCTTAAATCTCTACACATATCCACCACAATCATTTCATGGACACCTTGTTTTCTTAATTTTTTACACATGTCCTACTTAATCATTTCATGGACACCTAGTGTTTTCTTTGCCTTCCATTTGTCTAGCCACCTTTCTATGTTAATTATTACTTGCCACCTTATGTCCTAACTTTTTTACACATGCCCCCTTAATTATTACAACTTTTCTACCCTTTTCCTTCTTCTTACAACTAAGCCCCTTCATTAATTGCAAGTGGACATACTTATTCTCCTTCTTACACTTAAGCCCCTTCATTAATTACAAATTACCACACTTATTCTTTTCCTTACACATAGACCCCTTCATTAATTACAAATTGCCACATTTAATATTTTTCTTACACCTAATTCATCACATTTCCTTTCCTAGCAAGTAACCTATATTTAATCATTTTCTCTTCTTCCAACGCCACCATGTAACATTTTTCCATCTTTGTTCCAATGCTTACACTTGTCCATGTTTTTTCTATGTATTTTTTTTTCTTATGCATATTTTTATACGTATCTTATATGCACATATACTATTCCTATACATAGAATAATATGTAACTAAATTTTTAATCCTATTTAACTGATAAGATAATTGCTTATCCTATAATTAATTTAGGTACTAATTTTTGGGATGTTATAGCCACAGTGTTGGAAAATTGAACTAGGCAGAGAGGCTAGCGCCTAGGTGCCATAAAGCTAATCAAGGCTTTCAACTCATGGCTAGGGCGCCTAGGTGCAAAAGGTGACGCCATGGCTCTCTAGTACCCTATTAAGCCTGTTTTGCTTCTTTTGACCCCTTTCAACTCCCTTTCAAGCTTGAACCCTTTAAATACAAATTTGATAAGAAATTATAGTCTTTATACCTTGCTTAAGTGCCAAGGAGTATTTCTATCCTTATTCATTTTGAATATTTTTAACATTGAGTACAATGTTCATCTTAAGTTTGAGGGTGTTTGGTTTTTAGTTGTTTTGTTTGTTTTGATGTTTGATACTTATAGTTTTTTGTAGGGTGTTAGTTAGCCATGATAGTATTATTCTTTTATGATGAAATCACTCATCCTATGATAATATGTTAGTTTTCACATGCTCTTGACATTCATGTTAAATTTTTGAGTTAATAGCATTGTAGATGTGATTTCCAACACTTTTATGCACTTGACCTTTTTCTTGGGATTGTTTTGCCTATTTGGAAATTGTTTACGTTTACGAAGTTCATATTTAGTTAGGAACCTTATAAATATGTTTGGTTTTTAGTTGTTTTGTTTGTTTTGATGTTTGATACTTGTAGTTTTTCATAGGGTGTTAGTTAGCCATGATGGTATTATTCTTTTATGATGAAATCACTCATCCTATGATAATATGTTAGTTTTCACATGCTCTTGACATTCATGTTAAATTTTTGAGTTAATAGCATTGTAGATGTGATTTTCAACACTTTTATGCACTTGATCTTTTTCTTGGGATTGTTTTGCCTATTTGGAGATTGTTTACGTTTACGAAGTTCATATTTAGTTAGGAACCTTATAAATATCTTAGACAAAGGCAAGTTAGGGACATGATTTAGGCCATCTTTAAACTATTTAAGCCTTTCAAGCTTACCTTGTTTTATTGTATATCCTTAGTTACCCCATTAAGCCTAACATTGCCTTTTCTTTGACACCTATAAATTTTTTTTGCCTAACCATTCTTTTAAATTCTAGTTTTGAACCCTTACTTTTAGGCATGTTGATCATTTGAGGAATATATTGAGCTATGCTAAAAAAAGGAGGAAAGGTTGGAGTTGCATATGAAAAAAAAAAAGAAAAAAAAAAGAAAGCTAAAAAGCATATGTTTGTGACTCTTGCTCACCCCTATATTCATGATGAGAAGAAATAAGTTTGGGGGTGTGACACGAGTTGGGCAAGAAAAAGGGAAAAAAAAAAGTATATGAAAGTGGTGAAAAAAAAGAAAAAGCCAAATATGAGGGGGTTGGTGAGTTGTGAAAAAGCTCTTCCAAGGTCTAGATTGATCTATATGTTTAGGGTAACTTGAACCTTAAATTTTCATTTATTATACCGTTACCCTAGCCTACATTACTAGCTTAATAAAGACCTATTGATCATAGACTTAGTAGAATCTACATTAGCGGAGAGAGAGTTAAAAAACACACTTATAATGCTAAATGGGATTTACTTAGACATAAACTTATCTGGATTGCATGCATTCCTTTGTTAAAGATCATAACACACACTGGAAATCCATTTGAATTTGATATTTACTTTTAAATTGAATCATGAATTTGAGTGATACTTATGTTTGACATTTAGTTAAGTTCATGTGAAACTTTTGAGAGCATGTTGGGATTTCGTTATGTTTAGGTGATGCATCTTTAGGCTATTAGTTTTTGTTTTTGTTTAGTTATCTTTTGATCGACAACTAACAAAACATTAAGTTTGGGGGTGTGATAACTCTTGAAAGTAGAGTTATTTTACATTCTTTTACTCATATTAATTAGCTATGTTATAGAGTTTTAGTTAGTTTTTCCTTAGTTTTAGTTGAATTCTTAGTTCAGTCCATATTATATTATGATGTTGATTCCTAGTTGTTTTAGGATTAAGATTTAAGTCTTTTAAAGGAGTTCTAACTTGTGTTTTGAATGTCTAATATAAGAAGCAGTCTCATTGGAAATCAAATTCGAGCTCAAAAAGCATAAGACAAGAGAAGCTGCCCAGGAGTCGAGTGCCCCAACGCTAAAAAACTAGTACCATAGCTCTAGGAATTTCCAAGTGGGTGCCGTAGTGCCAAAAAGCTGAGGTCGTGGCTCCTAAGCTATTGCCAAGTTGCCTAGTTTCATCAAATTTTGAGGCCACAACTTTAGAAAGTTTAAAATACAGCGTCGACACAATTCCTAGTTCGAATTGAAGTGAAATTGAGGGTTTTTAAGCCTATAAAAGAGGATAACCTTGTGAACTTAGAGACACAATTAGAGACACAAGTTATGAACGTTTTTCTGGAGTACTAGAGCTTGTCAAGAGTGTAAGGAAGCAAAGGGGCAAGGATTGTGAGAGCTTGAAGGTCGACAACCTTCATAACTTTCTCTATTTCTACTTCTTTTTTACTTTTATTGTATTCCTTTGATGTTTATTATTATTGAAGCCATGTTTACACTAAGTAGCAAGAAGTAGTTTCCTTTCTAGAATTGCAACTAGAACTCAACATGTAGCTTGATAATATTTTATCTATGGATTGCTTAGGTTTTGGTATATGATTTATCTAATTTGTTTTATGCTTAATGCTTCTAATTGATTGATCATCTCTTAGATTGAATAAGGAAATCTAAAAGAACTTGGGAAGGGAAATTTAAGTTAAGCCTTGAATGAATTAGCACTTATTTAAATTCAACACATATTGTTGAGTTTGATTTGTGTATAGGATAGAAATATTCCCATATGCCTTGTGTAGCCAATTTAGGTCTAATCTTAATGAGTCTTTCTTAACTTAATTCACATACAAATATAGTGGATTGTTTAAGTGAGATATTATTATAAGACATAGGAATATGCTTATAATTAATCAAGAACCCTAGGTTAATAATTCTTTGCCATAACTAAGACATACAAGATAATAATAATTTAAGTAAAGTTTCAAAGGAAGTTGTAGTTCTAGGTTTATCTCTAGTTTATTCTAGTGTTAATTTGCTTTTAGGTTATCCTTTTAGTTCATACTCTACCCAAATTTTAGTTGTTTGAATAAAATTGGAATTGCTAATTTTAATACTTAGTATAATATTTGAAAACTCCTCGTAACAGTACTCTACTTACTATATATTATTTGAGGATGATACGTGTACTTGCGTCAGAAAAAATTCATGTCAAGCTACGTGACGAAAGCTTCAAGAGGTTAGTTTAATCTTTTGCTTTCGTAATATATATATTTAATACTACTGGCATAGGCATGTGATGCAATGTGCTCCCTACTTCACTGCCTTCGTGATACTCCCTCGCTCTTAAGGTTTCTCGGTTCTCTACTTGATATCAGAGCCAAGGGAGAAGTAGGGATGAAAGAGTGAAGATTTATCTTGTTTTACTTTTTCTATATCAAATCTTAATGTTAAACTTGAAATGATTATATTGTTTATTGATGGTGTTAAAATACTCCAACTGAGTCCTCTAGTTGGCAATTAGGCCTGTTGAAGGTGTTATTAAGCTCATGATAAGGTAATAAGTTCCAACTATGGTAGAATGTTAGCGTTTTGTTGGCCAGATAAATTATATAATCCTCTCTTGAAGAAATCTTAAGATATGATTTGATTTAAGTAATCAAGATCAATATTCATCATTACACTTCTATGGAACCTAAGGTTTTTGTGTTGAAAGGATCGGGTTAGTACATCTACTGCTTTTCTCGTTTTAATTTTGAATATGCTTAGATATGTTTCTTGTTCTTTTTATATTTCTTCTTGTCCCGAGTCTCTTTCCCAATCCAACAAAATTTTTAAAGAAGAAATCAACTTTGAAGAAATTTCTCAATCAATAGATAACTAGAAAATTCTAAAAATTCCAAGTAATAAATTTACAAACTTTATTCTATGTTCACCCTCAAAAGTGACCATAAAATCAAAGCAGTAGAATAAATAATCTCAATTGATTCTAACTGTAAAGAAATTCTTTTACTTTCAGAAAAATCCTTAAATAGACATAAGCAAAAATGTAATTATTTGCACCTTGGATGCGTCCAGGTTACAATAAAACCTTTAACAAGAGAAGGACTTGACACCTTTATTCTCTTTTGTCTTCTAGATTGTTGAATGACCAATTTTCATGAATCTCTCTTAGGCACAATTGAAACTAGCCTTTGCTGCGGTTCAATTTATTTCAATTGTTTTCCAAACATGACAATCTCTTTACAAAATAAAAACATTTTATATTCTTAATCTTAAATGTAAAACTTTTCAATTTTAATATCAAACCAGGGTCTTACCCTATAGCTTTGATTTATAGAATACAATATAAAGCTATGATTTTAGCTTTTACTTCAAAATCTCTTCAACAAAGAAGAAAAAGAAAAACAGTTATGTTTCTCACAAATCTTTCAAAAGCAAATGTTACTACACCAAAATCAATTTCTTGGGAAGACGTTAATCTACCTAAAAAATGGACTCTTGATAAGGTTTTACCTGTTCAAGATCAAAAACCTTCTTTTATTTCAGAGAGTACTCAATACCCCACGGGTAAGGTAGAAAGATCTTTTAATAGAACGAATAGTCAAAGATTTTATAATCCACCGTATCAAGAATCGTCAAGATTCTCTTGTTCTTCTAGACATTCTTAATCCTCAATACCTTCAATTATTTATCTTCAAGGTTTAGAAAACACTCACTACAACAAAAGTGAGCTACGGTAATAGTCACTTGGAAACAGTGCAAAAATTGTTACTTAAAATATATTTTTGCAACATTAAAAAATCGTTGCGTAAAATATGAACTTTATGCAACAAGTTTATTGTAACATTTAATTAACCGTTGCAAAAATATATATATATATATCGCAACGATTTAAAAACCATTGCTTAAAATTTAGGACTACAGTAACAATTGTATACAACATTTAAATAAGAGTTACTGTATATAGTTAAAGGCAATAGTTAATAAGTGTTACGATTTTGGTTATGTTTCTGGAAATGGTTTTGGTGTGTTGCCTATTCTAAAAAATAAAGCACAGGCATGGGTGGGTTTTTTCATTTTATTTTCCTCTTTTTTTTTTTTTTTTTTTTTTTTTTTTTAATCCTTCATTATTTTGCTTTTCAGTACCATTTCCATTAACATGCGTACATCTTCCTTCTCTAGCAACTCCAAACCTCCATCCAAATTTCAGACCGCCAACATCTATATTAAAGGCCATGATGATTGGGAGCTCCTCCGATGACAACTACTTCCATCGCAACTCCACTTCTCTTAATTTCTAACCATTCATATCATTTCTTACATTTGGGCTAAAATTTTGGCCGTCAACCAGCGATTCAGAGATTGGGGAAATTCAATCTTGGTTTTTCTGATTCAACCAGTGATTAGGAGATTGAAGAAATTCGTTCCCAAATTTGAAAGCATTTCGGATGCAAATTATAAAACCCCAACTCAAATTGGTACTCCTTCTTTATTCTTGGTTCACTTTGGCACCTCACACAAACCCATATAACCCACTCCTTTTTCTGATATCATTTCGAATGACCCATTAACTTATATACTCATTTAAGGATGCAAAGGCCAAGACGACAATAGCTAAAAAAGGATTTGAACACCTTTCATGCTTTCTGTGAGTATCTTTCTCTACATAGCATTAGCCATTGTGTGTGTTTATTGCTCTAATTAGGATTAGACATATTGCATTAGAGCATGAGTATTTATAGATATATAGGTCATTGGAGTGATTGAACTAGTTAATCTTCTTTTCCTTGCACAAAACACTAAAGAAAGATTTGGTAATTTCTATGCTTATTTTAATTTATGGACGGATGAACCATTCTTTAACTGTTACAAGTGAATTTTTCAACAAAAGAATCATTTTAATCTACTTAAGCCAATTCCAAGTTTAGTTACGTATACATGTACACACTCTGTTAGCAAGGTCTGACTCTAACCCATATCTTTAATTAATTCACATTAATTGTTATCTAGAACCTACTACTTTTTGGTTTCTTACTTAAGAAATACTTGAATTACATTATTTGACCAAGAGTTGATTACTAATTGTATATTGAAATTACCAACCTTGTCCTTTATTTAAGCAGATTAATTCAAATTATAATGAATGGATAGATGAATAAGCTCACCCTTAGCTTCCCATGATATATGAACCACATGATCTTCTTGTAACTTCATTAGTGCTCCATCTTAGTTTTCTATAATTAAGAAGCACAAGTGTTGGTAAGATAACACCTAATTTTGTGTCCATTATATATATAGTCCATACATGGCTTAAATTCCACAGCTATTAGAAATAAGAACTTGTTAATGTAAAATTTATTAACAACCAACCTTCATGCCTTAGTTATGCTATTGTCTATAGCACCATGATACTTTATATGTCTTGCTAGCTATCATTTGGATCAATTTTCATTTCCATATAGTGTCTGGCTCTAAAACTTAGGCAGATTGTGTGATTGTTAACACGAGTGGCTTGCCAAATAATTAGAACTACTTAATGAGGTAGTTAACTTCCATGCTGGATAGCAAACTTTATAAGTTAACATAATTAAGTTATTGCTACATATAATTGTGTTTCAAACTAAATGTAATAGAATAATTAATTCTTGATGAGAGTAGAACACAAAATCATACTTTTGTCACCAAAGGCTTCACTCTAATACTACTTAGTACAATGATTTAGAATTTTGATGATGATAATGCTAATAATAATTATGCATCTAATTTGTAACTCTCATGATCATCATTATTAGTTAATTTCTACAGGTGAAGCTAGTATCTAAATACAAAGGTGTCCTTCACAAAGTGTTACCCCAAGCACAACAGGTATATTATCCTTACTTTACTGCTCATACGCTTTAGTTATTCTGATTACTTGATACCTTGACACATTGCTTATGATTCATTTATTACCAGTCATTTCTTGCCATTAGTGAATCTTCTTATTGGTGTGTGATTTAAATCTACACCGTATGCCAAGAAATTTAACTTGGCTTTGGTTTTTGAGTAGTTGTTTCCAAAATCTATTCCTAGTTTCCTATCCTACTTTATGATATTACCAACTACTGAATAGTTGCTTCCATTTCATGGTACTTGAAGGATTAACAATCCTTCCTAACTCAGATGTGAGATGTAAGACACTTGTAATGAGCAAATTAAAAGACATAATAAATAACCTCATATGCAAATTAAGGACCAAAAATATTTTCCACTAGGCATTTGTTAACTAAGGAAGTTACATTATGTGTGAAATTAAGAACACATAATCCAATGGCTGCTATTAGCACCACCTTAATAGTTGGCATCTCCGAGACATTCACTAGATTGAAAAGCCAAGGCAAATTAAGCAATTCATTTCTTTAGATTATATCTATTGGGTTGTAGAATAATGCAAAGTCTTTATGACTAAAGTTGTGTTAAGGGTCTCATTGTGTGCCAAATCCTTTTAAGAGTCAATACTATTAATGCACATTGCATATGGGTGTTGCACAATCTGTCAGTTCATGAGACAAGACCTTTGCATTTCTTAATCATGAATAAATATATTTTCTTTCAATGTAGCTTTTCCTTTCTTTACCTTTTCATTGCTCATCATACTTATTTCATTAATGATTCAATTGTCTACCTAGACAAAATGGGTGCTAATGATATAATTGATAGATACTTAACATTAGTTATTTCAATTATGTAGGGGATCAACTATCAGTGGTTCTATATATTGATTAATAGTTGTTGCTCATTCTAGTTAAAAAAAATTCTTCTAAAAGTATGGTTTTTGGTCAAGGTGGCTCTTATTCCATACATCACAGCAGGTTTTCACTCGTCATTCATTCTTTATTGACTCAAGAAGGCATTTGTTTCCTTCTGAAGCCAGACATCAAATGTAAAAATACCTCATATTTTATGAATTTCTTTTTTAAATATGATATGATTTCAAGAATAAATATAACTTCCTATACTATAGACAAGCAAATTTAGTTTAAAGTATCACTACAATTAGAAAGATGAAACCATATTGATTTCTACATATCAGGAAAAAAGGTTAAAAGAAAGTAAGAGGCTACAAAAGCCTCATTTTACTCTATATAAATAGAGCAACTTCCTTTAAGCTGATTTATGAATCTATACTTTAAATAAATTAGCTGACATATAACATTTCTAAATGTTTGTTACATACATAATTTATTTCAAAACCATTAGGTAATTTAACCCACATAGTTAGCAAAATTATTTCACTTCATGATTGGATGTGATCACCATTTCTAGAAATCAATTTTACATAAGTAGCCATGAGAATGAGAAATAAGGAGGATGAATTGAAAATTATGAGAGAAGAAAGAAAAAAAAGCTTCACATGAATGGTAATAGAATTTAGATTGATCTGATAACACAAGTTTTAAATAAGTCTTTTTTTTTCTTATAACAAAGTATAAACTTAGTTTGCAATTTTATTGTAGCAACAATAATAGAATTGGGTAGAATATGAGTTATCTGCGATTCAATGAATATTCTATGGTTCACATCTCTTGAAATCTTCTTTACCTTAGTCTTTTTTAATTAATTTTAGTTTTTTTAATTAATTATACTAACAGATACAAATTATGACTATGGATAAGAGTTTGGTACATAAGCCAAGTGCAAGTACTAAATATATTAGTGGTGTTAAGTAATTCTTGGAGTTTTCTTTTTCTAATTCAGCTGAAGATGGACAAATTCTTTGTCCATGTGTAAAATGCTATAATTTTTATTCAGGTGATAGGGTGGAAGTTTTTGATCATTTGATATGCAAGGGTTTTAAGAAAAGGTATATTGAGTGGGTTTTTCATGGAGAAGGATCATCACATTATAAGATGGATGTTGATGATGATGACAAAGTTGGATGGAATAATTATGATGATATAGATGGATTGTTGCATGACACTTTTAGAAATGTAGCTGATGGCTTTACATCTATTAGAGGGGATGTGATTAGATAAGGGCCAAATGAGGATGCGAAGAAGTTTTACAATCTGATTGAGGAGGCTAACCAAGAGTTATATCTAGGTTGTAAGACATTTTCAACACTTTCATTCATCATTAGATTGTACTATACAAAGTGTAGTTATGGATGGAGCAACATTTCAGTGACTATTCTCTTAGAACTTTTAAAAGGGGCAATGCCCCATCTCAACATCCCTAATTCCTTCAATAAAATGAAGACTATGATCAGTGATCTAGGTTTGGACTATAAAAAAATTGATGTGTGCCCCAAAGATTGCATACTTTACTGGAAAAAGAACAAAGAAAAAAATGAATGCCCTGTTTTTGGAACCTCAAGGTGGAAATTGAATAGTGGCATGCAAGAAAGTGGTGAGATGGAAGAATCTATGAAAGCTAAAGAAATTCCAACTAAGATTCTTAGACATTTTCCTCTTATACCGAGACTTCAGAGGTTGTATTTATGTTCAAAAACAGTAGCTTCAATGAGATGGCATGCAGAAGAACGTCTCAAAGATGGAAAATTGAGGCATCCTGGCGATGCACAAGCTTGGAAAGATTTTGATAATTTTCACCCTGATTTTGCAATAGACTTTCGTAACATAAGACTTGGGTTGGCTAGTGATGGTTTCAACTCTTTTAGGACCATGAGCATTTCAAATAGTACATGGCCAGTGGTCTTAATGCTATACAATTTGCCTCCATGGATATGCATGAAGCCAGAGTATTTTATGCTATCATTGCTTATTCCTAAACCTGCCTCTCCTGGAAATGATATCGACATTTATCTACAACCATTACTTGAGGAGTTGAAAGAATTATGGAATGTTGGGGTGGAAACATATGATTCATCAACCAATCAAACATTTTCTATGCGAGCAGCCTTAATGTTGACCATTAGTGACTTTCCTGGATATGCAATGTTGTATGGATGGAGCATTAAAGGAAAGTTAGCTTGTCCATGTTGCAATTATGACACTCATTCTAAATACTCAAAGCATAGTCACAAGATGTGCTATCTAGATCACCATGTGTTTCTAGAGAATAATCATCCATGGAGGTATGACAGAAGGTCATTCAATGGATATACTAAATTTCGTGGTCTATTACCTTAATATCAGGATCAATGATGTTGGAACAATTAAAAAACTTTAAACATGTGTTTGGAAAGAGGGATACGAAAAAGAAGAAGAGAGATGATAACAGCCCATGGAGAAAGAAGTCTATCTTTTTTGAGCTACCATATTGGAAGCATAATACTTGTCATCATAAGCTTGATGCGATGAATATTGAGAAAAACATATGTGATAATGTGCTCGGTACATTGCTAGATATTCTTGGTAAGATAAAGGACCATACAAATGCTTATTTTGATTTACAGGATATGGGCATAAGAAAGGATCGTCATCCAATTGAGTTTAATTATGGCAATCAAAACAGTGTTTGCCAAAGCATGCTACTCATTGTCACGTGAAGAGAAAATTATTTTTCTTAATGTCTTAAAGGGAGCAAAATTGCCAGATGGTAGTGCTTCAAATATTTCCCAGTGCGTGCATCTTGAAGATAAAAAAATATATGGTTATAAGAGCCACGATGCTCATTCCATGTTGCATTATTTATTGCAAGTTGCAGTTAAAGCAACATTGCCTAGACATGTTGCTATTGCATTGATCAGACTAGGTGACTTCTTTCGGGGCTTATGTAGCAAAGTTCTTGAAATTAAGGATTTAGAGCGTTTGCAATTAGAAATTTCAGAAACTTTATGTCAGTTAGAGAAGAGTTTCTTACCTAGTTTCTTTGACATAATGGTACATTTGCCTATTCATCTAGTCAATGAGGTTAGGCTTAGTGGACCTGTACAATTCTAGTGGATGTATCCGGTAAAAAGATACTTATGTAAGTTGAAATCTTATATTCGCAATAGGATTCGTCCAAAAGGATCCATAGCTGAAGGATACATAGCTGAAGAATGTATGACTTTATGTTCAAGATACTTGCATGACGGTGTTGAGTTGAGGATCAATAAGTTATCTAGGAATTCTGATGGTGAAAGTGCATATGAAGGAATTCCTTCATTATTTCCAAATGTTGGACATCCTATTGGAGGGAATAAAAAGAAAAGACGAAAGTCATTTACATTCGATATTGTTTCATGGACTCAAGCCCATCGTTATGTCTTATTCAATTGTGATGATATGAAAGAGTACATATGGTAACAAAAATAAGAAATTTTATATACTTTTAATTTTGTTCCTTACTTAAAGCATATTATTAACCTATATCATTACTACTGTAAATGCAGTGAACATGAAAGTTTAATCAATAATCACCAAAGAAGAAGAAAATGGGATAAAGCTCAAGATCATAGCCATGATTTTATCGAATGGTTTGACACTCGAGTCAGCCATCAAAATGTCCCCAGTTGAATTGAAGCTCTAGCCAAAGGTCCAAACTTTGTTGCAAAAAAATTTACAGGATATGTGATTAAAGGGTATAGGTTTCACACTATTAGACGTGATAGTAGATGTAAAACACAAAATAGTGGTGTTACTTTAACTGCAATGGCTCCAAGTTTTGCAACCTCTAGGGATGATAATCCAATGTTTAGAGATGTTACTTACTATAGAGCTATAAAACAAATAATTAAGCTAGATTACTATAGTCACTTTAAGATCGTAGTATTTAGATGCCATTGGTATGAAGCGAAAGATGACAATTTTGGTTCTATACATGTTAACTTCAAGAAAAATTGTTATTCTAATGATCCATTTGTGTTGCCTTCTCAAGTGCATCAATGCTTTTATGTTCAAGACCCTCTTAATCTAGATTGGCATTATGTTATGAAGAAAATCCCGAGAGACTTGTTTGATATTAAAGGTCAGCTCGATTCAACTACTGAAGAATCAAGTTTGAATGAGCCTATGCATTCTGGGCCAGAGCATACTATAGCTATTGATAATACAAATATTGACTGGTGCATAGAAGATATTCCTGTAACTATCATTGACCAACCTCTGCGTCAGCTTGATGCTCAATCAACCAATGACAACAATGATGAAGATAGTGATATTGATGATATAGATTGGGATTTTATGAATTAAATTTTGCAAATTGTAAAACTTCATTCCTTTAATGGATTAGATGATTATTATAACTAGCATTATTAGTTTTCTCTTGATGATAAGAGTGTGATATGAACTGAAGAGTTATTGCTTATTTTTTATTTTTCTTTTCTCAGCAAATTTTTCTTCCTGCGGATTCAAAAAGTTGGAGATCATACCTTTGTAGCATTTTTCTAGCAATATCTTTATTTTTGTGTAGTCATTTTTGTTGGGATTGCCTACCTAGCTAGCACCTGATTGCTAAAAGGTACATATCTATCCTAACCCTTTCTTGCAAGTTGATATTGTTTATGGACACAAGCTCATATGTACTTTAAAACTGCACCAACAACCTAAACCTATATTACACAAACTACAATTCAGAATAGGGTGTGAAGCAACATATGTTTGCCTTTTTTCTTTTTTTTTTCCTTTATAAATATATAAACTTAAAAGGGTTAATATATTTCTATCTTGTCTAATGCATCTATAACTAGCTTTTAGGTTAGGGAAATGCAAATAGATGATGATGGGAATAAGAGGAGGTGCTTAGGTGATACTTTATGGATTAAATATGTGCAACTGTGTAAGGAAATACTTTGTTGTATTAATCTTTATCAACTTCCACACTTTTAATACTCGATTGTATTAATCTTTATCATCTACAGTACCTTGTTGTATTAAATATGTTATTCAATCTAGACATAAGTCAATTTGTACTAATGCTCTTATTTTTGTTTCAAATACAGGAGTTCAATTAAACAAAGAAAAGAAAAGATGAAAAAGGAAGCAAATCCTTCTAAAAAGGAGACAAGTCAAGCTAAAGAAAACCCTTCAAAGAATACTTCTAATCTTAGGAAAAAAGGAGTTGTATACAAGCTACCTTATACAAGCAAGGTGACAGGAGATTATCTTAAATATTTGCAACAAAGAAGAAATTTATGCCAAGCTAACAATTAGCCTAAAGGAAGTTCCAGTCAGCCTAAAGTAAGCTCCAGTTAACCTAAAGGAAGCTCTAATCAACCTAAAGAAAATCGAAGGCAGACTTAAGGAAACATTATTGAATCAAGACACCTGACAAGCTAGCATTAAAATATTTCAACTCATGCACCAAAAGAGAATACTCAAGCAACAAATAGTCCCAAGAAAAAGAGCAAACATAAGCCCTTGTGTCCACATATGCCAATTTCAAGTTTTCTTGGTGAGAATGGGGATAACCAACACTTAAAAGAGAACAATGACATTCAAACTGATTTCTCATCCCAAAGAAATACAGGCCAACAACAATATTCAAAGGAACAGCAACCTTTATTCAAAGTGCAAGTCAGCCATCAAATAAAAGAAACAATCAGCAAACTCAATCTCATAATGACCAACGAGATACATCTAAAAGCCAAAATGAGATACAAGAGTTGCGACAAGAAATGAGTACTTCACAGGGAGTGGAAATCAAGTCAGAAGGTATTTTTCCTTGTGATGTATTTCTTTTCTCAGATTTGTTATCTTCTAATATTTGTTTTCTTTCTTTGCAATAGAGAGCATCAAGAAAAAAAGTAGAGGGATTACAAGATGTGAAGCTATCCATGCATGAGAAATGGATGACCACAAAATAGTTTGCACTAATGAATATGGTCAACCAATTGGACCTGATGATAAGACATTGAATGAACTTAGCTATTTCTTAGGAACTTTAGCTAGGAATCATCGACATTGTCCATTGATTTACACTGGCTGGAAAGTGGTACCTTATAGCATAAAGAAAGCAATGTGGGACTATACTAATATAAGAATGATTTATATTTAGAACAAATGTATCTAAGATATTATCTCATTCCACTATGATTAATAAGAAAATATTTTTGCAGACTAAGTTCATTCTCCCTCCTGAGGCTATGGATTGGGTGTTATTGTCTATGAGAGAAAGTTAGAGAGTCTACAAGTGCAGGATAAAGAAGGTACATTTCAAACAGTACCAAAATAGTACAGAAAGAAGGAAAAATCGACCAAAACTTATAGGACAATCACTTCAAGACACTTTTTAGCTATTGAAGTCAACCTAAAGTGAAGGTATAACATGAATGCACTTATAATACTAACTAGTTAATGCTTTAGTTTAGATTTATAAAAATGTTAGTTCTATTAATATCTTTGATTATATAGGAAATTAGTGAAATAAATTCACAAAATCGAGGCAAGTTAATGGACATGCATCATGTTGGCCTAAGAAGTTTTGCAAGAATACGTGAAAATTTAGTATGTTAATGCTATTAATAATTTAGTGATGTTTCTTAACTTGAGAAGGCAATGTGTTATTTTCCATTGTCTATTTCTCATTATGTAATTTGGAATGAACTGCATGTTTATAAGAATATGATAAAGTTGATGAATGTTAAAAATCATCTTTGATGTTTGTAATAACTTGTAAGTATAAGAATGTTAGAAATCAACTTCCAACTGAATCAATAACTTGTAACAACTCATGCATAGCTTCCAATTGATAATGAAATTTTTTATTTTAATTTTTCCACAACGATCATAGACGGAGAATCATGAAGATCCAACACAGGTAGAGATGTTTACTAAAACTCATCAAAGCAAGAAGGGGAAAAATAGATCCTCATACAAGCGATAAAATTGTAAGCATTTAACTTAAACATCTTGCTCATTAATTAGATATTATATCACTAAGTACTTATAATATCCTCATAGAACATAACCATTGATTGATATGGACAATGATCTTTTTTTTTTGTTTTTGGTAGTCCTAACTTAAAAACTCCATCGATAACCCAAATGAAAGTAATAGCAATGTTTTTGCTGCTTTATTTGGAAAAAAGAAACCTGGGAGAGTGCATTGTTATGGAAAGAACATTACTCCATCATCACTAAAAAAGAAAAATTGATTTAGAGGCCATTCAAAAGTCTCATGATGAAAAGATTTGATCATTAGAACAAGAGATGCATAGGAATCAAGAAGAAATGAATAACAATCCTAATTTGGTTATAAGTCAAGATTTATTTGCACCATTGTTAGCATCTTCTCCATTTGATGCTACTAGTGCACTTGATGGAACTTTACGACACATGTG
The DNA here is from genome assembly GCA_029379385.1 of Quillaja saponaria. Taxonomy (NCBI): domain Eukaryota; kingdom Viridiplantae; phylum Streptophyta; class Magnoliopsida; order Fabales; family Quillajaceae; genus Quillaja; species Quillaja saponaria. The sequence goes on along the minus strand of CM055616.1, from coordinate 18,612,581 downwards.
ATCCTCTACATCTACACATGTTCCACTGTTTGATAAGGTGTGTATTTGTTAAATAATTGAAGACATGAACAAAATGGTTTAAAATATATAATTCAAGTAACTTGTTGGCTTCTTGTTAGCCTTAGAAAAGCATATTATAAGTAGTTCACTATGAATCAAATGGTAATGGTATGAATGAATTATAGTAAAATTAAAAAAATAATGATACTTATAATAAGCTTGATGAAATGATGCAAACTCATTCTTTTTCTCTATGATTTCCTTTTCCTTTTTCTTTGTCACATTTTAAATTTACGATTTATAAATGCAGGACCAAGATTTGTGTAGGTGTGGAAATACGTTAGATGATGAAGATGGTGTGGAGATCATGATGTTGAGATGAATGGAAATGACATTGAAATGTCCGGAGATGATGATTTACTATGATATAAGAATATTTTTAGGTATTTTGTTTGTACTAGACAATTGCTTTTTTTATGAACTAACTAAGACTTAGTATTCTTAATTTACTAGAATATATATATATATATGGATTAGTGATTATTAAATTACAGGTTTTACTTTCAAATTATTGGAAAATACAATATTCATTTTTTATTTATAGCTAAAATAAATGTATGGCAAAAAAAAGAAAAGTGTTGCAATTGATTTATATAAAATGATTCTTGCAATGATTCAAAAAACTGTTGCGGAAGAAAATTTTTGCAACGGTTAACAAGTGTTGCAAATGATATATACTGGTGATAAGGCAACGTTATATGGCTAGGAAAACTGTTGCAATATATAATTAGCAATAGTTACAAAAGTATTGCAAATTATAAAATCCGTTGCGATAATATATTTTGTAATGCTTAAACAAGTGTTGCAAAATATAATAAAAACCTTTGCTATAAACGTTGCTATATGGTTTCAAATAAACCGTTGCACTAGTTATATTTTGCAATGGTTATTTAAGTGTTGCGGTAAATGAACAAAAAAACCATTGCATTATATGAAAGGCAATGTAGTTTTAGGCAACGGCTGATATAACTGTTGTTGAATCTTGAAGCAATCGTTTTTCAGTATTTTGCAACAGTTTTCAGCAATTACTAAAATGCAGCTTTGTTGTAGTGACTTCTAGGATTCCTGGAGCGTTATATACCAAGATGATAATAACAATCAATCTGAAAAACCTCATTTTCCTACTTTTTCATCATTAAATGATTATCTGGAGATCAATATAATTCAAATTGTTTTCTAAATTGATAAGGAATCTCTTTGAAAAGATTTTTATCATGAGTAAAACAAAATTTTTAGGACTTGGTTTTTTAAAAATTTACTAGTTCTAAGAGACAAAAATCCAGAATTTTTATTATAATTTTATGTAAACTCATAAAATTTATATTTTGTTTTTTGAATGGTTTGAAGTCAATGCAAAATTAACTGATCTTCAATACCCTTTTTACAACTCAGTCAGTGTTAATAACAAACTTTCCAAACAATAGATAACTAAAAGGATGAAGTTGTTAATTCCACACTTCCTCTTAAAAAATCTCTAAAAATTCTTGCACATAGTGCACAAGGAAAACAGTCTCCTATTCTTGTAACTCCTTTCAAAACCAAAGATTTAAATGAACAAGTTTCTCATAAAGATATTCAATCTCTTTATGAACAAAATAATTATACAAATCTTTTTCTTTAAACCTTAAGAGATCACATCTCCGATTTTAGTCCTTGCCAATCTCCACAAAAGGAGAACTCTGTTTTCTCACCTTATCAAATCCCAACTAAATTTTAGAAAGATTTGAAATCAAAATTTTCAGAATTCTTCTCAACAAGAACTTATTGACAAAATTTCACAACAACTTGCAAAAATTGATAATAATTTGTCCCGGATACTCCCATTTGGAAAAATCTTTCAATTAATAATCTAAGTGATGCTGAATCTACACATTCTGTGAAAAGTTCTCATATAGAACTCAATCCTATACAATCTATAAGTGTGTGTTAACTGTAAAAAATTATATTATCCTAAGGCTTCTGCTTTTAATTTGGTTATTGAAGAAAAATCCCAGATAATCAATAATTCTTTTAATGCAAATAACATCTATGAATAGAATATAGATTACCAATTTGAATATAATGTTTTTAATGTGTTACAACAAATGAATATGATCTGTACTGGTTACCAAATTGCGCATAATTGTTCTAACCATTCAATTATACATGTCTTAATTGCTAGTTTTACTAGTCAATTAAAAGGTTAGTGGGATGAATATCATTCATCTCACTAAAGAAGAAAAAAGCCTCATAAGCTTCGCTGTCAAAACTGATACGAATGAAAACCAATTTTAACCAATGAAGGTGAAGAAATCCCTGATGTCACAAAACACTTTATAAGAGACCCTTTCATTTGGAAGGATAAGCCTGCTGAACTTCTCTCCAATTTGAAATGTCGTACCAAATCTAACTTTAGGTGGTAAAAAATAAGTTCTTTACCAGAATTTTAGGTTTGACAACAATCAACCCTTCTAGAAAGAAAATTTTCTAGTTGGTATTCCTCGTTCTTTAGGAGACAAAGTTAAAAAAAAAATTCATAACATTAACAATGGGATTATTTCATATGAACAATTAACTTATGAATAACTTTGTACCTATATGTAGAAAGTTACATTAAAAATCTGTCAAGATGATAAAATTCAAAAACAATTAGCAAAAGAAAGATCCCTAAACCGAAAAGATTTAAGAAGTTTTTGTACTCAATATAGATTTGATTGCCCTCCCAATTCTTTTAAACCCAAAAAGAAAACTATCTCTGAATCTCCCAGAATTTATGAAAAATCTTCAAAAAATAAAGCTGGTAAAAGAATACATAAACACAAAAGGGCTCCTCAATATTTTCAAAATAAAAATAAACCCCCTGTTGTTTGTTTCAAATGTTAAACCAGGTCATATTACAAAATACTGTCCAAGAAAAATCAAACTTTTAAATGTCAATGAAGGTCTTATTGCCAAGCTTAATTGTCTTCTAATTGAAGATTCATCTAATAGCGAGGTTCCACCTTACTCTGATAATGAAGAAGTTAATCAAATCGAAAATGATGAAGTTTCCTCATAAACCTCTTACCAAACTCTTAAATGTAATGTCCTCACAAAGAAACAAGATATTCTCTTTGAAGTCATTATAAGTCTTCCTGATGATGAAGACAAGAAACACTTATTACCCAGGAAAAACCTAGTAAATCTCCTCTTAATTTACCCATAACCACCAACTCCTTCAATCTAAAAGATGTTTTATACCAATTTAATTCTGAAAAAACACAACTGGTCACTCTTTAAGATCTCTAACATGAAGTGTCAAACTTAAAAGCTGAAGTTAAAAATCTTAAACTTCAACAAGAAGACAACCTTTAGGCAATCAAGAATCTCCAAAAAGGAAAGACAAAAGCATCTTCAAGGAAATCTTTTGCATCCTCTTTGGATAATAATATAGTTGATTTTTCTGAAGAAAATTTTCTCAATCTTATTACTCGAGTTTCTTATCAAAAATGGCACATTCTAATCAAATTTATTATTGGAAAATCTTTTATCCTTGCAATTGTAGCATTATTTGACACTGGAGCAAACTCTAGTTGCATTTTAGAAGGTCAAGTTCTGACAAAATATTATGAAAAAACCTCTGAAAGATTAATATCTGCCAATGGTTTAGAAATTTTCATCCATTACAAATGTTCTAATGTTATAATTGACAATTCTCCTTTATAAATTTCTACAACCTTTCTTCTTGCAAAAAACATTACGAATCTAGTTATTCTAGGTTAAAATTTTATTCATCAACTTGATCCTTTCTAGGTTGAAAAAAAACAACAAATAAATTTTCTCTCTAATGAAATAGCTTTCAAAAGAATTGAAAATCAACTTAATGACTCTATCATAAAAAACAAAATAAAAAATTTTGAAGAGAAAATACAAAAACAAATTTGTTTTGATCTCCTTAATGCTTTTTGGAAAAGCAAAAATCATATGGTTAATCTTCAATATGAAAAAGATTTTCATGAAAAACAAATTCTTACAAAAGCTCGTCCAATTCAAATGAATCAAGAAATGCTTGAATTTTGTCAAAAAGGAATCAATGATCTTCTTTCAACAAGAATAATTTGTAAGAGCAAGAGTCCTTAGTCTTGTTCTACTTTTTATATCAACAAAAATGCAAAAATTGAGCATGGAACTCCTTGCTTTGTTATCAATTATAAACCTTTCAATCAAGCTCTCCAATGGATTATGTATCCTATTCCTAATAAAAAAGATATTCTCAATTGTTTATATTCTTCAAAACTATTTTCAAAATTTGATTTGAAATCAGGTTTCTGACATATTCAAATTAAAAAAGCTGACAAATACAAAACTACATTCATTGTACCTTTTGGTCACCATGAATGGAATGTCATGCCTTTTGGCTTAAAAAAATACTTTTTTTTTTAATTTCAATGAATAATGAATGACAATTTTTATTCTTATACAAAATTTATCATTGTCTATATTGATGATATTTTAATCTTTTCTTAAAGTATAAATGAACATTTCAAATATCTCAATATTTTCTTTGATATAAAAAAAAAATGGCTTAGTTAGTCTCTAGAACTAAGTTCAGTCTCTTTCAAATAACAATCAGGTTTCTTGGTCATAATATTCACCATTGAACTATCACTCTAATTGATCAAGTTATTCACTTTGATAATAAGTTCTCTGATCATGTTATTGACTAAACCCAGTTACAAAGATTTCTTGGATGTCTCAACTATGTTTCTGATTTCATCCCAGGAGTTAGTAACTTAATCAAACTTTTACATGACAAACTAAAGGCTAATCCTCCTCCTTAGTATGACATTCATACCAATACCGTTAAGCAAATTAAGTTGATAGTCAAACATCTCCCATGTTTGTATCTTCCTGATTCTTAGGCTTTCTAAATTGTAGAAACTAATACTTCAAACATAGGTTATGGTGGCATTCTCAAACAATCATTGCATATGCATCAAAGCATTGAAATTTTGTACAACAAAATTATTCTACTATCAAAAAAGGAATTTTAGCAATTGTTTTGTACATTTTTAAATTTCAAAGTGATTTACTTAATCAAAAATTTCTAGTCAAAGTCTAAAAAAGATGTTTTACAAAAAATTGTAAAAAATCTTGTCTCAAAACAAATTTTTGTTAGATAGCAAGCAATTTTATCTATCTTTGATTTTGACATTGAGTATATCAAATGAAGCTCCAATTCTATACCAGACTCTATTACCAGTGAATTTTTACAGGGAAAATAGAAAAATTCCTAAAACAAAAAAAAGAAAAAAAAGGAGGATGATCCTCCAAAAACTTAAATTTCCTAAAAAGAGGAACCCTTTAGCTCCTCAACAAAAATTACCCAAAAACAATCTAAGGAATCTTATGCATTCCTAATAGAAACCCTTTTAGCAATTCAATCCCAAATTCAAATAGATAAAGCCCTTACCCTCACAAAACAGACTTGGGCTGACTTAGTTAAAGAAGAACAATCTAGGATTATTACCCATTCTCCCAAAGATTGTATCACTTTTCATCCGCAAGAAATTTAGCAAGCTATCTCTAAGCTAGTTCAATCGATCACGATAGTCCCTCAGGTAAGATTCACGTTTCTCAAACTCCTCCAATCTCTTCTTAAAAAACTAAATCATTTTATGTCCCCATTGACATACCCCAAACTATTATTAAAATGGAACTTGAATTTGGGAATGATTTTTCCTAAATGATTCATTAAAAAAAATTTCCTTCAAATTAGCATTTCCTGCCCACCATTATTTCAAAAACCCAGAAGTATTATGAATTTATTTTGCTTAATAGTGATTTTTTTGCTATCAAACATTATGAATAAAAAACAAATGCTAATTTTATAATGCATTCAACCTTCCAAATACTGAGAGTTCTCAGTCTTTCTGACTGGATGCCTCCTTTATCTAAACCCTGCAAATTTTTTCAACTTTTTGATCCAATTTCTTACAACTACCGGGATTATCAGGATGCCTAGTTCCATACTTTTATTTTCAAAACAAAAATTATATGCATTCTTTGCTTATCTATTTCAAGAACAATGTCTAATATAAATTTCTTCATTGGTTCAACCAGTGGTGGAATTTACATGGCCCTTATACAAAGATCCTCTTTGTTGATGTTTATGAAGGGTTATTTTATTTTAGCAAACATTTTAGCATTGAAGATCACAATCCAATTTTGTTACACTTCTTCTCGAAGTTTGCCTTAGCATGGGTCTATGCTTGGCAGTGTAAGTATCCAAAAGATTATCAAAAGAACAAAGATTCTCTGAATATTTGGCCTGTCCTCTTTAGATAAGGCTCTACAAAATGGTGGTCAAAGTTCAATGCTTCAAAATCCATGGCCCCGACTATTAGACAATAGTTCCAAAAGAAACCTAAGTTTCTTATGAAGGCTTTTCTAGAAGAAACTTAATTTTTACACCATAAATTCTAGATTTTTGTAAAACTTGCTTCCAATTGAAACAAACAACAATATCTCTAGCATCTCTGAGAAATAATTCAACTATTATTAGAAGATGAAGATATTTCTACAGTACAAAAACTTGAAAAAAGATCAATATCCAGTTCATTTTCTAAAGCCTCGGGGAATGATTCAAATGATTTTGCATGATCCAATGAAGATTATTGTTATGGCATCAATCTTGCTAATGACTAGAATAGTTCAAAAATTTACTATTCTATCGGCAGAACACTAGCAATTTACTGTAGCAGATGCGACAAGTTACTATTATTATGTGGAGGCCTATAGCAGTTACTATCGTAAATAGTAGTTTTCAAAAAAATTATATTTATAGAGAGTTGTTTTCTCATTCCATTTCAGACTTAGTTTGAGCTTGTTTATAGTTTGAGAGAAATCTCCGTAGGTAACCCCTGGAGCTTTCTTTACTTACTCATTTGTAGTTTCAAACAATCAATATTATTTCAATGACAAATTTACTTGCATCTTGCATCTCCTTTCCCCTAACTTAGCGTGCGGACTACCACCACTTCGCCTTCCCCTTTACTTACAATCTTTACTTTGTTAGGAAAAATTATAATTTTGCTGGTAATAAGTTTATGAAATAGCCTTATTACATGTTCTTTTTATTCATATTATTTGCTATGTTATTGAGTTTTAGTTTGATTGTTGCTTAGTTAAGTCATTTATTTTAAGCTGTTGAGTTCTACTTAAGTATGCTTAGGATTTAGCCTTTAATTAGGAATTCCAATGATTCTTAACTTAGTTTGTGTGTTTTGAAGGTTTAATACTTAAAGGAAACCCCTTTGAAGTCAAACAAGGATTTCCTAATCGTCGAGTGCCATAACTGCGAAAAAGAAGAAACAAAGCGCTTAAAATTATACAAAACACCATCCAGGTAAAGAGAATTGGCGCCTAAGCACCAGGAAGCTGGTGTTGTGGTGCCCAAGACAGTGGCAGCCAATGCCTAGGCACCAAAAAGCTGTAGCCTCAATGCCTAATAGTGATCTTGCATTTCAATTTTCACTGCTGAGGCACTAGAACTTCTGTGCTGGGGCGCTGGATATCATCCTAGTCCGAATTGACTTTTTTGTTTTAGGGTATTAAAGCATATTTAAAGAGGTTTATGTTGGGGAATCAAAACACACAATTGAGTTAGGTATTTCTAGAGATATAGAGTTGATTGAGAGTGCTTAGAGCTAAAGAAGCAAGGGATTTTGAAGAGCTTGGAGACCGACATCTTCCTAGTTTTCTCTATTTCCTTCTTTTCTTTTAGTTTCTTTGCATGTTTTTCATGATTTACTTAGCTATAGTCATGTTTACATCTAGTAGCATGAACTAATTCCTTTTTTCTAGGATTATGATGGAACTCATATCTAGTTTGATTTAATTTTATCTATGGATTGCTTAGGGTTTGATATTATTATTATTTATGTCATTCTATGTTCATTGCCTCTAATTTCTTGATCACCAATTAGATAGATTTGGTAACTTAAAAGAACCTTGACGAAGAAAATCTAGCTTTAGCCCTGAATAATATAGGATTGACATATACCTAGATATCTTGTGTAACCAAATTAGGTTTATTCTTAATGAACCTTGTTTAATTCAATTCTCATAGACATATAGTGAATTGATTAACTAAGGTATGAAATATAAGCAATTCGAAAGATATTTATAATTAACTTGGAACCCAAGGTTAATAATATAATATCATAAGTAAGCAAGTCCTTATATCTCTCCCTGCTTCATACAATGATTAAGAGTCAAAATGTACAAAGGAGGTGATGTAATTCCTCATCTTTGCAATCTTGGCCAATGGAAATAACTTTGTTAAAAATTTATGAGCTATGTCTTCCCAAATGGGAATAGATCCAACCAGGAGTGAGTTCAACTAACTCTTTGCCTTATCCAAGAGCATCAACCTTATTGCTTCATCTAATACACCCTATTATGCTTGAAAGTGTCGCAACTTTTCAGAAAATTCTCAATGTGAGAATTTAAGTCATCAATCTTGATAATTGCTAACTTGATGAGGTATTCAAATGCTTTATTAAATGCCATGCACGAGTGGGATAACATACTCCCATAAAGGCTTAAGTTCATATTGTTCAACCATTACTATAAAGTGAGATGAAGCTTGAGAATCATCTTTTCGAAGTCTTTGAAAGGTTCTTTCAATCTGAGGATAAAAAAGGTACAAGTTCTAAGTTTCGAGCTCTTTGCATACAATGACCAATCATCTATAAATAAAGAAAAATAAAATTTGAATTAAGACTAGGAGTGCTTAGTATTAATATTAAGAAAAATAAGTAAAATAATTCTCTAGCAACGAAACCAAAAACTAGTTGATTTTAACCATGCAAATGCATGTATCATATCAAGTAATATAATGATAAATAGAGTGTCGATCCCATGTGGAAATATCACTAATAATTTTTCTAAATATTAAAATTAGAATGACCTAATCTTATTCAAACAACCAAATTGGTTTTGTAAGCTATGATTTTAAACTAAGTCAACTAAATTAATTTTTAAATTTTGAATATTAAAACCTTGATTCAAAGTATCCCTCAACACTTCACTTGAATCTCCTTTACTCTCTCTTAGATTATGTAATGCATTAAGTTATAAACCTAGAGTTCTAAATTAGTTATAATCATCTCCAATGTTCTTATAATATTATCCTTCTCAACAAATACACAATATTCATATGAGAAATAGAATAAGAAAGGATTCATTAAGTTTAGAGTCTAAATTGGTTACATATGACATGAGAGTATACTCTTATTTGACATGTAAGTCAAATTACTCAATTATATGAATAATTCAATTATATTCCAGTTTATCTATGGCTAACCCTAAATTCCGTTTTCCAAGTTTATTTAGGATTTTGAATAAATCTAATTGGTGATTAATCAACTAGAAGTATAAAGAACAAGATGAAAACAAAAAAAACCCCAAAAACCATTAACATAAATAATTAAAAGCAAAGAGTTTTCAACCTACATGTTGAGTTCAATTGTAACTCTAGAAAAGTAAACTACTTTATACTAACTAATGAAAACAATACATAATTTTCATTACAAGAGAATTCAGAAAATTAGAAGTTGACACGGCTTTAGGTCTTCAAAAACTCCTTAAAATCTTTGTACTTGCTTACTCTGATATATGTTCTTAATTCCCAGCCTTTACACATTTTTATAATCCCTTTTTCTCTTATTTCAAATCGACTAGAATTTCAACTTATCATAGGAGTGTCGCAGCGTCAACTTTTCCATTATAATGGCACTAGTTCCTCGAATAGGGCATCACGTGCTGGACTTATGGCACTACAATGCCATGCTCTCTATCTTTTGGCTTGACAACTCGTCTTTCAGTGTTGTGACGCCAACTTTCCACTGTTGCATTAACAAGTTCTCAAGTGAAAGGAGGTTTTTTGATGCAATTATAGCACTGCGACATAAATATATCCTGCGTTGTGGCTCTGGCTTTGAACTTTTCCACATTCTTTATGCTTTAGCAAGTCACTACATCGAAGACATACAAAACAAAATAAATAACTAAAAAATAGATGAAACTACTCGAAAATTGAGCAAAAACCACTAAAAAATAAAATCATAAAACAAACCAAAAGCCATTAACTTTCACTTCTAAACTCAAGAATTTAGCCAACTTTAATACTCAAAAGGTACTAAAATAACTTTCTTTGATAGTTATCATGTGGTCCATAATCACCTCTATTCTAAATATTCAAATTGTGATACATTCATAATGCCAACTAATAATAGTTTGATTGTTGATCCATAAATGAATCAACATATCGTTTAAATTAAAACCCATTAACTACTTAAAAGAATATAATCTAAGCAATTCATTTAAAATCTCATTTATTGTACAAAATTCCTAAAATACCTTTATTTTGGAAAATGGGCCATTGCTGTCTAGGTTGCCTATCTTGTAATGTTGGGAATTAGAAGTCATGCATCCTATGCACGTGCATCAAAATATAAAAATAATTGTCAAATCAAGAATATAGGTGAATCAAATAATTATAGATCAAAAGGTAGAGATTCATAATAACCTCTAAAAATTTTCTCGATGCAGCTAGTTTGACTGGTTAAAAGGGATGCTTAGAGTTCTTTCACAAATCTGTTAGTAATAGTGTCCAAGAGTCAATCCATGTTTGGTTGTAATGACACTTTATTTATATTTAATGCATGTAATAATATTTACTAGGCATTCTTTAATGTATTGTTTAAATGAGATTTAGTACAAGGATACATAAAATTCGTAGAATAAATACCATGTATGCATAATTAATATATAAATTCCTAGTCAATGAATCATCAAGAATAGGGATATTGATGATTCTTCAAGACTAGCATATGTTGAGTCATTCTCTTGTAAAGAGAGTAGTGATCTCATAAACTACAAGTATGATCTGAAACAAATATATGAGGCTTGTTAGTTGAATAAGTACACTGAATTTTTGCAACCATGTAGAGTCTTTACTTACATGTCAATGGAAGTTCTAAAAATGTTGGTTGTGTAAGCGATCCTTTGACTTTAGATCATCTTATTCCTTATATGTGAATCTTTATGTTTTGATATCATTCATCTTTTCCTATAATAAGGATAATATATGGGTGATTATTCGACATATAGTGAAGCATATGAAAGTAAATGAATGATAGACAAAGAATTCATCATCCTCAGTAAAAGGGTGAACATCTCATAGCCTTTTAAGACAAGTATGTCTTTTTTCTGGTAATTTTTGCAAAGTAAAAAAGATTTAAGAAAATTATTTTCATGAATCTCTTTGAGGAACAAAACATAAACATGGTTTCAAGTACTAATAGATTTAGACAAAGATACGGTTGGCATTAGAATCCATGCTTTATGTCTAACTTGGGATATGATTGATGAAATGATTGAAATTACAAGGTAACTAAACACTAAAAAAATTTGATCAATAATCTTAACTTTGCTTTTACTTGGGTGGTCATGATACATTGCTCGATATATTATAATAATGGTTAGGATTTAATTAAAAACAACTATCCTTACCATCGTTAAGGCTGTTATGTTTTTAAGGCTATGCATAGGTATTAATTAAAATTGATTAAATGACAAGAAAATTTCAACCTATGGACCTAGGAATTTACATGAGATATGATAGATAGTTATTCAATTATTTAGGATTGTTTTGATTTGTTGAGTCCTTTCTAAAATCAAAATAAAATTAAATAATATCCTAGATGATATCATGAGATGATATTACAAATCTAATTGAGAGGGTCACTATATTTGATAAAATAGTGGGAGTAACCAAATTAAACAAAAACCATTTAAATTGATAAATGCATTGAATAAATATTAAACACGTGCTTTCTATCTTTATATCTAGGTTTTTAAAATTAAGAACAATTTGTCACTTGAATCAATATTAGAATCCAACAAGTAGACTAGCTCTAATTGTTTGGACTAGTACACAATCTCAAAATTGTTAAGAGAAGAAAAGATTTCATATGTCTTAAAAGGAGACATCCCTCAGGCTCCGGTCGAAGTTTTGTTGATTATAAGGAATTTGATTTTAATAATCATCACAAGCACCTCAGACAAGTTAATTGTATTGTTCTTGTTGTTTCTAAGAACATTATTTTCGTTTCTTGTTTAGACATGAAAGGTTTCACATTTGTAATAAAGGAAAATATGTTTTCCTTCTCTTTAATGGAGTTTATTATGGATGTAGTGTTTTGAACAATGGATTATATGTTTTAGCATTAACTAACATTATCCTCAACATAAACAGTAAGAAACCTAAATTCGATAGTCTAAAACTGTCATACTTATGGCATTGTAGATTAGGTCACATAAAGGAGGCTAGGATTACTAGATCACTCCAAGGTGGATATTTAGATCCATTTGATTATGAATCAAGAGGTTTTACATGGATGGGTAAAAGAAAGGGTTCTTGCCCATGTTACATGTTGTGCATCTTTTCAAAAAATATGTCTTCTAAGATAGAATTTGAAAGAGAATGGATGAATGAAATGCTATATCCTTCTGTAACTGGTTCAATCATATATGATATGTTATATTCTTGCTCTGATGTATCATATGCTTAAGTGTTACAACCAAATACTAGGATTTTCCAATCGAAGAGCACATCCTTAAGTACAACCAAAAAATGGAAAGTTTTAGGATATGTCAATGGGAGCTTTCAAACAATTATGAATGAATTGTAAATCACAGTCCAAATTCTTATTTAGTTTCAATGGAAGAGCAGCCATTAGCTGGAAAAGTTTCAAGTAGGAAATAATGATAGATTCTATAAACTAATCCTAGCACATAACTGCCTCCGAAATGGCTAAGGAGACTATTTAGATAAAGAAGTTCGTAACTAAACTTAGGCTAATCCTAGATATTGTTAATTCAATAAAGTTATATTGTGATAACAATGAGACTGTTGCACAAGCAAAGGAATCAAGGTCTCACCAGAAATGTAAATATGTACTAAAAAGGTATCACCTAATTATGGAAATCATTAATAAAAGAGATATAAAGATAAAGTACATTCCTATTAATGTAAATGTGGCAGATCCGCTTACAAAGCCCTTGCCATATTGGAAGCACGAACATCACTTTGATATGGTAGGACTTAGATATCATAGTGATTGACTCTAGGCCACGTAGGAGATTGTTAGTATTAGTATTCAAGAGTCAATCATTAGGCTTCTTTTATAATTGTGTTTAAATGAGATTTAGCATAACCATATATAATGCCCTAGAATAAATATTGTGTATGCATAATTATGATGTTGATCATAATCGTGAGATATGACATACATAAAGTATTATTCTAAAAGTATTCCTATTCAATGAATATTCAAGAATATGTATATCAATGATACTTCGAAACTAGCATATATTGTGTCATTCTCTTATAAAGAGAGTAGTGATCTCATAAACTACAAGAATGGTGATGCTGAGGCTAACATATAGGTGCTTGTTAGTTGAAAAAGTACATTAAATTAACCTAATAAGAGAAATTATATGGAGTCTTTACTCACGTGTCGATGGGAGTTCTCAAAGTGTTAGTGGTGTAAGTTATCTTTTGACTTGGATTATTTATTACCTTATATGTGTATCTATGTAGTGAAGTATATGAAGTTAGATTAATGAAAAATAAAGAATTCATCATCCTCAATAAAGAGGACAAATATCCCATGGCTTCTAGAGACAAGTATGTCTTGTTCCGAGAATTTTTGCAAAGTGAAAGAGATTAAGAAAAATGTTTTCTTCAATCTCTTTGAGGAACAAAACATAAACTTGGTTTCAAGTACTAATGGATTTCAACAAAGATAAGGTTGATGCTAGAATCCATGCCCTATGTCTATCTCAAGATATGTATGATGAAAGAATTGAATTACATGATTACCAAGCACTGAAAAGTTTGATCAATGATATTTACTTCGCTTGTACGTGGGTGGTCATGATGCAATGCTGGATGTCAATCTTGATCTATGAATGTAAGTTGGTTGGTGTAGTAAAACCAAAGTTAAAGTAAAAGGGTTTAATTTAATCGTACTTCTTAGGAAGTATCTAATTACATTTATTGCCAACGTATGAGAGAAACTAAGGGTTACATACTTTAATTGACTTAGGTTAAGAACCTAGAATGATAATGAAGTCTTGGAAATAATAGTTAACTTCCAAGAACATAAGGGGAAAAATGTATTTGTTACTTATACATATATGACAAAACTTGTTTTATTAAAAGTCAAGGAAAAGTTTAGTGGGAATCCTAATTGGATTTAGTCTACTAGGAGTTTAAAGGCCCATTAGTAATCATAATAGGATTGTAAATTACTAAAACAGTTTTGGACCTTAGGCCTTGGGATTTAGGTTTAATCAAATCATATGCAAGGAGTCATTATAACTCCTAAACCCTAGTCGTCCCACCTATATATGTAACACTAAGTCGTCCCACCTATATATGTAACACTAAGGGATTTCGGCCAACATGCATATAAGACACTAGTGACATTCGGCCAAGCAAGGGTTAAATGCAAGAAGAAGTTCTTCACAATTTATCCTCCCATAGCTGTGAGCCTTATTGTTGTAGGAAATGAGTTTTTGCTTTTAGAACAATCCTCTATTGACGATTCAACTATGTGGAAGCTAGGATTATCCTAAGGGATAATCAATTTTTTTGAATATTTAATAAAAAAATTAAAGCTTCTAACTGATTAATTGTGTGAAATGTTTAATTAGAGGCTTATTCGTTTAATTAAGAGAATCGTTTGAATATATTACTAATCATTGATCATACTTGTGTTTGATTGAGAGAATCGTTTTGATGATTTGTGGAGGAATCAAAGCATCCATACTAATAAACAATTAAACTTGCTACGTGAGAAAAGCTCCAAGAGGTTTGTTTTAATCTTTAGCTTTCGTTGTATATGTAGTTAATTGAATACCTATGTTCTTAGTTTGGGAAAATTTTAATTCCGCTACGTATTTATGTGATGCATAACCCCTAGATTTCACAATGTCGTCAAAAGTGATACTCCCGATCAAATTACCCTTACATACTTGGAACTTAATAAATTACCTTTTTACCCTAACGTACTTGGAACTTAACTATTAATTCCAAGTATCCATTAATCCTTCTAGATTCTTAACCATAGTCAATTAAAGTGTGTTCCCTCATACATTTGCAAATGTAATTTCTAACACCCCTAGAAAGCTATACACGGTATGTCAAGTATACAACTAGACTTAAGTGTACCATTACAGAAAGTCTACATGGAATTAATTGTGAAAAGGAGTAAAAATGTTATTTTGTGAAATAATAATGCATGAATTTTAAAAAGGTAAGGAATTTTGCATGAGAAATTAACATAGGAACTTAATGGCCTATGAGTTTTGCAAGGAAATAGGGTAAAAAGGTAATTTTATCAAGATATTAGTTTTAGTGAAGGAAATGAATGTATAATATTTTATTGTTTTAAAATGGAAATATATAGTGATTAATATGTAAATAAATATAAGTCTTGAGAAATTGGCAATAAATTGTCAGAAATAGGTATTGATAAAATAATTGAGGATTTAATTCTTTAAGGTTACTAGAGATAATTAGAAATTAATAAATGATATTAGGGATTATTATAGGCTATAAAATATTCTGGAAATGGGTAAAACATGAAATTGTGCATTAAGGATTTAATTGTAAAAATAAAAGGTTTAAAATTAATTGTAGAAACATTTATACCTCATGCATTAAATGCATGAAAATGATTTTGTCTCCTCCAAAACTATGGTCTTAGGTGGTTTATTATGGAGCTTCTTGAAGAAGCTAATGCAATTAACGCAAATTGTTTTTGGTAGCTATGATATTCGGCCATAGTTAAGAAAGATTGAGAGAAAGTGAGGAAAATTTGTATCTTGAGACTTACTTGACCAATCGTGTTGAAATTTGAGTTACAAGTAAATTTTAAGGTGGAGAACTAGATTCTAGCCTTGCATTTAACATCAAGAAATGGGAAGCAAGGATTCCAAGGGGTGTTAAGAGGTATACAACGGTGAGAATTTTCAATTTTTGGTTGATTCTCAATGGATTGAGCTCAAGCTTGGTCTCTAGGCTAATTGAAAGGTGAGGAGCTCATTTCTACATTTGCATGTAACATCAAAGTTTTGGAGTTTGAAGAACTTGAGAAGGCTGAGCGGTATAGGTAAGAATTCTTGTGTGTAGTTAAATGTTTTGGAAGTTCTTCATGATGAGGATTGATTATTTTGATTGTGTATTGAATTATGTGAGAAAATTATGATTGTTGTGAAAATTTTAAAGTGACTGAGAGGTTGATGTAGAGAAATTGGATAAATTTTGTTAATTGATGATCATCTTGGACTCTATAACTATTATGCAATTATGTATTATTGTTGTGTTAATTGAATTGGAAATGACATGAATTTTGATGTGAAAATGTTAGTGTGGCTGAGAGGGTTTAATGGTAGGATTGTATAATTTTGTTATTAATGACAATTTTCTTGAGTTTTCTATAGATTCTATGAATTGGATAGTGTTTGTATATATTTAATTGTGTGGATTTTGAATGGTATGGAATTAATGGATGAATTTTGGGTAGGGAATTTAGAGTAGTTGAGAGGTGCAAGTGTGGTTCCTTGGAACTCAAGCAAGGAATTGGACCCTAAACACTTAGATTGACCCAAACTTGTGGAATTGGACCTGAGAACATTGGACTTGGACTGAGGACATTGAATTAGACTCGAGAACTTTGAGTCAAACTTGTTGACTAAACTTGTTGAACCGTGGACTATATTTAGACTGTTGACCTAAATTGGAATGTATTGGAGTATTACGGATTTTAACTAGACACATGGACAAATTCAATTATTTTGGTAAAATTTCAATACAGGTAGATATATGTATATCTTATAAAATTGGTATTTTTTTATATGCGTGAGTAAATAGCTATCATTTTTACCCCTAAAAAATGTACCATAAACATGCATCATACATGTGAGTAATTCTTGATGGATTATGATGAAATACATGTGTATTTCTGAAAAAATTTCTTGGTTACGTAACTAAGGATGATTATGGATTGTAAGTTACACTGGTTGATGTGAATATATGTAGGTGCTTGTGACTCCGAAGGGCTAGTGCTATGCTTTTGTGATAAGATAGCCAGTGCATCAAAGGTACAGCTATGTATCATACGTCTATTATAGAATCCAAGACTATTAAGAGATCGAACCTTGTGAGTATTCAATAACCCTGATCCGGTTGGGATGTTCCTTGACAAGCTAACCTAACCTGTGGATTGTCCAAAGCAATTATAATTGTAAATTGTATGCATACACTGTATGGCCAGTAATAAACACCTAAAAGTCTACATGTCAAAACATGACAATATATCATCTCAACCAAAGCACCAAAATTACAATTGGCATCAGGAATGAGTCTCAGTCAGTAGGAGTACTTGAGACCTTTAGGCACTTAATTTTCCTATTTCCACCTTTATTCTATTTTTCTATCTTCCACATTAATATAAAAAGTAGACTATACACAGGCACTTAATTTTCCCATTTCAGCTAACTGCTAGTTTTTAACTTTCTTTAGATAACATTTCCTTATGAGTTGATGAAATAATCTAATTCAAGTATTATTACTGTAAAATAATGTGTAGGACTTACATGCTAATCATTAAAGGATGATAAATGAAAAGCTGGAATGAGTTAAGCAAATCTATTTTATAGACAAATGGTTTAGCATAACCTATACGATGCTGAGAATAATTCAATAAAAGAAAATTGAAGGATATGAAACAATCGGGAGATTAAAAATTGGTTAGAATAACTTCAGACCTTCAAGACTAGCTGTAAATAGAACAAGATTTAAAATTGCCAATCTATTTTAAGAATTCTCGCAAGCTCGCAAACCAGGACGTTCAAACACTGTTAATAATTGATTTTTGGTTTTTCTTCACACTTCAATGTAGGAAAAAACAAATTAATCAAATAGTTAGAAAATAATAATAATTCAATCTCATAAAAAATTAATCATATGAATAGAGAAGGAATGGGAGATACCATTTATGAAGATACTCGTTCCAACTTAAGCCACTTTAACCCAACTTTTGTTACTTGAGTACGAATGTGGCAGGTAAACTAGATGATACATAAGCACATACTAAAGTCAAGAACAACCTATATGGCACGCTACATATGTCAAATTTATTATCATGACAAGACAAAAAATTCCAGCTGCAAATCAAGGGATATATATTGTTGCATTATTATAAATTTCAAACATAACCTATATATTTTATGGATAGATAAAAGAACAGAAAAAAAAAATGACATATACATTAATTTTTAATACCTTTTCCATGGTTAATGTCCATAAACAAAGGAAATTAAGATATTAAAAATGAAAATTGAGATGAACCAAGATATACAAGCAAAATGCAATACTTTTATAAAACTTATACATTTTATTCGCATTACAGAGATATTCACTCGAAATAAGAACATCGCAATAATTAGGTAAAATGATTCCAAATCAGTTTTTAGCCAACTATATACATTCTAGGAAATAGGTTTATATTGCAGGAAAGAATAAATGGATATATTACAAAAAGATTGGTGGTTATTGCTTACCTTAATAATTTAGAGGTGTCAAATCATATGTTCTTACTACTTTTTCTTCTTTGTTATATCCATCTAACAATATATAAAACCACCCAAATTAAAAAAACATCTACAATATCAGAGAAAACAGGTATAGAATTTTTTGAAATTTCATTACCTAAAAACAAATGAAACATTTTTCAATTAGCCAAAAGAAAATAGAGGTACTTAGGTTTGAGTTACTTAATTACTTACATTCAGTGATTGAATCCTCTTAATGACCCTGATTTAGTGAAAGTTCTTGGATTGACTAAATGGCTAGTCCAAATCTTTAACTAGACAATAAAGTTCAAATACATAGGACAATGTGCGTGATGGAGAGAAAAAAAAAAGTTAAAAGTAGAGGAAAAAGAAGTTCACCTACCAGTTGGCCATGTTGAAATTATGGCATCGAAGTAGCACCATTCTTGACCTTTGCCTGAGTTTTTAAAAGTAGTAGAAAAAACACCTTCAAAAAATAACTAAAATAGTTTTTGTTTGTTGTGACTTTTAAAAAGCCATAGAACTTTCTTGAAAAACAGTATCAAATTCCACGTAAGTCTAACATGTAAAAAAATATCTGTAAGTCATAAGCAACAAAGTTAGTGCTTCTATTTTCTAAATTCGTAAGAGGTACAACAAGTAGTCCACTAAAGGCCCAAGCATGCCTAGGCGTCAAGGTGCATGCAAAAATCGCATAAGTGAATGAACCTCGCATGAAGGGTACAGAGGTAGGACAATTAGAGCCTCTTACCTTTTAAATCTGAGCCACCCCTAAGACACACCTTTATTAACAATATGTTTAGTTTCTTTTCATGATTAGAAAAAATTTGGCAATGGAAAAATGGAACTCATTTAAGAAATTTTGAATCTAAAAAGATAAAATTAATAGATTGAAAAAATTATAACGGACTAAGATAGTAATTAAAGACTCCAAAATAAGAAAGTTAATTGTACTATCTCAAAGTCGCTTGAAACTTCAGCCTCTCGCCGGGGGTACAATTAACATATTTCTCATAACAATTAATTCTCACATCTTTGTCATCTTAAAGTAAAGTTAGATCTTGTATAGATGCATGACACATTGTTATTCTATCCTTGCCATCACACAAGAGTCTACCTTGATCGCATTTGTTATCATTATTGAATAAAGGTTAGCTCGATAAATATTACTTGAAATGATTCTTGTAATAAATAAAAATTTGATAAAATTCAAAAACAATAAATAATAAAAACTTATAGAATGATTTTTATAATACTTACCACCTTTACGTAAAGTAAATTCAATGTTTCTCCTTTTAAACAATTTAATTGCTCTTTTAAAGTAGTCAGCTTCTTTCAGTAGGTCTTGGGCTGGTATGTAATGTTTGTTAAATTTGTGTGCCCAGATTTCATAGTTTTGACAATATCTTTTCCTTTTAATCAAGGCCAAGCTATCTTCAATTTCCTTCTAGACCTTCTTTTCTATTAGACACAAAAGTTATTTCAAATCTTATTAGAAATTTTAAATGTGAAACAAAAGAACATCACAATAAATGAGACTACATACCAATTTACTGATAGCTAGTTGACAAGGTCTTGTACTAGTTTACAAGGTAAACTAATAACTAAAAATGATATATTAATTCCTTATGTCATGTATCCCCAATTAATGAAGCCTCAAATGCTTCAATTTTCAATTTTGAGTATTAAACGAAAGGTTATACCTATACCTATGGGTTAGGTCAACCCTACTCCACTAGTACCAATAGGCGACATAGGGGAAGAAGCACTACGTCGAGGAATCAACAACACAAAAACTTTGTTAAAATATTCCTTCCTTCCTTATTGAGATCGGGACTAACAAGAACGGTTGGGATAGCAAACATCCATCTTATTTGTATTTTGGATACCCATGTAACCATCGAAGACTGTTTAAGTGACTAATTCCTATAAATGAAGTGGCATTGATGACAAAGAAATTGTTGGAGTTGGCTTATTGCAAATCATTCCTATCATACAAGACCTTGTCAACCAATTATCAGTAAATTGGTATGTAGTCTTATTTATAGTTATGTTTTTCTTTTTCACATTTAAAATTTATAAAAAGGTTTAAAAGAGCTTTTGTATCTTGCAGAAAAGAATGTATAGATGGAAATTGAGGATAGCTTGGCCTTGCTTAAAAGGGGAAAGACATCGTCGAAATCATGAATTATTGACACACGAGTTGAATAAGCATTACATATTAGTCTAGAACCTACTAAAAGAAGCCTATTATTTTAAAAGGGTGATTCAATTGTTTGAAATGAGAAACATTGAATTGATTTTAAGTAAACCCAATAAGTATTATCAAAAGTATTCTATACGTTTTTATTATTTATTATTTTTGACATTTTATTAAATTTTTATTATTGCATCAATTTATAGCAGGAATCATTTCAGGTATTACTTATCAACCTGACCTCTATTCAACAATGATAACAACTATAATCAAGGGTGATACTTGTGTGGTGGACAAGATAGATCAACGTGTCATACACCTATATGAGATCCGTCTATACTTCAAGATGACAAATTATGGGAGGATTAATTACTATGATAATTATGTTAATTTCAAACCTTGTTAAAGGTTAATGTTTCAAACAACTTTGAGCTAATGCAACTAACTTTCACGGTCTCTATGGTTAGAGTAATTCTTCGACGAGTCTTCCCCAACAAGCTTTTCCTCTTAGTCATACAACTCGAAACTCTTTAAGCTTGTGGTGGGTCATGGCGTCAGATTGTGATAGCCTTTCAGAGGAAACAAACACTAAGACAGAAAACTACTAAAACACTAATTCTCATTCATTAATTTGGATAAGGAATTCATAATACAAAACTCTCTTTTATACTACAACTATCCTAACAATCTAACAAATTCCTCTAACAGCTCTTGCTAATCTGGCAAAACTGCCTAACTGACTGAGCTGAAGATCAAAATATTTTGTTTTGAATTTGGGCACAAAACAAAAACTGAGCTTTCACTAACATGGAAGATATCATATCAAACTTTGACAAACAAATTAATGAAATACTTTTGAAGAAGAAAACTCAGACAAAAAAATTAAAAAAAAAATTAAGATACATGGCTTGCATATAAATAAACAAATGTTCTAATACACCATATAGCCTTAAATAAAATATATTAATGAAAGTAAAAAGGCATAATTACCTTAATAGAATTTAGGCAATACAATTTTTCATAAATGGCTCATAAAGCCTTAAGTCACATCAATCATCTGCTCCTCACATCCACACAATGACAGTTCTATTAGAATATTAAGGACATGACAGGTAAAACCTATGATTTCTAATTATGATGATTTTTCTTAACACTTATCACACTTCTATATAACACACATATTGTTGATACATGCCACTATCCCAAGAACAAAGAATAATTATAAAAAATAAAATAGAAAACCTATGACTATGTGAACACTTCGTTTATACAATAACAGTTTTTTGTCTATTAGCAGAGATGAAATTAATATTTAATTTACGAATAAGTAACCTACTACAACATTAAAAAATTAAAATATGTTTTGACATTCAGCCAAACATTATCAAATATGAAATAAGTAATTGAGAAAAGAAAGAAAAAATCAGAAGAGGATGATATAAATGCTCTATACAACACCTTAACCATGAATTCACTACATAATGAAAACCATGTAAATAAATTCTATCTTCTGCCAAAAAACTGTTTTCTTTTCTGCATACCATTAAAATAGATATGATATTAAAAAATAAAAGAAAATCAATTAATTCTCTATCCATGTTCATTTTGTTTAAAGAAATTAGAGTTTCAAGAATACTCTAACTCTTAAAGGGGATCATGTTTAAAATTCTAACAATCTTTATATTCATGTCACACTATTGAATGTGGAAGGAAACTAAATTGGGTGGGTAAATTCTAACTTAGTTGTTAATGTCTCATACATTGATAGTGTGTGTGATGTAGCGGTTGAAAAGCTTTAGTAGAACAAATATCATCAGCCTTAACAATTGATGTGCATTTATTTCATCTTCTCTTATTGTAAAGCTTTGAAATCATCACACTTGTCACCTTTTTATCTTCTCGACTCTTCTCTTAATTGTCAAATACAATTAACTCTGCATCTTGTAACAAACTAATAACTTAGAAGAGAAGTTGAGGATAGAGAGGAGGAGATGCGCTGAGAAAGTCAAGTTTGGTATTGAGAGAATCGATGCAATTGAGAGCGTGCTCGGTTTTGGATTTCTTTTTTAGTTGCTTAAATGACTTAAAAGCCCATTATCTTAAAGGAAAGAATTTATTCTAAGAAAGATATTGTATTGAAATGTTGTGATAAAAAGATAGTTCAAAGTTAGATGACACTACAAGGGTGATATGACTTTTAGTTTAGGGGGGATATAGGAAAAAAAAACTACATATTTTCTTTCAGTACAACTTAAAAATGAAGGGTATATTAGTGATTTAGTTAAAAATTCGTAAATTCCAAGTTTTAAATTAGCTTAATCTCTCACTAAAGGAAGAGCTATTCTTCTTAATTTTTCTTTCTCTTCTTGGTTGGGATCTTCAACGTCCTTCTTGCATCTTTCACACTCTCCTCAAATCAGATTCTCATCTCATTTGTCCCTTTTCATCTATACATTAATCTTTTGGTTTCTCATTCTCTTTTAATTGATTTATTATATGGAAATTGAAATATTGCAACATGGCTATGCCCATTTCAAAATTTAAAAGGTTTATTTTACAATTATAAGAACTAAGAAAAATGAATATATTAATTTTGGATAATTTTAAAAATTAACTTTTTAAGAAGCTTTGTTGTCAAAATAGGACCTAGTTATGGCGTGCAGAACTTGTATTTCTCTTGGCTATCAATTTCAGTTGTGCCATATATGAATTTTTCCTTCTAATTATGGGTTTTCTAAGGACAAACTATTATCAACTATCATACACGCAACCAATAGTACTAATTTCAACTATATTAAGAAGGTAAGTAGTAGTAATTAAAGCATATCTACAAAAAGAAGTTGATAGGTCAGCATAACTTATCGTGTATCACACCATGTCTAACATTGTGTGATTCCTCCTTTTAGAAATACCATTAAGTTATGGTGTACCAAAAAGAGTTTATTGAGATAAAATCTCATTTTCTTTAAATAGTCTAAGAATTCTTGGCTAAGGTATTCTCCACCTCGTTTCGAACACGAAAACTTTTACCAGTTTGTTTCTCTAATTCATTCCAAATTTTTTTGAACATTTCAAAGGATTTAGACTTGTATCTCATTAGATACATATACTGATACAAAGACTTGCCATCAATAAAGGTTATGAAATAATATACCCACCTTTAGTATGTATAAACATAGGTCTACAAATATCAGAGTGTATAAGTTCAAGTAACTTAGTAGCACGTGATCCTTTACATGTGAAAGGTTTCTTAGTCATATTTTCGAATAGACAAGATTCATGTGCATGTCCCATATGATTCATAATTAAATGGGTCTAGATAATTAACTTGGTGTAATCTAGTTATCCTAGTCTCATTTATGTGACCTAGTCTACAGTGCCATAAATATGATGGTTTTGGATTACCTATTTTGGGTTTCTTAGTGTTTAGTTGAGAAAAACATTAATTGATTCTAGAACATACAATCCATTATGTAAAACACCACATCCATAATAAAATCTATTTAAAGAGAAGGAAAACTTATTATCCTTTATTACCAATGTAAAACCTTTCTTGTCCAAACAAGAAATGGTGATAATATTTTTAGAAATAGCAAGAACAAAATAACCATAAAGTTCTAAAATCATAGAAGATGGCAAATACAAAAAATAAGATCCTACAACTAATGAAACAACTCTTACTTCATTCCCTACTCGCAGGTCCAATTCTCCCTTGCTTTGCATCATTTTGTTCTTTAGTTCTCCTACATTATTACAAATGTGAGAACGATAACTAATATCTAATACTGAAGGGCTAGGATTTGTATATGATAAATTAACCTCAATTACAAACATACCTGAAGTAGAGCCTTCACCAAGTCTCTTGTCCTTCAAGGTACTCAAGTATGCTTTGAAATTCCTTTTCCAATGGCTTTCTTTACTACAGTGGAAATATTTGGCATTGCCTTGTCCTTCTTAATGCTACCAGTGAGCTTAGCCTTACTTTTAGAATTTTTCTTCCTACCCTTTAACTTAGGTTTAGAAGAACTACTTATCAACATCACCTGACTTTATCTGTTATGATATTGACCTCCACAGTCTTTAACATGTTAAGTAACTCAGGTAGAATTGTTTCCAACTAATTTATGTTGTAGTTCATAACAAATTATGAAAATGACTCAGGAAAATATTGTAAAACCAGATCAATTGAAAGCTCATAATTCATGGTCTATGGTAAAACCTAGTTGGGTCAATCTAATGATTACCCAATCATCTTTATTACATGGATATTAACTGAAGATTCTTTTTCCATCTTACAGTGGAATAGTTCCTTGGATACCTCGAACCTTTCGACTCTGTCTTGTTTATCACAACTCATGCAAGTGCATGATAATCTTGTAGGCATACATGTTCTTATGCTGTCTTTGAAGCTCTTGTTACATAGAACTCATTATCACACATACTGTTTGTTCATTTTCATCCACATGTTTATGATGATTATCAAAATCATATTCCTCAAAATTAGAAGCACTTTCAACCAGAGCATGATAAATGTCTCCCTTTATGACATAGTATTTCTTTTCTTGTCTCAAAATGATTTTGAGGTTATTGTGTCAAGTCCAAGTAGTTAAAGTCAATCAACTTGTTGGTTTATAATATGAATCTAAGTGATATATTGTTTGTCATTCTAAGAACCTATATATAAGCATAGAACAAACATATAAGTATTTATTTACACTTGTACTAAATTAAAAGGTCTTTATTTAAATTTATTACTCCTACCATTTTATCAAATCTAATGAGTCTCTTAAGTAGATTCAGAATATTATCGGATGATATCCTAAGTTGGGTTAAATATTATTTAATTTCTCTTTGATCTTTGAGAGGGCTTAACAAACCAAAACAATCTTAAATAATTGATTAACTGCCTTTTAAATCTCATGCAAATTCCTAAATCTTTAGGTTGGCATTACTTTGTCATATAATCAATTTTAATTGATACCTAAACTTAGCCTTAAAAGCATAATAATCTTAACAGGGGCTAACATACTATTGTTCTTAATTAAGTCCTAACCATTCTTCTAATATATCATATAAAATCTATGGAATAATTGAGTTCAATGTACGACTAAAGTGCCAAACAAGTAGAAGTAAATATAACTTTCATTATGCCACAATAATGGAAGGCAACATATTCTTAACACGTGACTTAATAATTTAGAGGGAATTTTGATTGTAGGGAGAGTTTGATCCATAATGTCTCTCTATGGCATGCATACGTACATTAATAAATACATCACATGCAATATAATATACATCACATGTAATATATTATACATACTTACAAGCCACAAAATAAATAAAGGGATGATTATGGACCATACGATTTTCTCAACACTTAGGAAAACAATATCCTAAGACTGATATAGTCCCACCACATGTTCGTCTTCACTTTTTTTTTATGCTTTCATCTCCATAAGCTTAAATTACATAGTTCTTATTTTTCAAAAATACCAAAATAAAGCATACATTCAAAATGTGTGTGTGGTCTAAAAACTCCTGTATTCTAAATATTCAACCTGTCATGCATTCATAATGTAATTACTGATTCATTGGTTATTGATTCATTTATGGATCAACATGTCGTTTAGATTAAATTCCACTAACTACTTAAAGAATATAATTTAATCAATTCATTTAAAAAAAAATTATTTTACAAAATTCCTAAAATACCTTTATTTCAGAGAATGTTGGATGGAATGGGCATCTTGCAATGTTGGGAATTAAGAGTCATGCATCATTTGCACACATAGAATAATATCAAAATAATTCTCAAACCAAGAACATATGAGATTGAATAATTATATAACAAAAGCTAAAGATTAATATTAACCTTTTAAAGCTTTATCGATGTAACTAGCTTGATTATTTAGTAGGGATGCTTGGTGTTTTGTCTCAAATAATAAAAAATGGTACTCCTAACAAACATGCAAAATCGATCAATGATTAGTAGCTATTCAATTGGATAGCCTCTAATGAAATAGTTCATGCAATTAACTGGTTCAAAAATTGGGTAACCCAAACCCAAAATTAAAATTAGAAAATTCAATGAAGGAAATAGAAAAATTGGGTAACCCAAACCCAATGATAAAATTTTAAACTCAAAATTAAAATATAATGTTACAATTATTATACAACCTTTTAATCATGACAACCATGAATTTTTCAAAATTGAAAAAATTATTTTTTGATATTTATTGAAAAATTATCTTAGACCAAGCAGGTCCTTGGGTTTGCCCAGACCTAACAGGTAAAATATGAAAATGCCTAGACCCATCAAGACCCAATAACAGACCTATTAAGGCTGGGTCAAGCTGGGCCTAACATGGACCTAGCCCAATTGCCATCTCCACTTAGGTTACGTGCTAACTTCCACTTGGTAGAATTTTCCATGTAGGGAGGGACCTTGAAACAAAAACTCATTTGATTCAAGTTGTGGGTAGGGTCATGGCTAGGAAGAGGAAATTGACAAGAACACCTTCTTACTCACTTTTCTCTCTTGATTGAATTCACAAGTGTCTTGCTTGTGTTTTTCTTGTGTCACATACATGTTTGAACCCTCCTTAGCTTATACGTATATAGGGGGTAGTTAGAGCTAGATTTATAGTCTATCCATGCTTTGTATTTCAATTAAACCAAAAACACAATGCCCAGAGCCAAGTCCCAAGGCCCAAAACTCATTTAGTAATAGGCCTCTAGACTCTTAGGACCCAAATCCTATTAGAATTCCCACTAGACCTTTTTCTTGACTTTCAAAAAAACAATTCTTGTCATATATGTATATGACACTCCTGCATGCCATTCATATAATATTATTTTTTAATTATACCTTTGCGCACTCTTGAGAACACATGAATTTTATTTATTTTTATAATACGATATTAACTGAACAACATATAAAAATATTACTAAAACCACTAACTCATTTTCTTGCAGATATGTTAAAACACATTATAGCCACAATTATAAATACATCAAAATGACAACTAAATGCAACGGACTCACACTCCAAATTTGTGGGACCCATATAACACTTAATAAAAACATATTTAATCCTAATGGACATAAATCGCATATTCCAATTTACAAAAAACACAGATCTGAGAAATACCACATGTATATATATTTACACTAGTTTTTATAAACCCTTTTTAATATTTATATCATACTACACATTTTCCTAGATCTGAGTTCTATGAGTCCCGATATAATATTTATGGGTCAAAATTAACATCAAGTACCGGAGTTATGAGAATGGAGATAACACAATTACTCAGATTCATAGATACAGCCAAAATAATACAACGTAAACTCAAATCATCCCCTAACTCCTATCAAAATAATACATAGTCTCAAATATGAGACTAAGACCTAACATATCCTAAATACAACACAGATCTCCTAACCGAGACCTGTCAAAACCTCATGTAATCACAGACTAATGTCAAACACAACAACAGCTCACCCTGAATCTCCTTATCAACTACCTTGATCCTGTTTGAGCCTTCCTCCTTCATCTCCTCAATCTTTAGGTCCTCCTTTAGATCCTCCTCAATCTCCAAGTCCTTTATTGGGGGATCCTCGATGATCGGACTAATAACAAACTACTCACCTGTCTAGAACATGTACTGCTACACATGCATATACCATCCAAAAGTATGTACCACATACCACCGCAACGCACTCACATATACGTACATCCACATCTTGACTACCTATAAACACACTCAATTAATTTGAGGCACCAAGTTATAAAACATGAGACAGAAATCTCAGCAGATGCTTGTATACAGATTTTCAACACAGATTGGTGTCTATTTTGTCAAATCAGAGAATGTAATGTATGAATGCAAAAACATAATTACAAAATGCATTGGACTCGAAATGGTTAGACTAGCTAGTAGAGGAACATTCCTAGCTGGATTAAGGCTTAATGTGAATTAACTCAAGGGTCCAAACCTCTTTCTTATCGTCAATCTCAAGTTAGTAGGTAATAAGTCACATATTACCCTAACAGGCACTCAAGCTATTCGATGAATTCATTGCTTATAGTTGTTTTCACCAACTGGTCCAAACACACATTTCCATAATTATAAAAAAATCACACATTCATGCAATACACAATCACACATGACTTTTCAACACAGTTACACATGAACTTTTTACAAATGTAGTATGCATGCTCACAGAAGAATTTTCAGAATAGAAGAGAATTTTCATGTACACATGCACACCTCGAAAATCACTATTTTCAAGATGTACACATATATCTACCTGCAAAAGTAAAAAATTACACATAATCAACCAAAATCCTCATATTTTTTCTCTCTCATCCCTTATGGGTCACACACTTGCTCATGGGTCGAATTTTCTTCCTCCTCATGTTAGCTTCCTCTTCTCGACCAAGCTTCCAATTGTGCCTCAATTTGCTGGAATTCACTTCAATCTTCAAGTCCAAAGGTAGTTTAAGGTCCAATTTGCACAATACACAAATTTTTCACACTTCCTCTCTCTAGGTGCACAGGTTATTCTCAATTCTTCTTGGATCCTTCTTGTAAACTTACATGCAAGACTTGTATAGTGAAGAGAACTATACTAGGAAGCTTGCATACAAAATTTTCACTTCAATTTTCTTTGTCTCTCAAAATCTCACTTTCTCTCTCTACCCTCCTTTTTAGTCTCCAATGGAGTATTTCCCTTCAAAAGACCTATTTGCCTCTTCCCTAGATTTTTAATTTTTTTTCAATTTAGTTCCTGCATCTTTTTCTTTCAATTTAATCTCTATTTCTCCCAAAATGAAATCAATCCACTTTTTCATAATATTTCCAATCTAACATAATTCATGATATAATTCCTTCAATTCTAAATTCTCTAATTAATCTCAAATATTCCTTGATTATTTTCATAATAAATTAATTTCCTCAATTTAAGAATAATTACTCCAAATTTCACAATTAATCACGTAATAAATCAATTTCTTCAAAATTTAGAATCTCATACCTCAATTAAGAAATTTAATTTTCATTCCTCTATATTCCTTTCCTTCAACACAATATAAATCAAGACAAATCTCACAATCTCAAATTCCCTTGTTCATGATCATAGGCAATTAAATTTCCATGTTAGGGCATAATTTATAAAATCATAAATTTAGTGAAAAACATACAATTTACTCACATTTTAGAATCATGTACCTTTCACAATTCAATTATGGCACATAACATTTTAAAATTCTACTCCTTTTTATAAATCTTTCCATGTGGGCTTTTCATATAGGTACTTATAAAGCCAAATGGCATAGTACTCTCATGTGCAGTTCTAGGGATTTTATAGTTTTTTCCTTCTAATTTAGGAATTGTCTCCAAAATTCATTAAACTTAAGATACGCATCCCTTATATCTCCCAAGTGGTATTTCTATCCATGAAACCCTTCCAAGCTACATTCAACAAAGAAATTTCCTATTTTCTAGTCCATCAAATCATTCTATCTAAATTTTCTTGGGTCAAACTTTCACCTCCAGATTATCTTTAATCTCCCTCAGCTAGTATGAAATTACATAGTTGGATTTAGCATGTACTTCTTGAGTTTCGACATGTGGTATACATCATTTAAATTGGACAAAACATGTGGCAAAGCAATCTGATAAGCCACTAGGCCTATCTTCTCTAGTATTTCAAAAGGTCCAATATACCTCGAGCTAAGTTTTCTACCAAACTTTGCCTTCACTTGATCAATTACATGAGTGATTTTAAAGATAAATATGGTATCCAACCTTAAAACTCAACAGTCTATTCTTACGATCCATGCAACTTTTTTGTCGACTTTGAGCAGTTAACAAATTCTATCTCACTTATGCTATAACCTTAGAAATCTGTTGCACAAGTTAGGTCCTAACAACTTTCTCTCTTTCACTTCGGTTCCGCATAATGGTGACCTTCTTTTCCTTCTATATAAGGCTTCGTAAGGTGTCATTTATAGACTCTGATGATAGGTGTTGTTATACACAAACTTCACCAAAGGTAAATAAGACACTAACTTTCAACATGTTCTCCAAAGTCTAAATGATTATCTCCGTCTGACCTTCAATTTGAGGATGATATGTTGTGCTAAACCTTAGTTTAGTGCCCATTGTAGCCTGTAAAGCTTACCAAAATTTGATGTAAACCTAGAATTATGATAAAACACGATACTAGTTGGTACTCCATGCAACCTCACTATTTTATCTATGTACAATTAAGCTAACTTGTGCAAAGAATAAGAAATTTTCATGGGTAGAAAATGAGCATACTTGGTCAATCTTTCCATTATCACCCAAATTGCACCATAACCACTAGACGTGCTTGGTAAACTAGCCATAAAATCCATCAAAATGTATCCCTTTTCTATTCCGGAATATGCAATGCACGAAGTAACTCGTAGACTTTTAATTTTCAACTTTCAGCCTTTGACAAGCTAAACATCTCACCACATATTCCTCTATGTCTCTTTTCATTCCACCAAAACAAATTCCTTAAATCCTTAAACATGTTGGTAACTCCAGGGTGGACTGTATACCGATTATTGTGCACTTCATCAAAATCAATTGCATAATGTCTAAATCAATAGGTACACAAAGCCTCCCATGAATTTCAAGTAAACTATCTTCACCCACAATGAATACCGTTGCATCACCTTGCAACATCTTTTGCTTCACCTTTTCTAATTCAGCATATCCAGGAAAAGCCTCCCGATTCTCTGTCTAAGATCTAGTTAAATACTAACATGGCATAATTGAATTGCTTTGAACCTCCATTCCAGTACCTCAAGGTTCAAATCCATGAATTCTTTTAACAACTTATGCTCCTTTATTGTAATCATGGCAATGACTAGATTTCTTACTCAAAGCATCTAGCACAACATTAGCCTTCCCATGATGATAATCATAATACTTTAAAAATTCCATCCACCGCCTTTGCCTTATATTTAATTCATTCTAATCAAACAGATTCTTCAAAATCTTAAGGTCATTATACTCCTTAAACCTTTCTCCAAGCAAATGATACCTCCAAATAACTATCAATGCTAACTCCAAATCTTGACTAGAAAACACTATCGATGCTAACTCCAAATCTTGACTATGATAAATTCTCCACATTAGGACTTAATTGCCTAGATGCATAAGCCACCACTCTTGTTGCATCAGTGTACACCCCAAGCCTTTTCTAGAAGCATCATTGTACACAGTGAAACTTTCTGAAGGGCTAGGAAGAATTAACACGGGGGCAATAGTCAACTTCGTTTTCAATTCCTGAAAACTCTGTTCACACTTAGGCATCCATTCCCACTTTACACCCTTAATGGTTAACCTAGTGAATGGCATAGCTATTTGAGAAAATCCTTGAATGAAACTTGTTAGTCCAAAAAACTTCTAATTTTTGTGACACTCTTGGGCCTCTCCTAAGCCAGCATCGATTCTACTTTCTTAGGATCTACCACTACTCTTTCATTTTCACCACCTGGCCTAAGAATTGCATTTCCTTCAACTATGATTCACACTTACGATACTTACCATACAACTTATGCTCTTACACCAGATCTTGGGCAACCTCAAATGCTTCTCATGTTCCTTTTCATTCTTCAAGTAAATTAAAATATCATCAATGAACAAAGTCACAAAATCATCTAGGTATAGCCTAAAGACTCGATTCATCAATTCCATAAAACCAGCATGCTCATTAATCAACCTAAACAACATGGCTAAAAACTCGTAGTGAATATACCTTATCTCGAAAGTAGTCTTAGGTATGTCTTTAGCCTTAATCTTCAATTGATTATATCTCAACCTTAGATCAATCTTGGAAAACATCGACGATCCTTGCAATTGATCTAACAAATCACCAATTCTAGGGAGAGGATACTTATTCTCAGTCGTCATCTTATTCAATTGCATGTAGTCTATGCATAATCTCATAACCCTTGTCTAACAACTCCTTGATTTGCTTATTCAATTACTCTAACTCCATATGTCCCGTTCTATAAGGAGTGTTAGATGTAGTCATCGTCCTAGGGGTGAGATTGATTGCAAACTCTATCTTGCAAATCTGGTAACTTCTCTGGGGAAACATTTTAAAATTCCTTCACCACTGGGATATTTTCCAACTTACCAACTTGTTGATTGGCTACAATAAGGAAAGCCAAATATCTATCACATCCTTCCCTCAAAAGCCTTTTGGCTTGTAAAGCATACAATAATAGTGCACTCAACCATTCCTCCTTGTCCACTCTTGGTACTACTGGCATTAGCACTGTCCAACTTTTGCAATCCAACAATACTTGTTGAGTAGTCAACCAATCAATTCCCAAAATTATGTCAAAGTCATTCATAGGCAGACAAATTAAATCCTTAAGTCTCATCCTTCTTGTAACTCACAACATTTACAAGGCATCTTACAAACTCTCAAGTATAATCCATTTGCACATGCACAGGCTATGAATGAATGATTATCACCATTACCAAACAAAACATTCAACAAATATGTATTTAGAAAGCACTATGATTACCAGTAATTTTGATTATGCCTAATTAGTGGATTGGAGGTTTCTTGAAAATATTTTAAATCTGCTAGAATAACTTAGTAAGATCCAAAAATTATTTTGAATATTTTAGAGTTGATAAAATTATTTTTGTAAATTACACATGTTTTTAGCATATGCAATAAACAAAATTATTTTTACATGATTTTTAAAGTTAAACATTTGCAATTTTTGGAGTTTACGAGTAAAACAATGGAAACCTATTTTTGGATTTTAACTTCAGAAATCCTTTTGAGTCATACAATAGGAAACAAGTGTCTCATCCACAATTTTTTCCTCTTTTTTTCCTTTTTTCCTTTTTTCCTTTTTTCCTTTTTTCCTTTTTCCCTTTTTCCCTTTCTCTCCTGTTTTCCTTTTTCCTTTTCTTTTTTTCCTGTTTTCCCTTTTCCTTTCTTTTCCTTCCTCCTCTTTACGCTATCTTCTTCATCTTTTTTTTGTAATAACCATGTGATCTCCAAGATCTGTCATTTTTAGTTGAAAGTCCCCTCTCTTGCCCTCTAAAACCCTTCTAAAATCCCTTAGTCAACCCTCTCAACCCTTCCAAAACAGCTCCGTTCTGCTTCCATTTTTGCCTATGTTTTTGCTCTTATTTTAGTCATTTTTTGGAATGTGTTTTGTGGATGTTTCAGCCCTCTTTTCTCCCCATTTCCTATCTATTTCCAACTCCAAATAGCAACGCAAAATAGCTCCAAAAGCCACCTAAAATAGCTTGAAAAAGCCACCCAAAATAGCTCCCATTACAGTCTGTTTTTTTGGACTGATTTTTAGTCCATTTTTGCCTTGTTTCTAGCCACTTTAAGTGGCCATTCCAGCTCCAAATTTAAACCATTTAAGGTGCAATTTCAGCCACTCAAGCAACCAATCTAGCTCTCTAATTCAAGCCACTTTTGAGTATTTTTCAGCCACCATTGATGCCCATTTTTAAGATCCAATCTTGCTCATTTTGGGCCTATTTCTCTAGCCACTTTCTAGCTGAAATTCCAGCTCCTAAGGCACCCAAATTACCCAAAACAATCAAGGTAAATCAGTATCCTATGGATCCTTCTTTCATTCTTGAATTTCCTTGCATTGCAGTAAGCTAATTCCTATACTGGTGAACATGAAATTACAAATGAAATTCTGTTTTTTTTTAATTCCAATTGTGAGTTGTTTGAATTTTCTATTCCCTCCCCCAAATTGGAAACCCTAGCCTAATCTTACTTATTAGAATTCCATGAATTAAGTATTGGTTAATTGTGTGCGTGTTTGGTTGTGAAAATTCGAATACAAGAATGTTATTTTTTGTGTTGGAATGTTGGTTTAGAACTTCAAGTAAAGATTGTGCAAATTCAAGTTTTGAGAGTTTTGAATTGTTAGTTGTTTTAAGTGTGAGAAATGGAATTGTTGTGTTAAATTAGGGAAATGGGTAACTTTAAAACTTACTTTGTGGTAGTCAAATTTGGTAAACTCTTTGAAAATTGAAAATGCATATTTTCGTTAGTTTGTTAAACTTTAAGAATATTGGTATTTAGCATATGTTTTCACTATGGTATTTCAATATACTTTTTGTTTTCAGCTCACTATATGTTTTAGCCACTTTTGGAATTCATTGGATTTGGATATTTTCTTGTGGTTTAGAATGAGTTATTTGGGTTTAACTTTGAATTCAGGCTTTGTGTAGGAACTCATTACTTATAATCCTTGGTTAATCAGTTTGTTTTCAAGATGCTTATTATATTGTTGTTTCAAATTGTTATGGACTCATTGGACACTCCTACACCTTCGGTTGGGTGACTTTCGACCCTCGGCTTTCTTAGAAGCTTCTCTTATACTATGAGTGGATAGTGTCTAGTGTAGTATTTCATTGTACTCACCACATGTATTACTACTTTTCAATTTGGAAACTACTTTTGTATAAACATGTTTTACTTAAATTTGACTTATGATCTTTCAAGCTTCACAAACTAGTTTTTAAGTAACCAATTTCGAAAGAGCATTTAAACTATTAAACATTTAGCAAACCATTTTGAATCATATAATGCCTAACTATGGTTTCATAAAATGATTATGTCAAATGGTTTGCTCACGTTTCTTTGAGATTTAAGTTATATTTCTCTTACCAATTAGTTATTGAAAATTGTTTAATCATTACTCTTGATGTGAACTGACTATTGATAAAATATTTGTGCTTTGGCTTGTTCCCTGCTTGTTATATTACATACTGCCTACTCATGGAATTTTTGTGACTCACCCTTGTTAGCTTTTTATTTATTTATTTTTTTTCTGATAGCTTATTTTGGAATCCAAGTTGTGTCTGTCTGTGTAAATTCTTTTTAGTATTTCTATCCTTTGTTTTAGCTTGGGTGTAGTTGTATTTGTATCTGTATATTCTTAAATTAGACTCTACTGCAACCTTATTCTAGGATTTGTTCTATTTTGTTATGTAATTACGGTCATGGATGACCATTGTGGATTATGTTATTATTCTATCACTATACAAACTATTTAGCATCTGATTTTTAAATAGACTATTACAGTTTTGTTTGTTTTCAATAACTTTTGTAGGCTTGTTTGGGTCACGACAAAGTTGGTATTAGAACCCTAGGTTTCATTTTAGGTTGTCAGTGGAGGTTAGGATTCATATTCATTTTTTAAGTCATCATTGTTATTCATGTAATCCTTGTTTGCTTATAGTTATTCTAATAATTAAGTTCACAAGGTATTAGGTGATTAATGAATTGATTACTTTATTTTATTTTGGTGCTTAGGTGAGGGCAGAGGGTTAGTGATGGCTTACCGATTTAGCACCACCTGAGCCCTTTGTGAAGATTTTGGTGAGATGTGTTTGAAGGGACAAGGTACCCAACAGGACCGTGGATATAAGTCTAGTTAGGGACCTATTCTGACAGTCAAGGCACATAATAAGATAGTCACTCACCAAAGAAGGTTATGTTAGCTCCTTTAGCACCTCTAGTTCCACCAGTTACCACTACAATTCATGCTTCAATTAGGGTTCCAATCTTGAACCAAAATTTGGCTCTTTTCACAAAGCACTAGGTAGCAAAAGACAGGGATCGCAGGGTCATGGCTAGTCCAGGTTATATGGTTTGATTCCTTAGGATGCACATGCATCAAATTCCGTGGTTTCAGGTATTCTCTAAGTTTGCTTCAAGATGCATGCATATTGTTTTATCCGGGTGCTACACATTCTTTTATGTCTTCATTTGTTGTTAGGAAGATAAGTAGGACTCCTGAATTGTTAGGGCATCCCTCGATTATGTCGAATGGGAGAATCCATAGATGTAGACTTTAGTGTTTAAAGATTGTAATGTTTGTATAGGCAACTGTGAGTTGTCTGTAGACTTGATCCAGCTTGCTATGTTAGATTTTGATGTGATATTAGGTATGGATTGGTTGGCCTCTAGCCATACCACAGTTGATTGGCCTCATATAACTTAATATCTACCATTGGTGCAACGCGAATGATACAAAAGGGATGTAATGCATACTTGGCTTTCGTGAGAGATATAAAAGCTATAGAACCTAGTTTGGAACAAGTTCCGGTTGCGAGAGATATTCCTAATGTGTTTCCTGATGAATTACCTAGTTTGCCTTCTGATTGGGATATTGAGTTTTGTATCCACTTGGATCATAATACTTATCCAATTTCCCTAGCCCCTTACCATAATGGCTCCCATAGAGCTTAAGAAGTTGAAAGAGTAGTTACAAGATTTGCTTGACAAGGATTTCATCCGACCAAGCACTTTGCTATGCATAGATTACTGACAACTTAACAAGATTACAATTTACAACAAGTACCCTTTTTCGCCCAATGATGACTTATTTGATTAGCTTCAGGGACATAATGTATCTCTAAGATTGACTTAACATTAGGCTACCATCAGTAAAAGATTAAGTGGTAGGACATTCCTAAGATGGCTTTCATTATGAATTCTTAGTGATTTCTTTTAGACTCACGAATGCACATGCACTGTTTATAGACTTGATGAACTGTGTTTAAGCCATTCTTGGATTAGTACATCTTAGTTTATTCTAAGAGTGAAGGGGAACATGAGCAACATCTCAGATTGGTTTTACAAATCCTACGAGAGCACCAGTTATATGCTAATTTCTCGAAAATATGAATTTTGGTTAGATAATGTAGCTTTCTTCGGTCACATTGTATCTAAAAATAGGATTCAGGTGGATTTGAAAAAGGTTAAAGCAGTTGAAAGCTGATGAAGACCAACATCAGTTACTAAAATTCACAACTTTCTTGAGTTAGGAGGCTACTATCGTTGCTTTGTTAGGGACTTATCACGGATTGTAGTTCATTTGACTCAATTGGCTCAGAAAAATATAAAGCACCAGTGGATTGCCACTTGTGAGGAGAGCTTTCTGAAGCTTAAGACCTATTTGACTCCAGCTCTAGTGTTAACCTTACCTTTCACGATTGGGCAGTTATGCGGTGTACTATAATGCTTCTATAATTCGCCTTGATTGCATGTTAATTCAACATGGTTGGGTGGTTGCTTATGCTTCTAGGCAGTTGAAGTAGCACGAGCATAACTACCCAACTTATGACTTGGAAATGGCAACAGTTGTTTTCAATTTAAAGATTTGGCAGCATTACCTGTATGGTAAGATTTGTGAGATCTTCACGGATCACAAGAGTTTGAAGTATATCTTCTAGTAGCAAGATCTGAACCTTAGGCAGAGGCCGTGGATGAAGTTATTCAAGGACTATGATTACACTATTTTGTATCATCTCGGAAAGCTAAACGTAGTGGCAGATGCTCTTAGTATCAAGTCTTCAGGTAACTTGGCACATATTAGAAGACCCTTCAATGCAGAGATGCATAAGTTGCATAAGTTGCATGATGAAGGGTTCAGATTGAGATCAGTAAGTCAGGATTGTTCTTAGCTCATATTCTTGTGAGGCTGATTCTTCTTGAGCGGATTAGGGAAGCATATAATTAGGATTTTCTTACACTTTAGGAGAGTGTTACTTAGGGACAGAGCAGTGAACTTGCCATTGTTAAGAATGATATCCTTCAATTTGGTTCCCGTGTGTGTGTATCGAATATGTATGTTCTTCATATAAAGGTTCTTGAGGAAGGGCATCAATAAGTTTATGTCGTTCATCCAAGTTCTACCAAGATGTATCATGATTTGTAGGAAACTTACTAGTGGGCTAGCTTGAAGAGAGACGTATTGGATTTTGTATCTAGATGCCTTACTTGTTAATAGGTCAAAGCTGAACAATAGCAACCTACAGAGAAATTGCAATCTTTAGATGTTCTTGAGTGAAAGTGGGAGCACATTACAATGGACTTTATGGTTTGTTTACCTCTTACTCTCAAAGGATTCGATTATGTTTGGGTAATAGTTGACGGGTTGACCAAGTCGGTGCATTTTATTCTTGTGAAGAAGACTAACATGCCGTGTAGCTAGCTTATATTTACATTGACAAGATTATTACATGAAGCGAAGGAAATGAGGTAATATTTAAGCATAGCTTTTTATCCACAAATATACGGTATGTCAGAGCACACTATTCAGACATTGCAAGACATGTTTTGTGCTTGTGTAATGGTTTTAGGTGCAGACTGGAGTCACCACCTACTATTGATAGAGTTTGCTTACAACAATAACTATAAGGCTAATATTTAGATAGCACCTTTCAAAGCTCTTTATGGGAGGAGGTGTAGGTCACCCATTTATTGGTTTGAGGTTGGTGAGAGAAGGCTTTTAGGCCCTGAGATTGTGAAAGACTACCGATAAGGTTTCCTTGATTCGAAGGCGTATTCTGGTTGCTAGAGTAGGCATAACACTTATGTCGACACTCGTCGTCATAACTTGGAGTTTTTTGTTGGTGATCATGTTTTCCTTTGTTTGTCACCGACAAAGGGCATAATGCAATTTGGAAAGAAAGGGAAGCTAACATTAAGGTACATTGGTCCTTTTGAGATTCTTGCACGTGTTGGTGCAGTTGCTTATCATTTAGCCCTTCCACCAGATCTAGCAGGAGTTCATCTAGTGTTTCATATTTTTATGCTTCAAAAATATCTATGGATATAACTTACGAGGAGAAGCTGGTGGCTATTCTTGACTATCAAGTGAAGAAGCTCCATACCAAGAAGATAGCATTGGTGAAAGTATTATGGTGTAACCACATGCAAAAGGAGGCGGCTTAGGAAGCAAAAGTAAGGATGATGGAGAAATACTCTAATTTATTTGTTAAGTGAGGTACCTTACTAATTGCTAGTTGTTACATGATTGTTTAATGGAATGATTTCTTTTCCTTTTTTTTTTTTTTTTTTAGTTATTTCAAATTTGGTGACGAATTTTCTTTAAGGGGTAGAATTTGATGACCCTTAATTTTAACTGTGCCCAATTAGTAGATTGGAAGTTTTATGAAATTATTTCAAACTTGTAAACTCTAAAAACCATTTTGAATATTTTAGAGTTGATAAAATTATTTTTGTAAATTATACGTGTTTTCATTGTTCATAATAAATAAATTATTTTTACTTAATTTAAAATATACAAGGTTTTGAAAGTTAAACATTTATAATTTTTAGAGTTTACATTAAACCGGGTAAAACTTTGGGAACTTATTTCTGAATTTCAACTTGGAAAATTCTTTTGGACCATACAATGGTAGACAAGTGTCACAATCCACATTTTTCTTTTCTTATTTTTCTTTTATCCCCTTTCCTTTTTTCTTTTTTTTCCTTTCTCCTTTTTCCTTCTTCCTCCTCTTTACACTAGCTTCTTCTTCCTATTTTCTATGTAGAAGCCACGGGAGCTTCAAGAGCCCTCATTTCTAGATTAAAGTCACACTCTTTTTCCCCCTTCTAAGACCCTCATAAAATCCCTTATTCAGCCCTCTCAACCCTTTCAAATTAGCTCACTTTTGCCACCATTTTTTCCTCCATTTTGTTGTTATTTTAGTTCATTTTTGGATTGTGATTGTTTTAGCCCCCTTACCCCTTCATTTCAAGCCTCTTCTAGCTTTAAATAGCAACTCAAAAGAGCTCCCAAAACACCCCTAAAAAGCCACCCAAAAATGCCCCCATTTCAGTCTGTTTTTGTCTTGTTTCTAGCCAATTTAGGTGGCCATTCCAGCTCCAAATCACAACCATTTAAGGATCAATTGTAGTCCTTTAAAGCAACTAATCCATCTCTCCAATTCAAGCCACTTTAGAGCCATTTTTCAGCCACCTTTGCTGCCCATTTTTCACCTCTAGTCCAACTCGTTTTTAGGCAGTTTCCAGCCATTTCAGGCTGAAATTCCAGCTCCTATTTGGCACCTAAACAACCCCAAACTATCAAGTTAAATTAGTAGCCTCTAATCATTCTTGCACTCTTGACTTTCCTTGCATTATAGTAATCTAATTCTTATACTTATAATCTTAAAATTACAATTGAAATTGAATTTTCTTTATTCCAATTATGGGTTGTTTGAATTGTCATTGATTCCCCCAAATTGGAATACCTGGTGTAATCTTACTTACTAGAATTCCATGAATTAAGTCTTAGTTAATTGTGTGGGTGTTTAGTTGTGAAAATTCAAATACAAGAATGTCATTTTTGGTATTGGAATGTTGGTTGGGAACTTCATATGAAAAATGTGTAAATTCAAGTTTTGGTATTTTTGAATTGTAAGTTGTTTTAAGTTTGGGAAATGGAATTGTTAGGTTGGTTTAAGCAAATTGTTAATTTTAAAACTTACTTTAAAATTTTCGAATTTAGGAAACACTTTGAAATTGCCTATTTTTGTTAGTTTGTTAAAACTTAAGAATAAAGATATTTAGCATATGTTTTCACTATGGTATATCTATATACTTTTCGTTTTAAGCTCACTAAGGTTAACTTAGCATGGTTTAACCACTTTTGGAATTCGTTGGATTTGGATGTTTGCTTGGGGGTTAGAATGCGTCATTTGCGATTAACTTTTAATTTGGGCTTTGTAGGGGAACCCATTGTTTCCAATCCTTAGTTATTTTGTTTATTTTAGAGATGGCTATTGTATCGTTGTTTCAAATTGTTCAAGACTCATTGGACACTCCCACACCTTGGGTTGGGTGACTTTTGGTTCCTAGCATTCTTGGAAGTTTCACTTTTACTGTGAGTCGATAATGCCCAGTGTAGTGTTTTCATTGTACTCATCACATGCATCACTACTTTTCAATTTGGAAACTACTTCTTATATAAACATGACTTATGATCTTTCAACATTTTTAATCTAGTTTTTAAGTAAATGATTTCAAAAGATCATTTGTATATTCAATGTTTTGGAGATCCATTTTGAATCAATTATAATTACTTATTATATCGTTATTAGTTATGTTACTTTCTTGAACATAGTCATCGGGGGAAAGCACTTTAATATTTCATTCTCCTTTATTTGGTAAGTGTCATTGGACACATGATTTGAAATCATTATTGCTACTTGGAATGAAAGTTGTTTTTATCTTATTTTGACTATTAGTGTGCAACTGTCTTTAACTTCAGATTTGATGAACTTATTTGATTTAGAAAGTAAGTATCAGAATGTTTATTATTTAGATAATGATGTTAGAGATGCTTCCAATGAATTTCTTAGTTTTCATCTTGGAATTACTTTGTTATTCAAGTATTCTATTTTTCTTTCAGATTGTTTTATAATATGGCACTTGTCAGAACTCCTTAGCTAATGAGGTATAATTAGCCTATGAGCACATAGTATATATTTTGGATATGTTACCTAGTTAGGGAAGGATTGCCTAACCCCTTATATGGCATACGTGGTAATTGTTGTCGATATTAATCATGTAAGTGCACATATCGTAACAAATATTATCTGAAAAAATAGAGTGTCAAACCCATGAGGAATTGCAACTAATATCTAGCTAAGTATTAAATTAACACAATCCTAACTTTATTCAAACAAACAATTAGGGTTGAAAAGCTAATCCAATCTTAAGCTAACTAATGACAAATTAAACTTAAGAATTTAATGGAGAATAGCTAGAATTACAACTTCCCTCACACTTTACTTGGCTTTACTTTATCCTATCATGCTTAGTTATGGTACCATGTTATTAACTTAGGGTTCTAAGTCAATTATAAGTATCTTTCGAGTTGCTTATAATGTATACCATGCTTAACAAATTCACTGTAAGTGTATAAGAACTGAATTAAATAAGATTCATTAAGATTGGACCTAAATTGGTTACACAAGATATGTAGGTATATGTCTATCCTATATACTAATCAAATTCATGCAACTAAGTAAATGAATTCAAACATGTGCTTTGTCATTCAAGGCTAACTTAGATTTCCTTTGTCAAGGTTCTTCTAAATTACCACATCAATCTAATTGGTGATCAAACAATTAGAAGCATTAAACATGGAATGAGATCAATAATATAAATATCAAACCCTAAGCAATCCATAGACAAATTTAAGTCAAGCTACATGTGAGTTGCATTGTAATCCTAGAAAAGGAATTACTCCATGCTACTTAGTGTAAACATGTATTTAAACAGTAAAAACATCAAGCAAATGCAAGAAAGTAGAGAAGGAGTAGAACAAAAAAAACTACAAAGATTATCAATCTTCAAGCTTTAGCTATCCTTGCTCCTCTTACTCATTGCACTCTTGATTGCCTCTTAATTTCCAGAATTTCTTGAATCCCTCACATAAACCTCTTTAAATCGGCTTTGAAACCCTAAAAAAGAGTTCCGTTCAGACTAAGAATCGGGTTAGCGCCACATCCCCACTTATCTAGCGCTGTGACATAGGAAACCTAACGAGTACGTCATGCTGGCACCAGCCTCTTCTTTCCCTGGCACTGTGGTGCCAATTTTCTGGTGCAATCCTTTGCCTGGTGTATTCTTTTACGAATTTTGGTGTTATGGTGCCCTTTATCCACGACT
Organism: Quillaja saponaria; assembly: GCA_029379385.1. Classification (NCBI taxonomy): domain Eukaryota; kingdom Viridiplantae; phylum Streptophyta; class Magnoliopsida; order Fabales; family Quillajaceae; genus Quillaja; species Quillaja saponaria. The sequence goes on along the minus strand of CM055616.1, from coordinate 18,569,134 downwards.
GTGGCACTTGACGAGTAGAAAATTCTTGTTTGACTCTAATTTAACTTCAAAGAGGTTTCATTTACACATTAAACCTTCAAAACACACAAAATAAGTTAAAAATCAATGAAATTCATAATTAAAGGCTAAATCCTAAGCATACTTAACTAGGATTCAATACCTTAATACAAATGACTAAACTAAGCAACAATCAAACTAAAACTCAATAACATAGCAAATAAAATGAATAAAAAGCACATGTAAATAAGACTATTTCATAAACTTATCACACCCTCAAACTTAAGGTTTTGCTAGTCCTTGAACAAAAGACAAACTAAACGTGCAAATGAAAATAAATAGCCAAAAGATGCTTCAAATTAGAACAATGATATACCCAATATGCTCTTAAAAGCTTAACATGACCTTTGACTAAATGTCAACCATAAATACACTCAAATTCATGATTCAATTTAAGAGCAAGCAACAAATTCAATTAGAGTTCTAATGTGTATTTGTGTATGACCTTTTTTACTAAGGAATGCATGCTATCCAGATAAGTTTATGTGTCACACCCCCAAACGGAAGCTTGACTAGCCAGAGAAATGGATAACCAAACCTCCGTGACCCTGATTTTATCACTACTAAGCACACAAAACTCTCGAAACAACTATATTTAAAACCAAAAAAATCTTTACTTAGAATAAAGAAAAACCATAGGCTTGTGTTGAATACATAATATTTATTGAAAATTTTGGCAGAGGTTTCATGCAATGTGAAACATACCTAAAACATAAACAATACATATTCCTATTTTTACAAAAAAATAAAATAATAATAATAATAAGAAATAACAAAGACAACAAGACCTAGGAGCTCCGCTTCATTTCGCATCATAATAACAATCAACTAGATTATTATCCCACATAAGACAAGACACCCCACAACTCTAGTGTAATTGCAAACTTTCACCCTTTGACTTTATGATTAAGATTCCAAAGAATTACCTTGCCACCAAACACTCGGCAAAGTCCATTAACGGTAATAGCCATCCTCAAGATCTTGTTACTAAAAAAAATAACCACAGAAGAGGGATGAGTCCTACCGACCTTGTGAGTGGAAAATCGTATCCAAATGGTACTAGCATCACCCAATACACATATAGAATATATAATCAATTAATATCAACATGTCATATATTCCCAAAATTACTAAGATTACACATATACAAATACGAAAATATAAAACTTAGCTAACATATTTCAATTAGTATACTGTATAATCCACTTAAAACAATCAAGGAAATCAAAGTGTACAAAGCAAACAAAAGGCCAACAAAGTAACTTAGCCTAGCACAACAGTATCTCCCCCCACCGGGCATTTACGCACCCGTAACAGGTTAATTCTCCGTACATAATCCATCCTACTGAGGCTAAGCAGTCATTCATTTTAAAAAAATTGTCAGAATCAGAGTATCTCATATCAAAATATCCTAGGTGCACCTGGATTTCAATTTCAGAAATAAAAATCATTTCTCAGAAAAATCTCACTTTGTTGGCCCTTATTAACCACAACCAATATCAAACAGACATAATTCAAATAAATCACTAAAACACTGTACTTGCTTATTTTCCATATATCACATCTATTCAAATACACATATAATTAAACATAATAATCTAGCCCCCAAAGGTTGTTAACCACTCACCTTTAACTGATTTCCTTTGTCATTTACGATTGCGTTCATGTGTCTCATCAGGTCTGCATTAGTATCCGAAACTAAAATTCATATTTTCAAATAATACTTAGTTCATAAAAATTATTGTTATAATATTATAATTACTAAGCTTATATATCAATTTATATAGGTTTCTTTATGAAAGTTTTCTATTAAGCCATTACATGTCAAGTAGTATGAATTGTACTTTATGTGGTAAGGTTGATAATGAAGAGATATTTTAGATATCTTGTCAATGCATAAGGTAGAAGGAAATAATTAGAAAACATAGACAAAACCACTAGTGAGTTAAAGATGTTAAAATTGTCCAAACTAAGGTTGGACCAGTGTTCACTCTAATAGTCATATCTTCCTCTAGTTAATTCCAAATCCAGTTTCGTAAAATTTATTAAATACTAGACACATTTAGATTTACAATGGTATATCATTTAAAAATTTTAGATTTATGTATCAATACAGTTTATTGTTTAAAATTGCATCAAATTCTACAAAACGCAGGATTTTGGCAATACTACTAACCTTACCTTAGTTAATTGAACATAACTTTCTCTAGGGAAAAGGAAATCCAAATCCGTTTCTTGGATTTATTAATAGACAAGTATATATTTCTAAATAGGTATCATATGTATTATTTGGATGTGTATTTTACTACAGTTAATTATTTAAAGTTTACTCCTTTTAGGCATTTTCACATCCTCTTTGATTTACGTTTATTTTCATTTGCATACTTAATCAAATTTAATTAAACCAAGATGGAACATTAACTTTAGGAAGTTAGCTAACTTTATTATTTAGAAATTTTTTCTAAAATTAGCATTGAATTCACTCGATTTTTTACATAAACAAAAAGAAAGTACTTGTAAAATTCTTAGTTGCCAACCCTTGATAACGATTTTATAGAATTCTCATACTTGGTAATTAAATTATGAAACTCTCCAGTATAGTGTTTCAAGATGTTAGGAACAACTTTCATTTAAAGGTCCTAGGCTAATTTCAACCACAACCCCTAATGAAATCTTCCGGATTGACTGACATTTACTAAAAATTCTGAATGACCTAGCTGCAGTCTAACAAGTCTACCAACAGTTATGAAATTTTGAACCCGATTATGAAATTTTGTAGACAACACTCCAAGACCCTAAGCTACACTTTCTCTTTTGAAATCTTAGTTTAATTCAAATCTGAAAGCTCCCGAAACACAAGATTTCTCTGACCTATGAAATCTGGCCCTGCACCCTTTAACTCTCATATTCCAAAACTTCACTCATAACTAACCGTTCCTTGTTCATACCTATTACTCACTTTAACTAACTCCTTAACCCACAACATTAAACAATCACTATTTACTCTTGTTTAGAAACTTTTAATTCAAAATTCCATGACAGCTAACTACCAAAAAAATTAAATATACCAAGTTTTACTTAAATAAAATTTAACTAGTTCCTTTCAAGCATTTTGTCAAACACCTTAAAAGTATTCTCACTCTCATCCCACATGTATGTATATACACATATATATACCTCTCCCAATAATTCAACATAACTTCTCAAGTTTCAATCATATTCATATTCCAATTTGCATTTAAATTAAACTAACTACTTAGTTTTCATCAAGCTTGACTTAAATTTTACTGATATCAACTTTTTCCCATGTTAGATTTAAAATTAACTTAGTTACTTTAACATCCATATCCTACTTTCAAAGCTTTCACTTTCATAAACATATAACCATCATTTTCTTATGACCCTTGATCAAAACCTTTAATCAACACATGAAATCCTTAGATTAATTTAACAATTGACAAGAATTTCTTACTCTTGCTAGGCTAAATTCAAGGTTACACTAGGAAAGCACAAGCAAAGTCAAAGAACCAAACAAGGACTTCCAATTTACCTCCTCACGGCTGAACTACCAAGATGCACGGAGTTTCCACTCAATCAACCACAAAACTGGACATGACACGAATTGGAGGTTCAGCAACCGCACACAACTTATTGCTAACGCCTCAGTCACACCCTCAAATAGAAGTATGACTGGCCGGAGGAATGAGTAATCATACCCCCGTAACCCTAGAGACTCAAATAATATACCTCCATGGCTCTTTAACACATTGCAAGTAAGACAATTAAAATATTAATGATTCAAAAATGAAATCCGGACTAGAATGTTAAACATCAAATGATCATTGAAAATATCGGTAGTGGTTCCCTGTACGATGGAACATGCCATAATACATATAACAATCTGATTATAAAATTGGCAATATCTCATAGCATCACAATATACAAAGGAGCTCCACTCCTAACAAAGCATGAAAAACACCATGGTAACTTCAATATATCTGAAAACAATGAATAACACCCTAAACGACTACAAATATCGTCCTTTACGCTCTAAGTGTACAATTTTTGAAATATACCTTAGCACAACAAAGTCGGCAGGTAGAAAATTCTATAACAACTAACAATGGTTTCCTGAAAACTTAAAAAAAGTCACAAGGATTTAGTGAGCAAATCATGTACCCTAAGGATACCAACATCACACAACACATATATCATAGCGTAAGTTCATATTTAAATTATTTATGCACCTGTGTAATTATAATTATCATATGACCACAACCCACTTAGTTCACGAATTTCAACGGATCACTCAAATCACTCAAACAACCAAACACTTAACCAACGATTTAACAAACAAAAGGCCAACGAGTAACTCAGCCCTGTACAACAATAATTGCCCCATTGGCCATTTACGTGCCCGCATAACAAAATAATTCTCCGTACACAAATCCATCCCACCAAGGCTGAGCACTCCATTTATTTTTAAAACAATTGTAAGAATCAGAAGAACTCATATCAAATATCTAATTCAAATATCCTAAGTGCATTTGGATTTTTAATTATGAAAATAAAAACCATTTTCTCAGAAAATGTCACTTTGTCAGCCCTTATCAACCATACTCAATATCAACCACATATAATTCAATTAAATCACTGAAATAAATTATTTACTTTTTTCTCATTTTATCGCATCAATTCAAATATACACATAATTGCATACAATAATCTAGTAACCATACAGCACATAATTCACTCACAAAGTTTAAGGATGTGGTTCATCAGTTCGTCTCGTCTGTGAGAGTGTCGCAATGTCCTCGACACGATCTAAAGCTGAAATCGTCAAATCATATTTATTACTTCTAATAATTTTTTCCTGATTAACTCTGTAATCTTGTTTTAATTTTTCACTTTACCTATGTGATGTTCACGGCACAAGGGAATTCTCTGCATCTTCCTTTCCCTTGCTGCCGTGACACTAAAAAGGTATAACCCTCTCATTCTCACTCCATAACAGTTCATAAAAAAGGATAATTACTTGCTGTCAATATATTTCCTCTTGGCTAAAATAGGGCATAATTACACTACCCCCTACTACCACCAACCTATGCCAGAATCTTTGTTTCAATAATCAGAGTTTTCTCAAAATAAATCAAGCTTTAAACAAGTAGAAGGAATCAACCTTATTTAATTGACGAACATCCTAATTAAAGCTGAAACTTCACACTTATTAATATTGCCAACCCTTCATGAATAGCTAAGAATATTGCTTTATCAAATAGGATGAAAACAAGGAAAAGAGGAAGGCAAAACCCAAAACAGGGCTGCTGGTTTCTCTGCCTTGCTACTGCCACCTTCCAAGATAAATTATTGGTTCACCCACACCCTAAAGAAACTACAATCATGAAGGAAGAGATGATGAAGGAAGTGAGGCGGTGGAGCAATTAGACAAAAGAAATGACGGCCACATGAAGAAAAGTGAGAAAACAATAAAAAATTTGAGAGAAAAAGACTACATAAAATAATGAAAAGCAAAACATATGGCCTAATTCTATTTAGATTTAGATATAACCACTGTAGGTGATGGGACCATTAAATAATCGGTGCGGGTAGGATAGAGAGCTAAAGCACCTATGCATGTATGATCAAATTGTGAATGGTTCTCCTATCAGAGCATATGTAGACTTGTTAAGACCTTGGACTCTTTAGTACTCAGTAGCCCTGATTTGGCTGGGGAATCCTAACAAGCTTGCTTAATATGTGGATAGTGCACATATTCATATTTGGTTCCTCATGCATGCACTGCATCTTTATATTTTATAAATTGGGACCTCTTCTATTTTAAAATATATATGTGTATATCTATTGAGATTTCTATCTCATTGTTTTTAAACTGGTTTCTCAGGTTGATTTGCTAATAAAAGATGCAATATGTAAATGGTAGCAGTTTGTGGTGATCTTGGATGCAGCAAGTTGGTCTTGCATATTATGTAAAGCAATATGCATTTCTCATAGGAGAATATGTGTACATTGATCCCATCATAAGGGGATACCCTATAGATGATCCCAATAACGTGCCCGATCAAGATGGTTCAGGTAGAGTTAGAGAAGGTGTTGGTGGTGATATGGATAATAATGTTGCGGGTGAGAGCATTGGAAGTAATGTGGTCATTGAGGAAATTTTGGAGGAGGTTCCTAGATTAGTGGATAAGGTATCAAGTTTTGGGGGTACCTATGGTTGAAGTGAAAGAGGAACCAGTGTGGATCCCTAATGTTATGGAGGATGACCCGAGTGGTATTGGAGGATCTTATTGTAACTGAGATGCATTAACTGTATTCTTTTGGCATGTGTCTTTTATAGACGAGATTGAATATTTTGAAGCCATTGGGAAACCTTTTGTTACATAGGGATTATAGTTGACTTAATAGTTATTATTTGCTAATCCTTTGTTTTCGATGTATTAACTTCACCTAGTAGTATAATAACTATGATTATTAATTATATGTATATTTAATATTCATTTTGGCATACGGGGAGTGCATTTTATTTAGAAGGATATGTTGTGTTTTGGCTATTAAAAGAATATCTATTATTATACTAACATTCATATAGGTCCACGTATCATAAATAGTTCCTGTTGTGATACAAGTTAAGCTATAACACATCTATCTATATAAGAGTGTGGTGGAGTTGTATGAAGTGCTACAACATTTATGTATATTGTAGGATAATCAGGATACCGAGGGTGTGTATTTTATCTTATAGAATGCAAGGGTGTTACAGCTGTGCTGTGGTATCAGCAAAGGTTCTGGTATAAGGTGGATGATCAAAGTTGAGTGAAGTTTTAGGTATTGGATCTTGCCTATGGTTCAAGGAATATATGATTTTGAAAAATGACTAAAGGCTATAAGTATTGAATATTTGTGATGTTTTGAGGAATGTAGAGTTGTGAGAAATGATATGAGGTTTTAGGCATTTGATGTGGTTGTATTTGAGGAATATAGAATAATTGCGTCAATTGATTAAAGATTTGATATTTGAGGTATTAATAGATTTTCCTTTGATTGAAGGATGGCGTAATAGAAGACATAGTTGGAGATTTTAGAGGGTATTCAGGCTACCTTGGATGGGGTATCCATAATAATGAAAGAAGTGGAAGCTCAAAAGGCTACCATTGATGCTACAACAGCTACTTAGGTTGTTGCAGAAGTTACTTCAAACAATGTAGAACATAAGGAGCCCGAGGTGAGAGCTAGACTAGTAAGATCTTTAATAGATTATTTTTATTAGAGAAAATATTTTGGGTGATGGGTTGTAGTGATGAGGATAAGTTTCTTTTACTAATTTATATATTGGAAGGAGAAGTGGAAAGTTGGTGGAAAAGTATAGAGAGATTGATGTTGGTACGAGGAATTGATATTAATTGGGAGAATTTTAAGGAAATGTTTCATCATAAATATTTTCCTATTAATGTGACGCAGGAGTTGGAAGCTTAGTTTTTGAGGTTACAACATAGAAATAAGAGTATTTGCAGAGTATGAGGCTAGATTTGAGGAGTTGTCTATGTTTTCTTCATATTTAATAGTACATCATGATGATGTATGGTAATAGGATAAGTTTCTAAGAGGGTTAAGACTGGAGATACAAGCATGAAGGGCTACGTTGGAAAAAAGAGAGTTTGCCCAATTGGTGAATAAGTGTAAGATTATTCAAAAAGTGTTTCGGGATAAGGAGCAAGACGAAAAAGGAAGTTTGAAGGATCAAAGAGAGCTAGGGTGAATGAAAGATGGAGGATGAATAAAAGGAATTATTTTAAAGGAGTTAAGTAAGGGAATCAAATAAGATAGGAGAAATGAGTAGAATTTTTTAATAAACAAAGAGGACCATGTCCGGCTACAGGCCAAAGGTGCTTTAGGTGTGGTCAAGAAGGATATTTCCAACGAAATTGTCTTGCACATAATACGAAACTAGTGGTAGGGAGACTGACTACACCAGGATGGGTGTATGCATTAACTAAACAAGAGGCCTAAAAGAATCTAATGTAATTGAAGGTACGTGCTTATTAAATGGACATTTTGTGATTGTATTGTTTGATACTAAAGCTACACATTCATTCATAGCATGCGCCTGTAAGAGTACACTAGGTTTAAAAGTCTGTCGAATGTCGTACTTTTTAGAAGTAGAAACCACTATCAAAAATTTTGTAGTTACACAAGATGTATGTAAAAATGTAGAACTAGAATATAGGGAAGATTAAGTTTTCAAGACTTGATCTATTTACTGATAGCTGATTTTGATGTAATTCTAGAGATGGATTGTTTAGTAGCTTAACAACTGCTTTTGGATTGCAAGAGTAGTATAATAATGATGCCAGTTAGGTCGACAAAGGTAATAAAAGAAAGATTGGGAGTACCCTTTGGTGTATGCTTTGCAAGCCAAAAGACTTATAAGGATGGGTTGTGAAGAATATTTAGCCCTTGTTATAGAAACTAGGAATGAAGAGAAAAAGTTAGAAGATATTTCGGTGATAAAGGAGTATCTTGACATTTTTCCCAATGATCTACCAGGGTTGTTGCTTAATAGAGAAATAAAATTTACGATTGACCTTTTTCCGGGAACGATGCTTAGGATAGCCCTTATAGAATTAGAACAACTGAAAAAGCAACTCAAGGAGTTGTTAGACAAGGGATACATACACCTTAGTGTATCACCTTGGGGAGCGCCGGTTTATTCATTAGGAAGAAGGATGGATCTATACGCTTATATATAGACTATAAGCAGTTGAATAAGGTGACAATTAATAATAAGTATCATTTGCCTAGGATAGATGATCTGTTAGATTAGTTATAGGAAGCATCCACATGATTTGTAGTTATGCCGTTTGGATTGACTAATGCTCCTACTATATTTACGAATTTGATGAATAGAGTCTTTAGGTCATATTTGGATGATTTGTGAAATGTTCATTGATGATATTTTGATTTATTTGAGGAATAAAGAGGAGCAAGAGAGACATTTAAGGTAAAGAAGGTGGATTGAGTTTTTGAAGGACTATGATTGTGAATTGAAGAATCATCAGGGTAAGGAAAATGTAGTAGTGGATGCTTTAAGTAGGACCTCTTGTCATATAGTTAGGTTTATGATAAATGAGTATAGGCTATTGGAAGATTTTTGAGATTTGAATTTTGAGGTGATTAAACAAAGTTGGGGAGTTATTAGTCTGTGTCATTTGAGGATTCAGCCAGATCTAAGACAAAGAATAAGGAGACTTCAATTGATGATTAAGTTGAATAAGATAAAACAAAAGGTGATGTTAAGAGAATTAGGAGATTTTAGGATCTACGAGGATGGAGTATTAGAATTTCGAGGTTGATTGTGTGTTTCGAAAGATGTTAGGATTAGACAATTGATCTTATATGAAGCTCATAAAAGTAGATATGCTATTCATGCTGGAGCTACAAGCATGTATAAGGATTTGAGGAAATAATTTTGGTGGAATGGAATGAAAAGAGATATAACTAAATACATGTCTATATGTTTGACTTGTTAGAAAGTAAAAGTAGAACACTAAAAGCCAGCAGGGTTGTTGCTTCCATTAGATATTTCGTAATAGGTTTACCTAGAATGTCGAGTGGTTATGATGCGATTTGGGTAGTAGTTGATATATTAACTAAATCGACTCATTTCTTACCCTTTAAGATTTCATATTCACTGGATAAGTTAGCTGAATTGTACATAAAGGAAGTTGTAAGATTACACAGTGTACCAACCAATATTGTATCAGATCATGATCCAAGGTTTATGTCTAAGTTTTGGCAGGCGTTGTAGGTAGTGCCGGGTACTGAATTACGATTTAGTACAACGTATCATCCTCAGACTAATAGCCAAACGGAACAGACTATCAGAACTTTGGAGAATATGCTAAGAGCAGGCATGTTAGATTATAAAGGTAATTGGGATTCTTATTTACCTTTAGCTAAATTTGCTTACAATAATACCTATCATAAAAGTCTACAAATGGCACCTTATAAAGCATTGTATGGAAGAAAGTGTAGGTCGCCATTGTGTTGGACTGAGGTGGGTGAGTGAACGTTATTTGGACTAAATCTAGTAGACAAACTTCTGATGTTTTAGCTCAAGTTCAATAAAATTTGTTGACTGCCTAGAGTCAACAAAAGAGTTACACAGACTATAGGCAAAGACCTTTAAGTTTCGAATTAGGAGACCACGAGTTCTTAAAAGTGATACCAGTAGTTAGTTATATGAAAGGAAGGAAGTTAAGTCCGAAGTATATTGGATCGTTTGAGGTATTAAAGAAAGTAGGGCTAGTAGTTTATCGTATCACATTAGCACTAGGAGTGGCAATGAGCCGAACTAGCTCGTGAACAGCTCGTGAGCTACTCGTTAAGAGCTCGGATCAAGCTCGACTCGTTTAAAAAACGAGCCTATCTTGAACTTTATTTTAAGCTCTTTTAGTAAAACGAGCTGAGCTCAATCTTTCTAAAACTCGGCTCGTGAGCTAGCTCGTTTAATATTATTTAATAAAAATTTTATTATTTATATATGCATTTATAATAAATCTATTTATATACAAAAAAACTAACATAAATTGTTACTTGGTTTAGTGGTAATTTGCACAAATACTTACTAAGTGGTCGTGGGTTCAACTTTTCTTGCCTACAAAACTTTTTTAGAATTTTCAAAAAATCTTCATGAACCCTTAACGAGCCGAGCCGAGCTTGAATATTTGCTCGCGAGCCCTTAAGGAGCTTAAGTTCACAAGCCTAAGACGAGCTCGAGCTTGCATAAAGTGAGACGAGCCGAGCGGAGCTTTGCCAAAGCTCAGCTCAAGCTCGGCTCGTTAGCACCCCTAATTACCACATGACTTATCCAATTTACATGATGTACATCATCTGTCAAGATTGAGGAAGTATATACCTAACCCTACGCATGTAATTTCGTATAAGCCACAGGAATTTCAAGATAATTTAGACTTAAAAAGTTCGATCTAGTAAGATTTTGGATCAAACCATTCTTCAAATAAGGAATCAAGAAATTCCATTGGTAAAAAGTTCCTTGGGGAGGATCGGTGGATGTGAAAAAGGCATATCCGAAGATGTTTGAAGTGAAGTGAATTTTGGGGATAAAATTCCTATATAAGTTGGGGAGAAAATGTAATTCCTTTATACTGCTAACCAAGAGGTGAATGGTACATGATTGATTTTATTGTAGCGAGATGTCAATTCCTGTTGATTATTTTTAAGGAGTAAAATGATAAGTATAATTTTGTAATATTATAAACATTGAGGCGGAACATACATAGAGGATTTAAAGGGTAAAATCTTAATTTTGTTCACATATTATGGTTGTGAAGGAAAGGAATATATATATTAGTAGTAATTATAATTGTCTAGTGTAAGTCCAATGTATTGTAGATAGGTGTAAATTAAAAATATTTCAATGAAAATAAGTGATATGGAGGATTGAATTGAAAACTAGGAAGTGGAGGATTAAAATGAAAAGAACTAAAACATAAGGGGCATGGATGAATTTTCGGTGGAGGTATGTATTTAATGGGAACAAGTGCCTTTATTGGAGGTGTGTCTCCAAAACCATGTTATTAGCCACGGTTTTAGAGAATGGATTGCATGAAAATGCTAGGTGGAATAAGGAAGAATGGCTAGGTGTCAAAACAAGAATAATGTACATTAAATGGAGTCATAATGCCAAGGACACTTGGCAAGACTAGAAGCTATATGAATATTTAGTAATAATGAGTAATAATGAATTAGTTTAAAAGCTTGTAGGTGATGGGTTTTGGTGAAGGGTGAAGAAGATGATGTGTCTTGCATTTGAGGGTAAGAAAGTAAGGTGTCAAGAGAAGAAATGAGGTTGCATGCATGAGGTAAGGTGGTGGCAAGGAGGAGTGCATGGAGAAGCTAAGGTGGCAAGACATGGAAGAATGAGAATTAATGAGAGAATAATCGTAGGCAATGATGTTATGTGAAGAGTAAGGGTGACAACTAGGTGTAGAGAGGAATAACTTTTTATATAAGCTATTGCCATGTAAAGACTTGAAATACAAGGGAAGTGATAGATAATTATATGATTACGAATATAGAGACACTAAACTACAAGACTTAAGGCTTATATAGAAGTAAATTAGGATCAAGAAGAAGGTTATGAGAAACTAAGAGATGAGGCATGAGGGAAAAACAAAGAAAGGAAGTTTAGTTAAACACAAACTGAGAGTTGGAATTGAGTGATATTTGGAGGAGTAGTTTCATTATGTGGTGAGGATCCCAATATATCATTGCATGTACGATCAACAGACCCGAAGATAGAAATCGTCACTTGGCCGAAACGCATAAGGAAGGTTTTCAAGTGGATTAGTTGGATTAATAGAATTATGGTTGGGGAATTAAATTAGTAATGAAGATGAATCTTGGCCAAAATTAGTAAGAGAGTTGGATTAATAGAATTATGGTTGTAATAATTAAATTAGTGATAACTGAATTAGGAAAAAATTATTACGTACAAATTTTGGGTAACTTGGTAACATGTAGATATATGCGTATTCCTATCAACTATGATTTTTGGTGTGCATGAGTTGAAAATATTATTTGTAATCCTTAAAGTTCCTCCGTTGCATGCATTGATCATGAGTGACTGTTTTGATGAAAAATTTATGCTTGATGTTTATGATGAAACTACATGGTATATGATTGGTAGTGGTCTTTCCATTATGGAATGTTGGTCCGACTGATTAGAGTGAACCGCTGTAGGAGATGGGATTGTTGAATAGCCCGTGTGTGGGTAGGCCAAAGAACTGAAGCACTTGTGCATGTAGGATCGAATTGCCAATTGTCCTCCTGTTTGAGCAGAAGCAGAATTGTTAAGGGATTTGGCCCATTAAGTACTTAGTAGCGCTGATCTGGCTGGGGAATCCTAATAGGCTAGCCTAACCTGTGAATAGTCCACACATTCATAATTGGTTTCTCATGCATGCAATGCATCTCCCTATTTTATAAAACTTGGACACCCTTCTATTTTAAAAAATATATGTATATATCTACTGAGATGCAGTATGTTAGTGATAGCGCTTTGTGGTGGTCTCAGATGCGGAAGGTTGGTCCTAGATATCATGTAAAGTTGTACGCATTTCTCATGGGAGAATATATGTACACTAATCCCATCATAAAGGGATACCTTATGGATGATCCCATTGGGGTACCCAATCAGGATGGTCTAGGTGGAATTGCAGAAAGTGTTGGTGGTGATATGGATAGTAATATTATGGGTGAGAGTGAAGGAAGTAATGTGGTTATTGAGGAAATTGTGGAGGAGATTCCTGGATTAGTGGAACAAGTTAGGGAGGAGTTAGAGAATAAGGTACTAGGTTTTGGGGTACCTATGGTTGACATGAATGAGGAATTAGTGTGGATCCCTAATGCTGTAGGGGATGACTAGGGTGGTATTGGAGAATACTAGTTGGAAGATCCTTTTTGGGATCACTATGCCAGCATTGTGAAGGTGACAAACACCAAGGATATCAGGGCATACTGAAATGCCTTGAATGTATTCTTTTGGCATGAGTCTTTTATTGACGATGATTGCATATTTTGAAACCATCGAGAAACCTTTTGTTATATAGGGATTATAGCTGACTTAATAGTTATTATTTGTTAATCCTTTGTTTCTGATCTATTAACTTCACTCAATAGTATGATAACTTTGATTATTAATTATATGTATATTTTGGCATACAGGTGAGTGCGTTTTCTTTAGAAGGATATTGGATATTAAAAGAATGTCTATTATTATACTAACATTCGTATGGTTCCAAGTATCATAAATAATTCCTGTTGTGATACAAGTTAAGCCATAACACATCTATCCTATAGAAGAATGTGGTAGAGTTATAGGAGGTGCTATAGCATTTCTGTTAATTGTAGGATAATAAGGGCACTGAGGGTGCGTATTTTCTCTTATAGTATGCAGGGGTGCTATATGTTGTCTCCTATTATTGTGCCATAATTCTCTTTACTTTTATTTGTTTGGCCCTCGTCAAGGTAGTTGTACATTGAACTCAATTTTGCCTTATAATATATGTGAAATATTAGAATAATGGTTAGGACCTAATTAAAAACAATAGTTTGTTAGCCCCCATCAAGTTTATTATGTTTTTAAGATTAAGATTAAGTATCAATTAAATTGAATAAATGACAAGGCAATGTCAACCAAAGGACTTAAGAATTTATGTAAGACATAAACAATAGTTAATCGATTATTGAAGATTGTTTTGGTTTGTTGAGCCCCCTCAAAGAATATAACAAAATTAAACCAAACTAAGAATATCATAAGATGATATTACAAATCTAATCAAAAAGGTCATTAGATTTGACAAAATAATGGGAGTAACAAAATTTAATAAAGTCCTTTTAATTTGGTATGTGCATTAAATAAAAATTAACATGCGCATTCTATCTTTATATATAGGTTGTCAAAATGACGAATAATTTGTCACTTAAATCCATACTAGAATCCAACCAATTGACCGAATTTAACTATTTGAACTGGTGCTGTAACCACAAAATTATTTTGAGACAAGAAAAGATATCCTATGTCCCAGAGGGTGACATCCCTCAAGATCTAGTTGAAGGTGTGCCTGATTATGAGGAATTTGACTTCGATAATCATCAGAAGCACTTGAATGACAATGACCAAGCATTTGTGATGCTGAGTTCTATGTTACCAGAGCTTCAAAGACAGCATGAGAGCATGGATGCCAGCACGATAAGAAAGGTAAAGCCAAAAGGTAAGAGGTATCTTAGGAATTGTTCTGCAATAAGATGGTAGAAAGTTATTCAATAAATGTTCACATATTAAAGATGATTAGGTACATCGAAAGATTGTCCCAATTAGGATTTGCCATGGACCATGAACTTTCAGTTGAATGGTCATACAATCTTTGCCCGAGTAATTTTCACAGTTTGTTATGAATTACAACATGAGTAAGTTGAAAACAACTCTATCTAAGTTACTTAACGTGTTGAAGATTGTAGAGGGTAATATCAAGGAAAATAAAGACAACTTGTGCTCATAAGTGGTTCTTCAAAACCCAAGTTAAAGGGCAAGAAGGAGAAATCTAAGAGTAAGACTAAGGCCACTAGCTGCATCAATGTAATATAAATCTCAAGTTGTGAAATGATATAAAAGGAACAGCATCAATGTAACAGTAAAGCACACTTTTTATGGAATAATATAAAAGGAACATGGTTCACAATTTAGCAAAAGTGGCAGAAATTAACTCATTTTTCTTATGCAAGTGCTTCATGATTCCTTTATGTTACACTTAAATAGGGAACCTGAACCTGATCAGGGCTAGAAAGTCATGAATCCCATAGGAAACCCCTCTAACTTGGCATTTCAAGTTAAGCCTTGAATTGTATGTACCAAAGTACTCATAATGATCATAGAGCATTTTAACCATCTTAGCACCAAAACCATGCAAGTTTTCATCAAATAAAACATGTAGCTTTTTTAATAGAAATCATGCAACTTTAAGGATGAGTATATAGGAGTGAAAATTGATAATTACTCATATACATAAAAACTTAATTTAAGGAAACAAACATCCACTTGCCTTATCTCCACGCCAATAGCTACAGTTTTATTTCCTCTTCCCTAGCTTTTCTTTTTAGTTATGCTACTTAGTTTTACAAGTCAGAGGAAACGTTGAATGACATCGTTAAGAAGTTAGCTACAACTTTTTCAAGTGGCTCCTCTAAATTTTAGCTCTAGGATGCCCATAAGCAGTCATCTTCATAACTGGTACTAAAATAACGTAGCCACTGTCTGATTGTGAAACTACACTTCTAACTAACCAAACAAAAGCTCAAATTGCTTCCCATATGTATCCTCTAACTTTTATCTTCAAGTCCCAACATCCAGTTTGGCTTCTAAGACCTCTAAAATCAGGTTTACCAAACTAGGTACAAAATAAAAAATGTTTTCCACATAATTTTGGCACTAACTTCCAAGACATCTTTATTACATTATACATGCAACAAGACTCCAAGAAGCTCCAAAATCATCCCTTAATGTATTAGGAACAATTCTTATTCAGAAATTCTTGGTTGATTCAACTTGGAAACCCTTCAAACATAGCCAAAACCACAAGAGCTCTTTGCAATCCTATAAGAGTAGTAGCTTCTGAAGGCTTTAACTCCAATTTTACTTGGAAGTAGCCTTTACAAAACTCCAGATTACATCTTAGGACCCATATCTACAAGTTTATTTCAGCAACCTACTGCAAAAAGTCCTTATAACTTGCTCATCCTACCCATTTTCCAAAACCAAAACAGCAACCCTTATTTCACTTTCTTGTCTTCCATAACACTCCCTTTCTCTACTTTCTTTTACTATCACTAGGCTTCAATGGCACAATAGAGGAGAAAACTCTCCACCTTTTTATATAGCTACTATGTTGCTCTACACCTCTTCACCTAGCTTGCCACCTTGATCTCCATCTCTTCACCTAAGCTTGCCACCTTGATCTCCACCTCTTCACCTAAGCTTGCCCCTTGATCTCCTTTGCTACTTGTTCTCCTTTGGGCCTTGAAGCATGCAGCAACACATCTTGCTGATGCCACATAGCAGCTTGATTTGGTGAGTCATAATCTTCTAGCTTGCTAATTTAACACCTAGCAGCTTGGGGTGACACCTTGTAACTTGAGGTGGTAGTTTCCTATGCAGCCCAACCTAACTACTTAGTTCTTATTCTGTCCACAGGATAATCATTGTTTAGGATAAATTCTCAATCAACCTTATGCAACACTTATGCACTATTAGTTTTAGTATGCTAACCATTGGAACAATTATGTCAAGGCATTGCACATTCAATTGCATATGCATCCATTTAACTTAAGGTTATGCAATCCCTTACTAATTCTAAATAAAAAACATAACTCACAATGACAAACACATAGCAACATATGAATAGACTTAAATCATACATATGAACAATTATAGGTCCAATCTGCCAACCAAACAACATTGAAGAATCATGCTTTATTTTTTCTGTTAGACTCATTCATACTTGTATCCAATAAATCGTACATATGCATCTACTTATGCTTTATTTCCAATAGTATCTCATTCTTGACATGCCTTAGTGCATTGTTACGACACTCAAGACACACAATGCACACAACCTACATGTTACTCATTTTGGTAGTTCTTCACATAACATAAACTTAAACTTACATAGTAACCATACAACTAAAAAATTCATGAACACTTAGACATATATATGTTAAGCTATTATATCAAATAGGTAATTTGGAAAATAACACAACTTGATTATATATGCATTTGTCAAGACATGTAGAAAACAAACTCTATTTTTGAAATTAAGGAACTAAACTAAACCTTTAAGTAAAGTAGGAGGTTCGGAGGTTCAGAGCTTATAAAGAATAGCTTGGTTAGTAGTAGGTAGAATAATTTAAACTTTGTCCCCCAACTCTCTTGGATTCCAACCTTGAAGTGTATAACAAATTTTGTTCTCTATTAGACCCAAGCTTGGAATATTTTGATTGGGTGGGGTATGTGGTATTTATTATTGATTGAATAGAAAAACCAGAATGAAGTTCAAAAGTAATATTTGAGTGTTTTCTGTAATTGCAAATAACTGCAGAGAAAGAAGCCTTCCACCTAGGCCCAAACAGAAATAAGAAAAATTGAAGAAAATAAAATAGACGCATTGGCCCGTGGGTCTGGATCTTTTTGATTCGTTGAGAGCTTCTCCATCAACAATTGCATTTCGTCGCTGCTCATGTAAGGTTCCTCTCTCTCTGTAATTCTGTGTACTGCTCATCTTCCTTGGTTTTTCCCCTTTGTCTAGTGTAGCTGTGATCTTTTTTTGGCTTGTGTGATACAATTTTGAGTGATAATGTTTGAGGGATTTGGTTAATTGCCTCTTCAGTTTTAGACTAATTTTCAAATCTTGATTTTGTTCTTCCAAGTTTTTCTTACTTCCTGTCTCCGTGGTTGTCTATTATTATGGTATATCTTTTGCTAAATTCCTAATTGGATCTTTACTACAAAATAAAAAATAAAATTCCTGAATGGACTTGCTTAACTATATAAGATTTATTGAAACTTTTAAAAGAAAAGTCTTCAAATTTTCTTCTTGGCGAGACACCGCAATAGACTTGGTGAACTTGCAAGATTTCCTTCCTCTTCATTTGGATAAAAAATTATTCTTGTTGTCCATCTACTAAGATTGAACAGTGAACACTATTGCACTAGTTTCTGTCACTAAAGATATGCTTTATATATCTAGTTATACATTACTATTATATGTTGTACATTAGCATAATTGTCAAATCAAGATTCAAATTATGAATCGCAATCTTGGTTTTTAGAATCGAGAATCAATCAAACCACAAACTTAAGTATAAATCTTTCAAACAAAATTCATTAAAAATGAGATATCTTAACACGTTAGATTAAATCGGGATTCAATTCATACAGGAAGAGTTAAGATTAATCTAGCAAATTATGAATTATATGAATTGTAAATCATATGATTCAAGTGTAATTTAGATTCACACATAAGATTCGCATCAATTTGTACATGAATTCAATGGAATTGTAAGTTTTGAATCGCAAATCGTAAAATTTAAATAACAATAAATTGTGTCTTTTCCCATTGGAATAAAATTTTGTTTGGCTAGTTTTGGAGTGGGCTTTTGTGTCTAACTGTTTCATAATTTTCTTCCTTTTTTGTCATAGATGACTTTATCTTTGACTTTCCTAAAGCTCAAAGCCTTATTTGTCTTTTGACCATCCAAGACACAAAGCTACAATTGATGGCTTTTGGTAATTTTGGCATTCAAAAGCAAGCTAAAATCCTTAATTTCTCTATCTGGGAGTACTTTATGTCAACCGAGCCTATGAAACTTTTTCTACTGCTTTTTTTCATGAGCCTTACTTGAACACAATTTTTCTTTAGATACTTTTTGACCACCTAAACCAAACATGTAGTTATCAATATCGGAGAAAACACTAACTTTTTATATCAGCACCTGTAGGTCTGTCTTTCTCTTACTTTTGTCATATCATGTTGACCCTTTTTTGCGACTTGTTTAATTCCTTTTGCAATGGCATATCCAAGGCCCATTTTTGCATTAATTGACGCAATTATTTAAATTATTATTTTTTAACTTTCACTATAATGTATTTATGGTTTAGTATGTCTTCTATAAATCAAATTTCATTTCCTCTGTCCACCCACATTCAATTGTAAAAAACCTTCCCCGGACAGTCTTGGCTCTGCTGCTAGCTAGCAGCTGGTGTAGGATTCAAATATTAACTGAAATGATTAGGTTTATTTTTCTTTTAATCAATATTTTAAATTTTAAGTTTTCCTTTACCTACTTTTTTTTTTTTTTTAACTCATTTCAATCTATTTTTATTATAATTTGCATGACATTTTATTTTATGTAAGCAAGTCCTTTTATTGCAGATAACAATTTTATTATGTTAATGGTTACATATGAAATAATTGTCTTTTCTATTATTAAGTTTTTATGCATTCGATTATGAAACTGTTTTCTTCCATCAAAGCGACGTGATAATATACCAGTAACATGCTGAACACCAATATCACCATTTCTTGTCTATAACCTTCTCTCCTGTGTTGATGTTTGATGTTGAAGGACCCAATCTTGTTAGGCCACATAAATTGGAGTGAAGACTAGTGTCTTAAAGTATGATTTATGATTTTGGTTGTTTGTCCTTTTAAAAGGTTTAATAGGTTCAATAGTGAGCAGTAGGGAAGGGGATGAAGCTAAAGAGAAGAGGTTGGAAAGAGAGAGATAGAGAAAAAAAAAATTATTAAAAAAAAAAAATGAAGGAAGGCAGAGGCATGAAGCTATTCAATTAAGATGCTTTGGGAAGTTTTTATTATTTCATAAATTATCAAATAAGATACTTTGGAAATTTTAGAAGGGTGTGTGAGATTTTTGTCCAAATAAAAGAAGGATGATACTAACCTCCTCACAAGGGTATGGAGATTAGAATTCTCCTGTATATGCTCATTTAAGCTAGCTCATTAGCATGAGTGCTTGAGCTGGGCATTGATTTAGCATGAATTCAGCCTAGCTTGAAGGTCTTGATTGTGGTCACTTGTATTTGAACAAAACCTAGTGATTGGTGGAAATTATACACATGATTGTCTTTTCTCTCCCTTTCAGTCTTTGTTGGTATTGTATAGGATCTTATTGTAACTATATGAAAATACAAAAACAATGGAGCCAGTTAGGTTCTATCAACACTATAGGCCTAGCATTCTTCTAATCCACTTGAAATTGAATTTTATAAATATAATTTCAGTAGTTAGTGGACAGTAGAGGAAAAAGATGAGGAAATTCCATTGTTGACTTGAGTAAGTATATCTGAAATTAGCTTCTTTGTTTGCATCTATGTACATAGGATTCACTAATGCAAAATACTATTTTCCCAGTCTTAGCAAATACTTGATGGCCATGGTGGCTATTTTGGAGTAAATGGGAAGAGATTGGCATAAATGCTCCAAGTGTATCACTTCTGCGCTAGGGATTAATTGAAAAATCCTTGATGTCAAACCCTCAAGTGCCTAACCATCCAGCAATATGCCACAGACCCATACGACTTTCTGACCGTGAAATTTTAGAGCATATCCATGGTAAAATTTTTCCTATCAGGTATGAGTGCACCTGTTGTTTGACTGGTTTTTGGCTTGAGTTTTTAAAATTGTATTTTCACAAAGTGGTAATATTCAGGTATGAGTCTAAATTCTTTGAAAATGTTGCAAATAGAAGTGATGTTGTATCATAGGGAGCTATTGGTCGTAGTCGGCTAAATGGCCAAAGTGATGAACTCATTGGATTTGTAACAACACGAATTATTCTTGCAAAACAAAGGGAGGTTGGTCTCTATTCTATATTATTCTACGTCTTTCATCTGATTCCTTGTACTTTATATTAAACAAAATTGGCTCATTTTCCCTATTTATTTATTTTTATGATATTATATAACTGACCACAACTAATTTGGGTTTAAATCATAATTGAGTTAAATTATGCCAAAAGATGCACTACTGTGGACAGAAAATGTATCAGTATTATTATTGCTATTTACAAAATTGTGATATAAAGTCTGCTAATGTCTCTGGCAAATCTACTTTTTAATTTTTGAAGGCCCTAGAAAAGTAAATTGCAAATACTTGAAATATTATTTTTCACGGTTAATTTGGATTTTTCTAACCAAATTGTTCTTGTAGATAGAGGAGATACTTGGATATGACTCATCACCATCAAATAAAACTTTGGTCTACATTCTGACACTGGGAGTAGTGGAAGCATATAAAAATCTTGGAATAGATAAGAGTCTATTGATTATGCAAGGTAAAAGAGTGAAATCATGAATCAAGAATTAACAATAATGAACATATGTATGATATTTACATGTAATTATCAAAATAGGAAAATAAAATTCATGATTAGGTGAAGGTTAAAGAAGTAGTTAGGTGAAATTGTTGGAAATTCTTTTAGGCTTAATTAGAAATATAAAATAAAATATTGGTAGATTCTTAATTTAAGTATGTAAATGATAAATCCTTTAAGTTTAATTAGAGAAGTAGACTATATACATTTTTTTTCATAAAATGGGTAGCTAGAAAATGTGAAAATTGATTAAAATAATTCTTAAATTAATAATTGAAGGATAGGTGCAAATAAATGGATAAATTATATATGATTTCTTGGTGTATTTATAATTATTAGAATTGAAAGTTAAGATTTGAACATGTGAACTAAGATTACTATGACTAAATGTATCGAATTTTAGATAATTTAAGGTTCAACGTTTCAAATATGTATAAGTGTAATTGAGAAGTTTAATTAATTAGGAGTTATTGATTAAATTATTAAGTAGAAAACTGTGACAATGAAGTTAATAAACTAAGCAATATATGAATTGGTGATTTTTAGCTCCGGAGTATGCAGAGAATATTTCGACACTCTCATAGGCTAGACGAACTAATGAACCACATCTTTAAGCCTAGTGAGTGAATTACGTGCACTTTGATTGCCAGATTATTACGTGTAATTATATGCATTTGAATTGATGTGCTATAATAAGAAATAAGCAAGTACATTATTTCAATCATTTAATTAAGTTATGTGTTTGATATTGAGCGTGATTGATACCGGCCAACAAAGTGAAATTTTCTGAGAAATGATTTTATTTCCAAAATTAAAATCCATGTGCACTTAGGATATTTTGGTTTGATTTTATGATATTAGATATTCTGATTCTGACAATTGTTTTAAAAGAATTAAGTGCTTTGTCTCGGTGGTATAAATTGTGTACAGAGAATTAATCTGTTGTGTGGGCACGTAAATGCTCAATGCGAGGCTGAGTTACTCGTTGGCCCTTTGTTTGTTTGTATACATGATTTGATTGATATGTTAAAAATTGTGAAATATGTGAATTGTGATCATATGATAATTGTAATTATGTATGTGCATAAGTAATTTAGACACAAGTTTAAGCTATGATACATGTGTTGTGTGATGCTGCTACCCTTAGGGTACGTGGTTTGCTCACTGAGTTCTTGTGACTCATTCTTTTATTTGTTATTTTTATTTTAGTTTCCAGGAAACCACAATCTGCTACGTCAAAATTTGCTACCTGCAGATATTATTGCGGCAAGGTATATCTCGGAATCGCACACTTGGAGCTTAAAAGGATGACACTTACAGTTAGGGGTGTGCACAGGTCGATTCGGTTCTGGTAGTGATAAATTTTTGAACCGAACCAAACTAAAAATAGGCATAACCCCAAATTACTCGAACCGAAAAATATGAGTAGTTTGGTTCGTGTATTCAGTTACCCGAAATTTATCAATATTCACTAAAATTAATTTAAAATTATATTTTTTTTTTGTTTTTGAATCTCATACTTTTTAAATTTATTAGTTATTATAAAAGAAAAATACAAAAAACATAATATATCAACATATTCAACACAAATTAAAATATAAAATTATAAATTAACATAACAATACTTTAAAAATAATTTTTTTTTTTTTTTTTAAAATTACATATTTTGAGTTTCGGGTAACCATAGGTACTCATGTGCATTCTACCTCATTACCTATAACCGAACCGAAAATAACGGGTATTAAATTTAAATACCCGAACTGAACCAAATGCGTAAAATACCCGAATTTAATTAAACGAAATTACCGACTCGGTTTAAATATTCGATTTTTTCGAGTTTCTTGCATAGCCCTACTTGCAATCACTTTAGGTGTTTTGCATTATTATTGCATACTGAGTTAACCGTGAAAGTTTTATATTTTGATTAGGAGTGAAGCTCCTCTATATATTCTGATACTATGGGTTACAGTTGACCTTGTAATATATTGTATATATTTATTATGGGCAAGTTCTGCTTTATAGGAAACTATTGCTGAATTTACAATGAACATTTTATGTTTTATTTTATTTTATTTTTTAAAATCAGCCATAGTTTTATTTTAAATTAGTAATATTTCATTTGTCATAACTGTAATATGTAAGAGACAGGGATGTACAACACTTGAGCTTCTAGGGTTACGGTGGTATGGTCATTTATTCCTCCAGCCAGTCATACTCTTATTTAAAGGTGTGACAAGTTGGTATCAAAGCATGGTTAGAGATCCGTGACTACAAGTACAGAATGTTATTGCTTTGTTCGTGTACGTTACCCGGGGCGTATATGGACTTAATGATGTGTTCTAATTTTTCCTGAATCTTCAAGTTACGATTTATTTAAGGCACTGTCTTTTGATTTATCTTATAAATATATATTAAAATTATGTGTGTTTGTTCTAGATATAATGCGAAGTAGAGGCCGTGTTACCGACCTAGGGGGGCCAGGAGGAGGCTAGCTCTAATCAGGGATCTACTGGTCCCCAGACACCGACAGTTTGAGGTAGGGGTTGACGGGGATGCGGTAGAGGCTGAGGCTGAGGCTGGGTTGCTGAACCAGTTTAGGCAATAGCTCCTAATCTTGATATGGAGCAGCTGGTGCAAGAATTTGACCGTGTCTAGAGAATTAGAGGTGATTTAGTTATAATTTTGGGTCAACAGCAGCAGGCTTAGCAGTAATCACTAGTAGTTCCCCTTGTTCAGCCTCAACAAGAGGCAAACCCTCATGTTCCAGTTCAGCAGGATCGGGGGTATTTGTGACACTACATGACTTTAGATAGATGCAGTGGCCAAGATTTTCAGGGGTGGATCCAACTCAGGATCCTTATGCTTTCTTGGAGGAGTCAGATATATTGTGTATTGCTTTAGGATATGATCTCGTTCATGCGGTTAAGCTGGTTAGTAATCAGTTATATGATGTGGCCTATGATTGGTATAAGATGTTGGTACAACGATGGACTAAGCCTACTCCACTGGTGTGGTCAGAGTTTAATAGAGCTTTTATGGATTGCCATTTACTTGAGAGTGTGCGAGATAAGCATGCTCGGGATTTAAGCGACTAGTTCAAACAGAAGGTATATCAGTTGCGGAGTATGAAACCCGATTTACTAGACTGTCTCATTTTGTCCCATATTTGGTAGCTACGGAGCAGATGTGAGTGAAGAGATTTGTACATGGTTTGAATGATTATTTATTTAGATCAGTATTAGTGTCAGACACTACTACTTACACTCAGGCTGTGGATGCTGCTTACCGATTGGAAACTAGGGTGGTAGAGAGACAGTCAGAGTATGAAAGTCATAAAAAGGCAACACAGGAAGGTCCTTCGACCTCTAGAGCTGGCAATTCACATAGACTTGAGGGTGAATCTACCTTAGGGCAAGGTTCATTTAGAGGAAGTTTTCAACCGGGTGGAAGTTAGGTGAGGCAAGGTTCAAGAGCTCAGTTCTAGGAGGGTCATCTAGCAGTCCCCGATCATATGAGTTTCCTATACGTTCTACTTGTGGTAACATGCATACTGGATAGTGTAGATTAGGGACAGGTGCCTGTTTTAAATGTAGAGCGATGGATCATTGTATTAGAGATTGTCCGTTGCTGAGAAGTCAGTCTACTTCAACCGGAACCTCTTCATCAGTTCAAGCTAAACCTTCATTACTTGAATCACCTACAAGAAATCTAGGAGTACGTGGTGGCTTTTCTAGGGGTTCTTCATCAGTAGGTAAAGATCAGGCCCGAGTTTATGCTTTGACGACTCAAGATGCACAAGCTTCTAATGCTGTGGTAGCAGGTAATTTGTCTGTTTGTTCAATTGGTGCTAAAGTATTGTTTTTTCATGGAGCTACTCACTCTTTCATATCGCCATATTTTGCTTCCCTTGTGAAGAGAGTTGCTAAGCCTCTTGAAATCCCTTTAGTAGTTTAAACTCCGTTGGGAGAAACTATTCTAGCAGACTAGTATATACCTTTATGTCTTATAGGTGATGATAATTATTTGGCAAACTTAATCATACTAAATATGCTAAAGTATGATGTGATTCTAGGTATGAATTGGTTGTCTAATCATCGTGCCTTGGTATATTGTTGCAATAAGAGTGTTAAGTTCAATATTCCTGCCAAGTCAACTTTTATTTTTCAAGGGGATCAGGGTGAAGTTCCTTGCAATTTAATTTCATCCATTCAGGCAAGACGGCTTATTAGAGAGAAGCATCAAGCCTACCTAGCTTTTGTTAGGGATACTCAGTTAGAGTGTCCTCCTTTAGATCATATTCCAGTGGTGAGGGAGTTTTATGATGTATTTCTTGAAGAGCTTCCTAGGCTTCCTTCTGATCGGGAGATTGAGTTTGGCATTGAGTTATTACCTCGCACTCAACCAATTTCTATTCCCTCTTATAGGATGGCTCCTAGCGAGCTAAGGGAGCTTAAAGTGTAATTACAAGATTTGTTAGACAAGCGATTCATTCATCCTAGTTCATCTCCTTGGAGTGCTCTTGTTTTGTTTGTTAAAAAGAAGGATAGCTTGTTTAGACTGTGTATTGATTATCAGCAGTTGAATAAAGTCACAGTTAAAAACAAGTATCCTCTCCCTAGAATTGATGACTTATTTGATCAGTTGCAGGGAGCTCAATATTTTTTAAGATTGATCTTCGTTTGAGATATCATTAACTCCAAATTAAGAAGGAAAACATTCCAAAGACCGCTTTTCATACTCGGTATGGACACTGTGAATTTCTAGTTGTCTTTTGGGCTTACTAATGCTCCTATAGTGTTCATGGACTTGATGGACCAGTTTGTTATT
The DNA here is from genome assembly GCA_029379385.1 of Quillaja saponaria. Lineage (NCBI taxonomy): Eukaryota > Viridiplantae > Streptophyta > Magnoliopsida > Fabales > Quillajaceae > Quillaja > Quillaja saponaria. Next base: position 18,542,761 of record CM055616.1, on the reverse strand, counting down.
ATTTTCATTGACTATATTCTGGTATACTCTCAAAATGAGGAGGAATAGGAGCTGCATCTTCTTATTGTATTGCAAACACTTAGGGAAAACAAACTTTATGCTGAATTCTCTAAGTGTGAATTCAGGCTAAATCAGGTGACTTTTATCGGACATGTGATTTCTAAGGAAGCAATTCGTGTAGATCCTAACAAGATCGAAGTAGTTCAGAATAGGCCTCGACCAACAAATGTTTCTGAAATTCGAAGTTCTCTGGGTTTGGCTAGTTATTACAGGAGGTTCATGGAGAATTTCTCGTATTGCTGCTCCTTTGACTCGATTAACTCATAAAGGAGAGAAGTTTTTGTGGTCCGAGACTTGTGAAGAAAGTTTTCAAAAGCTAAAAGCTTGTTTGACCTTAGCTTCTGTTCTTGCATTTCCATCTAGTACAGGTTAGTATATTGTATTTTGTGATGCTTCTTGTATTGGACTTGGTTGTGTTTTAATGTAGGATGGAAAAGTTGTGGCATATGCTTTGAGACATTTGAAAAGGCATGAGGTGAACTACCCTACCCATGATCTTGAAATGACAGCGGTAATTTTTGCATTAAAAATAGGGAGGCATTACTTGTATGGTGAGACTTTTGAGATTTTTACGGATCATAAAAGTTTTAAATATATCTTTGATTAGAAGGAGCTGAATTTGAGGTAGCTTAGATGGATTGAGTTACTAGAGGATTATGATTGTTCAATTACTTATCATCTAGGTAAAGCAAATGTGGTCGCCGATGCTCTGAGTAGAAAGTCTATGGGTAGTTTATCCTATTTGTTAGGTATGCATAATTAGGTAGTCAAAGATTTACAGCGATGTAAGGCTGATGGAGTTAGGTTTGAGGTGTCTCCTCAGGAGATATTGCTAGCTCATATTCAAGTGAAGTCCACCTTTATAGAAGCCATAAGAGCAGCACAAGTGGTTGATTTAGAAGTGATTGCTAAGAAAACTAAATATGATCAAGATGTTATGGGTGATTTCAGAGTAGATAGTGAAAAGGTACTGAGGTATGGTGATCAAATCGTTGTGCCACCTAATTTGGAGTTGAGAAGAAAGATTCTTGAAGCAGCTTATCGTTCATCATAAGTCATGTTTCCTGGTTCTTCTAAAATGTATCAAGGCTTACGAAAATTCTAAAAAGAAAGATGTTGCTGATTTTGTTTCTAGGTGCCTTATGTATCAACAGGTGAATGCGGAACATCAGAAGCGTGCAGGGATGTTGCATTCTGATGTTGCAAAAGTTGGACGTTCCAGAGTGGAAGTGGGAAAAAGTTACGATGGACTTCGTATCAAGACTTTCTAAGACTCTTAGAGGTTTTGATTCTATTTTGGTGATTGTAGATCGTTTGATGAAGTCCACACATTTTTTTCTAGTGAAGACTACTTACTCAGCACATCAGTATGCGAAATTGTATTTGGACAAGATTGTTTCATTGCATGGAGTACCAGTTTCTATTATTTTGGACTGGGGTGCTCGATTTACTACTGCGTTCTAGAAATATTTTCATGAGGCTTTTGCTACTCAGTTATTGTTCAGTACTGCTTTTCATCCTTAAACTGATGGGCAATCCGAGAGGACTATACAAACTTTAAAGGATATGTTGCAAGCTTGTTGTCACACATCTCATGGAGGCATGACTGGCAGAAGGAATGGTAACCAAATGTCCGTAACCTTGACTCAAATAAAGGATTGACTATGACGTTTGACCAACCATTGAATAAAACCAAGAAATTATAAACACAAAAGTTAACATTCAAAGTTTATTAATTGAAACAAATCACAACTTACTGAAAATTTTTGGCAGGGGTTCATTGCAATTGGGAACATGCCTTAAAATACAATCTTGTAGATGTTTTTTCTTACGCAACACAACACAAATACAACAAGGAGCTCAGCTCCATTCACATCCTCAACAAGACAAATACTAGAATATTACATCACACCAAAATTGACATCCACAGTTTTAATGTGATTGCAAACTTTCATTCTTGACTCCAAGTATGAGATTCTAGGAAATACCTTATTGTCAAATCTTCAATAAAACCATGTATTAGTGGTTAGCTTCCTTTGAGGTCATGCTACTAAAAAAAATATAACCACAAAAAAGGGGTGAGTCCTACGGACTCCTTGAGTGAAAAATCGTACCCAAATGGTACTAGCATCACATAACACGAGCATGTAACATATGTAATAACATCATGTAACATTATTTGTATCTTAATTCACATTGCACGTATACACTGTAATCGTCATAAATTCACAATTTATATGATATGAAAGATCATAAATTAATCAGAGTAATGATATCAAACAAAGCAACCAGAGAGCCAATGAGTAACCTAACCCCTCACAACAGTATCACCTCCTACAGGACATTTATGCGCCTGCACAACAGATTAATCTCCATACACAATCCATCCCACCGGGGCTGCACACTCAGTTTTAAAAAAAACATTTATCCGAATCAAAATTCCTCGTGATTTTAAATCAGAATGTCTTAGGTGCTCCTGAATCTTAATTTCAGAGATCAAAATCATTTCTCATAAAACTTTCATGTGTTAGCCCTTATCAACCACAAACAATTTCAAACAAGAATGATTCAACTAACTCACTATAATATTGCACTAGCACATTTATTTAAATACACATACAATTGAATATACTAAGCTAGCCCCTAAAGGCAACAATTAACCACTCAACCGTAACTGACTCCATTCGTCACTCACACTTGCATCCACACGTCTTATCAGGTTCACATTAGAATCCGAAACTGAAATTCATATTCCCAAATAATACTTAGTTCATAAACGTGATTGTTATAATCTTTTAATTACTAACCTTCTATCTCAACTTGTGTAAGTTTCTTTATGAAAGTTTTCTATTAAGTTACTACATATCAAGTAGTATGAATTATACTTTATGTGATAAGGTTAATAATGAAGAAAAATTTTAAATGTCTTGACAATGCATAGGGTAGAATAAACCATTAGAAAAGATAGAAAACAATTTGTGAGTTAGAGATGTTGAAACTGTCCAAACTTTAAGTTTGTGTTCACTTTAATGATCATATCTTTCTCTAGGAATTTCAAATCCAGGTTGGTAAAATTTATAAAATAATAAACACATGTAGCTTTGTAATGGTATATCATTTGTAATTTTTTGATTTGTATATCAATACAGTTTATTATTTTAAGTTGCATCAAATTCTACAAAACGCAGGATTTTGACAGCTTTGACCTTACCTTAGTTAATTGAACATAACTTTCTCTAAGAAAAACAAAATCGGATTCTGTTTGTTGGGTTTATTAATAGACAAGTATATCTATCTTTATTATTTTAAAAAAAAAATCTGTCATGAACCCATTCAATTTCTTACATGAACCAAAAACAGGGCACTACAAATCCTGCCTGACCTAGCCGAAGTCTAACAGATATAACTCACCACATACTTGGAACCAAGCTATGAAATTTTGTAGACAACATCCCAAGATCATAAGCTACACTTTCTTCTTTAAACACTTATTTTAATTCAATCCCAAAAATATCCAAAATACTGAATTTCCCAAACATTTAAAATCAGACCCTATTTTCCCTCTTTTCATTAACCACTCAATTCAAATTGAATTATTTTTCGTTTTCTAGTTGCCTTCTATATTAACTAGTCATGCTGATGCTATAATGTCAATCTCTAGCTGATACACACTCAAAATCTTTAGCTGAAAGGAACAATAAAAAAAAATGATAACAGAGCTTACTTTTGTTAATATATACTTCCTTCATGCCTTTGATACAACCTACTACTCCAAATAGTCTACAACTACAAAGGAGCGAGCAATAATTATGCCAACATATCAAGCGTCACAATGAAACCAAGGATCTAAACTATTATCTCCAATTCAGGAAGTAAAACTATTTACCCAGAAAAGCTTCAGTTCATGAATCATGAATCACAACAAAGTGGGATTTTCTTAAGTCTTTATAGGTTGCTAATTCAAGAAGGACAACTCATAAACTATTATTGCATTTAGAAACTTCATGCTATACCAACAAACAGGTACAAGCGTACAAAGTGAAAAAAAGTTGAAAAGACAAACTTACAAGCAAACAAAATGCAAGAACAGCAGATCAGAGGAGGGAACTTTAGCCAACTAAGTGCTGTCTCAGCCAAAAGTTTAGAAAAAGAAAGCTCAAGGTGAAAGTAAGGCCCTATCACGGCAATAGTATAGAAAATCAAGAGGCCAGCTGCTCGATTTGTATTCTTTCAAAGGTTTTTTTCCATGGAGGTGTAAAGTGGTGGAAACAAATGGAAACATCCTCCCTCTAATCAGTTCTATTGATCGGACAGCAAGGCAGAGCAGAAAACCAATGATTTCCGGTGAGAAAGAAATCAAAACTACTACCAAACGGAACTCTTGCAGCTAATACTTGGCCACACACACTGCTGGAAGGAAGAAGATTAGGCAAAGCTAAATCAAATATATACCACAAGTTAGTAAACAAAAGTTAAGCCATTAGTTTATAATATTTTATTAACCTTGTCTTTTAGTACCCATTGTCATTAACCGTGCTCTGCCTATTGCTTTCACTCTGTTTCATCCATATTTCCCTTTCTTTTCTCTTCTAGCCATGAGATTAGCAACTTGTGGGCAACAAGTTTAAGTGTTGGGTAAGTTTCTCTTTTCCTTTTTATGGACAAAATGAATTTACTATGAAGGTTTGGCAGTAAATTATTGCTGCTGCTTCATCCTTCTTTGGGTTCCAATTTTCTTGTTGAATTTTGTCCCTTGTTAGCGTGGATGTTCTGTTAAATTAAGGGAAGGAAAGGTAGTTGTAAGCTGACCTATTTTGTGTGGTTGGCGGCAAGCCACAAAACTCTGTGTTCTTTGTTTTGTGGCTGATTTCAGTGGAAGAAAAGAAGGTATGTGAGTTGAATTATTTTGTTCTGTGTGGTGGTGTACGGGCAGCAATTTGATAGGGTGTAAACTCTTGAATTTTTTTCCTAGAGTTAAGATATGTAGCTTGAAAGGTTGTCATCAAAAGAAGGATGCTGTAGTGGATGTGTCAACCTTGGCCGAAGGACTATTTTAAAGCCTTAGCCGTGGGGTTATATGGGTAGTTTTGTTAAACTTAGTGATATATATATATATAGGTAATTAGGTATTGTGAGAATGAAGCTACTTGTTTAGGATGTTAGAAAAAGCTTGATTATGCAAGGTAAAAGAGTGAAATCATGAATCAAGAATTAACAATAATGAACATATATATGATATTTGCATGTAATTATCAAAATAGGAAAATAAAATTCATGATTAGGTGAAGGTTAAAGAAGTAGTTAGGTGAAATTGTTGGAAATTCTTTTAGGCTTAATTAGAAATATAAAATAAAATATTGGTAGATTCTTAATTTAAGTATGTAAATGATAAATCCTTGAAGTTTAATTAGAGAAGTAGACTACATACATTTTGTTCGTAAAATGGGTAGCCAAAAAACATGAAAATTGATTAAAATAATTCTTTAATTAATAATTGAAGGATAGGTGCAAATAAATGGATAAATTATATATGATTTCTTGGTGTATTTGTAATTATTAGAATTGAAAATTAAGATTCAAACATGTAAACTAAGATTAGTATGACTAAATGTACCGAATTTTAGATAATTTAAGGTTCAACATTTCAAATATGTATAAGTGTAATTAATTAGGATTTATTGATTAAATTATTAAGTAGAAAATTGTGACAATAAAGTTAATAAACTAAGCAATATATGAATTGGTGATTTCAGCTCCGAAGCATGCAGAAGATATTTTGACACCCTCGCAGGCTAGAAGAACTGACGAACCCCATCTTTGAGCCTAGTGAGTGAATTACATACACTTTGATTGCCAGATTATTACGTGCAATTATATGTATTTGAATTGATGTGCTATAATGGGAAATAAGTAAGTACATTGTTTCAATCATTTAATTAAATTATATGTGCTTGATATTGAGCATGGTTAATGAGGGCCAACAAAGTGAAATTTTTTGAGAAATGATTTTATTTCTGAAATTAAAATTCAGGTGCACCTAGGATATTTTGGTTTGATATTCTGATATGAGATATTCCGATTCTGACAATTGTTTTAAAAGATTGAGTGCTCCACCCCGGTGGAATGAATTGTGTACGGAGAATTAATCTGTTATGCGGGCACATAAATGCCAAGTGGAGGGAGATACTGTTGTGCGGGGCTGAGTTAATCGTTGGCCCTTTGTTTGTTTGTTTGCATGATTTGATGGATATGTTAAAAATTGTGAAATCTGTGAATTGTGATCATATGATAATTGTAATTACGTATGTGCATAAGTAAATTTAGACACAAAATTAAGCTATGATTAATGTGTTGTGTGATGTCGCTACCCTTATGGTATGTGGTTTGGTCATTGAGTCTTTGTGAGTCATTCCTTCCTTTGTTATTTTTTTTTTCAATTTCCAAGAAACCACATTCTGCCATGTCAGAATTTGCTACTTGCCGATACTGCTACGGCAAGGTATATCTCGGATAGCACACTTGGAGCTTAAGGGACGACACTTGCAGTTCCTTTAGGTGTTTTGCATTATTATTGCATACTAAGTTAACCATGAAAGTTTTATATTTTGATTAGGAGTAAAGCTCATATGTATATTCTGATACTATGGTTTACTGTTGACCTTATAATATATTGTATGTATTTATTATGGGCAAGTTCCGCATTACAGGAAACTATTACCGAATTTGCAATGAATGTTTTATATGTAAAAAAAAAAAAAAAAAAGAGCCACGGTTTTATTTTACATCAGTAATATTTCATTTGTCATAACTGTAATGTGTAAGAGTAAGGGATGTACTACGCTTGAGTTTCTAGGTTACGGGGGTATAGTCATTTATTCTTCTGGCCAGTCATACTCTTATTTGAGGGTGTGACATTTATCTGCTTTAGTATAATATTGTTAGTCTTATCTACCATAAGTCATTTGTTTAATCTCAACTAGATATGCAACTTCTTCACTAATTCGGGAAGTCATAAAATATGCCTCAAGTATTCCAACTTGTTAAGCATTTTACTTGCATGTAATATCTTATAATAATCCAACAATCTATTTGTACAAAAAAATGTCATTCAAGTGCATAAGAAGGCTTTAAGGTTTTTACATGATCAATGGTCAACATTATACTATGTTAATGGTGGTCAATCTCCTTGCACACCATTGTATCCCTGATTTTGTTGTGTTAACTTACATTTCCATTAAGATTACTATCTTAATCTACTTTTTTAACTAGTATGATTTTGTTGCAAAATTTGTTCCATTTGGACATTATTTCTCAATTAGGCTTCATTTTTGTTGTATGTTGAAAAGGATTGAATATGTCACATATGGCCCTCTAGATAGTTCAAATTGTCTACTAATAAAAGTTTAGAGTTTTAACTTCTCTTATGAATCATAGACTCAAAAGTTAGTAGAAAATTTTATATATACTCTTGAAGTGTTGTTTTAAAACCTGAAAAGTGAAGAAGAAAAATGTAAGTTACAAAGTTTAGTTATTCAAGAGATGAGCTAAAAAGTAGATTAAAATGTCAGAGGATTTAGTAGAAAATATGATATGTACTTTTGAAGTGCTCTTTCAAAACCTAAAGCATTAGAGACTATTTTCAATTAATGTCATACAATACATGTATGCATATGATCATATAAATGTTAAGAATCAGTGTAAAATATGGTAATCATATGTGCAGCGGAATATAAAAATTTTGATTCATTTAACCCGAAATCACCTTATGATTATATGAAAGATCCTAATTATAGTTTAACAATTAAACAAATAGAGCACTGTGTACCTTCGAGGCTTTTAATTCTTTCGTCGTATTCTTGATCGGCATTCTCTCCTTCGTTGATTCATCAAGAGCACAGCAACGACACAAGTGTCCCTTTTCTAAGTGTATCCACATGAACGAATCCAACTAAGGATCTTCATGCTTGAAGATGAAAGGGGTTATCAAGGGATTCCTTGTGTGCTAGCACAAGTTACCAAATCTCTCTTGTAATTTTGAAACTCTCATGAGCCTAAAATCCACCGTACAGTACGTACAATTATTTTTCTCTTCTGTTTCTATTTAGTTTGTTAAGTCTTATCTTTTATAAAGACTAGCCATCTCCTTATGTATTGGAAAATCCTAACACATTAGAGATTATGCTAACATTATGATTTAATCATAATTAAATCTAATGTCTAACAAACTATAATAATTACATGATTATCCAAAAACTTTCCTTAGTTGAATATCGTCATTTTGTGTGTGACCGCTTAGGTTCAAACTATTGATGGCAGTAAGCATGTAACTTTTACATATTTATTACTGGACCCTGTCCAATTAAATTAGAACTCATTCTAATTATTTAAATTAAACTTTTTTTAATTCACCCTTTAATTAATCATCTATAGATAATTAATTAATTATCAGAGTTTCCTACAAGTCAAGATTAGTGCCTAGCAGCACATGATGACTATCCATAATAGTATGAATATGGCTGTGAACCTTTTAAACCTTTCTGTTAACAGTTACTATGCAATTCAATCATTCTATCATGCAATGTTCCGATTAAATCTATTTGGGTATGGAAATAATGTCAAACCCTAAATTTAATCATATGTGTCTAATCTTACGATTATAACTTCATTGAAAAAATTAGAAACTCATATTCTAATATTCACCCTGCTATGGCCATAGACTTTAAGTTAAATCTTTTATAGACCACATAGGACATTCTCTCTTTTCCACTAAGAGTGATAGATCCTTTATTGCACATTCACATACCTCCATACGCAAGTGATTATACCCAATTACTACTTCTTAGGTGACTCATTTATAGAATCAGAAATAGTATCAAAGTATAATGACGTACATACAAGATAACTATGATGTCTCAAGTCAAAGGACTATTTGCACAACTGTAACATAAGAACCACCTATTGATATGTGGAGAAACTCCATATAGGTGTTCTCAGTTGAGTCCGTTCAGTGAACTCATTCTCTAATGAGCACCTACATATCTGTCTTAGTGTCTCATACACAAGTGACTATGAAATCAACCACCCTTAACTCTTTGAGCCAGCTAGATATGTACTAATCTATCCGGATTCACTAATGCCTTACTTAGTGATCATATGATTAGGAACATTTAAGAATTAAGCTTAAAGGAAATATATCTCATTAGCCTGATCTCATCATGATGGTTATTTCCATTACTTTAATTCCTTGGGCTTATGATGGTTAATTAATAACTCTTATACATGATAATGTTTGCCACTTATATTTATTAATAATATGAATAAGATTGTACATAAAATAATATGTCACAACATCACATGTCATTGGCTTTAGGGCATACTACTAACAGTCTCCCACTTGAACTAAAGACAATCGATCATGTATCTAATACTCATCTTCTCAAGATGCTGATTGAGCTACTAGCTTTGCTTTAGTTAGTAAGTTTGCTAAAATCTCTTTGTTAACCTAATCTTTGCAAAATCATATAAATTCTTTTATATATGATTTCTTAAATCATATTTGGAATCACAATCCCACATGTTTGAACCTCTTATGAGACCGAAGTTTTAAGGCTTGAGCTATCCGAAGTTTTAAGGCTTGAGCCCCATTGTCATCATAGTACATGCTACTAGATGTTTTAATGATAAGAACTTCCTAAGTTCATTAACAAACTTGGTTATCCAAACATGGTAAGAAAATATAAAGATTTAGTGTTGGAATTTACAATAATCTCTTCTATATTATAATTCCAATTAACCATTTCAATGGTAAACTCACATATAGAATTCAGTCATTTTATTATACATATTAAATTCCAAATCTAATAGTTATGACTATTATCAAACAACTTCTTAACTGGTTTTATATTCATACAACATTCTTAATGTATAGTAAGTTATTCTTGTATTTCAACTAAAATACTTATAATACTCTCACTAGTCTTATTGACAATCTTGATTTATCCACATTCTTGTGTATATCAAACTCTTTGATATCTATCATGAATTGGATAAACCAATTTTGGAAAAACTTGTTTCAATTCATAAAATGAAACATTGAAGTTTACACACTACGTGGTCATTACCACTAAATGTAAAACTTTTTGGTTGTTATAATATTTTATTTGTTTCAAATGAGATATTTGATTATGATTTCCCTTAGAGGCTACATATCTCAAAGCTTGAATGTGTAACCCTTATAAGTAAAATCTTTATAGATTATTAAAGAAACAATATATCAAAGTCAACGATTGTCTTTGCTTATAATTGTTCGCTATTAACATTACTAAACAAAAGGTCTTTACCTTTTCATCTTTACTCTATAGACCCTTTTCTTTGTACAACCATTAAGTACAATACTTTTAGTCAGGTCAGTTAAGGTACAATACTTTTTGTTTGAGTAAATAAGGTCCATTAAAATTTATGACATACAACCAATTTTCGAATAATGTCAAACATTAGCTCTTTTAGTTTGAAAGATTCTTATCATCTATAAGGTTTACCTTAAGATCATTAACTATGAAAAATCTCAATTTTCCAAAGTTCACCTTTGGTATCTTTCAAAACTACTAAGAGTTTGTGTATTTTAATGTTATTTTACTTATATATCTTTAGTTTGATTTATAATTTGTGACTCTTGAATCACTTTCAAGAATTTTATTCACACTACTACTTCTAGAGAAAATATCATTTTTCAAGAAAAATAGTATGTTTCAAAACAAACAATTTTGTCTTGGTGTGAGATAAAATTAATATCCAAAACCTTTTTAGGATAATTCACAAAACAATATATCTAACTTCATTTCAAAGTTTTATACGCTAAGTCTCTTTACACAAGTATACAAATCCTGAAATCTTAACTATTAAGATCAGATTTTTCTCCTATGTTATATCGAATATGGAGTCTTATGAATAAACTCGGATGAAACTATATAAGTAAGCTAATTGTGGTTTTAGAAAGCAATTGGAAGATTATTATAACCTTTTAAGATCATATCATATCTAATATGTTAAGATCTCTCTTGTAGACACACCATTTATGGCATTCTTAAGAAAAGTTAACTAAATGAGAATCACATTCTCTTATGAGTTATCTAAGAATTCGTAGCTTTAAGTAGCCCTCTTTGATCTTATATAAGAAGTTTAATACTTAAATTGGTTTCTATGAATCATTTGAACATTTCAAATATTTCATATTGATACTTTAATAAATACCAATTACCTTAACATAGACGATTTTTTGATGGAGGTAATTAAGTATGGGTAACCATCCCAATCAAACGAATTCAAAGGTTCTCATTTTAGTTGTTCAATGTCACAAGACATTACCATCTAATTCTAAATTATAAAAAAACTAATTAAGCACCAATATTAAATAAACTCTTTATTATTATAAAAAGAACATGATTCAATTTCTAAAAGAAATAGACATAATGTTCTTATTGGTACTTCAAATTAGCTTTATAAATTTTAGTACATTCCAATGATAATACTAAAACAAAGGATCTTATGATCAATGTAGTAACACTTGCCACATTTTAGGTTGTAGTTTGTCTTTGTACTATTTTAGATTCTTGTCATTTATCACATGTGTCTTCCAACAACCTTCTTAACCACAAAGGAAGTATTATCCTTATCATTATTGGCTATAGGCACTCTTACATAAAAATTGAGATTTTAACTAAGTGACTTGAAATTTTGCATTACAACTATGCTTTGCATTCAACTTTTGAAGGCTAAGCATGGTCATAGTTACCTTGTCAATTTCGTCATGTAACTTTCATAAGCCTTATAACATAGAGTTAAACACGTAGTACATTGCTTGCATACTATACAACCACTACTTAGTTTGTTCCTCATGCACACTTATCAACACTTATTAGAAGCATAATTCCTTAAGCTTATAGCTATCTTGGATGAATTTTGAGAACACTTCTCATATTCGTTGGCCAAATAATGAATTTAAAGACCAGTAAATAAATTGTTATATTTAATTCTAAATATGGGTTCGGATTTGGTCACTGTGATCTACCATATTCAATAAGAGATAATCTAGCATCTATTCAATTATTATTCACCATAAAGACTTAGTCTTTAATCTAAATGGTGTCTCCCACAAAATTTTTCGGTTTCCATTACCCTCTAAATGAAAAACTGATGACCTTGTTGAAAGGTCTCCTAGTGGGGATTAGGATCCCATCACTTGTACATAACAGTCTTGTGTGACACAACAAACCATACATACTTAAAAGGTAGATAACTTTTATCGAATTCATCATATGAATTTCCTAATCATGTTTAGCCCCTAAAAGTATGCAACCTTGTGTGACACAACAAATCAGATACTTTTTAGTTAAGTCAATCCTACCATTCATAACAAAGTATATTCCAATATATAAAACTCTTGTGTGACACAACAAAGCCATATAATCAAAATACCTCATAAGCATCATTTATGCAATAAATAATACAAATTAACCCAGAAAATACAAACCATGTATGACACAACAAATTTGCATAAACAGATTATTTTCTAATATTATTTATAATGGTAGAAGGCTACGATGTCATTCTTGTAATGACTTTCATTACAACTTAATATTAATTATGTTAATGAGGGTTTTAAGTCAAGTTGCTTAGTATCGTCTATCTAAGTGTGCATCATATACTATCATGTGTACAGTCATATATCATATATATAAAAATACAAAAACATGCATCACATACATCAAGAGCCGATCATGGACTTTCTAGGGCATAATACACTTGAGCCATCTAAGTGTATTACTTGTCTATTACTTAGGGTTATAATTAATTTCTCATTTAATAGGAGTTACATGTAGTCTTTATTGGGCCACCACTGCTTCCTCCGTGCTGCTCCATCTTCTATCTTGCATGTATCTATTTCTATCTAATCCTAAGTAAACTAACCTAACTAACTACATTACAATAATGAATAAGAAACCTTGATCAAATCAAGGGGAGTTACAATAGGAGGAAGATAGAAATTACATCAAGAGAAAATAGAGAGGTGAGGTATGCAAACCCCATTTAAGATTACATTCCCAAAATATAAAAATTAATTATACATCCTATTAAATAAAACCATACATTCAATCACATTGAATAAACCAATCACATAGCTCAATTATTTGGTCTTAAGTCCATGATCGCTCGAAGTAATTCATTCAATCACATTGCATGAAATAAAACATTTAATAGATAATTTATTCAAGTTATGGCTTTATTAAAGATTAATAGTATCCTATTAATTTAGTATTCCCACTAGAATTAATAATTCTATTTGATTTAGATTTCAAAAATCTAATTCAATTATAACTTAATCTCATTAGTCATATAGGATTCTTAATCCTATTAGTCTTATAGGATTCTCAATCCTATTCCATGTAGGAAACTAAATCTAATTAGAAATCTCATGTCCTAATTAGATTCCAAATCATCAATTAGCAATCTAATTAGATTAGGGATTTTCATCCCTAAAATATAGGAATTTAACACTTGTCCAACAAACTCCCTAACTCCTAAAATTTAGAATATAAAACCTTTAGAGTATTTAAATCAAAATAGTCAAGGATAACTTTGATTCCTAATCAAATTTGAACTCTTCAAAATCCTTGTTTAAATCTAATTCAAACTCTATAAAATCTAATTTGAATCCAATTCAAATTCTAAGGAAATTAAGAATGAGTCCAACTCAATTATATTTTAATAAATAAAAATTAATATTGAATCCAATTCATTTTTTTAATTAAAAATTAATTTTTCAAAAGAGTTAATTGAAATAAATTCAATCTCTTTCAAGTAAATCAAGATTGAGTCTAACTCAATCTTTCAAGAAACCAAGATTGAATAAAATTCAAATTTTCAAGGAACCAAGATTGAACCAAATTCAAAGTTTCAAGAAATTCATATAGAATCAAATCCTACCTTATCTTGAAACTAATTTAATTTAATCTTAAATTTTAAATAAAAAGGGGTAATTGAATCACATTCAACCTCATTTAAGAAAACACGATTAACTCAAATACTATTATCCTTGAAATATTATTTATTTGAATTGAACTTCTAAGAGACTTAATTTAATCACATTAAAGTATTTTAAAGAAATAATTATTCAAATAAAATTCTAGTTTTTTTTTAAAATTAGTGTTCAACTAGTTTCATTGAAATACAATAACTATTATTTTATTTCAATTAGGATTCTACTAATCCTAGTGTTACTAAAATAAAACAACACTTATTTTATTTTAATTAGAACTCAACTAATAATAAAATTATTAAAATAAAATAACTCTTATCTTATTTAAATTAGAATTTTACTAATACTAAAATATTATTAAAATAAAATAACATTTATTCTACTTTAACTAAAACTCTAATAATCTAATAACAATAACTAAAATATTGTTACTTATTAATATTATTTAAAAATAAATGAATGAAATAATAGTGTACATGGCACGCCATGTACACTAAATAAAATTCACACTACCTGCCATGTTCATAGCAGGTACGGAACATTGTAATTGTTTTTTTTTGTTTTTTTCAAACTCTTTGAAATCAGTAAGAGTAAAAGAAATTTCCTTTTAGATTTCAAAATAATAATAATATTATTAATTAATCAATAATAAAAGAGATCAAATCCCTAAAGCCATAACAATAAATTATTGGATCTAACATAAATCATAAGGATGGCTCTGATACCACTGTTAGGAATCAGTGTAAAATATAGCAATCATATGCGCAGCAGAATTTAAAAATTTTGATTCCTTTAACCCGAAATCACCTTATGATTATATGAAAGATCCTAATTATAGTTTAACAATTAAACAAGTAGAGCACTGTGTACCCTCGAGGCTTTTAATTCTTTCATCGTATTCTTGATCGGCGTTCACTCCTTCGTTGATTCATCAAGAGCACAGCAATGACACAGGTGTCCCATCTTTAAGTGTATCCACTCGAACGAATCCAACTAAGGATCTTCATGCTTGAAGATAAAAGGGGTTATCAAGGGATTCCTTGTGAGCTAGCACAAGTTACCAAATCTCTCTTGTAATTTTGAAACTCTGATGGATTTTAGGCTCTCTGTACAGTACGTACAATTATTTTTCTCTTCTGTTTCTATTTAGTTTGTTAAGTCTTATTTTTTATAAAGACTAGCATCCTCCTTATGTATTGGACAATCCTAACACATTAGAGATTATGCTAACATTATGATTTAATCATAATTAAATCTAATGTCTAACAAACTATAATAATTACATGATTGCCCCAAAACTATCCTTAGTTGAATATCGTCATTTTGTGTGTGACCCCTTAGGTTCAAACTATTGATGGCAGTAGGCATGTAACTTTTACATATTTATTACTGGACCCTGTCCAATTAAATTAGAACTCATTCTAATTATTTAAATTAAAACTTTTGTTAATTTATCTTTTAATTAAGATTAATTAATTAATCATCTATAGATAATTAATTAATTATCAGGGTTTCCTACAAGTCAAGATTAGTGCCTAGCAGCACATGATGACTACCCATAATAGTATGAATATGGTTGTGAATCTTTTGAACCTTTCTGTTAACAATTACCATGCAATTCAATCCTTCTATTATGCAATGTCCCTATTAAATCTATTTGGGTATAGAAATAATGTCAAACCCTAAATTTAATCATATGTGTCTAATCTTACGATTATAACTTCATTGGAAAAATTAGAAACTCATATTCTAATATCCACCCTGCTATGACCATAGACTTTAAGTTAAATCTTTTATAGACCACATAGGACATTCTCTCTTTTCTACTAAGAGTGATAAATCCTTTATTACACATTCACATACCTCCATATGCAAGTGATTATACCCAATTACTACTTCTTAGGTGACTCATTTATAGAATCAAAAATAGTATCAAAGTATAATGACATACATACAAGATAACTATGATGTCTCAAGTCAAAGGACTATTTGCACAACTGTAACATAAGAACCACCTATTGACATGTAGAGAAACTTCATATAGGTGTTCTCAGTTGAGTCCGTTCAGTGAACTCATTCTCTAATGAGCACCTACATATCTGTCTTAGTGTCTCATACACAAGTGACTATGAAATCAGCCACCCTCAACTCTTTGAGCCAACTAGATATGTACTAATCTATCCGGATTCACTAATGCCCTACTTAGTGATCCTATGATTAGGAACATTCAAGAATTAAGCTTAAAGGAAATACGTCTCATTAGCCTGATCTCATCATGATGCTTATTTCCATTACTTTAATTCTTTGGGCTCATGATGGTTAATTAATAACTCTTATACATGATAATGTTTGCCACTTATATTTATCAATAATATGAATAAGATTGTACATAAAATAATATGTCACAACATCACATGTCATTGGCTTTAGAGCATACTACTAACAATAAATGTCATATGTAATGCATTTACATGGCTAAAAAATTTTCTTCTAAAAGTATCCATGTTTTTGTGGATTGTATAGTTTAAGTATCAAAATAGTAAGAAGTCCCAATTTTTCAAGCTGCAAAGTTAATGAGAATGATAAACTACCTTTATGTTCATTTTTTTGTAGCTTGTTCCAGGCTGGGAGTACATTCTAATGCTCCAATTATTTGCTTCCTTTTATATTCATTCTTTCTAAAATAGCAGTTATGGTTTCACATCCAAATAGCTTCTTACTGTCATAGTGAATTTTATAAGGAGTGGCTTTAAGACAGTGGTTACAAGGGTCTGCAAGAATGAAGTCCCCAAGGTGGGCAAGATGTAAAGAAAATCATTGGCTTGTATCAGCAAGCCAAAATAAGAGAAATCACATTGTTGAATGTATTTGTTATAAGTTTGTTTGGTTCTTTTACTTGTTTCCTATACATTCCATCCCTTTTCTGCCCTCCACTCCCCCTTCCAAAAATGATGTATATTACAAACTATATAGCATAAGGGTCATGGCATAGGTATGTACTGATTTACTTACCATAATGTAATAAGCTACCCATTGACTTCCTACTCAATGCATTAGCAACCATGTTGGCTTTTCCTAGATGATATGAAATCGAAAAATCATAATCTTCTTACAATTCAACCTTTATATTTTCCTCAAGTTTAAATCTTTCTTATCAAATATGTATTTAAGACTTTTGTGATCCATGTAGATTTCACAAGTTTCCCAATACAAATAATGCCTCCACACTTTTAATGCAAAAATTATTGCCATGATCTCCTGATCATGGGTAGGGTAATTTAGCTCATGCTTCTTTAGCTGTCTTGGGGCATATGCAATCACCTTTCCATCTTGCATCAAAACACACCCAAGTCTAATATGATAAGCATCACAAAACGCCGTATACTTTCCCGTACCAGAGGGAAGGGTAAAGACTAATGCTGAAGTAAGACAAGTCTTAAGTATTTGAAAACTCTTTTCACAAGTCTTTAACCAAACAAATTTAACACGTTTCTGAGTGAATTGAGTCAAAGGCGTTGCAATCCAGGAAAACTTTTCAACAAATCTCCTATAATACTCAACTAAACCCTGAAAACTCCAAATTTTTGACTCATTAATTGGACAAGGCCAATTTTATACTACTTCTATTTCTTAGGGTCTATGCGAAGTCCTTCTTTGGATACAATGTGTCCTAAGAAGGCTACTTGATTCAACTAGAATTCACACTTAGAGAATTTAGCATATAGCTTGTTTTCTCTAATTGCCTGTAAAATAATTCGTAGATGCTTCCCATGTTCTTCTTCACTTCAAGAGTACACTAAAATGTCATCAATAAGACAATAACCAATTGGTCCAAGAAAGGCTTGAACACCCTGTTCATAAGGTGCATAAATGTTGCAGGAGAATTAGTGAGTCCAAAGAACATGACCAAGAACTTATAATACCCATATTGAGTACAGAAAGCAGTTTTCGGAACATATTCCTTCTTAATTTGAAGTTGGTGATACCCCAATCGTAAGTCAATCTTTGAAAAATTCTATGCCCCTTGCAACTGATCAAATAAATCATTAATTTTGGGGAGGGGATACTTGTTTTTCATAGTTACTTTATTCAACTACCAATAATCTATACACAATTTGAGCGAACCATTTTCTTCTTAACAAAAAGAACTGGAGCACCACAAAGAGACATACTTGGATGGATAAATCCTTTATCTAGTTTATCCAGCAAATCTTGCAATTGTACCTTTAATTCTCTCAATTCAATAGAAGTCATTTTGTATAGAGGTATAGAGATTAGTTGGGTGCCTTGTATCAAATTAATGCCAAACTTGATCTCTATCTCAAGAGGAAGGCCAAGTAATTTTTCTATAAACACATCAGGAAATTCCTTTATCACCAGAATTTATTCCAAAAGAGGAGATTCTAATTGAGTATCCTTAACATAAGCTAGAAAAACCTGATGTTTCTTCTTGATAAGTCTTCTAGCTTGGATAGCAGAAATCAAATTATGATGAATTTCACTTTGATCTCCATGAAAACAAAAGTTGGCTTCCCAGGAAGGCTAAACTTGACACTTTTCTCGCGACACTCTACCATTGCATGATAATTAGACTATCAGTCAATGTTTAGAATAACATCATATTCTACCATATCTAATATTATCAAATCCACATAACATAACCCATTGTCCATCACTACTTCACAAGACGGAATATATCTATTTACAAGAATTATTTCCCCAGGGTGTCAAAACTGCTAAATGAACATTAAGAGACTCAGATACCCTCTTCACACAAGAAGCAAAGTACGAAGATATGAAAGAGTGGGTGGCTCCAGGATCAAATAGTATCTTAGCATTAATTGAATAAACAAATAATCTACCAGATATAACTGCATTTGAGGCTGAGCATCCTGAATAATCATGGCATCAACGCGGGCTTGACCCCTACCTGAAGATGGAGAACCTCTGGAAAAAGTGCACAACCCCCCCTGAGATCTAGCAGAAATAGTAGGCAATGGAGACCCAATCTGGACTTAATGGGATGTCCGACCGAAAGAAGACTACCCGCTCACCATTGGACAATCTTCCCCTGTGATCTAGCAAAAGTGGCAAGCAACGGAGGCCCAATCTAGACTGAGTGGGATGTCCAACTGAAAGAAGACTGCCCGCCCACCATCGGACAATCATTGATATGATGGTTCATTGCACCACACTTGAAGCATGCATCAAACTCTCTTCTAAATTGCTTTATATGTCTAACACTGCAAGAAGAGCATACAGGAGCTTCTAAGACTTGAGGACCACTAGACGATGCCAATTGTGACTGACTCCCCAAACTGTATCTAATCTGACCATTGCCCAATTGAAAATTTTCTCAAAATCCATGTCCTATGGGAGGTTCACCGCCTTGAAGTGGAAGGACCCTCTTGTCTAGACTTTTTATGGCTCTCCTATTCTGTCTGTCTTTATAAGTATCAGTTTTCTAATCGATAAGTAGAATCCAAGGCTTGAGTGTATGTAGTGGTGTCTCTCACAAACACTGATCTAAACAAAGACTTTCTTAAGCCTTTAACAAACCGTTTTACTCACATTTGCTCAGTTGCCACCATATGTGGAGCAAAATGTGATAATCTGGTGAATCGGCTCTCATACTCTAACACTATCATTCCTTCTTTCTAAAATAGCCGCCCAAACTCTCGAGCATACTTATCCCTCATGCTCTCCAATAGAAAGCATTTAGTGAAAGCTTTGCTAAAAGTAAGTGGAGTTGGCTTAGTTCGACACTGTACCAAGACCTTGTACCACTCATATGCCACATCATGCAACTGGTAGCTAACTAACTCAACTACCCAAACAGGGTCACACCTTAATGCCACACATAGTAGGTTAGACTCTTCTAAGAAGGTAAAAGGATCCTGCATAGAATCCATACCGAAAAATTTGGTGACTTCATCTTCCGAAAATTATGTAATGTCACAAATGCCCCTTGACCTTGCTGAGCTAGAACTAGAGGATTTACCTCTTGTTAAGGCTGAGCAAGTGGAACTTAAGGAGGTTGTTGAGGTTGTTGATGTTGTTATTGGCTAAGATTCCAACTAAGTCACCCACTGTTCTCTGGATTCTATCTAGTCCTTCCATAAGCTGTTTTATATTAGGACCAGGTGCCCTTGCCTAGACTTGTCTAGCAGCTCTACCTTTATCATGTCCCTTATGACCACGACCTCTTGCTACTGGCACTTGGGGACTGGTGGAACCTTGGTTAGAGCTAGAATTCAGCTGTATTCCACGACCAGCAACATGGTTATTCTGCAGCATCGTACCTAAAACAAACACAAATAAATTCAATATACATCTATCATGTAAGGCAAAGAACAATATATATTGTAGAATTACAACTTGAAGTTTCAAGTGAATTAGGTTGCATTACTAATTCCTCATATATCCTGGGTAACATACATCAATAAAGTAATCAAATCCTACACTTGCAGTCATAAACCTTTAAATTGGGCTCTGATACCAGTCATACCATACCTAGAGGTATAACCGGCCAGAAGAATTGATACCCAAACTTTTATAACCCTAACTCCTGACTACCAAAAAAAATTAAAAATTAGAAACACATACTACTTCAAAAATAAAATTTAAAGTAACCTTTATAAAAGTGAAAGTATATATACCGAAATAAAAATCATAAATAATAGTTTCATAAAATTTAGGCAGAGTCTCCCTAGAAAGTGGAGCATCTTCGAATAGTACAATCAGAACACCATCCTAATTTACATCATATATACAAGTAGCTCCACTCCAACAAAAGAAAAAGAAGAAATAATGACCAGAATACAAAATACATAACATCAAGCCATCATGTGACTGCAGTGTTTCATTTCCTGGCTTCAAATGTGCATCCTTTCAAAGAGTACCTTGCCATAATAACTACCAGCAAGTCAAGGTCCTGCTGGAGAAGTCCGAGGGGTACCTAGAGCTAAAAACATAAAAGAATTGGGAGTGAGTCATATAGAATTAGTGAGTGAAAGATGTAACCAAGGGGTACTAGCATGAAACATCACAAAATTATAAATCCTTATCTTAATAAAATCATATCAACATAAACCACTTTCCGATTACACTCCATATATATATGTATGCGAGGTAAGACTTACATAACTCACAAGTAATTATATAACAAACAAATCAAATAAAGCATCTAAGGGCCAGTAATGGTAGAACCTCAGTTCCTGCACACCATAGCATATAATCTCCCATAATAACCTCCTCAAGAATGAGTTACTCGAATAAATATATTGATATAAACACGTTATCAAATCAAATTTACCCTAGGTTCTCCTAGATTCTAAATTATATTACAAATGGATTTTATGGCCTTATCAACCACACACAAATCATTCAACTATCACATAATATACTAAATAGTAAATTTGCAAAAATTTAGAATTTCATCACATAATTCAACATTTATATTTAACGCAAAGTACTGAACACATTTTTACCAAACAATCATATATATACAAACATTTACAAAACATAACCAGCAACAAAAAAGTAATATCTTTCACTAGCAACTTTACGGTTGTTACTCATGATTTCCCTAGAGCTCAAAAGTGTCGTCAAGCTAAGCACAACCTTCTATAGCCGAAATTACATTTTCCAAGTATCATTTAGTTTCTAAATTCAATAGATTATTAGTCCCTAATCCTAAAGACTTGATTATAGTAAATTCAAAACGTTAAATTACAAATAACTTCTTTTATTCATTTTATCGAACACCTTAAGGGTGCACTTTGTTCCAATTCATATATATATATATATATAATATCTTATAGGTGTAAATCAAGGAAGCTAGCACTAACCCAAGAAACCCAACTCTAACCACAATTCAAACACTAAATTGAAGTTAGATGAGTCATTTATAGGCAATAAAAAAAGAAGCTTGAATCAAAAAATTCCATAATAACCCAACAAATTCTGAGATCCTTCATCCCCCATCAATACTTTACCCACCATTGATTCACCACTTAAATCATATTCCTAGCCTTAAATTCATTAAATCTAAATTCTCAAACAAAAACAAAAAGGAAAAGACATCTGCTCTAAGAAAAACAAGAGAATAAATTGAAATAGAGGCAATTGAAAGCTACCCCAAACAAAGGAACAGCCGAGCAGCTGTTGGAGGCGATGGCTGTCAACATGAGTTGCTATTACGATGATTACTAGTTGTTGTTGTTACTCCAATAGCTGGATCCTCAGCTATCAAGCATGAGCTGGAAGGAGAGCAAGGCACAAGCTGGTGGCGTTAATGAACTGGGGACTTTGGCTTCTTGAAGGAGGATGATAGAAGGTTGAGAAAATAGAAGAAAGAAAAGGCGTGAAAGAGGAAGAGAAAAATGAGGGAAAAAAAAAAAGGAGGAAAAGAAAATTAAAAGGGAAAGTGGGTATTTTATTTTATTTATTTATTCATTTATAACCAAAAGTACAAAAATTTTCCTTTTCATTATCTAAAATTTACCATAATATGGGTTATCACTTCATAAACAATAGAGAAGATCCTAGGGATTTGATTATGTCACAAAACTGTAATTTCTGCAGTGCTCAGCATAATCAAATTTTTAATAGTGGTATTAGAGCTAAGTCTAGTTTATGAATTGATATTGATTCCACTGGTGTGATTATAATGAATATGATTCATAACACGAAGTTTTTATTTATCAAATTGATTGATTTGATTTTTGATTAATTTTATTAATAGTTCTTAAATTGATCTTAATTCAAAATAAAAATAATTAAGGTATTCCTAAAATCAGCTATAGAATTTTACAATTAGAATTGTTTTAAACTTGGTATTTTAATCGAAACAATTATAAATTTGATTCATTAAGTTTTGATATGATCATATTAATTAGATTTGAATGATTATCTCTTCAGGTTCAATAGTTTTATTGAAATAGGATTTTGGTCAATGTTTTGATTAAAACTCATAGAAAATTTTTGGATTATCAAATATTCTATACCATCTTAAAATGAAGCTAAGAGTTTTACTGTATTATGAATAGTTTCTATAACTAAAGTTGTGTATATTTTTTTGATGCACTGTTAACAGAACGGTTACTTATATTGTTGATTGTAACATTGCCATTATCTTCATAATATAGTTTTCGTAGATATACTAAATACTACTTAAAATCATGATAATTTTACTACCGTTACTAAAATAGTAGCTTGTATTATAATTTTCAACAATGTCATCATTTGTATGATTTTTTCGTCATTCGCTACTTCAATCTATACCATTTATCATGTGTATCCACATTGTATATATAATGCAAGTCAATTTTAAATAGTATATATTAATTATTACACTATCTATCACATCAAATAAGTAAATAGTTAGCTATCTTATTTTTCTCTTTAAAATGACAGCATATGGTAGTAGCTTGTATTTTAAATTTCAACAATGTCTTCATTTGTATGATTTTTTCATCATTCGCTACTTCAATCTATACCATTTATCATGTGTATCCACATTGTATATATAATGCAAGTCAATTTTAAATAGTATATATTAATTATTACACTATCTATCACATCAAATAAGTAAATAGTTAGCTATCTTATTTTTCCCTTTAAAATGACAGCATATGGTTGTCAAGGGGGCATCAATGTAATAACCCGATAGATTAATGTATATGTTAGAACGGTTGTACATGACTAGTGGTTGATAGGTGAACAAAATGTTACACAAAGTAAAATTTACTGTTATAACCCAATATTTTATACATATATTTTAAGAAGGATTGTATGTAACTCAGTAAATAAATAATTGTATATATAAATGTATATACATAGAATGAAAGAATTTAATCCTACAACTTTATTGGTGACGTGGGATTGAAAAATTAAATTGAATAAATTTTATGAAAAAGTAAAATAAGTATGTGAAGGTAAACAAATTAGAAAACCATTATATATATATATATATATATATTCTTTTTTTAAGGTTAATATCCATCACTAATTATTCTTTTGGACTTTGACTTGGGTGTTGATTCAATTGTCTCTTTCCTCCTTGTTTCCAACTTAGCCCACTGACTTCATTCTTCTATTTCTTTCCACCAAATAGCTTATTCCATTTTGTCCTTCATCCGTTTTTCTCATCCACCACAAGCTTCTTGAAGTTAAGTAAATTGGCCACGCATCTCTTGATTGGTGTGGCTATTGTTGCCTTGAGAAAGTTTGCTTTGGTTTCAAGTTTTTTTTTCATTTAGCTACTGTCAGAGACAGCTTTTGTTGGGCTGAAGTAATTCTTGTGGTTGCTATGAAGTTTCTTGTGTGGGTTGAGGTAATTTCTTTCTCTTTTCTTGGTCTTGTGTTGGTATCTTACTAGTGGAAAAGGGTATGAGTTTTGACTTATTGCCACCAAGCTGCCGAAGGGTTTTTACTCTGTTTTGGGGGTCAATGGCTTGGTGATCCATGGGTCACTGGTTGTCTCGCACCTCTCATGGAGGCATGACTAGCCAGAGGAATGGTAACCAAACCTCCGTAACCCTGACTCAAATAAAGGACCGATAATGACTTTTGACCAACCAATGATTAAAACCAAGAATTTATAAACATAAAAGTTAACATTAAAAGTTTGTTGATTAAAACAAATCACAGCTTACTGAAAATTTTGGCAGATGTTCCTTACAATATAGGACATGCCTTAAAATACAACCCTATAAAGTCTTATTCTTACACAACAACAACACAAAGACAATAAGGAGCTATGCTCCGTTCACATCATCAACAAGACAAATACTAGAATTTTACATTATACCAAATTTGACACCAACAATTTTATTGTGATTGCAAACTTCCATCCTTTAACTTTAAGTCTAAGATCCTGGAACTATCTTGCCGTACTCAATTGGCAAGTCACAAGCTCGGCGATGACATGTACCGAACTCCTGTTACTAAAAAAAATCCACAAGATAGATGTGAGTCCTATGGACTCTGTGAGTAGAAAATCGTACCCAGAGGGTACTAGCATCACCCAACATATAATACATATATTAACCTCATGTAACATTGTTCATACCTTAATTCACATTACACGTATACATTATAATCATCATAAATTCATAATTTACATGAAACACATGATCACAAATTAATCAGAGCGATAATATCAAACAAAGCAACCAAAGGGCCAATGAGTCAGCCCTACACAATATTACCACCCTCTACCGGGCATTTACCCACCCGCACAACAAATTGATCTCCGTACACAATCAATCCGATTGGGACTGAGTACGTAATTTAAAAAAAATATTTATCAGAATCAAAATTTCTCATGATTTTAAGTCAGAATATCCTAGGTGCACTTGCATCTTAATTTGGAATAAAAATAATTTCTCAGAAAAACTTCCATGTGTAGGTCCTTAGCAACCACAGACAATTTCAAACAAGAATGATTCAACTAACTCACTAAAATATTACACTAGCACATTTATTTAAATACACATATAATTGAACATAATAATCTAGCCCTTAAAGGCAACAATTAACCACTCACCCATAACCGATTATATTAGTCACTCACACTTACGTCCACGCATCTTATCAAGTGCACATTAGAATCTGAAACTAAAATTTATATTCCCAAATAATATTTAGTTCATAAACATTATTGTTATAATCTTTTAATTACTAAGCTTCTATCTCAACTTATATAGGTTCTTTTACGAAAGTTTTACATTAAGCTATTACATGTCAATTAATTTGAATTGGACTTTATGTGATAGGGTTAATAATGAAAAGACATTTTAAATGTCTTGACAATGCATAGGGTAAAAGAAACTATTAGAAAAGATAGAAAGCACTTAGTAAGTTAGAGATGTTGAAATTGTCCAAACTTGGGGTTTGGACCAGTGTCCACTTAAAATGTCATATCTTTCTCTAAGAAATTTCGAATCCAGTTTTGTAAAATTTATAAAATACTAGAAACATGTAGATTTATAATGGTATATAATTTGTAATTTTTTATATTTGTATATCAATACAATTTATTCTTTGAAGTTGCATCAAATTCTACAAAAAGCAGGATTTTGACAGCTTTAACCTTACCTTAGTTAATTAAACATAACTTTCTCTAGGAAAAACAAAATCCAATTCCATTTGTTACTTTTTAATGTCAAGCTTATAGACTAATTCCAATATTAAATATCAAATCTTGGAATCAATACATTTATTGGCTAAAAGAAAAGAATGAGTCATTTTGGTTGTGTATTGGTTGACAGCAGTTAAATTTCTCCTCCTCCAATATCATTAATTTATTTAATCAGTTATAAAGACTCAGACACTTCTTACATTCGTAATATCATCAAGTTTGAATCAAGAACAAAAAATGTTCTGAAAACTGTTTTTCATATCCAATAGAGCACAACGAGATCTTAGTTATGTCTTTTGAATGCATTAATGTTTCATTAACTTTTGTAAATTGTGAGAGCAAGAAGTAAGGAGTAACATGCAAAATATTTTATATGGTCTTGCAAACATAAAAAGGAAAAATTAGTTTTGTGTTAAATTCTTCAAGAATGAATTTTTGATAAAATGTATTTAAAGTTTAAAATCTATTGAGTTGAGTGGGTATGTTTTGATTCTTAATGAAAAGTTAAACCTAAGATTCATAGAATTTCTTTAACAAATTCGAAGCTTTCCGTTGAGTTCTTATGTTTTCATTTAACTCAGTTTATACTAATTAAACCAATTTTGGTAATACCAGTTACAGTTCCTATTATCCAAAAAGGAATTTCTTCTAGTAGTATCAGTTATTTATTAACATAGTGTTATAACCCGGTATGACAACATTAAGACCATTGACTGCAAAAATGTTAAGTTTGAGATAGCATGAAATTTTTAATTAATGAGATTAATGAGTATCGATGTGTACGTTGAGATGTAGAGATAAATAACATGAGTAAATAATCGTAAACTTAACCAACTATTATAATCTGATACTAAACTATGAAATTAGAATAATAGAATGTAAGTCTCGATTATAAAAATAAGGGCAAGTATAGATAAAATAAATAAATGTTATACTTATATGGATATAAAATGTATACACACAAGTAATTTAAAGTTTATTTGAATCTTGATTTTGTTCAGGTAATTTCAGTGATAAATGAAGTGATACTCATGTTAGAGATATAAGCAATTATAGATAATTATTAAATGATATTCTTCCGAATGGAATAATAGAATTTTGACGATATACTTGGTATTCTGATTCCATTTCTTAATTGAAAAGATAATTGGAAAATAAAATAACAAATAATAAACTCAATAGACATGGGTACAATTTAATTCGACATTTTTTTCATATGGGTTTGATTATGTCGTAGCTCTATAATTAGGATTGGGTGTCTATTTTGGATAAACTACAAAGAAACGGTACATAATGCTAGTCTGTGAACAACCAATTATTATATAAACTAGTATAGGTTCTATTTATAGTCACTGGGGTCTCTTCAAAATATTTACTAAATTCATTGATTTGTTTTAAAGGATAAAAACGAGCAGTTGTTAATAGAATTCATTGTTGGCTTTCTGTAAATTACTCGTTTAGGTAAAGACTTTCAATCATATCATAAGTTAAATATGTACTAATAGATAACCAACCTATAAAATATAAGGAGAGTATAGTATTGCTATGAATAAATTAGTATTACGGTAATAATAGGTAGCAAAAGAATATTATTTTGTACTTCCAAGCATGCCTAACTCTGCATATTCTGGTACAAGTAAATCACAATTAAAATATTTATTTCATTTATTTGAACAAAAAGTTCTACATCATGGAAACTATATGCCACATATATCAATATCACATAGACAACTCATAAAAAAATGACAAAAGGAAATTAATAAATTTAATATGAAGGTCGGACTATGTATATATATATATATATATATATGAGATAAGTCCCCGATATTCACCTCTCAATTTCCTTAGACTAAACTTTTAAGTCTTTCCATCAACTAATTTAACCTTTAGAACATGCATACAGTATTAGAACTCTATTTAAATGATAGAGAACACAGTAAACTTTACACATTTTGTTTACATATTTGAATTTTTATATACATAAAAATATATTTATACATTCTTTAAAGGAAATAAGAAAATTATGAAATCTATAGATATTGGCAAAATTATAATTATTGTTAACCAAGAAAAATAGTTCACATGAATCAAAAAACCCGTATAAATTTTTAATTTAAAGTAAATAGAAGCTCATTTATTTCATTTATGTAATTATCTGATTTAGTTCATCAATCTAAATTTTAAATAAGGAATATGACATGATTCTAAGCATGGATTGGGATTTCAGTGTTTAATTATCAGAGTGGTGCAGCAGAAACATGGAGGAGTGTCGTGATAAAAACATTAAGTTTAGTATTTCTAAGAGGCTAACTTAGTTTTCAAGGGAATCAGATTAAAATTTCCTGTAAATTAATTTCGGCTATTTAAGTTACATGATTAATTTAATTAGGCTTATTTAATTTATGTCAATGTACATTCGGTATTGGAAAAGTTTCATGTGCTACGAACCCAGGAAGAAAAAGTGGATAAGATAAAATGTGAGAAGTAATCAATGTCGGATATAAATAGACAAGTCCGTAAACTTCGATTAATCATTTGGTGAAAACCAAGAAACAAGAAAAATCGAAGTTGTTGTAGAACAACAATATCTACATCCGATTCCAGTAAATAATTTATTCATATCCTTTGTTGTTGAAATTTGGGACGAATTCCTTTTAAGAGGGGGAAATTGTTATAGCCTGATGCTTTAACGTGCATTCTAGAATGTTGGTACAAAAATTTTCATGACTAGGTGACTAAGTTTTATACAAAGTAAAATTTACATAATTGAAAACTTGTACAAATATAGAAATAATGCAAGAATTAATTTTAATTATATAATTGGTTAACTTGGAGCTTAAAATTTATTTGGGTAATTTTTATTAAGGGGTGCAACAAGTGTACAAATATTTATATTTATAGATGAAACAAGATTAATTATGCATCATGTATTTTAAGCTAGAAAGTAATTTATATATATATATATATATATATATATACCCAAGTAATAGGATTTAATTCACACCACATATTTGAGATATGAACTTTGACTTCAAAAAAAAAAAATTATTCTCCTTTTCCTTCTTGAACCTTCACTCCACTGCCTTTGTTTCTTGCCATTTTCCTTTGCCCACCAACCCTATACATGTCTTGTTCTTTTCTTTTTCTTTTTGCCATGAAACTTCCCATGTATCTGATAGAAATTTCCCTTGGTAACTCCACTCACGTCTACACCCGTAGCTTACCAATTTAGAAGTTGATTGCGTCAACATTCATAGCTATGTCTTCAGCTGGCTCTTTGGCTACGCCTGGATGTTGTGTGATGGATAAGAAAGTTGCATCTTTATCTGATAAGTTGTCATTATTTGCTTCCATTTCTTCATGCTCCTTTGGCGGAAGGCAAAATATAGTGCTAAGAAGAACTTAATCTTCCAAAGTTTTAGTGCAAGAATTTCAATAATTATTTCTCAACTTCATTCAACAAAAAATTTAGTAATTAGTTTAGTTAAGTTACTTATGTTGAATTAAGAGTTGTAATTTTTCTAGTTTAATTGAAGTGTTGGGAATTCCTTTTAGTTAATTAAGAGAATGAAATTAGTGGCTAATTAGGAATCATGGAATCTTTTTTATGTTAAGGTTTGTACTTGTTAAGTTAATAAAAGCTTAAGCATAAGGAAGCAAGATAGGCTAAATTAGTGATATATCTTAAGTTTTGATGAATTTCCAATAATAAGTTTAAATTAAAAATTCAATGTTGAATATGAATACCATAAAAGTTTATAGTTAATTTAATTTAATTCACTAAGTGGAACATGTATAATATAAAAACTTATGATATTAATGAGTGGAAAAGAGAATATATGAATGGAAAACAAGGATTAATCGTGTATGACAAGAATTGATGAAATGCTTATGAGAGACTCAATATAAGATATTCATAGCAATTAATTTCCAAGTGGTATGTTACATAAGATATTCAATAAACCGTGTATGACAAGTATTCCTGTCTTAATTCAATTCAATAGTACACGCACATACTTGTAATTCTCATAAAGCCACGATTCACATGTTTTATAGCATTTATAAATCAATTCAAATATCTGAATTTCACAATTCCAAGCAAAGCAATCAAAAGCATACAAAGCAAGCAAAAGGCCAACTGAGTAAGTCAACTCCACACAACAATTATCAACCCCACCGAGCATCTACGTGCCTACACGACAAGTTAATCTTCGTACCTAATCCATCCCACAAGGACTGAGCACTTTAATTTTAAAATATTTATCATAATCAAAATATATCAGAATTTCAAATCAGAATATCCTAGGTACACCTAGATTTCGATTTTGAAAATAAAAATCATCTTTGAAAAAAATTCGTTTTTGTTGGCACTTATAATCCACAAACAATATCAAATTGCAAACATAAATCAAGTACTCAAATTCACATAAATCATTTCACTTAATTACTTGGCAATCAAAGTGCATGTAATTCACTCACAAAATTCAAGGATATGGCTCTTAAAACTTTCTCATCTGGAAAGGTGTCGAAATGTTCTTGATGAAGCTAAAAATCATAAATTCATATATTGCTCTTTTGTAATCATTGCATTATTAATTCTGTGATTCCTAAGATGTGATTTCCAACATTCATTGTGTACTTGATCTTTTTATTAGATTGTATTGCTCATTTAGAGATAGTTTATGTTTACATGTCTATGTTTGGTTTAGAGCCTAAGAATTTGTTTTATTTCCTCTTGAAGCAAAATCATAAATGAAGCTAAGATAAGGATAGGATTTAGACCATTTTTGGATCATTTGAACCTTTCAAGTTAACCTTGTTTATTTATATCCTTAGTATACCCTATTAAGCCTCTTTATCATTTTCTTGATCACCCACAATATTTGCTTACACCATTTCTTGTTAACTCTAGTTATGAACCTTTGCTCTTGAGCATTTAATCATTCTAGATAAACATTGAGCTATGCTAAGTATAAGAGAAAGAAGTGAAGTTAAAAAAAGGAAAAAAAAGAAAAAAAAAATACAAACGGTTGTGTCTTATGATTAACCCATTGTTTACATCATAAATACATAGGTGTGGGGGTGTGACAAATGGGCCAAAGTATGAGCAAAAGAAGGAAAAAAGCAAAGAAAAAGAAATTTGTGAAGGAGGTGAAAAAGAAAAGAACAAGTTGAAATTGAGGAACTTAGGTTGTGTAAAAGATTTAGAGTAATTTATGTGTTTAAGATAACTTGTGCCTTTTAAATTTATTTTATCATACCATTGCCCTAGCTTACATTACATGCTTTGAAAGACCTATTGATCTTTTTTATTAGTCTATATTAGTGGAGAGGGATTTGCAAAGCAAACTTATAGGGTTTGAATGCTAGGTGGGATTTGAATAGGCATAAACTTATCCAAGTTGAATGCAATTTGAGGTTAAAAGATCATATACATACACACACAGGGGAAATCCATTTGAAAATGATACTTGCTCTTGAGTTTGAATGATACCTTGTGGTTGACAACGAGTTAAGATTCGGTGAAACTTTTGAGGATATTATAGGGATATCATTATTTTGTTGTAATGCATCTCTAACTATGTCATTTTCTCATTTATTTGTTTTACTATTTTGCTCGAGGACTAGCAAATTCTTAACTTTGGGTGTGCGATAAGTTCATGAAATAACTTATATTATATCACTTTATGCATTCATTTTAGCAAAGTTCTTAAGCTTTTCTTTACAAATTGTCTAGTTTTAGTTTACTTCTTAGTTTAATTAGTATTACATAAGATGTTATGTTTTAGTTATTGTTACTTAAGATTTAGCTTTTAAAAGAAGTTTCACTACTATTTGACTTTGGTTGTGTGTTTTGATTGTATAATGCTTCAAGGAATCTTTTTTGAAGTCTAATTTTACAAGGAATAGGATTTAAGCTCGTCAAACATCTAGGCCATGAAAAATTGTGGCTGCAACACTACAAAACCTACATAGACCTGTCTACGCTGCTATGATAGAATTTAGGTGCCACTACTGCAGTAAATTGGCGCCATGGTGCTGGACCTTGTACCATGGCGCTAGAATTCCATAGTCGTGGCACCCAATGTTGATTTTCATCTAGTTTTCTTCTAAAATTTTGTGGCCCAAGAAATCCACTCTAAATTAGACTCTAACTCATGATTTTGAAGCCTAAGAGAAGAAAGGATTAAGGATTCAAAACACACAAATGAGCAAGGGATTTTTGGAGATATAGAGCTGATTGAGAGTGCAAGGAGCAAAAGGAGCAAGGATATCAAGAGCTTCAAGACTGACAACCTTCACGTTTTTATCTTATTCTTCCTTCCTTTTAGTATGTTCTTGATTTTTTTTTTATTATAGTCATGTTTACACTCAGTAGCATGAACTAATTTTCTTTTCTAAGATTACATTTGAACTCACATATAGCTAGACTTAAATTTATCTCTAAACTGATTAGGGTTTGGTATTTTTGTTATTTATCTCATTCCACATTTAATGCTTCTAATTACTTGATTATCAATTAGATTGGTGTGGTAATTTAGAGGAACCTTAAGAAAGGAAAACTAAATTAACCTTGAATGATATAATACGTGTTTGAATTCATTCACTTAGTTGCTTGAATTTGATTTAAATATATGATAGACGTATATCTATATGCGATGTGTAACCAATTTAGGTTTTTTCTTAATGAATATTGCTTAATTCAATTCTCATAGACATATAATTAATTGGTTAAGTAAGGTATAATTATAAGCAAATAGAAAGATACTTATAATTGGCTTAGAACCCTAAGTTAATAACATGATACCGTTAATCTAAGCATGATAGGATAAAAGCGAGTCAAGTAAAGTGTGAAGGAAATTGTGATCCTAGGTTCATCTCCCATATTCTCAAGTTCAATTGCTTTAATAATTTCGTTAATCATCTAGACGTTTTAATCATTTGAATAAAGTTAGGAATAATACACATTAGTACATAGCATTGTTAGAATTAATTCCCTGTGGGAATGATACTTGATTTATTATATATTACTTGTTTAGACATACGTGCACTGCATAATGAAATCCACAACAGTAAGTCTAAGAGTAAAATAATTGTTTGCTTAGAATATTTTATTTAAAGTTTAAATGTGTTTTAACTGATGCATGCCAGGAGTCTATCAAGTTAGATATATAAATAATTTCTTCCTTTTTGAGTTTGTACTAGTTTGAGAAGGTGATAATTGAAATATCTTTGTTACTTGGTTTGTTGCACATGATTAATCTGTTTTTAAGATTTTCTATTTTAGTTTATTCTTACATTCTTATGCAGCTTTTTATTGAAGTCATTTATATTTTCTCTCTACTTAATGCCTCTATGCTCTATAGCTTCAACAATTTTTGTTGTCAATGATCCTTTGATTCATTATATTGCTGCTTTCTTATCTGGCAACAATGCTTTTCATCAAGTGTTTCATTTGGTTTGTTATTCATACTTGTAATTTTCACTTTAGTTAGGATAGCAATTGTTAACTTGCAATAGATTATGGTGTTGCTTATTATTCTGTAGACTATGTTGTTAGTTTCCATTCTAATATTATAAATAAGACATAATATGGTTGATTGTAATTTTTGTTTATTTTCTTATTATTTTGGTGGGCATTGAAGATATATATCATCCCATGTCAAAAATGATATCTTTATGATGTGGGATTTGCATAGGATTCACATATCTTTGACACCAGTGAATGTATATATATAACCATTTGTGTTAGAACAATGATCAATGGTTGTCTGTCTCTCTTTCTTTTTCTCTTTGTATGTGTGTGTTTTGGTTAATGAAAGATGAGTTTGGAGATATCATCTATTAGTGGGTGTTAGGATGTCCTAAGGCTACCTAGCTCAATTAAATGCATATCATATTCTGAAATGATTATCATGTATTCTCATGATTATCACGTTCTCTTTCTCATGACTACCATGTTAATGTTAAGTGCTTCTGAAGCTAAAGTATTTGTCAGCAATTCACTTATGAGATACATTAGGCTTTAAAGAATAGAAAAGGTTAGAAGATGAAACAACAGTATTGTATAGGGGATTGTGGAAGTGCACCATTCACTGGCCTTCATTACAATAGTGTTTTGAATTCCATAAATCACTGCTATTATTTGCTTATAGCCATTCTTAGACGTCATTGCTTACATTACAGTTTTTACTTCGAAGTTGTTGCTTGCATTATTTGATGGAAGAAAATAGTATCACTTCTCTTGATATACTTTTGTTGTTTTGAACTTTTAATTTTGGATTTGAATGACAAAGATGATTAGACAGAAAACGAAAAATAATACCAACAAACTCAAAATGTTTTATGATGTCTATTTTGTGGCAGTTCATAGATGAAAGTATTAGCAACTAAGTATTTAACAAGTGCAGATTTAGGAGATAGGATTAGGGCATGGAGAAAAGGATATTTATAGGATTGCCAAACAAAGGGAAATATGAACTAGAGACTTAAATCTTATTAAGTGCATTAAGGATGAGGCTGATATGATTTTAGTTAAGGAAGACGAGATTAATGAGAAATGACAAACTTACTTCGATACTTTATTTAATAGAGATTCAAATGTTGATATTATAGAACTAGATGACACCTTCGATGATATGAAGCGCCGATTTGTTCGTCATATTAGAACACATGTGGTTAAAGAAGTTATTCATAAGATGAAGAATGATAAGACAATGGGCCTAGATGGTATACCAATAGAAGTTTGGCGATGCCTAGGAGATATTGGCGTAACTTAGCTTACAAATGTTTTTAACAAGATTCTAGTAACCAAGAAAATGCCCGATGGATGGAAGAAGAGTACGTTGATCCTATAAGAATAAATGAGACATTTAAAGTTGTACAAATTATCGAGGAATAAAACTTATAAGTCATACAATGAAGCTGTAGGAGATAATGATTGAGCGTAGGCTTAGGAGTGAGACTCTAGTTTCTGAGAATCAATTTTGCTTTATGCCGGGAAGATCTACAATTGAAGCTATTTTTTTACTTAGGAGATTAATTAAGAAATATAGAGAAAATAAAAAGGATCTTCATATGGCTTTTATTGATTTAGAAAAAGAGTATGATAAGGTGCCAAAACAAGTCTTGTGGTAGGTTTTTGAGAAGAAGAAGGTCCCAACTAAATATGTAGAAGTTATTAAAGATATGTATGAGGGAGCACTGACTAGGGCACGGATCATAGATGGTATGACTACAGAGTTCCCGATCACATTAGGAGTTCACCAAGGTTCATCCTTAAGCCCGTACCTATTTGCTTTAGTCATGTATGAACTTACTTATAATATTCAAGATAGGGCTCTGTGGTGTATGTTGTTTGCTAACGATATCATGTTAGTAGACGAAACTAGAGAAGGTTTGAATTCTAAACTAGAAGTATGGAGGAACACATTAGAATCGAAAGGCCTTAGGTTGAGTCAAACAAAAACCGAAGATATAGAGTGCAATTTCAGTGAAACTGGAAGAGACCCTAATGAAATAACTTTGTATGGTCAGACAATCCCTACAAAGGATGAGTTTAAGATTTAGGTTCATTTATACAAAAAGATGGCATAATTAAGCATGATGTAAACCATAAGATCAAGGCAGGGTGGATGAAGTGGTGCAGTGCTTCGGGAGTTTTATATGATCCTAAAATCCCAAATAGATTGAAAAGAAAATTTTATAAAACGGCAGTGAAGCCAGCTATATTGTATGATACAGAATGTTGGGCAGTTAAGAAGAAATACTCATATAAGATGGGAGTAGCCAAAATGAGAATGTTTAGATGGATGACCGGACATACAAGAAATAATAGAATAAGGAATGAGGAGATCTATTAGAAGGTGGAAGTAGCACCTATTAAGGAGCAAATGAGAGATAATTGCTTATGTTGGTTTGGACATATCCAATGTCGGCCAATGGATGCCGTAATTAAGAAAAGTGCCTTGGTACAGGTGTCAAATGTTAGACATGGTAGAAGGAAACCGAAATTTACATAGGGGACAGTCATCGAGAAGGATATGACTGCTCTAGGCATTACTGAAAATGATGCCTTGGCTAGTTACCAATAGAGGAAAATGATTCATATAGCTAACCCAACTAGTTTAGGATTTAAAGCTTAGTTGAGTTGATTTAAGTTGAGTTTAGTGCATGGTTAGAGTGACCTTTTGCTTAGTTTGGCTAGAATGTGAAGTTCATGAATTTTTCTTATGTATAAATGCATTGCTTTGCATCAAAATTAATATATCTTTTTTGTATTTAATTAGAAAGTTATATAAGGCTAACTCCATTGTTAAATCCTCTAAATGCATGTCATTTTAAGTCAGTGGAATAGTTCCGTCTGTGAAATAGTTCCGCACAAACTCTTCTTTCACTTGCTATAAATTAGGTAATGGCTTCATGGAAAATTTTAGGGGTTTAAACCATGAAATTTTGCTTGTTTGAGGGTTAATTCTTGAAACATAAAAAGGTTAAGACTAGAAAGCATATCGGTTTATTTTGTAGCAAAGTCTTCCTATTTGATGTGTCAAGAAAAGATTATTTTCTAAAGTTTCATTTTGGAAGCAAATATTGAATATAAAACTAGAAGCAACAGTTGTTAAGAGTCAATCTTTTGTCATGCTAGATCTAAGTATCTAACAAAAATCTATATTCTTATTGGCTTGTCTTGTGCTTTCTGGTGTAAATGAAAGCCATTATTTAGTATTTGCAAAAATGTTGTGTCTTTAGTGGAATTATAGGTATTCAAGATATCTCTTTTTAGTTAGGCTAAAAAAGAAATAAAGCTTCATATTCATTTTAGATGATTATGTGAGAGTGAAAACAAAAGGTTGCTTACTAGCTATGTGAGTTTACATTGTTTACTAGCTTTAAACTTTGTTTCCTTCCTACATTATACTAGGCTTACAATGTAATATGTACTTATTTCTTGTTATAAATAAAAGAAGTTGGTTATGTTACACAATTGTACATTGCTTTGCCTCTTTTAGTTGTTTTATTTTGTTAGGTTGCATGCATTAAGTGTGTCTAAGAGGTAGATTATGTTTTCTTTCTAATTTAGTGCCTTTAGGTTTTGTTACAGTCATGCCTAGAGGACATTATACCCCCCTTCAAGGATGTCGTGGACCTTCATCTGATCCGTCCACATTAGCTCCATCTCCGTCTATAACTACAACTTCATCTTCATCTTCATCTTTACCTACAGCTGCAGTCGTTGTTCCTTTACTTGCTTCATTTTTGAAGCAAGTTTGGAACCTATCTGATGTGGGCTTAAATTAGATCTCATCAAGCTCAGAATCCACACCTTTATGTAAGTTACAATTTCAAGTTTAAGAATGATTTTATTTATTTATTGAATTTTAAAGAATTTCATGTTCTTACACATACTTAATTTGTATTACAGCTTCAGGTCATGAGGATGTCGAGCATAGGGTGGATCTTGAGCCTTGTGTTGAAGACGATATCACCATGAGGAGCACTACGTTACTGTGTGTGCCGCAAGAGCACAGAAGGGGAAGAGGGGCAAGAATAAGATTGCCTCTCCATATGATACTAAGAAAGATCACCCACTCATCCACATTGCTGGAGACAGGTAAATAATCTTCTTATTTTTCTATGTAATTGTATTTTAATTACGTGTATTACAAAGCATTCACCCAAGAACAAGAAGGTGGTCACTACCATTTCCGATATTATCATGAACCACCTTCCAAGTTAGGTCTTTCACTACTGGAAGTTCCCCAAGGATGTGAAGACCTTATGTATAATGGTTTATGGTAAGTTCAATTATATTATCTTTTAAGTTTTAATTTCATTTAATATGTTGTTCAATTACTAACAATTTGCTTTTGTTTTGTAACTTATATGACAACAACTATTAAGGCTCCTTCTCGAGGAGAGAGCTACATCTCAGGTTGTGTTCGATGAAGTAGCCGGTAAGAGAAGTACCGATGTGTTTCAAAAGCTGCATTTTAAATTGAGTTGGAAGTAGCCATCGAGCCCACTAGCTTGGAAATAGTATGGGTAGTCAGATCAGATTTCACAGAATCAATAGGAGTCATTGTGTGATGAGTGTGCAAGCCCTGACTTCTAAAGGCGCTCTCGAACAATGGCAACAAATAGGCAAGCTAGTGATGAGCTTATTTACCATGCATCTAGTTCTGTCAATACAACTGTTCACCAAAAGCGACTGGTTAGTAATGTTTTATTTATTAAATATTAGCTAGAAATTTTTTATTACATCCTTTTTAACTAATATTGTTTTATATTTTTTGTACAAGAAAAAGAGTTAGATCACCAACCTACAATTATTATAGTTTTCGACCGAACTCACAATAGAAAGTTGGTGACTTTGTTGACACGAAGTCGAAGACCGACAGTGTTAGTGTTTTTTGTGTTTTTTATTTTTTTTATACATAATTGTTTTTCATTTGCAGAAGAAGTTTAAGGCTTCAAAGATAGCAAAAATGGGACAATCTAGCACCAACCAACAGGATAGTGCTAATACACCTGCTAAGGCTCTTGTGAGTGACCCAACCCTCTTCGTGAAGCTAGTGGGTGGCAAGAAGAAAGGCCTCATCTATTGCTTCAAGGGTTATATCCACTCCTAGCAAGCACTGGGCAAAGTTGTAAGGTTCGCAGCTTCTGCTTCCTCTACTCAGAGCTCCGAACGTCTTTTGCCATATCTCCAATTTCAATGGGATTAATTCTAGAGTAGATGGTGCTTGTACATGAGTAGTTAGGAGAGTTGAGGCACACCCACTACCTCCAACACCACCACCTCAACCATCTTAGGTATGTATTCTTTTAATTTTATTTTCGTAATGCAAAAGTTTTAGTTTATTTTAGTTTAAATGAAAAAACTTCGTAAAAACTTTGAAATTTTGGGTTTGGCATGATTGTGGAAAAAAAATAAAATCTATAGGAAGAAACGAGAATTCATTTGGATCAAAGGTTAGGATATTAGGCTAAATTTTTAGTTTCAAGGCAAAAACTTGGCTAGTTTGGGTTCAAAAGGTAAAACGGTCAAATACAAGTCTATTTTGAATCCCGAGAATAACATGACCATGGGGACGAATAAGACTTGTAGAAAGACAAAAAAAAAAAAAAAAAGAACTATTTGGATCAACGATTTAGTTTCAAGGAAAAAACATAGCACATTTGGGTTCGAGGGCCAAATGGTAAAATATAAATCTGTTTCAAATTTCAGGAGTATTGGCATGATTGTGGGGATAAATAAGTCCTGTAAGAAGAAATGAAAAACCAATTGGATCAACGGTTAGGAAATTAGGTGAAACTTTTAATTTAAAGATAAAAACTTTGAAGGTTTGGGTCCTAGGGGCAAAACAATTAAACACAAGTCCATTTCAGATCAAGGAGTACCAGCATAATCGTGAGGACGAAAAAAGACTTGTAGAAAGAAACAAAAATTTATTTGGATCAATGGTTAGGATATTAAGCTAAATTTTTAGTTTCAAGGCAAAAACTTTGAAAATTTTGCTTAACTTGTCCAAGTTAGAGTTTTAACTTATATGCCTATTATGTTAAGTATAACTTATTTATTTTGATTATTTTAGGTTACACCTCCTACATCTGAGCCTTCACACCTTAATCAGGATAATGAGCAAGCTTGAGATGACGACGACTTAGGTGTAAGAGATGATTATGATTATTAGATTTATGTTGTAAATAATATTGTTACAATGATTTTTTTTATATATAATATTTGTTTCTTTATATAAATTTTAAATATATTTTGATACATCTTATTCACAGGTATAAAATTAAAGATAAAATAAAATAATTAAATTATTTCTCCATCTATGTTTGTGTTTTGATTATTTGCGTCTATCTTTTTCAAACGCTGATAAAATTCAAAAAAAAAAAAAAAAAGTATGTTTTCCTACATCTACTTGTTAGCATCTAGAGGCTAGACTTCGATATGTGGCAAGCAATTATTAGCGCCTACATATTGTGTCTTCCTTGCAGACACAAAAGACAAATACAAATAAGTTATGTGTCTGCGCAAATAAAAAAAATTGTAATTGAGTCTAGAATTATTGCATCTAGGAATAGATGCATATGAGTATCTGCGTCTATAGTGTGACCTATTGTATCTGCATTTAGCAGACACAAATAATGTCATTTCTTGTAGTGCTAGTAGTGAATCCAAAACTCTAATTAAGAAATGAAACAATGGTACTTCCTTCGGATATAGTAATAAGAGTATAAAAATAACAATAACATAAATAATGGTGTTAAAATGATCTAACAATGCACCCATTATAATTCAACTAGATACGTTAATGACAACAACAACTCAAAATCTATGTATAGTAGTTGAGCCTAAGTGTGCCATATATATATCAAGATGTGTCAATCATGATTGACAATGAGCCTAGTGCAAATTATCAATGCCCAATCAAGAAACAAAAATTGGCCTACCAAGCATTCAAGAGTAGTAAATACATTTGCAACAATGATTACTCAATAAAGTAGCTCATTTACAAAATCATGAATTTGTATAGCAAGCATGGTTTTGAACTTACACTTTTTATGTATTCCAACAATTAATGTAACCAGCGTTGTGCTGGACTTACTCCATTTACAGTTTCAATAAATCAATGTATCCAGCTTTGCGTTGGCCCTATCGCTTTTACAGTTTCGTCAAATTTGAGTAGCTTGAGCTTATATTCGAAAAGATAATAATATACATATGCATACACACCTCATACATGCAAACGTTATTGTCTACCCCATCTAAAGAATGACATTTCCTAATTAAGTACCACCATTCTTAGAAAGAAATATAGAGAAGATCTCAAACAACATAGATATAATAGGGTACTTCACATAAAGAACAAACCATAAATCCAACAAACAATTCTACAGTGAACTATCACCTTAAAGTAACATCCATATAGAGGTAGAAAGAGTAAATGGAGAAAATAACATATACTACTATACACATCATCAACTTTTAACAATTTTACCTGCACCAAAGACTTAAATTGAAATTATCATAGCAGGAAGTTATAGAGCTAATGTATCTCATAATAAAGGACTAGAAAATCCAACAAAAAGAATCACAGAAACATAATTGAAACCATTTAAATAGTTCAAATAGTGACTTTAAAACACCCGAGAAATGGAGAAATAGCTCAAATTAACTAATTTTGACAATAGAAATATCACACATGTTAAAGTAGTTCCAAATTAAAAGAGCCAAACTTATTCGAATTTCAATCTAGAAAGTTCTCAAAATTTTGAATAGGTTCACGTATCAATTTGATATATATGGATATTTGAAGAATTAATAAACTAATATTCTTACTCCTTATGTACCTTAATTATTACTTTTTCCTTCTTTTTTTATAAGAATTCTTAAAAAAATAAAAAAATTAGTATAATGAGTCATTTCAAATATTAATTGTACAATCAAATTCTACAATCTGGCAATGCAAGATCCGTGTAACAATTAGTTGTTTGTCACCTAGTCTACTGTCTAAAACAATTTAAATAGTTCTAATTGAAAATCAATATGAGCTCAAAGTTCTTAGCTTAGCATAATAAGAGATGCAAACTTTAAGGATATTAAGTAATAAAACAAAATTACATATGGAGGTCATGAAAAAGTAAGACCCATTAACATAATGCAGAAGAGGAACCTCACAAAACCCAACTCTGAAAGCCTTTTCAAAATCCTTATGAGACAAATTAGGAAATACAACCAGCCAGTGGTGTGCTGCCAAACAAGAATTAGTTAAGAGCTTCCATCCTAGTTCTCACAGCTTTAAGAACCCAAATTACCCTTATGCATCTTGTTAAGATGTACAATGAGAGAAAGAAAAACCTACAAAAGATGAGGAGATGAAAAGAAAGAGGGAGGGAAACTGAGTTGGCCTTTCCAACTCAACAATAACTTTACAATTTCTTTCATCCAAAGCATGAAATCCTCCTCCATCTATTTCTCTTCCAATGGAGATGAGAAGAACTTTGCCTAAGAAATGGTGCCTATATATATGTATATATATATGCCTTTTTGGGATTGGGTGGCAAGTTATCCACCATTCAATATGGTTTGATATTTTGTTTTTCTTTGACAAGTTTTATATTAAAAAATATGTAGATGAAAGCCCAAACACTAGAAACTTTGCAAGCACATATTTTTATATATATTTTCTCTTTGGGTTCTTTAAAAAAAATCTTAATTATTAACCACACTATCATTTTTTTTTTTTGCAAAAAACTCTTGAAAAATGAGTTTTCAAGGTAAAAGACAAATAATAAAACAAAATAAAATAATAGCTAGAGATGAAATACATTGAACTAATGACTTCCCAAAACAAAATTATCACTAAGTCTAGAATCATAAAAAATTATCTCTAAATCTTGACTTAAAATAAAACATAGATATCATTCAAATTCATCATTCTCAAATGGATTTCAAGTGTTTGTGCGCGATCTTTTTACAAAGAATCTCATGAAATCCAGATAAGTTTATATCTAAGCAAATTATGAACTAGTACTAGAATCTTATAAGTTTGTATTTCATCACTTTCTCTAGTAATGTAGGCTAACACTCAATCAAGGATTATTAGGACTTGTTATAGCTTGTAATGTAAGGTTATGGTAAGGATAAGATAAAAGATATTCAATGTGGCTTAAATCACCCTAGACACAAAATATCATTCTAGAACCTTTGGCAAAGCTCAACATACTTCAAGTAGCACCACAAATTTGACTTCAACTCTTCTTTTGTCTAACATTTATTCTCTTTTGTTTTCTTTTTCTTTCTTGCTCTATTTTTTATTTTTTTTTCCATAAAACAAAGCAATATAAGAAACTCAATTTGCACCCCAAAACTCAATTTTTATTATTAGTATTATGAAGAGGGGTTAAAGTTTAAGTAACTTGCTTCTTCTTAAGTCCACCCTTTTTCCTTCTATTTTGACAAAAAGCTTATGGTTCTTCCTAGAATGGCCAATATGCTTAAGATGGAAGGATACAAAACTAAAAGCTAGGCTAAAGATGTGTGTGACCAATAAAAAGTGAAACTAGGCTTAAAGTGGTATACTAAGAATAAAAATATGTCTAGGTAGGCTTGAAAAGCTCAAATGATACAAAGATGGCCTAAATCATGTCTTTAACTTAGTAATGCCTAAGATTTTGTCCCAAGAAAGATTCAAGCAAATTCTTGAATTCATGACATAACCGAATTCACCTCAAGAGAAACTATCTCTAAGTTAACATAACAAATCTAAGTATAAATCGAGTATGAAAAAACCCCTTGCCTTCACGAAATTGAATCTAAAGCATCATGAAATAGACTTACATGAAAGAGTTCTTAAGCTTATAAGCCTTCCTTGAAGTTGGAATGGTGATGAAGAAGGGTTATGGTTGGGATTTAATAGGGAAGGTGTAAGACTGGTATGTGGGTAAGCGAAATTGGGTATGGAAGAGTAAAAGAAGGTTTTGAAAGTGGAAGAAGGCAACTAAGATTTACTGTTTAGCATGTTTGGATTTGGGGATTTGGTATTTTAAAAACTGAACTTGTGTACTGGCACAGTCTTTCCTAGTTCTATTTCGATGAGCCCTCTGTTTTAATATTTCAAAGATTCGGGCTGGCAGTTGAAATTGTTGATGAATTAACCTCCCATTTCATTAAACAAAAACAAAGAGAATGAGAAAGAGTTGATGAATTTCGAATGAATGAGTTCTAAGAAAACCTAACAATGGAAGCCTTCAAATTTGGGAACTTTAGCTTTGATTAAGAAGGGAGAAACAAAATGTAGCTTTCAGGGTTAGAAGAAAACGTATTGTTTTGGCATCAGATGAGGAAAGTTGATTGGCCAGGTAAGCTTTCACGTAGTCCTCCGTTTCAACACATGGGAGGAATTTAATAAACACTCATATTTTTGTCACGATAAGGATGAATGTGAATGAAATTTGCAATTGTAAGGATAAACGTGAAAAAATCTTAATTGTAAGGACTAAAATGATTTTTTTAATTCAATTGTAGGGACTAAAAATATAATTTAATTTTTTATAATTTTAATATAAAATTAAGAAATGTAGTTAACATGGTAAATATATTAATATTAAGTAAGTAGTTAACATTAGATAAATAAAAAAATAGGTTTAATTGCTATTTTAATACTTTAGGATTGCTTCTATTTTTAATTTAGTCTTTATGAATGTTTCAAGTCAATTTCATTATCTAGAATTCAAGATTTTTCAATTAAGTTGCATTATCTTATTCTCATGTTATGTATGAATAAATTAATTTCACATAATTTAATGATAAAATAATAAAAAAAGTTTTGTAAGACATAAAAAAAATTAAAGCAAGTTATTATATTTATGTCAAATATGATTATTTCGTTAATTTATAACATGTAATAGAAAAATAAAACTTGATTGAAAAATTTTGAATCTTAAAGAATTAAATTGATTGAGAAAATTTTTGAAAGGTTGAGCTAAAAACTAATATAATCTTGAAAGAACAAAATAGTAGATAAGTCTAAAAAATATAATTGATAATATGAAAAAATTTATAAGACTTTTTGATAATTTAGAGATAAAGCTAGGACTGATTGTTACTTTA
Organism: Quillaja saponaria; assembly: GCA_029379385.1. Taxonomy (NCBI): domain Eukaryota; kingdom Viridiplantae; phylum Streptophyta; class Magnoliopsida; order Fabales; family Quillajaceae; genus Quillaja; species Quillaja saponaria. The sequence continues at coordinate 18,497,893 of CM055616.1, read as the reverse complement.
ATAAACCTCAACTTACTCAAATAAAAATCCACCCAACCTGTATTTAATATGCATAAAACGGAAGCCGTGGTTGATAGAATCGTGCGTGAGAACTGCGAAGCCAACCGAGGCAAGAGAGTCAATCACTTGAAGAGACTCCCGACTAGAGACAGGATAGATCGATTGTGAAAATGGGAAAGTGGTGGTGGACAATAGGGATGGCGGTGGTTGTAGTTGCAACATTGAGGGAATTGAATAAGCAGTACGGTTTGGATAAAGACGGTGTTATAAATCTATTCAAGGTTTGGTCTGATCAATTGGGACTATGGGCCATCCCTGTCTATGTTGGGATCCACACTCTCACTCTCGCTCTCTGCTTGCCGTCAGCTGTTTTCTTTGAGGCCGGTGCTTCTTTGCTCTTTGGCTTTTTCCCTGCCGTTTTTTGTGTCTTCTCAGCTAAGGTGCTTGCTGCGTGCCTCTCCTTCTGGATCGGCAGGTCAGCTTTTCTCTTCTTCTTTTTTTCTTTCCAATCATTTATTCATTGGTAAATTGATTTATAGTTACATAGGAATTGAATCTTTAGGCAGGAGTTTACTGGCAAATTTATTCATTTTGGGTTCCATTTTCAATCATACGTTCATTGGGTTTACAAACTTTACATTATAGGCATTAAAAATCAGGAATTTATTAGAAAATTTAATCTTTTTTATTCCCATTTTCAATTGGGCTAGGTCTACATAATTCTGGGCTAAAATTATTGCATAAAATGGTAATTTAAATCAATTTCTTGGAACATAGATTTTACTCTATCATAGGTTTATAGGAAACCTGGTCTTCGAAGGCTTTGACTTTCAAAATTACTGCTCTCTAGTGTATCCATTTTTTGCATTTGCCATGAAGCTGATTTGTTCCTTGCTAGATTGTTACTTTTCGGTCCAGAATCAACCATTCTCTTTTTTTTTGACACAAAGTTATCCATCATTTCGAACTTTATTGTTAGACTTGGCAGAGGAGAAGTGAGAATTATTAGATGATGAAAGCATACCTGATATCTGTTATTTAGGAAGAGAGTATCCTTGAACTGTGTACATTGTTGATAATATGAATTTAGTGGTAGAGTTTATGGAGTCTGAAGTCCCAACCATCCAGTTCAACAAAATAAACATAATATTACTTATCACTATCAGCTGCTTTAACTTCAGAATTTCTGTACATACCGGCCAGTGCAGCTATGTAGAAACAATCCAAGGTAAATCTGTTTGTTTCAATTTATCATTGTATGCGTGAAGGCTTCTATAATTTACCATATTGGATAACAAACTTATCTATCTACATCTGAGAGGCAATATCTATATGCTGCCCTTTTCTATCCATTCCTTGTGAGATTTTCAAGTTTCTATACTGCAATTCCATATTCACCTGTATAATTATTTGTATCTGTACTATATGTACTTTGCATTTTATATATTGTTGTTGCACTCAGGTTAGTATTCAGAAATTCAACTTCAGCAATAGAGTGGGCACGAAGAAACAAATACTTCCATCTTCTCTCCAGAGGGGTTGAGCGAGACGGTTGGAGATTTGTCCTGCTTGCTCGGTTCTCACCCATGCCGTCCTATGTCATTAACTACACCCTAGCTGCAACTGAAGTTGGGTTTCTTTTGGATTTTATGCTGCCTACAGTTATTGGATGCCTGCCAATGATTCTACAGAATACATCTCTTGGAAGCCTTGCAGGTGCTGCTGTTGCTTCAGCATCCAGCTCTAAGAAATCTCACATCTGGTCATACATTTTCCCTGCACTTGGGATTGTATCAAGTGTACTTATTTCCTTAAGAATCAAAAAGTACTCAACAGATATTTCAGTGGCTGAGATCTCCCCCAGGAAAAAGAACCTTGCTGATTCATCTGAAATATTACCAGACGGAGAAGAAAGTGAGGTCCTTAAAAAAGGTCAGTGACTTGAAGTGTTACGACTTACTCATCATGCATCAATGACAGATTTGTTCCTGCTTGATAGTCATATTGGTTTCAGCTATTAATGTTAGGTTCATGTGATAGTTTAAAGATTCTCAATTAGGTTGTCTTTCGTCTTCTCTTTCTGTTGAAGCAATTTATGGTATTATGAAATGTTGGAATCAGGCAAAGAAATTTTGGATAGGGCGAATGTTAGCCTTGACTGGAAAGTGGGAGGGAAAGAAATTATGTAGCAGGTATTGGCTTTATATTGGTGCTTTCCCCTGTCGGGATTTTTTTCCTCTGATTCTCGTTTATGTTGGGCAACTTATGATGGATCTGTTACCCTACATGAAGATCATGGCCTGCCAAATTTTAACAGAGTCCGTGGTCAGGTGTAGTGATGTCAACTTGTTTGGGATTTAAGATTTTGTTTAGTTGAGATTGTGGGTGGAATTCTAACTGAATTATTTGGATTTAGACACTATTTGAATTGAATTCGAATTTTGGTTGATATTGAAATTCGAATAGTACATTATTTGATTCGATATTCTATCGAATAATTCGAATCAATATCAAATTATATTTGAAACAATATTATCTTTTATTAAGTGTTCAAAAAAAATATATATATTTTGTTACCAAATTACTCTTATTGAATTGATTGGAATTTGAATTTGAATTTAAAGTTGTATTTGAGTAATGAAATTTGAATAGTACACTATTTGAAACTATAATTTCAATTCTAGTTAAGATGACACTGATCGGGAGACATCCACCTCTGAAAAGTGATATACATTTCTTTCATAATAGTCATCTTAATTAATTTCCAGGTTTTTCTTTTGGCCATGCTTGTCTTAGTTGTTCTTTTGTTATTTAATGAAGAGCTAGAGCAGTAATACGAGCTGACTACTTAAAAATTAATTTTAATGGGTTTTTGGATAAGAAAGTAGCTTGCAGTAATATATTGTCATTCAATATAAGAAAGTAGACATGATGAAGAACCACTTCACAATCTCTGGCAATAATAAGGTCCTTGCAGTTGCAGCTCTGGATCGAAAAGAGATGATGAAACTGAGGCGTATCAGCATTTAACTTTCAGCCACCCATAGCAAGGAAATGACCAAGCAAAAAACTTTTTAACACTGGTGAATACCAGCAAACATCCACAACTGCTTCAGATACGTAAACAATTGATGGCTAGCCTTAAGGAACTTTGAAATCGGGATCAAAAATCAACTTGTTTCTCCATTTCCAAATTTCCCAGGTGATCACAGCAAACACAACAGGCCATGGAATAGCCAGATCAGAAAAGACGATACAACTTTTAACAGTAAGAAGCATCCAATCCTCAAAATTGGCAATGAAGAAGTTAGAATTCAAACCAGCAGGAACCAGATTAGAGAAAATATTCAGGGCATTGTTACGATTATGCCCTGAGGCTGAGAGCCAATAACATTAAGTTGTTATTAGGCACAGTTGTGTAAAAAATAACACTATAATTGGCAATTATATTGTCATATTTAAACATAAAATTACTTGTTCTTAATTTGAGTTTAGCAGTGAGATACTCACGTCTATCGGCACGGGTGCTGAGACTTTTTATGTATTAGAAAACCAAAGCCAAGTAACGGTAAGCAATAGTATCACCACCAAACTATATCAGAACCACAAAGGAGTTGTTGTAGCAGTGTAATTATGAATTCTTAAATATCTAGTTTTGGGGGCGTGATACGGTGCAATTCTAATTATTGGCGCATTTCGTGCGTAGGTCATTTTGAACATAGTAGTATTAAAGTAAGTGATACAAAACTCACCACTTATGCATTAAAAACTCTGTTGACCTAACCAGTGACTCATTTTTTCAACTTATTCCAGACAACATTAATATTGTTAGGTGAGGTCTATATTGGTTAGTCATCTTAAGGGGATAGACTTTTTAATTCGGACCCTTTTAGTCAAGAATCTTTTTTTTTCTCAAGAGAACCAAGAGGTCTATTAATACAATTACTAAATTAAAGGTTCTCCCAAAAAAATAATTTACATGCTCACGGGGGACGTAAGACATAAGATGACAAATTAATATGGTCCCCACCTAAAATATTGTTTGGAATAAGTTGAAAAATGAGTCATCGATTCTAGGAAATCTAACTGGTCAAGTGAACTTTTAATACATGGGTGGTGGGTTTAGTATTACTTGCTTTAACGCTATTCTTATGTCTACAATAACCTACACACGAAATGTGTTAACAATAAAAATTGCACCAAATCACGATCCTTAGTTTTGTTTTAGACTTTCATTAACAAATGGAGGTATTTCCTCTATTCAAGCTTGAAAGTTAAAAACATTGGAAGGATACGTGCTAGGGAGTTATTTTACATGGCCGCGAACATAAGTGATAACTGAATATTGCAATAAGAACTTGGAACTTCAAAAGATCCGCCCTGTCCCAAGCCCTGTTAATAGCTTGAACACATGCAGTTGCAAGGAGGAAAAACCCATATCAAAGCCCATGAGAGAGCAGTTTTAACAGCAACCATCTCAGCAATATCAGTGGAGTAGAAACCTTGGAATTGCAGTTGCTGATTTTGGAAAATAGCACCATCAGTATTTGATTTAAAATTTCCTTCAACTGGCACAATCCAATCAAAAATATCTTGTGTTCTCAGCATTCTGCCAACCCTTTTCTGCCTTCTCAATTTTGAGTCTCTACTCATTAAACTGGAGTTTTAAACTGTTGTAAAATTTCATCTGGTCTGCAGTCAATTTGTATTAAGGCTTCTCATTGCAGCTTTAAGCCTTCAACTATATCAGATTGCATAGATCATGGAAGATTTAATGAAGCACAATACCAAGATGTTACCACAAAAACAAATTGCCCAAGACAGTGCTACAATACCACTATTAACATTTCCCATGAGCCTCACTCATCGAGAGTCATCACTCCATCGAAAGTCTCTACCTGCTCATAGTGAATAAATCATGATATCCCATAACAATAACAATACATATATATATATAGTCATCTTCTCAACTCCATCTCATATGTCACCATTAATGAGCTCTTTCCACGTCATCTCATCACTGGATTAGTTCTTTGCATAAACTACAACTCTACCTCACCTGTCACCATTGATGAGCCATTTTCACGTTGTCTCATCACTGGATTAAGTTATTGTAAAAAAACTACAACTCCATCTCATCTATCACCATTTATGAGCCCCTTCCACGTCGTCTCATTACTGGGTTAGAAATTCCCCGTTTTAAGGAAGTTGAAATCAATTGTTATCATCTCTCTCATCAATTCGATCAGGGTTTTCTATTCTTTTATTTTTTCTTTTCGACTACCAAATTGATTTTCCATGATCATAATGTTTTTCTATTCAATTTAATTTTTTTGATGGGTTAAATTGTGTAGGTTGGGGCTTTTTCCAAGAGATTAATTAGTCACATTGAAGGAAAGAAAAATGACAATTCATCTTCTTTTGTTTTTTACGAAGGAAGCAGTACAACCTTGCCATGAATAATGGATCCATGCAACTAGCTAGCTATACCATTGTTATTGTTGTTGTTGTTTAATTTTTTTTAAAACCTATTATTATTGAATTGGATTAAATTTAAGATATTGAATATTATGGTGGGATTTGTGGACTAACGAGTAATTAAGAAGATGCTAATTAGTATAATCTTATTTTTCTAAGGAAATTTTATAAAATACAGGATGCACAAGCTTTATGTAGAAATAAACTATATGTAAAAAATTGAATAATTATAAAAGCCGTCTATAAATTAAGAAGCTACGCCATTTATTGTAATATTAAAAAAAGTAGGCTTAACTACACTTTTAGTCCCTATAGTTTAAATTTAACTTCACTTTGATTCTTAAACTTTCAATTGCTGCAATTAGGTCTCTCTAGGGTTTAATTTGATGCGATTTGGTCCCTCTCATCAAAGTGCCATCAAAATTAACACTGGACACAGTGATGTGGCTAACTAGATATGAGGTGGACAATATATGTGGCATAAGTAGCCAATAAAAAATAGCCAAGTGACATATATAAAAATTAAATTTAAAAAAAAAAAAAAAAAGAGTAATAATGTTAAATTTATAAATATATGAAGAAAAAAAATAAAAAGAATTATTCTCTCTTTTTCTCACAACCACCATCGCTCCTTCCTAAACCACACTTTGCAATTCGATTTCATCGAAGATTTTCTTCCTTCCCTACACAAACCCTTAATCCCTTCCTTAATTGAATCATTTTTTCTCAAGAACTCTATTGTTGATAAGCATACCTAGATCAGTAGGTCATCCACCAAAACTCATTTGCAAGTGAAGAAATGCAAACCTATATCTGAAACCTCAAACTTTACTAGAAATTTGTGTAAAAAAGCTTGCTTTTTCTCATTCAAAGACTCACTGGACATAGAGAAAATCCCTTTTTGAATTTCAATCCCTAATTGCTAAAAGCCCTGCAGATCCCCCTAATGCCATTTTCCTCAACATCCCTGCTCGAACAACAGCTAATCTTCTTAGATATGCTCTTTAGTGCTAGTTGGTTGCATGTTAAGCTCAATTCCCAGAATCAATGGCTTCAAGGGAATTATACAGAGAAGAGGGAGGGAGAAAAAGATAGAGAAGAGAGAGACAGAAAATCTAGCCCATCAGGTGCTAGCCAGTTTCATTCATTTTTTTCTACCCCCCCTACATACGTAGTAGCTTATATATACAATAGAAAATATTGAAACGCCTAAACTAACCCTGTTCCAAATTGATCCATAACAATCCCTTCTACTTCAAATAATCCTTGTCCTTAAGGATTACGTTAATAACTCTTTGAACCAGCAGGGACACCATCAGAGAACTTGTTGGAGGAGGTTCCATGTAGTGGAATAGCCAAAAAGATTGTTTGATATTGTAACCAGAATGATTCATCAAGGTTTGGATCTTTAGTTTTGATGTTTTGTTGCTGATGTAGTTCCTTTGAAGATGATTTCTTGAGTTTCCTCCATTGAATAGAAATTCTGAATCTTCATCTTTGCAACTTAAGGACATCCTTTGATCTTCATGTCTCACCGCAACCATCCAAAGCATTATAGCCTGGAAACTAGTGTGGGAGGAACTTTTGTCATACCATATGTTGTTTCTGCCCTTCAATTTTACAACTGATTTCCAGTAGTTCTTGTTCTAAAGGAACTCCAAGCTGCACCATCTTCATCCATGTTGCAGTGTTATTCATGTTTGAAGCTATTGTATAATGACAAAGATCTTTCCGTTGCTTGACTTGTTGCCCCACCAAGATTTCAACTTCAACCCATTTCCATTTCTTGGTTTGCTGGTGATCATCTTTTGGGCCATCAATTGTTTCTTGCAAGATTGGCCATTTCTCAAAAGGAATTACAGAATTAAAATCAATTTGGGATACCCTTTCCATAAGTTGATAATCCTTGTTGCTTATAGGTGAGTTCAATTTCCATATTACCAGTTGATCTCGTCACATGTGTTTGGGCTTGATGCAGGGGTGTGAAATTAGGTGGATTCAGAGAGATTTTCTCCGCAGTTGTTAACTTTGCAAGCGCAGAGTCCAAAGCTTTCAACATCTTCTTAAACATGACCTGTAACTTCATCTCCATGTTTTGTTGGAGATTAACACTGCTGACTTTTAATTCTTGCAATGTTGCATTCAATTTCACTAACTTCGCATCAAACCCAGCAATTCTTGCATCAATGCTGACACATCTTGATTCCAAGGAGGCGAATCTGTATTCAAGAACACTAGTTTCGACTTCTGCATCCGTTGGCTAGGAAGGATGCTCTGATACCATTGTTAAGCTGAATTCCCAGAATCAATGGCTTCAAGAGAATTATACAGAGAAGAAAGGGGGAGAAAGAGACAGAGAATAGAGAGACAGAAAATCTAACCCATCAGGTGCTAGCTAGTTTCATTCATTTTTTTCTACCCCCTACATACGTACAATACTACTTATATATACAACAGAAAATATTGAAATGCCTAAACTAACCCTGTTCCAAATTGACCCATAACATTGCAAGAGGGAGCGGCTAACATTGAATTAACAAGTGGGTTTGTGGGAAAATCTGAGGTAAAAACTCCTGGTATGCCTTGTTGATAAGCCTACAAAATGAAGATATTGTTAAAGAGCACAAAAGACTCATTGTTCAAATGAACAACGTTCCATTTGGTCCTTGACACCTCTTGGCTTTGAAATTTGATGGGCAATTGAATCCTAAACCAATTTTGTCTCATCAACATCCTTGGGGACTAGGACCTCTCTTGGGTTAGGGTTTCTAAAGCTTTTATAGAACGTAGTGATTGTAGGATTTCAACCCTTTCACCCTTGCTTGTTTTTGAGAAAATTTTCCAAAAAGCTTTTCGAGGAAAGTCCAATGATTCAACATTTGTTAAATTTCTCAATGATTTTGGGATAAAACCCACAACCTTGTTATTTGGAAGGTTAATTAATGGTGATTACGGAAAAGGGGAGGTACGGCTATGAAGGAATGGTGGGGGTGATGAGGAAGAGAGAGAAAGAAAAAAAATCATATAGTTTTAATTTTTTGACTATTTTTAATTTAAGTTTTATTTATGCCACATGTTTTTTTTTTATTAGCCATTTATGCCACACGTGTTGTCCATCTCATGTCCCATTTAGCCATGTCATCGAGTCATTGTTAATTTGGACATCACTTTGATAGGAAGGACGAAATTGCATTAAATTAAACCTTAGAGGGACCCGATTACTGCAATTGAAACTATAAGAAAGTAAACTTAAATTTAAATTATAGAGACAAAGAGTGTAATTAAGCCAAAAATATATATATTTAAAATTTGCTACTTGAGGTAAAAAACATCATATAAGAGATTTGTCTACTTGTTCATGCAAATAACATTTCAAATGACAATTCACAATTAATATGTACGAGGGTATTGTCAAATGGACACATTTATGATATACATATATCATCATCCCCGTAATCTTTTAATCGAATGGATTGACTTAATGATAAAAAAAAATATAATTCAAAAGGCACGATTCAAGTGGCAAGGCTAGCTTCAGCTCATCAGTTAAGAGGCATCTGCAGGAAACACTTCTGGGAAAGGTGGGCAACGAAGCCTGAATCGAGATTAGTCCCACACCTGAAGTGTGTGAGGAAACTAGTAGGAAACCAAATATATATATATTCTCTTTTTCAAATTTCGAAGTCTAGAGAAGTTGTGTAAAATAAAAACTACATAAAATTTTATGATTCGATGTAAATAATTAGTTTTTAACTAGATAAAAAATATAAATTAATCAAAACATGCGTAAATTGACCACACCATCTTACTTGAGGTAGTTGTTATACATAGTTCAATTGCACCCTGCTTTAATCACATACACAAAGAGTGGTGCTGTAGTTTTGCTGTTAAGGATCTTACAAGCTATTTCTTTTAGTTGTTCTTTCATAACCGACTCTCCATCAAGTTGGTTCTCATATAATATTTAGCAACTACACAATAATATAAACTTATACTAGTTACTCTCTCTTATATTATACTTGACAATAATAGACTATATAATAAAAATAGGAGGATAATGCAACAAAATAACTATACTACCTAATACGTTGTATAATTTTATATTTTTCAATTCTATATGATGTGCCAAACGAGCAAAGTATGTATATAAAAATATATAATATTTTCAACAAATTTTAACGGCATTTAAAAAGATTATATGAAAAGATAGTTTTTCACGATATATACTATTCTAAAAGTAGGAGACCCCTATGGTCTTTTCCTTTAGTTTAAATTATATTTTATAATTTTAGAGTTAATTTTAAATTAATTAAAAAGACATCACTCAAAGAAAAAAACATGAACTTCATATTAGTTCTCCTCCTATCAATCGAGTAGTTATCAATTCAAAATCAGTTTCTATTTTAACCATCTATTTTAATATTTTTTACAATATAAATTTCAATTCAAAAGATAAAGAAAAAGAGGAAAAACTACCCACCCAAATTAGTTATCAACCTATATCCTCTTTTCCTCAAATTCAATTAAATTTCATTCAGAAACCTTCGTCTGTTCAATTTCTAATAGAAAAAATATGAGTTCTTGTAGGTTTATAAATCGAAGGCTCTACTAGTGTAAAGTATGAGTGAGTGAGCTACATCATATTTATGAAATAAACATGTTACTTTACTTTCGTAGAATAGGCCGATGGCTGAATCACGTATATTTTGTCCCTCTAATTTGCTTTCATTTTGCCTTCTTTGATTCTAAATTCCATCATGGCATCAGAACCTCAAAAGTTCCAATGAGTAAATTGTTACTGTGTAACTATAGTCAGATGGCTTTTACTATCAAGACACTCTCATGGCCTCTTGTATTGCGGCAAGAACCGTGTGAGGCTACCTTTGAAGTATCTCGACTGACATTCTCATGGAAGTGTGACAAGAACTTCTAAAGAAATATTCAAGTTTTGCATCGCAGAAGATGCCAAAAGAGTGAAGTAAGGAGTCACAACTCTTTTCATCACAATTTATGACAACTTGTAATCATTTCAAGTGTAGACACAAAATTACTAAGGATCTATTTAAGTGTTTGAGGGGAACGGAGAGGAGATGAGAGGAGGGGAGAGTAAACGGAGGGAGATAATAGGAGGGGAGAGTAAATGGAGGGAGATGAGAGAAGAGGAGAGTAAAGGAGAATGGAGAAAAATTGGCACTCATCCTTTCTCTCATTTAGAAGTTAAAAAAAAAAAACATTGAAGGGAGAGGAGAAGAAATGATAATATGCATTTCTTATTTGGGAGTTGGGGAGAAATGAAATGATAAAATATTCATATTTTTACGATTTTATCCTTAAAATGTTTTAATTAAGTATTAGTAGATATTAATAAAAAGGATAGTGGTACATTTAGCACTATAGTAAAAAATTATAAAATATTTATCATCTCATTCCAAATCCACCCAATTTGGAGGAATTAAAATTTTGAGGTTTTAAGGCATTTGGAGGATAAATGTATCCCTCCATTAAAAAAAAAAAAAATCCCAAACAAGGGAAAAGGTACATTACCCATTTACCCTCTCCTCTCTTTTCATCTCCCTCCATTTCCCTCCATCCAAATAGAGGCTAAGAAGAGCATTCATCATTTACTATAAAAGATAAATCTATTTTCTTAAAAAAAAACATTCATCTTGTGGGAGAGTGTTGAAAATAATTGATTGAAATTTATTTAGATTCATTGAAATTGTTGACTATTCCAATCATATTCCCAATTACCCCCAATTAAAATAATTATGTATTAAATATTGTAATAGAACTAAGGCATAGTTACAAAAATAATTATAGACACAATTAGTGTCTATAATTATGCCTTAGTTCGAAAACCTGTGATTGTCTTGTATGCATATAAATTGAAAGCTCTAACATTGTAAAAATGTGAGTGAGTGAGTTTCATCATATCCATGGAATAAACATATTACTCTTTCCCCATGGAGTAGGTTGAGGGCCGAATGGCATATATCTCATCTCTTTCATTTACTTTCATTTTACCTTATTTGATTCTAAAATTCTTCAAGCACCCATGAAGAATTTTACATCTCTTCCTTAAATTATATACTATATATAAAAGTTGTTTAATGGCAGAACCTTTTGATTTTCTTAATTGCCCTTACAAGCTTTTATGATTACATATTTATCGTTAGTTGGTATTTTACTATAGATAAATTATTTTTTTATTTTTTTCTAATTATTCAACATTTTAATATCAATATGATTGTAGTTGTTTTAGGACTATTGATTTCTTTTTTACTAATTCTTTTCAATATAAATAAATTTATAATTTTTTCAATAATTATATGTCAATAGTAATTAAGATTGAATTTCTCAAATTTTTTTGTTTGTTTGTTTAATAAGTCCCTAATATCATAATTTTTTTTTTGTTGTAATTCTTCTCAAATTTAAGAATTAAAATTTTAAAAAATTACTATGAATTAAAAGAAATATTACGAGTATAGTTTTCATGAGTATAATATTATTATTTTAACTTTATTTTATAATTTTCAATAATTATATGTCAATAGTAGTTAATATTGAATTTCTAATTTTTTTTTTGTTTAATAAATTTCTAATAAGTATAATGTTTTTTAGTTTTTCTCAAATTTATGAATTAATTTTTTTTTCTAAGTACTATAAATTAAAAAATATATATTAAAAGCATATTTTCCATGATTATAATATTATTGTTTTATTTATTTTTTATTCTTCTTTCATCTTAAGAATTAAAAAATATATAAAAATATTTTTTTTGTTAAATTTATCTATTTGTTTGTGAATAGAAAAGTGATTTGGTGAAAGAAATTTATTTTTTAAATACCCTATATGATTTTTACTATTACATAAATATTTTTTAATTGATTTTACCTCAATTAGACTATTTTATTTATTTTTACTTCTTCCCTAATTCTTTTCCATTTTAATATTAATTAATAGAATTATAATTTTTTTATGACTATTGATATATTTTTTTGTCCTATTTCTTTTTAATATTAATAAAATTATTATTTTTCAATATATCAATTTTTTATCAATTTTTTTTTATTAATTAAGTTACAAAAAATTATTTTATTATAAATTAACATTTTAGAAAAAATGTTATGACTTAAAAGAAATATTAAGAGTATAGTTTTTATAATTATAATATTGTTGTGTTAATTAATTTTTCATCTTTAAAATTTTTAAAAAAATTATATATTTATATTATAAATTAAATTTTTTATTGGCTTTATCTATTTGTTGATGTAATTAACATAGAGCATTATTTTTTATTAACTATAATTTCTTAATATGTATATTAATTGTTGATGAACATATATTTACATATTATAAACATAATTCATGGGCAATGTTGTGTCACCAAAGCTAGTTAATATAATTAGAAGCTCATTTACTTGTGTAAATAATGATAATTATATGTAAATTTAGATAGAAAAAACTTGATGCAGCACCGATAGGTATTTTAACCAAAAAGAGACAACTAAAGGGACAATCAAAAAGTCAGTTTTTTTAATTCAACAAAAGCTTTTTCACAATAGAAAACTATGGATCATTTTATAGACTCTCTGGAAACTCTCATGGCATAAAAAATAAATAGCTAGAGTTCCAATAACCTAGAGTTCTAATAAAAGAAATTTCCTAATAACATAAAGATAAAGCTAAAGTCCTAATAAAACAAAACTAATAAGTCCTAATTATACTAAAATACTACTAAATGTATCTCTAATTCTAATATTAGATAATTTAAATACAATTAAATTATAACTCCTAAATTCTATTTTTTTCATTCTCCATCAAAACTATAATAATAACCCTAAATTATGAATTTGAATAAAAATATAAAATGTTTGAAATTAAAAAATAATATTGTGAATGACAAGAGATTAAGAAAAATAATATTTAGCAGAATTCTTAATAAAATTTAGAGATGACGGATTGGATTGATTTACCCAATGGGTGTTCTCTATTTCTGACTTGGTTTAATATCCGGAGTTGGATTATACTTTCCTTTTAAGAAGAGTAGTCTTCTGCTGTAAGTTGTAACTACTGGCGCCAGGGTTGATGGGAGGAAGTGCACTTCACATCCAGCCCGCATAGAGGCGGTTTCACAACTATCTCATTCTTTCGATCTCTTTAATTTTTTCGGTGATTCTGATAGTGATGGGAAACACGTATATCTATAAGTTAGGATTTATATACAAAATAATATATATTATGAGGATTCATTGTAGTTATATTAAATATATAATTAGGGATAATTTAGAAGTATTTTAGTATTATTTATGATTTAAATAAATAGGAATTTTGATTATAATTAGGATTTCATTTATGATCTAATTTTAGTTTTACGGTTGCCTATAGGCGTACCCTTTTAGTCACAGATCAAATTCGGTATTGGAGTTTGTTTGATTTACCAATGTGACGTTTGATTATTTTCCTAAGAACAAGCTTGTTTGATGTGTTTCCTACTTTTATTGCAGTTTGGGAGCAACAAGCTGATATTGTGTTTATAGAAGAATGTTTGGCTCAACTAACCGTAAGTGTTTTTATCCTGATCTTATTATCTTATCATGGAAATTTGAAGTTGGTCTTAGGGTTGTAATTGACATTTTGTTTGCAATTTTGATGATTCTCTTTTATTTTTTTGAACTGGTGGGACCTATTAACTGCCAAACGCAGATAAATTTTTGGAAACTACTTGCAAGTTAGATTATTTAGTTTAATTATGTTTTTTTCTCCAATTTATTCCATTTTCTTAATGGCCAGATAGATCTTTTATTCTCTTATGATAAAAACATAGATGTTCAAATATTTGTACTTCTTCACCAGCTTTTGGAGGTGCAGCTCAATCTTCTTCCCCCTTCTCTTCCACCACAACGTTTGGTGCTTCATCTTCACCAGCTTTTGGAAGTTCAATGCCTGCTTTTCGATCATCCTCGACTCCTGCTTTTGGTACTACTTTGTCATCATTTGGTGGTATGTGTGGCAATGGTTATTTGTTATTTACCCAGTTTAATAATTTATTTTCCCGGTTTAATAATTTATTCTCACAGATGTTGAAGTATCTGTGAAAGAAAACATTATTTTCTGAAAAGTTTTTTTTCTTTTCTTTTTCTTTTTTTTTTCCTCTTAGAACAATATTGCATATTCTTCAATTAGATATCCTTATTTTCCCTGCAAGAGCAAATGCTTAAATATTTTATCATTCATGATACAAATAAAACTACACTCAGTCATCAAATTATTTTTTTTCTTTTTATTTTGAAGCCTTAGTTTCACTTTTTTACTTTGCCTTGTTTCTCTTCTATTTTATAATCATGTATTTTGCGTGACTGTGACTGTTGTCTAATATCAAGGATTTTAGATTTTCAACTGATTTCATTAAATAATCACTTTCTGTAAGTTTTGGATGTCTTACTGGCAAATTATCTTGCCAATTTATTCTTATATGTTTCTATTTTACACTGGTCCTTTTGCAAGCACAGCTCAACCATCACGGCCAGCATTTGGGAGTAGCATATTTGGTTCCACAACACCTTTTGGTGCATCAGGTGCTACGTCAACTCCAACATTTGGTGCTTTGACAACCCCAGCGTGTGGACCTGCAAGTACACTTGCTTTTGACGCTACAAGCACCCTTGCTTTTGGTTCAACATCAAGTCCAACCTTCGGTAGCACCGGAACTGCTTTTGGCGTGTCGACTGCCCCCGTGTTTGCAACAAGGGTATCCTTTGGAGCTCCAGATGCCCCTATATTTGGCAGTCCTGCATTTGGCACTTCAAGCAGTCCAGCATTTGGTACAAGGATGTAGATAGCATCGTAGCATTATTTCCTGTTTCAATTGCATTTTTTTTCCTATCAAACTACCACTCAGTTTGTAATATCCCTATGTTTTTATTAATTTGAGCACAATTTGATCGAAATTTATAAATAGCCCAAAACCATCCAAATTAGAGGTTAGGCCAAAGTAACTAAAAAGACTAAACTATCCTTCTAAACCTAGTTGATAAATTATGATTTTCTCTAATTCTATCAAGCATGTCTTCCGTCTCCCTCCACCCTTTGTAACCTGCAATTAAAGTACCACTTCATCTCTCTCTTCTACAAGTTCTTCACTCCTGCTATTATAATTCAAAGTCATATCATTCACAAATCTTAATCTCTTGTCTACTATGATTAGTCTGAATAGTTGATGCTTTAAATTTTGAGATTTAAGATGTTGTGGGCGTAAATACTTCTAATGAATTTATTTACAAACAATTCGGCAATTCACTGGAAAAACTAGCAATCACACAACAAAAAGCCACAATGCAAAATTGTTTGCTATATGTTTTAGATCTCTGATGATGGGTATAAACATGTAAGCTAGCTAGCTATGGGGTGAAGGATGCTCCTCTCCTTATAAACCCATATAGTTGTCCTATTGGCTATACAACCAATGGCCCATAACAAACCCCCATCCTTCAAAGCCGATGTCCACGGCAGATGTAGGTAGCCCTTTTCCACCTTGTGAGGATAGGATTTGCTTTGATACCAAAGTTAAGGATTAGAGTAAAACTCACCCCCAAAATCTAGCTATTGGGATGAGGGTGCTCCTCTTCTTATAAACCCACATATAGTTGCCCATACAACTAGGGGTGGCAATGAGTCAAACGTGAGCCGAGCCAAGCTCGGCTCGTTAAGGGCTCTTGAAGATGTTTTGAAAATTATAGAAAAGTTTAGTAGTTAAGAAGAGCTCAACCCATGACCACTTAATAAGTATTTGTATAATTTACTACCAAACCAAGTTACAATTGATGTTAGTTTTTTGTACATAAATAGATTTATTATAAATTTATATATAAATAATAAAAAAATTATCAAATAATATTAAACGAGCCAGCTCATGAGCTTATGAGTCGAGCTTTAGAAAAATTGAGCTTGGCTTATTTTTTTAAATGAGCTCAAAATAAAGCTCAAGATTAGCTTGTTTAGAAAATGAGCTGAGCTTGATCCAATCCCTTAACGAGCAGCTCACGAGCTGTTCACGAACTAGCTTGGCTCATTGCTACCCCCTACATACAACCAATGTGGGACTATTACCCACACAACCAATGGCCTATAACATATTCAACCTTGCTTATCTCTAATGAGTTCATGGATTAGGTGAATTAATCAACTACAGAAAAAAAATTAAAGAAGTGCATTAAATGGGTTTTCATGTCATTTTAGCTATGGAATTATTAAAGCCAACTATTAATTTTGACCTTTCGGTCTATTATTTGCAAATTGTGATTATCTATAAGGTGTAATGTACTCAAATTGATAAAAGTAAGAGAACATTACAAAATGAATTGTAGATTGATGGAAAAAAAAAACAAAAAAACCCTATATTTCTTTGTTGTGAAAATAAATAGATTGGAGTTTAGGAAAAGTAAAACTAGCTCATTGTCAACTTCAGCTCTCATCTTTCAAAAAGATATGGTTTTCAAATTTAGCCGGTCAAATTAATTAAAAAAATAGAGGGTTAAGTGTTAGGATCTATAATATCAAACTATATATTGTCTACCTATTCAAAGGAAAAAACTGTATTAGACAAGTAAAGGTGTTTAGGGGATCAAAGTAAAAGTGTTAAAAGTTACCTAAACACCTGTAACACACTTGCCAGCACTATGGATCGATTGGCTAAAATGAAGATTTAGGGTGACCAAAATATGCTTACTTGTAACAGATGGATATTGTAACACCATCGCATGATCAAATCAAGTAAATTCTTAAGAATATACAACGCTTTAATTTTGACTCATGCCAATTTCCCTTTCATTGGGTGTGTTGGAACAATAAAGGTTCTATAAATTGCGACCTGCTCGAAGAAAGCATGCATACAGTTGATTTTGGATAAAAAGATCTTATTGTATTAACTTGAACAATTACAACCTATTTATATTCATAAAAGTAAATACACAAATACCCCTATACAAAAGTATAAACACCAATACTCCCCCTCGTATAAACACCAATACTCCCCCTCAAGATGGAGCAAATATATCTTTCATGCTTATCTTGTAAATAATAGGATGTGAATCATAACTACCAAAATCTTTAGTAAAGATATCAACAAGCTGATTCTCAGATCTAACAAAAGGTATACAAATTAATCTCGTATCTAGCTTTTCCTTCATAAAGTGTCTATTAATCTCAATGTGTATTGTCCTACCATGTTGTACTGGATTGTGATGTATGTTAATAGTAGCAGTGTTGTCATAGTACAACATAAGAGGTCTTTCCCATGCTAGCCTAAGATCTTGCACTACTTCTTTAGTCACAGTAACTCACAAGTTCCATGTGTCATTGTTCTATACTCTGCTTTTGAACTTGATATGGCAACCAAAGTCTGCTTCTTACTTGTCCATGACAATATATTTCTACCAATAAATGTTCAATATCCCTAAGTGGATCTCTTAGCATCGAGTGACCCAGCCCAGTCTGCATCGATATATGTTTCAATCTTTAAGCTTCCATGATTCTCAAACAAAAGTCCCTTTCTAGGTGCAAATTTCAAATATCTTAGTATGCGATGAACTGCATCTAAATGAGTGGAACGAGGATAATCTATAAATTGACTCACCATACTAATAGCATAAGCTATGTCTAGTCGAGTGTAAGATAGATAAATCAACTTCCCAACCAATCTTTAATAGCTCTCCCAATCAACATGTTTCCCCATCACCATTTTGTAGCTTGAGATTAGCTTCAATAAGCGTGCCAGCATGCCTGCTTCCAAGAATACCAATCTCTTTTAAAAGGTCAAGAACATATTTCATTTAGCATAAGAAAACATCCTTTTCAGATTGAGCTACTTCAATTCCCAGAAAGTACCGAGTGTTCCCAATTCTTTTATTTCATACTCCTAGCAAGGTAATTCTTTAATCTGGACATTTCTACAAGATTATCTCTTATAACAACTATATCATCAACATAAACATTCAGAATAGTAATCTTCCTATTACAATATATAATAAACATAATGTGATCAGCATTACTCTATTAATACCCAAACGATAACATTGTCCTGCTAAATCTATTGAATCATACTCTAGGAGACTGTTTGAGACTATACATGCATATTTTCCTCTTAGTCTTTTGACAAGAGAACTATGGAGGAATCTCCATAGCAAACTTCATCTGCAAGAAGGCATTCTTTACATCCAAGTCGCTGCAAATTCTTACCAAGATTCATTGCACAAGAGATAAGAACTCCTGATAGAATTCATCTTGGCAATTGAAGCAAAAGTTTCTTGATAATCCACCGCAATAAGTTTGACTGAATCCCTTTGCAAAAAATCTTGCTTTGCATCTCTTAATTGTCTTACCATCTTTCCTCTTAATGGTAAAGACTCATTTACAGCCAATTGCCCGTTTTCCTTCTGGAAGACTAGTAAGTTCCTAAGTATCACTTTTGGACAAAGATTTCATTTTCTCAACCATGGCATCCCTCAATTTAGGTTCAGCAAGTGTTTCCTTCCAACCTTGTGAAATAGATACAAAAGACAGAGAAGACAAGAAAACTCTATTTATAGGATAGAGACAACGAATTATATGAGACATAATTAGAGATGAGATGATGAATGTATGTCCTGACTCCTTTTCTAGTTGCAACGGGGATATTAACATCATCAATAATAAGAGTATCACAAGATAAATTTGAATAAGAAGACGGTGTAGAATCTGAAGACTTATAATTCAAATGAGCTTGTGCTAGTTGTGGAATTGAGTTCGGGATTAACTATTAGCTAGGTAAAACGCTTTCGATGGCTATAACTCTATATTTTCTACAACTATAAGTAAGCAAATCATCATTTACCAGTCTCATAAGACCCTTATGGAAATTAAGAGTTTCACTTTTTTCACCATCATTCTCTTTCTCAACCTCCAGTACACTTTCCTTATTTACAATTTCTTTATTTTCCTTCTCCATGTTACCTTCCTTCAAAAATGATATTCTCTCCCCCTGTCTTCCATAAGTCAACTCTAAAGATAATATCCACTCTCCCTGACCTCCATTTATCAGCTCTTACTCAAAATAGCTATTCCCCTAAAGAGGTGACGAAGAGAACTAGACATCAGATTCTCAAAAAATGACATCCATACTGACATAAGTTTTCATGGTAGGTGGGTGATAGCACTTATATCCTTTCTGAGTTGCAGAGTGCCCAATAAAAGTATATTTTAAATCTCTCAAATCAAGTTTGCTAATGTTCTTCTTATTCTCATGCATAAAGAAGACACATCCGAACACTTTAGGAGGAACAATGAATGAATAATTAAATAAAAGAATATCCAAAGAAGTCTTAAAATCGAGAGCTTACAAAGACATCCAATTGATAAGATAAGCTACTGAAAGAACTGCATCACCCCAATAAGTGTTTGGAACATTCATAGTGAACATCAACAACCTTGCTACCTCCAATATATGTCGGTTTTTTCATTACACAATATTAATCTAAGCAGGGGTATTAACACAACTCTTTTAATGAATTATACCATGATCACATAGATAGTTTTGGAAGGACCCTTCAATATACTCAGTTCCATTATCACTTCTCAAAACTTTAACTTTAGTATCAAACTGATTGCAAATCATCTTGTGAAACATATGAAAGCATTGAAACACTTCATTATTTGCAAGCATTAAATACACCTAGGTAGTTCGACTATAACAATCAATGAAGGTAACAAACTGCATGTAGCCAGATATTGAGACCACCTGACTACGGCCCCAGTCATCAGAATGTATAAGCACAAATGGATAAAAAATCTTAATGTTCATTGGAGAATAAAAGGAGCATGTATAATTTGCAAAATCATAAGCAAACACAAGTCAACTTGCTTAGAGTACATTGCTTGAGTGAATTACGAAACATATTTCCCAAAACCAAAAATGATAGGTATCCTAAGTGATGATACCACTAAACCAACTCTTGTTGAGAAGGAGTGGTAGAGCTACTTTGAAGGGCCTAACCATAATTATTAGTTTGAGACAAGATCTTTGGACCATATTCTAACAAATACAACCTATCGTGCTCTTTACCATAGCTAATTATTTTTCTCGTTCCCAGTTCCTGAAAGACATAAGAGGATGAATCAAAAAACGATGTGCAATTTAAATCTTTAGTAATAGTACTAATAGATAAAAAATTCATGAAAAATTGAGAATCGTGAAGAACAGATGATAAGGTTAAGGGAGAAGCACAACAAATGGAACATTTCTCTAAAATGGATGCTAAGAAACCAGCGACTACTTGAACATTTTCTTTAGCTGAGTAAAGAAAGTAGGAAGAAAAACTACTAGATTACCAGTCATATGATCTGAAGCACCAGAGTCTATAATCTAGAATTTTGATTCAACAGCATAATGAGCACCCAAAACAATTGTTTGAGTATCTATTTGAGCAAAACTAGAGGAAGATAAAGATGCCTTAGAGGAGTTACAATGCAATCTAGCCAATAAGTGCTTAAGACATTGTATTTTTTTTTCTTTACTAAGAGGAGTAGAGTTTAGTTTTTCATATGCCAAGAGTTATGGCCCATTAAACTCCATGTCAACAACCTGTAGTAATACAAAGACCACAAGTCGCAGCAAAAAAGTTCCCAAATAGCTTTCCCTTTCAAAACTAGCTTGCAACTCTATCACTCAAATTGGTGCCTAAAAAGGGCCAATCACCAACCAGCCACACCAAGCTATGCAACTAAACAAACCAAAAAACGTTGCAAGATGCAAATCCGCAACCAAATCAACTAACAAAGAACCCAACCTACAAACAAACACCTTCAAATCATGACCTAAAACCTAGAATAACCATCCATCAATGACCAATAACAACCAGCCACCAAAAACTGAGACCCACTTGTTAGTAGTATGCCCTACAAGCCAATGATATTAGATGTCTATAGTATATTACTTATAAATACAGTCTTATTCAATTATTAATAAAATGAATATATTTCATTGTTATATGGTATTATTATTTATCATGTACTTTAATTGCTAGTTAATTCTTTAGTATGAACATGATAAATCCCATAGAATATAAGCAATGGAAATAATAACCATGATGTGATCATACTTACGAGATAAATTTTTTTAAGCTTTGTTCTTAAATATTCATAATCATAGAATCATTAATAGTAAGAATTAATGATCCGGTTAGATTAGTACATGTTATATTAACTTAAATGTTGAGGGTGATCGATCTCATGATCACTTGTGTAGTTGACACTATAATAAACATGTAAGTGCTTGTTAGAGAACAAGTTTACTAAATTGACTCGATCATAGAATACTCATATGCACTTTTACATAGTTGTCAATGAGTGTTCTTCGTTGTAGTGGTGCAAATGATGTTCAGACTTGAGATATCATAGATACCTCGTACATAGGTTATCATGCTTTGATACTATCTAAGTATAATTCACCATGAGTTATACAAAGATAAATGTTGGGTATGACTATCTATGTATGAAGGTATATGAGTGCACAATAACTATCACTCTCAGTAAAGAGAGAGAATATTCTATATTATCTAATTAAGACATAACTCTGAAAGTCTTTAGCCACATGAGTTGTGACTTATAAATAGATACATCAGATTAAACAATTTAGGGTTTGAAATTAATCCATACTCTAAGTTTAATTAGGAACATTGAATGATGGAAAGATTGAATTGCATGGTAACTAACAACGGAAAGGTTTACAAATATATTTATATTATCTGGGTAGTCATCATATACTACTAGGCATCAATCTTGACTTATAGGTAACTCATGAATTAATTTAATAATTAATTCTCATTAATGGGTAAATCAAAATTAGTTTTGCTGTAGGGGATGGTCGATCATGCAACTTGAAATAACGCTATTTAGTATGACCTATCTTGTTACAATACGTACACTGAGGACGTTGTCCTACCACCTCCTTGACCCCCTTATCCCCCATGATGTGAAATTGTGAGACCAGGATAGATGAATAAGGGAGCGAAGTCTCAACTGATGTATTATAGGAGAGGATGTTTGTAACAACCAAGCAAAAACATTATCCAAAGAAGAAATAAAGGAACCAGCTAAAATGTGATGGCGGACTGAGTCAATATTGGCTCTGGAAGCTATAAAGAGTAAGAATCATGAAGAGCTTATTTTGTTGTTCTTTTTGAGTAGCAACACTAGTAGTCACAAGTAATAACTTTGCAAATTCAGCTCTAATATTCTAAATTTTACCCAAATAAGTTGGCATATCCCGATCAAACTGTCTCAAATTCAACATATTAGTAACCACAAAGTAAAAATTGTGAATAGCATTGGTATAAAGTCCTTTGGCCCTTTTCTACAGCTTACAACAAGTTTTATAAGCTCGAAAATCTAGAAAATTGAGAGTGAAAGGGATGTCCATAGCAAACTACATAATTGAGCATCAACTTTCTTCCAAGTTGATTTTTTTTTTTTTAGGAATTTCAGCTAAGATTTTAAATAAATGAGCTTCATGACCCTAGCACATAAACCATAATTCAACGAAGCAACCCATGAAAGATAATTAGAACCCTATAATTTTTAGTATTGATAATAGAACTACCAGATAAGCCAAATGTAAAAATATGAGATTTGGAGCAGGACATTCTTCAGAGGTATACATACCTATTTGTGATTGAGAAAATATGTCTGGAATTTGAAAAATAGCAATAAACCGAGAAAATGCTTGAGAAAAGAAAAAGAAAAAAAATAAGGCTAGGTAATATAAGAACTAACAACTAAGCCCCGGTTTAGTGAAAAATAAGAATTCATTGCTGGAAAGAGACACCGCAAGAAAAAGAAATAAATGCACTACTAGAAAGAGGTGCAACAAGAACTGGAAAGAGAAAGGCATTGCTGAAAAGAGGCGCAACAGGAACTGGAAAGATAAAGGCAATGCTAGAAAGAGGCGCAATAGGGAAAATTAAGGTTTCTCTAACCTTGCTCTAATACCATGTGAAATTTAGAGAAAGAAAGATAAAAACTAAGTATTTATAGGTGAAAATCAGTGATTCTAGCCTTCACAATATGAATGCGTGCTATACAAGTCAACTATTACAACCTAAATCAAGGCTAGAAATAAAGAAACCGATTACAGATTAAGCATGGAAACTCTATATAAGGAAACTAGTCAACTATTCTAACATACTAAAAGATAAATACACAAATATCCTTTTACAAATGTATAAACACCAACACATACATCTTTGTTTTCTCTAGAATTAACCTTGCTCAGATATCATGTGAAATTTAGAGAGAGAAAGAGAAAAACCAAGTATTTATGAGTGAAAATTAGTAATTTTAGCCTTCACACTGATGCTATATTTTTACTATATATGTATGCTATACAAGTTAAGTCAACTATATTACAACCTAAATCAAGGCTAGAAATAAGGTCTAATTACAAATTAAACAAGAAAACTCTATATAAGGAAACTATTCAACTATTATAACATACCAAAAGATAAATACACAAATATCCTTATACAAATGTATAAACACCAACACATACATTCTTTGTTTTCTCTAGAATTAACCTTGCTCAAATTCCATGTGAAATTTAGAGAGAGAAAGAGAAAAACCAAGTATTTATGGGTGAAAATTAGTGATTCTAGCCTTCACACTGATGCTATATTTTTACTATATTAATGTATGCTATACAAGTTAAGTCAACTATATTACAACCTAAATCAAGGCTAGAAATAAGGAACTGATTATAGAGGGAAACTCTATATAAGGAAACTATTCAACTATTCTAGCATACTCCAAAAGATAAATACACAAATACCCCTATACAAACATATAAAAACCAACACATACATCCTTTGCTTTCTCTAGAATTAACTACATCTTTTCAGTAATAATTTCTGATAAGCCTCCACCAAAACCAGACCCTAAATGTCTTTGCTTGCTGCAGCAGTCCTTTATGTAGCTCTTGCAACAATCACCCATTTCTCTATTGGCCAAACTCATACTAACAGGGAATTCCACATATTCCTTTGGAAATCCCTTGCAACAGGAATCATATTCTCTCTTTTCCAAACTTATATCACGAGTCACATTGCTGCAACACCCACTATGGCTGTGTTTTTGAAACTCAGTATCTTCTACACAAGTACCCTGCTTTAAGTGTGAATATGCACATTTATCTTCTGAGATCAAGCTCAAATTGCCAAACCCTGGGTGGTCACGGTTATCCACATGACTTGACTGAAATCTGTGTTTTCCCTTGTCACATATTTCTTGATGACAGTGGTTTGCCTCAGGGAATTTATCTGCTGTACCCAAGCTCAAAGCCTGAGGGCCTGAATAACAGATGTTGTTCATATCACGTGACTCAAATTTTTGTTTTCCCTTGTTCGAGCTTCTTTGATGACAGTTGTTTTCTTCATGGGACCAATCACTGCGTTTACATTTATCATGGCTCTCAGCTGAGTTAGTGCATGTGGTTTCCCCACCCAATATAGCAGTGGATGGGGTTGACTGACACGAAGAGGGAAACTTCTGAGAGGCACACTTCTGAGCGTGAGTTGAATTTCGAATGTTGCCTGAGCAACACTTCTGAGCCTGGGATGAATTTCGGGTACCTGAGCAATACTTCTGAGCCTCAGATGCATTTTGAGTGGTTCCTGAGAAACACTTCTGAGTATGAGATGCATTTTGAGTGTTGCCGGGGCAACACTTCTGAGGCTGAGATTCATTCTGAGTGCTACCTGAACAACAACACTGATGGTTATGATGATCATGATGTGAGGACTGGATAATAGTGGCACTACATTTATTCTTGTGGATACCTGGTGCTGTGGAAGATTTACAACATTTCCCTCCATGTTTGTGTCTTTGGTGCAAAAGTAGCATGCTGTTAAAGATGACTATCAAGCATGTCCCAACATCAGCAAGAACCGCAGCCCAAACAAGTGGATGACCAGCAAAGGCCAACCCCAGGATCACAGCCTTAGTACTGATAGACAATATGACATTTTCTATTACTTTCCTATAAGCTTTTCTAGCAAGGCGAATGGCTTTCGGAATCCCCCTGATATCATTTGACATAAGAATCATGTTGCCTGTTTCACTTGCTAGTGCAGAACCTGAAATTCCCATTGAGATACCGATGTCAGCTGTAGCTAATGCAGGTGCATCATTTAAACCATCTCCAACCATGGCTGTTGGCCCTTCCTTTCTAAATGCTGTGATAATTTTTACTTTGTCTTCTGGTAAGAGTTCTGCATAGATTAACTCTAGAGAACCCCCTAGCTGCACATCAGAATATTTTTTTACATTAATATCTTAGTTTCAGTGAATCCACCACATTATCTCTATGCAGTTTATGCAAATTAAAATCAGAAAAGATCCAGATATCTATAAAAGTTATATATAGCCGAAACAAGAATATAAAATTACATCTATTAAATACAGATAATTCAACTTTCACAAATCACAATCTCGAAGTAAGTTGGCCCATCACTTACAGTGTTTAGTTAAATCCTGTGTTGTCATATAAAGCATCTGCAGAAAGTCAAAATTTTACTCCATACAAAGGCATCTGGCTATAATCCACAACACTTTAGCAATTTAAAGCCCACAAAGCCCATGTGAAAAACACCACGTTTTCCCATAGTCTAATCTTGAAATCAGATAAAGATTAAAAAAATAAAAAATGAAATAATCAGAATAGCTTAAGGAAAATCAAGACAACATACAGTACTGCTTTTTGTTGAGTATCTTGCCAATATACATACAACGATAATCAAGAGTTGGGGCAAATGAGAACATACAGGTATAGACAACATGAACTGTTTTAAATCTGAAGAGATAATAATTTTTTGCAGATTAGTTAGCAATTATTTACTTATGATGTGAAACTAAGTGCAATCATTAAGGTTCAACCACCCATGAGAAGAATCTGAAGTACAAAAAATATGTTGCAATGAAATATATCAAATTAAGGACAAAAGAAATTTTACCTGGTCTTGTGCATGCATTGCAGCAGCATGACTATCTCCTGTAAGCATAGCAGTTTTAATTCCCAATAAGTCTAGCTCCCTAATTGCCTCTACAACTCCAAATCTACAAGCATCTGAGAGAGCAAAAATTCCAATTGGTGTTGTTCCAAGGTATATAAAACCAATAGTCCTTCCTTCCTCAGTATCACCTTGTAAGGCTGGAGCTGGAACTGAAAGTTAAGCAATTACAGTGAGAATATTTTAAACCCAAAAAAAAAAAAAGGAAAAGAAAAATTCAACAAAAGAAAAGAATAAAATATGTTGGACATCAGGAGAAAATTATACTGGCCAAAAATTGAGATATTAATAAAAAATACGAAAACTCTCTTGCCACATCTGCCAATAAACATAAAAGAATGATCCATGTATCACTTATTATAAGGTCAAGGGATTTTGAAGGTAAATAACATGAAAGAATTCACCTATTTCACTCCCAGCTCTGATACCAATTTTTCTATTTCCAATATAAACATCTCTCCCGTCAATATTTCCATAGATTCCTTCTCCTGGAAAATTTTGAAGTTCCTTAACTTCTTCTGGCTTTGGCTCAATGGAAAATGACCTTCCGTAGTCCACAATTGCATCTGACATTGGATGGCTTGACTTGCTCTCAATGCTCGAGACCCTTAAAAATTCAAATTGAATAATATCACGCCATAGAATTGCTAATATCCATGACAGAGAAAGAATGTTTAATGGGTAATAAACTCCAGGAACATTAAAAGTATCCATTATGTTCTTTTTTACATCTCAAATTATCTCATATAAAATAACTTCCCTAAATATCTCTTCTTCTATAAAAAGTTTAAAGAGAGTAAAAGATGGAAAACAAAATAACAGGATTTATGATTTATAATTTAATAGTATTTAAAATATGTAATATTAGAATTAGAAATAAATTAGTAATATTTTAGTATTATTAGGAGTTATTAGATTCTTTTCTATTAGAATTTTAGATTTATATTTTAGTATTATTAGGAGTTATTAGATTCTTTTCTATTAGAATTTTAGATTTATCTTTATGTTAGTAGAGTTTCATTGTTATTAGGATTTTAGCATTACCTTTAATGATATTAGGGTTTTCTAGGGAGTCTATATAATGACCCCTACCCCTAATGCTACATTGTTAAAAAGCTTTTGATAAAAAATAATACTATTGCCTATCATTGGTCAAATGATTTTCTTACCAGTAAAGTAGTGAGTTCAAATCAATATCACTGCAAAGTGATCGAAAATCAGTCACCACAAATTCACCCCTTGTTATAGTACCCGTTTTGTCAAAAGCTATGACCTTAACTTTTGCAAGAGTTTCGAGACAATCTCCCCCTTTGATGAGAAGACCATATGTTGCAGCCTTTGTAAGTGCGCAGAAAGTTGCAATTGGAGTGGAAAGGATAAGTGCACATGGACAAGCGCATACTAAAACAACCAGGGCTAAACGAAACCACTCCTTTTGATTGTGTACTCTTAATGCAACAGGAACAACTGCTAAAAGAGCTGCCGAAACTAGGACCGCTGAAAAAATCACCAACAATAAAAATAACCTGAATGAAATTGCAGCTATGAACACGTAAATGAAATAAAAATCTGATCATTTTTATTGATGTTTTGGTTGCCGGAGGTTACACTCACTTTTAATTGAGTCCTTCAGAAATTGACTACAAATTACTTGTTTGGGAAAGATAAACATCCCAACTCATCATAAAGTTAGTTACAGATTATATAATCTGAAATTCACTAACTCATAACCTATCCAACTAACCATTGACTTACCACTAACTCATAATCGTCGCCCATTACACATAACACCACTATGCAGTTTATTCATTTAGTAGTTAAGAACACCAATAGATTTATTTGAAATTACTATTCTACCACAAGTCTTATCACATATAAAATGTAACAAGGCCAATGTGATATTAGTATACTACAGTGAGAAGTAGTAACAAGAGGCTAATCAGGGAGAAAGACTTGTGGTAGAAAGTTTTCCACAGTTGGTGCAAAATTAGCTCTAAATTCTAAACCTTCCCAATTCCTATTTGATGGCATATGCAGCACCACGTTGCTGTGGCTTTAGAATGAGACAAATAATTCAATAACTAAATGGTTTGGGCAACGAATTGCATTTAAAAGAGACTGAAACACAAAAAGAAAAGTTTGACAAACCTGGGGTATAAAACTTGGCACATCTATCAATAAATCTTTGAGTCCTGGATTTACTGTTTTGAGCCTCTTCCACAAGCTTAGCCATTTTAGCCACCACACAATCATTAGCTAGTGCAGTAGTTTTCACACTAACATACCCTTAATTAAAGAACCAAACTAAATTAGCCATAGAAGAAAGGAAATAGTAAATGGGTGCATCTCCAAACAATAGAAACGCAAGGTTAGAGACATTACCATTTAAATTGATGGTGCCAGCCCAAACAATGGAGTCCTTTTGTTTGGTTACTGGGAATGATTCCCCGGTCAATGTTTTCTCATCCAATTCACAGGTTCCATCTACAACAATCCCATCAATGGGTATTACTTCACCGGCTTTAACAGCCAGGATGGTGTTCACTTTGACCTCATCAGCGTTCACAACTTCACCAGTTTCAGCTATGACGGCTTTTTGAGGGGCTAAGTTCATCAATGAAGACATCATTGCACTCGCCTTATGGCTTGCCCATGATTCCAGCCATTCAGCAATACTGAAGAGAAACACAATAGTCCCAGCTTCTGTGTAATCATTCATAGCAATAGTTCCCACCACTGTACAACATAAAATGCATTGTATTATTAACCCGCTCGACACAAACAAGGTAATAAATTATCTTATCAAAATGCCAAAAAAGGTCATGAATTGTGGTGGATTGCAATCAATTCGCAATCATTTTTCTAATTCTTTATTACTGAGGAGAGAAAGAAAAGAGAGACAGATGAATGTAGAATGGTGTGAAGCAAAGGAAAACGGAATTACAAAGTCGAGGCCTAACAATTTTTTTAATATGAGGCCATTGCCTATTTTAATATGTGACAAACTAAAAAGGAGAAAATAGAATATACACTAAAATAAGTTTGAAGATAGAAAAAAAAGGATCAATTTATTTAATCACTGAAAAATCATTCTTTTTATAGATAAAAGTCAGAGACCTTTTACATTTAGAGTATTTTGTACCATCAAAAAAATTAGAGAGAAAATTAAAAATTATGTGGGTAGAAGTAGTGAGAAAAGGTGCAAGTATAAAAGGTTTAAATGAGAAATTAGTCCTTGACAGAAATGAATGGATGAAAAGAATTCATTGCAGAATACTAATTAGTTTTGAAAGGATCCATATTTACATAATGATTTGAGATTAGGACTTATTTTTGTTGATGTAAAAAAAGAAAATGACTTTTAGTAAAGGAGATCATTTACTAACAAAAGAAAAAAAGAAAAACTAAGCAGGAAAGCTTTACTAAAAGTCAAGTGAATTTCTTTTCCTATTTCCCTTGGGCAGGCCCCAGCACAAAACATAATGGACTCATTTGCCTTTTTCAGAAGGAAAGGTGAAAATTCTTGTTGAGCATTTACTTGGAACTTATTATAAAAGAATCAATTTCAATGTATTGCTTGGAAAGAATAAACCTAATACTAATAAGAAGAGCTAATTACTGTTTTGATGTTACACTATTTTTCAAAAAAAATAAATAATAATAATATATTTGCTGAAAAATCTTGTCTCTAAATGGGTTAGTCCAATATTCAATATTAAAATCGCATGAATATCAACTCAGTAAGTAGAGGAATTTTGTTTGATCAATCTTAAAAATAAGACTCTAACCATTTTTTACTTTTCATAACATGGCTGGGCAGCAAACATTGTAAAATCATCAATTTTCTTCTGGTAGTTTTAGATACCTATTTTTTCGCAGGTCCCATCTTGATGTAATTGGTTTTACTTATTTTTTAACAAAAATCCCCTTGAATGACCTTATTAGAAAATAATTTGAATCATAGAAACCCAATTAGGAAACGTATTTTTTAATGAAGAAACTGAAAAACTGTAATTCTCATAAAGCAAAACAGTAAAAAGGAGAACGCGAGAGCTATTATCATCTAGAATTAACTCTAGCTGGTTTTATAATTCTTGCAAGTTTTATACCACTTGCAAGCAAAAATTTGAGAAAAAAAGCCAACAACCTCAACTTTCTACAATCTGAAAGGACATCAAAAGCTCTATTTCACTTCAGAATAAACAAGAAGGAAGTGGAATGACTAAAGCAAAATTTTCTTGAATAAGAGTTAGAAAAAAAAAAAATTAAATAAAATTCAATATCAAACAATATATATTTCCTCTGAAATTAAAATAGTGAAAAGAATGAGTACCTGCTATTAACATAAGAATGTTAATGTCAAGCCTGTAGTTTCGTATGGCTACTATGGCTTTCAAAACAATGGGAAGGATGCCAGCTGCTACTGCTCCAAGAGCCAGCCACTGTAAAGGACTGTACACATATTTTAAAAACGATAGGACAAGTAATAAGCCAGAAGCCATTGCATATGGGCTAGGCCAATTTTTCTGGTGCTTATTATCACCATAAACTCTGATATTTGCTTCCAGTCTTGCTTGATTTAAGGCTTTAACTGTCATGAAAACCACCCAAATTTATTTGCTATGACTTCTAATCTTTGTTCTGATACATAGGAAAAATAAGAAAGTCTAACTGTAATGAAAAAGTAAATTATAGTGGTCAACAGGAAAAAAGGAAAACAAGTTTAGGTTGGCTCATCTCTATCAATCATGAACATATAAAATCAACTACTACTAGCTTAATTGAGCAAACTAATCCAATTGTTTTTATTTACTAGTCATATGCATGTTGAACAAAGTAACAAAAAATTGGTATTTCAGAATTTCACTCAAATTCAGAATAATTAAAAAATTAAGTAGAATGATGTGAAGAATTTCACTCAATGACTTTTGGCTTTAGTTTCACTTTTCTTTCTTTCTCCAAGGTGAATTCTACCCCATAAAAAAGGTGCAGAACAAAAACCAAAAAGGTGCAGTTCAGTTCCACACAATTTAATTATGATCAGCCAATCAAACACAGAAAATTTGAGTCAAATCATAAAGGAAGTTATTGGTAAAGCAAGCTGCTCCTAGTCCTGTCATATGTTGAAAAGTAAAAAAGCCATTGAACAAGATTCACACAAAAAAAAAACAATCATCCTAGCTCTCTGCAACATGATATTGCTCTTTCAATACATTGATCACTATTACCTACCACAGAAGTCCACGTAATAAATCTCAATATCAACTGATTTCACCTTTGGCTAAAAGCTAACAGTATTATTGTCCAGGCAATGAGCAATGTGATTAAAGTAGAAAATGAACAAGGCAATGGGTACTATAATTCTCTTCTGGTCCTCATTCACATATGACTATTTACAAGGCAGCCCATGTAACATTTAGGTCATATCAGGCAGAGGACCATTCAACTCACTCATGGCCAAGTGAAGGCAAATACAGATTAACTACAACAACAACAACAACATAGAAAATGATATTAGAAGCAATTTGAGTATAAAAGGAGAAGTCTTTTGTTAAGTACCAATTTGAACTTTAGAGATGAGAAGGCTGTCATGGTCAACAATGACTGTTCTGGATGGTACAATCACTGAAACCTCTCTGATTCCATCAAGAGGTTTAAGGATATTTTCAATAAGAGTAACCTCTGAGGAACAGCACAGGCCCAGAACATCAAAGTAGCTTTTCTGAAACTTTATGAATGCCTCGTTCATTTGCTGGGCATCCATGGTTATCTCTGTCTAGCTAGCTCCAAGCTCTGTTAAAAAGAAGATAACAGTTAAGAAATTACTTATTTACATATGACCTGCTACTCCAATACCCAGAAAATAATGAGATCCAAATGAAATTATTCTGAAATCAAATTACAAATTTTGAAAATGGGTTTCTGAATTTAATGTCTGAAAATTTAAAATAAGGAGGATAATCAGACAGAAATTGTTTGACAAATGGTCTAGCAGAACCGCAAACCAATGATTAATAAAATTATCGCATAACTGGAAGTATGATATAAAAGTCAGAGCAAAAGAGGGTTAGAGAAAATACGACCACCTATGCATGAAAATGGTGTTGGTGATATTGTTGGAGTTTTCCGTATGAAGCACTAAGAAAAGGGGGTTAGGAAGATTGGGTTGACAATTGACCGGGGGTTTTGAAAGAGAAAGATGCACTGTTTATTATTGAAATGACTTTCTTATCCATCAAATTTTCACAATTACAAATTACTCCCTCATCTCTAACATTATTTTTTTTTGGTACAGGATCTCCAAGAATTTCTCCATCGAATGAAGGTACAAAAGAGTTAATAACAAATAAATTTTAAATGTATATTTGAAATATTATAGACAAAAATTGGGAAACTGGTCCTGTTAGTACCTTTTTTCCTATGCTTACAAGGACTAAAATCATTGAGTAATAAGCATGTGCCTCACCTCTTCTATCACCAGCTTCCTTGGAATTCTAATATGCAAGAAAATCATTCCAACTTAGAAATATCCTCACAATTAGCAATAAACTAAGGACTCTAGCTAATAAATATGCATAAGGTCATGAATAAGGCCGTGCTATGGTGCGAACGGAGTCCGTGTGAATAGGCGCGTGTATGTGGAAAAGAAGAAATTTACTACCTTATGATAGGTGCAACTTTCAAAGCTTTATCATCTTTTTGGGCTCTTGCTTTTAAAATATTCCTACCAAGTTGCTCAACTATGATTCTTGTTCTCCTTGCCCTTTGCTCGCTGATTCCTGTGAACTCTGGCTTTTGGCCATGTCTCCACCTGGAGACAAGTCCACCATTGCCGATGAAAACTGTAACACCCTCTTTCCTTAATCTTTTACTTAACTTAATTAGTGTCTTAATTAAAAAGTAATTACTAATTAATTATTAGGACATCGAAATTTCATTTACTTTTATTCTTTTAAAATCAAATTACTGTAAAATCATTTTACTTTTTATTTTGCTTACTACAAAGGAATATCCTAACTAAGTTTCCTTAAACTTTCTTACATAAATATTTACCTTGAACATTACTTAACTAACTTATCACCTATGAGACTTAAATTTATATCTTTAATTAATTCTTCATAGATTAATTGAACTAAGATTGATTTATAACTCTATATTCTTGATTCTCCTTTTAATACGTCCTTAGTGAATTACTGCTTGGTTGACTGGTCCTATATTCTTTACACAATTCATCTTAATTAACATCCTACTATTTGTTTCATTTGTCCTTTAAATAATTGAATATTTCTTTCTCTTAAGAAATTGTCTAACCGAATTTAACACAAAAGTTACAAAGTCATAGTACATCCATTTACTTACCTACTTATATACATGTATGGTTTTGACCAAAGAGGACATACTAACAAGCTTCCTCCTAAGACACCAAGTCTAAGTCAAAACTCTAGTTACCAAATTATACAATAAGGGCCTTTACATGACCATTCCTTTCTCAATAAACAACCACTTGCCATCTTTTCTCATTACATAGACCATGCCTTTCTCTAAGGAAAACAATACACATCCATGGCACTAATTAATCTGCACATCAAGATAAAGAAAGCAAGTCGAACCTTAACAAGCATTCATACATAACAACGAAGGATTCTTGATAGCAGTTTTAGAAATATAGGAATATGCAATGCAATTTAGCATTTTTTCTTCTTTTCCACTCCTTAGTAACCATTCTTGACCATTCACGCAAATTCGAGGCTGCCTTACAAGGACTTAGATGTACTATGGATACCAACCTCTCGTATACATGGCACCACCTCTTAATAGTAGGATCCATACTATAGTTTGAGTATCCTTCCTTTGGGATACCTGGGAACTTCGGCCAACATGAACTCAAGACAAGTTACTTAGAATTATTATCCTTTTCATTTTCCTTTAAATTTCCCAAAAAGGGGAATCATTTTCATCATTTTCATTTTATATGCAAGAAGAACATGAGAATATCATGAAGAATATAAGAGTGCCAAGGAAGTAAGTAGTGAAACAAGATAAAATAAACAAAGATATGCATGAATACTTGCCTAATACCCTTAATGTTTGTTTTTTCTTTCTTTATTTATTTCTTTCTTTCTATGCCTCCCTCCTTTCTCCTTTCCTTGCTCAGTTTTCCTTATCCTTCTTTTCTCTTACGGCTTTATCCTTTCTTTCCTCCTAGTTCAAGATTTTGCCTTTTCTTTGATTTCTCACTATTTTCTCTCACTTTCTTAGTTTTCTCACTTTTATCTCACTTTAGTACACACTTTGCCTATGCATTTCGGTCACCACCCCCCACCTATTTATAGTGCATGGCCAAGGCTTGAATTTTAGGAGAAAGTTTCATTTCCTATTTTACTCTTTTAGTTTTATAAAATTACAATCTCCTACTTGTCATTCTCTAAATTAACATGTGCATTTTTTTCTAACACTTGTCTTCCTCCTATTTCCTAGTTTAGATTCTCTAATTATTAATAAGCCACTAGTTGCCTTAAATCTCTACACATGTCTTGTTAATCATCTCATGTACACCTTGCTTCCTTAAATCTCTACACATATTCACCATAATCATTTCATGGACATCTTGTTTCCTTAATTTATTACACATGTTCTACTTAATCATTTCATGGATACCTTGTTTCTTTAATTCTCTACACATGTCTTACTTAATCATTCCATGGACAACTAGTGTTTTCCTTGCCTTCCACTTGTCTAGCCATCTTTCTATGTTAATTATTACTTGCCTCCTTATGTCTTAACTTTCTTCCACATGCCCCCATAATTATTACAACTTTTCCACCCTTTTCCTCCTTCTTACAACTAAGCCTTTTCCTTAATTGTAAGTTGCCATACTTATTCTCCTTCTTACACATAGACCCCCTTCATTTATTACAAATTGCCATACTTAATCTTTTTCTTACACCCCAGTTCATCACATTTCCTTTTCTAGCAAGTAATCTATATTCTATTATTTTCTTCTTCTTCTAACACCACCATGTAGCAATTTCCATCTTTGTTCCAATGACTACACTTGTCCATGCTATTCTATGTATTTTTTTTCCTATATGCATAAATACATGTACGTATATACATATATACTTCTCCTATACTAATACGTATCCTATATGTATTTTTATACTACTATTCCTATATATAAAATAATAGGTAACTAAATTTTAATCCTATTTAACTTATAAGATAATTGCTTATCCTATAATTAATTTAGGTATTAATTTTAGAGGTGTTACAGAAATTGCCCATGCTTTTTTGGAAACTCTAGTGTTTTTTATGACGACGGCTATAGTAAATCTGCTGATTTGAATTGTATGCATTGGGGAAGTGGAAGATTCGATCTGTATTTGTCATCTTCATGCACTCCTACACTGAGTAGGATTTCGTCTTACTGCTCCATCACAACCTTCAGATTAGGCGGTAATCTTGGGTGATAGCAATGGTTTTTTCAAGCAAGCAAGATTGGCAATCAGGCCACCTGCCAAATTACGCAATCGCTAAACTGATAAATTAAACAAGGAAGATCGATAATTGCGCCTATGCAGACCCTGGAAGTAGATCGAAATCACCCTAAGTTGAAACAAAAGATGCAGGATTGGGATTTCTGCACAGGAGGATAACCAAAGTGATAAACGAGAAAGGGTAGCTATTTGGAATGAAGTAAATAATGTATTCTTTAATTTAATTATAGCACATGGGAGATAATGGAGGATGATGGGATGATAGGGGTAATGGAGATGATTCATGGCTCCTATTATCTGAAATCGGTGGAAATGGTTTACAAAGGGAACCATCTTCAAAGTCAATAATACATTAATGATTTGCAGAAAGGATCCCACACTATAGTAGGCCTGTAAGTAGTAAATTTCTTCTTTTCCACATACACGCGCCTCCGTGTGCCTATTTGCATGGACTGTGACTTTATCTCACTTGCACCATAGCATAGGCCCATAAATAAAAGAAAGAAAGGCATATTGTTAAATGATATATTTGTAACACCGAATTTTTTGTAACTCATAAAATATGCATAAGCTCATGGATGCTGCTAACTGTTGGCTGCCTTGGCAGCGTGTCTGGCTAAGTAGGTCGTGCCTGGCTAGGTGCTTGGCTAGCCTGGGCCTATTAGAAATCAGTGTAAAATATGGCAATCATATGCGTAACAGAATTTAAAATTTTGATTCCTTTAACCCGAAATCACCTTATGATTATATGAAAGATCCTAATTATAGTTTAACAATTAAACAAATAGAGAACTGTGTACCTCCGAGGCTTTTAATTCTTTCATCGTATTCTTGATCGGCGTTCACTCCTTCTTTGATTCATCAAGAGCACAGCAACGACACAAGTGTTCCGTCTCTAAGTGTATCCACACGAACGAATCCAACTAAGGATCTTCATGCTTGAAGATGAAAAGGGTTATCAAGAGATTCCTTGTGTGCTAGTACAAGTTACATAATCTCTTTTTTTTTACTAAGAATGATAGATCCTTTATTGCACATTCACATACCTCCATATGCAAGTGATTATACTCAATTACTACTTCTTATGTGACTTATTAATAGTATCAGAAATAGTATCAAAGTATAATGACGTACATACAAGATAACTATGATGTCTCAAGTCAAAGGACTATTTGCACAACTGTAACATAAGAACCACCTATTGACATGTAGAGAAACTCTATATAGGTGTTCTCAGTTGAGTTTGTTCAGTGAACTCATTCTCTAATGAGCACCTACATATCTGTCTTAGTGTCTCATACACAAGTGACTATGAGATCAGTCACCTCAACTCTTTGAGCCAACTAGATATGTACTAATCTATCCGGATTCATTAATGCCCTACTTAGTAATCCTATGATTAGGAACATTTAAGAATTGAGCTTAAAGAAAATACATCTCATTAGCATGATCTCA
Organism: Quillaja saponaria; assembly: GCA_029379385.1. Lineage (NCBI taxonomy): Eukaryota > Viridiplantae > Streptophyta > Magnoliopsida > Fabales > Quillajaceae > Quillaja > Quillaja saponaria. The sequence goes on along the minus strand of CM055616.1, from coordinate 18,460,371 downwards.
TCATGATGCTTATTTCCATTACTTTAATTCTTTGGCTCATGATGGTTAATTATTAACTCTTATACATGATAATGTTTGCCATTTATATTTATTAATAATATGAATAAGATTGTACATAAAATAATATGTCACAACATCACATGTCATTGGCTTTAGGGCATACTACTAACAATCTCTCACTTGAACTAAAGACAATCGATCATGTATTTAATACTCATCTTCTCAAGATGCCAATTGAGCTACTAGCTTTGCTTTAGTTAGTGAGTTTGCTAAAATCTCTCTGTTGACGTAATCTTTACAAAATCATATAAATTCTTTTATATATGATTTCTTAAATCATATTTGGAACCACAATCCCACACGTTTGAACTCTTATGAGACCGAAGTTTTAAGGCTTGAGCTATTGCCCCATTGTCATCATAGTACATGCTACTAGATGTTTTAATGATAAGAACTTCTTAAGTTCATTAACGAACTTGGTTATCCAAACATGGTAAGAAAAGATAAAGATTTAGTGTTGGAATTTACAATAATCTCTTCTATATTATAATTCCAATTAACCATTTCAATGTTAAATTCGTATTTCGAATTCAGTCATTTTATTATACATATTAGATTCCAAATCTAATAGTTATAACTATGATCAAACAACTTCTTAACTAGTTTTACATTCATACAACATTCTTAATATGTAGTATGTTATTGTTGTATTTCAACTGAAATACTTATAATACTCCCATCAGTCATATTGACAATCTTGATTTATCCACATTCTTATGTATATCAAACTCTTTGATATCTATAACGAATTGGATGAACCAATTTCGGAAAAACTTGTTTCAATTCATAAAACGAAATATTGAAGTTTACATACTACGTGTTCATTACCACTAAATGTAAAACTTTTTTGTTGCTATAATATTCTCTTTGTTTCAAATGAGATATTTGGTTATGATTTCCCTTAAAGGCATCTCATATCTCAAAGGTTGAATGTGCAACTCTTATAAGTAAAATCTTTATAGACTATTAACGAAACAATATATCAAAGTCAATGATTGTCTTTTCTTTTAATTGTTTGCTATTTACATTACTAAACAAAAGAACAAAGGGTCTCTACCTTTTCATCTTTACTCTATAAACCCTTTCCTTTTACAACCATTAAGTACAATACTTTTAGTCAGGTCAGTTAAGGTACAATACATTTTGTTTGAGTAAATAAAGTCCATTAAAATTTATGACATACAACCAATTTCCGAATAATGTCAAACATTAGCTCTTTTAGTTTGAAAGATTCATATCATCTATAAGGTTTACCTTAAGGTCATTAACTATGAAAAATCTCAATTTTCCAAAGTTCACATTTGGTATCTTTCAAAACTACTAAGAGTTTGTGTATTTTAAGGTTATTTTACTTATATATCTTTCAGTTTGATTTATAAACTATGACTCTTGAATCTCTTTCAAGAATTTTACTCACACTACTACTTCTAGAGAAAATATAATTTTTCAAGAAACATAGTATGTTTTAAAACAAACAATTTTGTCTTGGTGTGAGATAAAATTAATATCCTAAACCTTTTTAGGATAAATCACAAAACAATATATCAAACTTCATCTCAAAGTTTTATATACTAAGTCTCTTTACACAAGTATACAAATCATGAAATCTTAACGATTAAGATCATATTTTTCTCCTATGTTATATCACATATGGAGTCATACGTATAAACTCGGATGAAATTATATAAGTAAACTAATTGTGATTTTAGAAAGTGATTGGAAAATTATTATAACCTTTTAAGATCGTATCATATCTAATATGTTAAGATTTCTCTTGTAGACACACCACTTATGGTGTTCTTTAAGAAAAGTTAACTAAACGATAATCACATTCTCTTATGAGTTATCTAAGAATTCGTAACTTCAAGTATCCCTCTTTGATCTTATCTAAGAAGTTTAATACTTAAATTGGTTTCTATTTAACTTCAAATATGAATCATTTGAACATATCAAATATTTCATATTGATACTTTAATAAGTACCAATTACCTTAACATAGACGATTCTTTGATAGAGGTAATTAAGTATGGGTAACCATCCAAATCAAACTAATTCAAAGGTTCTCATTTTAGTTGTTCAATGTCACAAGACATTACCATCTAGTTCTAAATTATAAAAAACTAATTAAGCACCAATATTAAATAAATTCTTTATTATTATAAAAAGAACATTATTCAATTTCTAAAAGAAATAGATATAATGTTTTTATTGGTACTTCAAATTAGCCTTATAAATTTTAGTACGTTTCAATGATAATACTAAAATAGAAGATCTTATGACCAATGTAGTAACACTTACCACACTTTGGGGTGTAGTTTGTTTTTGCACTATTTTAGATTCTTGTCATTTCTCACATGTGTCTTCCAACAACCTTCTTAACCACAAAGGAAGTATTATCCTTCTCATTATTGGCTATAGGCACTCTTACCTAAAGATTGAGATTTTAACTAAGTGACTTGAAATTTTGCATTACAACTATGCTTTGCATTCAACTTTTGAAGGCTAAGCATGATCATAGTTGCCTTATCAATTTCATCATGTAGCTTTCATAAGCCTTATGACATAGAGTTAAACACGTAGTACATTGCTTGCATGTTATACTCCCACTACTTAGTTTGTCCCTCATATGCATTCTTATCAACACTTGTTAGAAGCATAATTCCTTAAGCTTATAGCTATCTTGGATGAATTTTGAGAACACTTCTCATATTCGTTGGCCACATAATGAAATTAAGGACCAATAAATACATTGTTATATTTAATTCTAAATATGGGTTCAGATTTGGTCACTGTGATCTACCATTTTCAATAAGACATAATCTAGCATATGTTCAATTATTATTCACCATAAAGACGTGGTCTTTAATCTAAATGGTGTCTCCCACTAAATTTTTTGATTTCCATTACCCTCTAAATGAAAAACGGGTGACCTTGTTGAAAGGTCTCGTAGTGGGGATTAGGATCCCATCACTTGTACAACAGTCTTGTGTGACATAACAAACCATATGTACTTGAAAGGTAGATAACTTTTATCGAATTCATCATATGAATTTCCTAATTATGTTTAGCCCCTAAAAGTATGCAACCTTGTGTGACACAACAAATCACATACTTTTTAGTTAAGTCAATCCTACCATTCATAACAAGTATATTCCAATGTATACAGCTCTTGTGTGATAAAACAAAGCTATATAATCAAAATACCTCATAAGCATCATTTATGTAATAAATAATACAAATTAACCCAGAAAATGCAAACCATGTGTGACACAACAAATTTGCATAAACAGATTATTTTCTAATATTATTTATATAATGGTGGAGGGCTACGATGTCATTCATGCTACGATGTCATTCATGTAATGACTTTCGTTACAACTTAATATTAATTATTTTAATGAGGGTTTTAAGTTAAGTTGCTTAGTATCGTCTATCTAAGCGTGCATCATATACTATCATTATGTACATTCATATATCAAATATATAAAAATACAAAAAACATGCATCACATACATTAAAGGTCGATTATGGACTTTTCTAGGGCATAATACACTTGAGCCATCAAAGTGTATTATTGGTCTATGACCTAGGATTATAATTAATTTCCTATATAATGGGAGTTACATGTAGTCTTTAATGAGCCACCACTACTTCCTCTGCGCTCCTCCATCTTCTATCTTGCATGTATCTATTTCTATCTAATCCTAAGTAAACTAACCTAACTAACTACATTACAATAATGAATAAGAAACCTTGATCAAATAAAGGAGAGTTACAATAGGAGGAAGATAGAAATTACATCAAGAGAAAATAGAGAGGTGAGGTATACAAACCCCATTTAAGATTACATTCCCAAAATATAAAAATTAATTATACATCCTATTAAATAAAACCATACATTTAATCACATTGAATAAACCAATCACATAGCTCAATTATATGGTCTTAAGTCCATAATCGCCCGAAGTAATTCATTCAATCACATTGCATGAAATAAAACATTTAATAGATAATTTATTCAAGTTATGGTTTTATTAAAGATTAATAGTATCCTATTAATTTAGTACTCCCACTAGAATTAATAATTATATTTGATTTAGATTTCAAAAATCTAATTCAATTATAACTTAATCTCTTTAGTCATATATGATTCTTAATCCAATTAGTCTTATAGGATTCTCAATCCTATTCCATGTCGGAAACTAAATCTAGTTAGAAATCTCATGTCCTAATTAGATTCTAAATCATCAATTAGAAATTTATTTAGATTAGGGATCTCATCCCTAAAATATAGGAATTTAACACTTGTCCAACAAACTCCCTAACTTCTAAAATTTAGAATATAAAACCTTTATAGTATTTCAATCAATATAGTTAAGGATAACTTTGATTCCTAATCAAATTTGAACTCTTCAAAATCCTTGTTTGAATCTAATTCAAACTCTATAAAATCTAATTTGAATCCAATTCAAATTCTAAGGAAATTAAGAATAAGTCCAACTCAATTATATTTAATAAATAAAAATTAATATTTAATCCAATTCAATTTTTTTTAATTAAAAATTAATTTTTCAAAAGAGCTAATTGAATTAAATTCAATCTCTTTCAAGTAAATCAAGATTGATTGTAGCTCAATCTTTCAAGAAACCAAGATTGAATCAAATTCAAATTTTCAAGGAACCAAGATTGAATCAAATTCAAAGTTTCAAGAAATTCATATAGAATCAAATTCTACCTTATCTTGAAACTAATTTAATTTAATCTTAAATTTTAAATAAAAAGGGGTAATTGAATCACATTCAACCTCCTTTAAGAAAACAAGATTAACTCAAATACTATTATCCTTGAAACATTATTTATTTGAATTGAACTTCTAAGAGACTTAATTTAATCACATTAAAATATTTCAAAGAAATAATTTTCAAATAAAATTCTAGTTTTTTAAAATTGGTGTTCAACTAGTTTCATTGAAATACAATAACTATTATTTTATTTCAATTAGGATTCTACTAATCCTAGTATTACTAAAATAAAACAACACTAATTTTATTTTAGTTAGAACTCAACTAATAATAAAATTAAAATAAAATAACTCTTATCTTATTTAAATTAGAATTTTACTAATACTAAAATATTACTAAAATAAAATAACATTTATTTTACTTTAACTATAACTCTAATAATCTAATAACAATAAATAAAATATTGTTACTTATTAATATTATTTAAAATAAATTAATAAAATAATAGTGTACATGGCATGCCATCTACACTAAATAACAATGATTCACACTACCTGCCATGACCATGGCAGGTACGAAACTTTGTCAAATAATTTTTTTTTTGTTTATTTCAAAATCTTTGAAATCAATAAGAGTAAAAGCAATTTCCTTATAGATTTCATAATAATAATATTATTATTAATTAATCAATAATAAAATAGATCAAATCCCTAAAGCCATAATAATAAATTATTGGATCTAACATAAATCATAAGGATGGCTCTAATACCACTATTTGGAATCAGTGTAAAATATGGCAATCATATGCGCAACGGAATTTAAAATTTTGATTGCTTTAACTTGAAATCATCTTATGATTATATGAAAGATCATAATTATAGTTTAACAATTAAACAAGTAGAGAACTGTGTACCTCTAAAGCTTTTAATTCTTTCATCGTATTCTTGATTGGCGTCACCCCTTCTTTGATTCATCAAGAGCACAGCAACGACAAAGTGTCCCGTCGTCAAGTGTATCCACACGAACGAATCCAACTAAGGATCTTCATGCTGTAAGATAAAAGGGGTTATCAAGGGATTCCTTGTGTACTAGCACAAGTTACAGAATCTCTCTTGTAATTTAGAAACTCTCATGAACCTAAAATCCATCTGATAGATTTTAAGCTCTTTGTACAGTACGTATAATTATTTTTCTCTTATGTTTCTATTTAGTTTGTTAAGTCTTATGTTTTATAAAGACTAGCCACCTCCTTATGTATTGGACAATCCTAACACATTAGAGATTATGCTAACATTAGGATTTAATCATAATTAAATCTAATGCCTAACAAACTATAATAATTACATGATTTCCCTAAAACTCTCATTAGTTGAATATTGTCATTTTGTATGTGACCCCTTAGGTTCAAACTATTGATGGCAGTAGGCATGTAATTTTTACATATTTATTACTGGATCCTGTCCAATTAAATTAGAACTCATTCTAATTATTTAAATTAAAACTCTTTTTAATTCACCCTTTAATTAAGATTAATTAATTAATCATCTATAGATAATTAATTAATTATCAGGGTCTTCTACAAGTCAAGATTGGTGCCTAGTAGCACATGATGACTTCCCATAATAGTATGAATATGGCTGTGAACCTTTTGAACCTTTTTGTTAACAATTACCATGCAATTCAATCATTCTATGATGCAATGTCCTGATTAAATCTATTTGGGTATGGAAATAATGTCAAACCTTAAATTTAATCATGCGTCTAATCTTAAGATCACAACTTCATTGAAAAAATTAGAAACTCATATTTTAATATCCACCCTGCTATGGCCATAGACTTTAAGTTAAATCTTTTATAGATCACATAGGACATTCTCTCTTTTCTACTAAGAGTGATAGATCATTTATTGCACATTCACATACCTCCATATGCAAGTGATTATACTCAATTACTACTTCTTAGGTGACTCATTAATAGAATCAGAAATAGTATCAAAGTATAATGATGTACATATAAGATAACTATAATGTCTCAAGTCAAATTAAGGACTATTTGCACAACTGTAACATAAGAACCACCTATTGACATGTAGAGAAATTCCATATAAGTGTTCTCAGTTGAGTCAGTTCAGTGAATTCATTCTCTAATAAGTACCTACATATCTGTCTTAGTGTCTCATACACAAGTGATTATGAGATTAGCCACCCTAAACTCTTTGAGCCAACTAGATATGTACTAATCTATCCAGATTCACTAATGCTCTACTTAGTAATCATATGATTAGGAACATTTAAGAATTGAGCTTAAAGAAAATACATCTCATTAGCATGATCTCATCATGATGCTTATTTCCATTACTTTAATTCTTTGGGCTCATGATGGTTAATTAATAACTCTTATACATGATAATGTTTGCCACTTATATTTATTAATAATATGAATAAGATTGTACATAAAATAATATGCCACAACATCACATGTCATTGGCTTTAGGGCATACTACTAACAAGGCCAAGCATTGGCTTCTTGCGTTGTAGTATTTCATACACTAATCTAACTTAGTTAGAGTTTGGAACAATTTGAAAACCTCAAAACCCTGAAATTTTCATAGAAGACAATTTTAAATAAAATTACAGAATGCTTTAATACTATAAACATCCATAAAAATCAAAATCATGTAGAATTACTTAAAAAAACCTCGATACTCTGATACCACAAAAAGAAAAATTAGACATGATGCATCACATGCATACGCAACAAAATAATTAAAATTTTTCTAAACAAGAATAAATAAAACCTTAAGATTAATTACTAACATTTGAAGCTTTCCTTAATTTAGCTAGTTTGCTTGTTTGTGAGGGATATCTGGAGTTCCTTCTCAGTTTCAGAGATAGACACTCCCAATTAAACGTACAAAATCAAATCAATCTATTAGTAGCTATTCAGGTGTATAGCCTCTAATGCAAAAGTCTAATAATTTATCATATTAAATCTATAAGAAAAGTTTATAAACATTTCTATCATTTAAAGGATGTTGATTCAACCTTTAGGATATGTGCTATCTCCCATTCAATTGAATCTTTAATGAAAGAGGTTGATCTTGAAGCAAGAACACCTTTACTTCTAGGCTTGGATTTTGGCTATGGAGTATGGCTTGAACAAGAACTCTTTTTTGCTCAAAACCCTAATGGCCAAAGTCTTGTACTTTCACTCTTGTGAATTGCTTGACCAAAATCCTTCTATTGTAATGCATGTATAGGTGGTGGCTAGGGTTTGTGTAATTGGATCTGTATGTGTTAGATTCCAATTAAGCCCAAAGCCCAAAGCCCAAAGCCCAAAGCCAAAGGCCCCTTAATAACCTATTGTTAGTATTAGTGTCCTCAGTCAATCAATGGTTAGTTGTAGTGATACTTTATTTGTATTTAATGCATATAATAATGTTCATTAGGCATTCTTTATTATATTGTTTAAATGAGATTTAGTACAATGAAATATAAAGTCCATAAAATAAATATTGTATGCATAATTATGATGTTGATCATAATTGTGAGATATGACATACATAAATTATTATTCTAAAAGAAAAGAATTCCTATTCAATGAATCATCAATAATAGGGATATTAATGTTTCTTCGAAACTAGCATGTTTTGTCATTCTCTTATAAAAATAGTAGTTATCTCATAAACTACAAGCATGATGATGCTGAGACAAACATATAGGCATTTGTTAGTTGAACAAGTACACTAAATTAATCAAACACAATAAACCATGTAGAGTCTTTACTGATGTGTCAATGGAAGTTCCCAAAGTATTGGTGGTGTAAGTGATCATTTGACTTAAAATCATCTTATTACCTTAAATGCGAATCTACTTGTTTAGATGTCATTCCCCTTATCTTGTAATAAGGATAATACATGATAGATTATTGGACATGTAATGAAGCATATGAAGGTAGATGAATGATAGACATAATTCATTATCCTTAGTAAAGATGATGAATAGCCTATGACCTCTTGAAACAAGTATGTCTTGTTTCGGGAATCTTTGCAAAGTAAAAGATATTAAGAAATTTTTTTTACTTGAATCTTTTTTAGGAACAAAATGTAAACTTGGTTTCAAGTACAAATGAATTTAGACAAAAATAGGGTTAACACTAGAATCCATGCCTTATGTCTAACTTGAGATATGATTGATGAAAGTATTAAATTACACGGTGTCCTAGCACTGAAAGGTTTGATTAATGATTTTAACTTCACTTGTACTTAGGTGGTCACGATACATTGCTAGAAGTCAATCTTGATCTATGAATGTAAGTTGGTTAGTTTAGTAAAATCAAAGTTAAATTAAAAGTGTTTTAATTTAATCGTACTTCTTTAGGAAGTATCCAATTATGTTTATTGCTAATGTATGAGAGAACCTAATGGGTTATACATTTTAATTGACTTAGGTTAATAATCTAGAAGTATTTGGAGTCATGGAATTAATAGTTAACTTCTAAGCATATAAAGGTAAAAAGTTAATTGTTATCTATGCATATATGACAAGACTTGTTTTCTTGATAGTCAAGAAAACTCTAGTGGGAATCCTAATTGGATTTAGGCTACTAGGAGACTAAATTCCTTTTAGTAATCATAATGAGATTATGGATTATTAAAGAAGTTTTGGGTCTTAGGCCTTAGGCTTTAGGTTTAATGAAATCCTAAACATAATAGGAAAATAATACTAAAGCCTTAGCAACCCTACCTATATATGTACTACTAAGGGGTTTCGGTCACATAGTTGCAAGCAAGCAAGATTAGTGACATTCGACCTTCAAGAGAAATAGTAAGCAAGTGTGAAGTGGACCTACAAGTTGGAACTAAAGAACAAAAAGATCCTAAGCAAGGGTGAAGTGGACCTACAAGTAGGAAATGAAGCAAGAGTTGTTACATTAGCTATAGTGTCTTACTTTTACAATTGCCATATGGCATAATAGTTGAACTAGATAACTGTTACTTTGTTTCCGTTATTTCTAAGAACGTTATTTCCATTTCTTATTTGAACTAGAAATGTTTTACATTTGTAATAAAGGAAAATAGGTTTTCCTTCTCTTTAAATGGACTTTATTATGGATGTGATGTTTTGAACAATGGATTATATATTCTAGAATAATATTATCCTCAGCATAAACACTAAGCAACCAAATTAGATAGTCTAAAACCTTCCTACTTATGGCATTGTAGACTAGGTTACATAAATGAGACTAGGATTACTAGATTACACCAAGCTTGATATCTATATCCATTTGATTATGAATCATATGGAACATGTGAATTTTGTCTATTCGAAAAGATGACCAAGAAACCTTTCATAAGTAAAGGGTCACGTGTTACTGAGTTACCAAAACTCATACACTCTGATGTTTGTAGACTAATGTCCATACATGCCAGAGGTGTATATTCCTATTTCATAACCTTTACTAACGATAAGTTTGGGTATGGGTATGTGTATCTTAAGAGATGCAAGTATGAATCATTTGAAAAGTTCAAAGAATTTAGGAATAAAGTAGAGAAACTAACTGGTAAAAGTATTAAGACACTTAGATTTGATTGAGGTGAAGATACCTTAGCCAGGAGTTATTAGACTAATTAAAGGATAATGATTTTCAATCTCAATGGACTCCTCCTAGCATGCCACAACTCAATGGTGTATTCGAAAGGAGGAATCACACTATGTTAAACAAGGTGCGGTCTATGATGAGTTAGTTGACTTACCAATTTCCTTTTAGGGATATGCGTTGATTATTGCAACTTACCTTCTACATAGGGTTCTATCAAAGTCTGTTCAAAGAACTACATATGAGATATGGCAACAGAAAACCAAATAACTCACTTAAGAATTTGGGGCTGTCATGCTTATGTTAAAAGAATTTTGATGATAAGCTTGAAGCCAAGAGCGATAAGTGCTTGTTTGTGGTTTATCATAAACAAACAAGAGGATACTACTTTATCACCTACATAAACAAAAGGTATTTGTTTTGAGAAACACCATCTTTCTTGAAAAAGAGTTTATTCTTGAAATAAGTAGTTGGATTAAAGTAGAACTTGAAGAAATTCAAGAAACCCAAAATAGGAATTATTACACAATAGATCCCAAATCTATACCACAAGTGTTGGAGGTACAAGAAAAGGTTCAACACACACAACCTCTTCGTAGGACTAGTAGGATAAGTCGACCTCTAATAAGGTATAGATTTCTGATGACTAATCAGAAAGACATTCTTCTTGTAGAGGATGATGAGCCTACTAGTTATGAGGAAGTAATTAAGGACACTGATTCCTCAAAGTGGAAATATACCATAAAATCTGAAATAGATTCCATATATGACAATAAAGTATGGACTTTGGTTAGTGACACTTGAAGGGGTTAATCCCAAAGGGTGTAAATGGGTTTTTAAGAAAAAGACTGATGTGGATGGCAACGTACAAACCTTTAGAGCAAGATTAGTGGCAAAAGGTTACAGGAAAAAAATAAGGAATTGATTTTTACGAAGCCTTTTCGCCAATTGTTGTGATCAAGTCGATTAAGATTTTACTTGCAAAAGTTGCATATCATGATTATAAGATATGGCAAAAACTGTTTATTTAATTGTTATTTAGGGGAATATGTGTATATGACACAACCTGAGGGTTTTGAATCCCAAGGCCATTATAATAAATTATGGAAACTATAAAAGTCCATTTAAGGACTTATACAATCTTCAAGAATCTAGAACATTCGTTTTGATGAAGCTTATGATTTCATTAAAATGAAGATGAACCATGTGTGTACGAGAATGTTATTGGGAGCATAGTAACATTCTTGGTACTATATATAGATGATATACTCCTTATAGGCAATGATATAATTATGTTACAATCAGTCAAACTTTGATTATCCAAAAATTTCTCTATAAAAGATATGGGTGAAGAACCCTATATGTTGGTTATAATGATCTATAGAGATAAATCTAAAAGGTTGCTTGGATTATCATAATCCACATACATTGATAAAATGCATAAGAGATTTTACATGGATGGGTCAAGGAAAGCATTCTTGCCCATGTCACATAGTGTTCATCTTTCCAATAGTATGTCTCTTAAGAAAGAATTGGAATAAAAACACATGAATGAAATACCATATGCTTCCGCAATTGGTCCAATCATGTATGCCATGTTATGTACATGCCCTGACGTATCATTTGCTTTAAGTGTTATAAGCAGATACTTGGCTTTTCCAGGCGAAAAACACTGGAAGGTAGTTAAGAAAATCCTGGAGTACTTGAGAAGGACTAAGGATGTATTCTTAATATATGGAGGAATCGAAGAACTGAAAGTTCTAGCATATACTTATGGGAGCTTTCAAACATATATAAATTATTGTAAATCGCAGTCCAGATTATTATTTACTCTGAATGGAAAAGTCGTTAGCTAGAAGAGTTCCAGGTAGGAAACAACAGTAAGTACTATAGGCGAAGCTGAGTACATAATTGCCTCCGAAGTAGCTAAAGAGGCCGTTTAGATAAAGAAGTTCAAAACTGAACTTGGGGTGGTTATTGACATTGTTAATCCAATAGAGTTATATTGTGATAACAATAGGATTGTGCATAAGCAAAGGAACCAAGGTCTCTCCAAAAGTCTAAACTTGTACTAAGGCAGTATAACCTGATTAAGAAATTGTTGATAAGATGGATATAAAGATAAAGCGCATTCCTACTAATGAGAATGTGGCAAATCTGCATATTAAGCCCGGGCCCTAGCAGAAGCATGATCGTCATTTTGATATGGTAAAATTTAGATATTATAGTGATTGGCTCCAGGCCATGTGGGAGATTGTTAGTATTAGTGTCCAAGAGTCAATCAATGGTTGGTTATAATGACATTTAATGATTGTAAAAATATTTATAAAGATTTATTATAATTTTGTTTAATGATATTTAGTATAACCATATATAAAGTCCCCAAAACAAATACTGTGTATGTATAATTATGATGTTGACCATAATTGTGAGATATGACATACATAAAGAATACAAAAAGAATTCCTAGTTAATGAATCAGCAAGAATAAGGATATTGATGATTGTTCCAGACTAACATATTTTGTGTCATTCTCTTATAAAGAGAGTAGTGATCTCATAAACTACAAGCATGGTGATGCTGGGACCAACATATAGGTGCTTGTTAGTTGAACAAGTATACTGAATTAACCCAACATAAGAAATCATGTGGAGTCTTTACTCATGTGCTAATGGAAGTTCTCAAAGTATTAGTGGTGTAAATGATACTTTGACTTAAGATCATCTTATTACCTTATATGCGAATCTATATGCTTTGATGTCATTTCCCTTATCTTGTAAAAAGTATAATACATGGGTAATTATTAGATATGTAGTGAAGCATGTGAAAGTAGATGAATCATAAACAAAGAATTCATCATCCTAAGTAAAGAGGACGAATATCCCATGGCCTCTTAAGATAAGTATGTCTTGTTCTGGGAATCTTTGCAAAGTGTAAGAGATTAAGAAAAGTATTTTCTTGAATATATACAAAGAACAAAACGTAAACTTGATTTCAAATACTAATGAATTTAGAAAAAGATAAGGTTCAGACTAGAATCCATGCCCTATGTCTAACTTAGGATACGATTGATGAAAGGATTGAATTACATAGTAACCAATCGCTAAAAAGTTTGATTAATGATCTTAACTTTTCTTGTACTTGGATGGTCATAATACATTACTAGATGTTAATCTTGATCTATGAATGTAAGTTGGTTGGTTTAGTGAAACCAAATTTAGATTAAAAGTGTTTCACATTAACCTTACTTCTTAGGAAATATCCAATTACTTTATTGCCAATGTATGAGAGAATCTAGAAGGACATTTCCTAAGAAGTATAGTTAAATTAATTGGTTTTCTAAACCAACCAACTTAAATTCATAAATCAAGATTGACATCTAATAATGTATCATGACCACCTAAGTAGAAGCGAAGTTAAGATCATTAATCAAACCTTTCAGTGCTTGGTTATCGTGTAATTCAATCCTTTTATCAAACATATCCTGAGATAGAAATAAGGCATGGATTTTAGTGTCAACAATATCTTTGTCTAAATCCATTTGTACTTGAAACCAAGTTTACGTTATGCTCCTTAAAGAGATTCAAGAAAACACTTTTCTTTATCTTTTTCACTTTGCAATGATTCCTAGATAAGACATACTTGTCTCAAGAGGTTATGGAATATTCGTCCTCTTTACTGAGGATGATGAAATCTTTGTCTATCATTCATTTACCTTCATATGCTTCACTACATGTCCAATAATCACCCATGTATTATCCTTATTACAAGATAATGGGAATGACATCAAAACATAAATTGACATATAAGGTAATAAGATGATCTCAGGTTAAAGGATCATTTACAGTACCCACACTTTGAGAACTTCTATTGAAACATGAGTAAGGACTCCATATGATTTCTCTTGTTAGGTTAATTCAATGTACTTGTTCAATTAACGAGCACTAGTATGTTTGTCTCATAATCTCCATGCTTTTCGTTTATGAGATCACTACTCTCTTTATAAGAGAATGACACAACATATACTAGTCTTGAAGCACCATCGATATCCCTATACTTAATGATTCATTTAATAGGAATACTTTTAGAATAATACTTTATGTATGTCATATCTCACAATTATGATCAACATCATAATTATGTATACATAGTATTTATTCTAGGGACTTTATAAATCGCTGTACTAAATCTCATTTAAACAATATAATAAAGAATGCCTAATAAATATTATTGTATAGATTAAATACAAATAAAATGTCATTACAACACCATTGATTGACTCTTGGACATTAATTCTAACATGATAGGCCTAGGTCTTCGACAACTCACAAGCTTTGTCCTCTCTTAGATTCATAAAACTTCCACCAATCAGCCTATCAACCACTGTCATTGTCTTATCATGCAAACCATTGTAAAATATATGAAGTTGAAGCCATTTCGATAGGTCATGATTTGGATATATGCTCAATATATAGTTGAACCTCTGCTAAGCTTGTTGGAACGATTTCAAGTCAAACTGAGTGAAACTTGTAAGGTTGAGTTGATTAAATATCTTCAATGTGCCTCACAAGCAAACAATAAAATAAAACTAAAATATAAAAGGAAAAAAATTTAAGAAAAGACTTTTGATTAAGATTATGATTACTTGGTATTAATATTAACTAAAATTGGTAAAACAATTCCCTAGCAATAGCGCCAAAAACTTGATACAAATTTTATCATGCAAGCGCACTTATTGTTAACAAACAATATAGAGTAAAGTAGTGAGTCGATCTCACAAGGAATTTCAACTAATTTTTAGCTAATTACTTAAATTAACACAATCTTAATTTTATTCAAACAATAAAATTAAAGATGCAAACTCTAATAATAAACTAAACCTAACTAATGAAAAATTAAACTAGAGAATATAATTGATAAAGGCCTAGAATTACAACTTTCCCTAACACTTCACTTAAATTTTTATTATCTTGTGCTGCTTAATTATGGTATTGTATTATTAACCTAGGGTTCTAATTCAATTATAAGCATATTCCTATATGTTATAAATATATATCTTACATAACCAATTGACTATATTCCTATAAGAATTAAGTTAAGCAAGACTCGTTAAGATGAAACCTAAATTGGCTATACAAGGCATACATATCCTATACACAAATCAAATTCAACAATATCTTATAAATATCTATCTCACTTAACCAATTGACTATATTCCTATAAGAATTAAGAACCTGCCCTTGGGAGGGGAACAACAGCTACTAATACCCTGTAGGCTGAGGAGTAAAAAGAGGAATCTACCCGAGGAAGGGCTCGTGTCTGATTAGCTAGTTGGTGAGGTAATAGCTTACCAAGGAGATGATCAGTAGCTAGTTCAAGAGCATCGATCAGCCACACTGGAACTGAGACACAGCCCAGACTCTTACGGGACGTAGCAGTGGGGAATTTTCCACAATGGGTGAAAACCTGACAGAACAATGCCGCATGGAGGTAGAAGGCCTACAGGTCGTGAACTTCTTTTTCAGGAGAATAAGCAATGACGGTATATAGGGAATAAGCATCGGCTAACTCTGTGCCAACGGCCACGGTAAGACAGAAGATGCAAGTGTTATCCGGAATGATTGGGCATAAAGCGTCTATAGGTTGCTTTTTAAGTCTGTCGTTAAATCCCAGAGCTCAACCCTGGACAGGCGGTGGCAACTACCAAGTTGGAGTATGGTACGGGCAGAGGGAATTTGTTAAGCAATATTGATTTAGATGAAACCTAAATTGGCTACACAAGGAATATAGGTGTACCTATCCTATACACAAATCAAATTTAACAATCATATGTATGAATTCAATCAGCTATTTCATTCAAGGCTAAATTGAAATTCTTTTTCCAAGGTCTTTTAGGTTACAACATCAATCTAATTGGTCGTTAATTAACTAGAAACATTCAACATAGAATGAAATAAATAATTCAATTAGCAAACCCTAATCAATCAATAAATAATAAAAATCATCAAGCTACATGTTGAGTTCAGTTATAATCCTAGAGAACAAATTAGTTTATGCTACCAAGTGTAGACATAAACTCAAATAAAATCACCATCAAAGCAAATACAAGAAAAACTAAAAGAGAGAGATGAATAAAATAAAAATAGAAGGTTGTCAATCTTCAATCAATACTTTTCCAATCTTCAAAATCACCTAAGCACATTATTTATTCTAGGACCTTTAGTAAAAACTCTTTTCACATTCCAAGAAATACACCCATACTTGGCTTCACTTTTCTTGTATCTATACTATGTATAATTTTTTTTCTTTCACCTTTTTTTTTTTTTTAGATTGAAGGAATTTGATCATAATTCAAAAGAATTTCCATACCTTTAAATTTAAAATTAGCATTATTCTCAATATTACAAAAAAAGAGCACAAGGTACATAAAACTTCTATCTTTAAGGAAGCACAAATTCCCTTCTTAACAACTCCATTACACACCCCTAAACTTAAGGGTATGCATGGATCAGTTCGGTCCGAATAGTGGTAAATTTTTGAATTGAACTGAAACTTTTGAGTAGTAAAATTTTAGAACTAAACCTAACCGAACCGAAAATAAACATTACTCGAAAGTACCCGAATCGAAAAAATATGACTAGTTCAGTTTGGGTATTAGATTACCTAAAATTTATCAATATTTCACCAAAATTAATTTGAAAATTATATTTTTTTGTTTTTGATCCTCTTACTCTTTAAATTCATTAGTTATTATAAAAAATAAAATACAAAAAACATAATATATCAACATAAATAAAAATATAAAATTATATATTAACACAACAATACATTAAAAATAACAAATTTTTTTTTAAAAATTATATATTTTGATTTTTGGGTAACCACGGGTATCCATGAGCAATCTACCTCACTAACTGTGACCGAACTGAAAATAATAGATATTAAATTTAACTACTCGAACCAAACCAAATAAGAAAAATATTCGAATTTAACTGAATCCAATTACCGGTTCAATTCAATTATCTCGGGTTCCGTGCACAGCCCTACCTAAACTTTTTTTAGTTTATTATGAAGAACAGTAGGACCATAAAGCACAAGTAAACTTCCTTTTTTTTTTTTCCTACCATTTTTTTTCCTTCATATAACTCTGTAGTCTTCCTAGAAAGACTAAACGTGCTTCAAAGTGAAAAGTGCAAAAGAAAATTAATTAAGGGCTTGGCCAAAAATTAAATGTATTTGAACAAGAAAATGTCAAATAGGCTCAAATGGGTAAAATAGGGATAAACATATAAAACAAAGTTAGCTTGAATGGCTCAAATGGTACAAAGATGGACTAAGTCATGTCCTTAACTTAGTATTGTCTAGGATTTTTCATGAAGAGAGAATCAAACAAATTAAAAAGTTTTAAACTAAACTAAACTTCCTAAACATAAACTGGCTCTAAATAAGTATGTCATTCTAAGTGATAAGTGTTTAATAAGTCTTACTTTCTATTAGTTGTTTTGAGTATTATTTTGTGCTAATGAACTTATAAATGTTTATTTTATGATTTTAGGTGTTGATTGAAGTGAAGGAATATTTTTTGGATAGATGGAACACAATCAACATAAAGGAGTATAAGATGATGTCAAAAGAGCACCAAGATAGATCATATTGATACACGGCCCAAGGCTGTGTGAGTCATGAAAGCCTATATAATATTCTGTAGGAATTAATCTCCCACCACTATGGAACCTAAACACCTCAGAAATTAATATATAATCATTAATGGATAATCATTGATGGATATATTTATATATATATATATATATATATTAATGGATATACATTGATGGATAAACATTAATGGATAAACTTCCTAATTTAGTTTTGTATGAGGAAAACAAGATGATCTTGTATTTGGACATATGTTAAAGATTGATTAGGAATTCTAATCCAAGAAAAGATCTCAGCTACTAAAGACTCCATTCCAAGAAGAACTTCAAGTCAAACTAGTATTCCAGAAGTTTTTTTCTATTTTCTAGTTAGTTTATAAATACTCTTAGCTTGGTAGTAATTTAGAGATTAGTTTTTCAAGACTCAGTAAAAGTTTTTAGAATTTCTTTTTTGTTTTTGCTTTCATTATGAGTCGCTAAATTCTCTTTTCCAATAAAAAAGAGGATTGAAGTTGTGGGATTGCATTGTAAGATCTGATTTGTTCTTCATTTTAGTTTAATCATTTAGTTCAAATATCTTATGTTCTTCTATTATAATTATCATGGTTGTATGTTTTACTGATTAGGTTTGTAACTAATTAATTAAACTATATTACCTATTGCTAGTTTGATACGGATTTTACCTACTTAAGTGCACGTACTATCCTCAAGTAATAAAGAGTAAGTAGAGTACCGTTCTCACGAGGAGTTTTCAAATATTATGCTAAGTATTAAAATTACCAATTTCAATTTTATTCAAACAATTGAAATTTGGGTACATTATGAGCAAATTAACACAAAGATAAACTAGAGATAAACCTAGAACTACAACTTCCCTCAACACTTCACTTGAATTATTATTATCTTGTCTTGCTTAGTTATGGTAAAGAATTATTAACCTAGGGTTCTTGATTAATTATAAGCATATTCCTATGTCTTATAATAATATCTCACTTAATTAATTCATTATATTCCTATGTGAATTAAGTTAATAAAAACTTATTAAAACTAGTCTTAAATTGGCTACACAAGGCATATAGGTATATTATCCAATACACAAATCAAACTCAAGAGCATGTGTTGAATTCAAACAAGTGCTGATTCATTCAGGGCTTAACCTAAATTCCACTTCCCAAGTTCTTTTAGGTTTCCTAATTCAATTTAAGAGATGATCAATCAATTAGAAGCACTACACCAAAAACGAATTAGATAAATCATATGCCAAAACCTAAGCAATCCATACATAACATAATATCAAGCTACATGTTGAGTTCCAATTACAATTCTAAAAAGGAAACTACTCTATGCTACTTAATGTAAACATAGTTTCAACAATAATAAACATCAAAGGAATACAATAAACATAAAGGAGGAGTGGAAATAAAGAAAGCCATGAAGGTTGTCGGTCTTCAAGCTTCTACGATCTTGGCCCTCAGCTTTCTAGCACCACGTTGCCCACTTGGAAAATTCCTAGTGCCTTGGCTACAGCTTCTGGCGCTTAGGCGCCAGCTTCTTAGGCAGGTTCCATTGCCTTAAGCGTTTTGAGCCTATGTTAACACAACTTCTACTTGTATTAGACCTTTAAAACACAAAGACTAAGTTAACACAAGTTAGATTTCCTATAAAACACCTAAATACTATTTCTAAAACAATTAGGAATCAACATCCTAATATAACATAGACTCAACTAAGAATTCAACTAAAACTAAGGAAAAACCAACTAAAATTGTAGAACATAGCTAAATTAATGAGTAAAAGAATGTAAAATAACTTTATTTTCAAGAGTTATCATAGTTTTAGAGAATTATTGCTTGATGCTTCTAACATAGGTAGCAAATAGTAGTTTGCAATTGCTATGATGAACATGGACTAAGTTAAATGAACCGAGGCTGTGTGTTTGTTACTTAGCTTCAGCTATCTTTCTAATTCTTAAAGTTGTTGTTAAATGAAATCTTAAGAGTTTATTTAAGGTTGTTTAATGGCAAGAGATGAATTGAAGAGCTTCTTTTGATAAATGTTGAACTAAGGAAAGATTTGAAATATCAAAGCTTGTTGATATTCTAGGTTGAATATTTGAATAAATAATTGAATAATTGTGATCAAAGATCAACTTCAAATTCCCATGGTGAATATCTCCATTTTTGTTGGTAGCTTTCTCTATTAATTGTTTGTCTATCTGATTTTAATTTCAAGTTACTCTCAAAATTTAAAAGATTAAACCCCTTTTTATTTTATTGTTATTTGAATTTGAATTTATATTTAGCATAAATTGATCAAACTCAACTCTTCGTGGAATCTATCTCTATTTGCCTTAACTACAAAACTAGGTTAAAGTAGAGAATTTTAATTAGTGCTTTCAACAAGCATCAAAATTTAGCGTGTTGCCGTAGAGTTAATATTTTAATTAATTTGTCAACTTAATATAAGTTCTTCTTTGTTTTGTCTCTTCTTCTATTTTATAGATTTGTATGCCCAGGGAAGATTTTGGTTTGAAACTCCAACAAATAAGAAAGTTCATTGGAGCTCATCAACAAGCAGTTCCTCAACATCCTTCCCACCACCAACCTACTCATCTTATTCCATAGAATCTAAAATCATGGCTAATGCAAAACAAACCCTTAAGGAGTTGGCGACTCCTAATCTAAACCAACAGCTGCTTTGCATTGAATATCCTACTTTAGTCTAATCTATCTTTTGCCAACTTTTCTTGGTCTTTCAGGGGAAGATCCTCACAAACACTTAAATGTATTTCATGTTGTTTGTTCAAGCATGAAGCTTACTGGGATTTTCGAAGAGCAAATAAAGCTTAGAGCTTTTCCATTCTCTTTGGTAGATGCCTCTAAGGATTGACTCTACTATATATCATCAAGATTTATAACCACGTAGACTACGATGAAAAAGTTATTTTTGGAGAAGTATTTCCCGGTTTCACGAGCTGCCAACATTAGAAAGGAAATTTTTGAAATAAGGCAATACAATGGAGAGTCATTGTCTGAGTATTGGTAGCATTTTAAGAAGCAATGTGCAAGCTACCTGAATCATCAAATTATTGATTAGCTGATAATCCAATTCTTCTATGAAGGACTTTTCCTAACGAAGAGTAGCATGATTGCGTAACAAGTGGATAAGCATCGGTGGACAAAACACTAAAGGCTGCCAAGAACTTGATTTCTAGCATGGCTGTCAATTCTCAACAATTTAGCACCCAACATGAGCCCCTACCACAAAAAGTTCATGAGGTGAGTACATATTCTTTAGAATAACAAATTGCTAATCTAACCTCTCTTGTTTGCTAAATGGCTGTAAGGAACTTGCAACAAACCAAGGCTTGTGGAATTTTTTGGTCTTGGGACATCCAATTGACATGTACCAAACACTTCAAGAAGAGTCTGTCAAGCAAGTCAATGCCATGGGGGGATTTCTGAAACAACCACAACTCAAATATGATCCATTCTCTAATACCCACAATACAAGATGAAGAGATCATTCAAACCTTACATATGAAAATCTAGTAATTTGCACCGCACCTCCTAATCAACAACCAAGCTTTTCTCAAGTTCAACCACCTTTCCAAGCTAGACAACAAGCTACTCCAAATCAAGGTATGTCTCTTGATGATATAGTTAAGTCTTTAGCTACTAACACTTTGCAATTTCAATATAAGACAAGGGCAAGCATTCAAAATTTGGATAATAAAATTGGCTAGCTAGCTAGTACCATAGGAAAATTGAAGGCACAAGCATCAAGAAAATTACCTTCTCAAACTTTAGTGAACCTAAAGGAGAATGCAAGTGTAATAACCCTCCGGAGTGGTAAAGAACTAGAGGAACCACATAAGGTAAAACCTATAGTAGTGATGGAGGAGGAAGTTAGGAAGGAAGCCATACCCAACAAGGAAGTGGTGCCATCTCTAGGGTAACCACTCAATCTAGTATTTTGGTTTATAAGCCCTTACCTCTTTTTCCTAGGAAGCTCGCTAAATCAAGGAATGAGGAGAAAGATAAGGAGATCTTAGAGTTGTTTCGCAAAGTAGAGGTCAACATACCACTGTTTGATGCGATTAAGCAATTACCTTGCTATACTAAGATTCTTAAATAATTGTGTACGTCTAAGCACAAGTTGAAGGGTGATGAAAGGTAAGTGTGGGGCAAAACGTTTCATTCGTTATCCAACAAAAATTTCTCCTAAAATGCAAGGATCCAGGTACATTTACTATCTAATGCACAATATAAACCATTAGATTTGAAAAAGCTTTGAGAGATTTAGGAGCATCAATTAATGTCACCCCATGATCTATTTATGCATCTTTAAATCTTGGTCCTTTAAATAAAACTGGAGTGATTATTCAACTTGCTGACCACTCTATTGCTTATCCTGAGGGAGTCTTAGAAGATGTTCTTGTTCAAGTTAATGAATCAATAGGAATATGGAGGATAATAATTCTCTAAATGCAACACCTCTTTTTTAGAAAGACCATTTTTAACACTTCTAAGACTAAGATTGATGTTCGTGAAGGCATACTCACCATGGAGTTTGATGGTGAAATAGTCCACTTCAATATTTTTGAAACCATGAGGTATCCTAATGATGTGTACTTTATTTTTTTTACTGAAGTGATTAATTCCTTAGTACACGAGGGAAAGTTGGATGATCTAGCATGAGCTGATTGAGGATGTTTTAAAGTCAGGCTAACGATGTTAAATAATTGAGTTGCTTGGAAAGCAATCCAAGGGTGGCAAACTTGCTACAACATCATATTTGCATCTTTTTCTCTTCTTTTTACTTTCTTTCATGTTTTTGTTTTTCATTACTCCTATTTGCATATTAGTCTTGCATTGAGGACAATGTAAGGATTAAGTGTGGGGGAAGGATCATAAGAAACTTTAAAATGAGTAATGATTACCTTTGGTGAACAGGATGCTTTCTTTCCTCAACTCACTTCACAAACTTTTTTATCAATTAGGTGTGGGAAGGTATTTCACCAAGTTGGAATCCCTGTCCTTTAGAAAGATATGCCCACACCCTCTCTTAACTCTAATACACTTGTCTGCTTACCTAGGAAAGACTTTTCCATAAACCTTTAACCCAAACTTATCATGAATAGGATAGGACAACTGAGAATGGAAGAATATAGAGCCGTGACCCTTTAATATAACGAGTACATCCATAGTTAGTCTTTTCCCTAGTCTAAAGGGAGTGAAGTATGCATTCAATATGCTTTCCTTTTCTGATCTGAGATGGTATAAGATGGCTTGGGCTGTAGGACTTGGCCCTTAGCTAAGCCTTAGTCATGTTCTTGGCCTTTGCCATAAGTGGTGGTGCCTTGGTAGCTTGCTAGGGGCCTGGGCTCTTGCTTGGGCCTTAGGCTTTCACTTGGTTTTAGTCAATTCACTAAAGTTCAGGGTTTGGAACAATTCCAAATCTCTAAAATCCTGTAAACTGAACCTTTTAGGGTTTGAAACAATTCCAAAATTAAGAACCCTATAAAATCCAATTTTACTAAATATTGGGTTTGGAATAATTCTAAAACCCTAAATCCCAAGTTTTATATTTTAGGATTTGGAACAATTCCAAAACCCAAAAACCAAAAACTATTAAACTCTTCAAGGCTTTCATAAAAGGCAATTCTAAACAAGGATGCTTTCATAAAAGGCAATTCTAAAAAAACAAAAGATTAAAACTAACATCTTGAAGCTTTTCTCATGCAACTAGCTTGATTGTTTAGCAAGGATGCTTGGAGTTCCTCCACAAATTGTCAAAACGATTCTCAAAATCAAACACAAAGTATAAGCATTGATTAGTAATCTATTCAAATAAATAAGCCTCTTATGAAATAGTTCACACAATTTATAGTTGAAAACCTTACCTTTTTTGAAATGGATTCAAAGGAATTGATTCACCCATAGGATACGTGCTAGCTTCCAATTGGTTGAATCGCTAATGGAGAATTATTCTTGAAGCAAAAACACTTTTGCTTCAACAAAAGGTGGTGCACAACTAAGGAAGGAGATTTTCAAGAACTTTTCTTGCTCACAATCTCTCACAAGGCCAAATGTCACTCTTTTGCTTGCTTACTTGTAACAACCTTGACCAAAATGTCCTTAGCCATTACATATAGGGGCAGCTAGGGCTTAAGGAATTATAGTCCTTCTATGTTTAGAATTTCATTAATCCTAAAGCCCAAGGCCTAAAGCACAAAACTCCTTTAGTAATCCATAATACTATTATGATTATTAATGGGCCTTAAAACTCCTAGTGGCCTAAATCTAATTAAGATTCAAAGTTAAATTAAAATTTCCATTAGAACTTTTCTTGGATTCAAGAAAAACTAGTCTTGCGATATGTGTATAGATGACAATTACCTTTTTGCCCTTATATTCTTGGAAGTTAACTATTAATTCCAAGACTCCATTAATCCTTCTAGGTTCTGAACTTAAGTCAATTAAAGTTTTTAACCAATTAGGTTCTTTTGTACGTTGGCAATAAATGTAATTGCATACTTCCTAAGAAGTATGGTTAAATTAAAACACTTTTTATTTAACTTTTGTTTGCTAAACCAACCAACTTACATTCATAGATCAAGATTGACATCAATCAGTGCATCATGACTACCCAAGTACAAGTGAAATTAAGATAATTGATCAAACCTTTTCATGCTTGGTTATCGTGTAATTCAATCCTTTCATCAAACATATTTTGAGATAGACATGGGGGCATGGATTTTAGTGTCAACCTTATATTTGTCTAAATCCATTTTTACTTAAAACTAAGTTTAGGTTTTGTTCCTCAAAGAGATTCAAGAAAACACTTTTCTTAATCTTTTTCACTTTGCAAAGATTCTAGAATAAGACATACTTGTCTTGAGAGGTCATGAGATATTCGTCTTCTTTATTGACAATGATGAATTCTTTGTCTATCATTTATCTACCTTCATATACTTCAATACATGTTCAATAATCACCCATGTATTATCCTTACTACAGGATAAGGGGAATGACATCAAAACACACAGATTATCATACAAGGTAATAAGATGATCTCAAGTTAAAGGATCACTTATACTACCTACACTTCGTAAACTTCCATTGACATGTGAGGAAGACTCCACATGGTTTCTCTTGTTGGGTTAATTCATTATACTTGTTCAACTAACAAGCACCGATATGTTTGTCTCAGAATCCCCATGCTTGAAGTTTATGAGATCACCTCTTTGACACAACATATGATAGTCTTGAAGCATCACCAATATCCCTATTTTTGATGATTAATTGATTATGAATACTTTTAGAATAATATTTTATGTATGTCATATCTGACAATTATGATCAATGTCATAATTATGTATACACAGTGTTTATTCTTAGGATTTTAACATCGTTGTACTAAATCTCATTTAAACAATATAATAAAGAATATCGAACAAATATTATTACATTCATTAAATACAAATAAAGTGTCAATACACTACCATTGATTAACTCATGGACACTAATACTAATAGGATAGACCTAAGTCTCCGACAACTCACAAGCTTTGTCCTCTCTTAGTTTCATGAAACTTCCACCAATTATCCTATCAACCACTGTCCTTGTCTTATCATGCAAATCATTGTAAAATATATGGAGTTGAAGTCATTTTGGTAGTTCATGATTTGGACATATGCTCAACATATAGTTAAACCTCTACCAAGTCTCTTAGAATGATTCCAAATCAAATTGAGTGAAACTCGTGAGATTGACTTGATTAAACATCTTCAATATACCACACAAAATAAACAATAAAATTAAATTAAAATATAAAAGGAAAAAAAAAAAGATGTTTGAGTTAAGATTAAGATTGCTTGGTGTTAATATTAACTTAAAATTAGTAAAACAATACCTCAACAATGGCACCAAAAACTTGATATGAATTTTATCATGGAAGCGTATGTATCATTAACAAACAATATAGAGTAAAGTAGAGTGTTGATCCTAAAAGGAATTGCAACTAATATTTAGCTAATTATTTATATTAACACAATTTTTAATTTTATTCAAACAAACAAATTAAAGTTGCCAACTCTAATAATAAACTAAACCTAATTAATGGAAAATTAAACTAGAGAATTTAAGGGATAAAGGCCTAAAATTACAACTTCCCTTAACACTTCACTTAACTTGTTATTATCTTGTCTTGCTTAGTTATGGTATCGAATTATTAAACTAGGGTTCTAATTCAATTATTAGCATATTTCTATATCTTATAAATCTATATTTCACTTAACCAGTTCACTGTATTCCTATGAGAATAAAGTTAAGAAAAACTTATTAAGATGTGACCTAAATTGCTTACACAAGGCATATAGGTATATTTCTATCCTATACACAAATCAAATTCAACAATCATGTATATAAATTCAATCAAGTGCTATTTAATTCAAGGTTAAACCAAAATTCTTTTTCGAAGCTCCTTTGGGTTACCACATCATTCTAATTTATAGCTAATCAACTAGAAGCATTCAACAAGGAATGAAATAAATAATTCAATTATCAAACCCTATGTAGTTAATAAATAATAAAAACCTTCAAGCTACATGTTGATTTCAATTATAATCTTAGTGAATAAATTAGTTCATTCTCCCTGCCACTGCAACTCTGATGGCGTCACAATTTTCCTTAAACTAGGACTGGACAACAACATGGGTGCCATAACTCTGGGGTCTCTGACTTAGGCACCTATGCGCCCACTGCGCTACCTAGTTAGCTTGTTTTATGTGAAGTGTTCTCCAATTTGACTTCCAAAAAGACTGCTTTATGTTTAAATCTTCAAAAATCACAAGCTAAGTTATCATAGATTAGAACTCATCTAAAACATTTAAATACTAGCCATAATCAACTAGGATTTAACATCCTAATAGGATATGGACTTTAACTAGGAATTAAAAAAATTAAGCAAAAACCAGCTAATACTCTAGAACATGTAGATAATAATATTAAAAAAAATATGTAATAAGTATATTTTGGAGACTTATTATTAGCTTCTTCAAGAAGCTAAAGCCATGCAAGAAAGGTGTGTTGACGTGATTAAGTGACTGGCCATTAGAGAGAAAAAAAGTAAGAAAATAGAGAGAAAGTGAGGGAAAAGGATTGGGAAAAATAAAATAAAATTAAAACTTGAGATTTTCTTAATCGATTCAAGTAAAATTCAAGGCACAAGGTAAATGAAGTGTGTAGAATTTGTTGGTGCCATTGCATGTAGCATCAAGCCATGGGATGGTTAGACTTTTAAAGGAAGCCGAGAAGGAGTTCAAAGAGGAAAAATCGTGCTCTTGGTTGGATCTTTGAAGGAGCAAGCTACAAATTGGAATTTAAGCAAGCCAAGGAAAAGAGATTCCACTTTTCACTTTGCATGTATCATTGGAACTTTGGAAGTGTGAGGAATTGAGGTTGGTCGAGAGCTTAAAGTAAGGGAATTTGGGTTTTAATGGTTGATTTTTGGAAAACTCTTGTTGGTAATTGAATTCTTGATTATATGGAAGGAAATGATGAATTGTTATGGAAATATTATTGATGGCTGAGAATGGTTCTATGGACAAGTTAAGTAATTCTTGTGGACTTAATGATTTTCTTAGAATGTAGAGATTATATAATTGTGTGGTAATGATGTGGTAGTTAAATTTTGATTATATAAATTTTCTTGTAAAAGTTCTTTTTGGCTGAGAGGGTTAAATGGATAATTGATGGTGTTTATTTGAATTTTCTTGTTAATTGATAATAAGAATTTGGTTATATGAGTATGCCTGGAATTTATCATTTTTACATGGAAATTTCATTGTGGTTGATAGGGATTAAGGGGAGGATTTATTGATTTTGTTAACTACTTTGTTAATTGAGAAGTTGTTTTAGATGTTATAGTTAATAGACATGATATATTATTGTTGTATTAATTTAATTGGATTTATATAAATTTAAGGGCATATTTTTGGTAATGACTGAGAAGTTTGCATGAAAAAGGGGAATTGATTATGTTAAATTTAATTGTTCTTGAATATTTATGGATTTTGGGTATTAGTAGAATAATTATACATGAATTGTATAGACTTTAAAATAGCTTGAGTTAATAAATTTTGGTTAAAAAACCTAGAGTGACCAGAGCGTTATGTTGGTGACTTAGAATAATAGCAAGAATTCTTGAAACCCTAAACACTTGGAGTAACCATGGACATTAGACATATATCCGAATACTTTAGACTTGGACTAAGGACAATAAACTAAACCTAAGGGCAATTACCGAACTTGTGGAATTGAGTATTGAACTTGGACAGTGGATACAAAATTGGACTATTATGGACATAATTTAAACACGTGGACAAACTGGTGACCTTGTGAATTATGATCGTAAAATTTCGGTAAAACTTGTAGATATATATATCCTGAAAATGTGGACTTTAGAATGTGTGAGTAAATAACTATCCATTTTATTCTTGAAACACTCTACCGTAGTTATGCATTGAACATGTGTGTAATTTTAAGAAATTACAATGAAAATCTATGCTTGTGTATTTCTTTGAAAATTTGCATGGTTATGTGACTGAGGATGAATTATGGAAAGTGTATCGAACTAGTTAGTGTGAAATGATGTAGGTGTGTGTCACTAAAGAGGCAATGATATGCTTTTGTAGTAAGATAGCTCACGTATCAAAGGTACTGCTGTATATCGTACTCTAGTATGGAATCCAAGATTAGTATGAGGTTAGGACCCCGTGAGTACTTAGTAGCCTTGATCTGGCTAGGAGTGTTCCTTGACAGGCTAGCTCAACTTGTGGATATTCCAAAGCATTCATAATTGTATTGCATGCATACACTATATATCTCTAGTTTTGTGTGAAATGAGCACCTTCCCATATTTAAAAAAAAAAAATATATATATATATATACACGCTAAGATTTGCGTCTCATTTATTTTTAACTAGAGTCTCAAATTGATTGTATATAGAGATGTTACAGTATATTTATGGTAGTGCCTTATAGTGGTCTTGTGTATGTCAGTTAGGTCAATATACCCATGTCCAACAGTATGTATTTTTGTTAGGGGAGTATGTGTACTTTGGTCCTATTATAAAGGACGTACCAATGAAGGGTATAGTATATGAGAAGGTGCAGGGGTAGCAGGGTTCTAGTGCATGACCGATTCTTAAGGAGATAGAGAAGGAGGTACCTACGGTGAAGCCTGTTCTAGAGAAGGTTGTGGAGCAGGAGTTGGAGCCTATGGAGGAGGATTTCGAGAAGGATCCATTTTGGGATGGTGACTTGGAGTATAATGAAATCATGGATCTTAATGTGTTCATGGTGGACTGAGCTATCATGTAGATATATTTTGGCATAAGTCTTTATCAAGACTAGTGATTGCATATCTTTTGTCAGGTCTACTAGGTAGATTTAAGTGGGTTATAGAAATATTTATATGATATATGAGGATTTTAGGTTAAGATGTGTTTATATGTTATGTTTTGTATGGATCATAAAATCCATTAGAGTAGCTATCCCTAATTTCACATTCCCAACCCATAGTTTACTGTTATGGATATTTAGATGGATGTACTTGTGGTTACTACACATAGGTTAAGACGCTATAGTTATTTATGTTATATATGTATGTTTATGCATAACCAGGCACTACTTTGAAGATCTATAAATCCATGATAATGCATATTTAATTATGTTTGTTATGGTTATTAGAGTTTTACTCTAAACTTAAAATAAATAGTTCTGTTATACTTAAATGATTATTTTCGCTGTGATTATTAGAATATTGTGAAGTCTAATTTATTTTAGCCATAACTTATATTAATACTGTGGAAGATTTATAGTTAGGATGTGTGTATTGTTATTTGTATATTATTTGGATATTATTGATATTATTAGTAGTTTATTATTTGACAGTATACAGGAGTGTTACATCTTTAGTGGTATCAGAGCAAAGGTTTTGGTTAATGGTGGATTGTTGAAGTGAAATTAGGGACATTGATTTTTTGAGGAGTATGGAATTGTTAAGTGTACATTTAAAAAACAGAAAAAAACTTGACGATACATTGGGAATTGATTGAATTTCTTGTGGGTTTTAGGATGACTCGATAAGAAATTTTAGAAGGCTTTTTTGCTACCTTGGATAAGTATCTGGAATTAGAGGCTCAAAATGCTGTCACTGAAGCTACAAAGGTTGCTGCAACAGCTACCTGGGCTGTAGCAAACGTTGCTATAAATAACGTTAGACCTAGGGAGCCAGAGGTGAGGGCTAGACTAGTAGGACCTTTAATAGATTATTTCCGCAAGAGGAAGCCCCCTCTTTTTCTGGGAATGGGAGATATGTGATGGTAGAGCAATGGTTGGCTCAGTTAAAGAAAATATTTAGAATGATAGGTTGTAATGGGGAGGATAAATTGGTTTTAGTTGTGTACATGTTGGAAGGGGAAGTTGAGAATTATGGAAGATTGTAGAAAGAATAATGTTGGAGCAAGGAGTTGATATTACACAGGAAATTTTTAAAGAGATGTTTCATAGGAAGTATATTCTAGCATGTGTGAAGTATAAATTAGAGGTAGAGTTTTTGTAGTTATAGTAGGGAGATCAAAATATTGCTAAATATGAAGCTAGGTTCAAATAATTGTCAAAATTTTATTCATATGTAGCTATGCAGCATGATGATGTGTGGAAATTTGATAAGTTTCAAAGAAGATTGAGGTAGGAGATTTGAGCAAAGGTGGCTACATTTAAGGAGAAAGATTTTGCATAATTGGTAAACAAGTGTAAAATTATGGAGAAAGTGTTTCAGGAAGGAGAACAAGAATGAAAGCAAAGATTTGAAGTGTCCAAGAGACCACAGGAGAATGAAAGATGAAAAGGTAACAAGAATGGCAGTTTGGGAAGTGCAAGACATGGTAATCAACCAAACAAAAGAAAACAAGAGCAACTTTAGAATGAAGAAGTTAGGAAATGTTCGAGGTGTGGACATGCTCATGAATTTGGACCTTGCATAGCTGTGGATCAGTGATACTTTGAATATAGACAAGTGTGACATTTTCAATGAAATTGTCCTAATGACCAAGGAAAGCAAGTTGCAAGGAGACCAACGGCACCTCATGTGTTTATATTAACTAAACAACATGCCTAAAAGAATCGGGATGTAATTGAAGTTAAGTGTTTACTTAATGGAAACTCTATGAAGTTTTTGTTTGACACTAGAGCTACACATTCATTCATAGCATGTGATTTTGGGGATGAACGATTTTGATGTAATTTTGGGTATGGATTGGTTAACTATTTAGCAAGTGCTTTTAGACTGCCAAAGTCATATAGTGACGATGCCGATTGTGTCTACAAAAGTTGAAGAAGTGTTATGTTTGTCCGCTTTGCAAGCCAAGATACTTCTTAGAAAAGGATGTGAAAGATATTTGGCTTTCATAACGGAAACTAAACAGGGCTAGAAAGTCATGACTCTTGTGGGAAGCCCCTCTATCTAGGCATCTTAAGTTAGGCCTTCAACAATGTGTATAGAGGTACAAAGCAAAGTTAAGCCTTAAATTGTATGTACCAAAGTACTCATACTGATTAGAAAACACTTCAATCATCTCAGCACCAAAACCAAGCAAGTTTTCATCAAATATAAATAGATAAATTTATTAATAAAAAATCATGCAGTTTTGACGAAGAGTACATAGGAATAAAATTGATAATTACTCACACACATACACAAAAACATAATCTAAAAAAACATACATTTACTTGCCTTATTTCCAACAATTAGATGTAGTTTGACTTCCTCTGCCTTAGCTTTCCTTTTCAATCATGCTACTTAGTTTTATAAGTCAAGGGAAATGTTGAAACAACACCTTCAAGATGTTAGCTACAACTCTGCTTTAGGTAATTCCTCTAAAGTTTTCTCTATGATACTCAAAAGTAACTATCTACATAGCTGGTATCAAAGTAAAGCATCCAATGAACAGTCACCATCTAGTTCTAAGAAATACTTCAAGACCTCCAAATTAACTAAACAAAAACATAAACTACTTCCTCTAAGTCTTCCATACAATTCTTCCCTAAACAACCCCTACTAGTCTAGACTATAAGCTTACTAAAATAAAGTTGTACCAAATTAGATACGCATGTGTAGTTCATGTTTCCCATAAATGACTTCTGTACTCTTAGATTACACATAACTTGGAACCAGACCTTGAAACTCTCTTGAATACTCTCTTAGGATATTAGGAACAACTCTTATTTAGAGGTCCTAAGCTAATTTAGAACATGACCCTTGAAAATTTCTCATAAATGTCTTCAAAATGAACATAGCAACCATATAATAGCTTCAACATACCCTCCACTCACAATCATATCACAAAATTCTCCAGATTTAATCTCAACATGAAGCTACTGGTTTGATTTAGTAACCACTTCAGAAAACAATTCTAAGTCACTCATCCTACCCGTTTTCCAAACCCTATGGCAGATAGAACCCAAAACATAGTATACCCTATTTTACTTCTTTCTTTTCTTTCATAAAACAAACTCTAATTCCCTCTTCTACCAAGTTGTAGAGTCCCTTTATCTTTATTTTCTTTCACTATTACTTGATTGCAATGGGATAATTGAGAAGACAACTCTCTATCTCTTCATATATATAGCTACCACCACTTCACCTATACTTGACACCTTGCTCTCCACCTGTTCACCTATGCTTGCCACCTTGCTCTCCACCCCTTCACCTTTGTTTGTCACCTTAATCTCCTTTTCTATTTGTCATTCTTTGGCTCTTAAAGCATGCACTAACACATCTTGTTGCTGCTACACAATAGCTTGATTTGGTAAGTCACAATCTTCAAGCTTGCTAGTTTGACACCTAGCAACATAAGATGATACCTAGTAGCATGAGGTGGGAGCTTCTTAAGCAGCCCAACCTAATTTTATTGTAAAATCTACTAAGTTGCAATATTAGTACACATAATCTACTAAGTTCTTATTTTTGTCCATGGAACAATTATAATTCAAGATTCAATTCCTTATGCATAATTATCTTTTACATACTAACCTATAGGACAATTATGTCAAGACATTGCATATTTAATTTCATGCATATGCATCCATTTAACTCAAGATTTACATTACCTTACTAATTCTAAATGGCTAACATAGCTCTCAAAGATAAAGACATAGTAGCATATAACAAATACATAACAAGTATATAACAAGCACACATATTTTGTAGTCTACTTTAATGAATTAACTATACTAACTTACACATTAAATTAGAAAATATGATACATATATAGAAAAATACATGTATCTACTAATTTATTTAACAAACGGATTGTTATTTGCATTTGTTTAGCTCAAGTTATGCTAATTTGACCACTGAAAGTTCAAGTTGTATGAATCTATTATTTCTCGAATTTTATGTTAACTTTGATGAATTACCTAAACTAATCCACAATTCTAATATATTAACTAATATGTCATTTTAAAGCTATGTAAGACTACTTTAAAATGCAGGAAGCAAAATTTTATTTGGTCAAACAACATTAAACAACATTGAACAATCATACTTTGTTTTTCTTTTAGACTCATTCATCCTTACAACCTATAAATCATACATGCGCATCTACTTGTAATTTATTTACATTAATCTCATTGTTGATATGTCTTACTATAATGTCACGACATATACAAACACAATGCACACAACCTGCATGTTGCTCATGCAAGTAGTCATTAAAATGTTAGTATAGACTTAAACTTACATAGTAGGCACGTAAATATAAATTAATGAAAACTTAGACATATATAAACTAAGCTAACAAGTCAAGTACTCAACCAAATATGTAACACAATCTAATCATGTAAACATGTTGCAAATGTCTAACACATAGGAAATGGGGATGTTGTATTCTTTCTCCACTAATTTGGAATTTTTGTCCCCAAAATTCAGTTCATTGATTAGAAAACTATTGAGATAAGTTCCTATTTATTTTTAATTTTCAACGTACTTATCTTTCCTTATTGCTCAACTTGGTTACTTCATTTTTTTCATTTTATCTTGAACTAGGCATTCTACCTTCTTTAATTCTTTCATGTTTCACTTCTTCAAAGCATGTCATAAACATATACATGTCAACTTCATTAATCAATATAAGAAAGTATGCATGCTTTATTTGAAAAAAATATATGCAAGTATTAAAACATGAATTATGTTATGAAATGTATCTTTCTCACTTAAAATAGTGCAT
This sequence comes from Quillaja saponaria, assembly GCA_029379385.1. Classification (NCBI taxonomy): domain Eukaryota; kingdom Viridiplantae; phylum Streptophyta; class Magnoliopsida; order Fabales; family Quillajaceae; genus Quillaja; species Quillaja saponaria. The sequence goes on along the minus strand of CM055616.1, from coordinate 18,426,019 downwards.
GTATGAGTATAAGTGAATCAAGTAAAAATAAGTTTTCGCTGCCCATTCTAATTACAAAAAAGCATGTCAAAACTATAAAAGCTCATACTCTTAAGTACTCAACACATCTTATATGATGTGAGTATAAGTTTGATTGATGGGCAATAACCAAAAATATTATTTTCTTGAGGCACAACTACTTAGATAATAGTTAATCTAGCATTACTACTCAAGTAATAGTTCCTTAAGCACTATTTACTAAGACAAATGTCACTTAGATAATAAGTATTCAAGCAATAACCACTGATCATGTGGTATAAGTCATTCAAGCAATAGCTACTCAGGTGACAGTATCAAAGCCATTACCCACTAAGACATTAGTTACTCAAATAATATCTACTCAGATAACTATCATTCAGGTAACAACAACATAGGTAAAAATGGTAATTCTTACAAGGCATCTTAATTAGAAATCATGCATTACATAACCTTGCAAACAAGGTACATTACCGTACACAAAGTATAATAATGCATTCAAAAGTGCCTCAATTGCACACAAAGTGGCTCTTGCTCACAAAGTCATTACACATGATAATTATATATATATATACACTAAAGTTTGCAACACCTTATATTTTAACAATATCTTAGAGTATTCACTTTATCCATCTTGGCAAACATCAAGTTATACACTTTATCTATCTTGGTAAGCCTTAAGGCATTTGTTTTATTCATCTTGGTATGCCTCAAGACATTAACAAATGATCAATTACATATCTTTGAATGCAGCAAAATACATTTTCTAATCTTCTCCATGCACATTAAATGTGTCAATGCTATATGTTCTAAAAATAGCTTAACTTCATCTCAAGATTTCTTAACAAAATTTTAGTTTTATACAAAATATTCCAATTACAAATTAAGGTTACACAATTCCAAAATACCAGCTTGTATTCAATCACAACACTTAAATACATTTGCAAGATAAGCAAACATATATACATCAATGTCAAGAACACTTAGTAACTTCATAAATTGGTTTCCTTAAGGCTTTATTATCTTTATTTTGAGGACATTGTTTGTAAAAGTGATATTGTTTCCCAAATCTATAATAGCTTGTTGTACCCTGCTTACATGGATAATTACTAAGGATGCACTTAAATCAAATAATTCAAATTCAAATTCAAATTCAATTCGAATTATATGCGAATCCATATTTTTGAATTCTAATTCGAATAGTACATAATCCGATCTGATATTCGACAAATAATTTAAAATAGTATTCGAATTCGAAATAATATATGTTTTTATTAAAAAATTATTTTTTATGATTTTTTTATACCAAAATACCCTAAATATTCTAATTCAAATTTGAATATTTGAAACTTTATTCAAATTTTAGATTAAGTTTGTATAAGTATTCGAATTCGAATAATACCCTACTCAAAGTTATTTGATTCGAATTCCACCTCTAACAATTACTATGTCCTTTTCCATAATTTTTACAAGTCTCCTTTAACCTGCTTAAATGCTTTTCTTTATCCCTACTTTGTACATGACTTTCTTTACTTTGTCCACCAAATCTCTTGTTAGTTTTCCTATTATCTAACTCCTTAGCTCTTTTGGAATTATCAAATCTCCTTTTCCTCTTAGCTTCCTCTTCCAAACAAATCCTCTTTTGCAATTTGCACTTATTCATTACTTGTGCAAAATCCTTTTCCTCTGAAGTAGCCACCTTCCTTCTAATATCTGCCCTCAATCCTCTTTGGAAGTTGTCGACCTTCCATGCATCATCATGATGCATAGCCATGTATGAAGAACATTTTGATAGCTCCTTAAACCTAACTTAATACTTTGCTACACTCATTGTCTCTTGTTGCAGGTGAATACATTCAACCTCCAATTCCTGCTTCACACTTGCAAGAAAGTACTTCCTATAAAACTATTCCTTAAAACTTTCCCAAGTAATGTTTACCCTTCTAGCTAGCATAAGCCTTTAAGCACTTTTCCACCATGATTTAGCCTCTCTTTCTAACATATAGACTGACAACACTAGTTTATCTTCATCATAACATCCAATGACTTTAAAGATCTTTTCCAACTATTTATTCCACCTTTCATAATCTCTAGTCCCCAAGAAAGTTGTTGGATTAGTCTTCTTGAAATAGTCCATTAAGTCTCCTACTTGTCTAGGTCTAGGTTTTGATTCCTTCTTGGTAGCAACAACAGCATTAGTAGTTGTAGCAATAGTGGACAGCCATGGTAACCTCATTGAAAGTGGTCTATGTTTCCAATTGAACCCTCATAACATCAGTAACACCCTTCAAAGTGGTCTGTGTTTTCTTTTGAGCCATGACATTATATAATAGAAATACTTAGTCAGTCATCCATCATCCACTCTTAAGCTTAATCTACTACTTCTACAAGCTATTCTACCCAGCCTCTACTTACAATGCACACATATTCACATAATGCACAATTAAATCTCAGAGAATTTCAAATAAACACCCATTTTAGTCACCAAGACACTTACTCTAATATCATAAATATAACACTTTCCCTTAGTAATATAGAACTTATGTAATTATTTCTCAAAATGTGTACTTGTAATAATCTTGTACCATTATAAAATTAGTAGTTGGCCAATTTAGTGCAACTTAGCTTATAATTGTATGCATTGTAAAAACCCTTGTTATAATATTTATGTCTATCATATAAAATCATTTTGTATAATAACTTGACTTATTGCAATCATTAGTGTTCTTCCACTAAGTTTGATTCATAAATATTTGTTATACTATAAGAGTTAAAAACACAGTATAAAGGTCTGATCCTAGGTAGTTCATTAACCTAATATAATACAGAGTTTAGAAAAAACAAATTACATCAATAAAACTAACTTTACAACAAAACTTAGTTTGTGTTACAACTTTTCACTTTCAACTCTAAAATATATATGTATATATACCTAAAGGTTACTTAATAACATAAAACAAGTATAAGATATGCAACATTTTAGTAGCAAGAAGAAACTTCGTCCAAGTCTCTTTCCTTCATGTTTGCGCACAAACACCAAAAGTATACATGCAAAGCATATCACAACATGCTTTTCCTCAATTTGTAACACCAAATTTTACACAAAAATGAGATAGAAATCTCAACAAGTAGTGCTACAAATCATATAAAAGGAACATGGTTTATAGTTAAGCAAAAGTGGCAGATATGAACTCATTTTCAATACAAGTGCATCATGGTTGCTTTGTGTTACACTTAAACATGGAACCTGAGCCTAATCAGGGCTAAAAAGTCATGACTCCTATAAGAAACCCCTCTAACTAGGCATGCCAAGTTATGCCTTAAATTGTATGTGCCAAAGTACCCATACTCATTAGAAAACACTTCAACCATCTCAGCGCCAAAACCATGCAAGTTTCCATTAAATATAAATAGATTTTCTTAACATAAATCATGCAGCTTTGATGAAAAGTTTATAGAAATAAAATTAATAATTACTCACACACATACTTAAAAACTTAATTTAAGAAAACAGACATCTACTAAACTTATTTCTAAGCAAATACCAACAGTTTTACTTCCTCTGCTTTTTCCTTTCCAATCATGCTACTCAATTTTATATGTCAGTGAAAAGGCTAAAACAACATCTTTGCGATGTGAGCTACAACTCTCCTTTAGGTAACTCTTCTAAATTTTAGCCTAGGATACCAAAAAGCAGTCATCTTTACAAATGGTACCAAAACAGAGCATCTAACAAATTTTCAATGTCTGGTTATGAAACCACACTTTCAGACCTTTAAATTAACCAAACAAAAGCTCAAACTACTTCCTTTAACTCTCCTCCACACTCTTCTTTAAACATCCCCTACTGGTTTGGCCTCTAAGTTTACTAAAATGAAATTGTACCAAACCGGGTACAAATATGCAGTTTCTAGTTCCCAGAAACGACTTCTTGTACTCCTAGATTACACATAACTTGGAACTAGAGCTTGAAACTCTCTAGAATAATGCCTTAGGATATTAGAAACAACTCTTGTTTAGAGGTCCTAAATTAACTTGGACCACAATCCTTGAAAATGTCTTTTGGATAGACTACAATACACATGTAGTCCATAAGGAATCTAGCATTCTTCTAACAGCCCCAAAATGCCCTTCACTCATAATTAGCTCACAAAATTCTCTAAATTTAATCTCAAGACATCAAGCTATAGGTTTGCTTTCGTAACCCACTTCATAAAACCATTCTAAGTCACCCATCTCACTGGTTTTCCAAACCCTATGGCAAACAGAACTCAAAACATAGTAGCCCCCATTTTACTTCTCTCTTTTCTTCCTTTGTTCTTCAAGTTGTAGAGTCTCTCTCTTACTATTTGCTTTTACTATTACCCTACTACAATGGCACAATGGAGAAGACAAATCTACACCTTTTTATATATGCAGTTGTCACCACTTCACTTATGCTTGACACCTTGCTCTCCACTTTTCACTTATGCTTGCTACCTTGCTCTCCACCTCTTCACCTATGTTTGCCACCTTACTCTCTTTTGCTACTTTTCCTTCTTTAGCTCTTAAAGCATGTAACAACATATCTTACTGCTGACACACATCAGTTTGATTTGGTAAGACATAAACTTCAATCTTGCTAGTTTGACACCTAGAAACTTGGAATGACACCTGGCAACTTTAGATGACACCTAGTAGCTTGGGGTGACAGCTTCTTAAGTAACCTAGCCTAATTTTATTGTATTTCTAGAATCCTTTTCTTCCTAATTCTAATATTAGCACATATAATCTACTAAAATTTCTTATTTCTGTCCATGGAACAATTATAATTCAATATTCAATTCCTTATGCACAATTAACTTTTACATACTAACCCTTAGGACAATTATGTCAAGGCATTGTATATTTAATTTGATGCATATGCATCCATTTAACTCAAGGTTTTACATTTCTTTACTAATTCTAAATGGCAAACATAGCTCACTAAGACTAACACATAGCAACATATAACAATACATAACAAGAACATAGCAAGCACATAGATTTAGCAATCCACTTTAATGAATTAACTGTACTAATTTACACATCCACTACATGTGTCTAATAAGTTATCCAAAAACTAAGTTGTTATTTATATTTGTTTAGCTCAAGTTATACTAATTTGACATTGAAAGGTCAACCTATCAAAATCTTGAATTTCCCGAATTTTATGTTAACTTTGATGAATTACCTAGACTAAACACAAGTCTAAATAATATGTAACTTTAAAGCTATATTAGTCTAGTTTCAATGCATGAACCCAAATTTCATTTGGATAACTATATCTCAAAATATGAATAGTTTAGCTTACATAGGTCCAATAAGCCAGCCAAACAACATTAAACAATCATGCCTTGTTTTTCTTTTAGACTCATTTATTCTTACAGCCAATAAATCGTACATATGCATCTACTTATAATTTATTTACATTAACCTCATTCTTGACATGCCTTAGTGTAATGTCATGACACATACACACAAAATGCACATAACCTGCATGTTGTTCATGCTAGTATAAACTTAAACTTACATAGTAAGCATGCAACAAGAAATTCATGGACACTAAGATAAATATAAACAAAGCTAACAAGTCAAGTACTTAACAAAACAGGTAATATAGTCTAATCATGTGGACATTCTGCAAGTATCTAACAAATAAAAAATGGGGATGTTACATAAATGATGACTTTCGTTGTGATTATTAGAATATTGTTAAACCTAATTTATTTTAGCTATAACTTATATTTATACTGTGAAAGAACTGGAGTTAGGACGTGTGTAATGTTTCCTGAATATTATTTGGATATTGGTGATAATATTAGTATTTTTTTTATCTGATTATATACAAGAGTGTTATAGTTACCTATACATATATGATAAGACTTGTTTTCTTGAAAGACAGTCTAGTGAAAATTTTGATAGAATTTAGGCCACTGTAAGTCTAAATGCAAATTAGTAATATAATAAAATTATGAATTACTAAAAGAGTTTTGGGCATTAGGCTTGGGTTTTAGGTTTATATGAAATCATAAACAAGGAAGGATTATAACCTTAAGCCCTAACTTCCCCTATATGTATACAAGTTAATGATTTTGTCCTATGATGCTAGACACACAAGTGACACTTTGCCTTGAGTGAAAAAGGTGAGCAAGAAAAGTTCTTGACTTCTCCTTGTTTAGTCGTGACCCTTAACCTTGAAGCAACGAAGTTTTGGCTACAAGGACTCTCTCCATTAATAATTCTACTAAATGGAAGCTAACACATATTTTAAAGGTGAATTGATTCCTTCGACTCTTTTATGAAAAGGTAAAAGGTTCTAACCGATCAATTGTGTGAGTTATATTATTAGAGGGTTATTCATTTGAAAAGCTTACTAATCCTTGATCATATATTATGTTTAATTGAGAGATTTTGACAATTTGTGGAGGAACTCCAGGCATCCCTAATAAACAATCAAACTAGCTAAGTGAAGAAAGCTTCAAGAGGTTAGTTTTAATCTTTAGCTTTCATGTTATATAAGTAATTGAATTCCTATGTTATTAGTTTGAGAAATTTTATTATTCCGCTACATATGCATAGGATGCATGGCCCATATATTCCTAACAAAAACTAAAATAAGAGACATGAATTTTTATAGTGGCTCACTAGATAAGCCTAGCTACATCTACTCCCCAAGAATCCTCTTAAATGTTTCATTATAACTGAATTTTACCTTGACCCAAGCCTAGCTTCAAATCCCTAAGTCCTAGCTTTAAATCCTTTATAATAATTGAACTTTCAAATATCAATCAACCTCCTCCTGTTTCACAGAACACATAAGTAGGATTTAAAGCTTCTCATTAAGTTACCTCACTTGTCTCTTTCATCGCAAGGAAGAATGATTAAAACAAAGAGAGATTTACTCAATCACAAAGACTAGCTGCTTTGGATAAGATTTACAAAGAGCTTAGGATATGAAAGTTTAGGCTCTTGACAATGACTGATTTGATAAGTATGATGAAGTATGAAACTAAGCTTCGAGAATTCTCAAGATTGATTGTAGAAGGTTGAATTCACATTCTCAAATCAGGAATTCTATGCTCTGTCTATGTTGGTTTTTTTCTTCAAACTTTATAAACGTTCTTTGATATTGTAGTTGTTTGAAAAGGCCCATTGAATATTTTTAGCTTAAAGAAGAAACCTTGAAAACTACGTTTAAGGTTAATTTTGACAAGTAATGCCCATTTTGTGCAACCTAGGCTGCTGTGCATGTTTGTAGCTCTATCTATATTTTAATACAAGATTTTACATCAAGTTTGACCTTGTACAAATCAAACAATAGACATGGCATCTTTCTGATAAACTGATAACTAACTTGATGAAATACTTCGAGTTGTATTTTCAAGCTGTTTATTCTTCACCTCTTCATTTGTGTGATCAACACTTTTAGGAGGTTCAGTAAATAATCATTTAATGAAATGGCACATTTAACATTTCAAATCTTCAAATGAATGATCCTACACTTGTAGGAGCTTCAATAGATAATCGTTTAATGAAATTGTGATTTTAACATTTTAGCTCGTCAAATGAATGATTCAGTGCTTGTGGAAGCTTCATCAGATAATTGTTTAATGAAAACGTGACTTTAATATCTTTGTGATATGCTTCTTCAGTAAGATCAATTTCAGCATAAGTCTTTGGAGGAAAGACTGAGCTTCAGTAATGCTGAAAATGTTTTTCAAGGGAATGATTTCTTTCAATTTTTCAATATAATCTTGTAGCTGAGTATGCCTTACTATTCTGCTAATTAATTCTTCAATTGAGTTAGATTCCTTGCATTCAACAATTGATTTCCAATACATACATAAAAAAAAAACATATATTAAATAAATGTAATATATTTTGTAACTATCAAAATTATAAGATTTGAAATATTGTTAAATTGGTTAGTCAAATCATATTCGCATTTGATTCAATAGTACTAAATATTGAATATTTTACCTATCTCTATATGTAACTTTCCAGAGCCAATGGGGTTCGAGGACCCCATTATGTGTGAATGGATCTTCAACTAGTTGCAAGCCCCTCCTCGAGACGGGGAAACTTAATACTGATAGGCCTGTTAAAAGCAATTCTAGTAAAGTCGAGTGGTTTGATTTAGAATAAAAATAAGTGTGGGTTAGAAGTTTTTCAAAGAATGTAGGGTACTATTAGATGAAGTTTAAGTTGGACTACTTAATAATACTAATTATAATAACTCATATTTGTGTCCCTTAATCTGTGACTATAGGTCTTTTAGTTTTCTTAGATCCACAATTAGTCATATTTACTATGGAGAACATTTATGATTCTGTGTTCTTTGATGCTCATAGTGACAAAACCTTTTGTGTAGTAATTTCTTGGCTTAATTATACTTATAGTGACTATAGTTATGTGAACTATTAGTAGTATGCCCTAAAGCCATATGATGTTGGGGAATATTATTTTATTGACAATCTTATTCATATTATTATTATTAAATATTAATATTCATTTAACTGAATAAGTAGTAAGCAATATAATGTATAAGAGATATTAATTAACCATCATCAGCCTAAATAATTAAAGCAATGGAAATAAACATCATGATGAGATCATGCTAATAAGATGTATTTCATTTAAGCTTAATTATTGAATGTTAATAATCATAGGATCAGTAGGGCATTAATGAATCTAGATAGATTAGTACATATCTAGTGGACTCAAATGAGGGTGACTAATCTCATAGTCACTTGTGTATGAGATACTAAAACATATACATAGATGCTCATTAGAGAATGAGTTCATTGAACTGACTTAACTAAGAATACCTATATGGAGTTTCTCTACCTGTCAATAGGTGGTTTTCATGTTACAGTTGTGCAAATAGTCTTTTAACTTGAGACATCATAGTTATCTTGTATGTACGTCATTATACTTTGATGCTATTATTAATCTATCAATGAGTCACTTAATAAATAGCAATTAGGTATAATCACTTGCATATGAGGGTATGTGAATGCGCAATAAAGGATCTATCACTCTTAGTAGAAAAAGAGAATGTCCTACGTAATCTATAAAAAGAGTTAACTTAAAGTCTATAGTCATAGCAGGACAGATATTAGAAAATGAGCTTTTAATTTTTCCAATGAAGTTATAATCTTGAGATCTAGACACATGTGATTAAATTAGGACAAATTGAAATGTAATTGTAAACTGAAAGATTCAAAAGGTGTATAGCCATATTCATATTATTATAGATAGTCATCATATGCTGCTAGGCACCAATCTTGACTTGTAAGAAACCCTGATAACTAATTAATTATCTATAGATGATTAATTAATTTATCTTAATAATAAGGTTAATTAAAAAGAGTCTTAATTTATATAATTAGAATGAATTTTAATTTAATTGGATGGTGTCTAATAATAAATATGTAAAAGTTACATGCCTATTGTCATCAATAGTTTGAACCTACGGGGTCACACACAATAGGATGACATTCAACTAAGGAAGGTTTTGGGCTAGTCATGTAATTATTTTAGTTTGTTAGACATTAGGTTTAATTATGATTAAATCTTTATGTCACCATAATTCCTAATGTGTTAGGATTGTCTAATACATAGGGAGGTGGCTAGTCTTTATAAATAAGACTTAATAAGCTAGGCAATAGTAAGTGAAAATTAATTGTACGTACTGTACTAAGAGCCTAAAACCTTCAAACAGATTTTAGGCCAAGTATGGTTCCTAAATTACAAAAGGGATTTAGCAACTTGTGCTAGCACACAAGGAATCTCTTAGTAACTTCTTTCACCTTGGTTAGATTTGTCCGTGTTTATATACTTAGAAACTGGATACTTATGTCGTTGCTATGCTCTTGATGAATTAATAATGGAGTGAAGGGCGAATAAAAAATATGACGAAAAAATTGAAAGCTTCGAAGGTACACAGTTCTCAAATTTTTGTTTAATTCTTAAACTAGAATTAAGATTTTTAATATAATCATAATGTGATTCAGGGTTAAAAGAATCAAAAAATTTAAATTTCATTATGCATTTTGATTGCCATATTTTATACTGATTCTTAACATGAACTAGTCACTTTTGTCCCTATATTTCAAAACAACAAAATGTAGGACATGTAGTTTCTAAAAGCATGTAATGTCATCCTGCCCATTAACTTCTATCAATGTTAATGTAACTATAACTGAGCTGGCCTAACCAAAGCTGATGTGGCATGCGTGCCCAAATCCCTAACCCTTGACCACTCTCCCGTAAATTACCTACATTCAAATTCTACTGTCTGTGGAGGTGTAATCAGATTAACTATTAGTAGTCTTGTTCAACCCAATTTAGAGGAATCTTACTAGAAAGAAATTTATGTTTTTGACAGGCATATGTTTTTTTCGAACTTTCTATCCTCATAGTTTTCATATTTTTCAAAGTCTATTTTAAAACAAATGTTTGCTTTGTGTAAATGATTATTATTGGTAGGACCACAATAGGGCAAATATGTTTATTTTAAGACCAAAAGTCTGTTTCTGTTATGGGGACTAAGTGTAAGGTATTGAACTTTCTTATGCTTTGTGTTATTGTTTGTTGTTTTATGGTTCTTGTGTTTTATCTTATTGTTTGCTTGTCGCTTTTTTTTTTTTTTTTTAGGCACAAATACTAAGAGCCCGATTAAGATATACTTGTATCATGGGGGACACTTTTTGTATGAGGATGATGAGTTAATATATAAGGATGTAGAGGTTGAAACCTATGATATTTTATCATATTATTGGTTGTATTTTATTGCTGGAGATATGGTGGCAAAGGACCTAGGATACTTTAACTATAGCAAATTAGTTTTGAAATTAACAAGGACACCATTTAAGGAATTTTGTTATGACAAAGAAGCAATAGTTATGATCAACTCTGCAATTACAGATCCTCTGAGAAAAGTAGGTTTATATGTAAAAGTATAGCATAGAAACTCTTGATATTGTAGCTTGCATTGCCATGCTTTGCACCTGAAGTTGAAGTTAATACCCAACATGCACCTAAAGTAGACACCCCAACCTTCACCTGAAGTTGACACCCAGCTTGCACCTTTAAGTTGACACATAACTTGAAGTGGAGCAAAACATTGAAGATCAACTTGTGGAGGTTAACACAGATATAGATGTGGGAGTTGGAAATGAGAGTGAGATTGGAATGCTGTTTTAGATGGGGAAGCAACAAATAGTGATAGTGATGATAGGATAAAAGGTTTTGAGTTACCAAATAGGAAAGATGATCAATTTAATGAAAATGTTGATTATGATTAGAATGAAATTTATGGTACTAAAAAGGTGTCTAAAAATGGAAAAAGTGACTCTCATAGTGCACCTATTGCACCTTTAACTTTTGTTCCAAATCCATCACCCGATGGTGTTAATGACATGGACATTAAAGATGCTTATGATAGTGATAAATTACATAGCCCTCTAAGGGTCTGATGATGATATAGATATTAGAGTGAAAGGAGACAAACATGGAATTGAAGACTTATGTAAAGAATTTGAATGGAAAAAGGTATGGAATTTACAAATTTGACAAAATTTAAAAAAGCTACAGCTAAGTACTCATTACTGATTAGAAGGAAGACCAAATTTGTAAAGAATGATGTTGTTAGGTATATAGTAAGGATGGTTGTGGATGGTGGGTGTTTTGCAGTAAGGTTGGTGGACAGGTGGTGTTTAGAGTTAAGTGATGTTATAGATAAAGTGAAAGTTAATTAGAAATGAAGTTCAGTGATGTTATAGATACTTTTAATGAAAAATATATTGTGGGAAGATCAAGACAATTGCATACAGAAGTAGGAAGCATGCAATTGTCATCATAAATGGCAACAATAAGGAAAAATATTTATATTGGTAGGGTTATTATGTAGAGTTGAAGAGGTTTAGTCCAGGGGCCACATGTCAGCTTAAGCTATGCTCCAGCTACATGTACACCAATATTTCAGAGATTTTATATATGTTTTGAGGCATGAAAGAGATGATTTTTGGTTGCATACAAACCATTATAAGAATTAATGGATGTCATTTAAAGGAAGGGCATGAGGTCAGCTTTTAGTAGTTATCAATATTGATCCAAATGATCAATATTTTCCCTTTGCATTTGCTACGGTGGAGCAAGAGACTAAAGACAGTTGGACAAGGTTCCTATAAAGGCTTCTAAAAGACATAAGGGACATAAGGCAACACAAATGAATTTTCATTCAGATTTAGCAGAAAGTAAGTAATTATATTTTAAATTTTGTATATTCTTCTTTAATTATTGTTGCTTATTACATTTGCTTGATCTTGGTTCTTATATGAAGGGATGGTCCCTACTCTTGATGATTTACTGTAAAGGGTGAAACAAATGTTTTGCTTGAAACACCTGTAAACTAATTTCAAGACAAGATTTGGCAGTGACACATAATTGAGGGACCTGGTTCATAGCAGGAGCTAAATCTTCATATCTTGGACTGTGGGATAAGCATATGAAAGATATAGGAAAAAAAAAATCTCAAAGGCTTATGACTGGTTGCTTGAGACACCAAAGATTTGTTGGTGTAGATATGCCTTCAGCTTTTATCCCAAGTCAAACATGCTCATGAATAACATAAATGAGGCTTTCAATAAGGTAATTTTAGAAGTAAGGGAGAAACCTATCATCTCAATATTTGAGTTGATAAGAGATTATTTAATGCAAAGATTCACAAGTCTGAGGGAGAAGCTATTAAGGTATAAAAGTCAAATTATGCCAAAGTTAAAAAGGAGGCTAGCCAAAGAGATTAACAATTATGGAGTTTGGACACCAAAATGGGTAGGCAATTGGAAAGTTTAAAACTACATGGCCCATGGATAAGTTCTCAGTTAATCTTGATGCACATAGTTACAGCTACAAGTAAACTATATATATATTGCATATTTTGATTCATATACAAAATGAATTCTTACACTTAGTTTTGAATGTAGGTTCTGAGAATTGGCAGGCTTGTCATATAGGCATGCCATTGTATGAGTATATACATGTGCGCTTGACAAAAATAAAAAAGTATACACATGTACGAAGGACAATTGCACAAACAAATATAAAAGGCAACTCGATGGAAATTATGCTTGGAATAATCTATTAAATCAAAATCTCCCCACTTCATATTAAATGGCATAACTTGTTGATGTGGAGAGGTTTAACTTCATTCTAAATCTTCTTTTGGTTGAATTATCTACTAATGTCAACAGTGAAGTACTAATAATGGAAGTAAATACATGTCCAAAGTTCTAGATTTCAAACAAACAATCAACAAAAGATTGGACAAGCCCCAAGGATAATAGGACCACTACAGTTTAAGAAATAGAAAATTGGAGTCTTGTTACTATCAATAATTTGCACGTAATTAATCATTACAATGGTCCTTTTAACCCTGCATTATTAATGATGAAAACCTTATGTATAGATAAGATTGTTGATTTTGGAGGTATATGGATCATGTGGCAAACCGAAGATGTGGATCTACAAGCCCAATTAGGTTGAAGACATGAACTAAATGTTATAGTGCAAGTGAAGTATTAAATATTTTATTTAAACATTATTATTTTAATTTACAATGTATTACGATATTTTAAATTTTCATTATTATAAATTAGTATATAATTTACAGCCAGTTTCCTAATCATTGCAGAAATGCCAAAATCAAGGATCTAACCTTGTGTTGGATGAAGTTCCCAATATTGTTATTACATATGATAATTGAAGATAGTCCTCTAGCCAATCTCCTTCAAGTGTTTTGGATGGAGTAGCATTTCAGCATGTGTTCAGTTTGATTAAAAATATTTGTAGCACGCGTTCAATTTTATTAAAAATATTCTCAAAGTTTGCATGAATGTCCTTAGTGATATTCTTTCGTGGTTAGTACACTTTGTGGATTTGGTTTTATGTAATACCATAACTGTTTAACTATAAGCATTATGTTTTCTAAGAGAATTATATCCTACTCTAAAGTGTCCAAATAAGAATTCTTTATATAACGTTTGAATGCAAGGGTAGGCCTAAGATTTAGGAGGTGATTGGAACTAAAGACATACAAATTATTTGTTCATCATTCTTTAAACGCATCACTTAAAAGATCAAAATGTTGACATGTTGTAATACACATAAGCATAAATTCATCATAAATAGTATAAAATAGACATGCAAACCCTTTTGACCAAAAAGTTTAATTGTACTTTTCTACTTGCTATACATCCCACTAGTTGTTCACAAAAAATACTACTCTTCTAAATCCATGGTCAACTAAAGTAGCTTCTCATTTACACTTGAAAACCGTCACGCGTAGCGTAAAACTAGTTTTACACACCAACTCAAAAACACACACATCGCCACACTCAACATTGGCTTATTTTGTATAAACCCTCCTTGCAAGGTGTTCATTGACGAAGGTAACAAGAATTTTCTAAAACTCAGCAAAATACATGGAATTAAGTAATCATATCACATAAAGATTAATACATTATTAAAATCCAAACTAATAAAATTAATGAGAGCAAACCGGAGAAAATCCTTTTCTTGGGATTACTGACATGAATAATGGAAATTTTGAGGTAAAAGAACTTGCAAGCATCTTTGGGATATTTCCATTAGAATCTGGAATGACGTTTGTGATGAAATCATATACATCCACTATATATGAAAGAACTACTGTCATAATTATATCAACATATTATAAGCAAAGATACAAGTTTTAGGTTCACATTTTAGAGATCTTACAAGAACTTGCATCAGATTGAGAGTCATCAACTTCAATGATGAATGCACCAGGTGGACCTTCCGAGCCATCAAAATCAATGATGGATATACAAGATGGACCTTCAAGCCTATCATGGCTAATCTCCAATACTGTGAAATACAACAACCAACATAACAGATAAAAGAATAACCAATTAGCATGTTTATAAAAAAATTTGTGACAAAGATATTGACATACCAACCTCAAGATCCAAGATATTCTCCTTAATATCATATAATTCATCGTATCTATACTCAAGAAAGTCCATGTGAAAGATTTGGACAAAAAAGAAATGATCGGGTACATAGCTAAACACCAAGATTTCTCTATCCTTGATTGAATACTTTGTAAGAAAGTCAAAAAAACCAGCTCCCAGCCACATAGCATTATTAACAACGTGCAACTCAACAAGCCACAATCTATCATCCTGCACATACAACATGACCTCATTTTTTATGGAGGCTTCATAGTTTTTAACAAACTTAGTTGGCAACAACTGCTTATTATATGAATATATTAGATAAGAATTAAACATATATTGTAATATTGTTCCAAATTTTACAAGCACCCTTTAGTAGGCCACCAATTTAGGTAACAACAAACCATTAAACCATAAGTATAAACCTCGTTTTAATTGTAAATGTAACCAGTATACATACAAATAAAGTATTTTCCTTACAATTCAACAAATTGTAAATTTGCTCAATATGGCATTATATGACCATATGAATAACCTGGTCACTACCTCATGATAGGTTGAATATCAAGCACACCTAAAATACAAGATGCTTCAAATTGATGTCTCACCAACTGAAAGAAAATTAATGGCTTTGATAAAATAGTAAAGGACATTGGCTAACTTTTAAATGGATAGACATACAACTGAAATGCAATATACACAAACAGAAATCTACTATATGACTAAGTAATTGGAAATTTTCTAAATATCAACACAAGGCTATCACTGGCACTCAGTTAGCTCCTAGGTAGTCACGCACATGCAAATAAATAAAGGTATAAAAAAATTTATTACTTACAATTCTTCCATTGTCAATATCCCATTGTTGAACCACAAGTACAAACCTTGTTGCAATTTTCTTGTTCCTGCCCATGCTTCTTGCCATTTTCGTTACACCTAAAAAAAATTATTATATAAATTAGTTTTATAAATGATATATATATATTTCTGGCAATGTCTTTAATTGTATGCCTGATCTTAATACTTTGGAATTTGGTGTACCTTTATTTTTCAATTAATGAAGCCTATTTAACTAGATTGTAGGAGGCTACATTAGCATTATAAGTTGCTTTTTAGCAACCTAGGCTTGAGCAAAAGAGAGGGAAAATAACGAATTACATATAGTTTTATAACTCATATTTGTAATAGAAATAAAAAGTATTATAATGTAGATTAATGAGATCCATAATTATCCTGTGCTAGGTTCCAAAATTGTCTACTAATAGGTTCTAAAATATGGGAATGAAACTTTATTAGCTACCAAACACTAGATAGGAAAATCTACTGCGATAC
Organism: Quillaja saponaria; assembly: GCA_029379385.1. NCBI lineage: Eukaryota > Viridiplantae > Streptophyta > Magnoliopsida > Fabales > Quillajaceae > Quillaja > Quillaja saponaria. Next base: position 18,409,652 of record CM055616.1, on the reverse strand, counting down.
TACCTAAGCTAAGACCTACAAATCTCCATCCCAAAACAACATTGTCGTTTTCGTTTTATAGACTTCGGTTTGTAACATCATGTGAAAACTAAAACTAAAACTATACTACCCCTCTATCTACAACCCACTGTTAGACCTAATGCATTATTCCTCTTTCTTCCTTGCACCATATGACCTATTGACTATTGTATTAGCCCTCTTTCTTCAACACACATTCACACCCCTTACGTTACCCCTCTTTCTTCCCCATGGCAGCTCATTCGCCGAGCTCAGAACACCCAAGCTATCACTGTCCAGCTTTCCTCTTCGATGATTCGTCTTACAAACAAGGGGAAAGAAACCATGTGTGTTTCAACCCATGAAGATTCAAGGCATACCATTTTTTCCTTATTCTTTATGCCTACTCTATCTGAGAACACCCAAAACATCAACAGAGTTTAGAACATTTTTAGGCCTACAGCCCATTTCAAGGAAAACGGCTCATTTCAATATGATTAAGACAAACGGCCTATTTGTCTTAAATTATACCACATAAATTACAAATTAAATTCATAAATATTAACACAATAATATTTAATTCAACTATAGTGAAAATTATTATAAACTATTATTTAATATACTAAATTAATATTTACTTGCTTTTTACAAATACTTGTCTTAAATTATACAAAATAAATCAAAACATATATTATTTAAATATCAATAGAAGAATCTTTGATTCAACTGAACAAATTAATTATTTAAATTTCTTTAAAAAATATAATAGTTCATGATTAAACCAAACTTGCATAAACAAAATACATGCAATAACATAATAAGTGTAATTGCTTACTCTATTATAGTATATAAAATAATAAAGAAAATACTCAGGTCATGGGTTCCTTAAAAACTAAATGATAAACAATCAAATTAACAAAAGTTCATAACCCATTGAACCCCTTTTTAGTCAAATCATATTAAAATTAATACGAAACTAAATGCGAAGTATAATTACGTACAGGCTGTAAGATGTAAAATAACAAACATTCTAGTTTAATAGTTAACATTAAATATCAAATCCAACAGTAAGTTAACACGACCCCTTCCACCACAAGAAATATCAAATCCACTAGTCGCAATCAGTTATAGCGACACTTCCACCACTGTTACCTTCTTATACACATCAAAGATCAAACCCACCATTTCATATATTATGTGGCCATGACAATATATACATTATTAAGATATTAAAATGAATAACATACCCCATTTTTTTAACAAAGTAATTAATTGCAAAGAATTGTGACCTATAAATTGGGAACTTTTTGCATTGTTACTTTGGATGGCCTATAAAGACACATATAAATTTAAGGGATAGTTCAATATTTAATATTTTTTGTTTTAATTTTAAATTCCCTTACCATAAAATGGTCTTCACCCTAGACACTTGACATGTTAAGCAATGTTTGGAACTCAAAGCTGGAGTCATGTGAAAGGTCATTGATAGATGGAGATTCCATAGGGTACTAATTTTATAAAGTAGTCAAGTCATTATATTAATATCCAATGTAAAAATCCACATAATGTATGTATTACTTGAAATAACTATTTTAAAAGCATTAAGTAATGCTTACTCAAAAAGAATTACCAAGGAAAGAATAAAGTCACTGCTAAGAAAAGATAAGTTTTCTTCATCTGATAAAATAAAACCAGATTTACTAACTCCTTTCTTCTTCAACTTTGGACAGGAGCGCTTGGTGTGACCTTCGCCATGGCATATCCCATATTGAAATGACTTTTTTTGGCTGGACCTACGAGCTGCAAGATGCCCTACAATATTCAATTTTTATAATATAAAAATTAGTATATAAATACAATTATGAATAACAATTATAACATATTAATAAAAGTCGATTACCCTTGGTTCTAACTATCTCAGGATCACAACCACGTGGGAGGCCATCTTGTCCATTTCTTAATTATTCTTTATTACACACAGATCCATATTTAGAAGATAATCTGTTGACTTCTTTCCATGCATCATTGAAGATTTCATTACATTGCGCCTTTAAGTTTGCCATCTTTTACTACTATTGCATAGCAGTGCATAACGAATACTTATTAGCCTTTCATCTATCATATTTGGTTGGTTGCCCAAAGCTTCTAAATTTTTTTGATTCTTTAACCACCTATTAAGTATGCAAGACTGTGGAATACTAAACATTCTTTGGTGTTTCATCACACCAATCATGTGGTAGCAAGGGATACCAATTCTTTCAAAATGCTTACAAGAGCACTTCATAACAGTCATTGACTGATTATAAGATACTATGGTATGTGAAGCTTCATCTTCAAGATCACAAAATACATACTTGTGCATGTCCCCTTGCCCATTGTGGTCTAAAATGTTAATTCCATTACTACCATCAATCTCAGAAACTAACAACTTCAAAATTCTCTGTGTAAATTTTGGATGCATGAGTTTCAAGTTGATGAACTCGAGTCTTAAGCGCAAGTGTTGTGTGCATGTTACAAAAATCTGCTTTTACCTCAATTTCATGAAAGTGTTTCATAGCCTTATCGAAATGCTTCATATATTCTAGTAAATTATACAAATTCTTCAAAAACATCTTAAGCATTAAGTTTACTCCTTCTGACTGGGATATGCTCCTCACTTCATAATACAATCCTCAATGTTTTTCTTCATAGTTTGGATTGACTCAGGGTATTCCATTACCCTTACTTCATTGGCCAAACATAAGACTCTGACAAATCTATCTTTGTCTCAGCTGCAGCAATTGGTTAAAGACAATTCTATGAAGCCAAACCTGTTTGAATACTTCCCCTTTGATATCTCACCTGGGGAATCGACTGAGTTTATAAATTAGTGGCCACTTGTTCAATCTCTTTTCGTTTTAGCTTCTGCTACTACTTACTTGAGGAGACTGATTGACGAGCAAACTAACTGACTCATCTAGCTTAAGAAAAAGACAACAATATCGGCTATTAAAACTTCTCCAAGGCTATCGATGTAAAGACCTTTCAAGGAACTCCTGGAGATATTAAAGCTAGGAATGTCAGAAAGCTTAGTCAACAGTCTTCTCATGCTCCACCAGTTCTTGCTCCCACAGTAAAATCCAAAAGATAGCTAGCCAAACCAGAACCTTCGACTAACGTATTTGTCAAACAATCTCATTTTGATTGCTTAATGTGTTCAGCCAACTAATCCTTATTCTTTCTTTTGCAAAAAAAGAAACTTAAGACTCAAGTACTTGGGTCTGCTAAGGTTCCTGGAACTCCAAAAGCAACACCTCCCACTGCCTCTTCATATATTGCATTGCCTGTAATTTTTGATAAAGTCATGGAGTAGTACTTCAAGTCTCCAACCTCATTTGCTAGCCTTACCATAAAGAACTCTTCTCATATCTCCATGCATTTGGCTTCCCTTCTGATCTTAAAATAGCCTAGACCCTTGGAATTGATACTACTCCAAGCCAAATTGATACTACTCCATCTTGCTGCTGCTAATTCTTCAGTTGTTGAAGATGTTGTCCCCTTGGAATGATCCATTTACCACCAAAATGAAAACTTGTTGTACTTAGTTGCATTAGGCGGTTTTTTGTTCTTTAAGCTAAGTAGTTGGCTTGTAGCTACTTTTAGAAATCTTTAAAGTATTTCTTCCCCGATGGAAGCGTAATAAAACTTTAAGTATTTTTCATTAATGCTTTTATTTAGTTCTTCTCCTTGCATGTTAACTAGCCGATAAGCACCACCTGGAATAACTTGGCTAATAATAATGGGTCCTTCCCAATTTGGCGACCATTTACCGAACTTCAGATCTTTAGTTCTTTAGTTCCAATTGGTAAAATGGTTTTCCAAACAAGGTCACCTTCTACAAAACTTTTTGTCTTGATATGCTTATTATAGTTTGTGGCCACCTTAGCTTTGTTAAGCCTAATAGTCTCAAGTGCCATTAATCGACTTTCATTATCTGAATCTAACTCCATAAATAAGACTTGTAAATACTCCTTAGGCTCCAAGTTGTTTTGCTTTGCCACCCTTAGAGACTTAACTGTAATCTCCAAAGGTAACATATCATCTTAACTATACATTAGCCGATATGAGTAAGACCAGTTGCCATGCACTTAGCATTTCTATATGCCCAAAGAAACTCTAATAATACTTCATGCCATTTTATAGGCTTATCTTCCAAAGATCTCTTGATCATGTCAATTAGGATTCGGTTAGTAGCCTTTGATTGCCCATTAGCTTAAGCATAATATGGTATCAGTAAACAATTTTAATACCAAACTTTTGCGCAAAAGCCACCAACTTATCCCAGTAAAAATTGTACTTTGATCAGCTGTTATCATTTAAGAAATACCAAATCAATGAATAATTTGGTTTTTAATGAAGCTAATTACATCATCTTATGCTACATTCACCATCAGTTAAGCTTCTACCTCTTGGTGAAATAATTTGTTGCTAAAATAATAAAGGAATGCTTTTTAGACTGAGGAGGATAGATCTTACCGATCAAATCCATAGCCCAACCTCTAAAAGGCCACGGCTTGATGATAGGATAAAGTTTCTCAACTGGCATTCTCTGAATTAGGCCATGTAGTTGGCATGTTGTGCACCCTTAGCATACTTGTAGCAATCAGACCTAATGGTTGACCAATAACAAAAACATCTCCTTCTAGCTCCACCAATGCTTCATCTTCAACTAAAAATTCACTTGGTAAAATGCTAATGATGTCAATATCAACTAAAGGCTCTTCGGTACCTTCTTCCTCTAGGTCACAAACTTCATTAGAATTGACTACGACTGTTACCTCAGCTATTTCTCTAAATTACCTACTTCTATTGAATCTGCTTCAGCTGTTGCAACTAGATTATCAGCTCCTACTAAATTTGCCTCAGCCATTTCATTTGTGGCAGCATCAGCTTTCTTGGGAGGCTCAACCTCTTTCCTTACCACTATTTTAGCTTCTCCCAACATTTTTAGCATCTGTTTCAGCTTTTACTTGGATCTTTTCCTTTGTCTCCTTCGCTTTTAAGTACGAGTAAGGCTTTCTGTTAAGGTTGGTTGAGGTAGCTCCTTTTTAACGTACTTGTTTAAGAACATTGCCCTTTTTTTCTACAGATTCCTTTGGCTTGATCATCCTCTAAGGCTTTATTTGCTCATCATTTTGAGTAGATATCCTTAGTGTGGATATTCCATTTTCAATGTTGAACTCAACTATTTTTCATTTCTCTTCTGGAATGGTCTTATCATCGATCCTTAGGTATTTCAACCTATCTAAGACGCTGCTTCTACCTCCTTCTGGTTTTAATGGGAAGCAAAGTCTTTTAAACACATTTGCCCTCTTGACTACGAACTTCAGCTGTATAGTTAATTACCCCATGCAATAGCCGATGTCTCAGCTTTTGCCTTTCCTTTGACTCTTCACTGTTTCTGTACAGGTCGCTTACATGCCAAATCTTTTGGATATGCTTTAAATTTGGTAATGGACCTGATACAACAACCATATTGGCTAATACGGCTGGAAATGGATCATTATCGACTAACATTTCATGTGTTTCCCAGTCAACTAATTTGAACCTTCCATCTTTCAAGGTTTTTTGGATAGCATTCTTAAAAATCAAACAATTCATAATGACATGATTATATGAATTATGCCACTTACAATACTATTTGTCCTTGATCTCAGCAGTCAATGGGATCTTATGTCTGTCAATCAACTTGATTTGCTTGTCCTTCAACAAGTAGTTGAAGATCTGATCGGCTTTGGAGATGTCAAATAAGTACTCTTCTTTATTTTATACCTTAAGGATAGCCTTTCCCTTGTTTAGTCAGAGAGCAAGGTAAGAATAAAGTTTTCCTCTTAAAATCTCAACCACTAACACATCAGCTAACAACTCTTCTTCACTATCGGATGTCTCCCCTGGATCAAGATTAATTGAATCCATCACTGAAACCAAGTGTGGACCTTTTCCACTTCTATTGGCTCTCCTATGTTCTTTTTTTAAAATGAAATGCTCGACTCTAGTGGCTTTAGATACCAGCTGAGTTAAATCAATACACTCTTATGCAACTAGATTCTCCTTCAGCTGCGGATGCATGTTCCCCACTGCCATAATGGCATACTCTGCTTCTAGTAATTGGTCATTGCATCTGCTTCTCAGCTTCCTGAATCTTTCCATATACTCAGTTACAGGTTCGTCCACCTGCTGCTTCAAGTTCATCAGGTTGGCTACCATTACCTCTGGCTGCAGCCTGTAGAAACGGTCATGGAATAGCCTCTCCATATCTAACCAATTTTGCAGAGAATTATGAGACAGTGAAAAATACCAAGTGGAAGTAGTACCCATTAAGGATAAAGGAAACAATTGAAATTTAAAATACTCATTCTAATTTGCTTCGCCACATTGGGCAGTGAATCTGCAAATGTGTTCCATGGTAGACTTTTCGTCCTCATCTGAGAAGGTAGTAAAATCTGGAGTTTTGAAACCCCTCTCTGTAAAGGCATGACTCTGTCCACCCATTCAAGATATGGTTTCTTATAAACTGGCTTGTTCAGAGGCCTCAACTCTATACTGAAGTGTCTTCTCATAGCTTCAGCAATCATATTAGGATCGATCAAAGGTGGCACAACATGCCTCCCCTCCGTCGTCGCTAGTGGATACACATTTGGTATTCGCAAGGTCACTAGTCCTGTCTGCTTGGATGGCCCTTGATTTTGCATATGGTTCAGCTGTTCAATATACACTGGCTGATTGGGAGTATTAGGTAGAAGTTGATCCCATGGCTGCTCTACGACTTCCAAATCTAGCGTTTGGAAATTGTATATGAGCAATGGCCGGCCCTAGCTGTGATATCTGTCTAAGTGGCCCTTGGTTCTGTATGTAATTCAACTATTTAGCGTACACTGGCTGGTTAGGAGTAATAGGTGGACATTGATCCCATGGTTACAGCCAAGCTACAATAATTGGATATGGCAGTTGAGCTGTAGCCGAACTTTAAAAATTGTCGGGTTAGAAACAATTGATATAGATGGTAATCCAAGATTACCTGACACAGTTGGTGGTCTTCTGGCCATCTGAATTTGCTTGTATTGTGGAATTGGCTATGCCATTTGATTAATTGTTCGGTAACCACTTGCCCCCCAGGTGTAACCAAGGGCAGGACTGTTTGTAGTTGCTGAACTGGTTGAAACCAAGGGCAGGATTGTCTGTAGTTGCTGAACTGGGTGCCTGCAATTAAAAGAGGTTGCAGAATACTCTTTTAGCTATTGGAAAGTCCTTTGAGCTTGCTATTGGACAGTGTGCAACTCGCTGTGGACCATCGGCTTCATAATCTCGGCTAACTGTTTTAACAACTGATACATCAAATCGTTAAGCCTCAAATAAAACTGCTGACGAATAAAAGAAGTGGTCATCACTGTAGGCTAGATAGAAGTTTCATCTCCTTCTACAGTTGGTGCAACAGTCTTCAGCTGAGGAAATGATACTCTTTCGATAGTTGGTGCAACAGTCCTCAGCTAAGGAGATGGTGCTACTGAATTAAAAATTTATGTAGATTGTGAAACTTGACGATCGTCTTATCTCTAGCCATCATTCTTTCTAGTTCTTGGTTGTAAAGTGTCCCTATCGGATAAACTCTTTCCAGAGAGCAATTGCAAGTGCCAATAAAAATCATGACCAATAATGAATTTCTCTAGAGATTAGTCATTTTTGTCCCACCGGGCATGCCAAAAAATATGTTTGCGAAATATTTTTCTACGAAGATCAGCCAAGGTGAATCAACTAACTTCGCAACTCTTGATTCCCACATTCAAGCGATTTGGCTAAGAAAGGGACTCTGTTTCGTAGACAATGGATTCTTAGGATACTAAAGAAAGCTCCTAGTGATTTGGTTCGATTGAAATGCAACTACTAGGCATGAATTTGTAAAGGGAAGCAATAAATAAATGCGATAAATAAAGCATGTACAGAAATTGTATAAATAAATCATGTGAAGAAATATTGTAAATAAAGCAATAAAGGCTGAATGTAAAATAGGAATTGAATTTATAACTTTGAGTTTAATGTTGGATTGTTGTATGTTGTAGTGTTTTATAATTTATAACTCTAGTTCTATTTATCCAAGAAAAACTAGTCGTTGACCAACCAAGCCTATCTATCACATTTTTCCTTAACTTTCTAACCAAACATCTACCAATGTAGGAGCATAGCTAACAACCAAAGTGGGTTACAGCCCCTGTCAGTTGACATTCCTGAATTTTTAGCAACTGATTTCTGCCTCAGTTAGTTTAAATAACGATTTTTTGATGCCCTATATCTCCATTATCCCTTAGAAATAGGATTTGTTGTTGAAAGCAATCTAGATGCATCAGTGCAACTCAGTAAACCTATTAACTTTACTCAGCTGACTGACCTAATTTTGCTTCAACAAGTCCATAAGCCCATTATATGTTCAAGCCCGTTGAGAGACCACTTTTGAACTAATTTGAGTGAGTCTTATTCTTATCCTCTCATTTGAATCATTCCCAGTAGCTATATCTTCTCATTTAACACCTTTAACCATGAATCCTTATCTTAATGGGATTCAAATCCAAGTCATTATCCTTTCTTATATCTAAATAATAACACTAGATAAGGCTTGATTTCACTAACTATGTGGCCCACTAAATAAGTCTTAACCCAATTAACATTATTTAAGTTAGGCTCAAACTTAGTTAGTCGACCTAATCTATTAGCCAATTAAAGCTCAATTGACTAGCCCTAATAAACTCGACTCACACCTTGCATATTTTTAGGTGTTAACAAAGGACTACATTACTGTCGAAGTTTGACTGCTTAAAATTTCTCCTTTGGTAACCGTAAGCATGTTTATCAAAGAGCTCATGAGAGTAAAATATAATTTGAAGTGGTAAATTAATTTTTTATCTGAAAGAGAATACAGTCTTTTAATAATTTATCATGTCGAGTGTGAATATGACTTGCAGACGCTTTGATATATTCACTCTTGAAGAGCAAAAGATTTCTAAGAGCGTATCAGAAGAGAAATTTTGTTGAGAAAAAACTTATATATAAGGAAAGAAGGGCTATTGGGAAATGCCCATTAACTCCTGAAGAGGTAATAGTTTTTTTTTCCTTGTCTATTATCTTTTACTTCTTGCTTGGTGGAGTAGGGAAAGGAGGGGATGACTAGTTGCATTGCTCGTTCTTGAGCTCATTGAGGCTGTGGATTACACTTCATTCCATCCTGTTTGATAACTGTTAGAACCAATTTGTTTACTTGTTATGGGCATTAATTATAAATGTCATAGCGCTAAAGTCATCAATACTTTCTGTCTACTGGTTGGTCATATTTTACGTGCATTAGGTTTTGACAATTCTACCTGGATATACTTAGCGGCAGGTGAACTTTTTGTTGGGGATAGATTTATGAAACAGTTTCGAGCTGTGTTTCTAGACTTGAGAATCACAGTACGGTAGAATCCTGTTGAGAACACTAGTGGATTGACAGGGTCTGCTGTAGACTACATGGTTTGCCTCCTTTCTGACATTTTTATGCCAACATATGATGGGCCTAGCAACTTTGCAAACAATCTCCTTGCCCCAATCTTCATTCGCAGGGAGAATGGACAGCGAGCTGGATTTGGAGAATGGACAGCGAGCTGGATTTGAAGAAGCTGTTAGGCGAGTCATGCTTAACACCAACTTTGGTGGACCCCACAAGAGACTCTCGCCAGAGTCTTTTTATACAAATTCCTGGCGTGAATGCTTTTGCCAACCATCAACAGACAATCCTGCTGACAAATGCCCACCAAATGATGTTTTGGATATTTTAGATAACCAGTTGGAAAGAGAAGCAACTAATGACTCAAATTTGACGATATCTGCAGCAGAAAGATAGAAATCTCGCATCAATGCAAAGAAATCTTGCTTCAAGCTTTGAATTTGGCACTATCTCCCTGTGATGATTTCCCATGCGCCAAATCAAACGGATGAGTTCCTTTAATTTATCCAGTCATCCAGGTATGCTTTTTTTTTTTGAGATGTCACCTTGCATTACATTGGAGTGATGTAGCTAGATGTTGAGTGTTAACAAAAATATTAAAGGATTAGACATAATTTATAGACTTTGAAGCGTATTATTTTTATAATACTATTTTTAAAAGAGATATTGTCTACATATTTTTTTAATTTGAGAATTAACATTTAACAAAATTTCTTAAAATTGTTATTCATAATTATTCTTAATTATTTATAAAAATAATCTATATATAAAGAAGAATAATCATACATTCAACAATCATAAATTTTAATATAATAAACTATAATTTTAATTCATTAGTTATGTTTCTTGATACCAACAAATTATAATTATTAAATTTAATATTTATTTCTCTTCACCTACATTATTATTCATGAAAACATTCCAATCTAGAACTTATACTATAGTCGGAGAATGTAATTGGAGTTCCAATAAGCTTTTTAAAAATTGAAATACAACAATTATATTCATTCGTTGATGGAGGGAGCACCTACACCAATACCTGTACTTCCGTTCAGTACGATATGGGTAGTTCGTTTGTCATTTTAAAAAAAATCCTGTGAGTACGACGGGTGCGTTAAATTGAATATTTTAAAAAATATTATATATTTTATATATTAAAAGAAGGCAAGTAAATATTATCTAATATAATAAAATTTATTAAATACAAAGAAATGTTACAGTGTACATTAATAGAGGAAATTAATGTTTAAAATATAAATGTTTGATTTGATAAAATTTTGACTCATTTAATAAACTTTTTGGTATCAATAGGTGTATAAGAGATTCTATTTTGAATCAATTAATTAAAACTATTTTTTTTTTAAATAATTTCCTATTTTGTTTGATAATTAATATATATAACTTTTTTTATCATTACAACTAATGATTCAAGGTACGAAATTAGTCGGAAAAAAATTTGGCTCCTAGGCGGTATGTGCCAGTGTTAGACACTGCAATTTTATTAATCATAACTTCCTTTCATACTCTTCCAGCATCCAAATAGAAGTAATATTGTCTTTATCTTATGTGAGATCAATGAGGATATAACATAGCATATTTATTTTAAAATTTTGAATATTAATCCTAAATGTTTTTTTGTATGATTTTTGAAAAGAAAAAAAAAATTAACAAAAGAAACAGGTCAAATAATAAATACAAATGCAACAATGTTGTTTCTTGGCGTGCTGTCGCTGTGTTAAATGGATTCTTAGGGTAATAACTAAATTTATAGAATGATATGCACCCAAAAATACATACTCAGGCTAATAATCTTATGGTTTCAATCCAACATGATCCAAAATATTGAAAGATATAAAAATGGATAATTCATAATTTTCAAAGTAAATTATTCCTACTTTTATTGAATTCTTAATATTAAACAAATTTTTTTCTCTATTTTTAAAACTGAAACACAGGTCCTGAAATTTAAAAACATGTTACCATTTAGTGCAAATTCTATAAAATTAAAAAAATAATAATAATTCTTACGATACCATTATTATCTTATTATCAAATAAATACATTATTTACTTTTCTTTTTTTTCTTTTTTTTTGTAAGAAACCGTGGAAGGAGGCAACTGAAGCAATTTGGACCTTCAGAGATACATGATTTTACTATCAAAAGTAAATTAATAATTATTTTTAAATAATAAAACTAAAAATAAAATATTACTGAAAATAATATTTTCAAAATATTAAAACTTTTAAAAAATATAAAGTTATTCTTACCAAAAAACATTATATATATATATATATATATTGTTAATTGTATTATTATTTTAAGAATAATTATTAATTTCAATTTTTATTTGTTTCGAATAGTATCATGTCATCATTCATTAATTCAGGCAAAAAAAAAAAAAAATCTTCATTAATTAAATAATTCTAATATTAGTTCTCTTACCTTTCGACCCAAACTCCCTAACATTTAAACCAACCTTATCTCAAGAGTCCTCTGCATTTCTGAAATCTACATGTCAGCATTACTACCTTCATTTATCATGAACCCTGCTGTAACAGCCTCACTCAACATAAGGTGGCTCACCTAGTATGCCCCTGATTAGATCTCTAGAGTAAGCCCACCATTATCCTCAGGATTTTCAGGTGATATTGTCTCGGGAAAGAATTCTTCATTTTGATACATCTGATGAAATATCTGGTATATCACCAAAGACTAATAAGCAAAAAACATTGTAATATTACAACTACAACAATACACAAGGACATTTAATAAACCACTATGAAAATTCTCCCCATTCATTTTTCTCTATCACTTGAAAGATAATTGGCCAGAATATAAAACTCAATTGAGCCTTAAATACCAAACTAGTTGGATCTATGCTACAAGAATAAGTTTTTTCCATTCTTATCGATCCAAGCCAAATCATTTAGTGACGTCTAGAGCAATCATATTGCAAGAATGTATATACCCAAACCAAAAGCAGTAGTGATTTCAGCTCTAATGAGCAACAGCAGGGCCAATCACAAAATGTGAAACAGAGCAGTATTAGTTTATAGTATCAATAAAGACAAAAAGAAAATAAGAAAATATCATCAATTAAAAGACCATTACCCTCACAGCTTCCTCTAAAAGATCATTGTAGGTCAGATTTCCATCTGGCATCGGAGTGGAGCTTATAGATTCATAATGACCCTGAAATTGATACAAGAATTCTATTAAAAGTATTCAAAGCCAAAAGTGATGTCTATATCCATGCTGCACATCAAACCATGTCAACCTGAATATTCTGGCACAACTCTAGAGACTACTTAGCCCAACAACTGGTTACGTTTAATTCAAAAAGTAAGGACTGTCATATTCCCAGTCTCAATTCCCTATTATACCACAAATTATTGAGCTAAAGACATAAAAAACTGTTTTCCTGCATGTTAACAAAAGTGTTACTCTCAAAGGACAAGAGACTCTAGCCCTCTCACCTCTACACCCTTTAGAGAAGACTCATTCACCCGGGCTCAAGCCCCTCAGCTCGCGCCTAAGCTCTTAGTTGACTGCTAGTTCAACCTATTATTAATTTTGAAAGCAAAAGCACTAATTTTATTGTTTTAGGCTTAGAGATAGTTTTTACATGCTAAACGTAGTGGACTACTTGATGAACCTCTTGTCTTTAGTTAAATTTTTAATCTTTTTACTTTTTAATTCTTGGAATTCTTGCCTATAGCTATTTCCTTTTTCCTATTTTTACTCTTTTATAAGATATTGGCGCAAGTTTTTACTTGCTGGCAGCCTAAAATTCTCGCTTGTAGCATTTTTCTGTCTTCTCATACTCGCACCTGCCCCTGGCACCTCGAGCCAAGGCTCCAGAAATCCCCTAGAGCCTTCGATAACAATGGATAAAAATGATATTAAGAGGTTAACTATACTGCTATGGTTGTGGAAACTAGAAATTGTGTTCAGTCTCCTTCTAAAATGCTGCTCATACTCTGATTATCACCCAAAATAGAGGCAAAGCTAGTTTGCACACAATGCAGTTAGAAAATAAACATTATAAAAGAAAACAAAACTAGTTTTGACAAGTCATGTTGAGAAACAAACCGTAGTCAGCTCCTGAATATAACATGCGCTCCAAAGTACAGTGGGTTTTGCATCTGCATTCTCAGTTTGAACTATGGGATTACTTTCAGGGATCCCAGAAACAGGAATTGTGAGAAGAGCATTCATGGTTGCATGCACTAACTTTTTCCCTTGATTAGCATCATCACACAAAGTCGAAATATATAATATAAACCTGAACATGAGAAGGTAAATGAGGTCAACTGAAGTTCACAAGTTCATGAAACAGGATGGAATGTGTAGCCCTCCTACTCCCTAACCATAATTCAATTCATGACACTGAGAAATCAGAAAACATAAGACTCGTGAGGTATATTATGTTTACTTTGATTTTCTAGAGAGTTGTAAAAAAGGCAGGAGGCTGTACCTTTCACAAAAAAAAAAAAAAAAAACCTAAAACTCAAGCCTTATTATTTATCACAGTTAAACTAATCATTTTTCATAGACAATAACTTCTCACATGCAATAAGTCCCTAGATACAGTACCCAGTTTTCTGTTTATTTTTCATCTATTTAAGTATGGATTTCTGTTCTCTGCCACTAATTTGATAAACAAGTGTCCAACTGTTAGAGACCAAAAAATAAACTGTTGGTAACCATCAAAATGTTTGGGTGATGAAGTGATGCAACTAAGATCATGCATGCGGTGGTATAGAGACAGTATGTGTGGTATGATCTGTTCCTCCTCACTTCCTTTAGATGGGGTTGCTACAGAAAATTTTATTCCTTCTTCCAAGTCCTACAGTGCCTAATATGTTCCCCAACTTTTCAAAGTTCAAACATACAAATGACAAGCACGCCTCACTTTAACAACTATGCAGGAAAGAGATGAGGGAAATATGACGAGCCTTTAACAATATCATTTTCCTTCAGGAACCACAGGTATGAAAATCTTAATCAGGTGTTATGTTGTTTGATTGGTTTTTGTCATCAGAAAAAGAGTAAACAACAAAAACAAAAAATTTGAATTTGCGGGGAAGGTATTTGACAAAATAGACGGGAATATTTTTCCAGACTTGTATGAACTTACATGCCTGAAGGACAAACAGCAAGATTTGCTCCTATCTGGAGTGCCCGGACTGAAGTAACCTGTTCAGGAAAAAAAGCTAAAGGGGATGGGGAGGGGGAAAATAATAAAGTTAAAAATTCTTCTTTTCTTCACTTATTTTTTTTATTTTTTATTTTTCCATGCAACAAAGAGCGGAAAAATAAATGAACGACATCTTACATTTAGGAGGATACACCACCAAACAATTTGATACATCTGACTTTATGGAACTTCTTGTGACACATATTCCCCTAGCAACTATCTCTTTAACATCTCTCCGACTTAGCATTTGTAGACTTTCTCCCCAGAAATCTATTGGGGCTGAAGACGGTGGCGAAACTGTGAAGGATGGGTCCAGGATTAGCTGATTGCTATATAAATCCTGACCTGAAGCTAATCTAACACCTTTGTAATGCCCAGTATCCTGGAATTGGTTTAAGCAGTGACAAACATCAATCTCATGCACCTTATAAACAACAAATCATTTTGCTGCAGATAAGTATTTTCAAGTAAAAGACGAGATCAAATAAATATGTTTCTGCACCTTATCAATAAGAAGAGAAGTAACTGTCATCCTCAGAACCTGAACGACAGAAGTTCCAGATTCAGATAAGTAAAATAGTATGATAAAGCAACAAATATTGTTCCCTAACTTATAAGAGAAAGTTGGAGAAAAAGGAAAAAAAGAAGAAGATAAATCAGTTAAATAATCCAAATATTAGAGAAGTGAGATATAACTAGCACACACTATATTGGTTATTTATTATCGTAATCAATTGTTACTGCTACCATGATAATATTCTGGACATGAATCAGAGATAAATAAAATTCCTTAATCAAAAACTTGAATGAAACCAAAGTTTCCCTTCCTAATAACAACTGATATCATACAATCTTCATGCCACTAGAAAACTGAGATGGTATGGAGCTGCAGCTGCAACTTACATAAAGGCATCCTTTAACAGCAGCACGCCGGCAGAAGGCTTGTGGTAGCTCCCCTTCACCATAGATAGGATAAAGTAGTGCCCCAGATGCATTTGGAAATCTGAGAGGACCAGAATTAGTATACCAAAATTTGTAACAAATTGATTTCCCTATCTTAAAATAAAAACTAAAGCACATATAACAGCAAGACGAAAGACAGAGAAGGGAAAAAGGTAAAAGATATATTATTTGTTCAGAATATGAACAAAAATGCAGTGCAACAACTTATCAAGCAATACATTGGTCAAACAACAGAATCACCACGCATTTCTAATTATTACCCTTTTAATTAATTAAGCAAATAACAGTACTAAGCAAATATTTTACATTTTGACATAATTAGCATTAACATATTACCACAAGATAGGGTACCCTTAAGCACACGGAGATGAGGAACTAACCTTCCAACAGATGAGATGTAGAGAGCTAAACGATCTATCCCATCTTTTGTCTTGAGTACTTCTTGACAAGCCTCATTATTGTATTGATCATAATCTGCCATGGCTATAGCATATAGAATAATCCTGCAAGGAAATAACGAGGAATATTTTAGCTCTGGTACTTGGGCAAGAAAGGTACGTTTCCCATTTGAAGATATATAAGTTCTTTGATAAGGTAGAACCAAAGAAATAAATAAATAAAATATAAAGGAATATATTTTGCAAGTACTAGAAGAAAATGATCTGTACGATTTTATCTTCGGTGGCAACCCAATTTTCTTCAAGTACACATGGAATGGACAATCCAAATCTTCGTCGGAAATTTTTGCACTTTCACTAGTCTCAGTATCATTACCGTTATTACCAGAGGAAGAAGCAGCCAAATGCTGCTGAACGAGCTTGAAGAACGCCATCAACTTGTTTTTCTCGAAAATCCCAAGACTCTTATCCTTAAAAATGGCCGCCCGGGAATCTGGCACATTCACCAAGTTTCCATTTTCATTATTTTTATGGAATATAAAGCTGGCGTCGATGCTCTTGAATTCTAAGTACTGACTAGCACCGGATTTCAACAAGAGGTCGATGGTTTTATCGGCGCAAAACAAAGCCCTAGGTCCTCCCAAATCCAGATTGAATTTTCTAGAAGTTTCTAATAGTATAGCTTCAGTTTCAGAGGCGTAAGAGGAAATTTCAACTTCAGAGTACAGGGATCGAGGGATGAGATCTATGACAACATGATCGTCCTTCTGCTGCTCGTCGGTGGTTGACGGAGATGGAGGAGGTTGGGGAGGAACAGAATGGGAGCTGAGGAAAGAAGTAAGTTCATTGAGGGAAAGAGAAGCACAGTGGCTTCCATAGAAGGAGTTGTGATCGAGGTGGAGAACAGTTTTTCCAGCAGCGGATGCCGCGGCAGCAATTACGGATTCAGATAGACCCGTGCCAACTATTACAAGATCAAAGTTGATTGGGTCGATGCAAGGGTACGAGGAGTCTTCGCTCATGGCGGCGATGGCGGCGGCGACGTTGCCCACCGCAGCTTCCGATTTTAGAAGATGATGATGACTATTTAAAAATTTGACATTTGTTTATATAATAACATTGAATTGAAACACTCCATTACCAGAGGTTTCGACCAGCCCAGTAATTTTCTTTTTTCTTTTTTTTTAAAACGGAATATACCAGCCCTGCTTATTTTTTACTTGTCAATTGCTTGGGCTTAGATTTAGATGGGAAGTCAGACTGGCGTGGTCTATTGGATCGGGTCTACTCTTGATGGTTCGGGCTTACCCACCCATTTCTCATAGGCCAAACCAAGGGTTAAAATGTCTTTTTCAGATACAATATCGGTCAGTGAGCCTAAAAACAGAAATGTATTGAAATTGTTATGAAAATGGTGCACAGTATCGAAATTATTATGAAAACGGAGTAAAGTACTAAAAGCATGCAAAAATATTATGTAATACTTTCTTTCAGAAAATTTTGATGTAATCCTTATTTAAATAAGTGATTTGTACTAGATTTGAATTATTTTTTCACATAATTCATATTTTTCTTTTACGTATTTATTAAACTGTACATAATATAACCAATACAATAAATTTAATGATAAAGTTTTAGAAATAATACTTGTCATAACTTAATATTATAACATTAAGAATATTTGATGTAATAACGATAAATTTGAGGTAACGTAAAAATTTTAATTATAAAGATAAAATATTAATATGTACGTTTAGAAGTTACAGTAAATAGCATGAATATAAAAGAAATTTTTTTAAAAAATTATGAATTAAAGTAAATAAATAAATAATAAAATTGAACATGTATATGTAAATTTAACTAGGAAACATTTACACTGCAATTTTTAGAGACTTTGACCATGACTTAATCATTCTCATTTTCTTTTTCCTCTTTTTATTTTTATTTTACCTTTTCTTTTGCCTTAGCCGATTTTCTCATCTCTTTTTCACGATTTCCCCGCCCTAGAAAATTCCTCCTCCTTTGTCGTGTGTCAAGTTGTTGAGCCTTTTTCTTGCCCTTTTCAGCCGTGAGACATGGAGCAGCAACCAGCCTTGTTTTTCCCATGCTTCCTTCCTTGTTTTAGCGTGTGGTGAGTTCTTTTTGGTGGGCAAGTTCAGTACACTTGTGAGTCAACTTGTACCTCTTCTTGTGTGGTTGTTGGAGGGTGTTTTTGGTGAACTTTGGAGCTTGAATTCAGCTCAGTTTGCAGTGATCAACAGCCACCTTGCTGGCTCCCTTGTTTTGGGTTGTTTTGGCTGGCCGTGAAGATTACTAGTGGGCAGCAAGATTTTGTGTTCTTGGGTGTTTGAACTGCCAGCAGCAACTCATTGGCTGCCATATTCTTTTACCAGCTGTGAGCCTCTTGCAGGAAACTTGAAGGGTTAGTTTCGATCCTTGTTTCCTTTGAGCACAAAAGGCAAAAAAATCTGCACCTTTAAATTTTGATTAAGGAAGTAAAACAAATTGGTTTAGGAGAATGAAATCTAGCTTGAAGGTGAAGGAAAGTTTAAAAGTAAAGAATATATACATAGTGACTATATGATTAGTAGGAAACTAAACTTTGGAGATGGGAATATGTTGATATTAGAATGGCTTAATGTAAGCTTTGATGAAAATTCGGTAGTTAGTTTAATTTAAATTGAAGTTGAATATGAATAAGATGAAAATTTATGGATTTATGTTGAATGCTTGATGTATGTATATATATATATACACTCACTTCAACGAAAAGAATTGATCCTTACGATGTTTATAAAAATATCTAAAAGAAACTGGTTGTAATAGGATGAGTAAAATTTGTGGTTATTAGGGATTATTTGAATGAGAATTGAGAAAGTTTAAAAACAAAGAAATGGGAGTTAAAAGATTGATTGGTAAGAGGAAAGATTAAATTAAGCAAGATTGTTAATGGGAATATATATATATATATATATATATATAATTCAATTCTTTTCCTTCTTGTTTAATGATAATTAGATGTAGGGTTTGAGTAGCATAATCAAAAGTGTGAGAATACAAGATTGAAAGTTGCAACATGAAAGTGTAGGGTGAATGGGTATTGAAATGTTATTTAGCTACTTGAATATAAGGAAGCTAGGAGGATGATAAAAGAATGAGAACATGATAATTAGTAATAATTGAAGAAGGAAACATGGGAATTTGGTTGTACTATGTTGAAAAAAATGGATGACTCAAGCTTTTGATGGATTTTATTAACATAAAGTTTAATGTTAAAAGTACTGATAACATAAGAATTATTGAGATGGTGTTGATTTTACTGGGAGGTGTATATATGTATATATATACATGCACAAGCAATGAGATAAATTGCACTTAAGGTATTTGTTGAAAGGCCTAAAGAACTAAGTGTGTGAGTTACTTAATTTCCCTTATTTTCCTTGAAACTTAGTTACTTCTTTGTGGCATGGTTTAAAGGTTTGGATTTGAGAATTGTTAGGAGGTAAAATACAAGTTGGTAGTGATAGAAATAATTGATATAGAATTGAGTGGTTATTGAAAAGGGGAAGCGGGGTTTAGATTGTATAATTCATAAAAATCAGGTATTTTATAGATCAAATTAGTTTAGGAGTTCTAAAGAAAAAGTGTAGTTTATGGTCTTGGAATGATACCTGAAAAAGTTTTGTGATCTAATTCAGGGTATATTTATCGTTAGAGCTGTTAGACTGCAGCTGGATTGGTGTTGGATTTTTTGTGAGCTTCAGTTAGTCCATAGCACTTTGTATGGGGTTGTGGTTTGAATTAGCTTAAGACCTCTAAATAAGAACTATTCCTAATATATTAAGGGACAATTATAGAGGTTTTAAGGTTTTAATTTTATGTTATGTGTATTTTGGAAGTATTGGAAATAATTGTTGGAATTTTCAAGTTATGATTGTACCTGTTTTAGTGTAACTGGTTTTGGAGGGTCTAAAGGGATGAATTAGAAGTAGGGGTCTTTAAGATGAATTGTTCCTAACATCTTGATAAACTATACTGGAAAGTTTCATAATTTAATTCCCATTTATGAGAATTCTTTGAGCACTGGAATTCAATTTTAGTAACTAAAAATTGTGCTTGTGCCCTGTTTATGTTCATATAGGGATTTGAGTAGGTTCAAGGTTGATTTTAGAAGAATTTTGTTAACAAGAAAGGTAGATAACATCTCGGAGATAATGTTTAAACTTAGTTTTGTTGAATTTGGTTAATTATATAAGTTGAAATCAAACATATCTCCAAGGTGATTATGAAAATGCCTAAAAGGGGTTAACTATAAATAGATGCATGAAACTTAGTATCTATATCGTAATTAAAAGGTTATAACCTATAAAATTGATAAACTAAGTACTACTTGGAAAATTCAATTGTAGCTCCGGAATGTATTGTTGAGCCAACAACGAGCATGAACGCAACAGGAAGTGACAAACAAGATCAGTAAACTTGGTAGTGGAAAACGTAGCTCTTTGGTTGCTAGATTATATTTAATTATTTGTTTTGGTATATCTTATGAATGTGTAATGCTATGAATTTTGATAATTGAATTAAGTGGGGTATTGTTAGATCTTTGCTTAATAATTTATATGCAATTTGTTTGTGTTTGATAAGGACCAATAAAATTGATTTTTTTCTAAAATGATTTTTATATATGAAATAGAATCTGGATGCACCTAAGATGTTTTGATTTGATTATTTCATATGTGAGTATGAATACTTGAGTAACTCAAATCTAGTGGGATGGATATATACGGAGTATATATTTGGTGTGCTGGTGCAAAAATTGCCCCGTGGGAGGATATATATTGTATGGGTGCTGAGTTACTCAAATTGGCCATTTGGTTGAATTGCTTGATTTGTGTGCTTTGAGAGTTTTAATTAATTTGATATGATTGTATAATGTATTACTTGAACTGTGTTTATTTAATTTTATGTTTTTCATATTTGAGTATATGTAACATTTAGTTGTTTTGAAATTCTTACTATGTTGATATTATTTGACCTATGAACTATATCTATGTGCTGAGTGATGCTAATATCCTTTGAGTACGTTTTTTGATTCACAGAGTCTGTGTGACTCATCGCTCGCATATTTATGTTTTTTTAGAAATAGTATCTCAAGGGACGTCAATCACCAATACTTGGCTTGCCTATTATATGGCAGCAAGATATGTATTTGAGATCTTAGACTTGAAGCCAAAATACGAAAGTTTGCATTCACATTAGGGTTTTGGGTATTGTGTTTGATTTTGTGTAATAGTTTAATGGTTATTGTTTATGATATGGTGAGAGCATAGCTTCTTGTGATTCTAGTAAATGTTATGTTCTGATTGTTTATAACCAGATGTAATTTGTTTATATTTTATGCATGTTCCACATTGCAAGGAACCTATGCCAAAATTGTTAGTAAATTGTTATGTATTTCCGTAAATAAACATTTGTAGTTAACTTGTGCTTTCTAAACTCTACTTTTATTATTTGGTTTAGTCAAGAGTTGTATTTGTTTCTTTGTTTTAAGGTCAAGGTTACAGAAATTTGATTACCCATTCCTCTGATCAGTCATGTCTCCATGTGGGGTGTGACAAAACTTACACTATATTTATTTTCTTGTCATTTGACTAGTTTTCATATGGTTAATAAAATTTAATTGCATAGTTTACAATTCTTTAATGAGCTCAGAAAGTTAATTAATTATTTTTAATTGTAAATTATACTTTTATATTCTTGATAGTTAATTATATCATCGTGTTTTAATTTTAATTTAATATTGAAAAACTCACTTATTGAGAAGTGGATTATATATATTTATAATAATGAAAACTTTTTTTAGTGGTTTTTTAGGCAAAATAATTATGTTTACGTATGTAGGTGTCCTTTTATTATACTAATGGCACTGAAAAGAAAAACAAATTTCTTTTCTATTAGGTGTAAATCTTAAAAATCTAGGGTTCCATTGTAATTCTAAAAAATTGAAAATAATCTTCTATTATTCTCTTTTGTCACTCACTCTGCCAAGTTTCGACCATAATAAACCCACTTTCCTTTATTTTATTTTTTCTGTTTTTTGAGCCCATAACATTATCTAGGACTTGAGATAATACACAACAACACATGTCACATAAAGAGATAATTGCCTTTAAAACTTAAACACTAATACATAGTACACCCAAAAAGAACTTTATATGCTACAAGAAATACATTCAAAGAGAATTTTATATATATATATTACACCATAACTCTAATTTCACTTCCTAGCTCATATGTGATTGGTAAAATAACAATAATATTAGAGATGAAATTTGGAGGATTTGCTTGGATTTAAAGGGTAACTCAGAGTAGATAGATTAAGAAACTTGAGTTGAATTTAGATTGAGAGTAGGGTGATAATGAGCTGAGCTAGCTTATGAATAGTTAACGAGCTATTCATTAAGACTCAGATTGAATTCGGCTCGTTATCTAAACAAGGCTATCTTGAGTTTTATTTTGGGCACATTTACTAATACAAGTTGAGATCAATCTTCCTAAACTTCACAAACTAGCTCATATATATTATTAAGAGAAAATTACATTTTTCTCCTTTGAGGTTTAACGAAACAATACTAAAGTCCAAAATTTAGAGAAATCAGCACTCCCCCTTAATTGAGTTAACAATGTTACAAGAAAATATTTTTTTGTAAAAAAAAAAAAAACTATAAACTATTACTTTTTTAATAAAAAAAAAAGTACTAAGAAATCTTATTTTTTTTCTCTACTTTTCTATTTTTTATTTCATAATATTGATACATTTTGTTAATTTTATTTTTAATAAAATAGAAAAGAGCATATTTGACACATTTATAAGTAGCATTATGTTTGATTACTAAATAAATTAAAATTACTTTTTCTATAATTTTTATGATATCAACATAAAATTTTAAATCCATTTCAATTGATATTATCTTTTTTTAATACTATTTAATTGACATAAAACTAATAAATACACTAGGTCAAAGTGGTAAAAAAATATTTTAGTTTATAAGACTTATTTGAAATTAAAATTTTAAATGTGAATTATTTATCTTATAATAATATAAATAAATTTAATATTTTTTTTAATTTAAAATATTAAAAGATTTTAATTTTTAAAAAACTACTTACTCACAGTCTTTTCACTCATACACTAACTCTCTTTCTCCTTTCAAATAGGACTAAAAAAATGATTACTTTATATTTTAAAAAATTAAATCATTTTTAACACATGTGTAACCAATGCATGTGTCTAGAATTTTTATGTGTGAAATATTTCTATTCCATTTTATTAGAAAAATATATTAAATTAAAAAAATTAATGTTAACATACTATTTATATAGCTACTATTAAAAAATAAATAAATAGAAACTAACTACAAAAGTCAAATTCAACTTTATTTTATTTATTATTCAAACTAATCGAGTAGATTCATATAAATCAGTTGTCTATTTTATTTTATTTTTCAATTTCTTAGGACTTATCTTTTAAATTCATATAAATTTTATATTTTAAAAATAAATAAATTAATATAAAGTATGAATATTAAGAATAAAGCTAGAAAAATAGAAAAAAATAATTATTTAGGACTCATTTAAAAGAGAAAAAAATAAATAAATGATCTATTGATAGTTTTAAGATAAAATTCAGAATTTTTAATATTAGTCCAAAATTATGTTGTAACATCATTAACTTTCCATTTATCCTAATGAGGGGAGTGTCGATACACTTTAGACCTTAGTATTGTTTCAATAAATCTCAATAGACAGAAATGTAAACAATTATTATTTATATTTAAATATATAGTAAATATATTTATATGTTAGAATTAATACAAGAAATAAGGTGCTAATTTATCCAATTACGTATCTAATAGAATTAGTTTTGGATTCAACTTTCCTTGACTAAGATTATTTTTTAAAATTTTGAAAAATCCTTAAAGAGTTCTTAAAGAACGGAATTTGAGTTTCGATTTAATTTTGTGAGTCTCTTAAGAAGATCTCTTAATAAGTTTAAACTCACAAGCTTGTTACAAACACAAGCCAAGTTTGAGTCCACCTTAACATCTGACGAGCCTCGTCAAACCTCAGCTATTTATGCAAACTCATTTCGATGTTTGGACAAAGAAACTAAATATCGTATCTTTTTTAGTGATACAGATGAAACATATATGTATTTTGAGTTATTTATATAAAATTATTATTCACTACCGATATTCAAGTGTATCTATGGATACTTGTGGTATCGAATTGTATCCAATAATACAATTTGATACTTTTGATATATCTTGATACCGTTATCAAGACCCAAATGGAAGTCATGACTGACGAATGAATCAAGAAGAACATAGACCCACCTTGACCTAAACAAGCGTACAAGGATACTCGAAAATGAAGTAAAACTACAATAGTCCGTCTGAAACTTGGATGCCCAAAAGGTTGTAAACCTAATACAATAACATCATAATACACAAATGGTCATGCATGACCAAAAAACGCATATCTAAAGGGATCTTCAAAATGTTTAATAGTTCAAATGTGCTTTTAAAATTGTTATACTCATAAAATAGTTTGAAACCAAAGGTGTAGGACTTTTCAACAAGTCTAGAAAAATTTCAAACAATGATACAAAAAGCATCTTGAAAACAAACCGAACAACCAAGGAAGAAGGAAATGAGTTCCCCATAAAGCCCGAATTTAAAGTCAACCACCAAATGACACATTCTAACCCACAAGTAAACATCCAAATCCAACAAATTCCTGAAGTAACTAAAACATGTTAAATTAACCTTATTGAGCTAAAAACATAAAGTACATAGATATACCATAAGTGAAAACATATGCTAAATACCAAGATTCTTAAAGTTTTGTGAACTAACGAAAATAGACATTTCCAAGAGTTTTCCGAATCCGAAAATTTCAAAGTAAGTTCTAGAATTACTCCTTTGTCCAAATCAACTCAACAATTCTATTTCCCACATTTAAAACAACTTACAATTCAAAACTTTCAAAACTTGAATTTACACCATTTTCACATTAAGTTCCCAACCAACATTCCAACACCAAAAATGATATTCGTGTATCTACATTTCACAACCAAACACCCACACAAATAACCAAGACTTAATTAATGAAAATTCCAATAAGTAAGATTAGGCTAAGATTTCTAACTTGGAGAAAACAGTAGAAATTCAAATATCTCACAAATTAATTCAAGAGAGATAATTTAATAGCAATTTCAAGATAACAAAAATATGATTTAGCTTGCTGCAACTCAAGGAAATTCAAGGTTGCAATTAAGGTCCATAAGCTAGCAACTAGCCTTGGTGGAATAGTCACTAAAATCAGCTTAAAAAATGGAATGAAATGCAGGAAACTTTTTGGGTGTTTTGGGGGCTATTTTGGAGGTGGTTTGGGTGGCTGTTTAGAGCTTGAAATAAAGCTGAATGGAGGAGAAAGAGAGCTGGAACAACCAATGAATTCAGCCTAAAAAAGGACTGAAATGGAGGCCAAATTTGGGTAGAGCTGTTTTGGGGGCTATTTGGAGGGAGAAATGAAGCTGAAATGGAAGGAAGTTGGGAGGGTTTTGGAGGGGAAAAAAGTTTGGTCTTTAGCTGGAAGTGGGGTGGCTTGCTGCTGCCATGTAAGATAAGGAAGAGGAAGAGTTCACAGAAGGCGAGGAAGATAAGGAAAAAAGGAAGGGAGAGAAAAGAAAAAAAGGAAAAAAGGAAAAAGAAGAAAATACGGATCATCACAACCATAACCTTCAAGCTCACTAAGCTATTATAACAGGTCTGAAACATTTACATGAAACCTCCAATCCACTACCTGGACACAGTCGAAATTACTGGTCATCACAACCGTATCCTACCAGCTCAATTTATATTTTCAAAAAAGATAAATCTTAAGATTTTCATAATGCCAATAAAGAAAAAATAAATAAATAAAAAACAACAATAGAGATTAATGTCAAGAATAATGTGTATATATATATATATATATATAATGATATGTTGATATGTTGTTTAATTCAAAAAAGAAATAAATTTTAATTTGAATATTTTTCTTTTTAATTTTTTTTTAATATTTACTAAAGTTCATATTTTTTTCAATTTAAAAATTCTAACTAATAAAAATTATTATTTTACATAGTTATACTTAATTATGAACTAGTTACTCCATACATTTAGATTTCAGAAATAAGCTACAGTTGACAATATGGAGCAAAGTTAACCAAAGAAGACATGTACAATTAGCTTGTATCAGTGGTTTATTGCAAGGATAAATGAGCAAACCTCTCTTTCTTCTTCTCCATCATCATCCAGCATGTCTTCCTCTCCTGCCTCGACAGGGGTGGACAAGGTAGCTGCTTTACTAGAACGCCATCGAACGCTCTTTTCGCGCCTTTATTTCCAACAACTTTGATTCTGCAGCTCTCTGACGTTTAAATCTATCAATCTATAAAACAAGCTCAAGAGAATAAGCACAAAATTAAGATTGCACGCTCTATTTTATTTTCACATGTTAAATTTCATCATGCTCTTCATTAACTTTACAATTTTTATTTCAAAGTAAAGAAGGGTTAGTTAGCACTTAGCAACATATCTAGTAGTGCTGAACTTTTAAAAAATTATACTATAAATTTAAACATCTTAATTCTCATGCTTTCAATTAAAATAAAATAGAAGACTACCTTTTGAGCCCTCCGATCAGCAGATGGATTTGAATTACTTTGTGCAGAGAATTCCAATTCCTCTTGAGGGACAAGTTCCATTGCCTCACAAAAAGAAATGAATTCCTGGAACACATTATATTCGACAAGCTTCAATAAAAGGAGACAAAAAAAAAAAAAAAAAAAGAGTTAAGGTGTATTCGTATAACAACCGCTATTCACCTTTAATTTTGCATGAGAAGCCTTAAGAATCTGGTTCCTGTCAACGTCTAGAACTTTTTCAGTCAATTCGCCAAGATCAAATGGCACCTGCACAGAGTTATACTGGAAATTTTTACAGAGTTATAATTTAATCATTGTATGAGATTCTACCCTCTGTTGTTATATCGCCACAATTATGCTATCCGGATGCAATTGTGTATCCCTACAGGTACTACATGTGCAGGCATTGTCTGTAATATTATATTCTTTAACCTTGGTTTCACTCTGAAATTTAATTTTTTTTCCTTACTTTATGATGCATTTTCATCACAATGGGTTGATACTGTTTCATTTGATTTTGTTTATAGTTGAATGTTGATGGCCATGTTACTCATTCTTCTTTCATTTTTTCTTTCCCCAATACATTACATGGGCTAGATGTGTGCATCAAGATGTTAAAATCATAATATGACTTTTGAAGTAAGTCTTGATAGCAGCCTTGGTTTCCCCTACCTGCAAACCCTTTTCTTTCTCTTATCTTATAGGTATACTTTTTGCACTGTAATATGTTATTACATGTTTACAACTAAGCTAGACATGAACTGGGTAGCTCGGTTGATAAAAAGTTATGCTCTTGATGTTCACTTCCAAGGCTATAAACACTTGTATGGGAGTGCAGAACATGGACTCATCATATACAGGAGGGCTGCTCCTTTGCACCAATCTTTCTTTAAGCTTGTAATGTCATTCTAATCCTTTTAGTACTATGATAGGCTTAAAAAATTGAAGATGTGCTTAACGGCACATGTCTAAGCTGGGAAAAAAAAGAAGAAGCTGCTGCACATGAGTGCAATAGAACCAATTGAAGTCTTTCTGATAACCTGAATACAGATAATAATTAACAATCTGAAGCCAAATTATTGAGCCTGAACTGGTTGACCCCAAATTAAAAAAATCATTCAGTCTGGTTCCTGTTAAACGAGTGCCCATAGCATAAACTAAATTAGAGTCTGCTCCTAATGCTTCGTTGACAAGTAGACAGGCTACAGATACTGCGTTACCACCTGCAAGGATAAGGTGTGATTTTGTAATCCTTGAGATAAGTTGGCAGGCTGTCTTGGGAAATCCCTCTGAAACACCTGTTTTTTGTTTTCTTTTTCTAATTTTTCTTAGTTTATTAGGTCCTTTTTAAAGTCCAACTCACTAATTTTTCTTAGTTTTCCCTTTTCATTTGCTGATTTCTCCTTTCAAATTCTTGTCTAGAATACAAATTGCAGAAATATTAAAGGAAAATCAAAATCATATTATTTCCTATTATTTACATATTTGCAGTTCAATTTGTTGGGAGCGGCTTGGGTCTAATTAGGCCAACTGGATCGATTTGTCCAATTAATAAAATTAACGGTGAAGAAAAAGTTAAATACTAAGAAAAAATGATTAGAAAACAAAAAAAATAATAAAAATTGAGAGTTTGATTTGCTGCTATACACTTTATTCTCTATGCATGTTTTGTTCTTTGTTGTTAAAAAACAAACAAACTAATACACACATGGCTACTTTTCAAATCACAATTATTTTCTTAAAAATTATATTTTTCCTTTTTGCTAACACCATGGAACTTGTAATAAGACAATCAAATACTTCTAACTAAAAACAGCAGAAGTGTATTTCACACCGAGCAATGATAAGGCAATGGTGTTAAAAACTACTGAACAAGAACAATAGTATATCACAAAAGTGTAATAAAGTTCACAAGGTTGCATACTTTTTACACTATAAAGATCAAGTCATACAACCTGGTGTAACATATCAAGCTGCAAAATTGAGTAAGCTCTTCTGTCATGAGTACATCATTAAGATCTAAACAAAATAACCACTTTCAGTCATGGTCTAATTGCTGATATCTGAACTCATGATAATGTGTTAATGAGTGTAGCATGTAAATTCTTCCTTATCAACAAATTACAACTTTCAATCATGGTCTGTATGTCCATCTCTCATGGCATGGTAAAATGTTTAATTATCAAAATGTGTGAGAATTTTTCTTTGGAAACCAAGCTACCCCTGAACAAACATCGCAGAAAGCACTAGAAAATGAATGGAATGAAGGGAGAAATTTTATTCTTGCATCTAAAATACAAGAAAATAATAAATATACATACATATCAAAACCAAGATCTGGGTGATACTACATAACTGTCTTTAACATACAAATGGTGCAATCTGACTACAAAATTCATGACCCCACCTATCAATCAAAATAAGCACTTCACCCACAAGGAGTAAGCTTCTTATTGCCAGCACCTCTAGGGTTATCATCCTTCCAGTCATCCCAAGCCCTTGCCTTATCTTGAGCAGCATCATCATCCTCATCATCATCTTCTCCTGGACTAAACTTTTTATCATTGTACCACGATGAATTGGCTTCTTGCATGAGTTCAACATTTCTCTCTTGCCATTTGTTCATGATCTCCATTTCTTTTAGCCCAGCTTCCTCAATGCTCATGGTTGGCATCCTTTCAGATAATATCAATTCAATATTTCAGCAAAGATTAATACAGAACACTAATATTATAGCATTTACTTTTAACATCTCCCTACAAGCAATTTTTTGGTCCGTCATGACAAGTTTAACCAGAAGAAACAGATCGTCCCTTCCAACCAAACAAGGGATGATAAACCAGATAATACTGAAAATATATAATTACGCACCAATATTGGTCTGCCTTTAGAAACAGTTTTACGCTACTAAAAATATTTCTTTCTTTTTTTCCCAAACGAAGCATACAAGAAAAAACTGGAAAGACACAAATCCAACAAAGATTCCAAAAAACTTGTTTTCAATATACTACTACTTTATGAAACATTGCCTAAGGCTCAGGTTTCTCTTCTGAGACATTTCCTCAGATCATTTTCTTTATTCATTTAAACACCTAAAATGTTCATTTAATTTGTAGGAAGGGAATAAAGTTATACCTATGACTAGGTTGGAAAACCTGAGCAGCCATTCTTTCTCTCTCACTTGTTAAGCTTCCATTCACAAGACTGGCAGGCCCAAATATCAGCGGTTGGTGTTTGTGTTCATGTGCCTGTGAAACCTGTGCTCTTCCTTCTAGAACATCTTGTGCAAATGTAGCACATCTGATAGGCTGCGCTGGTCTGGTATATCGAGCTCGAACTGCAGCATCACGGTGCCAAGCTTCTGCTTTCTTAGTGCGCTCGTCTAGAATGTCCACAGAAAATGGGTCCCCCTCCTGAAATACAGGGCAAAGTTATAGAATATAAAATAAAGAGCCTTGTAATGTTGCCCCCTCATCTGAAAAAGGATTTGTGCATTTATCCTCACAAACAAAGAAGAAAGATGACACTCAAGTTTTTAAACTAAGTAACTAACAACTGGTTATTTACATAAATTTTCTTCTCTTCCACTTAAAAAATATTATTGCAATTTCATATGGTGTTTTAATGATGTTTTGTCAATCTATCCTATCACCGAACACTGATATAGGACATGTTTATAGATATACAAGAAGCAGTACAGACAAATTGTTTCTATTACCTTGGATTGTTTAGCTTTTATAGCAGAGAGCATGTCTTCCTCCTTCTTTAACATTTCCAGTAGATCAAATGCCTGATCACGTCATAAAACATGAGAATAAAATTAAAGAATGATAAACAAGTAAATACGGACCTTATAGAAAAATTTATATAGCCAACCTTACAGATTGCCAAAGATATAGTAGTAAGCCAAGCCTGTAGAAAAGGAGAAATAATCAGCAGTTTATCCAAGAAACCTAAGAAACAGAACTATTTAAAGTGGAAAACCTACAAAATCAATCAGGCAAATTCAGAGTCTCAGACTGCATTCGACTCCCAATCATATGCGCGCGCGCACGCACACACACAACATATATAAAATCAAACAAATATTAAGGGATAAATTTTTCAAGAATATAACAAAATGATTCCAAAATTTCTTGACAATAGATGAACAAGAAATGTCAGAAGAATATCATCCTCTTCTTTTTAAATCTAAGAATATCTTCTGTTATAATCACTTTCAAGAGTAAATCTGTATCTAGCAAAGTACACGGGCAACTGCTTCTATTCTCAAATCTAGACAATTTGAAGAGGTTGTGGTTCTCCTGCCGGGGGAATCTATAGAAAACATGCTTAATAGCTTTAGTAGAAATTTTTTACACCACCTATTGTTACAGAAGAAAGGGAGTTAAGTGAGGTCAACAGCAAAGATGCTCCAAATTCTTCTCCGTACAGCAGTTTCATACATTCAGATTTCAGAAATGCTATAATTGACAATATGGAGCAAAGTTAACTAAAGAAGACATGTACAATTAACTTGCATCAGTGGTTTATTGTAAGGATCAATGAGCAAACCTCTCTTTCTTCTTCTCCATCATCATCCAGCATGTCTTCCTCTCCTGCCTCAACAGGGGTGGACAAGGTGGCTGCTTTACTAGAACGCCCTCGACGCTCTTTTCGCTCCTTTATTTCCAACAACTTTGACTCTGCAGCTCTTTGACGTTTAAATCTATCAATCTATAACACAAGCTCAAGAGAATAAGCACAAAATTACAATTGCACGCTCTATTTTATTTTCACATGTTAAATCTCAGCATGCTCTTCATTAACTTTACAATTTTTATTTCAAAGTAAAGAAGGGTTAGTTAGCACTTAGCAAAATATCTAGTAGTGCTGAACGTTTAAAATATTATACTACAAATTTATACATCTTAATTCTCATGCATTCAATTAAAATAAAATGAAAAGACTACCTTTTGAGCCCTCCGATCAGCAGATGGATTTGAATTACTTTGTGCACAGAATTCCAATTCCTCTTGAGGAACAAGTTCCATTGCCTCACAAAAAGAAATGAATTCCTGGAACACATTATATTCAACAAGCTTCAATAAAAGGAGACAAAAAAAAAATAAAAAAATTAATGAGCTAAGGTATATTCATATAACAACCACTATTCACCTTTAATTTTGCATGGGAAGCCTTAAGAATCTGTATCCTGTCATCGTCTAGAACTTTTTCAGTCAATTCTCCAAGATAAAATGGCACCTGCACAGGGTTATCATGAGAGGTCGCCAAAGAACTAAAAATCTTACTAATACAGACAACATTACCAAGTTTATGCTTATTCAATCTTCAATTAAGACACCTTAGAAAAGCTACAATGGATGTCTTCTACATGGTGCATGTACAAGTTTCCCCATTATATATAGTTTTGCCCCAGTCAGAACAGTCAGAAGTAAATAACAAATCCATAGTTCAGACAACATGTATGCATGGTATGCTATGGCTTCTTTCTAATTTACTGGAACAAAGTTCTTCACCATTCCTTTGAAAGACATTTAGGGGAAGGCCAAAGTAAACCACTAATAACAGGCTTGCAAAGATATTCTGCACTAGAAAATTCACAAGAAATGTCGGCACTTCGTCCAACATGTTAGGCAGCTTTTTTTTACTACCATATAATATGGATTTCTTTCTCCACAAACATTTGCATATACAGCCACTCAACTTCCAGTAGACAATGAACAGAACCATTAACACCAGGATACTCAAACTATGTATTCTTTAGGTTTGAAGTTAGTGAGTCCTTCAGGTCAAGAAGTTACGGCCGATGTCTCTTCAAATTCAGTGAACAGAAAGAAGACAGTTTGAAAGATAAATGCAAAAGTTGCAGTCTTCTATTGATTAACTAAACATTAGAAGGTGGAGAAGGAATGGTAACATTTCTTAGTGATGTTTGGCTCAGATTGGAGGCAACCGACAAGGAACAATTTAGGATTTTGAGCCAGAATCTATTTGACTCATTGCCTCTATTCTAAGAGGATTCACTTTTTCTGTTTTTGGAGCGTAACTGGAGAATATCTTTGGTTTTTCCTGTTGGATTTTTTTTTCTCTCTCTGTCTTGTCTTCTCTTTTATTTCAAAACAGGATTGCTTGTCCTCCTCCATGTAGTCCCTTCTTTCTTCTATTAATAAAACTTCTTTTCTATTTATATTATAAAAAATAAAAAATAAATAAAAACACCCTAAACACCAACTGGCATAAGGTAACTCTTAAACAACAATGTTTTTCAGTCCTTTTTACCAGTTTATTATCAATTCCAAGAATATCATTCCACTTTTATTGTTGTGGTCTTACCCAAAAAGCCGATAACAATATCATTCCAATTTTATTCTCATTTCTCAATCAAAACATGTACTGTCTTCTAATAGTTGGATACAATAATAAAATGGAAACTCATAATCTAAACCCAAAGGTAAAAGGAAGCGACCATAATTTTTAAGCTTTGTCCTATTGTCTTTATTCCCTCTTGAAGGAAAAACCAACCACCATCAGATTTAAGTGAAAGCAAAAACAATCATTTTCTAGATCCATTGATTTCTTATGAATAGGAAGAAACATAAAAAATCTATCTATCATTAAATAAATAAAGAAGAAATTTAAACAGCAATTACCTATCATCAATTATAAATTTAAAATTTTGATATACACATCTCTTCTTTAAAAACAATAATTACCATAAAATACTTAAGATTTGTGGTGCTGATATCATCCTTGCTCTCATTTGCTGAGAACAACCCAAGTTTACTTCTCATGTCCTCGCATTTCTCCAAAGCCTTGCAACCCTTCTTCACAAGCTCCTAAACAACTCCAGAAAAGGAAAATCCACAATCCAATCATACCCAGAAGCCCAATAAAATCAAATAATATTTAAACAAACCATCGGATCAGTATACCTGATCAGCACCGTACTCCGTAGCCGTTGTATGGATCTTCCGTGCTTGCTCAAAGAGAGCTGGCAATGATATCTCCTCCATATTGAATTCACCCATTTGCTGAATCAATCAGAAGCTGGATATGATAGAATTCTGATTCACCGGAATACGTGTGTGGGTTTGAATTGAAATTTCTTGGGCAAGGTTTTATCTTTATTCCAACCTTTAGAAATAGCTTACGTTAGCATGTCTTCGACTCTGTTCTAGGCTCTTGACGAAGAGCCACCCTGCACGTGGGCAAGTGACTTTTGGGCCTGAGCTATTTCACAAGAGTGGCCCAGCCCAATCACTTTTTTACTCTCAAAAGCTTAGTCTAGAGGAAGATCAACTTCAAGGCTGTATAGATTGTGCCAGTAACGAGTTCAGTTAACACAAACAATAATTAGAGATCATATAAGCTACACAAAGCATAAATTAGTAGCAGATAAAGTTACTAGATTACACTAACCCTTCGATTTTCGAACTGAACAGTTGTTTGGTACGATGAAGTTTTGGGCAGGAAAAATCAACGCTTCAAAGCTGTATTAGATAGAAGAGTTCCTCTAGCTGATCCGATTCGTCCCGGAGAAGATAATAGTACGTTGGAGACAATGACTAAACTCGCCGGAGAAGGAGAGACCGAGTTAAAGATGTAGTCATGGCGTCGCTTCTGTTGCATAGGCAAAAGGGTAAGAAGGAAATGATGGTTGCTGGAAAGGCAAAACGGTTTAGTTTTGTTTAATCTAAATTGTATGCTGACAGTGAGTGGGCTTATGTGATGGGTTAATTTAATTAGACCAATCCTCGGCCCATTAGTTATAATCTCTAATTTTCTACTATACAAATAGTTTCGAATTTGTCTTTTCTTTTCGATCAACAACAATAATTTTTCTTTTTATTTGGTGCGTTTAAGATACAGCCATAAATTTTCAATTGATATAACCTTGAGATTTATTGAGAGACACCATAATTTTTTGAAACTTGAAGGTGTTATAAAATAATTTTTTGAAGAAAAAAAAACTACAAAATCATACTTGAATATTCAAAATATCAACTAGTAAGTCAATTGGTCCAAACACACTTAGGCTTGGTGTGTTAATATTGTGACTTTTTGAGAGATATTGTGCTCTTCTGACTTTTTTAGAGTAACTTTTAAAAAGTCACAGTAACAGTGTTTGGTAAAATAATATAAAACATGTTCTCAATAAGTAGAAATCATAAATTTAGTATTTGGTAAATTCATTGTAAAACTGCTTTGAAAATCTAAATTGACTATAATAGGCATTGATATTTAAAAAGAGATAATTAATCTACTGCAGCATAAACTTAATCAATTTTTTTTTAACAGCAAACAAGCAAATACATATTTTCCACCCACTTTCTTTGAATTAACAAAGGTTAACTTAATTCTTGACTTAGCTTATATATTCTATTTTCTATTTCTTATGATATAAAAATGGGTCATAATTTACTTATAAGATATATAAAGTCCCTAATTGAGGCACTTAATTATCTCCAAGGTAAAATGTCATTAATTGAAGTAAGTTTGAGATGGTTGAAGGATAATAGGAATAGGCATCTGAGTGTTGCTGAGACAAAAGATTGTGAAAAGTAAAGTGTAATAACTAGTTCTAGAATTTTAAGCAATATCAGTATTGGACTGCCCTTGATGTCAATAATGTAGTAAATGCAATTATGAAGAAAATAATTCTACCAATTCAGATTATAATCATTATTCTTTTGTTAATTTTTTTTTTCCTAATCAGTTTGTATCATATTACACTCATAATACTAATTCAATACCAACAATTACCTTTACTGGCATTGGTATAAGGATTTCAATTACCTTCAAACCCAAAACATGAATAGCCTCATACAATACACTGACTCAACAATTAATAATTCTCATAAGTACTTCAAAATCATCATTATGTGGCCTACAAGTCTCTCATACAAAGCATCATTAAGCACCAAAAGCAAAGTGCATAAGTTTCACCAACCCATCAAGCTAAATGCTATATTATTTTGAACATTGTCCATATCTCCAGTATGATTAATAGGAAACTCATGCTCATCTATGTTATCACCATCTTCAAGTTCAACATCTAATTTAGATTACTTCTTGAACTTGTGATCATTTGTAGTATACCGCTTAATATAATTATGCAAAGTCATTGTTGCAACAACAGTCTGAACTTGTTTCCTATAGCTGAAGCATGGCATGTCTTTTAAAATTTTCCATCTCTTTTTCCAAACTCCAAATGTACGTTCGATAACACTTCTAAGTGAAGAATGGGCATGATTGTATATTTCTTGGTATCCAAATGGTCCATTAGCACGATGAAACTCAGGCAAATGGTATCTTTGCCCTTTGTATGGCCCTGGATAACCTGCCAATTGTGGATAACCTGCATCTACCAAATAATATTTACCTGCAATTATCAATTCCAAAATAAATACCAAGAAAAAATAAAGAGGCAACACTATAATTTATATCATTTTAGTATGAAGATTATGGAGTACAACCTGCTGGTGGTTTTGGAAAGTTCAATTCAGGTGTCCTAGTGGCATATAGGAATACCCTTGTGTCGTGAGCTATTTCTTCCCAACCAGCCAAAGCAACAATAAATTGCATATCAAAATTGCAAGCAGCCATAACATTATGGGTTAAGGTTCCTTTTCTGCTAATAAATTGAACTTGGTTTTCGGGTGATATAGTCAGAGGGACATGAGTTCCATTGATAGTACTGATTGCATCATGGTATAGGAAACATCATAATATTAATAATTTGTAAATATGGATAATTGACAAGTATATACCATTTTAAGAACAATTATTTATTACCTTGAAAAGAGGAATTACCTATCATCTTTCCACAATTCTTTTGGCACCTCTTTGAAATCACGGTTTTCTGGTTTCAAAATATCTATGGCCATTCTGCAAATGGCTTGTAATACTATTCCAAAATACCAACTTATAGTTTCACAAAAATGCTGGAAATGCTCCTTAGTAGCCTTGTTTGAGTTCCCACCTCCTAGTGTAAATAGAAACATAGCTAACATTTCTCTAGAACTTATTCTCCTCGAAGCACATAAACCATGTTTAGTTTCCAATTCGTAGCACAATCTTTTGAACACCCTTTTTTCCATCTGAAACATATTTGGACATTGACTATCATTACATCTAATATCTACTTAAGCCACGTGTTACCAGTTTGCATGGAATTCATGCATGGTGTTTTATAAATATACCTATCATAGTATTCCAAGATCACATATACAGTAGAAGGTACAATCCTATAAAACTCCTCATCATCATTATTATAATCAATTTCCTTTTCCATATTTGCTAGAAATGACACTTATGCAGACCTATTGAAGTAACACATTTTTCATCATAATGAAATAGGATAAATTATTACTCTGGTATATAGCAATGAAAAAGAGATTGAAAGGAAATTACTTTTCTTGCCATCCTAAGACTTGAAAACACCATAAAACAAAAGGATTTTGTAATGTCATAGCCTGAATACAACTATTACACCTAAGAATGTCCTAAAAGATCTTTGACATTAAATTGTTCTCTTTATCTTGCTCATTTTTTTCACTTAATAACTAAGCAAGCTTCACCTTTGGCTACTTCAAGGCAATAAACACCTCTCTTTTATTTTGATTAAGAAACAGATGAGTTACAAACATGTAAAGCTCACTCATTGGATCTAAATCTAGCAATGTATCCAAATGTTGTATTGCTATGGTGATACTGGGGCCCAATGTAGATGTATTTGTTGAGCTCCTACTTTCCACAGCCTCACAAAGATGCTCAATTTGGTGTGACAATCTTTGTGCGCCACCCACTTTCTTCACTCTCTTGTTTTTGTTATTCCTATCGGTGTTTGCCCTTTTCTTTTTCCTTTTTGTGATCTTAATGGGCAAAGGAACATTAGCAATAGGATCTACATCTGAATCCTCACTATCTTTTGATTGTATGCCATTCTCCTCCGGAGAAATAACAAAACCCGAAGACAATATCCAAGCATCCTATCCTGTTGCAATAGTTTGTCGAAGCATCCTATATAATGTAGCCTCAAATTCTAGATCAATTCCATCTTTTCGAAACTTCTTAGCTTTTGGAACAACCTACATAAATTAAATATTTTATTATTATGTATATATATAAGATTATATAATTTGTATAAGTAGAACAATCTAAGTATACTAACTGCCAATCTTCTAGCCTACCATTCTTCACTTGCATCAATTGTTTTCTTTATAGGATCCCATCCAAGACCAGTGTCACTTCCCTTCAATTGCTTCTAATTCTTCCAATCTTGTTTCAAATGATCCCATTTATTTTTCAATTGCTTTTTGTTGTAGTACTTTCCAGTGGTTGTTGTAAATTCAGTGATCAATGTTTTCCAACCTTTAGTATCAAAGTGTGTGCCAGCTTTGTAATCAGTTTCAATGTTTTTGATACACAAGGCACAAAAAACATCAACAGTATTTTTATCCCAGTGTGCTACTTCTTTTGCATCATAAATCTATTATTGTGATAGCATTCATTGTGGTCTCTATCTATGCATGCATAAACAAACAAAAGATAAATATTTCCTAGAATAAAGCAAAAGAAATAAAAAGTTACACACTAGAGTTTAAGTCTAATATAATACTCATATAAAAGGATGTGCAACAAAATTAACTTGGTTATAAAGACTACATAGATGACGATGACCTTCTGCTTCTAGTTTTTCACAGTTTAGCTATTAAGGGAGGCTAAGTTCTTCCTGAACTACTGCCTTGTTGTAACAACCAAAATGAACAACAATATAAGATTCAAAAAATCACACAAAAATTCAAGAGCAACCACACAAAAAACACAGAACAGATAGAAGCATGTAGGTGGGTACCATTTTCTAAGAATTATTAAAATGCAAAGCACTTCTGATCTTTAAAACCTCAAGCACTGCTATAAAGAGGACTTATGAATAAGGTCAATACTTGTAATAAATTTACAATTTAACTGGATTAATATTGATCAATAGACCTAAAAATCAATGATACATAGGAATAGTTTCAATGTATCACAACAATAACCAATATATATTCACCAATCACCATAAAAAAATAGTATACTATCATTCTTTTGTCAGATCATAATCTCAAGTACCAGAAATATTACTTTTTCATGCTTATCATAATTATTTAGCAAAATAGGTAATGATTCTCTAGGCTTCTACTATCAAAGACAACATGTAGAGTGTACTGATATTTTAAGTTACCTTAAAAATGAATAAAGCAATAGCCTTCAAGATCCCAGATAAAGCAATGCTATTGGAATAAGTAATAAGCTAGCCATATTTGTTGATTATTTGGTTGTGCAATGTAATAATATAAATTTAATGAGCAATCTCTTGCTTCTTTAATCTTCTGATAGATACATGAATTTACTTTCTAATCTTTTATACACGTGTAGTTCTTGACAATAGATTCCATTGCATGTGATCCTTGAAGTTTACCCAAATATCCTCCCAGACAAGAAATTGATTCTAAATTGTGGGACGAAGTAACTATAAAGTAGTATATGTTTTATTCACACAAAAAATCCAAAAGCAATCACACAAATATCCAAAAGTAATCCCACAAATATCCAAAAGCAATTCCTAAATTCATAGCAAAATAAAAAATATATAATAAAAAATACAATAGTATGTTAAATCGACAACTCAAGCTTGATATAAAGCCACAAAATTATCTAGCTTATAATCTCCTTTACAAATTCAAAAAATAAAAATAAACAAAATAAAAACAAAGCTATCTAGATTTTGAGATTAAAACCATACAACAATG
The DNA here is from genome assembly GCA_029379385.1 of Quillaja saponaria. NCBI lineage: Eukaryota > Viridiplantae > Streptophyta > Magnoliopsida > Fabales > Quillajaceae > Quillaja > Quillaja saponaria. The sequence goes on along the minus strand of CM055616.1, from coordinate 18,370,029 downwards.
GATAGAAAACACATTTAAGTTCAACCAAAATAAATCCCAAAAAAAAAAAAAAAAAAAAAAAAGCAGAAGGAAACTCAAAGAGTAAAATGAAAAGCACTTACCAGATGAGAAAAAGGGAGAGGAAGGCAAAAGTATAGACGAAAAAAGTTAAAGACTTTAGGGTCTTTGATTCAAACAAATTTACACATCTTTAGATCTATATGTATATATATAAGATAATGATGAATAATACGCGGGAATAATTATAATTATAGAGGGAAATTAAGAGGGAAGGCTGGAAATCAAAAAGTTTAATAAATCAAAGGGTAAATACTGATTTTTATTAAAAATTAAGGTTATTTTAGTCTTTTGAATTTTGAAGGGCAGAAATCAGATTTTAAAAGTCCTGAGCAGAAGCACCTAAAATTTTTTTTTTTTTTTACTAAACATAAAAAAATTGACTTATGCTTTTGCACCTTCTTTTAAAAAGCATTCCCAAACCAAGCACCTTCATATTTCTCCAAAGTCTTGTAACCCTTCTTCACAAGCTCCTAAACAATCCCTGAAAATAAAAATCCCACAATCCAATCATACCCAGAAGCCCAATAAAATAAAATAATATTTAAACAAACCAGTGGATCAGTATATTTGATCAGCACCAGACTTCGTCGCCATTGTATGGATCTTTCGTGCTTGCTCAAAGAGAGCTAACAATGGCATCTCCTTAATATTGAATTCACAAATCAATGAAAAGCTGGATATAATATAATTATGATTCATTGGAACACAAGTGTGGGTATGATTGCAATTTCTAAGACAAGAGTTTATCTTTATTCAAACTTTCATTGGAAATAGTGTATGTTAGCATGTCTTCAACTTTTTTCTAGGCTCTTGATGAAGAGCAACCCTGCCACGTAGGCAAGTGACTTTTGGGCCTGAGTTATCTTACCAGTACAACCCAGACCAATCACTTTTTCACATTCAAAAACTTGGTGAAGAGGAAGATCAACCTAAGGTTATATGGATTGTTCTAGTAACGAGTTTAGTTAACACAAATAACAAATCATGTGCTTTTCGTTAAGAGTTTGAGTCCCTTTCAAATGCAAGGCTATGAAATTTTATTTTTAAACACTTTATACCAGATGGGTTTAATATTTATAATTGATTTGCCCGTAAGTTTGTAAGTCCAATTCATTTAATATATTTTATTTCAGTATTAACATTTCATTTCCACATTCACCATATCCAATTTGAACTCCTTACCTACCAAAATTTGCACCTCCATTTCAACGTTCATTTTCATCATCAAACCCCTGATTTCCTTTGCAACGAAAAATTTTATAGTATGGTTCAGAAACATAGACATGAATGACCATTCAGACTACCCTCAGAACCCTTATATTCAGAAAAAAAAGGTCTTGAAATCCTTCAATACAAAAACTGCCATAACATCCTTCACCAAATAGGTTTTTAATTCTACACTACTAAGACCCACCTCCTGTATTTTCATTAGCATCCACACTAGTCCTATGTTATAACCCTTATAACCCGATAACGTAAAATCGAGTTTTGGATATGTAAGGTTACGTTATAAAAATAATCAAATTAAATAAGTAACAGTATGATTGAACATGTTATAACTGATATTAAAATATGAATTTGAACAATTTGGCGTAACTTATGATCGAAAAAATTAATGAAAGTATTTGAAGTAAATAAATTATAAAGTGTGTACAATGAAATTAAAATTTTGGTTGATTTGAAACTTGATTCTATTTAGTGTAAATTTTTTTTATAGGTATAAACAAAATAACTAGTCTACAGTTGTAATGAGTATATATATATATTTGTATATATCAATACAACCAAGATTAAATATAAGCCACAATTTTATAACCTTGACTTTGACTCACCTTTAACATTTTTTTCTTTTTCACCATCGGCTTTACTTTCCTCTTATTTTTCTGGCCAACCGTGACTTCCCTATTCTTAGCTATATTCCAGAAATTTCAGGTTTTGCCTCACATAGTCATGAAGCTTCCTTAGTCTCCTCGATAACTCTAGCTCCCTGCAATAGTCGAGGTCACCTTTTTCTTATTTTATTTTTAGTTTTATGCAGCTTGGGAGTGATTGGATTGTCACATTCTAGCTTTTCCCTATTATGTCGTTCCTCCACTCCTTCTTGTTGTCAAGTTTCCCTTCTTTCCTTTTACTTGTATCTTGCTACATTTTTCCTCTTACCTTCAACTGGCCATGTAGTCTCAATCAACGTCAACAATAGTGAAGTTAGCTACTCTGCTTAGGCGTGCATCAACCTCCTTTATGCATATGAGAGCCTTCACTTGTTCAGCCGTTGGAAGCTTTTACTTGTTTAACTGTTGGGAGCCTCCACTTGGACCTACAAAGCTAAGCAGCTCCTTCTTGACGATGACAGCAACTTCAACTGGTGGAAACCATAAGTTCATCAATGGCAGTCTCATATTGACAGGTCAGCCATGAGTTGGTAACTGTCTTGCCTTCATGTAACTCATTTCTTATCCTCTTTGTGTGTTGATATAGATGAAGGATTTGAATTGGTTATGAATAAAAGTTTAAGAATAGGAGTTTAAAAGTGTTTAACATGGTAGTTTAGAGTGAGTTAGTGATGAAAGTTTATGATTCAAGCCTTTGGTTACTTTGATTAGCTAAATCAAATTCTAGATTTATGTTGGAATATGAATAATGTGGAATTGATGTACCTATGTTGATTAAATTGGGAAAGATATATATACACATGTACACACACACCAATGGAAGGAAATCATGTATTCAAGGTGTTTGATAGTATGCCTATAAGAAAGCTAGTTATAGTATAATGAGTAAAACTTGGTAGATTTAGTTCTTGGTAGTTATTTGTTATGGGAATTTGAATAAAAGTTCCTAAACAAGAGTAAATAGTGGTTAGTTAATGTTGTGGGTTAAGGAGTTAATGAAAGTGAGTAATAAGTATAAACAAGGAAGGGTTAGTTGTGAGTAAAGTAGAATATGAGAGTTAAGGGGTTCTTGAAAGGGTGTAGGGCCAGATTTCATGGGTCAGAGAAATCTCATGTTGCAGGTGCTTTTAGGGATGAATTAAATTAAGAGTTTAAAATAGAAAGTGTATCTTAGGGTCTTGGGATGTTGTCTACAAAATTTTGTAACCTGGTTCTAAGTATATTTGTTGGTAGAGTTATTGGACTGTAGCTAGGTCATGCAAGATTTTTAGTAAACCTTAGTCAATTCGGAAGACTTCGTTGGGGGTTATTGATGGAATTAGCTTAGGATCTTTGAATAAAAGTTTCTCCTAACATCTTGAAACACTAGATAAGAGAATTTCGTAATTTAATTCCTAAGTATGAGAATTCTATAAATATCGAAATCAAAGGTTGGTACTAGGAATTGTATGAGTGCTCTATTTTTGTTTATATGAAGAATCAAGTGAGTTCAAGGCTGATTTTAGGAAAAGTTTCTAAATTAGAAAGCTATATAACTTCCTAAATTTAATGTTTCAACTTGGTTTTATTACATTTGATTAAGTATGTAAGTGAAAATAAACATATATCCAAGGGGGTTGTGAAATACCTAAAAGGAGTATACTTTAAATAATTAACTGTACTAATATACACATCCAAATAATACATATGATGCCTATATAGAATTATAGTTGTTTATTAATAAATGCAACAAATAGAATTGGATTTCCTTTTTCCTAGAGAAAGTTATGTTCAAATAACTAAAGTAAGGTCAGAGCTGCTAAAATCCTGTTTTTTGTACAATTTGATAAAACTTCAAAGAATAAAATGTATTGATATATAAATCTAAAAGTTTCAAATGATAAACCATTATAAAGCTAAATGTGTCTAGTATTTAATAAATTTTACGAAAATGGATTTGGAATTTCGTAGAGGAAGATATGACTGTTAAAGTGAACGATGGTCCAAACCCCAAGTTTAAACAGTTCCAACATCTCTAACTCACTATTGTTTCTTATCTTTTCTAATTGTTTCCTTCTACCTTATGCATTGTCAAGACATCTAAAATGTCTCTTCATTACTAATCTTACCACATAAAATACAATTCATACTATGTAACATGTAATGGTTTAACAAAAAACTTTGATAAAGAAACTTATATAAGTTGATAAATAAGCTTAGTAATTAAAAGATTATAACAATAATATTCACGAACTAAGTGTTATTTAGAACTATGAATTTCAGTTCCAAACCCTACTATGGGCCTGATGACACAGTTAAGCACAAGAGGGAGTGACGAATAAGATTTGTTAACCGATGAGTGGTTAATTGGTACCCTTTGGTTGATAGATTAGTTTATTTGATTGTTTTACATATTTGTGCATATATATATGAATATATATGTTATATGGAGGTGAATAAGAATTGTATTGCTATGATTGAATTATGTGGATTGTGTTTGATGTTTGAAATTGTTTGTGGTTGATAAGAGCCAACGAAGTGATTTTTCTAAAATAATTTTATTTTCGAAAATGAAATCCAGGTGCACCTAGGATGTTTTAACTTAATATTCTGATATGAGATTTTTTTTATAAGTGTTTTTTAAAGAATTGAGTGCTTAGCCTTGATGGGTAGATTCAAAGAAGGGTTTCAGTGATTCAGTTTCTAATTCTATATGGTGTGGGAGGAAAATTACCCCGTGGGAGGTGGTTTGCAGGGCTGAGTTACTTAGTTGGCCCCTTGCTTGCTTTGTATGATTTGGGTGCTCTAATTTCTATGATTAGATTATACATAATGTTACTTGAACTATGTTTATGATGCTTTAGAATTTCGTAATTGGATATGTGTAATTTTGTTAGTTATTTGGAATATATGATATATTGATATTAGTTGATTACAAATCATATATGTGTATTAAGTGATGCAAGTACCCTTTGGTTATGCTTTTCCAGTTATGAAGTCAGTAGGACTCATCCCTCTCTTTATTGATTGTTTTTAGTAATAAGATCTCATAAGATAACAATTATCCATATTGGACTTGCCGAGTGTTGGGTGACAAGGTAACTCTTCGGAATCTCAATCTTGAAGTCAAAGGGTGAACGTTTACAGTCACACTAGAGTTGTGGGGAGTTTAGTCTTATATAATGTAATAGTCTAGTTATTTGTTATTGTGATCGGAATCGGAGCATAGCTCCTTGTTGCCTTTGTTGTTATGGTTGTTATTGTATAACAATAGGAATGTGTGCTTATATTTTATGGGCATGTTCCACTTTACCGGGAACCTCTGCCGAAATATTTAATAAATTGTTATGAGTTTCAGCGAATAATTTTTATTTATTTTTAGTTAACTCATGTTTTATAAATTTTACTTTTACTCTTTAGTTTAATCAAGAGTCGTGTTCATTTCTTATTTTTGAAGTCAGGGCTATAAAGGTTTGGTTATCCAGTCCTTCGACTAGTCATATTTCAGAGAGAGGTGTGACATCCTTCCCACCTGGGTTCTTGACCATCACCAGACAACTAACCACTAATTCCACAAGGACTTTCTCTGAACATCTTCCCCACCTGGGTCATTCCAATTTAATTCTCGTTTCTCTATCAAAACATGTACAATCTTCTAAGATTCATTTTCCTTCAGTTTGGTTGCTTGTTGGTTGGACACAATAATAAAATGGAAACACATAATCTAAACCTAAAGGTAAAAGGAAGCGAACATAATTTTAAGCTTTGTCCTATTGTCTTTATTTCCTTTTGAAGGAAACACCAACCACCATCAGATTTAAGTGAAAGAAAAAACAATCATTTTCTATATCTATTGATTTCACATATACAAAACAACCATAAAAATCTATCTATCATTAAATAAATAGAGAAGAAATTTAAACAACAATTACCTATCATCAATCATAAATTTAATATTTTGACATACATAAATCTTCTTTAAAAACAACATTTACCAGAATTTACTTAAGATTTGTGGTCATTATATCATCCTTGCTCTTATTTGATGAGAACAACCTAAGTTTACTTATCATGTCCTTGCATTTCTCTAAAGCCTCGCACCCCTTCTTCACAAGCTCCTAAACAACCCTAGAAAAAGAAAATCCCACAATCCAATCATAACTAGAAGCCCAATAAAATCAAATAATATTTCAACAAACCTGCAGATTAGTAGACCTGATCAGCATTAGACTCCGTAGCCATTGTATGGATCTTTCGTGCTTGCTCAAAGAGAGCTACCAAGGACACTTCCTTCATATTGAATTCAGGAATCAATTAGAAGCTGGATATGAAATTCTGATTCACCGAAATTTGTGTGTAGGTTTGGATTGAAATTTCTTAGGCAAGTGTTATCTTTTTTCAAACTTTTTTTGGAAACAGAGTACGTTAGCATGTCTTTGACTCTATTCTAGGCTCTTGACGAAGAGCAACCCTGCCACATGGGAAGTGACTTTGGGCCCTAGCTATTTCACTAGTACGTCCCAGCCCAATCACTTTTTCACATTCAAAAACTTAGTAAAGAGGAAGATCAACCTCAAGGCTGTATGGATTATGCTAGTAACGAGTTTAGTTAACACAAATAACAATTTGTGTGCTTTTTGTTAAGAATTAGAGTCCTTTTCAAAAGCAAGTTTATGAAATTTTATTTTTAAACTTTTTTTATAAGAGCTGGGTTTAATATTTATAAAATTGATTTGCTCATAAGTTTGTAAGTCCATTCATTATATATATATATAAATTTTTTAGTATTAACATTTTCATTTCCACATTCACCATATCCAACTTGAACTCCTTCCCTACCAAAATTACACCTCCAATTTGATGTTCATTTTCATCATCTAACCTTTGATTTCCTTTGCAAGAAAATTTTTATAGAACGGCTCAGTAGCAAAGACTTAACCATATAGACTTCCTCTAGAACCCTTGTATTAAGAAAAAGGTCTTGAAATCCTTCAAAACAAATGCTGCCATAACATCCTTCACCAAATATTGTATGAATTTCTACATTACTAAGACCCACCTCGACATTTTCATTAGCATTCACACTAGTGTTAGTAGTATGCCCTAAAGCCAATGACATGTGATGTTGTGGCATATTATTTTATGTTTAATCTTATTCATATTATTAATAAATATAAGTGGCAAACATTATCATGTATAAGAGTTATTAATTAACCATCATGAGCCCAAAGAATTAAAGTAATGGAAATAAGCATCATGATGAGATCATGCTAATGAGATGTATTTCCTTTAAGCTTAATTTTTAAATGTTCCTAATCATAGGATCACTAAGTAGGGCATTAGTGAATCCGGATAGATTAGTACATATCTAGTTGACTCAAAGAGTTGAGAGTGGCTGATCTCTTAATCAGACACTAAGACAAATATGTAGGTACTCATTAGAGAATGAGTTCAATGAACTGACTCAACTGAGAACACCTATATGGAGTTTCTCTACATGTCAATAGGTGGTTCTTATGTTACAGTTGTGCAAATAGTCCTTTGACTCGAGACATTATAGTTATCTTGTATGTACGTCATTATACTTTTTGATACTATTTCTAATTCTATTAATGAGTCACTTAAGAAGTATAATTGAGTATAATCACTTGCATATGGAGGTATGTGAATGTGCAATAAAGGATCTATTACTTTTAGTAGAAAAGAGAGAATGTCATATGTAGTCTATAAAAGATTTAACTTAAAGTCTATGGCCATAGCAAGGTGGATATTAGAATATGAGTTTCTAATTTTTCCAATGAAGTTATAATCTTAAGATTAGACACATATGATTAAATTTAGAGTTTGACATTATTTTCATACCCAAATAGATTTAATCAGGACATTGCATGATATAAGGATTGAATTGCATGGTAACTGTTAACAGAAAGGTTCAAAAGGTTCACAGCCATATTCATTCTATTATGGGTAGTCATCATGTTCTGCTAGGCACCAATCTTGACTTGTAGGAAACCCTGATAATTAATTAATTATCTATAGATGATTAATTAATTAATCTTAATTAAATGGTGAATTAATTAATCTTAATTAAATGGTGAATTAAAATGAGTTCTAGTTTAATTGGACAAGGTCCAGTAATAAATATGTAAAAGTTACATGCCTACTGTCATCAATAGTTTGAACCTAAGGGGTCATACACAAAATGACGATATTCAACTAAGGAGAGTTTTGGGGCAATCATGTAATTATTATAGTTTATTAGTCATTAGATTTAATTATGATTAAATCCTAATGTTAGCATAATTTCTAATGTGTTAGGATTGTCCAATACATAAGGAGGTGGCTAGTCTTTATAAAATATAAGACTTAACAAATTAAATAGAAACAGAAGAGAAGAATAATTATACATGCTGTACAAAGAGCCTAAAATCCATCTAATAATTATACGTACTGTACAAAGAGCCTAAAATACATCAAATGGATTTTAGGCTTATGAGAGTTTCTAAATTACAAGAGAGATTCGGTAACTTGTGCTAGCATACAAGGGATCCCTTGATTACCCCTTTCATCTTCAAGCATGAAGATCCTTAATTGGATTCGTTTGTGTAGATATACTTAGAGACGGGACACCTGTGTCGTTTCTGAACTCTTGATGAATCAATGAAAGAGTGAACGCCGATCAAGAATACTATGAAAGAATTAAAAGCCTCGGAGGTACACAGTTTTCTACTTGTTTAATTGTTAAACTATAATTAGGATCTTTCATAATCATAAGGTGATTTCGGGTCAAAGGAATCGAAATTTTTAATTTCGCTACGCATATGATTGCCAAATTTTACACTGATTCCTAACAACTAGTCCTACTCACCTAGGTTTCTTGACCAACACCAAACAAGCAACCACCAATTGCCCAAGCACTTTCACTTATCCACGGCTGAACATAACTCTCATCAAGACTTAAACCTGCATTTTCATCTATATGCTCAGCATGCCGATCTTGAACTTTAACTCCTCCAAGTAGAATTTAGCTACCATTTTCACATTCATGATTACCAAATTTGCCTTCCGGAACATCTTTCCTAATTGGGTTATTCCAATTTTAAATTTTCATTTCTCAATCAAAACATGTACAATCTTCTAAAATTCATTTTCCTTCAATTTGGCTACTTGTTGGTTAGATACAGTAATAAAATAGAAACACATAATCTAAACCCAAAGGTAAAGGGAAGCAACCATAATTTTAAGCTTTGTCCTATTGTCTTTATTTCCTTTTGAAGGAAACACCAACCACCATCAGATTTAAGTGAAAGCAAAAACAATCATTTTCTATATCCATTGATTTCCCATGAACGGAACAACCATAAAATCTATCTATCATTAAATAAATAGAGAAGAAATTTAAACAGCAATTACCTATCATCACTTATAAATTTAAAATTTTGATATACATATATCTTCTTTAAAAACAAAAATTTCTAGAATATACTTGAGATTTGTGGTGCTGATATCATCCTTGCTCTCATTTGCTAAGAACAACCCAAGTTTACTTATCATTTCCTCGCATTTCTCCAAAGCCTTGCAACCCTTCTTCATAAGCTCCTAAACAACCCCAGAAAATGAAAATCCCACAATCCAATCATACCCAGAAGCCCAATAAAATTAAATAATATTTAAACAAACTAGCGGATCAGTATACCTGATTAGCACCAAATTCATCACCGTTGTTTGAATCTTTCATGCTTGCTCAAAGAGAGCTGGCAGTGGCATCTCCTCTATATTAAATTCACGAATTAATCAAAAGCTGGATATGATAGAATTCTGATTCACTAGAATATGTATGTGGGACATAAAGATAGAATTTGTTGACTAGAAGCTTGTTGGAGACAAATCTATTAACTTAAACAAGAAAACTAGAACTATCTTCTTTAAATACAGATACATACCTCTAGTAATCTTTGTTCAAGTAATAAAGCACCTGTAAAAATAATACAGAATCTCACATAACTCGTAGAGTCTTCTAGCCTATGTCTGAGGAATTACTAAAAGCACTGAGTCTGATAGTAACATAAGCAGTTTATAGATTAAGTTAGGGACCTTATAAATGTCACACCCCACACCGAGGTATACCTGCCCTAGGAATAGATGACCAAACCTTCATAACCCTGACTCAAAATTCAGACACTCATTGGTTTAAAATGACATTAAAAGATAACTTTTGAAGAATATGACTAACATATGTACATATTAAATGAAAGGAATAGAATTTTAAAGAAAAATTCAATAGAGATTCCCTGTAAAGTGAAACGTGCCCAAATAGTACATATAGCATATATAACCCCGTCACACAACAGCAATTGAACAATAACCATAAGGAGCTATGCTCCATTTTATACCATATAAATTAACAAACTAAACTATTACACAATTAAAAAAACTTTTGACTCAATGACTCCAATGTGACTGCAAAGCTTCATCCCATGGCTTTAAATAAGTGATCACAGGTGAATACCTTGCCACAGCACTATCGGCAAGTTAGGTTTCAGTCGGCGGAAGTTTGCTAAGATTCTGATACTAAAAAAAACATGAACAAATGGATAGTGAGTCGTAAAGACTCAGCAAGAGGAAAATGTACCCAAAGGATACTAGCACCTGTTCTGTATGCCCTAAAACTAATGACATGTGATGCTATGACATTATTTTATGCACAATCTTATTCATATTATTATTAATAAATATTAACATTCATTTAATTGAATAAGTGGCAAACAATATCATGTATAAAAGTTATTAATGAACTATCATGAGCCTAAAGAATTAAAGCAATGAAAATAAGCATCATGATGAAATCATGCTAATGAGATGTATTTTCTTTAAACTTAATTTTTAAATGTTCATAATCATAGAATCACTAAGTAGGACACTAGTGAATCAGGATAGATTAGTACATATCTAGTTGGCTTAAAGAGTTGAGGTTGACTGATTTCATAGTCACTTGTGTATGAGACACTAAGACAGATATGTAGATGCTCAATAGAAAATGAGTTCACTGAATTGACTTAACTGAGAATACCTATATGGAGTTTCTTTACATATCAATAGGTGGTTCTCATGTCACAATTATGCAAATAGTCATTTGACTTGAGACATCATAGTTATCTTATATGTACGTTATATTTTGATACTATTTCGGATTCTATTAATGAGTCACCTAAAAAGTAGTAAACAGGTATAATTACTTGCATATGAAGGTATGTGAATATGCAATAAAGGATCTATCACTCTTAGTAGAAAAGAAAAAATGTCCTACGTGGTCTATAAAAGATTTAATTTGAAGTCTATGATGATAGCACGGTGGATATTAGAATATGAGTTTCTAATTCTCCAATGAAGTTATAATCTTAAGATCTAGACACATATAATTAAATTAAGGATTTGACATTATTTCTATACCCAAATAGATTTAATTGGAACATTGCATGATAGAAAGATTGAATTGCATGGTAACTATTAACGAAAAGGTTCAAAAAGTTCACAGCCATATTCATACTATTATGGATAGTCATCATGTGTTGCTAGACACCAATCTTGACTTGTAGGAAATCCTGATAATTAATTAATTATATAAATGATTAATTAATTAATTTTCATTATAAGGAGAATTAAAAAGAGTTTTAATTTGAATAATTAAAATGAGTTCTAATTTAATTGAGCAGGGTCCAATAATAAATATATGAAAGTTACATGCTTACTGCCATCAATAGTTTGAACATAAGGGGTCACACACAAAAAGATGATATTCAATTAAGAAGAGTTTTGGTAGCAATCACGTAATTATTATAATTTGTTAGGCATTAGATTTAATTATGATTAAATCCTAATGTGTTTAGATTGTCCAATACATAGGGATATAGCTAATCTTTATAAATATAAAACTTAACAAACTAGTAGATATAAGAAAAGAAAATAATTATACGTATTGTACAAAGAGCCTAAAATCCATCAGAAGAATTTTAAACCAATGAAAGTTTCTAAATTAAAAGAGATATTCAGTAACTTATGCTAGCACACAAGGAATCTCTTAATAACCCCTCACATCTTCAAGCATGAAGATCTTTAGTTGGATTCGTTCCTGTGGATACACTTAGAGACGAGACACTTATATCGTTGTTGTGCTCTTGATGAATCAACAAAGGAGCGAATGTTGAATCAAGAATACAATGAAAGAATTGAAAGCCTCGAAGGTACATAGTTCTCTACTTTTTTTAATTGTTAAACTATAATTAGGATCTTTCATATAATCATAAGGTGATTTCGAGTTAAAAGAATCAAAATTTAAATTCCGCTACGCATATGATTGCCATAATTTTACACCGATTTCTTACAGCACCAACCAACAATAATTAAAGGATGTATGCTTAATAGTTTCATATTACACAAGTTACAAAACAATTCAATCTCACATTTACATATATATAGAAAATGTAAAATCAATACTAATACAACTCACAAAAGGCAATATGCAAACAATTCAAGCAAAACATCCAAAAAGACCAACGTAGTAACCAGCACCCGCACACCATATACACATCCTCCTCAGGCCTTTTTGCTCACATACACCAAGAATATATATAAGCTTCTCACATAACCTCCCCAGGCCTGAGTTACTTGAATATCTTTGTTTGAATATCAAATAAACAAATCAAATATATCCTAGGTACACTCGAATTCTATCTCATATATAAAAATAGTTTCATTGATTCTTATCAAATACAAACAAAGTTTCACATCAATACACAATATAAAAAATACTAGAATGTCAACAACATAGCACTTTTCCTACTTAAATCAATCAAAGCGTTAAACACTCACACTTGAGAGTTATATAAAGATATACACATACCAAAATATTCACAACACAGTAGAACCAAAGGACAACATCTTTCACTCACTAGGTTTATGGATTTGGCTCATCATTCCTTCTTGAATTCAAAAGTGTCAATGGATCCATATCGCGTTCCAGAGCTAAAAATCATAATTTCAAATATTACTTAATTTATAAATTTCATGATTATAATCTTCTAATTATCAAAACCTATATATATTGAATTTAATGTATTTAATTGAAACTAACTCCTCTTAGACATTTTAACAAATACCTTAAAATTTATTCCAACTCATGTATATATATATATATATATATATATAACCAAGAAACCAATATAAATCCCTCACTTTCAACAACCTTAATAATGGCCTAGCTATTTAAAAGCTATCAAGAGCTTGATTTCACATCAATACAAACAAATTCCCAAGATTTCCTTTTCCAATATTCCTTTAACCACCATGTATAGTCTTTGTTCCTAAACTTCTATTCATAACTGCTCAAACACTTTATCTAATTCTCAACAAACAAAGAAGGAAAAAGATTAAACCTCAAGAAAACAATGTAAATGCTTGAATTTTGAGGTAGCTTGAACTACCTACTCCACGGCTGGCCTACAGCTAGCTGCTGCCTTCAACTTCGTTCTTGCTTCACATGAAGGGGACTTCCACCTAGAAAGGGAAAAGAACTATAGCAACTAATCCTTCTAGGTGGCGTTGGCTGATGAAAACAGAGGATGGAAAACAATGCTCTACTGGTTGATGGAAACCGAGCTGGACAACAACTCTAAAGTACGCCAGTTGCAGTCTCCCACAGTATAAAGAGGAAGAGCTTGAAGGAGACCTAAAGATGCAGGACTCGGCTGCAAGGAGGAACACGCAGAAATCCTAGAACAGGGGATCAGAGAGAGCCACAGAAGAAACAAAGCACGGACAGAGGAAAGAAAAGAGAAAATACAAGGGAAAAGGTAGAATAGAAAAGAAAAGAAAAAGAAAAAGGAAATAAATGATAAGGTGAAAAGTCCACATTTTTTAAGTTGTTATGGATAAAATTTCTTAATATATATATATATATATATATATATTAAATGTTTATTTACTCTATTTTACTTCGTTTATAAATGTAGTTCTCTCATAACTAAAAGTTGCATATGACAACGCCACACTAAAATACCGGGTTATTAAGTTTTACTTAAACTATTCATTTTATCAAGAAATTAGTTATCTTAATAGGATAAAATTTATTTTTTATCCAAAGAGATAATATGAAGTGGTTATTATCCACTATTATCTATAACTTAATTTAACATTTTATAATTATCTTTAATTAAAGATAATTATCCCGTTGTCTCGATGAACGAAAACTTTCATTAGTCATGGACTATTATGAATATTATCTTTTATCTTCTTGTTGGATTCTTATGAAAAAAATAAAATTGAGTTTGTATATAAGCTAGAAGATGTTTTTATTTAACACACACTACATGTAAATCGTATTTATAATGTATATATATTCAATCAAAATTATTTATATATTAAAAAAGTATTATTCAGTGTTAATGTAATTAATTAAATAAATAAATCTAGTTAATAATTAAAATTCAGAATATAAATATAATTTTTATTATTTTAATTCTTAAGATAGAAGAACAATTAAAAAAAAAATATTGTAATAATAAAAATATAAGATTAATATTTTTTTTATTTCCTATTTTTTTTTAAAATTTAATACATGAAATTAAGAATAATTAGGAAAAGAAATTAATAGTCAAAAAGAATTATAATCATAATGATTTTAAAATGGAAAGAGTTAGGAAAAGAAAATTAGTAATCTATTTAAATTACAAGATTTTATACTACGAAATAATAATTAAAAGTTATTCTATGTTAATGTAGTTAAACAAATAAGTAAATATAATTAAAAATTAAATTCATAATCTTTTATAATTCATAAGATAAAAAAGAATTAAGAAAATAATGATTATAAGAGTTAGAAAAAATTAATTAATAATCTATTTAAAGCATAATATTTTAATACTATGAAATAATAAGTAAAGATTATTATTTTTAATTCTTAAGATTCAAGAAATTTTTTAAAAAAAATAATATTATAACTAAAATACACATATATAATAATAAAAATATTTTAAAAAATTAAAAAATTTACCATTAAAAAATAATATTGGTTGACACTTACTGTGTCATGTGTTAAGTGTCATGTGGATTATTCAATTTAAAAACCACGTCACATCTTATACTAAGCAACTTAAATGGTTGAAGAAAAAAAAAAGTTAAATGAATTATAAAAATAAAGTACTTTATTTATAAAAAATAATAATAATAATTTAGTCTAATAAAATCTTAGATAGCTACAGCACGAGCACAGAGGATATATGCTTTGCTAATCTTTACAGAGTTTGCCACGTATTAATATATGACCGACTCCGTGCACGAGTGAAACCCGTAATCACTTCCTAGCTAAAAAAAAAAACAGAAGCCCGTAATCACTAATAAAAATATCAATAATCAATAAATAAATAAAAGTAAGAAAATCACAGTATTTAACATGTTCATCATATTCCTAACCGACATTAACTCATTCGATCTCTGAAAGCTCGCGCTTTCTTCTTCGTGAGGATCAATCTCTGGTGTATGCTTTAAACAACAAGTTATGGCGGTTAGTTCCAGTATCTTTATAATCTCTTTTTGTGATAATAACGTATTTTTCTTTCATTCTCCTTTGTCAGTTTGGTTACCGAGAAAACAAAGGAAATTTTGTTAAATGTAGATCATTCCATTTATTGGGTACCTCTATAGATAATGCTTCTATTAAACCAATTTTGGGGTTTCAATTTTTTTTCCTTTTTCATTCAAATTAAATTAATAAAAATTATGATCTGTTTTCTCTGTTTATTTTTTTCATGTAAATTAAATTAATAAAAATCATGATCTGCAGAAGTTTGGTGGCAGTAAATTTTCTAATTCATGGCACAGTTACCCACATAAATACTGATCGAGAATTTCCGATTTCTGATTCCTTTGATAAAAGATGGATGGAGCTCCATTATTTTAACCATTTCTGTTTATACATTCCATCATATTTAAACTAGTAAAGGCAGCATTTAATTCTTTGTTAGAGAGCTTGAGGATAAAGAATTACTTTTTTTCCATTTGGGCTGTAGGTTGATTAAGTAGCATATACATTTCTTCTGTGTTGTTGTCATGACACCCTCTGGTTTACTTCTATTTGAAATACTGTTCAAATCTACAGTCTAGAATGATATAGACGGAATTAACCTAAATTGGAAGATATAAATGTTACAGATTGCAAGATTGTAATTTGAGAGGGAAATGAGTGAGGGGTGTAGAGAATTAGGAATGTAGAGATAGATATGTCTAGATATAAAATGTTACAGAATGTAATTTGAGAGGGAAATGAGAGAAGGGTGTTGAGAATTAGGAATGCAGAGATTGATATGTCTTGGTGTATATTACATTCGACCACACAAACATGGAAAACAAAAATAATGCAGGAATGTATAGTGCATAAGAATTGATATAGTTGAAAGATGTAGATCTGCATGATGCTAATTATTATATTAGAATTATCCAATTATCTTTGACACGTACTTTGTGATTACTCTCTGGTTCTTTAAAAAATTTAACAACGCAGGCGAGACAAAATCAATTCCTTATCCACCTACCTGCATATGGTACACCTATATTAGTACATATGCTGGCATGTCTTCGTGGGTTTAAGGCAATGTATAATTATATGAGAAATCTATTGGATAGAGAAAAATTTACATTGAGAAATTTACATTGAGAAATTTACATACGGTGTTTGATAAATTCTTGACTTATTGTTCAGTTGGTAAAATAGATAAACATGATCGTTATAACCAAAAAAAAAAAAAACAGAATTCCTTTGAGACGGTTTGGGACTGGAGGAATTTATTATTATTATTTTTTTTCTGTTTCTTATGACTATGCAGCCAACGTGCTTGTTCTTCCAGCTTCTGCTTGCATGATGATGGTTATGTTATAAAAACTAGTTGATCTAATGAATCTCTTTTATTAATAAAATTTATGTTTTCTTTCTCTTTTTAGTTGTGTAATAATGGGTTTCAGTACTCCAGTTTCCTGTTGTTTCAATATCTCAAGTTACATGATGTTATCATGCATGGAAATATGGATATTTAAGTACCTGAACTGATATCTTGTTAATGCTTCTTGTCATCATAGACAAAATCAGTGGAAGTCAGTAATGTCTCCCTAGATGCATCTGAACAGGATGTAAAAGAGTTCTTTTCCTTTTCTGGTGAAATTCAATATATTGAAATGAAAAGGTAAGCCACTCAATAATTTATTTATCTTTAATTTTATCATAGTTGGATTCTATATTATAGGTTTGTGAGCACAAACTTCATAGACACCATTCCTTCCTGGTGGTCAAAAAAAGCTTCACTGAAATTGTCATCTATCAATTTGATGTAGCGGAAACATTGTTACAATGATGTTATATTTTCAGTGACAATGAGAGGTCTCAAATTGCTTATGTTACCTTCAAGGATCCCCAAGGGGCAGAAACTGCTGTTCTTCTTTCGGTAGATTCACTACTCACTACATAGTGCCTTGTTTACATCTTTGTTCTTAAATTTTTTTATTGACTCAGTTGCACCCCATTTGAGGGGAATATGCATACTTTTCAATGCAATTAAGGGGGACCTTGCAGTTTTGTTTCGATGCATTTAATGACTGAACCTCCTTTTTTATATTCCTTCTCTTTTTTCTTTTCAATGTGCCTGTAGCATTCCTTTTTTACCATCCTTTTCCCTTTGTACCATACGTTATGAGGTATGGAGCAATTGTTGTACATATGTTATGTGGTATAGATCAACTGTTGGACAATCAATTTATCAGAGATGTTAACTTCTATACTTCCATTACTGGGCTGATGGATGTTCTGTTTTCAAGATTTTTCATCACCTATTTATCTAATTGGGAAAAGAGACAGATGCATTAATTTCAATAAGGGTTGATCAGTGAAAACTTTTTAGTAATGCTTATCACTAAACTTGTTGCATTCAGCTACAGCCAATGTAGCATCGGTCTTTTTGCTGATTTTATCTTATTCTTGATTATTGTAAAGTGGAAACTTCTAGAAATTTAATGCATTTATTTCAATAAGGATTTATCACAATTACGTAAATTGAAAGTTTCAGGAATGCTAAGTATTACCAAGTTTGTTGCCTTCGGCTTTAACCAATGAAGCATAAGTCATCTTTCTCTGATTTTTTTTTCTTATTCTTGATTACATAAGATGCAGACTTTTAGAAATGCTAAGTTTCACTAATTTTATTGTCTTTGGCTTCGGAAGCACGTCTTTTTTATGATTGTACTCGTGTTCTTGATCTAACCTTTAAATGTTTATGCATACTGCTTTAACTTAATTTCTTGTATCACACCATTAACCTATGTAGTCTCTTTCAGGGAGCAACAGTAGTTGATCAGCCTGTTAACATAGCTCTGGCTCCAGAGTATGTGCTGCCAGCCTCTGTAGCATCTGCAGTACCACCTGTAATATTCTCTTCCACATCCATAATTTTATAATTGCAGATTATCATGTCAGACAATAATTTGTTAACTTGATCAGGCTACTGAAACTAAAAGCGAAGGTGGTGCAGAATCTGCTGTTAAAAAGGCAGAGGATGTTGTCACCAGCATGCTAGCCAAGGGCTTCGTCTTGGGAAAAGATGCACTCAACCAAGCTAAAGTCTTTGATGAGAAGCACCAGCTTACTTCCACTGCAACGTCAAAAGTTGCTTCTATTGACCAAAAGATCGGTTTGACTGAGAAGATTAGTGCTGGTACAACCATTGTGAATGACAAAGTGAAAGAAATGGATGAGAAGTTTCAGGTCTCTGAAAAGACTAAATCTGCATATTCGGCTGCTGAGCAGTCAGTCAGTACTGCTGGATCCGCAATCATGAAGAACCGATATGTGTTAAGTGGGGCTTCATGGGTTACTGGTGCTTTTCAAAGGGTTACCAAGGCAGCTGGCGAAGCAGGACAGAAAACCAAGGAGAAGATCATAGCTGAGGAAGATCAAGGAAGAAAAGTTGAAGGCCATCCCCAGAGCAATTAAGCTGAATCTCAACAAGCCACCAATGATGGGGAACTCCCTAAACCTGCAGCAGCTCAAGGTTTAATAAACCTGATTTACTAAAATTTACATGCTATGAAATTTGGGTAACGTCATAGGATAGTTTGGGTAGGATACCTAATATTTAAGCTAGAATTTTCAACCATCAAAAGACTGTTATACACCTTATATTGATCGTTTCTGTGTTTGTTATGTATTTGAATAAAAATAAACAATATTTCACAAATGACTTGGTAATTATATACTTGAAAATCACTCCCAAGAAGTTTTGTAATGATTATTACAATTTATCTCGTTCCTAGAAAACATTGTTTTTGTCTATATCAACAAAAACTAGAATGTACTACTATTGAGATGCTTAAATGTTTTTTGCAATGCAAATATTTGGAGATAAAAAATGTCATCGATAACAAATCTTTTTTTTTTTTTTTTTTTCTATAGTTAATGTGTTTTCCAATTATTTCTAAATTATGGAAGAAATTAGAAAATGTTTTTTCACTATGAATATCAAGTAGTCTTTTTCCTCAATAATCTTGTTTATATATATTTTTTTTGTTAACTATGTTTGCATGTTCATAACATCACTGGAGATGAAACTTAAAAGTATAACTTCTAATTCACAAAAAAAAAAAAAAAAAATTCTTTAAAGAAAAAAAAAACGAAAATAGTGAATATAATCAAATAAATTGGACAGGCAACCTAAAAGGTTGTCAAAATAAATTATTTAATTCCTTTTCTTTCAATCTTCAATGAGATATAATAATAATAGAAAAAAGAAAGAAAATCAACACACTATATTTTAATGTAACATTCTTTTACTTAATTCCTCCATCCAGGGTCTATCCTGATCAAAATTAGAAGCTAACTAATCATGACAGTGAGCTACCATATTGGCATCTCGATTCTAGCAACTGTTAGTAAGTAGCTTGCGGGCTGTCAACTTGAAGAGCTACCATGAAAGAATCACTTTCTGCATGGAGATCACGGATTCAACAGTGCATTGCAAATTGAATTCAAAACCGCACTGCCAAAGATTCTGTTAGCTCTCTGGAGCACCAAAAAATTGTTCTTGAATAATAGCTGAACACATATGTTGACCCCGGAAATCTCAGATAATCACTCCCAAGCCACAGCCTTTCTGCTATGAGACAGCTCCTTTTTCCTATAACCTCTTTTTTAGGTTTTTTTTTTCTCCTTCAAAAGCCAAAGCCACAGATAAAGATTTATGCGAAAGAACATTCTTTCTCTACAACAGTTTTTCAAACAGATAAACTAAACCGGGTCTGTAACCTACATTTTAGGCTTTTTGCCCTGCCCCCCAAGAAAAAGAAAAACTAAACAGAAAGACAAATTAAGGCTTTTTGTATAGCAGCTCATTTTTCTTATAGTAGCTTATCAAACAGCTAAACCAAACAAGGAATGTTCTCTTTCAACGAGCCTCAAAAGATTGGGGATGAAAAAGGTAGACACCAAGCAGCAACTGCCACTAAAATATCCAGATTTTGCAGTTATCTTTTAACCGAGAAAGGAGGACTCTGATCATTTCAAATATGGGCTTGCAATGCAATAAAATGGCTCGATGTGAACTTCTGAATCTTCCTTGAGATCATCCCAGAATATCTTCCACAGAATCAAAGACAATACACACACAGAGGCAACCAGAAACTTATTTTGGCTTTGGAATACCTGGTTACAGTAGTGAAATTACTTGTAGCAATCCAGCAATTGTGTAAGATTTCATGTTCTGCCCTTCCTGCAACAAAGAAGAGCTATTGACTTACTGAAACAAAATTGTAATAAAATCCCATTGCATTATGCAAGGTTGAACAAGTTGTATATGTTAGCTATCACTCAAAAAATTATTGACATTTATGTTGCTTCAATGGGATCATAAATTCATAATACTTCTTAGCTTTAATTTTCAAAAGGAAACGAAGGAGAGATAACAGACTGACAGAAAACTTTTCTGTGTAACATAGGTTCCCATGCATTGAAGTAGAATAGGAGATAATAAGACATGTAACAAGTTGAAACAAACTACAAACTAAGAACACACAAAATTCAAAAGGACAAACACAAATATTGCATTTGTGATGATTCAGACTCCAAGATTTTAATTGGCAACTGCTCCTTGTTAATGTAGTAATATGTGATGCTGCTACACGGAGGCCCAAATGTAACATGATGACACTAGGTAAATGTTTAGACATCCCTTCAGCAACAAACACTAAAACATACATTTTAGTCTCATTTCTATAGTTTGATATACATTTTAGCCAAATCAAAAAGAAATAGAACAAAAAAAAGTGATAAATTCATGAAACAATAGATATTAGAGATATAAGAAAAATGGTAGTAAATGTCTGTGTTTTCCTTTTTTTGGGAAAAATAAATCCTGTAGAATTGTGGCCTAATCAACAAAAAATGCAGCATACACGACTGATTTGGTATGAGAAATGATCTTTAAAGTTCAATCAAGTTCAACATCCAAACAGAAAAGAGATAAATGAAATAACCTATTGATATAAAAAAATCAGGAACAAACATGAAAGGACTTCTATTTACAAGAAAAATAGAGAAAAGGCATGAAAAAGAAGATCTTCACCTGAGTGGTATCTTCACTGGCAATGATGCTCCTACTACATGGTTCTCCCATGCATTTGAGAGATGATTTAGAGTTGGTAATATTTTATTTGCCCCAAATGTTAATATCTCCTCTCTAAATTTTTCTCACTAGGTTTTTATAACAGGAAGATTGAATGCACCTCCCATCTGCTACCAATAGTCTCCGCACGAGCAGACCCCATCCTTAAAATGATGGTAGCGGACAGGATCCCTGATCACAATATGCCGATTCTCTATCTTAGTTATGAGTTTTGCGAATGCATGACAGTCTCCGCAGATCCTTAGGTTCTTCCAGATTCTAATAGTTTTTTCCCTTGATATGCTCATTATGCCGAAGACAATTGCCAATTTCTCACTGTGGTACTGAAGCGAGTCTGCCCTCTGTTCCCCTTCAAGATCCTGCAAGACAAAATTTGTGTCTGGAACATAACCAACTCCAATCAGTGTATGGATAAACTGGCTTAACTTCCTATTAATCTCATGTATTTGTGGGTGTGAGTTATCCCTAAGAATAAAAGCATGTATCTGCTTATTCACTTCAATCCAGCTGCAGCCAGGTTCTTTCCTCACCCCTCTTCCTCTCATTGTTTTCCTAACTTCTGCAACATCTTCCCACCTTTGTGAATTTGCATAAATATTAGATAACAGAACGTAAGTTCCCGCATCTTCAGGGTCCAACTTTAGAATTTGTTTGGCAGAATATATTGCAAGATCCAGATTCCGGTGGACCCTACATGCACCAAGCAACGCTCTCCATGTTACAGCATCTGGCTCGCATTTCATCTCATGGATTAACTTAACAGCATCATCAAGCTTCCCAGCCCTTCCAAGAAGATCAATGATGCAACCATAGTGTTCTCTTCCCGGATCTATCCCAAATAGTTTCTTCATAGATTGAAAATAGTACCACCCCTCATTTACTAGCCCTGCATGGCTACATGCAAAGAGAACCCCAAGAATTGTGATATAATTTGGCTTTGGACCGAAGACTTTCATAGACTTGAACAAATTAAGTGCCTCCAGGCTGAAGCCATTTTGTGCTAACCCTGCAATCATGATGCTCCAAGAGATCACGTCTTTCTCAACCATCCGAGAAAAAATGAAGTTTGCATCTTCCAAACTACCGCACTTACAGTACATGTCCAAAAGTGCATTGTTAAGGATAAGATCTTGGTTAAATTTCAATACATGAACATGGATCTGCAACCCTAATTCTAACAATGATAAACTAGTACATGCTCTCAAAACACTTGTCAGTGTTGACTGATCAGTAGGAAAACCTTCTCTCTTCATACTCTTGTAAATATTCAAAGCTTCATCACCATCACTGTGCTGAGCAAAAGCCCCAATTATGGAATTCCAAACAACTGAATCACCAGTCACCATCTCATGAAAAACATGTAATGCATTTTGTAGCTCACCTAATTTAGAGTAAATATCAATTAGAGCACTCCGGACAAAGGTATCAGATTCCAACCCGTATTTCATTATACTAGAATGCAGTTGTCTGAGATTGGATAACCCATCACAGGCTCTTAAAACTGAAGAGTAGGTGAACATATTAGGCTTGACACCTTCTCTAAGCATTAGTATCAAAAGTTTCAAGGCCCTGTCATTAAGCTTGGCGTTAGAATAAGCGGATATCATAGTTGTCCATGACACAACATTTCGTTCAGGCATTTCATCGAACAATTTCTGTGCTTCTTTCAAGAGATTAAATTTCACATACATGCCGAGGAGACTATTGGTTAAGAATGTTTCGGAGTTGTACCTATTAGAGAAAATGTGCTTGTGAACTAGCTTACCTTCTCTCACAGCCCCACGAGCCAAGCAGCACTTGATAAGCTCAGAATACGTAATAGAATCGGCCCGAATTCCGTGTCTTTGCATAGCATCCATGGCTTGCATGGATTTTGAAAGGTCTCGTTGGAAGCAGAAATTGGTGAAATCATGGATCAGAGATGATGGTGTAAGAGAGTACGAACGTGTTAACAAGCAGGAAGGTGGTGCTGTACATATAAGCCTTGTAATTGCTTTCATCGGGAACAGAACTGAATTGCTAATGAAGAAGAAACAAGTGAACGTTAAATTACTAAAGTCACCTTCTAAGTCTGCCCTGAAAATTCAGTTTCTGTATTTGATATTCATGTTAGTTCTTCTAAATTTGATTAGTTCAGGAGATCACAATTTCTCACAGTATAATGCATACATCATAATTTCTCCATAAATGACTTACCCAACTACCACAATACAATGTTTTTAAAAATTGCTCAAATGCACTTTAAAAACTTAATGAGATGTTTTTTATTTTGTGTCTTCAAGAAGTAATCTTACAATGAGTTGTATTTTGAAGAGCAATGTCAACCAATTTTATAACACCCCAAGTATAAATGTCTGCCAAATTTGTTTGGATATTTTGTATTATTTTATACAACTAGACTTTTGACTTCACCAATTTTAGTTTTATATTAAGAAAAGTAAAAATAAGTCATACTTTTACTTTCACGTTCCAAATAAGCTTTATAATAAATTTACATCCTCAACAATTCTTACTTTAAAATTTTTCAAATAAATTTTATATTTTATATTAATACTTTTTATTTCACTTTTACTCATATTTTCTATTTTTAATTTAAGTTTACAATATAAATTAAGTAGAAGAACTTTTCAAAAACGTATTATTTAATTTAAAAAATTAGAATTTATTATTTAATAATTAATAGAAGAATATTTTTTTCCCAAATTAATGATATTTTTAAAATCCTTTAATGTATTTTTCAAAACTTAAAAAAAGAAAAATTATATTTCATATCTGTCACTTGCTCTTAGTTAATTTTCTTACAAAATGAATCTAATTTTTTTTTTTTTTGTTTTTAATTTTAATTACTCATGAAAAAATTATAGCAATTCAAGTTAAAGTTAAAAAAACTATTTTTATAAGAAAATATGAAAAGAAATAATAAGAATTTTTTTTAATTAATGATTCTATAATGAATTTGTTTACTAATTTTATATTATATAATTTTTACAAAAATGTTTCACTTCATTAATATTTTCAATTTAAAACTAAAATAAAAAATAAGGGTGAAAGTAACATAAAAAGTATCAACATAAAATTTAGGACTTATTAAATAAAAAAAAAAAAAATCTATTAGTAGAATCTCTTGAAAATATAAATTTATTGTATGCCTTACTTGAAATGTGAAGAGAAAAGTTGGATTTAGTCTTATTTTTCTCTTTTATCTACTCTGCAATTAATGTCAAATTATTCCCAGTTGAAGATACATAAAAATGACCGAAAAAAAAAAAACCATGAAAAGAATTAAGAAAATGAGCTACATATTAAACTTTGCATTCAAAGAAAGGAGAGTACCAAAATTGCCACACTTAATTATATTTCAATGGCGCAAAAACCATTTCATCATCAAGGAAAGCAACCAACTAAAATACAAGCCATAGGAACACAAAGCACAGAAAAATTAAATAACACAAAGCAAAACACCACAAACAAAGCTATGATGAGCACCAAACATTTTTGGATTATTTTAACAAAAAATTACTTTTAATTGAGATAATTTTTTTTACCTCTATTTTCACTACTTTAATTTTTTTTGTAATTTTTATTTGAAGGTAACTATCTTACAATTTATAAATTTGTTAAGGTCATTATCATACACTTAAAATGACAATTATTCAAATTCTTCATGCCTTATTCATAAGGTCATTTACATGGGTTTTATACCTATTTACAAGAGTCATTTGCAATGACCAGTACACCTTGATTAATACCTTATATTTTCCTTATCGTGAGTTACAAAAAGGTAGACCCTATATATTGGTGTTTCTTGTATGGCCTAAGTATAGTAGGAAGTGTGTATAAGTGGTATGAAAAGGTAGAAGAAAAACCATAGTGGTTTTGTCTATATAATATGAATATAATGTGGTGTTTATGTTTCTTTCACTACAAGAAAAAAATACTATTACTGAAAGCGAAATGTTGTCACCAGTGACTATCAGCGACATGACTCTGTCACTGAAAGCCTATAATTCATGCCATTGTCCGTAATGGATATTATTAGTGACAACAACACTGTCGTTGTATATCCAATAGTTGGAAGTACATTTATCAAAGACTGGGATGTCGTCTTTATTTGTTGTTGGTGATAAGTATCAGCAATATCGACATCCTGTTTCTTATAATTTGTCTATGGAACTTTTTCTTGTAACACTTACTAGCAATAGTAGTGTAGTTGTTGCTGATAGTTATGTCAATTTTTGGTTTTTCTTTTTTAATTTTAATAATTTTTTTAACCTGTAATACAATAAATAAAAATAAATAAATAAACCAAATAAACCTAAAATATTGAAAAAATTGCATAAATTATTTACAATATCTGCAAATTAATTAGAGTACATAATTAGTATTTATTATCTAAACTCTACATAAAAAACTACCAATGCAAGTCAAATAAAATAATACAATACAAACTACCCATCCCTTCCTAACTTAGAACCATCGTCCTCCTCATGCTCTTCTTCAGCTGCTAGCTAATTGTGAGGATGTGCAGTAGCCGATGATCCATTAATGGCCTATAAACATTTATAAAAGATCATGAAAGGTAATTAACTTAGAAGTTTATTGAGCTAAAAATTTATAAACATGCATAAAAATCACCTTGTTGGTCCAAAACAAGGAGCTGTTTGTCCCTACAAGTCTTATTCATTACCATGGACGTGCCAATACTCTTAGCTTGTTAAACTAATGGTTATTTGACATTTTTGTCCCCCATTAGACTCGATTTTCAAATTTAACTAGTTTAAACACTTAAACTTGCATAAAATGAACCCCTTGGGTCCAAACAAGGAACCATCAAGTCCTATTCATTCCCACAAACATGCTAGTACTTCCAGCTCTTATTAAATGGATGTGTATTTGACATTTCTATCCCTCCGCCCCCCCACCGCGACCTAATTTTGAAAGTTAACTAGCCTAAACACTTAAACTTGCATAAAATGAATTCTATTGTCCCAAATGAGAAACTGTTTGTTCTTACAAGTCATATCCACTGCCTAGAAAAGTGTATGTTCATTAATCAAATGAGTATTCAACATTTTTGCTACCTAAGACCAATTTTTCAAAGTTACTAGGCTAAACACCTAAACTAGCATAAAATGAACCCTGTTGGTCCAAATAAAGGATCGTTTATTCCTATAAGTCTTATACACTCCCACGAACATGCTGGTACTCTCGGTTAGTCAATTAAATGAGTATTTGACATTTTTATATCTCAAGACCCAATTTTCAAAATTAACTAGCCTAAACACCTAAACTTGCAAAAAAATGTATCATGTTGGTCCAAAAAAGGAACTGTTTATCCCAACAAGTCTTATTCACTCCCACTGATGTGCTGGTACTCTTAGATCGTCAAACATATGAGTACCCAAAGTATGACATTTCACAAAGTGCTTTACCAAAGTATTGTGTGCCTATCGTGCAATGAATAGTAAAGCTACCTCGATCCTTTAGTTTAGGAGGGCTTCTTTTAAAGTATGGCGCTGCACTTTTTAGGAAGTGCCACCGTTTCATAGTCACTAAGCTTCTTCTTCTTGGAAAAAAATGTCCTTCATGAATATGGCATAGCTTGGGATTTGTTCAAGAGCTTTAGCAAATAGAATGTTTATATGGAGCTTCTTGAACACATCCAGAAATTTCTGGAATTGTTTGTCAAGGTTCTATTTTTGGAACCTTTGTGTGAATAGAAGAGGAGGAGTTGGTTATGGTGGTTTAGCATATACCTCATCCTCCTTCTTTCCAGTAAGTAATTCTTCTTCTTGTGATTCTTTAGGAGCCTAAACTTCAGTTTTCTTTTTAGGCTCCTCTAACTCTTTTTACATCAAAGAGTGATTACCTTACAATGTCTTTATTTTTCTTCATTGGGTTTGCTCGATGTCACTAGGAAGGGCACCTTGAGGTCTATTTGGCAAGGCATTGGCTAGTTAGCCAATTTTTATTTCTCATGTTCTCAAGGATGTCAGTTGGCTTTAAATTATTGAGTTAGTTCTAGACATGTATGTAGAAACATGTCTTCCAAGGAATGCTTATTTTCAGGAGTTGCTGCCTTTGTTGAGCTGGGAATCCGAGTGAAAGGTTTGGCTTTGCAGCATTAGATGCACCTTGGTTATTCCAACCAAAGTTTGGATGATTCCTCCACCCCGGATTATAGGTGTTGGAGTATGGGTTATTTTGGTCATTGAAATTTGACACATATTGTACCGTTTCAGTATTTGGGCATTAGTCAATTGAGTGACATTTTTCCACAAGCTTCACGCGCTATGATAGTGGCTTTAGGATTTTGTTGCACCCTAAGGTTGTTAAATTTCTTTACCAATCCAGCCACTTGTATTGTTAAGGCATTGATGAAGTCTAGCTTATGCACTTCAGCAACTTTTTGGGATGCTAACCTTCTGGATGGCTATTGGTAATAACCAGGTTTTTGCCTATCTCAGAGTGAGAAAGGAAAAAGCCTCAAAAAGATGGCATCATCAATGATGCTATTGTACTTGAACACAACTCCAAGAACATTATGAAATGGGCATTGAGGTCATCATTTAGTAGGCTAGCAAATTGTTTCATTTGTGGGATCATTTAAATCTAGTTGAGTTTGATTTCGAAGTTATTGGATTGAATTGGCAGCCTTTGAATGCTAGAGTAAAGTCCTTGAACCAGAGGGACAACATAATCCTTAAAGGACTTGTTTTCAAGTTTTTGATGTTTTCGGCCATCGCTTGAGAGTCTCTCAAAACTTGAGCTTTTCTTAACCTTCGGATGGTTCTTTCGATCTCGGGATCGTATAATACTAGTTCTAAATTTTGAGTTTATCGCATGCAATGTCAAATGTTCACCTAAAATTACAGAAAATAAGAACTTGAGTTAGAATCAAGAATGGTTATATTGATATCAACAATTAAAGTAGAAATAGTTCCCCGGTAGTGACGCCAAAATTTTTACAAGATTTTAGTAATGCAAGCACACGTATCATCCTCAAGTAGTATAATGATGAAGTAGAGATTGTTTCTACAAGGAATTACACCACTTTTAAGATTAATTACCAATATGTAAGCAACTTAATCTTAATCAAGCTAATGTAAGTGTTTGGAATTCTAAATTAACAAGCAATTATGTAAATTAATTAAACTAACACCTAGGTTCACAATATCCCCCACACATCACCTATGTTTCTCTTACTTTTAATCAATTCATGCAATACTTCAAATACTAACCTAGATTTCTTAAGTAATTACAGGCATATTCCTATGTCTAGCAATTGTATATTTCTCTTAGTTTAATTCACTATATTCCTATATGAATTACACTAAGGCAAATTCATTAAGAAACCAATCTAATCCTGTTACTTATGGCTAAAGAGTATATTCCTATCTTTTTAACAAATTAAATTATCCAATTGGGATGAATAATCCAATCAAAAGTATGTGTCTAAGGCTAACCCTAAAATTGACGCTTCCAAGTCAAGTTTAAGGTTCCTAATCAATCTAACTGGTGGTTAAGCTATTAGAAGTATTAAAAACAAAAATATGTGAAACTAAAATATGCATTAAATCACATAGGGTCATAAGGCCCTATGTGAGTTTAATTGAAACCCTAGAATAAAACTACTCCATACTAGCTATGGAAAACAACATAAAAGAAATAGTCATTACAAGCAATTAGAAATAAAGAAGAAGAGAGTAGAAGATTGGAGTATGTTATAGCTCCGGGTCTTCATGATCTCCTTAAAATCTCTCAACTCACTTACTTTGGTGTATCTTTCAACTTCACCCTTCACCTCCTTATATAGGTATTTTTTCCGAGTTTAACAAAACTAGGAGCCTTTGATATAGGATGGTGCCGCGGCACTTCCTTCCTTGGCACTGCTGCTCTATCGCCTCTGCTCAGTCTTTATAGGACTTTAACTTTTCATACCATGGTGTCCTCATACATGGCACTGTGGGCTACCCAATTTGGTTATCAACGAAGTCGTCTTCAATGTGGGCACTGTGGCATCTTCCTTAATGGCGCCGTGGCATGGTCTTCTCCGACTTGGACTTGTATTTCTCTGATTTGGGCATTGAAGCATCCCTTGGTATGTCATTTACGGTGCATTGATATCTAATTTTGAATATGGGAGCTCTCGGAGTATGGCGCCGTGATGCAGGTGTTGTGACACCGAGGCGCAGTGCTCTCTATCTTAACTATTTTATTTTGCTTTTGCAACCCTGTGGCACTCAGGTACTTAACGTCACGGTGCAATCCTTCAATACTTCCTTCATTGTCTTAGACTAGGACATATTATACATCTTCAGCTTCACTTCTCCTCCTCCCAGCTAAGTAGCAGCCAATAGTGACTTCCAGCAACTACCAAGGAGCCAGCAACTGCCATTGCTAGCTCTTACTTTTGTGGCAGTCGAGCCTCCTTCCTTGGCAATGTCGACAGCTTATGTTCTCCTTCAGTTATTGGTTATCTCTGGCCTATATTAGCAACTCTTGGTAGCCATTTTGGTTGTGATAGTAGCCACAGCCCACAAATAGTGGTTCCTATATGGAAAATGTTGATTTCCATTTCAGGTAGCTCCATTAACCTTTGTTTTGTAAAATCCTTGCTTTACTTTAAGTTAATTGGTGTTACCTTGGTTTTGTTTAAAAATTAGTTAGGTTTGAATTATTTGTGAATGAAAATTAGGATTTAAAACTTGGAGGTGAGGAAAAATGGTGGAATTTGTG
This sequence comes from Quillaja saponaria, assembly GCA_029379385.1. NCBI lineage: Eukaryota > Viridiplantae > Streptophyta > Magnoliopsida > Fabales > Quillajaceae > Quillaja > Quillaja saponaria. Next base: position 18,339,647 of record CM055616.1, on the reverse strand, counting down.
TGGCTATTGTTAAACCTCTATAATTCAAATTTTGATTGCTGCTAAGTAGCTAATTCAACTTTAAACTTAATGTTTGGAATATGAGTAATGTTGAAAGTGATGAATTTGTGTTGGTTCTCTTGGGGTACATATATATATATATATACATACACATGAAATAGAATTGGTTATGCTTCCAAGGTATTTATTAAAATGCCTAAGAGGGGTTAGTTTTAATGAAATGCATTAAACTCAATATATATAAGCTTTAGTAATTAGAGAATTATAACCATGAAATTTATAAACTACGTAATAATTGGAAGTATGATTTTCAACTCCAGAACACAACATTGATCCAATAACACACGTGAACCTAACAAAAAGTGTGACAAGCAAAATCTGTAACTTTGTGAATAGAAAGCATTACCTTTTGGTTACTAGATTTGTTTGAAATGTTTATATGTATATATGAATATGTGTAAAATGATTGATTAATGTGAATTGATGTTTTGATTAGATTATATAGTAAGAATGTTATGGTTTTGGTAAAACTCTATTTTTTTTAGTGTGTTAAATGTTGGTGCAGAATCTTATATATGTTTGATGGGGCCAATTAATTCATTTTTAATGTGATTTAGATTCTAGGTGCATATAAGATATATTTGATTGATTATTTGATTTTCAAATAAAAATACTCAAGTAATTCAGCCCTGAGGAGGTTATGTGAGAAGTTTATATATAATCTTAGTGTGCGGGAGAAAAATACCCTGGGGAGGAGGTGCGCTTGGTGTGTGGAGTGATGGGTTACTTCGATTAGTGGCCCTTTTGAATACTTTGACTAATTTTCTTGCATATGATCTTTTGTGTATTAGATTGGTTGATTTTGCATTTTGGATAAATATATCACATGTGAGTTTGAATTGTAATGTAACTAAAACTAATATGAAACTATCAATTATATATATTTTCTAATTATATGTTGATTGATGATTAGGTATGTTTTTCACTCATTGAGTCTTTATGACTCACTTTCATTTGTTTATTTTTTTTTTAAGCAACAATATCTCATCAAAATTCTTTGACTGAAACCTGATTTGTTAATAGTGTTGTAGCAAGGTATTCACCTGTGATCACTTACTTGAAGCCATGAGATGAAGAGTTGTAGTCACAATAAGGCTTAAGTCATGAGCTTTTGATTTGTGTAATAGTTTAGTTTGTTAATTTTTATGGTATGAAAATGGAGCGAAGCTCCTTCTAGTAGATGTGTTATTGCCATTGTTGTGCAAACAGGTGTACATGATATATGTATTATTCAGGCATGTTTTACTTTATAAGGAACCTTTGCCGAATTTTTATTTAAAAGACTACTCCTTTCAATAAATATATATATTAAAATAAATGATTATGTGCTTTTCTTTTGGTTTTCGAGTCTGGGTTACAAATGTTTAGTTATCCATTCCTTCGGCTAGTCATCTCTTCGTTTGAGGTGTGACAAGTTGGTACCAGTGCTTGGGTTTAAAGGTTCGTGACTACAACTATGGGATGTTGTTACTTTGTTTGTATACATTACTCGGGGAGCATGTGGACTTAGTAATACGTCCTAATTCATCCTAAAACTTCAAGTTGTGATTCTCTAATATATTGTCTTTTGCCTTATATGAGAAATATTTATTGAATTCGTTTGTGCTTGTTTTAGATATGATGAGGCATAGTGGTTGTGTTGCGAGATGTGGAAGGCAACAGGATGCTAGCTTTGACCAGGGATCTACCAGTCTTCAGGTGCCAGTAGCCAAAGGTAAAGGTTGTAGAGGACATGGTACTAAGCAAGTTGAAGTGGCGGCACTTGTTCCAAATTTAGAGCTGCTGGTGCAGGGATTAGACAGAGTACATAGGACTGGGGGTGATTTAGTAGGAATCTTGGCTCATTAACCTTAACAAGGTCAACCACAACCTCTTCAAGTTTCTCCTGTTCCGCCTCAATAAGAGGCAAACCCTCCAGTTTCAGTTCAGCAAGACTGAGGGGCATTTATGTCACTACATGATTTTAAGAAATGCAGCCACTTAGGTTCTCTAGTGTAGACTTTACTCGGGATCTATCTACCTTCTTAGAGGAGTCTAATCGATTGTGTGTGGCTTTGAGGTGTGATCTTGTTCAGGCAGTGCAGTTAGTTAGCTATCAGCTGCATGGTGTGGTGTATAAGTGGTATAAAGTGATGATGCAGTAGAGAATTGAGCCAACCTCACTTACTTGGCCTGAGTTCAGTAGAGCTTTCACTAAACGTTTTCTACCTGAGTACGTGAGAGACAAGTATGCTTGAGAGTTTGAATAGTTGGTTCAGATTGAAAGCATGTCAATGGCAGAGTATGAGACTCGATTTACCAGGTTATCCCGCTTTGCTCCTTATATGGTGGCAACCCAGAAAATGAGAGAGCCAATATTTGGAAAGGCAGTCAGAGTAGGAAAGTCATAAGAAGGCAAGACATGAGGGTTCTTCCACTTCTAGGTTAGGTGGTTCCCAAAGGCTTGTAGGTGAATCTACCTCAGGACGTGGCTCTTTTCATGGGGGTTTTCATTCGGGCAAAAGGTAGACTAGACAAAGCTTTGGAAGTTAGTCATAGATGGCATCATCTAATGGTCCCCAAACTCCAAAAGTTCCTGTATGCCCTACTTGTGGTGTTAGACATATAGGGCAATGCAAAAGGGAGTTGGGTGCATGTTTTAAGTGTGGTGCTATGGACCATCATATCCAAGATTATCCGATGATGGTTAGGCAATCTTCTTGAGCTCAGATATCTCATTCATTGTAGGGTGGACCTCTGTTGCCTGCCACTTCTGTTAGATCTCAAGGGGTCATGGTACTTTTTCTAGATGTTCACCGTCTTCTGGCAAGAATCAAGCCCGTGTGTATGCTTTAACTATGCAGGATGCTCAAGCTTCAAATGCAATGGTGTCAGGTAGATTGCTTTTCTGTTTAGTTAATGCTAAAATATTATTTGACCCTAGAGCCACTCATTCTTTCATATCTCCATATTTTGTCTCTTGTGTAAAAAGGACATCTGAGTCTTTTAAGATTCCTTTAGCAATTTCGACTACCTTCAAATAGGTACATTCTTTCTTGTGAAGTAGTGGTGGATAATGGAGTATGCTTTGTGGACTTAATAATATTAGACATGTTGGAATATGATGTTATTCTAAGTATGGATTGGTTGTCTAACTATCATGTTGTGGTGGATTGCCGTGATAAAAGTGTTAAGTTTAGCATTCTTAAGAAACTGACTTTTTCTTTTCAAGGGGATTGAATTGAAGTTCCTCGCAATTTGATTTTGGAAATTCAAGCTAGACAGCTTATCAGGAAGAAACATCAGGCTTATTTAGCTTATGTCAGCGATACTCAACTTAAGTGGAGCAAATTCTTGTGGTGAAGGAATTACCTGATGTGTTTTTGGAAGAACTTCATGGTCTTCCTCCTGAGAGGGAGATAGAGTTTGGTATTGATTTATTGTCTGGTACTTAACCAATCTCTATACCCTCATATCATATGGCTCTTAGTGAACTGAGAGAGCTAAAGGTGTAGTTATAAGACTTACTGGATAAAAGGTTTATTTTCCCCAATACTTCTCCTTGGGGTACTCCAATTCTTTTTGTCAAAAAAACCGATGGTTCGTTCCAACTGTGTATTGATTACCGGCAGCAGAATAAAGTCACAGTGAAGAACAAACTCCTTCCTTAGGATTGATGATTTATTTGATCAGTTGCAGGGATCTAAGAATTTTTCTAAGATTGATCTACGTTCGAGGTATTAATAAGGAAGTCATTCTGAAAACTATTTTATGCACCCAATATGGATATTATGAGTTCTTAGTTATGTCTTTTGGACTCACTAATGCTCCTGCAATATTCATAGACCATATGAATTGGGTGTTCAAGCCTTTCTTGGATCAGTTTGTTATTGTTTTTATTGACGACATCTTGGTGTACTCTCAGAGTGAAGAGGAACATGAAAAGCATCTTCACATTGTCTTGCAAACACTTAGAGAAAACAAGCTTTATGCTAAATTCTCTAAGTGTGAATTCTGGTTGAGTCAGGCAACATTCCTTAGACACATGATTTCTAAGGAAAAAATTTGTATGGATCCTAAGAAAGTTGAAGCAGTTTAGAATTGGCCTCGTCTAACAAATATGTCTGAAATTCAAAGTTTTCTAGGTTTAGTTAGGTATTATAGGATATTTATTGAAAACTTATCCCATATTGCTGCACTTTTGACTTGGTTGACTCATAAATGTGTTAAATTTGTTTAGTCAGAGGCTTATGAGAAAAGTTTTCAGAAGCTTAAGACTTGTTTGACTTCAGCTCAAGTCCTTACCTTTCCTTCTGGTGTAGGAAAGTATATGGTGTTTTGTGATTCTTCTTCATATTGGACTTGAATGTGTTTTGATGTAGGATGGAAAGGTGATTGCATATTCCTCAAGACAACAGAAGAAGCATAAGATGAACTATCCCACCCATGACCTGAAGATGGCATCAGTGATTTTTGCATTGAATGTGTGGAGGTATTATTTGTATGGTGAAACTTGTGAAATCTTCATAGATCACAAAAGTCTTAAATATATATTTGATCAGAAATATTTGAATTTGAGGCAGTGTAAATAGACTGAGTTACTAGAATTTTATGATTGCTTGATTTCTTATCATTTGAGAAAACCTAATGTAATTGCAAATGCCTTGAGTAGGAAGTCAATAGGTAGCTTATCCCATGTGATAGCTGTTCACAGTTAGGTTGTTAAAGATTTGTAGAGGTGCATGGATGATAGAGCTAAATTTGAAGTATCTCTTCATGGAATGTTGTTAACTCATATTCAAGTGAAATCCACTTTAATTGAAGCTGTTAAAGAAGCCTATGCAGCTAACTTTGAGATATGTGCCAAGAAAGCCAAATGTGATCAATCTATCATCAATGAATTCGGGGAGGATAGTGATGGAGTGCTATGATATCGCGATCATGTAATTGTGCAATCTGATCCTGAGTTGAGAAAGAAATTATTGAAACAGCTCACTGCTCGTCATATGTAATGCATCCCAATTATTCCAAGATGTATCATGACTTGAAGAAGTTATATTGGTGGGATGGTATGAAGAAGGATGTTGCGGACTTTGTTTCTAAGTGCCTAGTATGCTAGCAGGTGAAAGCTTAACATCAGAAACCTGCAGCAACGTTGCAAACGTTAGACATTCTTGAGTGAAAATGGGAAAAGGTTACCATGGACTTTGTAACAGGACTTTCCAAGACCTTTAGGGGTTATGACTCAATCTAGATTATTGTAGATCAGTTGACTAAGTCAGAACACTTTCTTCCAGTAAAAATTACGTACTCAGCATATCATGAGATTGTCTTGTTACATGGAGTACCTACTTCTATTATTTTAGACTGGGGCGCTCAGTTTATTGCAGTGTTCTTGAAGTCATTTTAGGAAGATCTTAGTACTCAATTGTTATTCAGTAGAGCTTTTCATCCTCAAACTGATGGTCAATCAGAGAGAACTGCACAAACCTTGAAAGATATGTTGCGAGCTTATGTTATAGACTTTGAAGGGAGTTGGGATCAGCACTTTATGGAGTTTGCTTACAACAATAGTCACCACAGTAGCATTCAGATGGTACCATTTGAGGCTTTGTACTAAAGAAAGTGTAGATCTCCAATTGGATGGTTCAAAACTGGTGAGCATGCATTAGTTACTAAGACCAGAGTTGGTTCAGGATGTTGTAGACAAGGTGCAGGTGATCCGTGATAGGCTGAGGACGGCTCAAAGTAGAAATAAGTCTTAGGCCGATAATCGTTTGAGGGAGTCAGAGTTCAAAATGGGTGATCATGTGTTTTTGAAAGTTTCACCTTTGCAAGGCATAATGAGATTTGGCAAGAAAGGGAAGCTAAGTCCAAGGTTTATTGGACCTTTTCAGATTCTGGATAAGGTAGGAGCTGTGGCATACAGGTTGGAATTACCATCGACTTAGATAAGGTACATCTGGTTTTTCATGTATCTATGCTTCAAAAATATTTGACTGATGAATCTCACATTTTGCGGGTTCACGAAGTACAGTAGATAAGAACTTGACATATGAGGAATAACTAGTGGCGATCATTGATAGACAAGTTCGTAAACTTCAATTGAAGATCATTCCTTCAGTAAAAATTATTTGGAAACATCATAATGAACAAGAAGTCACTTGGGAATATGTATTTACAATAAGACAACAATATTCATATCTCTTTGAATGATTCAGGTAAACAATATATTCATATCTATTTGGAATGAATCTCTTTTAAGAGGGGGGAGAGTGTTACAATCCAGTACCGTAACGTTAAATTTTAAAGGTAATGTGTAACTTTTAGTAATAACAATGGACATGTACATAAACAAACAAAAACTATATATATGCACATATAAAAACAAAATATCTATATATACTTTATGTATATTTGACTTTACCTTTTTATTTGACTTTTTCTTTTTCTTTTCCTTACTTTTCTATCTTTTTCTCTCCTATTTTCCCTTCCTTCCCACGGCTACTCCCTGGTTCTAGACTGTTTTGTTTTTTTTTCTTTCATTTGGCTAAGCCTTCTTTTGCACATTGGCAACCTTTCTTTATCTCTAGCCTACCTTAGCCATTCGTTCTACATCTTGAACTTCAATTCTCCTCCTCCCTGCCAAGTAGAAGCCAATGGTGATTTCCAGTAGCTACCAAGAAGCCAGTAACCGCCACTGGCAGCTCCTACTTTTGCAACAACCGAGCCTCCTTCCTTGGCAATGCCCGCAACTTGTGTCCTCCATCAGTTATTAGTCACCTCTAGCCTATATTAGCAACTCTTGGCAGGCACCTAGTATTGATAGCAGCCACTTGAATAGTGGTTCCTATATAGAAAATGTTGATTTCCATTTTAAGTAGCTCCATCAACATTTGTTTTGTGAAATCCTTGCTTTACTTTGAGTTAATTGGTGTTACCTTGGTTTTATTTAAGAATTGGTATAGGGTTTGAATATTTGTGAATGGAAATTAGGATTTAAAACTTAGAGGTGAGGAAAAATGGTGGAATTAGTGTGGCTATTGTTGAACCTTTATAATTCAAATTTTGATTGCTCCTAAGTAGCTAATTCAACTTTAAAATTAATGTTTGAAATATGAGTAATATTGAAAGTGATGAATTTGTGTTGGTCCTCTTGGGGTATGTGTATATATAAATATATATACATACACATGAAATGGAATTAGTTATATCTTCAAGGTATTTGTTAAAATGCCTAAGAGAGGTTAGTTTCAATGAAATACATTAAACTCAATATATATAGGTTTTGGTAATTAGAGAATTATAATCATGAAATTTATAAACTAAGTAATAATTGGAAATATGATTTTCAGCTCCTGAACACATCATTGATACAACGATACACGTGAACCCAAGAAGGAACTACGAGCAAAATCCGCAACTTTGTGAGTGGAAAGCATTACCATTTGGTTACTAGATTTGTTTAAAATATTTATATATATATATATATATATTTATGAATATGTGTAAAGTGATTCAGTAATGTGAATTGATGTTTTGATTAAATTATATAGTTAAAATGATACGTTTTTGGTAAAACTCTATTTTTTTTAGTGGGTTGTGTTTGGTGTAGAATCTTATGTATGTTTTGACTTGCAGCTGACATTACATATCCTGATAATTCTCTTCACTCTTTCGAGATAGTGCTCGGTTGGTGGAGCATGTTAATTGCCAGAGATTTCATCCATGGGGTAAAGCCAACTGCTCACCATAATAAGTCTTTTATCAAACCATACAACCCTCAATGCTTCGCTTGGCAGTTTGGGTTAACTCAGGATATTCCATTGCCTTTACTTCTTTGGCTAAATATAAAGCTCGGCAAATCTGCTTTTGTCTTATTTGCAACAACTAGATGAGAACAATTCTTTGAAGCTAAACATGTTTGAATATTCCTTTCGAGACTTTACCAAGGGAAATGGTTGAGTTCATGAACTGGTGGCTGTTTGTTCAGTCTCTTTTCTTTTCAACTCATGCTGCCTTTTATTTGACAAAGCTGATTGATGAATAATCTGATAAATAGACTTAGCCCAAGAGAAAGGCAACAACATCGACTACCAAGACCCCCTAAAGAAAAGCAAAACCCACGGTTCTTCTAAAGGTAAATCAATATTAATTTTAATTTCTTTTTCTTTCCCTTTTTATTTCTCTGACTTTGTGGATTTTTTTAATTTCTTTTTAGGAACTTCCCATCCGAACCCATTGATGTGGAAACCTTCAAGGAAACTCCTGGAAGTATCAAGGCTGGAATGTTAGAAGACTTACTCGACAGTTTTCTCATAGCCCCCATGTCCCTGTCCCTGCAGTAAAATCCAAAAGATCACTAGTTGAACTTGAACCTTCAGCTAAGGGTTTTTTTTTTTTTTTGATTGCTTAACGAATTTGGCTAATTGATATATTTTCTTTTTTTTTGCAGAAAAATAAACTTAAGACTCATGCGCTTAAATCTGCCAAGGTCCTTGGAACTCCAAAAGTGTCACCTCAAACTACTTCTTCATCAACTGTATCCTCTGTGATCTCTGATGAAATTCTGGACCAATATTTCAAATCTCCACCCCTTTTTTCTTGCCCTATAATAAGAGACACTTTTCCTATGTCCATGCATTTAGAATTTGTTGAAAACCAGTTTTTGAAAGATTCTTTTCCCGAACCCAAAATAGTCGAAACCCTTAAACTGTCAATGTCCAAGGTGGCAAGTTTGCTGATACTTCTTTGGTGTCTTCTTCTATGAAGGAAGTCTTCAACCAAATGGCCTTGCTCTTTAACATCATTGACTTTACTTACAAAGTAAATAAGGAGAGAAAGGAGACCATTCCTTCTCAGCTGACGTAACTAGCCAATCTTGAGGCTAGAAAGAGCACCTTTCAAACTTAGTTTGAAGTTGTTAAAAAGGATCGGCAAGAAAATCTTCTTAAGGAGGTTAGGATTACAAATAAATTGGAGGATCTGAACACAGAGCTGGCTTAGATTCAAATTGAAATCGCTTCTCTCTAACCACAGCTAAAATTGGTATTGGCTAAGCTTAAAACCAGCATGAATGTCAGAATTTACTTATACAACAAAAGCACTTCCTTAGATTCTGAGATTGCTTATCTGATGCAAAAGAAGACCTTCTTGGAAAGCAATCTAAGTGTTAGCGAAGCTGGCTTAGCTGAAATAATGGACTTAATTGAAAGAGATGTTAGTTGAGGCGAAGAAAGAACAAATTGAAGTTGGTTTTGATCTTGCTACTATACCCCAAAGCCAACCTGATAATGCACCACTTGCTACTGAAGATCCTTTAACTATTAAAGATTTCCTCTCTTAGGCATTAATTCCTCCACCACCAATGTGAAAAAACCATCCCTTCCTCAGAAAAAACTTATGAATTATTATTATTATTTTTTGTTTTCCCAGGCTAGACTCTGTTTTATTCAGCTACATTAGGCGGCTTTTTCTTTCCAGTGGCTGGCTTGTGGCTATTCTTAGGACTCTTTTTGAAGCACTCCTTCCCAAATGGAAGGACAATAAAACTTTAAGTAATTTTCATTGATGCTTCTGCTTAATTCTTCTCCTTGTATTTTAACTAGCCAATAAGCACCACCTAAAATAACTTGACTAATAATAAAGGGTCATTACCAACTTAGTGATCATTTATCGAACTTAAAGTCTTTAGTTCCAATTGGTAAAATGGTTTTCCAAACAAGGTCACCTTCTACAAACCTCTTTGCCTTGACATGTTTATTGTAGTTCTTAGCCAATTTAGCTTTGTTAAGTTGAATATTATCAAGTGCCATTAACTGATCTTCAACAGCTGAATATAACTCCATGAGTAAGGCTTGTAAATACTCCTCAGGTTCCAATCCATTTTGCTTTGCTACCTTTAAAGACTTAACTGTAATCTCTAAAGGTAAAACAACATCCTAGCCATATGTTAGCCGATATGAGTAAGACCAGTTACTGTGCACTTAGTATTACTTTATACCCAAAAAACTTCTTATAACACTTCATGCCATTTCTTAGGCTTGTCTTATAAAGATGTCTTAATCATATCGATTAGGATTCAATTAGTAGCTTTTGCTTGCCTATTAGCATAAGCATAGTATGATGTTGAATGAACTATTTTGATATCACACTCTTGCGCAAAGACTACCACCTTATCCCTAGTGAAAACTGTATTTTGATCAACTATTATCATTTGAGGAATACCAATTCGATGAATAATTTAGTTTCTAATGAAACTGATCACATTATCTTGTGTTACATTCATCATCGGATATGCTTCCACCCACTTGGTGAAATAATCTGTTGCTACAATAATAAAAGAATGCTTCTTAGATAAATAGGGATAGATTTTACTAATCAAGTCCATAGCCCAACCTCTGAAAGGCTACGATTTGACGATAGAATGAAGTTCCTTAGTTGGCACTCTCTGAATAGAACCATGTAGTTAACATGCTTTGCACCCTTTAGCATACTTGTAATAATCAGATGTAATGGTTAGCCAATAATAGCCATGTCTGTGAATCAACCATTGTATTTTAGGGCCAAATTTATGTTTTCTACAAACTCCCTCATTGACCTCTCCCATGACCTTCAAAGCTTCACCTTTATCTAACCATTTCAATAACAAACCTTCATGTCCTCTTTTGAACAATTCATCATCTATCAAGACATATCTTAAGGCCTTCTGTTTAAGCTTGAAGTCCATAGAATTGGATGGATCTTTCAGATAGCTGATCAACTCAGATCTCCAATCATCGGCTATTGTTTGTTGATTGATTGCTGAGATGTTGGGAAGATGAAAAATAATATCTTCAAGATCAGTCTTGAACCCATAAGCATATTGGGCCAAATTATTGGCATCTCCATTTTCCCCCTTGGTATATGCATTATTACTATATCAGTAAACTACTGAAGTAAAGCATTAGCTGTTTTATAATAACTTAGCGAATTTGGATTGTTGCACTTGTATTCCGCAGTCAACTGTCTAATAACTAGCTGAGAATATCTTATAATTTGAACAAACTTAGCCTTAATAGAAATCAATAATAGCATCCCAAGGATCAAAGCTTCATACTTAGCTTAATTATTAGAATAATTGAGTTCTAGTTGAAATATGAATTTAACAACGTTGCCAGTAAGACTAATGATAACAACTCCAAGCACCTACTCATTTTTGAGTTCTACAAATGACAAGATCCAAGACTTTAAAAGAATATAACTGTGTGCCTCAGCTAGTGGATCTTGTACCTCAACGCATAGATGTTAAGTTAAGAAATCAACTAAAGCCTATCCCTTGACAACTCTCAATGGAACGTGTTTCAAGGCAAAAATATTTAACTTAATAGCTAATTTTATTAATCTTCCTTGTAAAACAGGCCTATTAACTAAATACTTCACTATATCGATCTTGCACAAAACTAACACCTCTTTAGGCAAGAGATAATACTCTAATTTGATGCAAGCATGATATAAGGAAAGACATAACTTTTCAATTTGAGTGTATATGCATTCAACATCATTTAAAAGCCTACTCAAATAGTAAATGGCTCTTTTTGTTCCATCATCGACATCCTGTGCAAGTAGGTAGCCGATAGATTCCTTAATAGCTGAAATATAAAGCTTCAAAGGTTTAACTGGCATTGGAGGTACCAAGACGAGTGGATTGGCTAAGTTCTACTTGATCTGTTCAAATTTCAATTGTTGTTTTTCTCCCTAAATAAACTCCTCAGCTCCTTTTAACTTCAGCAAAAGTGAAAAAGCTTTCATTTTGCCAGCTGAATTAGCAATGAACTTTCTCATAAAGTTGATTATGCCAGTTAAGCTCTGCAATTCTTTCTTGTTTTGTGATGGTCTTGCTTCCTGCACTGCCTTAACTTTGTTCTTGTCAATCTCAATCCTCTGCCAATGTACTAGAAAGCTGAGAAAATTACTATTTGATACTTAAAAAGTGCATTTAGCTGGATTCATCTTCAGATTGTGGAATCTCATTTTTTTGAAGGTATGCTCCAAATTGGCTAGATGATGATTAACTCCTTTTGACTTTACTACCACGTCATTTATATAGATCTTCATGCTATGACTAATTAAGTCATAGAAAATAACATTCATCACCCGTTGGTACATTGCACCTGCATTTTTTAAGCCAAGGAGCATAACAAGCCATTTAAAAATTCCTAACGCATATGGGCAACGAAATGCAGCCTTATGAATTTTCAGCTACAAATTTCTTGTTGTACCTTGAATATCCACTCATAAATGTAAGAATCCCATGATTGGAAGCTACATCCACCAGCATATCAGCTATTAGCATAACATAGTTGTCTTTAGGAGTAGCCAAATTCAAGTTTCTAAAATCTGTATAGATTCTAACTTAGCCATTCTTCTTGATAATAGAAACTGTGTTAGATAGCCATTCCACATATCTAGTAGTGCGTATGAATCCAACTTTCAAAAACCTTTCCATTTCCTCTTTGATCTTTGGTATTAACTCAGGATTGAACCTTCGAGCTGGTTGTTTATGAAGCTTAAAGCCTTCTTTTATTGGTAACTGATGATCTGTCTAGATAACCTTGGCATTTTGCGGTATTCCCAGGAAAAACAGTCTTTGTACTATTTGATGAGCTTGGTCAACTGACATCTATCGGATTCAGCTAATAGGCCACTGAATCTTATTGTTCTTGGCTCTTCTTAGTACCCAAGTTGACATCAATCAAAGGATTTTGAGCTTCAAAACTGGGCTTCTCTTTTATAAACGGAGCCTCAAACATTTCTTCTTTTTGCATTTAGACTGTTAGCTGATCATGCTTTTCCTCATGTCTCCCAAGCATACTAGGAGTTGAATCCTTATTCCTAGTTTTAGCTAGTAAGCCGTTGTAAAACGTTCTTGACTACTTGAAGACTCTGATCTATTAAAACCTTGTAAGAGAAGCTGTGAATCGGCCTCAACTACTAACTGAATCTTTATCTGGAAACCCTGAGTAGTGAAATTACAATATTCCAGAGATCCTTCTTCATAATTGCTTGACAATTTATTTATTTCCCCTCGTGATAAATAGAAAATAGCCTATGCCATCTTAATGTCGGCTGTGATTGGATTCTGATTAACTGATACTACTTCAATCTTGTCACCATCTTAAAACATTAACACCTATGTAATGTGCAAGGAACACACTGATTATAATGAATCCAATCTCTGCCTAACAAAATAGAGTAAGTGGGTTTGTCATCCACCATAATGAATGCTAAATTTGTTTTTTTACTTCAAAAGTCATCTCGGCTACCAATACTCTGACTATAGTAGTTGCTTCTCCTGTAAAGTTAGTCATTTTCATATTGGTAAATATAAAATCAGCTTTCGACTTACCTAATTTCAACACTGTACCAATAGACATAATGTTCAAAACTGCACCACTATTTATGAAGACTCGGCTGATTGGCCTGCCATTGATATGAGCTTTTATGTACAAAGGCATAAAATGGCTAGTCATTGCATCTAAATGTTTCTCAAACTGTATCATGGCTGGCCCAATCTTTTTCTTTTCAAGTAAGGTAGCCCATTCGGCTTTTTTTTTATGAAAACATCTCTTTCTAACTCCATCAATGCTTTATCTTTAACTGAGAATTTACTTGGCAGAATGCTGATGATGTCAATATCTACTGAGGGCCCTTTGGTACCTTCTTCCTCTAGGTCATCAACTTCATCAAAATTGAATGCGGCTGTTACATTAGGATCATTAACTTCTGTAGAGTATGCCTCAGCTATTTCAACTAAATCACCTACTTCAGCTGTTGCAACTAGATTATCAGCTCTTACTGAATATGCCTTAGCTGTTTCAACTAGATCATTTGCTTTTGATGTGGCTGTGTCAGCTTTCTTGGGAGACTCTACCTCTTTCCTTACCACTGCTTTGGCTTATCCCAACATTTTTAGCATCTGCTTTAGCTTCTGGTTGGATCTCTGCTTTTGTCCTCCATCTCTTTTGAGTGCGAGTAAGGTTTTCTGTTCAGGTTGACTAACATAGCTTCTTTTTAACATACTGTTTAACAACCATTCTCCTTTTATCTACTCATCATTTTGAGTAGTTATCCTCAATGTGGATATTCCATTTTCAATATTGAACTCGACTACCTTTCTTTTCCTTTCTAGAATCGGCTCATAATCAATCTCTGAAAACTCCAACTTGCCAAAGATATTACTTTCTCCCTCCTTTTGGGTTTGCTAGAAAGTGAAGTCTTTCAAAAACATTTGACCTTTTGATTGCAGATTTCAGCTACTTTGGTTGTACAGCTAGTTGTCCCCCAGTGGTAGTTAATGTCTTAACTTTTGCCTCTCCTTTGACTCTTCACTGCTTTTGTACAGGCCACTTCCACTCCAAATCTTTTGGATATGATTTAGATTTGAGTAGTGGACCTGATATAGTAACCATGTTGATGGATACGACTAAAAATTTATCAGTAACAACTGACATCTCATGTGTTCCTTTCTCAGCTAATTTGAACATTCCACCTTTCAACGCTTTTTAGATAGCATTCCTAAAAATCAAATAGTTTATAGTAGCATTACTATATGAATTATGCCACTTATAATACATTTTGTCCTTGATCTTAGCAATTGATGGAATCTTATGTCCATCAGGCAACTTGATTTGCTTGTCCTTTAGCAAGTAGTCGAAGATCTGATTGACTATGGAGATGTCAAGTAAGTAATCTTCTTTATTCTCTACCTTAAGGATCTCCTTTCTCTTGTTCGGTTCTGAGAGCTGGGCAAGAGTAAGGTTTTCCTCTTAAGATCTTAACTACTAACATATCAGTTAATGACTCATCTTTATTATAAACTGTCAAAATAGTACATTCATGCGCAACTAGTTTCTCCTTTAGCTGTGGATGTATATTTCCAACTGCTATGATAGTGTATTCTCCTTCTAGTAATTGCACATTACATCTGCTTCTCAGCTTTTTGAATCTCTCCATATATTCAGTTACTAGTTCATCCACCAGCTATTTCAGGTTCATTAGGTCGGTTACTGCTACAACTGGCTGCGACTTGTTAAAATGATTATGGAAGAGCCTTTCCATATCTGACCAATTCTGCAAAGAATTATGAGACAAAGAATAATACAAAGTGAAAGCAATACCAGTTAAAGATAATGGAAACTACTGAAGTTTAAAATACTAATTCTAGTTTGCCTCGCTGCATTGGGCAGTGAAATCTAACAATGTACTCCATGGTAGACCTTTCTATAAGGTACTAAAATCTGGAATTCTAAAACCTTTCTATAAGGGCATGATTTTGTCCACCCATTCAAGAAATGGTTTCCAATAAACTGGCCTGTCGAGAGGCCTCAGCTTTACACCGAAGTGTATTCTCAACTCGTCAGCAATCATATTTAGGTCAATCAAGGGTGGCACAATAAGCCTTGCCTCAGCCATCACTAGTGGTTACACGTTTGGTATTTGTGCAGTTACTAGTCTTGTCTATCTGGGTGGCCCTTGATTTTGCACGTGATTCGGTTGTTTAGCACACAGTAGTTGATTGGGAGTAGTAGGTGGAGGTTGACCCCATGGCTACTCTACTTCGTAGTCTCCTGGTGTTTTGTACTAAATTTCAAATCTAGTATTTGAATATTGCATCTGAGTTACAGCCGACACTAGTTGTAGCATCTACCTAGGTGACTCTTAGTTCTGCATGTAATTTGGCTGTTCATGACACACTGGTTATTTAGGAGGAATAGGTAGGGGTTAACCCCATGGCTGCTTTACTTCATAACCTCATTGTATTTTGTACTGAGTTCTCCCGAATCCAATAATTGGATATGGCAAATGCACTGTAGCCAAACCTGTTTGTGGCATAGCACTAAAAACTGTTGGGTTAGAAATAGTTAGTATGGATGGCAATCCAAGAGTACCTAACATAGTTGGTGGTCTTTTGGTCATCTAGATTTGCTCGCATTGTGGAGTCTGTTGTGCCACTTGATTGATGGGTTCAGTAACCACTTGCCTTCTAGGTGTAACCAAGAAAGGGACTGTCTGTAGCTGCTGAACTAGTTGCCCGCCTTTGAAAGAGCTTACAGAATACTCTTTCGACTGTTGGGAAGTCCTCTGAACTTGCTCTTGGACATTATGTATCTTATTGTGGACTATCTAATTCACAATCTTAGCTAACTATTTTGACGTTTATTATATCAAATCATTGAGCCCTAAAATGATTTGCTAATGCATAAAGGAAGTAGTCATCACTGTAAGCAGGCTAAGAGTTCCAAATCCATTCACAGTTAGTGCGGAAGTCCTCGGCTGAGAAGATGGTACTGTCAAATTAGGAATTTCTATGGGTTGTGAAACCTGAGGATCATCTGGTCTCCGGCCATCATTCTTCTTACCTCTTGATTGTGAAGTGCTCATATCAAATAAAATCTTCCCATAACGCAGTTGCATGAGCTAGTAAAAATCGTGATCAATAACGAATCTCTCCAGAGATTAGTTGTTTTGGTTCCACTGGGCGAGCCAAAAATATGTTTGCGAAATATTTCAATAGAGATCAGTGAAGTCAAATCGGCTAACTTCGCAACTTTTGATTCCCACATTCAGGTAATTGGCTAAGAAAGAGACTCTGTTTCTTAGACAATGGGTTCCTAGGATAAAAAGCTCCTAGTGAATTAGTTCAAACAAAATGTAACTACTAGGCATGAATTTGTAAAGGAAACCGATAAAAAATGCGATAAATAAAGTATGTAAAGAAATGTTGTAAATAAAGTAATAAATGTTGAATATAAAATAAGAATTGAATTAATAGATGAGTTTTGACGTTGGGCCGTTTTTACAATTGGTGACTCTAGTTTTTTTATACAAGAAAAACTAGTCATTAACCCACTAAGCCTATTTTCCATGTTCTCCCTTAACCTTCTGACCAAGTATCCACCAATATAGAATCGTGGCTAACAACAAAAGTGAGTTATAGTCTCATGTTAGTTGACTTGTCATAAAATTTAGCAACCGATTTTTGCTTAGCTAATCCAAGTAACAATTTTCTGATTCCCATATCTCTATAATCCCTTAAAAATAGGATTTAACGTTAAAAGTGGTCTGTCTGTACCAAACTACTTTTGACTTGGTCCAACTCAGTAGATTCAATAGCTCCAATCAGTTGACTGACCCAATTTTGCTTTAATAAGTATCCAAGCTCGTTGAAAGACCAATTTTGAACCAATTTGAATAGGTCTTATCTTGATCTTCTTCTTTGAACCATTCCCAATAGCTTTATCCTTCCAGTTGAAATCTTAACTGAATATCCCTATTTTAAAGGGATTTGAAACCATATAATTATCCTTTATTATTTTTTTGAATAAAAACATTGGATATGACTTGATTTTTAATAATTATGTGGCCTACTAAATAGGTCTTAACCCAATTAACATAATTTGAATTAAGACTAAATTTAGTTAGTTGACCCAGCTAATTAGCTATTTAACACTTAGCTGATCAAAATCAATCAAATAGGCCCAAATGAATTCAGCCCATACCTTGCATATTTTTTGGTGTTAACAGTACTACTAATATATTATAAATCCAATTTCAGCCTTCAAAGCTTAAACTCAACCTAATTATCTCTCACTTTGATTTTGGCCTAGGAAATCTAACGAAAAAACACATACTAATTTTTTAGCCCTCAAATTTCAAACCCAATACAAATTTTTGATAGATAGATGGTGGTAGATGGTGTGCAAGCAATTACTGTTATAAGGATGATGGACTTGTAAGTGGTGGTGATCGTGATGTTGACGGTGATATTGATAGCACAAGTTCAATTGTCTGTAAGGTAGAAAGAATTTAAACTTGTTAGTATTGTGCTAACCAATAGCATTTGGACATGTGGCAAGAATATAAGTTGAAGATTTAAACATTTTATGTAACCTCTCATGGTCATAAGGCATATATAAAATTGCTGATCATAAATGTGAGCATGTTCTTTTCTCTTTATTCAATATTTAGAGCTCTACTTCCTTCATCAAATTTATTAACTGACTTAATCATCACCAGGGGCGAACCCAAGAATTTTATATAGCGCAGGCCAAGCTGACGTTATGTTAATATTTTTAACTTTATAATTTATTTTACAATTCAATTATTCTAATTTCAATCCAACATAGGTGCGGTTATATATGTTTTTCAAGATATAGGGGGTAGCGTTATGAGCATAATATTTCCTACCATAATGTGTAAGTATCCTACCTAACTTTTCATTTCTTGATAAAAAAATTATTCTAACCTCTATGTATTATGGTGATATTATAAGGACATCCTCTATTTTTTAAAACACAAACATTATTAAATCATAAAATTAGATATAATATTCTTATTTTTACTAAAAGGCAAGTATGATTTAATATTTTTTGGTTAAATTAACTATGAAATGATATTTTTCACCTTAAAATGAGTTACAAATAAAAATTAAATTAACGACTATTTTTAAAATAATAATATGATTTAAATAAAAAATATAAATATAATTATATATATATATATATATATAATAATGCATTATAAAGGGTAAAATGTGCTAATCCTTACAATTGAAATAAACTGATGGTGAAGGTCAATGAACCGGAGAGAATTATCTCTTATTATCCATCATAAGCAGAAAAAATATAAAATAAAATAAAGGTTAAGATACACATTATTCCTAAACATTATATTTATAAAAATAACCCTAAAAAATAAATTAGTAATAAGTAAATTATACTTTTTTCCATATTTCTTTTTTGTTATGTTTTTATTTTGATTTTAAAGTTAACTTGTCATTTAATTTTAATTTTAATTTTTTATAAATATATCTTACGCATAATTTTTATTTTTATTTAATTTGTTTCAATAAACCTTCATATTCTTTTGAAATTTTTACATAATCTTAATTACTTTAATATAAATTAAATTGATTTAGGTTTTTTTTTTTCTTTCTAAAATGCTACATTATTATCAATTTTACATAACTTATGTTTATAATTTGATTGAATGGAATCTTTAGGGGAACCAAACAATTTTTTAATTGTAATTTCAGTTAACAAATCTTACCAAAAAAAAAAAAAAAAAAACTAAACTTTGACTACAAAGAGTTACAATTATGGAGATTTATTTATTTTGAACAAAAAGAATGACTTGTTTTAGTTTTACAATTTTTATTTTTTACTTAAAGTTTATTTATTTTTTTAAATTGTCTACTTTATTTTAGAAGAAAAAAACTTTTAGGAAAAAGATATATTTATAGTAATAATAGTTAGGAATGGCCAAAAAGCCAAAGAAACTAAATCACATTTATTCCCCCACCCCCCCCAAAAAAAAAAAAAAAAAACTTTTATAGTATTAGTTTTATGTATTTGTTAGGAATAGCAAGCCAAAGAGTTGAACTCACTAAATCACACCCCCAATTGAAAAAGGTAAACTAAACAACTAGGCCAAATCATTAAACATGCCTTTGTTGGTTTTAAATTATATTACTACTAAGGAAATTATTTTATAAAAAAAATTAGCCTGAGTTGTTGATCCGCCTCTGATCATCGCAATGTTGTAGGAGTTCATCCTGGATTCAACTCAACCCAACTCATAGTGTGCAGGTGCACTACGGGAACAACAGGTCACCCTAGACTCACAAATTTGACTTCAAAATTAGCCCTATTAGTTGTTAAGCATGTACGAGAGACTGTGGATATAACAAGATCATTTTGTAATAAAAAAAAAAAAAAAACATTTGAATTTATAATGATCACTTTCAACTGTAAGAGTTCATTATAAAACAATAAAAAGCCAAATAAAAGTTTATTATTGTGGCCCCATTAAATTGTAAAGTTTGACTTGAAGTTATTTATTGAAGGAAAAATTAGCCTTATTGGTTGTTAAACATTGATGAGACTGTGAATATAACAAGATTATGTTTTATTAAGAATTTTTTTTTTAATTTAAAGTGAATTTTAACCGTAAGAATTCATATTAGACAATCAAAAAGCCAAATTAAAAATTTCTTATTGATCCCACTAGATTATAAAGTTTGATTTCAAGTTATTTAGAAGGAAAAATTAGCCTTTTTTTTTTTTTTTTTTACATAGATAATATTTTAAACTAACTCATATTTATATAAAAATATTCACCACACATCAATAGATGAGAGATTCAAACCTGGAATCTCGTGGTTCTAGTACCTCTGTCTTAACCAACGAGCTAATACCTCATTTGCAAAAAATTAGCCCTACTGGTTATTAATCATTTACGGAGACTGTGGGTATAACAAGATCATTTTCCATTAAAAACTAAAACTTTTGGAATGAAAGTGATTTATTTATTTATTTGTGTTTCTGACTAGTATCACCACACATTTTGGGTAATTGAAAGTGACTTTCAACCATAAGGTTTCATTATTACAAAAAATAATAATTTAATCATATGTGTGTGCAGGCAAAAAATTAGAAGATAAATAAATAAATAATTTTGGATTTCATGCAGTAAAAATTATGTCTTTAAAAATATTTGATATACTAATAGTGGACTAGTATTTATATCATTAATGAAAAAAAAGTGCCACACGTTTTTAGTATCAACAAGAGTGATTTTTTTTAAAATAAGTTAAAATTTTATAATGTTTCTAGCTAGTGTAATATTTTTTACGCTGATGACGGATGTAATAATAACTCGTTAAGAAAGTGCAAGTAAAGATCATAAATTTGACTCATAAAACTCTCTTGATTCTCTGATTAATAATAATTCATACTAAATGTGGATAGGGGTGGCAATGAGCCAAGCTAACTCATAAGCAGCTCGTGAGCTACTCGTTAAGTACTCGGATCAAACTTGGCTCTTTTTTTAAACGAGCCAATCTTAAGCTTTATTTTGAACTTGTTTAGTAAAACGAGCCGAGCTCAATCTTTCCAAAGCTCAACTCATGAGCTCGTGAGCTAGCTCGTTTAATATTATTAATAATTTTTTTATTATTTATATATACATTTATAATAAATCTATATATATACAAAAAACTAACATAAATTGTTACTTGATTTAGTAGTAATTTGCACAAATACTTATTAAGTGATCTTGGGTTCAACTCTCCTTGCCTATAAAATTGTTTTAGAATTTTCAAAGAAAATTTAAGAGCCCTTAACGAGTTTAGCCGAGCTTGAATATTTACTCGCGAAGTGGCTTGAGCTCGGCTCGTTAACACCCCTAAACATAGATAACAAAGATATCTAAATATCCTACAACTAAGCATGTTCTAATCCAAAAGAAAATAAAATTCCAATAATTGATGAGTGGTTCATGTGATGTACAGCTTTAAATTGAAGTGCAATGGGTCCGTCCTTTATATTCATTGTTTATGAATTGAATCACAAACATATTTCTCCACGTGATTCACATCTAATTTGTAGTACTCCACGGACCCAAATCAAAACACAGATGATAGGATTAGGGATACAAGAGGCATATGCATATATTGTTCTCACGCAGTTAGAATAAATAAGAATAGTGATGTATGGTCGATGGTGTGCAGGCAATTACACAAGATGATGGATTTGAAAGTAGTGGTGGTGGTGGTGGCGTTGATGGCACAGGTGCAACTGTCTGTGCAGCTGAGGTTTAATCATCCATTACATGGGGTTGTGGATAGAATCAATCAGAAAGCAAAAGGATCTTATATTGGCCTTGTCATGGCTTATTCTACTGAAGAAGCTGCACTTCAAGCTACTGGCCATTTTGTTCCCAGTTTAGACATCCCATGGGTTGACCTAGCAGGTTCTCTCTCTCTCTCTCTCTCTTACTCCATGTGGAAGAGCTGTCTAAGTTTTGGGATTCGGGCAGACTTTCATTGAGCCCTTGTTTTTATTTGGGCCGAAGCCCATCAAGGTTATGCCCAGGCCTAGACTGCTTATGTAAATAAATTTTGGTTTGGTTTATTAGGAAGGAGGTTCAACATTGGAAAAATCAAAGGTGTTGATGTAATTTATGTTAAATCAGGAGAGGAAATGGTAATATCACTTTTCCTTTTTCTTCAAATCGTTATAAATCCTGTGAATAAAGGAAAAAAAAAAACTATTATATATGTTTAATATGTTCTCATGCATGTTCAGAAAAAGAGCTGACAAAGTGTAGTATGGTTAGTTGAATGCAGGAATAACAGTGCAAATTCTTGTTGATGCATTTGACATTAAAGGAATTGTTCATTATGGGATAGCAGGAAGTGCCAACGCTTCACTATCCATTGGAGATGTTGGTGTTCTAAATGATGTTGCATTCACTGGTTCGTGGAACTGGAAGGTACAAAAGCTACACATGAAACTATTTAATCTTTTAAATTCCTTAAAAGTTCATGTGAGCTCAGGTTTAAATTCCTCTGTATATGGATAGATGTGTGTCACCCAATTTTATATTTTATTATGTGATCTCGTCTAACAGGTTAAAAATTTCTTTGATATACAAAATGTTTTACTATTTTTTCTTTTCAATTTTGTGTTTTAAGGAATTCAAAGCGGAGGAAGGAACGTTACCAGAACTGAAGTTTGGAGCCTTCAATGTTCCAGAAAATTGTCAGAACTTGTTGGCAAACATAGAGTTCACATCTCAACAATTGTTTTCAGTAGGAAAACCAGTGGAAGATGTTTTTTGGCAACCAATAGAGCCCAAATGGCTTAGCATTGCCTCTCAGCTTCAGGTTGGCAAACTTTTTCAATTTCATATTAGAATTACAACAGCTTTCTTCTCAATATATATATATATATTTAAATAAACAGATTTGAAAATAAAAAGCAAATACCGAATACATCTGGTATAAAATGAAAGATAGTAATCTCAAAATCATTTCCCAATAGATTGGACATGTTTTTTACAACTAAGCACCATTGTCTACCAAAAGCACCAAAAATTATTTGTTTTGATCATCTTTGCAATTTGTTCCATGCAGAACTTGACGTTACAACAATGTTTGAAGACATATTGTCTACCTAAAGCACCACAAATTGTTTATGGATTGCGAGGTTCTACTGATAATATATTCCTTGACAACGAGGCCTATAGAGATTTTCTGTTCAATCAATTCAATATTTCAATCGTTGATGAAGAAAGTGTTGCTATTGTGGCAGTCAGTAATATCTTTTGTACACAGTTTGTGATTTTGATGTTATGCATGAGGGTTGACATGTGTTGAGCTGCATGTCAACTTAACACAACTCAGTGTTAAGTTGATTCAAGTTATGAAAACGATTCTCTATAATTGTGATTATATATAGAAGTTAATTGGAATTAAAGCAATAACTTTGGAAGTTAATTATGGTTATTGTTGTTTTGCAGACAAGTCGAACAAATGGAGTGCCATCTATTGTGTTTCGTGGTGTGTCTGATTCAGCAAGTGGAGAGAATAAACTGTCAGAACCAAGTCTCAGTTCCTTGGCTGCTGCTAATGCTGTCACCGCAGCACTTGAGTTCATTGGACTACTGGGTCAGAAATCCATGGTCGATGATCATTGAAATTGAAATTATTAATTAATCAAATATTTACAATATGCATTTTCCAATTCAATAATTATCTTTCTCTAAAGAAAAAGTTGAGGGTCTGCCTTACAACTGTTTTGTGAGATTCTCTGTTATCCAGGATCATGTAGTTTTGGTATTACTTTTACAATGGATGCAGATATGCTTAGGCACATAATAAATGCAGATAGCTTTGGTTATGTTAGCTATCCAGGACGTTTTAATTTAGGAGTGATATTTACAAATATTCCATCCAGAATTGTAATGTTGTTGCTATCAGTACATAGAAACCAGCCATACTTGATTCAAATGCCACAATTAATGCAGTAAACTTTTTTAAGTGATACTCGAACGAAAAGCAATCAATGAATCCGAATGTTCCCATATATCCTAAATCATTAGAAAGGTCTTTTTGTTCCATTTACGAATGAAGTTTTCAATTTCAGAAAATTACAATGACTTTGAAGTCAATCCGGAGATATCTGCTAACCTATTAACAACTCAAACTTCTGTACAATGCGTATGGTAACCTGACTCTATGTTTCACATTAATATTCAGTAACAATGAAGAATACAACAAAGTAGACGACAAACTGAAGTAGAAAAAAAAAAAAAAAAAAAAAAAAAATCATCAAAAGTTTCAAAATTTACTAGTTAAACAAATGGATATTTTCTTCTACCTTCTATAAATACATGCTACCTTGTTTCTCTTTGTGACTGCAGAAAAACTTTTCCATCCTCCTCTAACTTCTCAGCAGCATCTTGCACTGCTGGAATGTCTTCCCTCTTAAAAATAGTACATTCTCCCCCATATGAACAAGTCACTGACTCAATATCTGCATCAAACAATTTTAAAGATTCTGAAAAATAAAAAATACCATGAAGTTCGCAAGTAATTTAAATACATAAAAGTAACAAATGCAAACTATAAGTCACAAAATGTCGATTTCAAGTTATTTTCAGGCAGTTACATTTTGCTGGAAAGAAGATAAACCTTTGATTACAGTATCAAAATGTAGGTACTTTCACTTAGCGTAAGAATTCCTCTTAAAAGCTAGGAGTTAAACTTCTGGAAGATAGAACCTAGCTATGCTCTTTTACCATGGAAAAGACAAACTGGGTCAGAATATCAGTAGTTGCACAAATTTTAAGTTGTGTAACAATCCCGAGTGGCTGCATGTCAAAGTTCCAACAGAATTACAAGAACTTGAAATCTTCCTTATATTTTTTTAGGCAACAAAGAGCCTGCTTATAAAATTGTATAAGATGCAAAAAAAATTAGTATTATGTTTAAAAGTCAATCAAAAGTTAGTTATGATGGCACATTTTGTATTTATGCATGACATAATATTATTTAGTCATTCTTTATCTAAAAGTTTAAATTAGAATTACTATAACTATGTTAAAGTCCCTGAAATAATAACTGTGCATGCATGATTATGATGTTGATCATAATTGTGAGATATGTCATACATATAGTATTGTTTTGAAATATTCTTAGTCAATGAATCATTGAATAAGGATATTGATGATTTTCCTATACTAGCATATGTCATGTCATTCTCTTATGAAGATAGTAGAGATCTCATAACTACAAGCTGCATGGTGATGCTCCCAAAGTGCCTAAATGACTGTGAAGACGAATAAGACCTGTATGAAGAAACAGAATGCCATCAGTATCAACGGTTAGGATTTTATGCCTAAGTTACAGTTTCAAAATAAAAACTTTGCCAAATTTGGTTCAAGGGAAATTACAAGTCCTATTGGGATTTTAGGAATCCCAACACAACTGTGAGAATGAATAATTAGACTCATAGGAAGAAATGGAAAACCATATCGATCAACGGTTAGGATTTTATGTCTCAAATTAAAGTTTCAAATGAAAAACTTTGCAAAATTGGGTTTAGGGTCAAGTTAAAGTCCTTTTAGGATTCTATGAGTACCAACACGATCATAGGGATGAATATGACTTGTAGGAATAAACATAATGTCATTTGGATCAACGATTAGGATTGTATACCTAAGTTAGAGTTTCAAAATAAAAGTTTTGTAAAATTGGTTCTGGAGGCAAAACTCTCAAGTTCAAGTATTTTCTAGATTTTGAGAGAATGACATTCCGTGATTTCGGGAGGCAAAACACTTAACAGTTAGCATGTACAAGTTATTGGGAGTAGTAATACAATTGTGGGACGAATAAGACCATGGGGACGATAGGAAGAACTGGAATGTCATTTGGATCAACAGTTAGAATTGTATGCCTAAGTTAGAGTTTCCAAACAAAATCTCTTTAAGTCCTTTCGGGATTTTGAGAGAATCTGCACAACCTTTGGGACAATTAAGACCTATAGGAAAAAATGAAATGCCATTTAGATCAACGGTTAGAATTTTATACCCAAATTAGAGTTTCTAGGAAAAAACTTTGTAAAATGTGATTTGGAGGCACAACAGTCAAGTTAATTAAAATTCTCTTAATTTTTCTTATATGCATATCAAGATGAGTATAACTTATAACATATTTATTTCACTTATTTCAAGTTGGAACTCTTACATTTGACTCTTCACACCTCAATCAGCAAAATAGCGTAAGATCGAGCTGACGAAAATTTAGGGTTAGGAGATGATTTTTAGATCGATGTACTTTTTGATATACTGTAAATATTGTTAGGATGATTTTTGAAAAATAATGTTTTATTTATATAAAATTTGTTTTTAAATATAGAATATGCTTTTGAACATGTATAAATTTAAAAAAGTAAATGAATATAAAAAAATATAAATAAAAATTTCCCAACTACATCTTTATTTTTAAGTATATGGGTATGCACTTCGCAAACGCAGATAACAATAAAAAAATAAAAAATATATAGATGTTGTCCACTCTGTGTTTGCATTTTAATTATCTACATCTATAACTTGTAGACACAGAAAATCATCAAGTATTTGCCTTGGCAATGCACACACAAATATTGTTGCCTTTACTTAATGGCTTCTATACTTTGAACGCTGATATTTTGTCAAAAGTAATTGGCGTTTAGAATTAGCACTAGAATGCTAGACGCAAGACGGTCTATGTAGACGCAAAAATACCATATGTGTCTAGAAGATGCAGATGACTATGTGCATCTGGAAGTAGACGCAGATGACTATGTGCGTCAGCAAGCAGGCACATATGCTTACATTAGCATTAACTGTACGTTTAGTAGACATAAATACTATTTTTTGTAGTGATCACATCATCCAAGAAATCCCAGTTAACATATTTGTATTGTATGCTTTTTCTAAACCGGCTTTGAGCATGAGACCACTTACATGTTTCTTAGCCATGTAATTAAGCACCTCATGGATGAAGACTATTTGATGCTCTCTAACCACAAACTTATGACTCATTTTGCCTATTTGCCAATACCTTGTGTAAGTACAACCATTCAAACGTATAGGTTGATAATAACCTAACACACTTGAGATTTAACATACTTCTTAGAAAGACACTAGTTTAATTTGTGTTTATAGATGAATAAAGGTATGCTCTACTATTTGATATCTAAAAAATACACCATCAATCGCCTGAAAGTAAGAACCTATCAAGCTTGCTAAAGAACATGGGTTATCTCTGTTATTTGACCACGTAATTCGAATTTTGTCATGACCCAAACCGGGGCCATGACCGACGAATGGATTAGGGTGAACATAGGCTCACCATGACCTAACAAGCCTACAACGGTTCTGAAAAATAAAACAAAACTGCAATAATTCGTTTAAAACTTAGATGGTTAAAATATTGTAAACCTGATAGAACAATATCATAATACACAAATGGTCATCCTTGATTGAAAGCACATATCTAAACAAAAATAAATCCCATAATATGGTTGTAGTGAAGTCTAATATATAAATATATAGATACAAAATGATACAAGTACAACTAGGCCCAAGCTGAAACAAAGGCTGGGCATACCTAAAGAAAGTCCACACGAGCACCTTCCCCCGACAACAAACTCAGAATCCAAGATTAGCTATTTGAAAAATAAAACATCAAACTAACAAGGTTAAGTCATAAAGACTCCGTGAGTATATGGTACATAGCATAGTAGGCGGGGAAACAAGCCAACGCACGAACAAATTATAAATAATCAGTTTACATAAAGATACATGACACATTTGAAAACATAAATAATAAACCGTTATCAACAACTATTTGGTGAAAGAGTTATAAAGAAAATCTGAAAACAATGTAAATAAACCATTTGTCACAACCATTTTATGAAAAGCTCCAATAGGCATACATTGTCAAAACTATCAAATCGAAATACCTATAAGGTACAACAATTCAGTGCCAAACCCTACTAACTAGAGTGTCAAATCTGTCAATTTTAATACAAACTGTTTAACCTGTAGGTTACAACGAGTCAATGCCAAAGCCCCACTAACTAGGGTATCAAACTCATTACCACGTATGTCGGCCCACACAAGGGATTAAGGCATCCATCACTAACTAGGTACCATATCTGAAAAATATACTATGTGTACATAGGCTAACTATACCTCGTTAGCCAAGGTGTTTAGACAAATACCATTCCATAAAGCAATTCAAGAGATAGAATACTTGAATAATAAAATTATGTCAAGATGAAAACTAAGAAAATCAATGAACGCATCTCCAATATCATTATCCAAATAATAAACTTTTCGATATTTACTTTCCAAATCAATAAGTCCATCAAACCCAAGTCAAATAAAGTTGTACACCAATAGCCAAAATAACATAAATGAACTTTCATTCCAAGTGGCAATATTAATTTCAAATATATTCAAAGCATATGGCCCATTAACACTTATCAAATAAGAAAAAATAAAATGTTAAAGTGCAGGTCCCAATGGCTATGTTCAAGAATATAAAGTAACTAATAAACCCATGTACACATAATTGATTCAAAGTCGATCTTCAAAAAGTTTGATGGTTCAAATGTACTTTTAAAATTATTTATTTAAAAACTAGTTTGGAAAAGCTTGAAAGATCAAAAGTCAAGTTTAAATAAAACATGTTTATACAAGAAGTAGTGATACATGTGGTGAGTACAATTAAAAAAAAAAAAAAACTATATGCACTAGGAACTATCCATTCATAGTACAAGAGAAGCTTACAAGAATGTCGGAAACCTAAAATCAACCAACGGAAGGTCCAATAAGCCTAAAACTATTACAAAAAGATTATTCAAGTAAATAGCGAGATTCAACCGACCTTTAGGAACTAAACTGAATAACCAAGAAATAGAAGCAATGAGTTCCCCTCGAAACCCAAACCTAAACCATTCACAACCAACATGAACCAATTCAATACATAAAGAAAATAAGTTAATGACCCAAATTCCCACCTAGGTTGAACTTTCTAGTACCAATTTTAGCGAGCTCACAAGACAAAGTATTTAAAATAACTACTTTAATAACAAGCACATAGTAGAAAACCCAAATATTTACTAAGAAAATTATTAACCAAAAATAATAATAATAATATTTGCCAATAGAAATTAAGTCTCCAATGAACAACCTTTTCAATTTGAATTATTCAAAAAAATTTATTTTTTATTTTTTATTACAAGACTTTACTTTTTCCTAAAAACTACAATAGAGAAGAGAAAGCCACCCAATTTATCTATATCCCAAGTATAAATAATTTATTTAACGAAACTAAATTATAAGAAATTGTTTAGTCAAAAGTAAGCCTAATAATTAATTTTTTCTTTGATTATTTGAACTACCATAATCATGAACAACTAAACATAAGAAATGAATTAAGAATTTAAAATCAAGCTATTATGATGAATTACCAAAAGTATAAGTTGGTGAGAAAAAATACCAATTGCTTTCTATTAGAACCACAAAAAGAAAATAGGGAAAATTCATGAATAGAATTAACAAATGAGGGAAAAAAGTCAAAGAGGTATATATGATTTATGGAGGGAGGAAAGGATAAAACTAAAATTTACAAAATTTCTCCTACCACCACAACTTTGGTCTCTTGGCAAGCATTGGGTAATTTGCCCAATCTCACAAAAATGCTAGAAGGCATGAAGTCCCACAAAAAGAAATAATGTAGATGTTTGATAATGGTAGACGTGAGAGAAAATGAGGGAGAGGATGTGTGGCTAGAAGGAAAAGGAAAGTGTATGTGGTTTGCAAGAGATAAGTCAAAAAAGTATAGATATTTTAATATTTATTATTATAATATTATAAAAGTGACTAATATTCGAAGATGTATTTGTAATATTAAAAGGATACTAATAATTTTTGTTCTTTGTCCTTTAACATATAAAAGTAACTAAATAAAACAATAATACTTGTTTTTCAAAAACACTGGTGCACATTTCAAATAAATACAAAACCGATTTTAAATATTGCATACAAATATTTTTTTTTCCCCCAAAATATCATTAGTATTCAATAAAAAAAAATATTATACAACTTATAACTAAATTACTAAATAATCATGTGAGCTCACTAAAAGTCTTAGAGGGTAAATCCATTGTTTTACCACAAAACCCACCAAGATAAACTTAGTCTTATTGCTAAAAGTAGCGGGTGTCACAACTTTCCAACCATTGGCAAATCCAACAAGTTCATGACTTCAATAAAATCGGTAAATTCTTCGATCGCCAATGCATTACCAGTCCCTCATTATCTTTCTTCGATTCTTCAAACTATGTTAAGATCACTGACAATACACCTAGGGACTTGCCTTAGAGTTCTCTTGACGAAAGAAAATTCCAAAACATACTTCTCTCACGATCGTTGTTTGGGGCATAGATATTAGAAATTGCATATTCAAACCTATAAGCTTTAAGCTTCCTTACTAGTGTGATATTCCTTTCATTCTTAAATACTAAATTTACCTCAAAAGCTTCATTGTCCTAAATACATGCCAGACCACTTGTTGTACTGATCTGCATTCCACCATATTTGAGATATTGTTTTCTTCTCGAACATCTACATTTTTGTTTCCTGAATAAGAATAACAGATGGCTTTTCCATCGCACATAACTTCCTTTTCCTCTTTCTCTTTCACATTCTAAGTAATAATCTTCAAGTTGTACAACTTCCCAGACCTCCCCATCAAAATTATCTCAATCTTTTTCTTTTCAAGTTCAGCTTTCTCCTTATAATGTAAAGCAATTAGTGAGTTTTGGAGAATATGTTTTTCACTTGTATTCATCAATTAATTTACACTATATATAGATGAATGTACATAAGAGATAAGCGAGAAGATACAAGGTTATTACAATTAATTTACTCGTTTGTATAATCATATGGATAATGTCTCTTATCATAAGGAGTCTTGTTTAACTTGTGCATGTGCACTGATATGGGTTGCTGATATGCCCCCACAAGATTGAGGCGCTGTTGGATAATCCGATCTTGAAGCAAAGATGATGACATTGTTGACGTCCAAGGGCTTTTAAGAGAATGTCAGTCATTTGGTCCTTGGAGTTAACAAGATGGACACGAAGAGACTCGTTGGTGACACTCTCCCGCACGAAATGATATTCCAAAGCGATGTGTTTCATTCAGGAGTGAAATGCTGGATTAGCAGAGAGATATGTAGCACCAGTGTTGTCATAGAATAAGGTTGGGATTTTGGCTAATCCCAAGTTCATGAAGGAGATTCATAACCCAGAGGATCTTTGTAATGGAGTTGGCGATGACTTTGTACTAAGCTTGAGAGGATGAGGGAGACACTGATTTTTGGCGAGACGATATCCAAGAGATGGCATTTGGTCCAAGATAAATTATGTAACCAGTAGTTAAGTGACCATTGTCACGATCACCACCCCAATTGGAATAGCTGAAATCTTGATGTGTAAGAGGGGTACCCCAGCAAAGATAAAGACCATGATGAATGGTAGCCTTGAGATATCGAAGAACATGTTCAAGAGCTATCTAGTGTAGTTCAGCGAAGGAGTGCATGAATAGAGATAAGTGATTTTCGGCAAAACACACATCAGGCCGAGTGAGGAAGATATATTGCATGGCACCCACTAATTTTCAGTATGAGTCAAATCAAAATGAGACGAGCCATCGTGAATGGTAAGGGCTATGATAATGCATATTAGGGTATTTACTTTCTAAGTTCTGGTCATCAAGAAGGTGTTTAGCATGTTAATGATGTGCTTGTGTTGAGAAAGAAAAATACAATTGGCAGTGGGAATGACTTCCACACCAAGAAAGTGATGAAGCCGTCCTGCATCTTTGAGAGAAAAACAATGGCCGAGCTGATGAACAAAAACTTGATATTGTCCACATAGATAAGAAAATACACAATGATGGCATCATTGGATACTTAGAAATAAAGATGGAACTGCCACTGAGTTGGTGAAACCATATTAGAGTAGATAGTCTTTTATTTATGATAACTCTTGAAAATAGACTTATTACATGTACTTTTGATTAATATTATTGGCTATGTTATGGACTTTTAGTTAGATTTTGTTTAGTTTTTATTTGAATCCCTAGTAAAGTCCTTATCATAAAGGATGTTGAATTCCAGTTGATTTTGGTTAGAAATTAGGTGTTTAATAAGAATTCTAATTTATATAAACTTAGATATGTTTTGAAGATCTAATGCATGAAGGAATCCATTTGAAAGTCAAATTGGAGGACAATTCATGCAGAACAGATCAACCTTTAATTTAGTAATGTCCTACTACTTCAAAAAGAATGAATTTGAAGGTTGCGTCACGACTATGAACACTTGGGTGCCACAACTCTGAAGAAACTGGAAATAGAGTTTTACATAAAGAGCGTGATGTCATGGTGCCATTGTTGTGAAGTCTCGAGAGTTCAAGCATGAAGTCAAAGAGGAAGGTGTTGTAGCATCGAAAAGAGGAAGTCATTGCGCCATTACTGAAGATGATTTCATATTAGAATAAAAGTCTTGGCGCCTTATCACTGAGGAATGAAGCGTCATGGCAGTTGTTTGATAGAATTAGAATCCTAATCAATTTTTAACTAGGAAAAAAAAGGCTATATAAAGAAGTGAAGGTTGGGGGTTTTGAAGACACAATTAAAATGATTTTTTCTAGAGATAAAGGAACTTGTCAAAGATGCAATGAGGCAAGAGGAGCTTGGAAGGTTAAAGATTGAAGACTAACAACTTAATTATTCTACTCATTCTTTACTTTTCTTGCATTTTATTTGATGGTGATTTTATCTAAGTTTATATCTAAAATAGGTAGCATAAACTAATTTATTCTCTAGGATTACAATTAAACTCAAAGGTTTTTATTATTTATTGATTGCTTAGGGTTTTGTTACAAAATTATTTATTTCATTCTATGCTTTAGTATATATTACTTTATGTGATTAAAATCGACAATAAGTTCTTGGTGTCAGGCACGTGGTGCTTCCTTGAGTCCATAGATTGCCTTGCTGCGTTTGCATACATTGTTGGCAAGATGGAGTGGACGAAGCCTAGGGGTTGCACCATGTAGACATCGTCATTGAGCATGCCATGCAAGAAGGCATTGTTGATGTTGAGTTGGCAAAAGGGTCAGCCTTTAGAGAGTGCAAGGCAGAGAATAACTAGAATGGTTGTTGGCTTGGTGATCGGTCTGGAAGTTTTTGTACAGTCTAGAGCATTGGTGCAAGCCTTTTGCCACAAGACGAGTATTGTATTTTATGATGATACCATTGGGGTTCCGTTAGATGTGAAAAACCGTATTGTTGATGTACATGGAATTGAATTCTTGGGGTTGAGTCGACGAGACCTAGGTGTGCGAAATATTGAAGTAGCTGAAGGGTTCGAAAGCTGAGGGGAGTGTATAAATGTGGATGAATGAGAGTTTGTTGCGGATTGGTTAATGGGAAAGGTGTTTAAGGTAGACATAGTTTGTGGTTGGGGGTGAAAGGTGTTTGGGTTGGACATGACATGTGTGGGTATGGTAGATGGGATGGGTAGGAGTGGGTCAATAATTGGTTGAATAATATTTGTTGGGATAAGGGTAGCGTGATCAGGTAGGTTGTTAGGAGGAACTACAATATGGATCGGAACTTCCGCGGGAGGAATAACTTCTTGCGGAGATTACACATGATGGTGATTGGGACTCTGCATAGGAAACTCAAGTTCTACAAATTTTACGTGCCACGAGACATAGAGTTTTTGGGTGACTGGGTCAAGGCATAATGCAGGGGGTAGAGCAAGGTTGTAATTTAGAAGTAGTGTATGGGTGAAGCCATGGGTAGCAAAGACAACAAAAAAATTTGAGGCAATTGTAGTTAGGAATGCTATGAAAGAGCATTTCAAACGGGGATTGAAAATTCACAACAATGGAGTGGAGGCGATTTATGAGATAGGTGGCTGTTTGAAAGGCATACGGCCAATATGAGAATGGAAAAATGATGTTTATAAGAGAGTTTTGCATGTCTCAACAATGTGGCGATTCCACTAAGTTCGGGAGTGTGTGGGGGAGTGGTGAAGTGGGATATGTCGTGAGCATTGAGGATGGGTGCTAAAGATTCATACTCATCACCATTAGAAGAATAAATGGAGATTAAAGGTAACTGAAAAAAAAAATCAATAAGTTTTTTGAATTAGGGAAAAAGAATACTACTATCAATTTTTTTTTTGCATGGGATATAGGTAGATATATTTTGTATAGTGGTCCACAAATATTAAATAGTAGCGAAAACTGTTAGAGGATAATTCAGTTGGTTCCCAAACATCAGAGTGAGCTTAATTGCAAAGGTTTTGAACTCGTTAAAGAAAGTGTAGCAAAAGGAAGCTTGTGAGTTAAAACAGTTGCAAAAAGGACAAAGAAATTGATGCTTGGAAGGAAAACTAGAAGTTAACTTGGTGAACTTTAGAACTGTGCGAAGCACTTTTGTAGATGGGTGACCATGATGCTGATATCAATTTTCTATGTAGTATTTTGAGATGAAGTGAATTTGGGGAGTGGGTGAGCCCAGAATGCAATATACATCCTTTTTGTTCTCCCCACAAAGAAGTGGCGCCCCCGTAGGTAGATCCTTCACCCAAAAATAGAGAGGAAAAAAATTCCAGTGAGACATTGTTTGAGTGACAAAACTTAGCAGCAAATATAAGATTCTGATTAATTGAAGGGACACATAGATTATTGTTTCAAGGTAAAGGATATACACTACAAGAAAAATGACCTTTTCCCACAAACCAAATTTGTGAGAAAAGGGTATAAAATTTGTGGGAAAAAGCGTACCGACAAATATTCTGTGGGTAATTTCTCGTGGGTAATTCTCACAAACTTCGAAAGTTTGTGGGCATTTCCCACAAACATTTGTCGGTAAATTTTGTGGGAAATTGTGATGGGTGGTTTGTCGGTGAAATTGGTATTGGTTTGTGGGTGATACCCATCAACCTCGTGGTTTGTGGGTAATAACCACCAACCTATATTTGCATGTGTGTGACTGTGGGTAATTGCCACAAACACAAGTTTGTGGGTAATTGCCACAAACATAAGTTTGCGGTTTGTGGGTAAAACATTCCTGATTTTCATTAAATGAATCAAACCTGTTAATAAACATCCATATATATTATCCATAAAACAAATTCATCATAAATTTAAAGTTTTGTCAACATTTAATTAAAAAACATCACATAAACACACAATGTCAACATCTACATTTAAATAATTAAGCTAAGTCTAATAGAACTATGAACTAGCTACATAATGTCATCAAGATCGTCATCATTGTTGCCATCCTCATGAAGAATCTCCTCGCCATCTCCATGACCACCTACATCACCATCTACACCGCTAGAAGATGCATCCTGTTAGAAAGAAAAGTGAATAACTAACAAAAAAATTTGAAAATATAAAAGAAATGATCTAGATAAATATATAAACTTAGGTATGTCAATCTGAAACAAGCTATTCTTTAAATCACAAGCATAAACATTTGCGGAAAATCATAACCTATCATGTTTTTGTGACTTTCACACTGCACACCCAAAACTAACCAATTTAAACAACAAACCCAAGCATTAGCATAAAATCTTAACTGTGAACCAAAATTGGATGCCACTTGTTCTTACAAATCTTATTCAATGGCATGAATGTGTTAGAATTCTTGGCTCATTGTTTGAACATGTTTTGGTCACTATTGCCCTTTACACCTAAAACTAAATTTATTTTAATTCACAAACTCAAATATTTGCATAAAATCTTAACCGTGGATACGAATTGGATACATTTTGTTCCTATAAGTCTTATTCAATGTCATGAATGTGGTGGAATACATGACTCTTTGTTTGAACATGTTTTGGTTACTTTAACACTTCACACCCAAAACTAGCTAAGTTTAAGTCACAAACCCAAGCATTTGCATAAACTTCTAACTATGCATTTGAATTAGATGCCATTTGTTCTTACAAATCTTATTTAATGGCATTAACATGTTGAAATTCTCGTGTCATCATTTGAACATATTTTGGTCACTATTGCTCTTCACAACTAAAAGTAGCTAAGTTAAAGTAAAAAACTTAAAACATTTGCATGAAATTCTAACTGTGCATCCGAATTGGATCCCATTTGTTTCTACAAGTTTTATTTAATGCTCTCTAATTATCTTGCTATCTAAAAACTTTAGATTGCATATTTAAATAGAGATAGTTACTTACCTGAAGTCCTCCAAGGATGGAAGGGTCTAAACCTAACTTATCCATCATGACTTTCATGATATTACTCATTTCATCAGTTTTCCTTTTCTGGTACTCTAGTTGTTGCTCTAGTGTGTGAATCCGCTCAGCTGATGCAACATCTGGTTGCGATGTTGCGGTAGATCGTAATGAGGAACGAGATGAATTGATCTTATCTCCAAATAAGGCTCTTGCAGCACCAGGTGTTCCACATCCGTAGACTTTCCCCCCCTTTTGTACTCCTCCTGTCACCTTTAACCAAATGTCTGGATCAAATGAGGGATGAGCATCACTATCTTCTCCATATTTCTCAGAAACTTCGCGCATGTATTCTTCCTACAATCCCAATAAATATTAGTTATAGATTCATTTGCATAGATATATATGTACACACACACACATACATAAATATAAAAATGTTAGTGAATATTTGTAAAACTAACAGAAATCATCTGCGACTTTGGGTTGTCAAATTGTCCAGTCTTTTTTCTCTTATGGATGCGGTGGAAAACTTCTAGAAGAGACGGATCATTGCCTATTTCTTTTTTCTACAAAACCATTTGAAAGTCATAAAGGAATAAAATTTGATATTTAACATTTTCATATTAAATTACAACAATACCAATTTCTCCTTATGTTGCAGCACCGAGATTGATCCTCCAGCATGTCTAACAATTGATTCCTCTCCTAATCCTCGGTTTTGTGTTCCTATTTTGGAACATTTCTTCCATTGTTCACTACTCCAAATCTGAAGCAGCCCTCGCCAATTTTCTACCGTCATCCAATCAGGCATCTAACCTTCACACTTGCTGATGTTCTCGGTTTTACACATTATCTTTGCCTTGGCTCATGCATCTCTTAACACATCCCTATATCGTCGACCTGCAATCTTCTCAAACACAATCTTACCATCTTTCTCCTCTTGCTCTGTGTTAAACCTATAATGAGCCTGAAATATCACAAGAAATTAGTGCATTAACTTTTCCATTCAATATAAAAATGATACACTTATCACTAAATGTTTAAATTACCATAAATTGTCAATAACATAAGTCTCTTGCTATTCTAGGATACTGAGACCAAACTGGGATCGGTCCTGGCATATGAGCTTCAATGATTGATTTAATAGTCCTCACAGTGTCAGGATTGTCAAATTCAATTTACATAAATAATAACAATAAAAGTTAGCATACTTTAGTATATATAAAAAAGTAATAACAATATATTATATCTAATTAATACCTCTCAGTACGAATTCTAATCAAAGGTCTATCAGAAGGGTTTGTAGGAAGGGGATCTAGGTGTGCATATCCTCTAGTTACAGGTGGCTCAATGACAGGAACCCTAGATGTAGACAAATCTCCAGATGTGCCTAGTGGTGAGTTGTGGCCTAGATGATTCCATTATATGTCCAACATCACGGTCACCTGCTTTATTCAACAATAGGCCTAGATTAATTAGTTCAATGATTATAAGGGGTAAATTTTAATTTAAATACAAACTAAATATAAAGAAATACCTGGTGAAAGTGGAATATCGACATGGGTTGACTGAGATGATCTAGGTAAGGCAGATCCCACTTGAGCTGAAGACCTAGGTAAGGCAGAACCTACCTGAGATGATGATCTAGGTAAGGCAAAACCCGCTTGAGATGATGAAGATGTGGCACGGCTAGACTGAGATGATTTGCGTGTGGTTCGACTTGTCTGATTCATACTAGGAGGATCACGAGATGCATTTGACCCGGATCCATGAATACTACGAACTATGATCTTGTAACAATTCCAATAACAAGTCAAAAAATCATAAATATTTAAATCTAGAAATATCAAACATAATTAATAAGTAATAACAACTATGGAATCTTTATAAACAAATCACATGCAATTTTGATTAATCATCTTGCATATTATTGTCAGAATTGTATTCAAAACCAACTTCTTCGCCATCCATTTCTAATTCATCATTATCTTCTTCATCATCATCTTCATTTTCAAGAATATCATCATATTCTTGTTCAATTATGTCATCATCAACAACAAATCTAGCTTCATTTATTTCATTAGGATCCACTTCTTCACTTGGATCATCACGTACAAGAACTCCAGGTGCATCCAAATCTAGGCCCACAGTAACTAGAATCGGTACATTCAATTCAACTTCTTGAAATATATCATCATCTAAAGGTTGCACATCGTCACTTGGTGTGTCACTGGACTGAAAATTAAAATTGTTCCTGGCCGTTATGTTACAAACTGCCCACCAATCATTTCTTTTTTTACTTGGGTAGCTAGCATAATAAACTTGGTGAGCTTGAGCAGCTAATATGAAAGGTTCATATGAGGCAAGTCTTGACTTATGATTGATATCTACTAGACCGTGCAAGGAATCTATTTTCATCCCTCTATAAGAATCATACCAATCACACTGAAAGAGCACAATTCTATTATTTCCAAAATATTGCATCTTTATTATATCAGTTAGCATACCATAGAAATCTCGCTCATCAACGCCATAACAACTCCCTTTCACACGAACGCCACTATTCATAGACTTTTTGTCATCTCCATATGAAAGCGTGTGAAACTTGAACCCATTAACAAAGTAGCCATTAAAACACCTCACTTGCCTCATTGGTGGGAAAGCAATATCCACGATACGTGGATTAGTGATCTTATCATCAAGTGCCTATATGATAAACTAAACTTAATAGTTGTATGAACTAAATGTATAGTTGTTTATGCCTAACAATAGAAATAAATAAATAAATAAAATAATAATAATAATAAAAAAAAACTAACCTGTTGTTGAAGCCAATCTGTAAATTTAGACTCAACTAATTTTTGAATTAGGTCCTCAGAATAATTTGGATGCTCATTCGATAATAATTGACGAAACTCACTATATTTCATATTGAAAGTGTAAGTCACTATTGAAATGTAAGTGTTGCATACAAAATATTTAATGTGAGATAGCCAGACTTACCTTACATACGGCTCAATCTCTATTGTATTCAGCAAAACATATATTTTTGCTCCTTGTAACTGAATATCAGTAAGCGGTCTTGTTTTATGAAAACCAAATGCATGACCAGATTGACAAAAAACAGAAAGGCGCCCATTACAATCCATATCTCCACCATCATCTTGACGAGGCACACGATTTAATTTTGTTGGAACATTTGACTCAAAATACATTGCACAAAAATTGGAAATTTCTTCTAAGCAATAGGCCTCGCATATAGAACCTTCGACGCAAGCCTTGTTTCTGGCCTTTTTCTTTAAATTAAACATCATCCTACAAACAATATCTTTAATTAGGAAATGAATATACTTAAAAAGTACAAATACGATTAGTTTAAGACCAATATAATAACCTTTCAAATGGATACATCCAACGATAATGCACAGGTCCACCCACTTTTGCTTCATAAGATACGTGCACAGTCAAATGTTCCATTGAGTCAAAAAAACCCATTACTAATATTTTCCCCAACTTGCACAAAGTGACAACAATATTTTTCTTAAGCATCTCCATATGCTCCACACACAATTCTTTCATACATAAATCTCTGAAAAAATTACTAAGCTCAGTAAATGCTTCCCATATACCTTTCGGTAAGTAATCGCGAAATGCAATCGGGATTAGTCTTTGCATGAACACGTGATAATCATGGCTTTTCATACCAGACAACTTGGATTCATCCATGTCCACACAAAGACCTAAATTTGAAGCATACCCTTCAGGAAGCCTTAAGCCTTTTATCCATTGACACACTTCCTTCACTTGAGGTTTAGACAAGCTGTAAGAAGCTTTTGGCATAACAAGTTTCCCATTAACATTAGTCAACTCCAACTCGGGACGCTTACAAAATAATTGCAAATCCATCCTCCCATTTGGATTGTCCTTGATTTTACCTTTCATATTCATCACTGTATTGAATACATTATCAAAAACATTCTTCTCAATATGCATTACATCAAGATTATGTCAAATAAGATTAGTTGACCAATAAGGCAATTCCCAAAATATACTTATTTTTGCCCAATTATGTTGTTTCCCAAATCCTGAAATTATTTGTTTACCGAATGCATTTCCTAAGGTTATTTGATTAAGTCTTCTGAGACGAATCCCAAACTTCTTCCCCAGACAACCGTGGTGGAGGCAAAGCTTTCTTTGTTGTGTTCTTTTTGAATTTATCTTTTTGCTTTCTGAAAGGATGATCAATAGGTAAGAATTTTCGATGGCAATCAAACCAGCACTAGTTTATGACCATGAGGAAGACGAAAAGATTTTGTTTGTTCCATGCAATATGGACAAGCCAAATTTCCATGTGTACTCCAACCCGATAGCATTCCATAAGCAGGAAAGTCACTAATGGTCCACATAAGTGCAGCTCTCATTATAAAATTTTCACCCCTATATGCATCATAAGTGTTAACCCCCACATCCCACAACTTCTTCAAGTCAGTCAATAAGAGGTCTCAAGTAGATATCTAAATTTTGCTTTGGAGACTTAGGACCAGGAATGACCAATGTCAAGAATAAATATTGCTCTTTCATGCACATGGTAGGAGGCAAGTTGTAAGGAGTAACAAAAACGGGCCATATAGAATGACCATTTGATGAATGACTGAATGGGCAAAACCTATCGGTGGCAAGACCCAATCTAATATTTCTTGGTTCATCTGAGAATGATGGATAGTTGTCATCAAAGTGTTTCCATGCTTCTCCATCACTTGGGTGAATCATTATACCATTAGCACGTCTCTGATCATGCCAAGTCATATGTTGAGCAGTGTTCTTTGACATAAAGAGCCTTTGGAGCCTAGGTGCAAGTGGAAAGTGACGCAAAATTTTGTAAGGTACATCAATCTTACTTGATCGAGTCTTGGGTTGATATCTCAAATGCCCACATATACGACATTCTCGCAACTTCTTATCCTCTTCACCATAGTAAAGCATACAATCGTTGGGACATATATGTATCTTCTCATATCCAAGTCCTAATTTCTTGACCATTTGCTTAGATCGGTAAAAATTTTCAAGGTAATTTATCATCTTTAGGCAACATACCTTTAATAATTGAAATAAGTCGGTCATACAAGCTCTCACTCATATTAAACTCTGATTTACATTTAATAGTTGTGCTACTGCCGATAATCGACTATGCCAGTCACAACCTTCCC
Organism: Quillaja saponaria; assembly: GCA_029379385.1. NCBI lineage: Eukaryota > Viridiplantae > Streptophyta > Magnoliopsida > Fabales > Quillajaceae > Quillaja > Quillaja saponaria. The sequence goes on along the minus strand of CM055616.1, from coordinate 18,298,235 downwards.
ATAATGGCTCATCAGCAATTTTCAACAAGTCATAAAAATTTTGGGCATCATAATTCGGCTCCTCGCGAATCCGACTCTCATCGTCCCAATTAAAATCTGGACCAGCAGCATCCAAAACCATATCAACGTATGGATTGCTTGAATTACCAACTATTTGAACTTTCCCTTAACCAAGCCTCGGCCTCCCCATGTAAGGTCCACCACTTGTAGGTTTTTACAAAACCCTTCTTATACAAGTCAATGGCTACTTCATCTCGAAGCTTCCACTTTTTGTTCTTACAAACCTGACAAGGACATCGAATTGTATTTCCTTTCATAATCCTTGGATGACTATAAGTAAAATCAAGAAACTTCTCAACATTAGACATAAACTCATCTGTAGGCATTTGGTTTTCAATTCTACGTTTCATCCAACTGCGATCACCCTCAAACCAACTACAGTCTTCATCCATATTGGCAAAAATTCTTCACCACAATAATTAGCACAATTAGATCAAAACATTGACTAATTAATAGTGCAAAAATAATTAAGGGAATTTAATTGAAAGACATGCACTTTTAGCTATTTTTGTTAATAATATATTATATCAATATATTCCCTTAAAAACACTTCTAGAATCTCACAAATAATTCAATTTCATTTAAAACTCATTTAATAATAGAAATGTGTATGATAATTATGAGAACAAAAATAAAATATTTGGAAGTTGCATAACTTTAGACTCAATAAAACTTACCATGAAGCAAAGAAAATGACAATGATACACAAGACTGTGGTGTATGCAAGCTAGGATGCAACATAGAAAAAGTCATAATAGTGAAGCAATTAATGAGATTGATAGAGAAATGTATATGTCCTTATTATTGTTACCCACTTTTATACTCCACAGACTCATTTTCTAAAGTTCCATATTATGTCAAATTCAATGAATTGGTGCATGTTTACATGTGACTTAATGAGAGAGAAACATAAACTCCTCTCAACATGGACCACTCTGTTTCATGGATTTTACGGCATCAAACCATAGGAGGTTTTTGCTTAAATCCTCAAAAAGACAAACAATGAAACATTTAATATGCATAACCAGTATTGCTTTGGCTATCATCACCCATACTATATTTTAGGACCCACTCACGTGCATGTACAAAAATGAATATCTATTTTAGTTTCAATTAAAGATAGTCATCTCCATATTCAATTTAAATGAATATCTATTTCATGTACATTAGCTGTAAACCACATGTACCCACTAAAAAAAAAGTTGTAAATAAAAAATAAAAAAAAAACAACTTGTAAATAACTTATTAAATAAACAAGCAACCAAGCAATGGTCTAGTTTCCAATTACGTTATATTGGTCATCTATGATATCTTATGTCTTTTTCAAAATGATTGTCTAGTATGGTGCAGGGAGATATCTATGACAATGAATGATGAAAGTTGTATTTACAAATACCCACTTGGAAAGCAAGCCATAATTGGCCATAACTATACATGCCATATATGCCACACATAATTAAATATTCAAATTTCAATCACAACTCAAATACAAACTCAAATACAATCAAAGTTAAAGAAATCGAATTGTGATAGCCATATATGGACCACATGAAGAGTGTCCCACAAACTTTCTTCAATGTCAGTTAAAGGTGTACCTAAAGGAAGATAAAAAAGACAAAACAAAGCTTTAAGTGGGGAAAGACTAGAACTCACATAAATTTTCTGTTTGCTTTAATTTCCAACGCCTTGCTTTCTTCTTTTCACTGCAAAGTCATGAGAACACACGCAAGGGTCCTATCTTCTTGAACCCACAGCCTGTGTACGTACCAACCAAAGCCTTTCTTTCTTCTTTTCACAGCAAAGTCTTCTAGTTCATGATCGAGAACACGCAAGGGTCCTAACCCATAACCTATACCATCCTAAAGCCTGTACCATCCAAGTTGTTTGCAATATTCATCTATTCAATTCCACAAAATACTTAATAAAACAATACAATCGACTCCCATTGAAAAGAAAAGCAAGGAGATTAATTTCAGACCAAGAAAAATTATACAAAAAAAAAGAAATAAACAAAAAGTGAAATTATTCTTCAAAGATTGTGAAGCAAACCTGTAATTTGATTTCCCTTGATGTCTTGAATGTTCACAGAGGCAGCTGCTTGTCAAAGTAATTCTGCCTCTCTTATATCCTTCAGATCTGAGATGGCATTCGGAATCAGGTTTGAGATTGGCGAACGCCTAACTACAAAGGAGGAGGAAGGAGGGAGGAAGACACCATCTGCAAGTGCTTCGTTGCTTCAGAAGGAGGGAGGAAGACCCTGCTTCAGAAGGAAGGAGGAAGACGCGAAGCGGGGACACGGAGCAGGAAAGAAGACGCGGAGCAGGGAGGAAGACGCGAAGCAGGGACGCGGAGCAGGGAGGAAGACGTGGAGGAGGGAGGAAGATGCGAAGCAGGGACGCCGAGTAGGGAGGAAGACGCAGAGCAGGGAGGAAGAAGACGCGGAGCAGGGAGGAAAACCGTAGGAAGAAGAAAAGATGAAGTTCTGAAATTTTTTTTTTCCTATTTTGAAAAGCCAACCCAAAACTACTGGTGATAGAAACAAAATAAAAAATACTGGTGATAAAAAATAAATACAAAATTTTGTTAATATGTTCTTTTTAAGATGTGCAAATAGACAAAAATAAAAAATTAAAAAATTAAGCAAATATATTATAACATATTTTTATAAATTTTGCAAGTTATTATTTAATTACAAATAAAATTTTATAGTTTTTAATAGTATAAAAAAATATTATTAACAATACTAAGAAAGTGATCTAATAATGAATCATCTTGCACATTTTTAATATTTGTGTTAAATATTATTAATAATATTAAGAAAGTGATATAATTTTGTTTGAGGGAAAGCATAAGAAGGAAAAATTGAGGATTTAGGGTTCTGAAAATCACCCACAAACCATAGAGTTTGTGGGTAATCTATAACAAAATAATGAATATCTTTATTTCCTACAATTATAAGTTCACGGGTAAAAAATAAAATTTACCTACAAACCAAAGTTTGTGGGTATAAGCTAATTTTTTTTTACCTACAAGCAAGAGTTTGTAGGTAATACATAACAAAATTATGAGTTTTTATTTCCCACAAACTAAAGTCCGTAGGTAACAAGAAAAGAACTTACCGACAAACATAAGTTTGTGGGTGAAAGATAATTTCTTTTTACCCACAAACAAGAATTTGTGGGTAAAATTTGCGGGAGTGAAAATTTAATTCCCGCCATAATACCGACAAACATACCGACAAAATGTTGGTCGGTAATTGATGATAACAAAATTTGGTGGGTTTGTGGGTAATATAGTTAATACCCACAAACTTTTTTTTGTGGGAAATGGGTTTGTGGGAAAAAGTCACTTTTCTTGTAGTGATAAGTGAGGGGTGCACAGTTTTGTATTTCCAATGTGTGATATTTGCAAACCTGTACCATCATTAATATTTATTTCATTAGGACCTCCATTGTCTGAGTATGTGTGGAGGTTGCCAAGGTCAAAGGTGACATAATGTGAGGCTCCAGTGTCAAACAGCCATGAAGGAGAAGTGGGATGGTGAGTGGTAGTCATATTTGCAGCAGGTGGGGAAACCAGTAGAGGGTGCACTGAGTTAGTGGTTTCCACTTCATTTCACGAAAGAATTGCTGAAGTTTGCAACACTCATTTGTGTTATGACCAGGGCAGTCACAGAAGTTGCAAAAGCAGGAGGACCAAAAGTTATTGGCACAAGTGGAGAGTAGCTAATTTTGCCATGAAGTGCAACCACTGGGGTTGTTTTTTGTACGACCAATGGAGGAGCCGTTACCACAACCAAAGGGCATGTTGCCATGGTTATTTGTTGAATGAGGGGAGAAACAATTTTTACGATGAATGTAATTGGCCATGGCAATTTAGACAGAAGAGGTGGCATCTTCCTTTTAGTCTTCCTTCTTGAGGTGGATCTCGTAGTCACCTAATTTTTTGTAGTTCATCAAAGAAGATTGGTGTGTCATGAACATGGATAACAGTAGCAATCTCTTTAAATTCGAAACCGAGTATAGCAAGTATATGGAGAATCAAATCATCCTCGGATAGAGAGGGTTGTCAATAAGGGCAAGATCATCGGCAATGGCCGGCATGTCTTTGGAGGTATTTTGGAATGTGTCAAGATCCACGAGGATTGTTAAGAAGATGTTCTTTAAGTGACATCACACGCGGGCGAGAGTTGTTCGCAAAGAGCATAATGAGTCATTCGCATGCTTCCTGAAAGGAGGAAACGAGGGAGATATGAGGTTGAATAGCGTCAATATAACTACCAAGCATAGCATTAAGGATGAGGTGATCCTGGCGGTGCCATAGGGTGTACTCTAAATTGGTGATGCTTTTAGTCGTGACTGTGAATCAGCAATGGGTTTGGTTGGAGCATAACGTGAGCGATCAATAAAATCGAGTAAATCGTGGCTAATGGGTGTGAGTGAGTTTGGTGGAAGGTCAGATGGAGCATTGAAAGGTATGATAGCGTTGGCTATGGATCAAGGCTCCGATACCATATAATGTAAAGCAACTAGTGGGTTTTGGAGAATATGTTTTGTCACTTGTATTCTTCCGTTAGGTTAGACTATATATAGATGAATGTACACGAGAGAGATACAAGAGATATTGTTACAATTAATTTACTCATTCGTATAATCCCATGGATAATGTCCCTTATCATGAGGAGTCTTGATTAACTTGTGCATGATATGGGTTGCTGAAAGTCCCTTTAAGCATGATATAAACCCCTACTTTTTCCAATTTCCCACGTTTGAAACTTTCCATTGCAAATTTAACTCTTCCAACTGCACTTCTATGTAACCATTCGACATCCTCCTCATCCACCTTAAACTCCTCATTTTCCTTTTCGCCTATTATTTTCCAGTCACCGTTAGGACGATAACTTCCACTGGCTACAACTTCATTGAAAGATCTTCTGTCCATAGCTAGCTGCCTTATTCTAGATTTTTTATTTTTTTTTGCACCACTGCTTGAGGCCTAAGACCCTTTTGTATCTTCTTTTTTGATTTCTCATGAGTATCCCCATATCATCATTTAGGTGTAAGCCTGATCTCGTTCGGAAGTCATGGCTATACTTCCCCACAAGTATTTTCCTATGAAATCGAACCCTTAACATTGTAGAGACTCCTTTTCGTATCTTAGACTTGAGGTGTCGACTTTCATGCTTGTTTGAGTAATAGCAATGAGATTCCCCAATATCATTCTAAGAATAGCTGGGATTTGTAGAAAAAGATGCCATTCAATTAGGCTTTGGCTCATCAAATAGACTTCTACGAACACCCCATCTATATTTTTTTGGCCAATGATGCCTTTAGTATTCTAAGTACATTTCTATGCTTATATAAATTGGAATACTAGGAAATACATACGTGTTGTCATTTTAAACAGAAGAAACAGTCAATTCTAATTTTTGAGGATACTAGACTATCACGCCAATATATGGAATTTTTTTATTTTTTAGAGTGCATATTCTTTTGTCGATATGTATTATTGTTGAAGCAACAAACTTTGTGCATGTAACAATGTACACTTTCAACGAATACACATAGGATCATAAGAATATAACACTTTAAGAGTATTTAACACATTACCCCATAAAAATATTTTAAAAACATTTTTTAAACTATGCGCGTGTATGAGGGGTGTATAAAATATAAATAGCTAACGGTCTATTAGTGACCATTTTCTAAAATTCAGCCGCATAATGTATTAAATTTGGAGAGTTCTAGTTAAGAAGCTAAACTTTCAGTGTGGGCTTGGAACATTATATGAAATTTACTTTTTATGTCTGGAAAGAATGAAAAGTCATAGAATTTAAATGAAATTTATTTAAAATTTATATTTTTTTTTTAATTTTAAATTTCACACCAAATAGGTTGTATTTCATTTGAGTTAAGTTATTATTGTCCCATCTTAAATGACATTTGTATCTTTAATTTTATACATTATTTCAAATTTAGATAAATCGACGAAAAGCCACCAACAATTCATCTTCATATGCTCATCTAACCAACTTCATTTTCTTTTCATTTCAACTTGTCTTCTATTTATTCAAGAGCTATTAATCTCTCATTTTTATATTTTTAGTTCAATGATAATTTATATAAAAAAAATTACGATATTGGGAAAAATATTAAAATTAAAATGATTCATCATTTGTTTCGAATAAGAAAATTGGAACTAATTTTATAAGTACAGTTTTTATTTCAAACAAGAAATTTCATTTTCAATAAAATGAATTATATTTTTTATTTTGTTTCAAACACATAGAAAAATGTTTTTGTAGTATTGATTGATTTTTCCTTATTTTAAAACAACTAAAATAATTTATCACCATAAAAATCAAATAACAACACGAAGCAAAATGGCACATGGGTGCTAATATTAATATTCAAGTTATTACTTTCTTGTTTCTTTATGGTTGAGTAACTGATCTATACTCAGTGATCAGTACTACATGATAGATCGAACAATAGCAATGACAATAATGCTTTCCATTTCGGATTTTGCATTCTCCTCCTCTACAGCTTTTATGGCATTTGAGGTTGCACTCAGCATCATTTTTTCCTGGAATACACCCTCGATTATGGTTATCCCAACAACACTTTTTTCCATCAACTTCCTTCAGCCCTGCAATTTTTATTTTTTATTGTAACAATTAAAAACAACTTGAAAAAAAAAAGATCTAAACTATTTTTTTTCCCTCGAGTGTCTCCACATTCTTTAGGTATGAGCCTAATCTCGTTCAGGACAGTCTCTCTCCACAAGTATTTTCAGCTCATCTCAAAGTATATATCAATTATAAGATATTTGATGGTGAACTATGTGTTTAATTTAATGACATTGAATGAGTTAAATATCTCAAGTCAAAATCATTTGCTTCAAATTCATTTAATATCATATGATAAAATTAATATCAAAAAATAATTGTAAGCATTAAACAACTAACTATGCTTCATAGGTTGAACTCCACCAATTTTTCTTACCAAATCGAAATAAGAAAAACCAGTAAATAACTCCATAAATGAAAATTTTTTTCTTTCAAAAGATACATAAAAAGAGGAAAAATAACATATCTACAGATAAGATGATGATCCATGATGAACATCAGAGGCAAAATCTTAACTCCAGTCATCGAATGTCACTGAATAAATAAGTTCAAACTTGAATTGAGAATTAATTTAAAAAGGGAAAAACTAACACAAGAACATGATGAAGGAAACTGTTGTATATATAATTATTTTAATATAGCAAAGCTTTGTCCTTTTTATTAAACTAAATTTTATGCTTCTATGTTAGTATGTAATTATCAATTATTAATTTTAAATAATATCACTTTGTACATGTAAAAAATAATAATAATAATTCTATTGTATAGTATTGGATCAAACTAGGTCTGTAAACACTAACATTTTCCTTCTCATTAAGTGAAGCAATATAGCACAAGATAAACCAATTTTTAGAACTATAATATTGCAAGCCAGCAGTGCATAGAACTTAAACAGTACGTACATATCAATATGATTGAAGCCTTGAAGAAGATCTTGAAGAAAGCAGCCGTACTACGGTGGAGCCGACGCCCAAGACAAGATTACAATGCAGTGAGAATATAGAAGAGAGGAGGCTTGCAATCTTATATAGGGTTTGAACATAGAATTGAAAACCCTAGACTGGCTGCCCCATAATATTTAATTATTCTATTGAAATGATTGTGGCCCTATGATAGTTTATTTAACTTTATGGGCCATGTTAATTAATTAATTGAGATATTAGAATATCACATGCCCGTCAAATAAAAATAAAATTTAATGGGCCTCGTGTATTGTATAAGCTTATTGAGCTTATTAAGGTTAGAGAGGATGAGTTTTCTTTAATTTAGTATGAACTAGATGTTTGTTTGATGCACAAAATTGATTTATTTTTTATTTTATTCTAAATTAATTTTTGCTTTAAAATATTTATAATTTATAATTTTTTGTGAGAATATAATATATGAATTCAACAAATATTCTTTTTTATTAGATAATTGTAAACAATGACATTTCACATTTCAAATGATTTATTTATTTATTTTGAGTTTCAATAGTGAAATTATAAATAAATTTTATGAGAGTGATTTTTCTTTTAATTTTTAATTAATTTAAAATTTAAAATAGAAATATAAATAATTTTTGATGAAATTTTATTTTAACTTATCACATTTTGCATCCAACAAAATTAGAAACTCAATTTAAACTTACTCTAACACCATGCATGTGTTTATCTCAATCTCTTTTTATCTCATAAATTATTTTTTTGTGTTAAAGAAAACAATTTTTATTTCTTTCTAAAATAAATGTCTATTTTTTTTCCTTATTATTGGTGGATCGTCCTCCCATTTTCTTTTTTTCTTTTTTGTTAACTCAATTTTATCCATTAAAACTTAATATATGTTAGGAGTTTAATATATTAAAGATATTCATTCTCCATACGATAAATTATTTAATTTTCTCTACAAGAAAATTGAAGTTACGTTGGTGCAACAATTATTTGGTAAAGGTCGGTCTACAAAATTACGGTTGCTAATACCGACAAACCTTGAGGTTGGTTGGTATCACCAACCGAATTTAGTTGGTTTCTTTGGTTGGTATTGTTGTTTGAAAAAAAAAAAAAAAAAAAGAGTCGGTCCATAATTACCAATCAACCACTATGTTGGTTGGTGGCAAGTTGATTATACCGACTAACCTGTTGGTTGGTCGGTGATTTTTTTTAAATATAATTTATTTTTAATGATTAAAATTACTATTTAACTAAAGGTTGGTCGGTGATTTTTTTTTTTTTTTTTTATATATAAATATAATTTATTTGTAAAGATTAAAATTACTAATTAACTATTTTATAGGTTTGTAATTAACTTTTAGTGTTACAAGGAGAACCCCTCATAGCCCAAGAGATCAAATGAGAAGATGGAAATACTATTTCGAATTACATTATAAGTTTCAACAACATTGGCACAACAAAAGCAATACAATAAGACCTACGCTAGCCCAATTAGCCATTTTGATAATCATAGAATAAAAACAATCTACTTCAATTCATGTTCACTAGAAATAGATATAAATTACTCCATTCTTTAGAAATTTTGTTGACGAGGGACTTGTGAATGTGAGGGTAACACCACCAGTAGCAATTGTCCCCTTGATTAGGGGGTCTAGCTCCTCATCTCCTCTAATTGCAGGTTAGTATTATCTTCTTAAAAGCTTCACCCAGCCTTGCCGGGAACACATTTGCAACATGTCCAGAAAGAGAAGACATACTCTATATCTCGGGTTTTTTTAATGGGTGCTAGACCTAAGGGCATTTGCTAAACAGCAATAAATATAGTTTTGGAAAATTGAAACTTTCTAAGAGTAGGAATTTATACGTTAAATAGTACTGAAATCATGATTAACTATCCTAATAAATATTACAAATTGTCTTTAGGAATCCTTAGAAAAATCCTTATATCACAGCCTATGTGTGTCGCTGCAGATGCATCTCTTAACTACACTGACTATTTTTATTGTTATACGGAGAGACACAAACTGAAAACATACAAGGAAAAAAAAAAAGATATCAAGCAAGACAAGGAGAGACGACAATTGAATGTAAACATCCATGAGAAGTCAGATGCCTTACAACAAGAATATTGTTAGTCTAGGAGTGTAATAATTCTGGCGAGCAGGATCGTTCTGAAAGTTGAACCACGGATATGTGCCTGCTTACTGAAAAATCTAGAGGTTCCTAAAAAAGAACTAGCGAGAAGTTCAAATCTTATCCAAAAGTAAAATGGATACGTACACTAGATCGCCTGAACTTACCTTTGGGATTCAAACAGTCTTGTTTGTGGTAAGTCCATATTACTTTTGTACTTGAAGAAGAAAAATGGTCCAGAACATCTTTCCATCATGACATGGTTTCCTTCACAATGCTTTCTACAGGCTCCCTGTTAGAGCCACAATTTACGTACAGATCTACGGTTAAACATCTTTAACGGCATCTGATGATAAAAGAAAAAGCAGTAGACTGGAACACTTACAAATAAGATATACAGTATATAATTAGCAGAGTTTGGATTGCCTTTTCCAAGAGATGATAATTATTTTTAGATTAGATCGTTTAATCATAGCAACAAAATTGATAAACCAACAATAAAAATTATATCTATTTTCTTTAATAAACTTGGAAGTAAATGGCTCATTGCAGGATGGTAAACTCATCATTCATAAAAAGAATCTTCCTCCCACTCTAGAACTCTAGTAATAATGTCCAGTAACAGACATTTTTAAGTTAGTAAGTTGGAAACTCCATTCGCGTGTGGATAGTCACTAATTATATGGTTTTAATTTTAATAAAAATGGGCTTAAGGTTTGGTCCACTTAAGAGAGGCTGGTAAGAGCCTATATGGTTTATGTGATCATTTTGGACAAGATTCAAGTACATTTCTTTGTCTTAGATGTGAATTGGCAATAACTATAAGATGAGTGACTTTACAAGTCATTAATGGGAAGACTTTTAGGGTTTGATCATAAATAGGCTAGGTCCCCTCTCTTCTCTTAACATAAGCGTATCTTGCCCCATTAAGAGCTGCCAGTAAATAAATAGTGCGAAGAGTAAGACCTAACTGTTTCATGATTCAGTCATGACGTGCTTAATTGAGGATTCATCTATTCCGCTGCTATGATTAAATCAAGTATACAAGTATTTAAATTATTATGTTTTAAATTTATGTATGTGATCCATTAAGAATATTACAAGTGGTATTAGAGCTGGATATACATAGATTTAGAACCTAAATTTATTTAATTAATATAAAATAATAGGGTTCATTTAAGTCAAATTTTGAAACTAAAAAATTGAAACCCTAAATGTATGAAATTAAATTCCTAATATTAGGGTTTTGTTCCTTTTCAAAATATATTTAATTTTATATATTATTTGTATGATTTCATCAACTATAAGTTGAGAAATTTGGATTTTAAGATTCAGTTTAACATAAAATCAAATTTTAATTTTTGGATTAGAGAAGTTATGATTTCATGTTGTTTTGATCTATTATGATAATGGGTTTCACCTCTAGCATGTTTCTATACTCATTAGAAACTAATTGAATGTGTGGAATCACCTAAGTTTGAGATATTCAAATTAAAACTCTTTTGAGTTAGAGTTAGAGTTCATAATTTTAAATTCAATTGTTTGGATTAATTGACTTTGAAACTTAAAATTAACTTGGGATTTTTGTTAGATTAGTTATTTTAATCAAAACCCATAAAAAATTTGAGTTTAAACTAAATTTTTAGGCAAAAAATGAAAGAAAACATGGTAGAAAGTCGAATTGGGTCTCATAGACCCGGATTTGCAGTAAAACGGGTCGAATCTAACTCGGCTGGAGCTTGAAGAAGCTGCCAGCCTGTTCAGGAGGAACCCTACCCACGCCAAGGGAGAGTGTGGTCCACCCTCTGCCCTCTGCCATCTGACGGTCTTCTCCTCCCAAAATTTTTATGGTATTTTTTATTTGAATTTTTTGATTTTATGGTATGGTTATATTTGAAAAGTAATATGCAGAAATTATAGTATTAGTATATGTTATTTTGTTATGTTTAAAACTAATATAATTACACATATAATTGTTAAGGCTTGTTGGATTTTCAAGTTTTATATGTTTTGAAACTAAAAAAAGTAGGTACTCTCCCTAATTAAAGATAAACATTATTGTACTCTCATGTTTTTAAAACATGTTTTGGTAGAAAACTTTTGTTTTGTTTAAAGTTTACAACATGTATTAAGTGATCCTTTGAGACACTTTGAATAGTATTTCAGTTGAGAAGAATAATTTAGAGTAATTAAATTTTCGCAGATTGGGAAAATCTTATAGGTTTGTATAGGTGGTTGTCATCAAAGTGGTCTATCTATAAAGATTTATGGGATTTTTGAAAGCTATAATACGGAATGTTTCTTAAATGTATATAATTTCCTACCCAAAAGGGGTATTATATATTTTAATTTTTGAAAATATATGAAACATGTGGTTTGAGATATACCAGCTTGGAAGATTTATTTGTTTAAATGGCATAGATTTTGAAAGCTAGGATGCTCTAATTTTGGATTCATGAGTTGATCATAAGATCCTAATAGCATTAGGTATACCAGCCTGGAAGATTTATCTGCCTAAACGGGATAGATTTTTTGAAAGCTAGGATGCTCTAATTTGGATTCATGAGTTGATCATGAGATCCTAATAGCATATTACATTCTTTGCCCAAATGAGAGTTTGTAATGATGCACTTTGGATTCATGTAGAATAAATATTTATTCTTGCTTTTTAATTACTCCAATCGTTCGACATATTGCATTCCTGGTCTAGGAGGTTTATTTGCCCAAAGGAGATGAACATTTAGAAAGCTAGGGTGCTCTCATGTTTTATTTTTTTTTAATTTTTTTTTTAAGGATTGATAAAGAGATCCTAAGGGCATGTTACATTATCTGCCCAAATGGGAGTTTGTAATAATACAACTTGGATTCAAGTAAAATAAATCCTTATTCTTGGTTACCCATGTTATTTGAAATATTACATTCTCAGCCTAGAAGGTTTATCTACCTAAAGGGGATGAACTTTCAAAGCTTGGCATGTTTCTATGTTTCAGTTTCACATGTTAAACTTGAGATCCTAATGGCATGCATGCTACATTCTCTCTCCAAAGGGAAGTTTTTAATGATACGTCTTAGAATCACATTGAATAAGTTTTTATTTTCAGATATTAATCCTGATTGTTTGGCATGTTGCATTCTTTTATTTTGAATCATCTTATTTGTTAACACAACCATATTACTTCCATTGAAGTGTTAAATGAGTCAAATTTTAAGCAATGGAAGTAAAGCATTGAGTTTGTCCGGAAAATTATGGACATGAATTAACCATGTGTGGTGATAATCTTGTTGCTCTTCATGTTGCTAACGTTGAAACTTAGAAATAAGTTTTTTTGAAAAATGTGAGAGACTGTAATAGGTTAAGCCTAATCTACCTTAAAATGTCTATCTCTTGACCCTCTCAAGCAGTTTGTCAAAAACTAAGATTGACTTTTAAATTTCTCAGTTCAAACATAATTTTAGCAATTGTTGTAAGTTGAAACATACTTATCATAAGAAATCTCGGGATACTAAAGGGCATAGTAATAGTCAAAAACTTAATGTAGGCGGTTTTAAGACTATCATGAAATTGGACCTATTGTGTTTCTAGTGAAGTACAAGAGGTTATGTGAAGGCATATTGCCTTAAATTCATGTCTTGATTATAAAACCACGAAATGTGTTTAAAAGGAATCCAAGTGATTGGTAAAACCTTGAGTCTGGAATGACATTAAAGTGGAAGTAAAATTCATTGGATTCGTCTTTTCATGGTTGGAAAGCGATTTAAAACATTTTGGCAGAATTGATTTTAATTTCCTCTTTAAAAAAAATAGTCATTTTATTTTTAATTTTGATAATTTTAAAGTTCAAATGCTTTAAATTCTAAAAATTTTGTTGGACATGTTTAACTCCTCTAAATGTAATACTCATTTTGTACTAAGAACATTTGTTTCTAAAATATTTCTAATTAAAGAATAATCCTAAATGTTTTGGCATAAACTTCTAGGTCAAATTTTAATGAAAATGAAAAGAGTTGAAAAACTCATAAAAGATGTTACTCCCCTTACTTATTTTTGGAAACTTAAGGTTTTGGGTTAATTATGTTAGGAGTAAATTGACAAAATAGTGAAAAATGGGAAAACTAATAGTTCAAGTATCTTAGAGATTTTTTACACAGATTTCGATGAATCTTATTCCACATATTGGCATTAAAAAAAGAAGAAGTTGTTTTATCACTTTTATTAATGACTTTTCCCATTTTGGTTTCTATACTTGATTAAGTAAAATTTTAATTATCTTGAAAATTTTAAAATTTTCAAAATTGAAGTTGAAATAGAATTAGGGAAAGTTATTAAATCTTTAAAATCCAACCGTGGTGGTAGTATTATGGTAAACATGATGTTGATAGACAGTATACGGGATTGTTTGTGAGGTACTTACTAGAGATGTGGGTTTGTAACCTATTATACTATGCCTAGTAGCCTGAACAAAGTGTTATGGCCAAAAGGCATACTCATACCCTTAAGGACATGATTAGAAATATGATGAATATGTCAAACGTCCCTAAATACTTTTAGGGAAGTCATTAAACTGGCTTGTACATCCTTAATTAGGTTTCCAGTAAATCAAGGTTTAAAACACCTTTTGAGCTATGGATTGGGAGAAAATCTAATGTTAATCATTTTTGTGTCAAAGGTTGTCAAATTTAAATAAGTTTATATAACCCGAAATAAGAAGAAAATCGACCCTATTTCTACTAACTATTACTTAATTATCCAGATCACTCTAAGGGATACAAGTTCTATCTACGTGTGGAACTAAGATAATAGTATTTGACACTACTAAATTCTTAGAGTTTGATTCATTTAGTTGGAAAGGTTTTCAACTACTAGTAAAGAAAGAAAAATAAATTTGTTACACTTCACTTACATATCTTATCAAGAAACACATCACCGGCATATGTGGTGAGAACAGGTGATGGGAGGAAGTTAAGAGTAATTGAAATCACATCACCTATTCTTGTTAAAACTGTATCACTTTTCTCTGATGTAGTTCCTCAGCATTAGAATACAGTTGCACAAGCACCTGTCTTTAGGCCACTATCAGGAATGTGGATTGATGCCTTGTAAGATGTGTTGTAGTCCTTAATAAATAATGTTGTATAAGAGTTAGTTAAACTTCCATACTATTCTACATTCATTAGGATGCAAGTGGGGTTTATACTACTAACACTAAGACTAATTCAAAATGGGAGATTGAGTGTTTCAAAGTAAATTGAGGGTTTTCACTCAAAGAGAATATGTACTTTTAGTGAGACATAAATAAATTAATTAATTAGTGATCGTGGCCTTAGTGACTCATTTATCAACCTTAAGTTATTTCAAATGGATGTGAAAACATATTTCTTGAATGGGAACCTTATAAAGCATGTTTACATGGTGAATGTTTCAAAAATAATGGAGGTAATAATATTATTTGCAAGTTTAACAAATCTATCAAATGGTCTCATACAAGCATCTTGATAATGGTTCTTGAAACTTTGATGAGGTAGCCATCTCTCTTAGTTATGTTGAGAATAAGGTTGATAAATGAATATATCTTAAGGTTAGGGAGAGCTAGTTTATCATATTGATTTACCGACACGAATTTAATGAATATACCTTAAAGTCAGTAGGAGCAAGTTTATCATATCTTGATAATAGTTAATGATATCTTGCTTGTTATCAATAATGACACTAACTTATTTCGTGAGACAAAGTTGATATTGTCTAAGACCTTTTGCATGAAGGATCTTGGGGAAACATCTTTTATTCTTGGTGTTGAGATACATCGGAATAGGTTTCACCCTTATTAGGTCTTTCCTAGTAAACCTATATTGATATAGTATTGTATAGGTTCAATGTGCATAAATGCAAGACTAAGTATGTGCCTATTGTCAAGAGTGACAAGTTCAATTTAAATTAGTGTCTCATTAATAAGTTTCAAAGAAAGTCCATCAGAAATTTGTTTATGCTAGTGTAGTCAAAAGCTTGTATGCTTTAGTTTGCACTTGGTCTGAGATTGCTTTTGCAGTGGAAGTTTTTGGTATAGTCAAACCCAGGATCAGAGCATAAGTTTTAAAGTATTTACAAAGAACCAAAGTTTTATGCTAATGCATAAAATGATTGGTCATCGTAAAATAATTGGTTACTCTGATTCTAACTTTGCTAGTTGCAAAGATGATGTTAACTTAGAGAGTTGTATCTCAAAAATGTTCCAAGCAAAATATTTTTTCACTATACAAGCTGAGTTTATTGCATGTTATAGAGCATCCAAGCATGGTATGTGGTTGAAGAACATGATAACTTATCCTTGTGTGGTTATCTCGATTTTTAAATTGCTTAAAATCTCTTTTAACAATAGTTCTATTGTGTTCTTCTTAAAGAAAAATAAGATTTCTAGTGCATCAAAAGGAGATGACTAGGGATTTTGTAATAAAAAAAATAAAATTTTGAGACATTGTGTTTAAACATATTGATACAGTAAACCGTTGATAGATTCTTTAACCAATGGACTTAGGACTGGGGTTTTCAAAATTCACTTTGATAATATGAGTATTGTGAAGTCATTTGATGTTTTTAGTTAGTGGGAATTTGTTTTGTTTTGTTTTGTTCAAACTAGTTAGTATATTATGTATGCTATTTTGTAACCCAAGTTTTACTTACATTCTTGGTAGATGGTTTGTTATGTTGATGAAAATAATAATTATTTTCATTATGATATGATTAATATTGTATATGCACATATGGTTATTTATACATAACATGTCATTGCATTAAAATCTTAAGACTTGGTGTTTACCTTAAGTATGACGGTTTTGTCAATTTGGAGATACATCACAAAATAGCATTAGTTGGATATCTCAAGATGTTGGTTGAGACATATAAGCTTAAAATTAAGCTTACATGATTTCTAGTGCTTCTTAAAAGTATTTAGTTTTTAATGAAATCACCTAGAGGACCGACAATGAAAGTAGCAAATATTAATCACAATTGGATGATATTTTCTTGCTACACTACCACAACTCCCTTGTAGATTAGGTTGTTGACATTTATAACCATGGATTGGTCTTGTGTCGTTTAATTGGTACAATGATTGCCATGATTCAATGTTGATAACTTAATTAGGCTAAATTATTTGAGGTATGTGTAAGGACCAAAATTTTTTAAATTGTGGCCACATAAAAGTTATACCTTGCTCGAAAGTCATTTTCTAAAATGTGTTTTTCAAAATTCTAAAACTACAATTAATATTGCCCAAGTGGGAGAATGTTAGAAACTCCATTCGTGTGTGGGCATTCATTAATTGTATGGTTTTGGTTTTAATAAAAATAGGCTTAAGGTTTGATCCACTTACAAGCTAGTAAGAGCCTATATGGTTTATGTGATCATTTTGGATAGAGCTCAAGCACACATGGTTATGTTAGATATGGATTGGCAGGAATGACCTTAAGAGTCTTTAATGACAGGACTCTTAGGGTTTGATTATAAATATGCTAGGTCCCATCTCCTCTCTTAACATAAGCGTAATTTTCCCCATTAAGGGTTGCCAGTAAATAGAGAGTACGGAAAGGAAGATCTAGCTGTCTCATGATTCAATCATGACGTATTTAATTGAGGATTCATCTATTTTGCTGTTATAGCTCAATCAAGTACGAAAGTATTTAAATTATTGTGTTTTAAATTCATGAATGTGGTCTATTAAGAATATTACATAGTAAAGTCGAGGTCGAGGATGTCATAAGACATATATATGGAATTTACTCAAAACTTATGTGGAACACATACATGGTAAAGTAGATGCAATTGAGCAAGTAAATACTATAAACCAAATAAGATGGATTAAACAATTGGTACCACAAAAGTTTGAAATTATATATATTGGACTTGATTATAGCCTTCCTCTCTCTCCTTTTCATTTTTCTTTTCTTTTTCTGTGAGTGACAATTGCAAAACAGAAATACCTATCTTATCCTCTTAATACAAAAGATCAGCTATGCAGAACCATAAGTTATCTAGAGAGGTCTCTTTGATTTCACAAAAAGATTAAAACCATTTAACAAAGCATCAATTTGAGGAACAATGTTGGAAAACTCGTACTTCAAATCCTAACATTCAAATGGAGGCAAAAGAAAGATTACGTACCAATAGATGCTATTAGGTCTTGTCGACAGCAAAGTATCAAATGACTCTGAGTAAAAAATGACGACAACATATGAACCAAACAAGCTATCCAAATCATGACCCAGGTGTAATAGCTTATAGAGGCAGACACCTTTTAGCATATTAGAGTACCAAGTTAAGCGTATGAGAATTGAGACAAAGTTTTTCTATAATTTTGTTTTTGATTGTACCCATAATAAACCTTAATTCTATCAATTACAATTACAATAATATAATTATCTTAATTGGAGTTGATTGATGATTTGATTGTAATATTACAATTAATCTCAATCAATCATAATCAATTCCTTAATATAGAGCTCTGGTTCTGGCTAAGGATAGAGGGAATACTATGTTTTCCCTGTATGTGATTATATGGGTGATTGGTCGAGAATTGGGGGAAAATACATGAACAAGACTGATTGCTGACATCATAAGGAATACCTCTATGCTTCTCTTAAGCTTAATTGGACCATATATGTGTTGAGGTAGGCATAATTTTATGGTTAATTTCTTTGCAATCTATCATATATGTTTAAGTAATTCTATGTGAATTGGCTACTGACTCGACATGAAATGGTGTTATTACTTTCTTTTTTTTAATGAGTGGTGGTTCTGTGTTATAGGAATCTTGTTATACTTTGATTTGCCTAGTCTGCTTATGTATTAACGAATTGCTCAGGTTATGTCTGCGTAATGCATTGGTAATGTATGTCTACTAAGATATCATATCTCACTTTTGTATGTTTTAAAAATTGTACTGATTACAGTGTTTTGAAACCCGACCTAGGGGTTGACTTGGATAAGTGCCCGAGTTCCCGGTCACGGAATCAACAACCAGGTCAACCTATATTAAAAAAAAAAAGTTTTAATATATATAATATGTACATATAATAATTTAATGTCAAATAAGACATAAAAATAATAATAAGAAAAGTATAAATGAAAACAAAAAGGAAAATAAAAATATTATATTACTAGCTTCTTTTATTTATTTATTTATTTTTTTGTTCTTTATTTATTTTTTATTTTTTTAAATCCAAGCCAGGTCTTGAAATTATACTCAGGTCAATCCAAGTTAGTCCGGGTCAACTGCTACTCCAGGTTAATGGCCTAATTCAATCCGAGATAGTACCCGGGTCACAGTTTCACCGGTTTGACTGGCCAAGCTGATCTAAATTTCAAAACATTGACTGATTCTAATTTAGTCATTAGGAAGCATAGAAATGCTTCGGTTATGCAAGACTTGTGAAGTAGTTGGTATAATCCTGTAAAGTGGAAATAGAGGCTGTGTAATAGTTGTCATTGTATTAAGGATTTCAAATCTGGTTTTGCACTTATAAATAGGGTTTAAGAGAAAGAACTTTTGTATTCTTAAGATAGCTTATGCTGGTGAAATTAGGGTGCCAAGGGTTTGGACTTAAGTAAACTGAAAAAGACATACAGCCTTAGCAAGAATGGCATTCTGCGAAATCTATGACTCTTGCTCCTTCCGGAATTGTCAAAACCAATGTTCCATTTAGAACAACAAAATCGAAATATAGTGTCGAACAAGTAGGTGTAAACACTACAAGAAAAGAACTTATCCGCGACAGTAAATATCTGTCTTAAATAAACCCATCGTAGATAACTTATCTATGACAGGCAAGTAGTTATCCACGATGGGATGAACTATTTCGATTAATAAAAGCCTAAAATTTTTAATTTGATATTTTTATTATTTTCTGAGACAGTATTGTAATTATCTACAACTGGTTTTTGCCCCACTTAGATATTATAAATAGTAAGTTTTAACTTTTTCTTATATCAATGATGGGTCTGTATTATCTATGATGGGTATGTACCTCGTCTTAGATAGAAATTTTTTATTTTTAATCATATCACATATCCACAATGTGCTTTTTTTATTATATTTTTCCCATCTTAAATAGCTTTTTGCCTATCGTAGATAGATTTCCCTAATATCAAAATCGCAGAACCGAACTCAAATTTCAAACGTTCCTCCTTATTTCTCCCTGCCCTAAGTGTGCGCTATCTGAGTGTTTTTGGTAAGACCTTCAACCTTGCTATCAATGGGATTTCCGGTGAGTGGATATTTCTCTTAACCCTAACTCTATATTTCTTTTAACTTTAATTTCTTCTCTCCCCGTTTGTTGCTGCTCATCTTTTTACCCTGTATTGTTCTTACTCAGTTTCTGGTGAGTCTTTCACTCTTGCTGTCTCTTTCTTTCTTTCCATGTCTCCCTCTTCCTTTCTCAATCTTTATTTCTCTTTAGCATAAGTTCGATTTTCTTCTTCTGTTTCTTTTTGGGTTTAAGAAATTGTAAAATTTTTGTTGATTGGTACTTGAAAAGCTTGTTAGTATGTTAGACAAATTTAATTGATCAGTTCATTTCTTTCTAGAAGCAATAGAATGTGACTTCGGTCGGCACCAAAATTGCGGTATCTTCCCCCAGGTTTAAATTTTTTATGTTGAACTCTTATTTTAATATGCTACTCTATTTTGTTGCTAAGAAGTTGTATATCAAGATTAGATTTTGTTATAAAGGATGTAAGAAAGCAATTTTATTTTTTTTGAATTATATAGCTTAATAAACCATAATTAATTTTCTCATGATAGAACCCATGTAGAAGAAAAAAATGGGAACAAAGCAAATAGTTTTTTTTTTTTCCCTGAAAATGGTTTTCGTTAGTCTCAGAAACTAAATGAATCGAGATCAAAGCTTCTCAACAGAATTCAAGTGTTGATACAGGTGACTTAATCAAATATCCTTATTGCATAGCACATGGTGTTATTCACCATGACATATGTTGAATATAAGAATAATGTATATTCAGATGATTTTAAATGTACAAGATGGAGCCTCTATTTATAGGCTAAAGTGTTTACCTGACATAGTGAACCTAGACTAAATATTAACCAAATACGTAATAGAAATTACACATAAATAAGGAAACTATAAATAAGGAAATTTGACCCACTAATTAAGCTGCCTATATTTTTACTCTAACACTAAGATTATATGTTCCAAGCTTGTTGCATAGATATCGCAATCGGTTTCCTGCTAAAGATTTTGTGAATAAGTCTACTAACTGATCTTCTGATTTTGCATATGTAGTCTTAATTGTATTATCCATAAGCTTCTCACGAATAAAATGACAGTCAACTTCTGTATGTTTTGTTCATTCATGAAAGACTGGATTTGATACAATATGTAATGCAGCTTGATTATCACATACTAACTCTATAGGCTGTGAGTGTTGAAATCCAAGTTTGTCTAATAGATTTTTTAGCCAAACTAACTCAACAGTGGTATGAGTCATGGCCCTATATTCAGATTCAGCACTTGATCTTACAACAATAATCTGCTTTTTACTTTTTCATGAAACAAGATTTCCACCCAGAAATATACAGTATCCTGTAGTAGATCTTCTGTCAAATTGAGAGTCTTCCCAATCAGTATCGTTATAACCTTGAACTAGAGTAGAATTATGTTTATGGACTAATGTATGACCACGACCATGTCCTCGAACTAGAGTGTGCCCATGATTCTTATATAATAATCTCTTTCCGGGTGCAGTTTTAAGGTATCTTAGGATACAAATAATAGCATTCCAATGAGATGTTTGAGGCTGAGAAAGAAATTGGCTAACCATACTAGTTGCAAAAGCAATATCTGGTCTAGTGACTGTGAGATAATTCAGCTTACCAACAAGACGTCTATATTGCTCAGGATTAGTCAGTAGCTCCCCCTTATCTGGTACAAGTTTAGTGCTGGGATCCATAGGAGTATCTACAGGTTTGGAATCCAACATACCTATATCACTCAAAACATCCAGATAATACTTTCTTTGAGAAAAGCAAATACCCAATTGTGATCTTGCAACCTCAATGCCCAAAAAGTATTTTAATTGTCCTAAGTCTTTAGTTTGAAACTTAGACTGTAAGAATGATTTCAATTGTTGAATCTCATGATTATCATCACCTGTAATCACAATATCATCCACATATACAATTAAAAGAATTCTACCATTAGGTGTATGTTTATAGAAAACTTAGTGATCAACAGTACACCTCTGAAGGCCAAAACTAAGAACAACTTTACTGAATCTACCAAACCAAGCTCTAGGTGATTGCTTTAAGCCATATAGAGACTTTTTCAATCGACACTACCATACCAGACTCCCCCTGAGCAACAAAACCAGGTGGTTGCTCCATAAAAACTTCTTCATCAAGGTCACCATGTAAGAAAGCATTTTTGATATCCAATTGATAGAGTGGCCAATCAAAAATAGCAGCTAGAGATATAAATACCTTGACAGATGTAATTTTAGCTATGGGAGAGAAAGTTTATGAATAATCCACACCATAGACCTGAGTGTAGCTTTTTGCTACCACTCTAGACTTTAAGAGATCAACATAACCATCAGGATGAACTTTTACGGTGTATACCCATTTACATCCAACAGTAGATTTTCCAGAAGGTAAAGAGACCAGTTCCCAAGTACCATTAGTATGTAAGCCATTCATTTCATCAACCATGGCCTGCCACCACCCGGGATGAGCAAGAGCATCACTGGTGGACTTTGGAACAGAAATAGAAGACAAAGAGGATACAAATGCATAATAGGGTGAAGATAAACGATGATAACTCAAAAAAGTATAAATTGGATAAGGATTACGAGTTGAACGAGTACCTCTTCTTAAAATAGGTGGTGAAGCAGGATCCGAGGCACGGGAAGGTATTGGTACAGAAGGTGAGTCATCAGGTACATCAACAATGTATGCTGGAAGATCAGGTAGTGGCGCAGATGATGCATGGTCATTTGGTCCAAGATAAAGAACCGGAAGAGCCTCAGAGATAGAAGGTGACTTGGGAATAGTCGAGGGAAAGAATGAAGATTCCTTAAAAAATGTGATATCAGCGGAGCTAAAGTAATGATTCTTATCTGGACAGTAACATTTATACCCTTTTTGAAGGTGAGAATAACCCAAGAAGATGTATTTAATTGATTTGGAAGAGAGTTTATCCTGTCCAGGTGTTAGATCATGAACAAAACAAATGCAACCAAAGATACGAAGCGAAAGTGAATATAAAGGATGATTAGGAAAGATGATAGAATATGGAATTTTGTTATGCAATGTAGAAGATGGCATGCGATTAATAAGGTAGCATGCAGTAAGTACAATATCACCCCAAAACAGAAGTGGAACATGACCATGAAATAATAGAGTGCGAGCTGTTTCAATTAAATGTCTGTTTTTACGCTCAGCAACTCCATTTTGTTGAGGAGTGTGAGAATAAGATGATTAATGCAGTATACCTTGAGATGTCATAAAGTGTTGAAATGATGTATAAAAATATTCACGTGCATTATCATTATGCAAAATACGAATAGAAACACCAAATTGTGTTTTGATTTCAGCACAAAACTGTTGAAATATAGAAAATAACTCATAACGATTTTTCATTAAAAATAACCACGTGCAACGAGAATAATCATCAATAAAAAGTTACAAAATACTGAAATCCCAAAGATGAACTAATACGACTAGGACCCCAAACTTCAATATGAACAAGATGAAAGGGAGATCCTGCTCTAAAACGACTATGCTTTGGAAACGAAACACGTGTGTGGTTGCCAAGCTGACATAACTCACAATTTAAAGATGACAGGGATGACAAACGAGGAGCCATCTTCTGAAGCTTGGATAGACTAGGATGACCCAACCGACTGTGAATGAGAATAGGTGACACATCTACAAAGCAAGCCACTGAATATGTAGGTAGTGTGGTAAGATGGTAAAGGCCATGTGACTCACGCCCTGTGCCAATCATTCGTCTCGTACGTCGGTCCTGTATAGTAAAGGAGTCATCAATGAAAGTGATAAAACAATTGAGAGAACAAGTTAATTGACTAATAGAAATCAAACTGAATGAACATTCAAGGACATAAAGTACAGACTCTAAAGGCAAAGAAGATAATGGTGTAGCTTGATCTATACCTTTAGCAATGGTTGTGGAACCATTAGCTATAGTGATGATGGATTACTAATACTAGAAAAAAGTTTGGGATTACCAGATATATGATCAGAGGCACCAGAATCAAGAATCCAATTGTCAGAAGAGGTCTGAGAGATGCAAGCGATAGAATTACCATGAGAAGATTGCTGAGTAGCTTGATACTATAGGGAACTTATCATATTCAGTAGCTGATAATGAGACATTACGAGGCTTGTCTTTAGATAGTGAAACTTCAAGTGAATTGGCTGACTGAACAATGTTATCTGTAGGACCCGGATAACTAATCAGTTGGTAACACTTTTCCTTAATATGGCCCATCCTGTTACAATGAGTGCACTAGGGACGTCCACGACCTCGACCTCCTCGACCACGACCTCTGCGAGTACTAGAGTGATAGATCAAGACTGAAGAATCAGGAGATGGATTCTCAACATGTGTTACTATCGGAGATGAGATACGTAACAACCGAGCAAACACTTCTTCCATGAAAGGAATAGTAGGACTAGCTAATATCTGATGGCGAACTGGATCAATATCAGCTCGAAGGCCATATAGAGTGAGAATCATGAATAGCTTGTTCCTTTGTGCCTCTTGGTCAGCCAGATCAGTGGTAAGAGATAATATTTTAGCAAATTCAGCTTTGACATTCTGAATCTTGCCCAAATAGGTGGATATATCCTGATCAGCTTGCTTTAGATTCAACATATTAGAAACCACAGTGTAAAAACATTGGAAATCATTAGTGTATAAACTTCTGGCCCGTTTCCACAATTCAAAACATGTCTTATATGCTCGGAAAATCTGCAATATAAAAGGTTCAAAGGATGCCCAGAGTAAACTGCATAGTTGGGCATCGATCTTTTTCTAATTGGGTTGTTCAGGGGTTGGAATATCAGCCAATGATTTCGTGAGATGATTTTCATATCCCTGTCCCAGAAACCATAACTCAACAGATGCAGCTGCAAGACAAATAATTAGATCCATTCAATTTTTCAGTAGTAATAACAGGAGATCCAGAAAACACAGAGGTAAAAGTACTAGGTTTTGACATATTGATTTCAGAGGTAAACATACCGATGAAGAGTATCGATGAACAGTGTAATAAACAGTACCCCCGATGAACAATAATCGTACTGCTGGAATGAAACACAGCAATAGAGAGACACGCTGGAAAGAAACACAACAGAAAATAGAAATTAGGATTTTTTTTTTTCTCCCTAAGCTCTGATAACATGTTGAATATAAGAAGAATGTATATTCAGATGATTTTAAATGTACAAGAGGGAGCCTCTATTTATAGGCTAAAGTGTTTACCTGTCATAGTGAACCTAGACTAAATATCAACCAAATACGTAATAAAAATTACACATAAATAAGGAAATTTGAACTACTAATTAAGCTGTCTATATTTACACTATAACAACATATAAGCACATTAATCTGTAAATTTTTTTGTACTTCAATTAACCATGATAGAAGTGCTTGTTTACATTTTCTACTAACTTATTTATTCTCCTTCCATTAGGATTTGCAAAGTTAAAGGTCAAAGTTAGACACTCAAGTGACAATCTATCGTGATGTAAGTAATTATTTTTTATATCCCCAGAATGTTGTCTTTCAATTTTCACTTTATTTCTTTAACAGGTGTTCATAGGGAAAAATGCTCATAATAGAGTATCTGTTTCTTGTAAATTTGTTATGCAAAAATGTTATCTTTCTATTTTAGGTTGTCCAAACTATTTTCTAATATGAGCAATAATGAAGAATATTTCAGCAATTTTCCTTCTTTACCTTCTTAATGTAAAAATTGTTTTATATGGTTGGTGCAAAGATTAGTGTTAGAAATTACTAATAGTTTTATTAAAGAAAAGGTTTTAAATGTTTCCCTAACAAGAGTCCAAATGTGGACAGACAAATTAGGATGTAAGGAGTTAAAACTTATTGTTTTCGGCCAATGTATTATCCTCTGCACTTATGTTAAAAGGAGAGTTAGTATACAGATCTGTTTTCTTGATCTGTTGAAGACCTAGTATCTAAATAGAGGTGCCTGGCTTTTATGATGATGCTTGTTCATTACTATCATAGTGATTAACACTGTAATTCATTAGATTATAGATAAAAATGTCAAGATTCCTTAGCCCTTGGATGTGGATGATTTTCACATAGGTGGATAAACTTTTCAACCTTGTTGCATAATTATTTGATACCGTTAGAAGAAAGAGGAAGAAAATATGACTGCATTGTTACAGTTGTAGTTGTACTTCTAAATTTTAAGGTTAATATTCGGCTTGTGCATATTAGTATAAAATCTATGCTAAGTATATGGAAGTAATGATTAAAGATTTTGAACAAAGTTAATTTAAATTCTTATTTTTTATATAATTTATAAAAATTAATTATAATTTAATTACTTTATTAGCCAGTTACATGTTCATTCTTCCTCCTTTTTTGTTGTAGTCTTGTCCATTGTCATACTCCTGGTTTGATGTTAGTTACAAGTTCTTCCATTCCTATGCTTGGCTAAAATCATTCCATCAATAGTTGAGACTCTTGGTAGGATAAGGAAATTTTAGTATCAATTCGTACATTTTGACTGAAACTTTTTTCAATTTTGAGTTGATTCTATTTGCAAAAGGGTTTGCTTAAGAAAGCTTATGAAATCTCTGTATTATGTGATGCTCAGGTAGTTTTGATTGTGTTCTCTGTCAAAGGAAAACTTTTCGAGTATTCCACAGATTCTAGGTTCGTATATATTATTGTCTATTCCTTTTTATATGGCAAGTTTAATTTCTATAAATTAGCGTACAAATAATTTTTATTGTGGTTGGCACTAAAGGTTCTGTTTGCATGTTTAATGTGATGTTTGATATTATTTGTTATATAATATCAAGACTTTAGAATTTTTTTTTACGTGGGATAGGTAGTGCTGTACCAATTTTTTTTTTTTTTTTTTTTCACAATCATCCTAGTACATGTTTTTCTCATGTATGAATCAATTTCTTTTTTTCACCAACATGGCACAAGTACAAGGAAAGCTAATAAAGTAGAACTACTGGAAAAGGGATAATTAGCAAAACTAGAAGCAATACTGAATTGAATAATATCTCAAATATAAACACAGCCATAACTTCACCTCTTTGTTATATCGGCCACTCTGTGATCCTTGTGTTGATGCTTTCTCAGTTGATCACATTATGTACTTTTTATAGATTCTATAATTGGCTGTGATACAGCAAGTTAAATAGTCATAATGGCCATTCAGCCATTCCAATTATACATCTATTTACCATTCTGTCTAACATCAAAATGGAGATCAACCGCAGCCATGGTACACCATAACATACCCATAGCCTCCCACCAAAGGTGCTGCAACTAGAGGATTAATATAGATATTGGTCTTGCCAAAAGAAAATTGGCATGTGGTTTGAATGTGAAACACAATCAAAATGAAAAATGAATGTTGTAAATAGGCAGTATAAGATGTTTAAAACTTATCCTGTTTGTGGGAAAGGTTATTTTATTATTTTAATTCATAAATTGACCCCGTGCAATTGTACAGGTGTGTTTACTCTTTACTCGTTTTCTTATTGTTTTTTGCAATGTTGTCGTTTAGTATGAAAATTAAAACCCATGCAAGAAGTTTAGGATAAATGTAGTATAAGTAAGAGAGAAAAGGCAAATGACCAATACATTAAGACATCTTCATACATTGTCCACTTCCAAGCCTTATCCAATTCTTTCCATTGTCATATCTATGAAAGGCAACCTAAATGACTAGAAGAAGACCTAAAAGTGTTTATGCAAGTATGCCAAATATCCATTTTCATATCAATATCCATCTTCATCCATGTTTCACAAAGTGAAAGTTTCCTAAAATACATTGGCATACTTGCATCATAATTTCATAAGAAATTTTTGTATGAGTTGAATATATCTTTGACTTAGTATGCATGATTTATGGAAATTAGCCTTCATGCTAATTATTTCTATAATCGATACTTTTCTTTAATTGATTGCATGAATATACCTTTTTCCTTAATTTATGTTGATTTCAGAATGGAATTAAATTAATTTTTGGATATATTCTTATAAGCATATGTGCTCAAATTATGGAAATGAGTATTTATTATTTCTCTTAAAAAGTATTTGAATTTCAAATTAAGTCAACTAGGCTTAAATTGAAAATATTATGAGAAATAATATTACTACTCTATATGGAATTTAGTACTGGTATTAATGATTACATCAATTGTGTACTAATGCCTTCCAAGTATATTATTCTTAGGTTGAATTTTTACCAAATGCTCGTGAAGCTGCTTTTGCAAATCACAGAACTATAGATGATACACAAGAAATTAAGAGTGAAGATGTGAAGTCTAAATATGGATAGTAAAACTTTACTTGAAGCTAAAGCAAGTCAATGCAAGGGCATACATCTAAGGGATGCTGCAATGGCTAGATTATCAATCATGAATAATCCATATTCTAATCAAGCTTTAATTTATGAACCATGGACTATGTTCTAAATGTCTAGAAAATCTTCACAAGATTACATGACTTCTACAAGCCTTTAATCAAGGAAGAAGATCTAAATTCATAAGGACTACACTTCGATGGTCATAATTCCAAACTTTATAGAAAGAGGATTAAGCGAACAAGACATCAAAGAAAGTTGAATAAAAAAGGGAGTCAAGTAATCTATTCTTCTAACCTACAAATTCTTGTATCTCTTAGGGCCAAAAGAACCCCTATTATTTATCCTATTAAGAAGATTACTCTTTGATCCTATGTTAAAAGTGTTTTGTAGTCTTATCATAAGTCGAGTGAAGGATAAGGGGAAGAAATCTTGTAGGTTAAGTAAAAACCTAAAGTTATAAGGGGGAAGGTATCTCTTAAGTCAAGTGAAGATCTAAACTAGGGAAGGCATCCCTTGAGTCGAGTGAATATTCTAAACCTTGAAAGAGTTGTTCTCATTCCATTGTTTGTAATGGTATAATGGAATTAGTAGAATTTCGCAAGGAATAACTTGGAAGACTAGACGTAGGCATAGTTAATGGCTGACCTAGTAGAATTTCTTGTACTCTAATTCTCTCTTTATATTCTAGAAGCATCATTCAATTTTTATTTAATTATTTATACAAGTTTCTAAACGCAATTTTTTATTAAATGGTTAATTTAAGTTAAAACTGTTAGCTTTCTAATTGGAACTTATCAAAACTTGATTTGATATTGTCTCTACTTAGCCTAAAGCTTGATTTGACTTTAAAGTATTTATATTATGTGTTTTCTTATTTGGTTAGGCTGGTCAAGTGATTTATAGCTTTGCTTATTGTCTGTGCTTTATCATTTTAAGTTGTATTCACAATTTTGCAATATTATTTCACTGATTTAGACAAGTTTAGAATCTTAGTTTTTAACATATTAAACTTGTTTATTTTTCTACAAAAATATTTTAAAATATCAATTCACCCCTCCCCGAATCTTGATTGCTTTTCAGGCTTATAATTGATATCAAAGATTTGTCTCATACTTAAGCTTAATAGCTAGTGAAAAAAGATCGATGGCAAGCACCAATGATGTTTTCCCTGAGGGACATGCTACAAATATAACTACTCTTTTAGATGGTTAAAACTATGCTTATTAGAAATACACAATGAAAATTTTCATTCATAATATTGATTTAAATACCTAGAAAGTTATTGAACATGGTCCAATTGTCCAAATGAGGCTCAAGGTCATCCTAAAGATGAAAAGGATTGGACTAAAGAGGAGAAAAAACTCAGTTCAAGTGAATGAAAAGGTAATGAACATTTTAATATGTGGCATATCTAATAATTTGCATAACCATATCTGCTTATGAAACTGCATAGAAACTGGAAGTTACCTATGAAAGAATTAAACAAGTGAAATTTCTTAAAATCAATTATTCACAGCTAAAAGTTATTCAAAATGAAAGATGATGAAACCATCAATGAAATGTTTGATCATTTTAATGTCATCACCAACACACTACTTGGGCTTGACAAAAGATATACTGATGAAGAAATGGTGATAAGATTCTAAGAAGTCTACCTAAAACTTAGGAACTAAAGGGTACAACTATATTTAAAGCAAATGATCTCACAAAACTCACTGTTTAAGAATTCTAATGCTCACTCATGACTCACGAGTTCACTTTGAATGTTGATGGAGATTATTAAAAGAAAGGAAAAAATTTGGCCTTCAAAACTTCAGCTTCAAAGTAATCAGATGATGAAGACATCAATGATAATAAGGACAAAACTTCAGCTTCAAAGTAATCAGAAGCCAAAACTATTGATTTATCAACTTCCTTAAAAAGGCTTGTGAAAGGAAAACAAAACCTAGACTTAATACTTGGTAGTCAAATGAGTGTTTTTGACAAATTTGGTATTGGTTTTAATCCCAAGAGAAAAGAAAAGGTTTACAACAAATTCTCTTCAAAAGGAACATCATCTAATACTAAATCTGCTACATGTTCATACTGTAATAGAATAGATCATTTTGTGTTATCTTGTCCCCTCAAGAAATATCTCATTGATAACACAAAATGGAAATGGATCCCCAAGGATTAAAAGTTGAGAAACTTAATGATACTAGATCCAAACAAATCTCAGGTACCAAAAGCTAACACGTAAAACTTGTTTTACAAGTGCACTTGAGAGCCAAGACCAAAATTAGCAAATGGTACTTGGACATTGGCTGCTCAAGGCACATGAAGTGTGATAAAGAAAAATTCTTTTTACTCAAAGCTAAAACATGAGGTAATGTTACCTTTGGTGATAATAGCTAAGAAAAAGTAATTGGTATTGGTAAGATTGGTAAGGACATCTCCACCTCCATTGATTATGTGTTACATGTTGATGAATTATAACATGGCCTACTTAGCATTAGCCAATTATGTGATCAAGGTAATCGTATCATTTTTGTTTCACATAAATACCTAATTCAAAACATGGACTCAAAGAACATCATTCTTACATGCCATAGACATGATAATATTTACATGCTAGACTTTGATAATGTTAATATTTCAAATGCTAAATGCATGGATCTGTTAGGAAATATAGGATTATGCATAACATGCATACGCAGCAAAATTAAAATTTTTCCTAACCAAGAACCTCAGTATTCTGTTAAATATATAAATATTATGAAAGCAAAATATTAAAACTAACCTCTTAAAGCTTTCCTCACGCAGCTAGTTTGATTGTTTAGCAAGAATGCTTGGAGTTCCTCCACAAATTGTCAAAACGATTCTCCCAATCAAACACAAAGTATAACCAAGGAATAGTAAGCTATTCAAACGAATAAGCCTCTAATGAAATAGTTCACATAATAAAATCTTTACCTTTTTTCAAAATTGATTCACCCTTAGGATATTTGCTAGCTTCCACTTGGTCAAATGGTTAATGGAGGATTATTCTTCAAGCAAAAACTATGTTGCTTCAACAAAAGGGGACACGGCTGAGGGTGGAGATTTTCAAGAACTCTTCTTGCTCATAATCTCTCACAATGCCGAATGTAATTTGTGTCTAGCATATGTTCATTAGCATTGGCTAAATTTCCTTAGTTACATATAAATATATATATATGGGCAGCTAGGGCTTGAGGATTTATAGTCTTTCCTTGTTTAGGATTTTATTAAACTTAATGCCCCAAGTCCTAAGGCCCAAATCTCCTTTAGTAATCTATAATCATAGTAGGATTATTAATGGACCTTTAGATTCCGGGTCGCCTAACTTCAATTAGGATTTCTACTAGACCTTTTCTTGACTTTTAAGAAAATTAGTCTTGCTATATATGTACGTAATAATTACCTTACCCTTATGTGCTTGGAAGTTAACTATTAATACCAAGATTCCATTAATCCTTCTAGGTCATCAACCTAAGTCAATTAAATTATGTAACCCATTAGGTTCTCTTGGACATTGGCAATAAATGTAGATACTTCCTAAGAAGTACTGTTAAATTAAAATACTTTTAATTTAACTTTGGTTCTGCTAAACCAACCAACTTACATTCATAGATCAATATTGACATCTAGCAATGTATCATGTCCACCCAAGTACAACTAACGTTAAGATCATGGATCAAACTTTTAAGTGCTTGATTATTGTGTAATTCAATCCTTTTACCAAACATATCCCAAGATAGACATAGGACATGGATTCTAGTGTCAACCCTATCTTTGTCTAAATCTATTTGTACTTGAAACCAAGTTTACATTTTGTTCTCTGAAAAGATTTAAGAAAACACTTTTCTTAGTCTCTTTCACTTTGAGAAGATTTCCAAAACAAGACATATTTGTCTCAAGAGACTATGGGATATTTGTCCTCTTTACTAAAGATAATGAACTCTTTGTCTATCATTCATTTACCTTCCTATGCTTTATTACATGTCCAACAATCACCTATGTATTATCTTTATTACGGGATAAGGGGAGTTACATCAAAATACACAGATTCACATATAAGGTAATAATTAAGTTAAAAGTTCACTTACATTGCCAATTGCTACATAGAACTATAAGTGGTAATTGCTAAAAAAAATAAAGTGTATTATTTATTGCTAACACAAATAAAGTGTACACGTCATTTATTGCTTTTTGTAAGAAGGTTCAAAAAGAAAAGAAGTGCTATATTAAGAGTATAAGAAGTGATCGTGGAATTGATTTTGAAAAGAACTATATAATATATTTTTAATAAGAGCATGACATTGATAAAAACTTCTCAGCACCAAGAACACCTTAACAAAATAGTGTGGTTGAAAGAAAGAATCAGTCTTTAGAGGAAATGGGAAAGACACTGTTGATTGAGAATGATTTGACCAGAAACTTATAGGCTGAAGTTGTTAGTGCCTCATGCTACATTTATGAATCATATGCTGATCAGACCAGCTCTCAAGAAGACAAATGAGCTTTGAAAAGGGAGAAAGCCTAATATATCATATTTCAAAGTGTTTGGCTGCAAGTGCTTTCTCTTGATAACAACAAGGATAACATTAGAAAATTCGATATAAAATCAGGTATAGATATCTTCCTTGGTTATTTTACATCTAGCAAATCTTACAAAGTGTCCAATGAAAGAACTCTAGTTATCGAAGAATCCATGCATGCCAAATTTGAAAAAACTAACAATTTCAAGCTTAAAGATGATAACAATGATGCATAAGCTGCAAATAGCAAGACTCATAAAAACAAAACTTAAAATGAGACTAAAAAGAAAGAAGATCAACCCCAATTTCAGTTATTCTTATAAAAGGAAATTACCTTTTTTCTCTCTCCAAAATTTTCTCCACATATCCCTTAATTTGTATTTAAACCGAGTTTGCTACAATTCAATTTCATATCTCTCTCACTTTATCTTTCACTCAAACCCTCTCTCTCTGTGCTATGTAATCCTTTATAGTTGAGAAACATTCAATTTCTTACAATGGCGTCTTCCTCTAGAGGCAAGAAAACCAAAAGTAAGAAAGATAGCTATGGAAATCCTTTAGAAAAAGACCTTCTGGATCTCTAGGAAAGCACATTTCCACCTATTGCTATATTTCATAAATCTAAAGAGAAACTACCAAGGACGTCGTCTTCTCCAAAGCCCTTCAAAAAAGCCAAAGTTTCCCTAAAGGCCAAGAAATCTGTGAAACCTAGAATCCAAACACCTGAGCAGATAACTCTGAATCTGACAAACCTGAAGAGTTTGGTGAGGAAATCGAAGAGGAAGATAAGCCAAAGTTTTTAAAAGAAAGCTTTGAAGAAAGTCTTAGAAAACTTAAGCCAAGAACTATTGCTATAAACACTGGAAAGAAACTTGATCTGTGACTAAACAAGAGAACCCAGCAATCTCAGAAGCCACCTCTGCTAACTTTGATCAGGTTATTCTTTCTAAGTTTGAAAAGGTTTATCAAGATTCTTTCTTTGATAAAGTTTTAATTTTATTTTTTTCCATTATTATTTTGCAAGATTTCTTCATTTATCAGAAATTTTCCTTTGATAAGTATTTTGTTGGAATGGGTTGGCACAACTTTACATATTTGGATATGCTAGTATACCCTGATCTTGTTAGGCATTTTTATGTCTCTTTGAAAGTCTCTAAAATTGCCTCCATTACCATTATTACCTATGTGAAAGAAACATCAATTTTCTTAACTATTATTGACCTTCTTGTTATCCTTATACTATCTTTATCTGGTAAACTTATTGATTTTGTCAAATCAATCACAAACAAAGGCTTTAATTTTACTAGTACCCTAAAGGATGTTTTTGGAACTGTTGATGTGACCAAGAATAGTGCGTCTCTGCCTACTAATGCCAAAGTGCTCCATCACTTTATGTCTCACATTATCATTCCTAGAGTTGGCACTCATGGCTTGGTTAGTAATTTTGAAGCGTTCATAATATGGCATGTGCTTAGGAAAGTTGAATAAAATCTTGTCTTCATAATCTTGCACCACATGAGAACTTATCATAATATGCCTAAAGGAAGGCTACCTAATGGAATGGTCATGACAAAAATTTTATAGTTTTTCAAAATTCCATTAAAGGATGAGGATATTGATTTCAGAACCCAGTACTTTGATACTAAAAATTGAAAAAGAATGGGTATAGATTATAACAATATTAGGGTTCTTGTCAAGCTAACTTCGTCTGCCAGTAACTCTAGGTCCCATGCTAAAACTTCCACTCCTTTTGCTTCTACTATCTCAAAAATCATGTCAAACCTATGCACTCTATAGTTCTTACTTGATTCTTTTATATCCCAAACTACAAGTAAGCTTGAAAAACTGTCAACCAAGCTTGATGCTTATAAAATGCTTGAGTTGTAACCCCAGCCCCAGCTATTTATTTTTTGCCTAAATCTACTGAACAATTCTTTTAATATGTTACTATTTTTTATGATGCCAAAGAGGGAGAAGAATTTCCTTTTTCAACCTCCTTTGAATTAGGAGAAGATCAAGCTAGAATAAATTTTATTTTTATTTTTGTCTATATAAATAGGATAATTTAGGACTATTTTTATTTATTTTTCCTCTTGTGTTTGTATAATTAGGATTCATAGCTCTATTGTTTATCATTAACTGCTTGAGTAAATAATGTTTAATGTAGATTATAATATCTTAAGTTTTGATGCTTTCACTCTTGCTATCTCTTAACTCTAATGCTTATAGTTGATAATTCTGATACTTATTGTATTTAGTTCAGATGCTTGTAGTTGATAACTCTGATGCTTGGATATAGTAACTCTGATGTTTATATGGATGCTTATAGTAAGTTAAGCTTTGTAACTTAAGTTAAATTTATTTTAAGCTCTAATGCTTAAAAATACCTTAGTAGCTCTGAAATGTGAATCTGTTGATGCTTAAAAATACCTTAGTAGGTTCTAAATAATTTAAGCTATGAAGCTTAGATAAGATCATACTTTGATGCAAGAAATGAATGATTATGCTCTGATGCATAATACAATCTCTTTAACATATATGCTCTGATACAAGATATTACAAAAAAAAAAAAAAAAAAAAAATTCTAATACTTGTAATGTGAAGCAAAATTATTTCTTTAGCATAAATTATATTAATTTAGTGATTCTATCACTTGATAAACTGTTTGTATATGTTTGAGTTAAAATGTTAACTCATGGAAAAATATTTATCTTTCTTATCTGTTTACTCTATGTTTTTGATATGATGTAAATAAAGTCTGTGTTTGTATTGCCATCATTAAAAATGGGGAGATTGTTAGCACTAAAGATATGCCCTAATTGATTTTGATGATAACAAGTGTGGTCACAAATTTATCTTTATTTTTATCATGCTTAGTATAAAACTATAAGTTGCTTGTATCATGATTAGTCCTAATGCTTGATATTGTTTCTCTCATGCTCTATCTTTAGCTGCTTAAATTGATGACATACTTGTGACTTTAAAATTAATCTTATGATTTATTTTTCCTATATTATTCCTGAGATTGATTTGATGACATAATGCATGATTTATGAAAAATATCTTTTATTTAATTTTGAAAAGTTTCAAGACTTAAGTCAACTCTTTTCAATTGATTTAATATTTATAAATACTCAAAATTAAATAATGAAAGTTTTCTAAAATACATTGGCATATGTGTATCATAATTTCATAAGAAATTTTGATAAGATTTGAATATATCTCTATTCTAGTATACATGATTTATGGAAATTAGTCTTCACACTAATCATTTCTATAAACAATACCTTCCTTAAATGAATTATTTATTGAGTGAATATACCTTATTTCCTTAATTTATGTTAATTAAAAAATAGAAGTAACTTACATTTTTGGATATATTCTTGAAATCATATGTTCTCAAATTACGAGGTATTTGAGTTTCAAATTAAGTCAACTAGACTTAAATTGAAAATGTTATGAGAAATATTATTACTACTTGATATGGAAAATTAGTACTAGTATTAATGTTTACATCAATTGTGTACTATTTGCCTTCCAAGTATACTCTTCTAGCTTTGAATTTTTATTAGATGTTCTTGAGGCTATTTTTGCTATGTACGGAACTACATAAACACAAAAGAAATTGAGAGTGAAGTTATAAAGTCTAAATAAGAAAAATGAAACTTTACTTGAAGTCAAAGCAAGTCAATGTAAGGATAGACATCTAAGGGATGTTGTAATTGATAGATTATCAATTATGAAGATTTCATATTCTAATCAAGTCTTAATTTTGGAAAAATGGAATACATTTCAAATGGTTATAAAATCTTCACATGATTACAAGACTTCTACAAGCCTTTGATTAAGGAAGATGTTACACCCCATAAGGGGGTATGACTTGGCCGAAGAATTGGGTAACAAATCCTCTGTAATCCTGATTTCAAAACAAAGATACACATACAACTTTTGACTAAACCAATGCATAAAAACAAATTTTATAAAACTAAAGTTAACTGTTAAACTTTGTTT
Source organism: Quillaja saponaria (assembly GCA_029379385.1). Taxonomy (NCBI): domain Eukaryota; kingdom Viridiplantae; phylum Streptophyta; class Magnoliopsida; order Fabales; family Quillajaceae; genus Quillaja; species Quillaja saponaria. Next base: position 18,261,320 of record CM055616.1, on the reverse strand, counting down.
ACAAAAACAAATAATAAGGTTCCCTGCAATATAGAACATGCCTCAAAATGCAAACAAGTACAACTGCTTATATTAATAACCAGATTACAATAATCACAGAATTACACATTGGAGCTCCACTCTAGCCATATCACAATTAACAAATAACTAAACTATTATACAACATAAAATCAGACACTCCATAGTTCTAGTGTGGCAAACTTTCATCATTGACTTCAAGTATGAGATTTTGAATATACTTTGTCACCAAACACTCAGCAAGTCCAGTATTGGTAATTGTCATTTTTTGAAATCCTGCTACTAAAAAAAAAATCAACAAAAAAGAGGTGAGTCCTACGGACTTAATGAGTGGAAAAAAAAAAACGTTCTTAAAAGGTACTAGCATCAGTCAATACAAGTATATAATATATAATCAATTAAAATCAATACATCATAAATTTCAAAACGCTATGATTACATGTACAGAATTACAAAAACATAAACTTAACATGCACATTTCAAATAATACTCTGTATAATTTAGTCAAAGTAATTAAAGCACACAAATCATACAAAGGGCCAACCGATTAACTCATCCCCGCACACTAATCTCCCATAAGGCAGTTTTGTGCCCGCACACGAAACAGAATCACTGAAATCAAAATCACTGAAATATAGAATCATTAAATATCTATACCCCCCTCTAAATCCACCCACCACTAGTTGAGCACTTAATTCTTTTTAAAATACTTATCAAAATCAAAATATCTAAGATTAGAATAATAAATCAAAACATCCTAGGTGCACCAAGATTTCAACTTCAAAAATAAAAATCATTTCGGAGAAAAATTCATTTTGTTGGCCTTTATCAACCACAAATAATTTCAACCATCAAACATAATTCAAATAACTTAATGAAACACTACACATTTTTATTTTTCCATATAACACATCAATTTAAAATACATATATTAATCTAGCAACCAAAGGGTAACATTAACCACTCATCAATTTACAAATCTTGTTTGTCACTTCCTCTTGCGCATATGTGTGACATCAGGCCCACAATAGGGTTCGGAATTGAAATTCATATTTTCAAATAATACTTAATTCATAAACGTTATAATGATAATCTTTTAATTACTAAGCTTATATATCCACTTCTATGAGTTTCTTAAAACTAAGTTCGTTTAGGTAGTTTAACCAATTCCCTATAAGACATTTGATTCCATATCTTGTATGTAATTTTATATTTATACGTATTAAGAAATTAATACTAACTCATACTTTCAACATTTCACATTTTCTAGCATTAAATCCAAGTTGAGTTACTCTTTTTAAATTTATCCAAGAGCTTGAATCATGTCATTTCAATATTAATGCCATTAAATTCTAAAATTTATCTTTCCTTAACCACTTAAGTACATTGCTTTATTATTGCTTTTAAACTATTTATTCAAGTTCATATAATACTTAACTCTTGAGATCTCAATTTACTAAGTTTTTCTTTTTAGGCATTTCACAACTACCTTGGAGATATATTTGATTTTAACATTTTAGTCAAATTCCAACAACAACTAACCACCAAGACTTAAATCTACCAAGTTTTACTCATAAGGTCATAACTAGGTTCTTGTAAGCATTTTATCAAACATCTTGAATGCATAATTTTCTTCCATTGATGTGTGTGTATCCATACATATACATACACCAAGAAAATCCAATTCCCATCTTATTCATATTCCAAGTATTGTTTTCAAGCTAAACTAATTACCTAAAGCTAATTTAAAACTTAGACTATCCATTTCTAATATCATCCTAATACAACTTCACAATTTACTTTTCCAATTACACACAATTCATGACCACCTCACCCTTTTTAATTCAAACTCCTTTAATTCCTAAACTACTTCACCATTTATCAAAGATTACTTGTATACATATATATCACCTAAGCTAAATAAACTTTTGAGGATACACTTCAACTACCCCACCACACGTCACAACCAAATTACCTTGTTAAGTTTCCATACTCTTGCTATCTTGCTAGCCTAAACTCATGGCTGGACTGTCATCCTTCCTGCTAGACTGTTACCTTCCTATACATATCCCAACTACTAGTTTTGGTTATAGGAATCAGCCCATCCACTTAAACAAATAAGCTTAGCCATACCTCTTGAAGATAATACTGATTGAGAAGGAATAAGGGTGTATGGCAACGAATGAAATTAAGCTAAATAGTAGCTTTAATACACTCCCAACAAAGCTCTTTCTATGGTCTCAAAGAGGATAACTTGGAATGAATGAAGTCTTGGCTACAAGAGCCACCAAGAGCACGAGTTTTAGAGCAGGGAAATAGGGGAAAGCAAAGCTAAAGAAAACAAAAGTGATGCAAACCCAAAATGGGATGATAGTTGGCCAAATACAAAGAAAAAAGTAGAATCATCTAGAATATGGGAAGCAAACAAAGAGGAGAAAAGGCAGAGAAAATTTGATCCAAAGAGGGAAAGGAATAAAAAAAATTTTAAAAAAGTAATGGGAATAAAGCAAAATACAAAAAGTAAAGCCAATGTCAGAAAAAGGAATTATGTGGCTCCCAATTATTCTTAGTTGTGTGTATATATATATATTTTCATATATTATATTTATTTCCTTTTCATTTACACATATTACACACCTCAATAAAATTTACACCACATCCAGTCAAGTTCCAAATCACCCAAGTTTAATTTAACTATACACACTTATACAATTTATTTACTTTAAATTCTTGCATTTATTTTTACGATCATGAGTTAAGCCAAATTGTTTGAAGTTATATTTTAATATCGAGTTATAATATATTTAATTACACTATTACTTATTTAATTTTTTATTTTTATAACAAAAATTTACACGTTACATTTAAAACTTAACTTTATGATACTGAGTTAAAAGGGTTATAACAGAAGAATACCTAAATTCATAAGGACTAAACTCCAACGGATAATAATTCCAAGGTCTATATAAAGAGGATCAAGGCAAGGCAAGTAGACATTTAAGAGATTGAGTCAAAAAGAAAGTTAAGCAATCTGTTCTTCTAACCTACAAATTCTCATATCATTCTTAGAGTAAAAAAAAAAAATCACCATATCTATCGTATTGAGAGGATTACCCTTTGAGCCTATGTTGTAAAAGAGACTTGTGCTCTTATCCAAACTGAATGAAGGGAAGGAGAAGGCATCTCCTAGGGTGAGTGAAAACCTACAGGTGTAATGGGTAAAGTATCTTCTAAGTCAAGTGAAAATCTAAACTAGGGAAGGTATCACTTGGGTCGAGTGAAGATCCTAAACCTTGAGAGAGTTGCTCTCATTCCACTACTTGTAAGGGTACAGTAGAATTAGCAAAAAAATTTAATGAGTGAACTTGGAAGACTAAATGTAAGCATGGTTAATGGTCAAACCAATACAATTGCTTGTGTTCTAATTATCTCTTTAAATTATTGTACTGTCTTTCATTTTTTATTTAATTATTTGTACAACTTTCAAAACACAGTTTTTATTAAACGGTAATCTAAGTTAAAGCTGATAGCTTTCTAATTAGAGTTTGTCAAAACTTGATTTGATTCTGCCTCTGCTTAGTCTAAAACTTGATTTAACTTAAAAGCCTGTGTTTTCTTATTTGGTTAAATTGGTTAAGTAATTTACAGCTTTACTTATAGCTGTGATTTATCATTTTAAGCTGTACTCACAATTTGCACTATCCGCTGATTTACACAAGTCTTGAATCTTAATTTCTAAATATATTAAACTTGTTTATTTTTGTGCAAAAAGTTTTAAATTACCAATTCACTTCCCCTCCTCTTGGTTGCTTTTCGGCCTAACAAAATGCCTATATCAGTTTCCACCATATCCAGATTCTTAATTAAAACTAAAAATGCATATAATGAATTTTATTGTTGAAATGCCTATATCTATATCCATTTCCATCTAGATTCCTAATTAAAAATAGAATTGCCTTTATTGAAGTTAGATTTCTATGCTTTTTCATATTGATTTTGGTCAAATTATATGATATTTTTAGGAATCTATGCTTGATGGAATTAAAGTATAAATTCTTATCATATTGTTCATGAGGACATTTTGTTTATCAATCAGATTTCTTGAATAATTTGATTTTAATATCAAAATTTTTAGTTAAACTAATCAAGTGTCATCTTAGGGTCCTTTGGATATAACCAATTGTTGTAGAAGTATTTATTGTATGTACATGATATTTATGAAGGAACCATTGAGTAAAAAAATGATCAATTTAATCAAACTAGGGAACTTGTCTTCATTCTCTATAATCTATCTATTTTAATGTATAAAAACATATACTAAAACTTTTCTCATTTGAATTTCTATTGAAGCATAACTAAAATATTAGTGTAGAAAGTTGAGCCTAAAAATTTATGTGAAGTTGACAATTATGCTTTGAGAACTTAACTAAATTTGAGTGGTTTTGTTAATTTTGGTTTTGTATTAAAAAGTTAGTACGAGAGTAGTTAGTCGGATAGAAGTTAAAAATTAGGAGTTAAGGAGTAAAAAATAATTTGTAAGAAGAGAAGTTCATTGCTTTATCCCAAAAGAGATGTCGCTGTGATTTTTTTTATTTTTTATTTTTGAGAACTTAATGAGATTTTGATATGATGAATTATATAGTATATAAATAGGTATTAAATAGTTAATTTCTCTAAAACAATAATATTTGTTTTATTTGAGTTTTGATGATTCTATTGAATCGGCTCTTGTTAATTTTATGAGTTCTTATTTCCTTTGGAAGGGTTTTGATGGTATTTTTGAATTGGCCCTTGTTGTTGGATTTTGTCAATGATTATTCATTTTGGAAAGGTTTTGATTTTTCTTTCGAACTAGCCCTTATTGTTATTACATCATGAATGCATAATCATGAAAATCTTAGAATCTCGTTAATGTATCAATAATTAAAAATCAATTCATACGTTCATGTAGATATAATTTGGACAAACATTGAATTAATTTGTTATCAATCCTTGAATTTTTCAAGTTGGACAGTCTAGAAAAGCAAAACATAATTCCACATAGTGATTTGGTAAACTTTTCATTCCTTTGTTAGAAGTTTCGACGGTTATTCATATCTCTATGTTCTCCAAATGTATACATATTCACGATGCGATCGTGCCTATGTCGTGCACTTAGGAGACAATATATAGGAAAATGCTGTCAAAATTTGACAAAATGGAATGAAGAGATTTATCATGTCATTGGAATGAATTTTGTCACTTTCTTAAATGGGTTTGGATCTTACCTTAGGAAGGAGTTGACAATGTTAAACATAACATGCATAAATCACTCTTATAGGATCTTAGAAGAAGTTGTAAACTTATTCTTTTTTCTTAAAGGAAAATGTTACTGGATCATAGTTGGATGTTTAACTAGACAGATTCTCACAGTGTAACAAAGAGATTTATGAATGGGGTTGAAGAGTTCATAACATTTTCCCAGGAAAATCCAAAAAGTACCATTGTTGTTATGGTTTAATGTATGGTCCATGTGCAATATGCGAGAACAAAAAATGGTCTCGTCCATTTAAGATTATGGGGAATTTTTACAAAAAGGATTTTGTGGATGGTTATTTAAACTGGAAGTTTAATGGTAAGGGCTTGCAGCTAAGGTTTCTAGTACAATCAATGATGACCACTCCTGAATATTTGAACCCATATATAGACATAATGATAGGTGGGGTTATGAGTGGACGTTGGCTCGATGATGATGATGTCTACAATGAAGAACTGCATCAATTTGCTGCTAAGTTTTGTGATTTACTCAAGTCTATTGATGAGCCTTAGTCGGAAGGATATGAACAACGTACAAGGTTGTCTGCTATTAGTCAACTGCTTAACTTAAAATCAAAATCTAATATGATAGAGTTTAATTATGATTGAATGATATCATCAAGAGTATGTTGCTCGAATCAAAGAAACTACCAAACAATTTTAATCACTTGAAATAATTAGTTAGTGAACTAGGTTTGGACTATAAGTAGAGAGAGCTATGTCCAAATGGTTATCATTTGCACTATAACGAGGAGGAGAGTAATGAGAAAACCGAGTGTCTTGTTTGTCAACATTCTAGGTACAAGCCTCAGAAAGCATGTAAATCTAAATAGAAAGATGATCCATTCGAGTTGGTACATTATTTTTTTATCACACCAAGGCTTTAGAAGCTATACATGTCATCTTAGATTGCAAGGTGCATGATATGGCAAAGGGAAAGTAATTCGTCGAGACTCAAATATCATAACTTACCCGGCAGATGAGCAAACATGGAAATAATTTGACCTTACTTACTTTGAGTTTTGCAAGTGAGACTTAAAATGTCCAGTTAGGTCTTTCTATTAATGGATTTAATCCGTTTGGTAATTCAAGTATCCCGATTATATGTTGATATGTATTTATTACTTCATACAATCTTCCACCTAACATGTGCATGAAGCAAACTTCCATATTCTTAACATTGGTTATTCCCAATCCTAAATCTCCAAAGAATAATTTGGATATTTACTTGAGGCCTACCTTTGGTGGACGAATTAAGAACTTGCATTTGACCTCCTAGAAATTCTAATGTTTATAGTTTTTCGAGTTAATTCATTATGTTGATAATTAAGATTAGTACTGTTATGTTATTGAACAAATTCATGTTGTCATACTTCTATAGCACAGCTGCTGTGACGGTGACCAGTATCACGAGCACCACCACTGCTGAGTGAACCTTCGAGGAAGAAGACCACTTAATAAGGAGTAAGAAGAAGATTAAGTCAGGGATTGGAGAGTCACTAGAGGAGGTGGATATGGGCACGAAGGAACTTGAGATTGATTAGATGGTTGGGAATTTGGATGTGGACTTGGAGGAAAAAAGGGTTTGAATCTCTTTTTGAGATAAGTTGATGGGGGAGATTGAGGAAAAAGAAAAGGAGGAACAAAAGTGGAATGAAGTAGATGTCTCAGATAGGTGAAGGAATGATACAGGTGGGGACAGAGGATGAGTGATCAACAATCTGAATCTCAGATACGGCTCAGTCCAAGCTCTATAAGCAGTGGGAGGATTGTCTCATTGTTAAACTTACGGGTTGAAACATCAGGTACAACATGTTGTTGGAAAGGACTAGGAATTTTGGAATCCGTATGGAAACTATGATCTAATTGTTCTAGGTGAAGGCTACTTTCTTGTCAAGTTTTCAGCATTCCTGGATTATAAGTATGTGATTGAAGAGGGTCCCTTAAAGATATTAGGACATTATCACATAGTTCACAGATAGAGGCTGAATTTCAAACAAGAAACTAATCATCTACACAGTACAGCCATATGAATTAGGCTACCGAAACTCCTACTAGAATTTTGTGATGAACATCTACTATTGACAATTGGTAATATATAATACAATTGGACGTGCCATCAAGGTGGATGATAACACGAAATGGTCTACAAGAGGGGAGGGGCTTTGCTAGGATTTGTGTGGAGATTGATTTGAACAAACCTCTAATTCCAGGAATTAAATTTAATGATTGGCAGAAAATCACAAAGATGGATTGTGTCCGATGAATATGGTTCAACAGAGAACTGAAGAGGATACAGATTCGATCATGGATGATGTTTCGGTACAACCATAAGCACTGGCCATTGAGAATATGGGGGAGCTGCCAAAGTTTGGGCCCTGGATGGTGGCACAACGATAGCCACGGCCGAATACGACCTACAAGCCTGTTGTCATGGTGACTAAAGAGTAGGTTAACATCACAAAGGTTGACTTCTGGTACGCTATTCATTGCCTTGGAAGTGGAGGATGACGATTGTGTAAAAGAGATTACAGGAAATGCATTGGAATTTACTACGAAGAAGACGCAATCAAAATTGATACATCCTGTTGAAAAGTCGCTACCCACTTCTGGGGTGGACAAAAAGGAAAGCCCAATGGTGTGAGAAAGCAAGTAAGCCGAGTTGCTGGGCATATTCTTATGAGGTCCGCATAAGACTTTATCTAGCGGATAAAGATAAATGTAGTAGAAATGTAGAATGGGCTTGTCGGCTGATGGGAATCGTTTGTTAGGTCTGCATGTGGGTGCTTTGACAAATGCAAGGTTGGTTATTCAGCTATGGCTACTCATACTTCTTCTGGTGGAGCGATAAACCAGAATATCTGATGTTTGTTTTATTTATTAATCATCACCTGGAATTGCAGAGGTGTTGGTAGGAAGACTTTTGTCAGGCATGTTTGGGACTTGATCCAATAATATATCCCAACCATTTTGGTTATTCTGGAACCGAAAATTTCAGGTACTAAAGCTAAATAGACTATAGAAAAGTCGGGGTTTTCAAGTTGGCATTGGTGTGATCCCATTGGGTTTACGGGTGGACTTTGGTTTTCGTGGAATACAAGGGAATATGAAGTAGAGATTATTGCTTCTACAAGTCAGAACATGTCGGCCATTATCTCTCAAGGAATTAGTCTGGGATGGCTATATTCAGCAATCTATGTTAGCCCTAATCAAACACTTAAGTGGAAATTATGGGAAGCTCTTGAGGATTTTGCGAATCATGTGAGTTTACCTTGGCTTTTGGCAGCAGATTTGAAAGATATTTTTTTCTAACTCAGAAAAGAGGGGTGACCCCATTGCCAATTGGCAGAATTGTGATCGTTTCTTGAGCATGATAAGTAATTGTGATCTTTTGGATTTGGGTTTCAAATGTATTCCATATACTTGGAATGGCAGACAGAATGGTGCATTTTGATACAGAGAAGGTTTGATGGATCTCTTGCTAATACAAACTAGAGGCTTCTGTTTTGAGAAGCTATTGTTCGACACCTTCCAAGAGTAGTCTTTGACCACTGTCCAATATTGATAAATGTAGATGGTGTTCGTGGCTATGGTTTTAATAATAGACCCTTTACTTTGAAGCAATGTGGATTAAAATACAATGATTTTAAAGGAATAGTTCAGGAACCGTGGCACATGGATTCTGGATATGTCGTGTATAGGATGGGTCAGCAGGCCATGAAATTAATAGATTGGAATGAAGAAGACTTCAAGAATATCTTCCATTGTAAGAAGTGGGTAATTGCTCGGATGGAAGGTGTCCAAAAAATTATGTCCCGCGATTACTCTCATAATATGCCTCTTCAAGAATATCATCTAAGACATGAGGATGATGATCTGCTAGAGAAACAAAAAGTATTCGGGTTTCAAAAATATAGGGAGATTTGGATTGTGCAGGGAGGCCGAAACACGTCCTTTTTTTCACCTTTCCACAGTTTGTCAACGTCGAAGAAACAAGATTTTAATGATTAAAGCAGAAGATGAAAACTGGTGCGATGACCTTGAAATGCTTAAGCATATGGCAAGGGATTATTACTAGTTGGTCTATCATTGTGAATAGTGTATGGGAGTAGTGACTTTAGGGTGGCTAATCCATTATCCACCGAACGGGCAGAGCAATTAGATATTGTCTATTAAAGGCGAGGAGCTTAAAAATAAGCTCTTTTTGCAATAAAGGCAACACAACGCCCCTGGGCCAGATGGGTTTAATGCAGGGTTCGTCCAACATTGCTGGCAGAATATTTCTCAGTCACTGATTGTGCTAGTTCATGGGGCTTTGGTTACCGGAAATTATCCTGATGCACTAAACGAAGCTTTTACTATTTTGATTCTAGAAGTTGCGAATCCTACCATGTTTAAGCACCTTCGGCCAATTAGCCTATGCTACGTGGCTTAAGAGCTTATCGTGAAATTCCAGTCAACCGACTACGACCTATTTTGATTCTAGATGTTGCGAATCCTACCATGTTTAAGAACCCTCTCAATGCAACTTCATCCCAGGGAGTCAAGCTAGTGATAACATTTTTTGTTGTACAAGATATTATTCATAGTACGAAGAAGCTTAAAGGTAACGAGCAATGATGGACCTCAAAATTGATTTAGAAAAAACATATGACAAGGTTCAGTGGGTTTTTTTTTTTTTTTTTGCAGGAAACTCTACTCTTTTTCGGCTTTTCTGAATCTCAAGTAAATCTTATCATGTTCTGTGTTTCTTCCCCAAGAACTAGAATCCTTTGGAATAGGGATATCACAGAGCCCTTTAGTCTAGGCAGAAGGATCAAATAGGGTGATCCTCTATCACCGTACCTCTTCATTTTGTGTATGGAACGCCTAAGCCATTTTATTAACGAGGAGGTTATCAACGGTAGATGGTTGTCCTTTAGATTGGGTAAGAGTAACACTCGGATTTCACATTTATTTTTTGCCAATGACATCTTCTTATTTGCTCAGGCTACTCAAGTTCGTTGTTGCCTAGACCAATTCAGTTATGTTTCAGGATTGAGTGTCAGTCTTTGGAAATCTAAAGTTTTATTCTCGAACAATTTCAACAGGGACTTACAAAGATTACTTGGGAACATGCCTCAAATGGTATCACTCTTGATCTAGGGAAGTATCTAGGAGTCCCTATATATCATTCAAGAGTTACAAAGTTGACTCACCATGAGATTATTGACAAAATTCAGCATAAACATGCAGAATGGGAGGCAAAGCATTCGTCTTTAGCTGGGAGGTCCACGTTAGTACGGTCGGTCAATGTTTTAACGTCCTGGGAAACTACACATGGAATGTAAGGTATAAACCTAAATTTTTAATGCATCTATTAATTTGTGAAAAAGGAGTAGAAATTTTATTATTTTATTAAATGAAAATGCATAAATTTTAAAAGGAAACGATTTTTCATATTTTCATGAGAAGTTTTATTATATTAATATAGGAATTTAATTGCCTGTGTCTTTTGCATGAAAAATAAGGGGTCAAAGGGTAATTTTACCTTGATATTATTTTTAATGAAGAAAAAAAATAAAAAGGAATAGGATATGAATTATTATATTAATTATGGAATCAGGAAAAATCTTTATTGGAAATAATTGTAATTTTCGGAGAAAATATGAATAAGTCGAGGAAAAAAGGTATTTGAAATAATTAAGGATTAAATTATTATAAGGTTTAATTGAGATTAATTAGTAATCTAGGAATGATATTATGAATTACTATAGGTTAGCAATTTATAAGAAAAATTTGCAAAATATGAAATTGGGAGATTAAAGGACCTAAATGAAAGAAGGAAAGCTAGAGGACCTAAATGAAAAGACAAGAAACTAGAGCATTTAATGCTCCACCCATGGTTTTGTCGGAAAACCGTGGCTTATCCATGCATAGCTTTCTCATTAAGCTAAAACAATGTATACGTATGTTTGGATATGGGGAAATTTGGGCAAGAAGAAGGGAAGTGAGGAAGGTAAGAGACTCTGAGAAAATTCTATATCTGCCATTTTTATATATTTTCTTCTTATCAGCTAAATTTAGAACATAAGCTAACTAAAGGGTCTAGATTACAAATCCATGGTTGCAAGTAAAATCAAGCAAAGGGAAGACGGACTTCTAGTCTTGGCCTAGAGGTTTGGAAAGAGAAAGATAAGAAATTCTTGCAAACTTGCAATTCTTTTTATGATTCTATGATCTTATGGGAATTATGAGATGATTATATGTTGAAACCTGTTGGTGTGGAACTCAAAAGGGCCGAGAGGTTGAAGCTTTTGGTTGCCGTGGAACTCAAGGCCAATTTTAGACTCTAGACTTTAATTATGACCTGAAATTGCGAAAATTGGACCCGAAATTGAACTAGACCCTTAGACTTAAATTCAGACCCGAGGACATAATTGATTCTTCAAACGGAGAATTTTATTTCGAGTTGCGAACCATGAAGGTGAATTGGATTTTTGGACTTAACTCATGGACTATAGGTAAGATTCGTGATTGAATTTCGAGCTTCGAAGACACAGGTAGATATATATGTGCACCCTATAAAAATGTGTACTTTTCACTTTGCCTGTGTACATAAAATCTCTTTTCTACTCAAAAAAACTCTATGATGATGCATGCATTTACATGTGTCAAATTCTTGATGACTTGTTCTAAAAATCCATCATGTGAATTTTGTGAAAAAATTGCATGGTTGTGTGACTAGGATAAATATGGAATGTAGTATTTGGAGGTCATTTTGAACCAATATAAGCGATTGTGTCATTGAAGAGCCAATATGCAAGCAAACATGTGTCACTAAAGAAGTAAGTGTGTGTTGCTGAATTGAACCCGTGCAGTGAAGGTATGACTGTGTATCGTACCTCTAGTATGGGATCCAAGACTAATAGGTGGTCAGGCTCTGTGACTACTTAGTGGCTCTGATCCAAATGGAGATGTTCCTTAATAGGCTAGCCTAACGTTTGGATAGTCTAATGTATTCATTATTGTAAATTTCATGCATGCACCACATATCTCTAATTTTATAAAATGGGACACCTATGTATTTTTAAAATTGTATATATATGTCTGCTAAGGTTGTTGTCTCATTGTTTTATAAAATCGTGTCTCGAATTGATTTATGCAGAGATTTGGTAGTACCTGTACAGTAGCCCGACATGGTGGTACAAGGTATAACAGTTAGGTCTGTATGCGCATGTGCAGAAGTACATGTTTCTGATAGAGAAGTTTGTAGTATCAAGATCTATCCTACGTCATGCCGATGGAGGATGTCGAGGATGTGCAGCAAGGTCTTATTGTTGGACCAGTGATCGAGGAGATAGACGAGGATCAAGTGATGGAGGAGGTAGTGGTGGAGCCCATGGAGGAGTATCTTTAGGAGGATCCGATTGAGGATGACGACTCAGTACATAGTGAAGTCGTCAATAGCGAGGTCGAGATGGTGGACTAAGCCACTAGGATTACTGCTTATTAGCATGAGTCTTTGAGGGGAATGACAGGGTTTGTGCAAGTAGCATGTTGGATTTGGTAGGTTAATATACGTTGCTTTACTTTTGAGCGGATCTTCATATTCGCTTGATTTCAATATCCTTGATCCTATATCCCCAATACTTACTAGTACGCTTTGGCCCACATATGACATATATGTACTTGTATAAGTCAAATCTAGGACATGACTATGTATATATGTAAATATTAACGTTAACATACAAATGTGTGTTATTCTGTGTAGATATGTCGTTTATTGTAAATTTACGTGAGTCTATATAATATGGTCATAAGGATTAAATTTTGACGGTAAGATATCTTATGATTAATTATAATATTTTATGCTTCGTGAACATTAAGATTTTAAGAAAATTTCACTTTCAACCATAAATTGTTTTATTCAAGGAATAGAGTTGTGTATATGATAATTCTATGTGTTATTTGGGAATATTGTGAATATTTATAATCTTGTTTTACAGCAACAAAAATTATCCAAATATTGAGGTGATTTCGAGGATATAGAAAAGTGATATCGAATAATATTAAACTGGAGTGTATGAATTGCATGGTGACTTTAAAGTATGGTGATATGTTAGGTATTGATTAAATTTCTTATGGCTGCCTTGGAAATCTTAGAAGGCATTCTGGCTTCCTTGGATGGGGTATCTTGAATAATGAGGGAACAAACAAAAGCTCAATATAAGGCCACAGAAGTTGTAAGGGCTGTTGCAATAGCTGCTAAAGCTACTACAAATTTCGTTACAGAAAATGCTAGTCGTCCTAGAGATCCAGAAGTAAGGACAAGGCCAGTGGGGTCCTTGATGAATTATTTTAGAAGGACATATAGCTCTCCATTTCTGGCCACTGGTGGCTATGTTATGGTTGAGCAATGTTCAGCTCATCGGAAAAGATATCTAAAGTGATGAGTTGTAACGTTAAGGATAAGTTGGTTTTAGTTGTATAAACTTAGAGAGAGAAGAGGAAAGTTGGTGAAAAAGTGTGGAGCTGTTAATGATGGCTTAAGGTGAAAATCTTTTTCACGAAATATCTCCTGGCATGTGTGAAGCGGGTGTTGGAGGCAAAATTCTTACGTCTACAACAGGGAGCTCAAAGTATTACTGAGTGTAAAGCTAAGTTCGAGGAGTTATCAAAATTTTACTCTTATCTAGCTATACAACATGACATGTGGAAGTCTAATAAATTTCAGTAGGGATTGAAGCCTAAGATCGGAGCAAAAGTGGCTAGACTGGAAGAGAAGGATTTTGCACAGCTAGTGAACAAGTGCAAGATCACAAAAATGGTGTTTCAAGAGGAAGATAAGAATGGAATCAAAGATTTGAGATCTCTAAGAGATCAAGAGGGAATGAAAGCTGGAAGAGTACAAAGAAAGGTGTTATAGGAAGTGCAAGGCATGGATAAGAGTCAAATAACAATAAACATGTGCAAAATCAGAATGAAGAAGCTAGGAAGGTATGAACGAAATCATGATTGGAACCTTGTAGATTTATGGATCAATGATATTTTGGATGTGGAAAAATGGACATATCCGACGGAATTGTCCTAATGATAAAAGAAAATAAGCTGCAAGAAGATTGATGGCACATGGACGTGTGTTTGCATTGACTAAACAAGATGCTCAGGAGAATCCAAACATGATTAAAGGTAAATGCTTCCTGAATGGACATTCTGTGAATGTTTTGTTTGACACTAGTACTACACAATCATTCATAGCATGTGTATGTAAGGACAGATTAGGATTAAAAGTCTGTAAGATGCCGTTTAACCTGGAGGTGGAAACACCTACAGAGGTTTGGGTAGTGACACAAGAAGTGTGTAATAACATTGAATTGGAATTAAAAGGTAGGTTGAGTCTGCAAGACTTAATCTATTTGTCGATAAGAGATTTTGACACTATTGAACAAGTTCTGTTGGACTGTAAGAGTCGGACAATGTTGATGCCGGTAATGTCTACAAAATACAAGAAATAAGGGTTGTGTATACCCTTATTGTTTGCATTGCAAGCCAAGAGAATTATGAGGAAATGGTGTGAAGGGTATCTGGCCCTTATCATGGAAACCAATATTTAAGAAAATAAGTTAGAAGATATTCCTATGGTAAAATAATATTTGGAAGTTTATCTGAATATTTACCAGGTTTACCACCAGATAGGGAGATAGAATTTGTGATTGATCTCATCTCTGGGACGATGCCTATATCTAAGACTTCTTACAGAATAGCACCTGTGTAGCTTGAAGAATTAAAGAAGCAACTCAAAGAATTACTAGACAATGAGTACATTAGACCAAGTGTATATCTTTCGGGAATGCCTATGCTGTTTGTGAAGAAGGATGATGGGTCTATGCAATTCTCCATAGATTATAAGGTGACAATTAAAAATAAGTATCCTGTTCATAAGATTGATGAGTTATTGGATAAATTAAAAGGATTGCCTGTGTTTTCAAAAATAAATCTGTGGTTGGAATACCATCAATTGAAGGTTAAGAAGGATGATATAATGAAGACTGCATTCAGGACTTGGTATGGGCATTACAAGTTTTTAGCCATATCGTTTGGATTGACTAATGCTCCAACTGCTTTCATAGACTTGATGAATTGTGTGTTTAAACCGTATATAGATTTTGTGATCATGTTCATTGATGATATTTTAATCTATTCTAAGAATAAAGAAAAACAAGAGAAGCATTAAGTTAGCATAAGAATTGTTGAAGTAAAACAAGTTGTATGCCAAACTTAGTATGTGTGTATTCTAGTTGAAGGAAGTACAATTCCTAGGCCAAGTAATGAATAAAGAAAGAGTAACGGTGGATCCAAAAAAGATAAAAGTAGTTTTGGCTTGGGAGACACCTAAAAGTGTTACAAATATTATGAGTTTCTTAAGGTTGGCTGGCTATTACAGAAGATTCGTTGAAGGATTTTTCCAAATACCTATGTCACTCACTAGATTGACTAAATAAGGTGTGAAATGGGAATTGACGCCTAAATGTGAAAGAAGTTTTTAGGAGTTGAAAAAAAGGTTAACTACTACCTCAGTTTTAATTCTTCCTAACCCTTCATATAGTTTAATTGTTTATAGTGATTCTTCTAAAAGAGGTTTAGGATATGTGTTAATGTAACAAGGAAAGATGGTAGCATATGCATCTAGGCAATTGAGACCAAAAGAGGTGAATTATCCCACTTACGACTTGGAGTTAGCTGCTACAATTTTTACCTTGAAGATTTGAAGACATTATCTTTTTAGAAAAAATTTTGAAGTGTATACCAATCATAAGAGTCTAAAGTATCTATTTGATTAGAATGAGCTAAATATGAAGCAGAGGCGATGGATAGAATATTTGAAAATTATTACTGAGGATTGAAGTACCATCCCGGTAAGACAAATGTAGTGCAAATGCTTTAAGTAGGAAATACTGTCATATGGCTACACTCATGATAAATGAGTTTAAATTAATTAAAAAAAAATTAGAGATTAGAATTTTAAAGCGTTGAAGTAGAGATCTGAGGTAATTGGTTTGTGCCATATAAGGATTTAGTTGAATTGGAGACAAAGAATAAAGGAAGCTTCGTTTGTAGATATAGAGTTAGAGAAGTTGAAGAAGAAGAAGAAGATATTGAAAGGTGAAATAACTAAATTTAATATAGGTGAAGATGGTGTAAATAAATTTCGTGGTAGACTGTGTGTACTTGCTAATGTTGGCATTTGGCAGTTGATTTTGGATAAGGCACATAAGAGTAGATATGCAATTCACTCTATAGCTACCAAGATGTATAAATACTTAAGGAAGCAATTTTGGTGGAATGGATGAAGGGATATATAGTAGAGTATGTGACGAGATGTTTGACTTATCAAAAAGTGAAATTCAAGCATCAAAAACCTGCTGGATTGTTATGCCTATTGGATATTCTAGATTGGAAATGGGATTGTGTGTCTATGGACTTTGTTGTAGGATTTCCAAGGACATCGAGTGGTCATGATATGATCTAGGTAATAGTGGACATATTGACTAAATATGCTCATTTTCTACCTATTAAGATCTCGTATTCTTTGGACAAGTTGGCAAAATTGTAAATAAAGGAGATAGTGAGGTTGAATGGAATGCCTACGAGTATTACGTTGGATTGCGATTCGAGGTCTATATTGAAATTCTGGCAAGCATTGCAAGCTGCAATGGGTACTAAACTGCAGTTTAGTGTAACATATCATCTCCAAATTGATGGTTAGATGGAGATAACCTTTTAGACTTTAGAAGATATGCTGAGAGATTGTGTGTTGGATGATGAAGGTATTTGGGATTCTTATTTAACTATTGCGGAGTTTGTATAAAATAATACCTATCATCAGATTCCGTAAATGACACCTTACAAAGCCTTGTTTGAAAGGAAATGTAGGTCACCAATATGTTTGACTGAGGTAAATCGAAGAGTAATAGTTATTAGGACTTGATCTAGTACAACAGAATTTAGAGGTTATAGCACAAGTGAGGCAGAATTTTTTGTCTGCTCAAAGTTGATAAAAAAAGTTACGCATATCATAAGAAAAGATCTTTGAGTTTACAAGTTGGAGATTATGTTTTTCTTAAGGTCACACCTGTTATCAATCTCACAAAGGGAAGGTTAGGTAAGAAACTTAGTCAGAGGTATTTAGGACCGTTTGAGACTTGAAAAGGTAGGGCCGATAGCATATCAAATTATGTTATGCCCTGATTTGTCCAACTTACTTGATATATATCATGTATCGAGACTGAAGAAATACATACCAAATCCAACGCATGTAATTTTGTACGAACTGAGAAAGATTCGAGATAACTTGGAAATGGACCTAGAAAGATTTTAGATCAATCCAGCAGATGAGGAATCAAGAGATTTCTCTAGTAAAAGTGACATGAAGGGTTTTGTGGATGGTTATGTCACTTAGGAGCGAGAGAAGGATATGAAGGAGGCATATTCTAAGTTGTTTGAAATGGAATGAATTTTGTTCCAATAAAATTCCCAAATTAGAGGGAGGGTACTATAACATCTCTAAGAAACTGTACATGGAATTACACCTGAATTTTTATTGTACTTGTACAAAAAGTTGCCATGAATTAATTTGTGAAAAGGAGTAGAAATTTTATTTTGTGAAATGAAAATGTTATAAATTTTAAAAGTAAACAATTTTGCATATTTTCATGAGAAATTTTATTATATTATCATAGGAATTTAATTGGTTATGAATTTTTGAATGAAAAATGAGAGGTAAAGGGGTAATTTTCTTTGCCATTATTTTTAATGAAGGAAAGGAATATAAAGGAATATGAAATTAATTATTATAATAATGTGAGAATCTTAATTATGGTGGAAAAACCTTTAAAGGAAATAATTGTAATTTTTAGAGAAAATATGAATAAATTTAGGCAAATAGGTATTAATGAAATAATAAATTATTAAATTATTATAAGATTCCATTAAGGTAAATAGTAATCTAGGAATGATATTATGAATTATTATAGGTTAGAAATTAATAAGAAAAAATTGCAAAATATGAAATTGGGAGATTAAGGACCTAAATGAATGAAGGAAAGCTAGAGGACCTAAATGAAAATACAAGAAACTAGAGTATTTAATGGATATATGTGTTTAGAGGAGGGGAAATTCGGTCATGGATGAAGGGATACGAGAGAGTGTGAGAAAATTCTATATCTTGCTATATAGTGGATGGGTTGAGCCAAAATTTAGAACACAATCTAATTGAAGAGTGTATATTACAAATCTAAGGTTGCGTGTAAGATCAAGCAAAGGGAAGAAGGACTTCTAGCCTTGGCCGAGAGGGTTGGAGGGAATAAGGTAAGAAATTCTAGCAAACTTGTAATTCTTTTTGGGATTCTATGATTTCATGGGAATTGTGACATGAATATATGATTGAAACATGTTGATTTTATGTTGAATGGTATGAATTTGGTGTGAAACTCAAAGGGGCCGAGAGGTTAAAGATTGAGGTTGCCATGGAATAAAAGGCAAATTTCAGGCCCTAAACTTCAATTGTGACCCAAACTTGTGAGAATTGGACCCGAAATTAAACTAGACCTGAGGACCTTCAATGTTCAAACCGAGAATTTTATTTCATGTTATGAACCGTGAAGGTTTATTATATTTTTGTACTGAACCAATAGACGATTAAGAAGATTCGTGATTTAATTTTGAGCTTCAATGGTACAGGTAGATATATGTTCATCTTATGAAAATATGTATTTTTCAGGGTGCATGTGTCATAAAATCTCTTTTCTACTCCTAAAAACTCTATCATGATGCGTGCATTTACATGTGTGAAATTCTTAATGACTTATGCTGGAAATCCATGCTTGTGAATTTTACGAAAATATTGTATTATTGTGTGACTGAGGATAATTATGGAATGTGTATTTGAACTGGTTGGTGTGAACTGATGTAGGCACTTATGTCTTTAAAAAGCCAGTATGCAAGTAAGTGTGTGTTGCTGAAGAAGCAATCGTGTGTCACTGAATAGAACTCGTGTAATGAAGGTATAACTGTGTACTGTACCTCTAGTCTAGGATCCAGGACTAGTAGGAGGTCAGACCCTATAAGTACTCAATAGCCTTGATCTGGTTGGGATGTTCCTAGACAAGCTACCCAACCTGTGGATAGTCCAATGCATTTATAATTGTAAATTTCATACATGCATTTTATATCTCTGATTTTATGAAATGGGACACTTATCTATTTTTAAAATCGTATATATCTGCTGAGATTTTTGTCCCATTGTTTTATAAAAGGTTGTTTCAGATTGATTTACATAAAGATGTGGTAAAACCTGTACGGTACCACAATGTGATGGTACAGGGTACAACAATTAGGTTTTTATACGCATGTGCAAGAGTACATGTTTCTAACATGGGAGTTTATATTTTCAGGACTGATCATAATTGACATGCCGATGAAGGATGTTAAGGATGTAGAGTAAGGGTCCTTTTTCTAGACTTATGATTGAGGAGATAGAGAAGGATGGGAAGAAGGATCCAGTAATGAAAAAGGTAGCGAGCCATTGATGGAGTCGATCCAATGGTCGAGAAGGTAGACTAAGCCACCAGGATTGCTACTTTTTGGCATGAGGCTCTGACGAGACTATGACTGAGTAGTATTTTGTTAGGTTTATGTTGTAGATCTAAGGGGGTTGTCGGGGTGTGTGTGAGTAGCATGTAGGATTGGTAGGTTGGTATACGTTGCATGATTTTTATCTGAATCATCCTATCCGCTTGATTTCAATATCCCCAATCCTATATCCCCGCTACATGTTAGTAAGTTTTGGCCCAAAGATGACAGATCTGTACTCATAGAAGTCAGTTACAAGACATGATTACGTATATTTGTAAATTTTAACATTAACGTACAAACATGTGTAATTATGTATAGATATGTCGTTTATCATAAATTTACGTAAGACTATGTAATAGGTGCATGATATGGTTGTAAGGATTAAATTTTGATGGTTAGATTTTTTATGATTAATTATATTAGTTTTTGCTACTTAAATGTTGAGGTTTTAAGAAATTTTCACTTTTGACCATAATATGCTTTGTTCAATTAGTAGAGTTGTGTATGTGATATTCTTGTGTGTTATTTGAGAATATTGTGAATATTTATATTCACGTTTACAATGGTAAAATATTATCTAAATAGCATACAGAGGTGTCACAGTTGCTACCATTCCCCTATATATTATGCAAACAGCCAGATTAGCAGTTGGTGTTTGTAACCATATTGATAAATTGAATCGCCAATTCTTATCGGGTAAATCCCACAGAGAAAGGAAAGCCCATTTGGTGAGATTAGAGGAAGTATGTCGGTCGAGGAGATATGGTAGGCTAGGGTTAAGTGTAATTCAACATGTCAATATAGTCTTACTAGCTAAGACGAGATGATGTTGATTAACAGAACCTAAACGTCTGTGGGTGGAGATTATGTAGGTGAAATATATGAACAATACTAGAATTCTAATGGCCACAAATAAGCAAGGCTCTTCCTTTTGTTGGAGAAGTATTGTGTCAGCTTTAGATGCTCTAAAGGCATGTTGGAAATGGGAATCAAGTAAATTTCTAGCTTGATACTTGGTTGGCTTCACAACCGCTAATTAAGGAAATTGATTTTTAGGAACTAATTTTGAATTTAGATGTCTCAGTTGCCTCTTTTATTAATTCTAGTGGTTTCTAGGATGGACAACTCCTTGAAATTGTGGTTACTCCAGCAATATCTTAAAATATTTTAGGCTATCCTCTACCTCGAGGTGGGATGAAATAGGACTTCCTTATTTAGGGGAGAACAAAGAGCTGTAAATTCTCAATGAAATAATGTTATGAATTATGTGTATGCAATGCTAAGGAAAGGTGAAAATTTGTTGTAATTGGTATACTAGAAGTCCTGCGAAATGGTAAGTTTTTATGTGGATTCTTTGTCAAGGGTTTTTATGACAATGCCCACCCTGTGTTCATCACATTGTTAACAAAGAGGAGCACTACTAGAAATTACAGTATTTGTTTTTGCCAAAAGGCAGACTCAAAAAATCTAGACTCAGATGTATCCTTTTTGCATCTATAATTAAATGTATTAGCATCCGCATAGACGCAGATGCTGATATTTGAAAAAATAAATAAATCCAGCAGATGCTGAAAATTCTACATTTTGTAAATTGTGTTACAGACGCAGATATTTTGAATTGACACCAAATTCTATCAAATGTATCTATGTCTGCATTATCTTAAATTACATTTGCCTCTTTGTAGATGCAAGTAATAATATAATATTTTTTTAACAAAATCTTCTTTTATGCTTTTGCCACTTAATGTACCTGCATCTGGATGGTAGACGCCGAAAGTCTATCCAATTTAAGTCCAAATCGTGGCTCTCTTTCTTCTCCTTTCTCTTCTTCTTTCTCTATTACAGCCCTGCTCCGCTTTGCCACATAGTTGCCTTCCCACAAGAATCCCACCACTGTTTGGCTACCTCCTCACCACCGTCTATCCACCTCTTACTAGCATCAAATCTAGAGAGGGAGATCCACACAAAAGGTACAAAAGGTATGTTGCATATATATATATAATACATTACCTACTCACACAATGATAAATTGACATGGAATTATGTATAGATTAATATATATGAGAGATAGTGTGTTAGTATTATATTATTATATATGATTTAAATAGGGGATGAATTGAACTATTGATGGTGCCTAGCTAGTTAGTACTAATGGTTCATAAATTAAGTAAAACCATAATTACCTAGTGCCTAATTTCTCCAAACTCTTATATGTTAATTAGATTTATATTTTCTCAAGTGTTAATTAGATTCTCCTTAAATAATTAATCATATCTAATGAGTTGAAACTCCAATTAAAAATCCAAATTAATACCTTAAAATCATGAAAATAGTTTTATCTATGCCTCAATTAACCTTAAAAATATTAATTTAATAAGTCCAATAAACAATCCAAATACCTAGATAGATTATTTAATTATCCATATATATGCCTTAAAACCTAAAAAACATATTTATCTAAATTAATGCCTTATGTACGTAATATATAAAATCTTGAATATATATATATATATATATTCTAATTAACTAAACTAACAAAATTTGAACATAATAAAAAATTAAAGAAAATATCCAATAAAATAATGAATTTCTTGCTTGAGAATCATTCGTTTTGAAAGAAAAGAAAAAAAATTCGAAAGAACACCATTAAGAAAAAGCTCACCGCCTCCTGGATTGTCAAGTGATGAGGTTTTTGCCAAGGTTAGATCATTTGATATTTCAACATATAAAAGGGATCATAATTGGGTGAATATGAG
This sequence comes from Quillaja saponaria, assembly GCA_029379385.1. Taxonomy (NCBI): domain Eukaryota; kingdom Viridiplantae; phylum Streptophyta; class Magnoliopsida; order Fabales; family Quillajaceae; genus Quillaja; species Quillaja saponaria. The sequence goes on along the minus strand of CM055616.1, from coordinate 18,238,635 downwards.
TATGTTTGGGGAGTTGCCGTATTAGTTTACCAACCTACTGCGCCATAACTTAGATCTCATGCATATTGAGAATAATGTTTTTGACAATTTTTTCAATATTGTTATAAACTTTTAAAGTAAAAGCAAGGACACTTCACGAGCCTGTCAAGATTTGAAAAAGCTATATCATCGACTAGAATTAGAGCTACATGAGGTTAATGGAAAATGGTTAAAGACAAAAGCAACCTACGTTCTGAGCAAAGATGATAAGAAGTTGGTTTGTGAATGGATCAAGAATGATGTGAAGTTCCCTGATCAGTATGCTTCTAACTTGTCTCATTGTGTAAACATGAAAGAATGCAAAGTTTATGGTATGAAAAGCCATGACTATCATATGTTCATGCAGAGGTTATTGCCAATTACATTCTGAGACTTCATTCCGAAGCCAATTTGGGATCCTATTATAGAACTTAGTCATTTCTTTCGAATATTTGGCAACTAAACTGAATGTTCTACGTATGAAGCAACTTGAGTGAAATATACCTATGACGCTTTGTAAGTTGAAAACTAAGTTAATACCTGGTTTTTGGGATCCTATGGAACATTTTCCGATTCATTTGGCTTATGAGGCAAAAGTTGGTGGCCTAGTGTAATATCAATGGATGTATCCTATAAAAGGTAACTTTCAAATTTCTTGCATTGGTTATTCTTTATTATTACAATTGTATATTAAATATTATATAACATTTATTAATATGTAATGCATAATATAAAGAAAAAACCTCATAACAAAACACGTTTTGAAGGTCCAATTGTCGAGGTTTACATATTCAAGAAAACATCAAATTTTTGTAGTCTTTACTTTGTAAGCGATGTGCAACAAAGATGTGAGAACCAGGCCAAAATGATGATAACGATATTGATCCAACTGGTCGAACATCTATATTTTCTTATCTTGGTAAAACTATTGACGTGCTCAGTTTAAACAGCTAGAAGATTGCGAGTATAACAAAAAGGTGATATTTGTCCTTCTCAACTGTGAAGAGATTGGACCTTTTGTTAGTTTCAAAAATCTGTATTGGTACATTCAAACTTTTACACACAACTTATCTTGTCATATATTTATTTGTAATCAATTTGATTCAATAATAAAAGTTGATGATCCTAATATCATCTATAAACAACTCGAGGGACTTTGAAGAAGCAAATTTGTGAAATGGCTACGCTAACTAGTAAGAATTTCATTAATTATAATTAAACTTAACTCTATTTCATTAAAGACTTCTTTATTCTTACATATGTCATAATTACGTAGATATTATTTGGTGCAAGTGTTGATGAGCACATACACAATATTGTTATAGGTCCAAATCAGTCTGTCCACTCTTATTAAATGGATACATCATAAATGGTTATAGGTTTCATATAGAACATCATGCGAAAAACAAAAATACAATGAATAGTGGTGTATGTGTGAAGGGAAGCTGTTATGATGCATGTGATTACAAATTTTATGGTATATTGACCGATGTGATTAAGTTAGAGTATGGGAGTCCCAACAGCAAAATTGTCTTGTTCAAGTGTCGATGGTATGATTTTTCTGACAAAGGATTTAAAGTTGACCCCCAACATGGTTTGATTGAGATAAATCACAAATCCAAACTTAACTCGGACTAGCCATTTATGTTAGATTACCAAGCAATACAAATCTTTTATACAAAATATCTATCTAAGAAAAGAGAAAGGCTTGATTAGTGGGTAATATGTAAAGTGAAACTAAATTTTTTGTCAATTTACCAATGGCTGAAGATAACATTGAAAATATGGTGCCAATGAATTCAAAAAAAATTCAAGATCAAGAAATCCAATGTTCAGCTCCGATTACTATTGAAGATAATGATAGTCTCCTTGAATCACTTCATAATGGAAATATGATGGAAGAAGTTAATCAAAATGAGCTTCTTCAATCAAAGAGCAAAAAATATGCTAGTGTAATTGTTAATGATGACTTTATTGATGATGATGAAATCGTTTCAGTTGATGAAGAAGATGATTATGAAGAGGAAAAGTTGATCGATGAAAATGATGAGAATTAGTGGTTCTTTACCTGTAAATATACAAGTATGTTCATACATAGTTCACATCTTAATTAAGACAATGTTATTTACTACCTACTTTTGTTATTCATTTTATAAATAACTAATTTAATTATATAACTTGTTGCTTCAGGTACATATATTACATAGTTACTTTTAGAGGTACGGATTCTTTTAATTTCATTTTCATTATGGGATTCTTTAGTAGGATTTTTATTCTCAAGTTATACTTTAAAATGTTTACCTTTGGGTTCGGGGACAAAATGGTTAAACACAAGTCCATTTTGGATTCTAGGAGTACTAGCATGACCGCAAGAAAGAATAAGATTTGTGGGAAGAAACAGAATGTTATTTGGATAAACGGTTAGGATATTAGGACAATGGTAGGCTAAATGGTCAAATACAAGTCCGTTTTGGATTCCGAGAGTATTGGCAAGACTGTAGGGATAAATGGATGAGTAAGACTTGTAGGAATAAATGATATGCTATTTGGATCAACAGTTATGATATTAGGACAATGTTACAGTTTTAAAGTAAAACATTTGTAACTCTGGTTTATAAAGCAAAATAGTCAAACACAAGTCCATTTTGGATTCCGGGACTACCGACACGACTGTAAGGATGATTAAGACTTTTAAAAAGAAAATAAGTGTCATTTGGATCAACAGTTAGGATATTAGGATAATGTTATAGTTTCAAGAAAAAATCTTTGTAACTCTAGGTTTAGGGGGGGGGGGGGGGAAACGGTCAAATATAAGATCATTTTGGATTCCAGAAGTATTGGCATGATCATGGGAATGAATAAGACATGTAAAAAAAATGGAATGTCATTTGGATCAACGATTAGGATATTAGGACAATGTTTTAGTTTCAAAGCAAAATCTTTATAACTCATGGTTTCAGGAAGGTAAAACGGTCAAATACAAGTCATTTTTGGATTCTGGGATTATTGGCATGCCCGTGGGATAAATAAGACCTGTAAGAAGAAACAGAATTCAATTTGGATCAACTGTTAGGATATTAAAACAATGTTACAGTTTCAAGGCAAAATCTTTGTAACTCTGGGTTCGGGGGATGGCAAAACGATCAAATACAAGTCTGTTTTGTATTCCGGGAGTATCGGCACCACCCTTGGGAAGAATAAGACCTGTAAGAAGAAACAAAATTCTATTAGATCAATAGTTTAGATATTAGGACAATGTTGCAATCTCAATGCAAAACCTTTGAAAATTTTGCTTAATTTTTCTAAGTTACAGTTTTAACTTATATACATATTAAGTTAGGTTAAGTATAGCTACTCAGAATTTATTTATTTTGATTATTTCAGGTTATACCTTATACTACATCCATGCTTTCACATCTTAATTAGGATGTATAACGAGCAAACTTGAGACGCAAAAGATAAGTTAAGATTATGAGATGATTTTTTCTACAATATTTGTACATAATTTTAATCTTACATACGATAAATTTTGTATAATATTTTCTTATTTATATAAAATTTAGAATTTATATATAAATATACAGGTATTTATAGGTACAATATTACAAACTACATAAAAGAAAAATAATAAACACAAAATATTTATGCCATCTGCATTCACAAGTTAGAGTTTCTAGGCAAACACGGAAAAAATTATACAAGTGTGTCTATGTTTTTTGGTTCTGTCATGCAAACTCTGAAATTTTGCATCTACGCTTCTGCGTCTGCTTTATGTTGATAAGTGGCCAAAAATGCCGTCAGACACTATTCTAAAAACCTAGATAATCTTCTGCGTTTGTGCAAATGCATAAAATATTATTTAAGGCTACAATTACTACATCTGCATATCTACGTTTGTATGCAACCACAGATAAATAACTATGTTTGTATTTAGAACATCGCATCTACAAAAGCTATTTCTTGTAGTGGAGTGTACATGATGCAGTGTGTGTTTGAAGATTTGCACTATGTGTTCCAAGTGTGTGAGGATACAATTGGCTTTTGGTTGAACCTATTTGGTATGGTAGGCCTGTTATATGGACATGCTTGCACTTTTGATAAGTGGTTTCATTTCAACCTCCTAAATGTGTATGTCATAGAAGGAGAAAAGGTGGAATGGAGGACAATTTTTGTTTGTGGAGTATGATTTTTATGGTTTTGGAGATGTAAACAAATTTTTGACACTAACTATTATATTCCTTCTAATTTTGAATGTGTGGTTATCCAGCAAGCTATACATGTACATCGGGCCATTATGGCAAATAGAGAACTTGTGATTTCTACAACATTATGACTTATTTCTTGGAAAAAAACTCTAGTGGGTGTGATTAAACTAAATTCATGTGTTAGTTAAGGGTGGGTCTCTTGGTGCAGGTTGTGAGGGTATTTCGCAGTCGCCAAAAGGGAATCGATTGTTTGGTTTTCATATGAATCTTAGCCAATGTTCTGTTATCATTGCAAAGCTTGAGGGGATTCGTTTGGGATTGTAGCTAGCTTTGGACAGAGGATGGCATGATATTATTTACAAAGTTAATGTGGCTATGGTCATTAACATAAATGATTTGTAAGGGCAAAATAGATAATACGATAGTGGTGCTGTGGAGGAGTGCAAGGATCTCTATTCTCGTTCTTTGAATTTTAAGCATGTACATGTGTTATCCTGAGACAAATCATGTAGATGATATTCTTGCCAATCTAGGCTCTTCTTTTGCCCAATATGTCACTCTCTTTAGTGTCGTTCCACTAGAAGTGTTATCAGTACTCCATGAAGATAAGGAAGGCCAAGCTCTCCTTACTTAGTTAGTACTAGTTGTAGCTAGTTTCTGCTTTTCTTTCTATCTTTGTTTTGTTTTTTTCTTTCATTTTCTACCAATAAAAAAAAAAAAAAAAAAACAAAGTCATGTTGTCATATGTAACTTATTTCATTTAACACTTATTAGATAGATACATTATGTAAATAACTAACATGTTTACATTGCATCGTACATTACCTCATTCTTTTATGACATTTTATATACACTTTATTGGGATATATGGCCTTACATAGAGAGAATTGATAAAATCTTTCTAATTTGATAATAATTAATGTTATTTTTAGATATTTTGTTATTTTTCATGTTAATTGCTAAGTATTTTATTCATTTTCCAATATGTGTCGATAAAACTTTGTATTATTATAATGATTAGATGGTATTTGGTAATAATTAAATTTATTTTCTTAGTTTTTTGTTTAATTGATATTTTATTACTTTCCTATCAGCGATGATAAAATTTTGTAGGCTTATTATTATTTTGGTCCCTAAGAAATTATTTTTTCAATCAAGTCCTCAAGAATTCAATTGTTTCTATAATTTTCTTTTTAAAATAGAATTATTAATACATACAAAGCTATTAAATTTAGATGGAACATAACATAAATAGTTGATATGTTTAAGAATGCATGAAAAAGGAAATTTATGATATGCGAAAATTTTTCTTTTGAAAAAAAGTCAGGTATAACATTTAAAATTAATGAAACAATTTTATCTAATTATTGAGTCAATATTCATATGATTTTTCATTTCATGCATTAATATTTATTTTTCACCATTTCCTAAAAAAATATGTTAGCTAATTTCGTTATATGTCATCTCAGTTTAATAATTTTCACTTGATTGTGAACTCAATTAAAATAAATTAAATCATGGAAGACTAAATATAAACAATTGAATCTTGAAGGATTTGTTTATATAAAAAAAAAATTCTTTAAGGATCAAAATAGAAAACTATGTAATTTTCATAAATCAAAACTATAAGTAAGCAAATTCTTTATTATTTTACTGACCAGTCATCCTCAATTTGTTGTTATTTTACTGAATAGTCGTCCTTTCTATATAACGATTTATTACTATTAATCATATTTTTTCAAGTCCAATTACTTATTGTTTTTTATATAAAGTCACCAATTTTTTAAGGTTTTTATTTACTTATTAGAAACAAACAAAATAATATCAGGTAAATGTATGTCTTGATATGTATATGTTAGAGCAAAAAATCTGATAAACAGGCATTAATGGTTAGTGATTTGAAATGTATGAAGTTTTTATGGCTTCATAAATTTATTAGGTAGATTCTCTATTTAGTTTAACTAAATTGATAAAAAAAAAAAAAAATTATATGATATGATTTAAAAGAATTTATATATTGATTTAATCTTAGAATATACGTTATAATGCTACAAGATTTACACATGCATAAAAACTTAGGGGCTATTTGTTTTAGGAAATAAATTTTTTTATTCAAGAAAACGTGATATGAAATAAGTTATGCTAGTATTTATTTCAAGATTTGAATTTTTTACCATGACAAAATGTTTTTCTTAGGCATAATTTAGGCTGTTCTTTCCTATATATAAGGGAATTTTATATCCACCAAGTTAGGTATCTAAATTGTATTCTCACATGAGGGGAAAAATAGGTAGGCAAAAATACAAATTTGCCTACCCTTACTGCTACAATACCAAATCATTAAAATAAAAATGTGATCCTTTTTTCTTGTCCATTCTTCCCTACCTTCAACCTTTCCATTGCTCTGTGAACTCTTCACCACATCAACCTCCATCTTCTGCTTCAACAGTTCTCACTCCTTTAGACAAGCATGTAGTTTCAAGTCCTTCTCTTCTTCTCCAATCTTCTTTTTATTCAATCCACTGCTCACCTCTTCACCAAAACAGAGGAACAAAAGAAAATGCATTTTGTTTTTGCTCCAAGAGTCCTTACTCCATTTTTAGAGAAACATAAAGTTTAAATTGGTGCTCGCAAATGCGGTAGACCACTTCTTCTTTGTTGTTAGTGTAAGGCTTCAATCAGCAAATAAGTGTTTGATTTCTTTCCCTTTCAATATAAACATGGTTATGTGTTACTCAATATCCAAAATTTGGGTTGTTAATTTCCAAAAAAATAAAAGTATTTTTTCCTTCAATAGATCTTAGGATTCTAGGATTTTGTTAGGATGATGAAATCAAGGTTTTAACAATTTTAGTAATGACAAATGATTATGCTCAATGGCCATGGACTGGGAAAGCCTTGTTGGAAAACTCGATGTTGGATGCTTGCTTTACTTTTCTAAATTTGAGAATGGTAGTTGTATGCATAGAATATGCTTAATCTGAATTTTATTATTTAAAATGTGCATTCTTGTACACTGTTTGTGTAAGTAGCATTTCTCATTACAAAACTTCATATGCTTGTTCATTTTTTAGGCCTGAAATGGCATCCTACATTGCCTGCATTATCCTTCAATTTTTAAGTCATTAATGTAGAATAAAGTGAAAATCATAAATTGTATATATCATTTGCCTGGAGGTCCTACACACAATAATCAGACCTCCCCACCATTGTCTTATATAGTACTTGTGTGTGTGGTGTGCACTATTTTTACGAACTCATTGACTTTATGTATAATACTCTCATTTCTTCTTTGGCTGAATATTTTACAACATGAGCATATATGATGGTGATGTTTCGCTTATTTTGCTATAGATTCAATAATTATGGTAGAACTACATGACAACTGACAACAACCTTTTAAAACATTTAGACCATAATAACTTTAATCTGTATATTTTATAATGGTTGACATTATAATCAACCAGTCAACAGTTGCTACCTTTTACTTGTAAACTATAATAAAAAAAAATTGGTTTTTTCTTTTTTTTCCTGGTCAATGGTAATACATAGCTGAAGCTTTGCACCTTGGTTCCAACTATTTATGTCAAACACTTTTGTACAAAGAGTCTATAAACATGTTGCTCTAATTGGTTCAGAGAAATGCTACTTGCACAATCAGTGTATAAGATTCATACATTCACAAACAATTTATAAGAATGCATATTGTAACTTTATGTCCTTACTTGTCAATTTTAGAATTGAATGAATGTTTCAACCTATATACATGAATCAAAAGTTAAAAGGAGAATAGAAAGTAAAAACTTTGCTCGTGTATCAAAAGTAAAAATGTGTAAAATCTTGATTTTCTGAAACGACTTCACAATTTTTGTGTTTGTGTTTAAAATGCATAGATTTTCTAAAATGAATGCTTCTTAAATATTGGATCACTAATAATAAATCTGTTTGAGACACATGAAGCTACCAAATGTGGCATATTGTGTGCCTAGAATGTCAGTACTATCCTACAATTTGAATATTAAATATTCACCTTCTTCATGTTTCTAAGTTCAAGCTCCTATTATGCATCCAGTTTTGAAATCTACATATTTGGTTTCTTGCAATGCAACATGATTATGAGACATTCTTTTCACTTTTTTGTTTGTTTGTTATATTAGAAATAATGGGAAGAACATTACACATTTGGAATACAATAGAAGAAGCTGTTTTTTTTTTTTTTTTGGACTTGTTGATTCAAATAATTAGAAAGCTGGGACATTTGGGACATTGAAAAGGGGTTATAAAGACTATCTAGTGAAATAAATAAAAGAAAGGTTGTATTTGTACCAATATAGATGCTACTGATAAAATTGAGACATTTTAAAAGTATTATGTGTAAAATTCAGTTGTGGATCCCCCGATACCTAATTTTGATAAGTTTGATGTTATTTTTAGTCCAAGAGATGTAAATCATTCTTGATGTATATGTGTCCTTATTATAAAGTCTCTCTGCAGTCATAACAAAATGTAATGACAATGTCATATTTTCTCATGTCTTCTTGAATTTGTTAAATTACTTTATCTTCTTATGAAACCATGTTAGAAGGTGTGAGAATCATTTTGTCAATGTTATTGTGTAAGAAAGCTAGGATTCTTAGAACAAGCCATGAAAACAAGGGAAAGAAACTTAAACATGTTGTTCTTGAATTATCTATTGGTAAGCAATCATAATTTATGCAGTTGGAATAATTCTTAAAAATGTAAATAAATATGTTTACAAACAATTTGTTGATGCATGCTTTTAAAATTATTTAAAGGGTAGGTGTCTTTTCTAAGAATGAGCTAAAATGGATGGAAACACATAGTGTGAAAAGGTGCCCTCATATTCAATTGCATATGAATATGAGGTTCAACAACACACAAAAGTGGCTGACAATTTGATAATTCAACAACTATTTAAAATAAAATATTGATAACAAATAACTTCACAATTAGAGTATAAAAGTCTAGTGTAGTTTTTAATTACTTTTAGTTATTGTAGTGCTTATGAAAGCTATTTTCAATCATTGAATATTATGTTATAGTTACACTACTTTAATTGTAGTTTTATTTAAATATGTAAAACTAATGGATTGGTAAGCTGTCAATGATTGAATATATATTTTATGTATGAATTTGATTGACTATATTTTAATCATAAATGTTGAATTACTTTCTATTTTGTATGGCAAAAATCATAGATGGTGTATATTAGGATGGATGATCAAAACAATTCCATAAACTTGGTTGAGAGGCAACTAATGAATAAGTTTGCAAACAAGTGGATCTCCAAAAAGAAATAAACCAATCATGACTTGGAAGATCACAAATGAAACTCATGCAAAGTTGGAAAACCATATCTTTTTTAGAGTTATACAAATATTTCAAAACTTAACACATTCTCTTTATGCATTTGTAAGTCTTTTTCTTATTATTCCATGATAGTTTTTATATAGGTTATGTACTTTACATTATCAATGTGTATTGTTTTGTTTAGATTAGATGATTAGGACAATTATTCTTGAATTAAAAGGTGCATCGACAAAAGATGACATCTCTGAGTTTATAAAAAGAAGGTTTTATGGCATTTTTACCCATTCTGGAATTCTCAACCATTAATTGAATAAGTTGTCTAATGAAGGTGAAAATAAGTCTGAAAAAAATAATAATAATTTAATAGATTATGATAGTGAAGCATCATATACCCATGACAACATGGAGGAAGACAATGATATTGTCTTCATTAAGGAGGAATACCTTTGTAATGATAAGATAGATGGAGTCAATAGCAAATTGTATGTACTATATATTTTATTAAGATCATAATTTTAATAATGATGTTTTAGTATAAATGGCCAATATCATAATTTGTAAAGTAATTTCCTATTTGTTTAAGTTTAGTATGAATTTTGAATTATTGTAAACTTTTGAATGATAAATATATTTGAATTGATTTATGTAGGGTTCATTGCCAAGCTTGTGATGAATGATTTGTTTTAATTTTTAATTTTTCACGAGTATCCCCTCACTATTTGGGTATGAGCCTAATCTAGGTCAGGAGTTCATGGCTGCCTCTTCCCACAAGTGTTTTCCTATAAGCTTGAACCATTGACATTGCAGAGGTCCTTCAACCATTGAGCTCAAGCATGCTCTACTACTTGAACTACGCATTGTGGGTGATAAATAATTGCTTGAATTGATCATTATAGATTTATTGCAATAAATTATGTACTGTGCAGATATGAATTTTTATTAAAAATATGTCAATTTTGTATAATAGGACATTTATGTCAAGTTTGTCATGTTTTATGAGAATAGTTTTTAAACTAAACACGCGAAAAATATTTTTATTTCCTTGATAATTTTTGGCATGACAAAAAATATATAAAATTTTTATCTGAAAAATGTTTTCTTCAAAATAAATTACCTGATAAATGAGTATTCGTTATAACCTTTAGTGCTAGTTTGGTTTTGTGTTTGAATTAACTTTTGAAGTTTGAAAATTATTTTCAGCTTGTATAATAGCATATTTGGTTAAAACTAAAAATCACTTTTGTCAAAAGCTAATACAGGTTTAGCCTATCTTTCAGAAGTTACTGCTCTGTAACTTTTCAAGAATATGCTTATAACAAAATACAAGGCACAATTTTTATATTATTTTATGACAAAATTATCTTAATTTTGAAAAAAAAAAAATTCTCATAATTCAAAATTACTTTATTAATAACTAGTAAAATATAAATAGATTATATTAAAATCAATTTTTTCGTAATCTTTATTAACAAAATTAATTATCCAAAACTTTTAATAGACAAATCAAACTCGCCATTGGTATCATATTTTTAAAAAATATACAAACATCCGATGAATTTTGGCTTTAAAATTTTGGGTGGTCTTTTACTCTCATATATTATTGTTTACTGTCTTACTGATCTCTACCTTCTTTATATCCCATTCGTCCGTCCGATTCGTCAACGATGGGGTCGAGAAACTGCTTAGCTTAACTTTATATAATCTCGAAACAAAAGCAGAAGCTCGCGTAACCGGAGCGCCGGAGAGTGGTTCTTGATACAATAATATTTCTTTTCAAAACCCTAAGCTTCAATAATCCCGAAATCCATAGAAATTTGTCGTCGCCTGACTCTGTAGTGCAGCACCCTCCTCCAGATCTCATTGGGGCAGGTTGATTCCTCTGGGAGGAGGATTTCTTCAGTTGCCAGTGATATGGATTTAACATGGTTGAGTGCCGTTCTAGTTGGAGCAGGTTGCCTGGCTTTAGGATACTTAATTGGTTCACGGTATCCTGGTCGTATTTTTGTATCACTCAGAGGCAGATTAACTGAAGAGATCTCAGTTGGTAATGTAAAGAAGAAGGATAAGACCAAAGAGCCCCTTGAGATAGAAAAGTTGGCCACCATTATTGAAGATTTCAAAATGGTAATACAATTATCTCTTTCTCGTTTAAAAATGTGTAATAATGAGGCTGGAAAGTTGGAAATTCATTGACTTGATTAATTGTTGTAGGTTTTGGTGGTCAGAAATGATCTTAAAATGGGTAAAGGGAAAATTGCTGCCCAATGCAGGTAGATATTTTATGCATGTATCTGCATTTAGTTATGGATAGACTTGACATGAGTTCCTTAAATGAGACTCAAATAAGTACATAATTTTCATGTTGTGAGTATTATCATATGTTAATAGGTAAATCTCCGATTGCTTTATGTTACTGATTGTCCTTTATATCTGAAATTGAAGAAACTGTTCTGGATACTTGACTATTTAACAGTAAACTTGCTCGGCTTTGTCAAGAGGATGATGATCATCCATGTTAAAATAGATATTTTGCAAGCATAAATGACCAATCAATCTGATTCATTTCTTATGCTTATATCTCTTTTAGATTTGACTTAATTGAGTATTAATTTTTAGATTTATGCTTGCTGCCAGTAATTTAATCTACCAAAAGTTGCCTTTCAAAGTAAACTTTTTTAGAAAATTTATTAGGATGCTCTATCAAAAAGGGTTGATATAAGTGTGCATTGCACTCTTGTTTGTTTGAATCTAAATCAAAATTAGTGAATGGTGTAGTACTTTACCCTAGCCGGAAGTACAAAGTCAAATATATTGCGACAAAATGTGGATTAAGAGAATCGGAATAAACCTGATGACCTGCACCTAAATTGATGAAATCACCACTAATAAAGATGACACATGAGACGCGTGACTGAAGCATCAGAGCATGATGCCCACGCTCAACGCACAATCACGTGCGTTGGCATGTGTGTTCTTTTTCTGCAAGTTTTCTTCTGATTTTGTCCTGCAAGATCCTTTTGTCTTGGTAAGGAGGGCACGAGGCAAGGTGGTTACTTTAAGTGGTTAGAGAGATTGCTCATCTTAATTTGCTGCAAGGTTTTTTGAGGAAGTGCCATGAAAGTGATAGGAGTTTCATTGCTTCTCTTAAATGTAATCCTAACGGCTAGTTTTTGTTAGTGGAGGAGTTCAGAAATAGACAAAGAAGCGGTGCTATGATATTTCCAGTTGGTATAAGGATGGTTGGGTTGGAAGATTTTGGAATAGTGCTCAAGGAGTTGGTGTTTGGTAAGCAAAAGTTTGTTGTTGAAAAGGCTCCTATTAGGTCTTTAGAGAATTTTCCAACTTTGAGGCTACACCACTGAAGAAATACTGGTGTTGTAGGCCTGCTTGGCATAGGTCTATTATTCGGAGAAGGCATTCTCCAAAATGGAGTAACAGAGGAATGTGACCTTTTAGGAATGGGATACCTTGGAATCGTGTGGTGCAAGAAGGGAGCCGTTCTATGAAATTTAAAATGAGTAACGGGTGCTCAAAGGCTAGGAGACCGCGTGGAGTGATGACTTTTTGGAATCCTTTGTCTATGTCTCGACCATGGGAGAAATTCAAGCATAGTGACTCTTTTGCTTATTTTCCTTTGAAAGTGGTGGTGGATTTCGAAGGTAAAAGGAAGGTCTTTTTCGAGATAGTGATGAATTTGTAGGTTTCAAAGATCCAACAAGGCTTTGAGGAAAGAACAAGTCCCTACATAGAGTAAAGTTTCTATAGTTAGGTTTACAGAGGTTGTTCCTAAGCAGCAGTGGGTCTGAAGCCTAAACCTTTGAGCTTGGATTCACTAACACGACCTCAAGCCATGTTTCCTGAATCTTTTAATCATGAGGCTGGGTTTTCAAATTTGAGCTTGGTTGAAAGTTCACTTTCATCTGTAGAGGCTTCTAGTAGCTTTGAGGATTCTTTTCTTTGTGTTCCTCCACATTCGTTGGTGCAAGAAACAATTCAACCTTGGTGTCGAGACAAGAGGAGTTGGTGGAAGTGAAGAAGTGTGATGTTTGGGTGGATGAGAATATACATTAAGGACTGGTTATTAGGTTGGAAGCCGGGTTCCCTCTTGAAGAAGACAATCTTTTGCATTTAGTGGGTGATCTTCTGGACGGTGGAGAGGTTTCAGATGGCCTGCTAGAAAATTAGTAATCTTTTGGTTAATCGTTTTAACATAATCTTCTGGAATGTGAGGGGTCTTAATGATAGAGCTAAACATTCTGTTATTGGTAATCTTTTAAAGGGTTGGAAACTTGATATTGTGTGCCTCTAAGAAAGTCAATTGCTTTCTACTTCGAGTAGCTTGGTGTGTAGCCTATGGAATTGGCTGTTTGTGGAATAGTGTTGTTTGGATGCTACTGGGACAGCTGTGGGTGTTTAGATTATGGAATTCTGGACTTGTGAAAATAGTGGTTGTTCTTTTTGAATAGATTTTCAGCTCTCCTCTTTTAGAATGTGCTGGATGGTTTTAGATTGACGTTTTTCGGTTTGTATGGACCTAATGACCATCGTTTGGGAGATGCTTTTTGGGATGAATTGTTAGGTGTCAAAGCGGTCTGGGATTCTCCTTGGTGTTTAGGAAGAGACATCAATGTTGTTCATTTCCCGGATGAAAGGTGATTTGGTGCAATGGAATAGAGAAGTTTTTGGGTTGTTAGACTTTTAAAAAAAAAAAAAAAATTTATTTAGGGGGAGTTATGTTTTGGACTTTGGTGGAGGAATGAGAGTTGATTGAGGTTGATGTTCAAAGACACGAGATGCTAGGTGGGGATTTGGAAAACCTAATACTTAGATAGGAGGTTATTTGGAGACAAAAATCTAGAGCCCTTTGGCTGCAAGGTGATAAAAATACAAAAAAAAATTCATCGTTAGCAAATTCTTGGAGGAGATGCAACTATATTATTAACTTTTCAGTTAATGGAACACGTTTTGAAACAGAAGAGATGGTTATAGGAATCACAGATTTTTTTCAAAACCTATACAATGAACCTGAATGGTTGCTTCCGTCTTTGAATGAGTTGCCTTTTGATTCTATCACCGAGGAAGACAATATTTGTTTTGAGAGAGGTTTTTTTGAAGAGAAGTTATTGGCAGCTTTAAACTCTTGCAATGGGGATAAGGCTCCAAGACCATGTGGTTTCACCTTGGCTTTTTTTCGAGGATGTTGGGGTGTAGTGAAAGATGATGTCATGGCAGCTTTCCATTTCTTTCATGAAAATGCTTTCTTCGAGAGGAGCCTTAATGCTTCTTTTATTGTCTTGATCCCAAAGAAAAGTGCCATGACAGATATTAAAGAATACAGCTGCTCTAGTAGTTTGGTGGGAAATGTGTATAAGTTACTAGCAAAAATCCTTGCACAATTACTTAAGGTAATACTGGAAAAAAATCATCTCCAACTCACAAAATGCCTTTGTAGGTGGAAGGCAAATCCTAGACTCGGTTTTGTTGGCTAATGACTCTGTGGATTCTCGACTTCGATCTTCAATTCTAGGTCTAGTTTGCAAACTTGGTGTGGAGAAAGCTTATGACCATGTTAATTGGAATTTCCTTATTTCTCTTGGAGAGAATGGGATTCGGGAAAAAGTGGAAGGATTGGATTCATATGTGCATTTCAACTGTTCATTTCTATCAACGGATCTCCAGTGGGTTTCTTTGGGGGCTCACGCAGTTTGCATAAAGGAGATTGTTTATCTCTTTTTCTCTTCATTATTGGTATGGAAGCTTTTAGTAGATTGAACTCACAAGCAGCTACTTTGGGTTGGTTGAACGGTTTTGCGGAGAACATTGTACTAATCAATTTTGGATTACTCATTTATTGTTTGCAAATGATAGTCTCTTGTTTTGTGAGGCTGGTAGTGAACAATTGAAGTTACTAAGATTTATACTTTTTAGTTTTCAAGTTGTATCTGGGTTGAAAATTAATCTATCCAAGAGTGAAGTTGCTTCGGTGAGGGAAGTTGTAATGTTTCGGAGCTAGTAGGCTTCTTGGGGAATAAGGTCTCTTCTCTTCTTATGTCTTACTTGGGATTACCACCTGGGTCTTCTTTTAAAGATATGCAGGTTTTGGATTCCATCATTGAAAGAACTAACAAATGCTTGGTTGGATGGAAAAAGGTTGTACTTGTCAAAAAGGGGCAAGGTTACTTTGATCAAAAGTATGTTGTCTAGCCTTCCTACCTACTTCTTATCCCTTTTCCAAATACCAACTTTGATTTAAAGGAAACTCGAAAAGTTATATAAGGATTTCCTTTGGCATAGAAAAGATGGTGAGCATAAGTTTTTTCTCAGTTAAGTGGGATGATATATGCAAGCCTTATGAGTTTGTGGAGTTGAATATTAGGAACTTGAGAACCTTTAACAGTGTGTTTATTAAGAAATGGTTGTGGCGATTTTCCCATGAACCCAATGGGTTCTGGAGGAAGGTGATTGTTAAGAAATATGGTATATTTCCTTGCAGATGGTCTACTTTACCGGCGAGAGGATCTTATGGTGTCTCGGTGTAGGTTGCAATTAGAAAGGGTTAGGTTTGTTTAAATAGTTTTATTAGATTTTAGGTGGGCAATGGAGAGCATATTTTCTTTTGGAGTGACGTGTGGTGTTCAGAATCACCTTTTGATGAATATGTTCCCAGATCTTTATAGTTGGGAAGAGACAACTTGCCACAGTCTCCTCTTGCATGGATAATAGTGGCGGCTCTTTATGTTGGGATTAACAATTCAACTGGTCGTTGCAAGACTCGGAAATTCACTCATTGGATGCCCTTCTTAGTATGCTTTACAAGGTTAACACAAATGGGGAAAGAAAAGATGTTATGTGTTAGAGGTAGCTGTTCTGATTCTTTCTTCAATAGAAGCGGTTATACCCAGTTCAATTCGGGCAGCATAGTCTTTTTTCCTTGGAAATTGATTTGGCATGCGAGGGTACTGTCCAAGGTCGTATTTTTTGTTTTAACAACCTCCTTAAATCGAATGTTAAAAACGGACAATCTAATGAAAATGGGTACATCATAGGTTGGTGTTTGTTTGTGCTAAAACAATGGTGAAACTGTGGATCACTTATTTATCCACTGTCTGGTTACTAGAATTTTGTGGGAGTTGGCATTTGAGCTTTTTGGGATAGTTTGGGTGATGCCTGGTTATGGATGTCTTTTTAGTTGGCACAAGAGTGAAGGAAGAAGATGTAATAGACTAGTGTGGCGGGTGGCTCCTCTTTGTTAGAAATAGGTGATTTGGCTTGAGAGAAATAATTGCATCTTCAATAATGAGGATGTGTCAGTAGAGAAGTTGAAGAGAACTTTTTTACTTATGTGGTTCCAATGAATGTTTATTCTGCATTCTTTCCATTCTAACTGGTCTCTTGTAGATTTCTTAGATGGTTTGAATTGTAACTTATAGGTTTTTCTTATCTTTGGTGGGTTGTGTCTGTACCCGCCTTATGTACAATTGATATGATTTTCTCTTTGATAAAATCATTACTTAAAAAAAAAGTGGCTTTTTGTTTGGACAACCTCGTATCGTATATTAACAGTAGGCAATCTGAGGAAGAGAGGTATTTGCACTGTTGTCAAGATCCCACACCAACGCATAGGATTGTGTCTGTGCTCAGGATCGCAGATTCAGAAACTTGGAGCCAAGATCGTTGATTAGTTGCAAAATTCTTGTGATCGCGAGTTCATTCCGAGTCTGCTGATTCAGCCAAAATGTAAAATGGATCAATGGGTGGGCTGGTTAATTTACCTTTGTGCTTCGGGTTTCCGAACCAACCCATCACTTCGAGCTTCAATTTGTTTGGCTGTGAATCCTCGATGCAGCAACATCAGAAACGCACAAAGCAAACTTGCAGAGGAAGACAACCTTCGCAGCAAGCTCAACCTTCTTTGCCGACACCGGAACCACCCTTTTTCTATTCCTTGTTTTCGTTGTTCTCTTCCTCGGCTTAAGAACTTGCTTGCAGGACAAGCTTCTGCAAGGTTCGCAGAGGAAGACAACAAGCTGCGAGGCAGAGCTTCATCTGCAAATTTTGATTTTTGATTTTTTGATTTTTTGTTGCTGCGAAGCTGGAGCTTCATCTGCGGATTTTATTTATTTATTTATAATTTGTTGTTTACTTTAAAAGTGAACATATATGTAAATAAGTGAACTTTTTGAGTTGAGAGGAAAATGTTTGTGTAGTTATTGTTCAAGTAACCTTTTTGATTTTTTAAATTTCCAAGTTATTGTTATGGCTGTTCCTATAAAATGCAAAAATTTCTGGCAAAATATTCAAGCATGTATAATTGGAGTTAGTAATTAATTAAGACTATGATCAAGAACTGGTTTTTAAAAACTGAGGCAGTGAAGCATTTATATGATGAGCTTTCCAACAAAGTGTATTTGTTTATAACAAATTATGTACGTAAGATATCTATTCTGACAATTATTTTATAAAATTTGTAAGATTTTTCTATCTTACAATTGATCTTGCCACCCTCCATGATGTTGACAACATTGGGTGTTTGCATCATTTCAAAATCAGTGGTGAAATTGTGGATCATTTGTTTAATTCTCAGTCTGATTGCTAGAACATTGTGGGAGTTGGCATTTGGGCCCTTTTGGGGTTGTTTGGGTGATGCTTAGTAACGTTATGGATCTCATGTTTATCCGGCTTAAGAGGAGGTAGAGAAGTAGTAGGCTACCTTGGTGGGCTGCTCCTTTTTGTTTGATGTGGGTGATTTGGCTTGTAACCAAATCTTCAATAATGAGTAGGTGTCGACTGTCACTAGGAAAACTGAAGAGTACCATTTTATAGATGTGGTTCCAATAGATGTCTATTCACCCTTCATTTTATTCCATTGGGTCTCTTGTGGATTTTTCAATGGATTGAATACTTGTTCTTTTTTTGGCCTTTGGTGGGGTGTGTCTGAACCCACCTTGTGTACAAAGATACATCCCATTTTCTTTTAATAAAACATTACTTAAAAAAAAAAAAAAAAATACAACCTTTGAAGAGATGTTGTTAAAAGCTATTAACAAAGGAGTCTCCATTAGTCTGAACAAACTAAAGTTGCATGAAAGCTAATATAGGTTGTTATGATTACAGTCTATAACAATCTTTTGTAAATATGCAATTTGTATGACTTCTGTATCACAGTGAAACAGGGAGAATGTTGGCTTTGGTCAGATGTTTTAGCTAATGGCTATTATAGTTTTACTGACTTGCTTGAGAGAGATCATCTCTACTTTCAATCATTTCAAGGTGATATTATTCTCATAATTTTATATGTTAATAAGTACTTAAATGTTACTTTTGTAAGAATGGGTTAGACCGTTTTTCTTTTTCTTTTTCCTGAGAGGTTTAGACCATGTTTGCATACTTGTCTAATTTTATTTTGGCAAGGTGAACATATAAATGAATAAATTAACATCAAATGTAATTCACGGTCTAATTCTTTGCCCTATTTTGTAGTCATGCAACTTTGGGACTCTATAGAAAGCTCCTTCATCGGGCTCCAAAATCTTTGAGTAGGTAGAGTCTCAAAAGCTGGTTGCATAAGTCTCTCTCTCTCTCTCTCTCTCTGTGTTCTCCGTTCTTAATTTTGTCAATGTGCAGGTGGGAGATGTGTGCACAGCCTAAGGTGGTTGTCAAAATTGAAAGTGAGGAAGATATGATGGTTTTACAAGTGAGTGCAGATTTGAAGCTCTTTGGTTCAATAAGCTTTTTGAACTGACTTTCCACTAGTCAAGGCAGCGTCAGCTTTTCTTTTGTGAGAACTATTGCATTATAAGTTATAACTCTCCCCAGTAATATCTTTTCTTCATCATATTGCTACTAGTGTAATATACTGCTTCCTATCTTCATCCATGGACTCAAAACAATTCTTCATTTTTAATTCCGAATCCAAATAATATTCTGTATGCCTTTTCCCATAGATAGATGCTTTGACCTTTATTTTTTGTCTAGCCTTTAGATCTGGTGTGTATACTTCTCTAATCCCTGCACGATTCATCATTCCACCAAAATGCAAGGGATTTTCCTCTTCTACTTTATTGTGGCAAGCTTCACTGTCTCATTTTGGGAACTACATATGCCTGATCCCAACCATCTCTGTTTGGTTTCTTTGATTTCCTGTGCAAGCATAGACAGAAGTGGGATATCACACTTAGCTATCTATTCTTTAACTTTTCTTATTTGGTTTTTCCTAATTTAGTATTTTAAACATTAGGTTTATTTTCCAGGACCATGGAATCAATGAGAAGTACTTCTTTGTATGACAACATTTTTTTTGTATACTGTAACTCCAACAATTACCTCCTTTTATCTCATTGTAGAAAAACCTTCACTCAATTTTTATTATTATTATTTTTTTATTTTTTAACTTTTTAAAAAGAAACTATATTGACTATAAATGTTTGATAGCTTTACAGATTTGGCTTCCCCTCAATTGTATAAATCCCTCTAAGATTGACTTCTGACTTACTGCATCCATTATCTTCACTATTATTTTCACTTCCTAAATGCTATTTTTTATCCACTTCTGTTTTTTTAGTAAAATTGTTATTTTATTTGACAGGAGAGAGCAAAATCATTGAAATTACCTACCCATATCACAATTGATGCAGGGAGAACACAAATTGCACCAAGTGAGTTACAAATACTACCTCTATTAAGTTTAATCATGTCACAAAAGTACAATACCCGTTTTTTTTTTTTTTTTTTTTTTTTTTTTAAATGTGACTGAAAATTCGACATATTTGGGACTCTTGGGAGTACATTTATTGCCTGCCTTTTACTGTATGAATTAAAGTTTTGTTTAAGCTGCTATTTAAATTGTATCTTCAGAGGCTATCTCCTTCCTGATGGGTAGAAGGTTGCATTCCAGAATCCAACTGCTGGGGTGCTCTAAAAGCCATTAGGCGACTAGCAAAGAGGATCTTGCTAATTACCTTTGTGCCGAATGTAACAAAATAATATTTCCCAGCTTTAAAAATAAGGGTGGACGCACAGATCATGGGTTTGAGTTCCATCAGGTCATTTATATTAATTTTAGTGAAACAAGAGCTGCCTAGGACATCATAAAAAAATATAACGAAGAAGCGTTAAGAAATTATGCAAGATAATAGGAAGCATCTTGCATAGACATGTTTTACACATAATAATAGTAAAATTATAGGCTTTGTAAAATTCATAGAGACGAAGAAAGAGTAGTAGCTTGGATGATTCCAAGACTATATCAAGACTTTATATTTATAGTAGAGAACGTACGTAAGACTTGTTTAATTAAATAATATGGGACTTAACACCTAATATAACTTAACACTAAACATAAACTCCTCCTCAAATTAGAGCATATATGCTTTAGCTTGTACAAATACAATCCAAGTATTAAAACTCTTAACATTCCCCTCACATTAAATAATCTAAAAAAATTACATCAAATTTCACTCGACTCACACCGTGCCTAAAAGAGAACTGCACAAATAACATGTGTCTAAAAGACAATGACACAAACAACATGTGTCTTGTTGGTTCATAACCAACATAAAATGCCACTTGGCAACAACTTCCACCAAAAACTTCTCTGGTCAGAAAACAATGGCAACTCTGAAATCGGTGACAACAATGAGTAGGGAATGTTAAAAACTCTTCAATTTTATTGTGTCAAAGGACTAAACGACCAACAAACATCAAGACGAACTTCTCACTGCAGGAAAAATTTAAAAACTGTCCGGGGCTGCTGTCAAAAAAGAGAAGCGGTAGCCCCAAGATTGAACTTGGGTTTAGATCACACCCATTCTGTTACCATGTAGAATATATAGAGACGAAGAAAGAGCAGTAGCTTGGATGATTCCAAGACTACATCAAGACCTTATACTTATAGTAGAGAACATACATAAGACTTGCTTAGCTAAATAATGTACACCCAACATAACTTAACACCAAACATACTCTGACAGTTAGTATTGTCTCTCTCTTCTCCGTCTCTTTCCCCCTGTCTTTCTCTCTTGCTCCCCGTCATTGTTCATATGAAAGTTTGAATGCCAAATATAAAATCCATTCAATTTCTTATATAGGTAGATAAAACAAACCTCAATGCTTATCTTATCCAATCGTGGACAACTGCTATCTTATCTCTATTTGAACAATATCAATCTCCCCTCCTTAAGAGAAACCTTGTCCTCAAGGATTATTTCAATGTTACAAGAGAAAAGAGAATTGTAGATAATGAGAGTACCATATATGTTGTCTTCAATTCTTAAGCATTTCTTTAGGAAACTGCAATTGTTATCCGTGGTTCTGTTCTTCAATCTTGAGTCTTCCGGGTCAATTGAATTTAAGTCCTTTTTATCTTCATTTCTAACAGAAAAAAAACGATTATGGGTCAATATGGCTTCAAACGCAACATGAAGAGATCTCTTAATTCCCATGACTAAATCTCCATTGATCTTCTCATACACACAAGGAGTTTCTTTATCTGCATTTCCATATTCTGGGTATTTCATACTGGTGAATTGTTGGCCTACTTGAACCTATATTAATCTGGCTGCTTCTAGGATCCCAAGTTCTTTCCTTTGTGGAATTACATTATGGATTCCTTCCGCCTCAGCAGCAACTTCCGAGATTGCAGGTTGTAGACTTCTTTCTTCCGGTATTGTAGTAGGATTGATCACGGGTGATCTGTATATGAGGAGGAGTTCTTGTTTCCACCATAGGAGGATTCTTATCTGCTACCTTCGTCAATCCATAGTTTGCAGCAAACGAAACAACAAGGTCTGTAAGCATAGATTGCACTGGTGGAGGAATTATTGAATGACTTCCATTGTTTTCACTGTGGAAGGGTTTCTATTGATCAAGGAACAAAATGTTGGATCGATATGGTGGATTCAGTCTAAACTTTTCTGTTTCGTAACCCACAGATACAATACTAAGGAAGACTATCAAAATTATTGTCTCCAACAGATCGAAGTTGTATTGTTTAGATTCGACCGAAATAATGTTGTTTCGATTGATTTATCATCCCCTGTATCCAGAAACCCAAAAGATTTTAAATAAAATGGAAATACAAAGCTCTAATAGATTCACAATCTCGAATCAAATCGTGCTCTAGAAGAATAAGCTCTGGTGGTGTAATAATGCTGCAGATTTGATCCAGTCGACTAGCGGCACTCATCAATAATCTAGTTCTCTACTTTTGGTTCCTGGTTTTTATTCATGCTACCTGTTTTAGGATGAAATGGAGAACCTAAAACATCATTGTATCTAGATGATTCATCTTATTAGTTTTATTTTATTTTATTATTTTTCTTTCTTTCTTCCTCTAACTTTTTGGGCTTATTTTGCCCCATGTTTTAAAATAGACAACACATGTTTTTCCTTTATAATTTATTCTCAGTTAATATAATAAAATCAAAAAGGCAAAAAACCAACCTACCAAGATTTTGCTAATGTTTGTACATACAGGATAAATATTTTCATAACTTATTACGAAAAACGATTTTTAATTAAATCAAAAAGAATAAACAAAATATTTACCTCAAATAAAAATATGTTTTCTTTATATCTGTAAATTTGATTATGAACAAATGATTTTTGTAAATTAAATTATTGTCTATAAATTTTACTATTAGATTAGAGAAATTTAAATATCATATACTTTATATTATGTTATCTAATTACATATGCATTTTAAAACTTTAAATACTCCCTATCAATAATTATATACATTACAGATAGATACTACATAATATTTCAACATGTCTCCATATATTTCCGAAATTGTCAACCGTTTTCGTAATATTTCCAATAAGCTTTTGTTTCCAGACTGACTGATATTGTAACTCGAAATGATATTTTAATCCTAGTTATTGTTACCCTAGTCAACCCCAATTCTGCAAACACTGGCTGCACCTTTGCATGTAATGTTGTTCTTTTTTGATTCCTAGATGGCTATAATAACCATTTCTTGAATAGCAGTACCCGCCCGGAGTTGATTCCTTTCAATTGTGTCCTATCTTGATTCCCCCATTGTCATTCTTGCATCCATGGCATTAGAGCCAATCGTCTGACTTTTCACCATTGCTACACCCACTGCATGAGGATGAAGCTATGTTACTAAAATGATAAGGTCTTCATTGAGAGGAAAGAGAAATGAGGGGAAGAGAAAGAAAGAGAGGCATCCACGGCGTTAGAGCCATTTTTGATCATTCGACTTCTCACCATTGCTACACCCACTGCCCACAGAACGAGGATGAGGCTTTGTTAACAAATGATAAGGTCTTAATTGAGATGAAATAGAAAATGAGGGAGAAAGAAAGATAGGGAGAGAAATGCCACTCTACAGTGAAACCCTAAGTATTATTTTTCATATGCAAGTATGAATGCAAAATACAATCCATTCAATTCCTTATATGGAGTAGATTTACTATCCTCATTGCTTATCCTATCCAATCCTAGACCTGGACAACTCCTATCTTATCTGTATTTTGAACTGTACCATTAATGTATCCTCTTCGTCCCTCAGTGAAATAATATACAATAACATCATATATTTTAACTATCTTGTTAGACCATGGTCCCACTTCATTACAATTTTCTGATTTTCTTCGATCTTTTTTCTGCACCACTCAAGTTTATCTATGAAGAAAAATAATGTAACACGCATGAAGTGCGTGAAAAGGCTAGTGTCAATGCTCCTTTCTTTCCTACTTTTCTTTTCTTTTTCTTCTTTTAAACTTCTGTCAGCCTCTTTTTTTCGTCTGTTCTAATTCTTCATGCTGTTAAAATGTGAATTACTCTTTTTCTATAATAATCTTGATCTCTTTCTGTTAATCATCTTTATCTTTTCTTTTTTTGTTTTTCCTGGTTCTGTTAAGTATTGATTCTTTTGATAGGAAATTTAGTAATAAAAACTGTGAAAAAATTCAGGGAAAAGAAAGAAGGGGAGGAGTTTAAACTTCCTTTTAACCCTTCTCTGGGTGAAGGGGATGGGGTTGCTTTGTTAGTCAGCTGCTCTTAACTTTCTAAATCCATTTAAGGTGTACATTGTAATTCAACTTGATTCAACTTCGGTCATAATTTTACAAGGTTTACTAGACTACAAACTTGAAACCTTTCATTATATTACTAGATCCTTGTATTTTCCAAACTTCCTTAGTGAAAATATTGATCACATTATTGTTATGGGATTTTTTTTCAGATTTTTATACTTGTACTATCTGTGATATTTTATTTTTTCTTTGTTGTCCTTGGTTAGAAAATATTTTGTTTTTTGAAGATAATGGTGCATAAACTATCTATTTCCCTAAGATGTGTGATAGTAATTTTTCTAATTAGTAATTCTTTCATGCGCTTCCAGATTCGAGGACAGTGATGGCAATTCTTGGTAATATTCTCTCTTCTCTAACAACTGCTTAAAGAAACATATTATTGCAGTAGCTTTTGGATGACAAATAAATCTTTTTATTTTCTTGTCTGGTAACTTTTTGTCAATTTTTCTAGATTGTGTGTTTGTGTTACATTACCATGTCCAACAAGCTTAAGGTTTCAAATAAGCCCAAATATATGTCAAGCTTAACACTAATACTCCCTCTTGCTTGTGGACCATAAAAGAAAACGGAGTGCAATAAGAACGACAGTGATAATTATTGACAACAGGGTTTATCAAGACTTGAATTAGTAACCTTTTAAAAAAATTTGCTCGAGCACCATGTAACATCAATTTTGCTTGATCACCATGCGAGCACCAGTGATAATTATCCCAACATCAATTTGCAGGACCTGTTGACGTGGTTGATGATGTAACTGGTGGACTGAAGCTTCTATAGTATGATCTCCATCACGGCTAATGCTTCCAAACTGAGTATTTCTGGAAAATAGGTTCATGAAGATATCTGCTAGGATGCTTGGGCACTGTGAAGCTGATAGCTCTTTAAAGCGGTAGCTTTTCAGAGAGGTTTGCTTTAGTTGACAATTGTTATGAAGACGAACATAGGCCTTGTTAACTGACACATTGTGTTGCAAGGGCTATTGAACTGAATGTGGCAAATCCTATATGTATGGAATGTAACAATCTGCAAATGAGTTTTAGTTAGCTGGCAACAGGTTTCCATTTTTTGATTTGAAGACTCTTCTTTTCTTTCCTGTTTTACATATTTGGATTAAGAAAATGGCTGAGTTGGTCTGGTTCTATAATATTATTATGAACTACAGAAAATGACATTGCACCATTTGCTTAATGTTAAAAATGTACTGATTTTAGAAACATGTTGCATTGTGTGGTCACAATCATGTGGGGATGATTTTTTCTTTTAACTTATGAAAAAGTATATGGAGAGAGCGGACATATAAGAGAATTGTAGCTCTTGTAAAGTTGTACTAATATAGATACATCCCGTCTCCTTTTAACCTTGGTCAATTGGAAGGTTTAGAAAAAGTCCTAGATGCAATATCTTGTTCTGCAATTAGTAATCTGTTCATCTACTCTATATGCTAGGTCATTTTATGATTGAGTTTAGGGAAAATAAAAATGAAAAATGAAAAATGATTTGGGTTTCTTGAATCCAATGTTTATAGACTTGGATTGTCCTTTGATTGACTCGCTTGGAAAAAAAAAATTTAAAAATTAAACTTTACGAACATGTGATCTTAAAAATAATTTTAGTCTCTTCAACTACCATGATAGGTTTTTTTTTTTTGTTTTTTCAGTTTTCTTTTTTATTTTATTTTTTCAGTTATTGTGTTTTCTAATATATCTCTATTAATTTATGATATATGCATAAAATATCTATTATTTTTATTACAAATATATTAAAAATTTATTTAATTATGACATTATTGGATTAATCTGAGTTAATTCAGTAGTTGAATCGGTGATCCTAGACCGAAAGTCTTTTTGGCCAGTGAACTAAAGTATTTTTTGAGTTAGTCTTTGGATTGAATTTAATTTTTTTTTTAATAGCCTCTATTAAAAACAAAAAGAAAACCATGTCTTTTAAGTCATGGAAAATAGAGATGAGCAACCAGTCAGTTCGGCTTAGTTTTAAGCATTTTGTCATCCAACTTGTCTTTTTTGGCTCTATAATTTGACACTCAAATTAACAATCGAAAATTTCGGTTTTTGGAATTTTACAACCTTAAAGAATTTGATCATTTTGATTGGATTTTAATAAGTTTTTCATTCATGTAGTATACCCTCCAGCCTCAAAATTTTAGGCTCCAAAAAAAAAAAAAAAAAAAAAAAAAAAAATTAAGAATATCAATATGCTCTTAAGAATGCAAGATTTAAATGAAGTTTTTCAATAATCACATAACAAACCATAAACTAAAAAATAACATAATCTGAAGAACTCGAGTCGCTCAAGAAATATCAATTGAGGACATTGACACAAGGAAGCAAACTCAACAACAGCTAGGCTGCATATCAGTGGCCTTAAGCCGTTGTTGTAGACAAACCTTTTCACTTGCAAACTCATGCATAGATCGAGATCAAGAAAACCATGAATAATATGAAGACAATTCAAAAGAAAAGGGACTTCATAATCTTCCATTATTACAAAATGGCATAGCTAAAGAATCAGATTGAAGATGAGGTTGTTGAAGTTGACACTGAGGCTTGAAAAGGGTGAGGACAATAGTAGAAAGAGAGTAGTGGGGAAAAGAGAGTAAAGGGAAAGAAAAAGATAAGGAAGTCTCTCGTCCTAATCCAAATGTGCTATAACACCTTCAACCAATTAGAAAAGAAACACATTTATATAAAGTTAAGCAACACAGGTGGTCGGTTTTGGTTGTCAAAATTAAAATTTGATGTGGGCTGAAATATACACTCAACCAGAAAGTTACTTTGAATTTTCGACGGACTCAATAAAAGAGAATTTCGATCTGAGTTGGTTTCAGATGAAAACGATCGGTTTTCAATCGATTTTTTGAATATTCGGTTATAAAGCTCAATCCTAATGGAAAGTTTCAAATTTCTATTTTTATATCATTTTATTCAACAAGTTAGATTAATTGACATTGAATTTTATCCCGTGGAGAAATTTTTTAATTGAAATTTGTATGCATAATCACAATCCAACCACAAAAATAAACAACTGTAATTTTTATTTTTTTTATAAACTAGTTAACAACTCTATTGAGAGTATAAAGAAAGGATGCCATTAATTTCACACTATGGAATTAGGTCCATTACTCTATTACAAGCCTTTTTCAAGAATTAGACTTTCTCAAGAAACAATCACAACAACACAAGATTAAGAGAGAAAAGAATATGAATTTCCATTAACAATTTGCATAATGATTGATTACAAGAAAATCAAGTTTTATAGGAATCATTGTAAGGATTATCTTCTAATAGATTCCCTAATTGTTTACTTAACAATCTAATCCTTGCTTAACAGAATTACAACAAGCAGTAACTACTTTTCCACATCAAAGCCAACATAGCAGGTTCTCATTGGCTTCCCTCATAGTCATCTGCTGACTGTGCTTTCCTCACTCCTAAACGACACCATTTATAAACTAGTTGTAACAATATTTCCCCTTTGAAGAACAGACTTGTCCTCAAGTTTGAAAGTGTGAAAATTGCTGTTGAATCTTCCTCAACTCCTCCCATGTAGCATCTTCATGAACGAGTGTGACCATTGAACCAGAATTTGGGTGACTGCCTCATTGCCTTGCTACACAATTCTTTTTCATAGGACTGCTATTGGTTCTAGCTTGACATCTCCTGACTCATCCACCTCAGGCAACCTTGTTTGGAATGAGTAATCACCAACTGCTTTCTTAAGCTAGGAAATATGGAATACAGGGTGTATCTTAGCATCCACATGTAGTTGTAACCTATAAGCCACTGGACTTACCCTTTTAGTCATAAGAAATGGCCTAAAGAATTTGTAACTGAGTTTTAGATTATGTCTGGCTACCAAAGACTTCTGTCTGTATGACTGCAACCTCAAATACACCATGTTACTCACCTATGACTCCTTATCTGTCCGTGCTTATGTAGAAGGCAAAATTTTGGCCCAATCAAAGGACATGTCTCACTTACAAGTATATATTTATTGCCAATAAAATCATGCCATATGTATATATAACATCAATATTATAAAAAATGTTTCAAGTGAATCAGTTACATGGCTTTACCAATAAGACATTGCCACATATCACATAATTCTCTCCAAAATCCCTATAAATAGAGGGCTCCTACATTCATTTTCGGGGGAAGAGGATAAGGGACCAAGGAGGGAGGAGAAGAAGAAGAAAAGAAAGCATAAAGCTCTGTAGAATTCAAATCTCAGGACCCTACAAAACTTCTAACCTTCAACAACCAAAGCTTCCTCAACAATTGAAGATCAAGGCTTCAAGCATTCAACAACAAATTTTTAGAGATCTCTAAACAAGCACAAAGCCTAGAGATCTCTAAACAAGAACAAAGCCTAGAGATTTGAACCAAATTCATCATCAACTACACATCGATTGAGATCAAGCTCCACAAGCCCTCGTCCAAGAATTCAACCTTCGTGATCAAGCTCTACATCCGTGAAGAATCCACAACTTCAAACCTTTCAAATAATCTGCAATTCTAGATCAAGTTTTTGAAGCCTTTGAATTGTCAACAAAAGCAGAGATTGAATTAGAGGATATTTATTCTTTTATTGTAAAGAATAATCAAAACAAAGAAAGTACCATATTCACTGATACATATTAATACAAATATTATTTTGTACACATTTCATTTATTTTACATGTTCGAAATTCATATTTACAAATTTGGCATGCCTAGTAGGATATCTCTGTCTCTCATCTCTTTCTCCGTCAAAAATCACTATATAAAAAAAGCATAAGATCTCATGGCTCCTATAAAGAATCAAGCTAGCATGAACATCAAGATTGTTGTTGAGATTACCTTCAGATTTGTCATTGACTACATTAGTAACAACCAAAATGCTGGCAAGGAATTAGTTGCACAAGATAGCTCAGTGGCCTATACCTAACATCTTATTCCATCAGTTGATAAAGGTAAAGCACGACCTTTAATCACTTTCGATTTCCTAGCCACAAAAAGGTGGGCAACTCTGTCAACAAGATCGTGTCTAGGGGCAATACATTGTGTTGCAACGAGACACCTTATACTTCCTTGTCTCTTATATTGGATCGTTGCTTGAGAACTTGAATGACAAGACTATTGATGCATCCACATATTCATTCTTCTCTGCTGACATTATACCTGTAATGGTGATTAAAGCTTCAACTTGAGAAGAAATAATAATGGAATTGGAGAAAAATATCACACTTCAAACCAAAACTGTTGAGGATCAAGGCATCTAGATTGCAACCCTCATAAGTAAGTTAGAGATACAAAACATGTCAGTTTATGTGATCAAGACCCAGCCTACCTCGATGATCTAATTCCAAATACTATTGTTGTAGACAAAGGAAATAAGCAAATTGATACGCCATAAACTTCTTAACAAACATCAACCTCAATTGCAAGATATGATAACCAACACCATCTGAGCACAATATGGAGAATCATTGCAAAGTTTGGATCTGTACTCAAAACCATACAAGAAGCGGATCAACAACAAGAAGATGCCCTATGGGTATCAACCTCCGAAGTTCAACTAGTTTAATGAAAAAGGTAACCCTAAATAACATGTTGCTCATTTCATTGAAACTGTTGAAAATGCTGGGACTCGGGAAGATCTTCTTGTCAAACAATTTATTCGATCTCTTAGAGGAACTGCATTTGATAGGTACACAGTTGGAGGTTGAATCGATCGACAATTGGGAGTAGCTTGAATGAGATTTTTTGTATTAGTTTTACAGCACTCAATGTGTGGTCATTTTGATGGAGCTCACTAATACAAAACAATGGAAAGATGAGCCCGTCGTAGATTTTATCAACAGATGGAAAGCGTTCAGTTTAGATTGCATGGAACGAATCTCAGAGATCTTTACTGTTGAAATGTGAACATAAGGAATGCATTGGGGACTTCAGTGCATTTTGAAGGAAATCAAGCCTCGAACATTTGAAGAGTTACCCAACCATATGATAGGGAGTTGAGCATAGCAAGTCATGGAAATCACAATCTTCCAATACCAGAGCAGAACAAGGAAAGCAAAATTGTTGAATTTGCAAGAAACACAACGATTGGATTCAATGGTTAGAAGTACTAGGCAATCGAAATATTGGGAATGAGAAAAAGGAACTAATCAAAGCTAATTTCCAATAACAAAGGCATCGTACAATGCTTAAAGAGCGAAAAGAAAGGAAATATCCTTTTCCTGACGATGACATCCCGAACATGCTAGACCAACTGTTTCAATGCGATCTCATCAAGCTCCCGAAATGTAAGCGACTTAAGGAAATTGGAAAGGTCAATGATCCCAACTACTACAAGTACCACCCGATCGTTAGCCATCCTGTGTAGAAATGTTTTGTGTTTAAGGAACTCATCTTAAAACTTGTAAAAGACATGGTACACTTGGGTTGTTGAAGAATAATAAGATATTGCAATATTGCCGATATGAATTACTAGTACCCTCAACCATTCGGAAGCTGGTCATTTTAAAATAAAAAAAAAGTTTGAGTTATTGTGTCCATCTTCACGAAGTAATAATTTACTGCTACCTTTTCCATATTATCTTTTAACAACTCCAAAGGAACAAAAAAAAATATATATATATAAATAAATTAAAGCCTTCCATTAATTGTGTCAAGCAACATGTAGTCATGATTGTTCATCACCAACAAGTGGCAATCAGTTTTGTTCCATGCCATGTTAATACATTCTCATGCAATTACGTGGACGTGGTCAATTAGTTTCTTTTTGATAAACTGATTATTAAAATGGGCATGAAGAATATATTGGAAGCCAAGGGAGAATTTTGGCATTCTTTGGAAAATAATCCAGGTCTTGTTGTAGTTAGTCAATGCCAATTTTTGTCCCTCTAAAGATGAGCTCATAGGTAATTTGGTAAAGCACCTAAACCTAACACATTTCAATAAAAATTAATAAAATAAAATAAAAAAAACTAACACATTTCAAATAGACATCCAATGAAGACAAAAGGCTTCTTGTTAATATTAGGCTTCGGTCCATGAATGTCACTTGTAGGGTATACCATGACTAAATTAAAAAAAAATCACAGTGACAAGTCATAAATTGTTACAAGATAGAAAAATGGTGTCAAGATCCATTCACTTACCACAACATAAATTTGTGTAAGTGAATAAACAAAAATATTTGTGAAATAATTGAGATTCTTTCACTTACTACACCACAAAATCGTGTATGTAAACAAGTCTCGAGGGGGCATTTGAAGAAGGTGAAATTTTTGGTCCAATCATTGAAGGACATGTGTCACTTACAAGCATATATTTATGGCCAATAAAATCATGTCATGTGTATATATGACATCAATATTATATTTTAAGTAAATTAGTTACATGGCTTGACCAATAAGACATTGCCACGTGTCACACAACTCTCTTCAAAATCCTTATAAATAAAGGGCATACTATAAAGAATAATCAAAACAGACATTATACCATATTCACTGATACCTATTAATACAAATATTATTTTGTACACATTTCTTGTAATTTATTTTAGAGGCTCTAAATTCATGTTTACTGCTTATCCCTATGTGACTTCATTCTGTTTGAAGCTTTCAGTAAATGGAACTTGAGTAGCTGAATTGCTGCTTCCCGGGCTGTCAAACTTTTGTTGACTGTCTCTACCCTTAAATCCCCTACTAGGTAAAGGTGGATCTTGTCCATATACCACTTGATATGGGGTGGTCTGTATGGCACTATGAAAAGTAGTATTGTACCAATATTTAGTAAAACACAGCCAGTTCACCCACTCCTTGGTTGTACCCCTGCCATGCATCTTGGATAGGTCTCAAAGCACCTATTCAAAACTTCACTTTGACCATCCGTTTGTGGATGATAAGATGTTGACATTCTCAGCTTTACACCCTGCATTTTTATTAGTTCCTGCCAGAACTTACTAATGAATATTTTGCCCCTATTAGATGTAATTGCTATAGGCATCCCATACAATCTAACTATCCCATTCATAAAGACCTGAGGTACTAAGTGTTGTAAATGGATGAGTCAAAGTAATGATATGAGCATATTTTCTTAGCCTATCAATCACTACCAGAATTACATTTTTTCCTCCTGACTTTGGTAGGTTGTTAATAATGTCCATTGCCACCTCTAAATATATTCTTCCTGGTATAGGCATAGGTTGTAACAAGCTAGCAGCAATAGCAGTGCATATTTGCATTGCTGACATGTATGGCTCTAACACCCCTAAGAATTATATCTAGCTTAATTAGACTAAGTATGTATATGTTAGAAATTTAGTTTAATTAATGAATTTGGTAGGATATTTTTTGTATTTATAGGAATTTTAATGTGCATTTCAAATATGGAGAATATGACATCATCATGACATCATCACATTCCGTGATTACATCATCATTTAGTTAGGTTAGTTAGAAATGAAGGATGGAATTATCATTTGATGACAATATTGTGGCATCACCATGACATCATCATATGACATCATTGCTAATTATGAAAATATGTAATCATGGAATTAGCTAGTTAAGGAAATGTTAAGGTAGAACTAGGAGTAACTAAACTAAGAAGGAAAAGCTAGCAAAATCTTAGAGGACAAAGGGAAGTGTGAATGCAATAAATGAAAAAACTTAGGTGTAAAGTTAGCATTAAATGGAAATGGTGATGTGTAAAACACATGTGTGAATAAGTTGTCTAAGTGTCCTAACAAGTTAAAGATAACTAAGAGTTAACCAAGAGTAAATTGACATGTGTAAACGGGAGGTGACCACTTGTAAGGAAATAGTGGAAGATGTAAAGAAGGAATTATGAGTAAAATTAATGAAGAAAAAGCCAAAGACTTCATTCTTTCCTTAATGTAACTGGCCATACATTCCACTCACACACACTTCACTATTGCATTTGTAAACCGTAAGCAAGAATGAACCAAATCCACCTAAAGACAAACACACACATAAACCCTAAGTCTAAACCGTAAGGTAGAAGAAGGAAAAGGCAAACTGAGAACTATGAGGAAGGAAAAGGCAAACCGTGAGCTAGAGGAAGAAAAAGGAAAACCGTGAACTAGGAGGAGGAAAGGAAAATCCAGAGCTAGGAGGAACAAAAGGAAACCGAAAGGGAAGGAAAAGGAGGCGTAGGAGGAAAATCAAAAAGAAGGAAACAAAAACTAAATCTAATAGGCAAGTATTCGTGCATTTCCTTACTTTTTATTTTATCTTTAAAAGGCTATCTCTTTCATACTCTTAAACTCTTCCTATGTGAAAGCATGCATGAATCCCTCTTGGGATAACTTGAAAGGAATAAGGAAATGATGAATTTTTCTCGTAACTTGTCTTGAATTCATGTTGGCTGAAGTTCACGAAGTATCCACACAAGAAGGATGCTTAAATCATAGTATGGATCCTACTATTGAGAGGCGGTACCATGTGTGTACATCAAAGTCCTTGTAAGACATGCCTCGGGTTTGTATGAATTGGTCAAGAAAGTTACTAAGGAGGGGAAATGAGAAAAAAGGCTAAATCTGCATTGCATATTCTTATATTTTAAAACTTCCATCAAGAATCATTTATTGCTTAATATATGAATGCTTGTTAAGATTCGACTCACTTTTCTAAATCTTGATGTGCAAATTGATTAGATCCATGTAGGTGTATATCATCAAATGCACATATGTCTTTTGTTCTTCCTTGGAGGAAGGTGTTGTATATGTAACGTAAAGGTGGCAAGTGGTGGACTATTGGTATGAAGAAGGAGATGAAAACAACCCATTGACCGTCGTGTATGTAATACCACCTTACAAGGTGGAATTGCCAAGGTGAATTTTGGATTAGTGACCGTTAGACTCTAAGTGAAATGGACATGTAAAGGCCCTTAATGTATAATTATATAGTTAAAGTTTAGACTTAGGCCTAATGTCTAAGAGGAAGCTTGTGAATATATGTAAAAGCTCCTTTTTGGTCAAAACTAAGTTTGTAAATATGTAAATGAGTAAATGGAAGGACTATGAGGCCGAGCCTCTTTGTAGACTCTTGTGTTCAATTCGGTCAAGTGATTCCTTAAGGAAAGAAAGATATAAAATTTGTTCAAGACAATCTGTAAGAATTTCAATTTACTAAAGGACAAATGAAACAAATGGTAACATGTTAATTAGGATGAATTGTGCAAAGAATATAGGACCAATCGGTCAAGAAATAAAATGGGCAAGAAAAAAACCAATAATCAACTAAGTAGTTCACTTAATATGTATTTTAATAAGGATGTGTTAAAGAGGAATCAAGAAAATTAAGAATATAAGGTTATTGATCAATCATAGTTTAATGAATCAACAAAGAATTAAGGATAAAAGGTTATAAATCAATTTAGGTTTAATAATCAATGGAGAATTAATCAAGAATGCATATAGGATTAAGGAAGAAAGGTGTTACAATGACAATGTCTTACAAACTCTGGTGTTTTTCTTTAAGCACTTATAGTACATGCTCTTAGAAATTAGCTTAGAGGTAGGAATTATTCTTGAATGACCTCTTATGGGACTGTCATGATAGAACTTTAGTAATTCCAACCTCAACTACAAGTCATCTCTTACTACAAGATTCCTTTTCCTTTTCAATATTTCTTGCTCTCAAGAGTAGTGTTTGTGAGAGTCCCTGCCCTACGTACTTCATGAATTATTTTCTCCAGCT
Organism: Quillaja saponaria; assembly: GCA_029379385.1. Lineage (NCBI taxonomy): Eukaryota > Viridiplantae > Streptophyta > Magnoliopsida > Fabales > Quillajaceae > Quillaja > Quillaja saponaria. Next base: position 18,203,293 of record CM055616.1, on the reverse strand, counting down.
GCTAGTCAATTTGCCATGACCTTTTGATTCTTATCAACTCGGATTGTATTGAGGCTATAAAGATCACACAAAGTTCACCTTCTTCTCTTCTAGACAATGCATCTGCTACTTTGTTAGTAATTCCCTTCTTATAACATACTTCATAGTCAAACCTCATCATCTTGGCTAAAAATACTTGTTGAGCAGGGGTAACCAACTTCTGGTTTGTTAGATACTTAGGTCTTTGGTGGTAAGTTATAACCTGAAAGTGCCTCCCTACTAAGTAACAACTCTATTTTTTCACTACTAGTATTATGGCTAACATCTCCTTTTCATATGTAGATAATGCTTGATGCTTAATAGACAAAACCTTGCTCATAAAGGCTATAGGCCTGTTATTCTACATTAACACATCTCCTACTCAATTATTGCATGCATCAATTTCCAATATGAACATTTCATTGAAATTAGGCATAGTTAGTAATGGTGTTTGTCTCATAGCCAGTTTTAACTTTTGGAAAGCTACTTTAGCTTCTACAATCCAACAAAAGCTTTCTTTCTTCAACAAGTTTGTCAAAGGCCTGCTTATGCCTCCATAATCTTTCACAAACTTTCTATAGTATCTTATGAGACATAGAAATCCCCTCAATGCCTTCACACTCCTTAGTACTGACCAAGTTATCATACATTGAATTTTTTCTTGTCTGCAGCTACCCTCTTTTGATTGATCAGATAGTCTAAATATTCCACTTCCTTTGCTACAAATGAACACTTGGACTTTTTTTACAAATAGACTGTGACTTCTCAAGATTTCAAATGTTGTTTTCAAATGAATCAAGTGTTGATCCCAGCTCTTGCTATATATTAATATCATCAATAAATACCAAAGTAAACTTCCTCAAATAAGGCTTAAACACTTCAATTATTGGGCTTTGGAAAGTTGAAGGAGCATTAGTTAAGCCAAATGGCATTACTAGGTACTCATAGTGTCCAGAGTGAGTCCTGAAAGCTGTTTTAGCAATGTCTTTCTATGTCATTCTAATTTGGTGATAACCTTCCCTCAAATCCAATTTGTACTACTGCCCCATATAACTCATCTAAAAATTTCTCAATTATAGGAATGGGAAACTTATCCTTTATAGTGAGTTTATTTAACTGCCTATAGTCAACACACATTCTCTAAGATCCTTCCTTCTTCTTTACCGTGACTATATGAGATGAAAATGGACTATTATTGTTTCTGATTATTGCAGACTCAAGCATATCTTGCACCATTTTTCAATGGTATCCTTCTATAAAACAGTGTATCTATATGGCCTTAACTTGACTACCTGACTCTTATCTTTTAGAGGAATGGTGTGATCATGTAGTCTGTGAGGAGGTAGAGTTTTGGGTTCTGCAAATATATCCTGAAACTAATTCAATAACTGCTATAAAAATGCAGACACAAGATTCACCTTTTGTAGACTTCCTACAATTATTTCCTGTTGCAATAACATGATTGATGCCTCTTTGAAATGAATCATCATCATTGCCTTCCCTGATTGGCTTGTCTTTTTCAACTCTCCCCCTTCCATGAGTTCTACATCATAAGACCAAACACCTTTCATCTCATAGGTTTTCCCTTCCTTCATGAATCTCATTATTAACCTGTCAAAGTCCTACCAAATTAAGTCAAGCTTAGATAACCATTGCACCCCAAGCACCATCTGACATAATCCTGATGCCATAGTTAAAAAGTCTGCTTGAAATCTTCCACCTTGCATCTCCCATTCCAATCCTTTGCAGGCATACTATTTTCTAGCCTTCTCACCATTAGCCACTATCACTTGCAGTGCTTCTGCCTTCTGCAACCTAAGCCTGCCTGTTTTGTAAAACTCACATCTATGAAATTATATGTTATAATCCGATAGCGTAAAATTGAGTTTTAAGGCAATGCGTAAACTTTCATTTATATATATATATATACATATGATTAGAAAATTAGTTTTACACAACATTGTAAGTTGACTTGAACTTTAAATTTTCACATTATGTAAATTATAGTAATATATAAAACTAGTAAATGTACACAATGAATTACAAAACAAGAGTACATTGAATATATATATATAACACAAGATGAATTTCCACCATTCATTGTAACCTTGGACCTTTGACTTGATTTTTATTATTTTGTCTTCTCCATCCTTGTTTTATGGTGAGCTGAATTTTTCTTTTGGTACACCTTTCACGCTTTCTTTTCTTTCCCCTGTATATTTCTTGATGCTTCTACTTCCTTCCTCCTATTTGCACCGCCTCTGCTCTTCTTTCCTTGTCCTTGCTTCCTGATTCTTCTACATCTTTCTCTAAAAACTGAATTTCAGCTTCTGAATTCCAAGCTTTGCTTGAACTCTTCCTTTCAAACTCTTGGCAGCAGCTGCCGCCAACTCTTGGAAGGTCATCTGTTATGGTTTTCCTTCACCTTGGTGTAGCAACTCCCTTCACATGAAGCGGCAGCCGAGGAGCTGAATTGGAGGCAGCAGCTAGTTGCTAGGGCAGCCGTGGGCAAGCAACCATGAGTCTTGCCAAATTCCTTTATTCCTCTGCTCTTGATGTTCATGAAAAATATATATATATATATAAAACATTGACAGCAAGACAATTGGGAAGAAGCTGGAAGCTAGTATTCAACTTCGTTGGTGGTGGGTAAAGGCAGTTTGTCACTGCCCTGTTGGTAAGCCTTTACCGTTTGGTTCCTTCTCTTTTGCTAGATGTTTATCTTGACCAAAAAGAATAATTTGTGAACAGCCAAGTTTCTGTACAGAGCCAGCAAGTTGTGGACCTTCTCACCTCCAGCCGTGAACCTTGCTTGAGTAGTCAAATGACTTGTTAAGAGGGCTTGGCAGCAAGTGGGCAGCAAGTGACGTCCTTGCTAGGGAGGCAGCTGTTGTGGCCTCACTTTTCTTCAACATGGTAGCCATTTGATGAATTGTTAAGGGGTAAATTTCAGCCACTAGATCCTAAGATTTTTTTTGTTTAGTTACTCAATTTTAATGAGTTAAAAGTAGAAATTAGTAAGTTAGAAATATTAATAGTTTGATTAAAAAAAGGTGAAGTGGTATTAAGATGATATGAGTATAATTTAACTTAAGTCTTTAAAGTGGCTAAGTTAATACTTGTGAGATATGTAGATATATATTTATACATACACTAATGAAAGAAATCTATGTCTTTAAGGTGTTTGTAAAAATGTCTAAGTGAATGACGGTAAAAAGGGATTATCAAACGGATGCAGGGGCAGATTTCATGGGTGAAAGAAACTCAATATTTCGAGTGTCTTTGGAGAAGAATTAAATTAAGAGTTCAAAATATAAAATGTAGCTTATGGTCTTGAAATATTGTCTGCAAAATTTCGTAGCTTGGTTCTAAATATGTTGTGAGTTATATCTGTTAAACTCTGGTTGGGTCAGGCAAGATTCGTGGTGTCCTGTTTTTGGTTCATGTAAGAAATTGAGTGGGTTAATGACATATTTTTGAAAAAGTTTCTAAATAATAAAGATAGATATACTTTTCTATTAATAAACCCAATAAACGGAATTGGATTTCGTTTTTCCTAGAGAAAGTTATGTTCAATTAACTAAGGTAAGGTCAAAGCTGTCAACAATCCTGCGTGTTGTACAATTTGAGACAACTTCAAACAATAAACTGTATTGATATACAAATCTAAAAATTACAAATGATATACTATTATAAAGCTACATGTGTCTAGTATTTTATAAATTTTACGAAACTAGATTTGGAATTTTCTAGAGAAAGATATGACTGTTAAAGTGGACACTGGTCCAAACCTCAAGTTTAGGCAGTGTCAACATTCCTAACTTACCAAGTGCTTTCCAATCTTTTCTAATGGTTTTCCCTATCCTATGCTTTGTCAAGACACCTAAAATGCTTTCTCCTTATTAATCTTACCACCTAAAATCTAAATTCATATTAATTGACATGAAATAACTTAAAGGAAAACTTACCTAAATAAATCTATATAAGGTGAGATATAAGTTTAGCAAGTAAAAGAGTATAACAATAACGTTTATGAACTAAGTAGTATTTGAAATTATGAATTTCAGTTCCGAATTCTAATGTGAACCTGATGAGACGCGTGGACGCAAGTGTGAGTGACAAATGGAATTGGTAACAGGTGAGTGGTTAATTGCTGCCTTTAGGGGCTAGATTAATATGTGTGATTATATGTTTATTTGAATATGTGTGATATATGGAAAGTAAGCTAGTGGAGTATTTCAGAAAATTGCTTGAATAATGTTGGCTTGATGTTGGTTACTGTGATTGACATTGATTGTGATTGATAAGGGTCAACTCGTGAACATTTTCTGAAAAAAATGATATTCATTTCTGAAATTAAAAGTCCAGGTGCACCTTGGATACTCTGATTTGAAATCACAAGAAATTCTGATTCTGATAAATGTTTTCTAAATTGAGTGCTCAGCCCCGGTGGGATGGATTGTGTACGAAGATTAATTTGTTGTGTGGGCATGTAAATGTGATACTGTTGTGCGGGGCTGGGTTACTCGTTGGTCCTTTGATTGCTTTGTGTGATATTGTTGCATTGACCTAAATTGTGATCTTGCGTGTCATATGAGTTGTGAAACTTACAACGTATACGTGCAATGTGAATTAAGATATGACTAATGTTACGCAATGTTATTACGTATGTTATATTTTTGTGTTGTGTGATGCTAGTACCCTTTGGGTACGATTTTCCACTCACTGAGTCCGTAGGACTCACTCCTTTCCTGTGATTATATTTTTTAGCAGCAGGATTTCAAAAGAAGTTAACCGCTAATATGAGGTTTTGCTAAGGATTTGACGACAAGGTATGTCTCGGAGTCTCATTCTTGAAGTTAAGGATGAGAGTTTGCAGTCACATTAGAACTGTGGGTGTTAAATGTGGTACGATGTAATATTCTAGTACTTGTTTTGTTGATGATGTGAACGGAGCAGAGCTCCTTATGGTCTTTCTATCATGTTAAGTAATAAAAAGAGTTTATAGGACTGTATTTTAAGGCATGTTCCATATTGTAAGGGACCTTTGCCGAAATTTTCAGTAAGTGTGATTGATTATAATCAACCAACTTTTAAATCTTAACTTTTGTCTTTATAATTTCTTGGTTTTATTCATTGGTTAGTCAAGAGTCATGGTCGTTCCATTATTTGAGTTAGGGTTACGGAGGTTTGGTTACCATTCCTGACATTATGAAAGCTCCTACTATCCACCAGAATTAGGAATTTGTTACCCCTCATCTTCCCTGGTACCTTCATAGTATGGAATTCATCAATCCCTTATATTGCATGTATTGATATTACATGCCTTTCTATTTAATCTTCCTCTTCTTCCAATTCCACAATATTCATATTGCTATATGAACCAGGTACATACACAACTTCATACCCTTCCTTAGGTTCTAGAATTATCTGATGTAACTGAGATTTTTTACACTTGTGCCTAGGGACAAACTTCTTATCACACCAGTAGCATAACCTTTCAACTTCTGATCCTCTCACTCCTTATGTGTCAGGTTTCTTTTAGGTTTATAGGCATTTGTGGATTTTACAGTTTGGTTTTCTAGTTTGGCTTTAACCTGGTTTTGAGCAAGTTTAGGGTACTGCAAGGATTTTGGTGTAGGTAAAACTGGCATAGGTTTGTTAGATCCTATAAAAGAGGTAGATTTGGGTTGGGTTTGATATGTTGAAGATCAGTATTGGTTTTTCTTGGATGGTGGTATCTTGTACCCTAGCCAATACATTGCTTCAGGAAGAGTCTTTCAATCTCTTTGTTCATTCTACTCAAGAAACAACTTAATCATTGAGAAACTTTCAGACATTGATGTCTCACTCAACATCTTTTCAAATAGACCATGATATTTTTGTACAAAACTCCATTGTCTTCATCGAGTCTACTACTAGGTATTCAAAAGCTCCATTTGGAAACCTTTGACCCATACAAGAGATGTACTCCACAATTCTTCCAGCCATACTTCTCACAAAGACCTGATGCCAATGTAAATCCCTTCCTTCCAAATGAGCACTAACTATTCTCACCATGTGCATATCCAATACCCCTTCCACTTCAAAGAATTGCTCTACCTTATACATCCGATCCTTGAAATTTTTGACTTCAAACCTGGGACATTCTATTCTTGCGTACCTACTAAGAGGATAGCAATTCCCCACCTGAGCTACATCTGGCATTGCTGCTCTTTGGCCGCCCATTCTATGCATTCCACCATTTCCAAGTTTTGGCATAGAACCTCCATTCACCCCTAGTACACCCCCATAGAATCCAAGATTTGGAAGTACTACCATATTAGCTCTTTGTACATTTCTTGGTATACCCATATTTTCAACTCAATCTCTCTGAGATATTTCTGAAGGCACCTGCTGAGGTTGATTCTCCCTCAACAACTGGAATTCCTCCATCATCTTCATCAAGAGTTCATTTTGAACATCCATCTAATTCAAGGCTTGTGTGGTTTGATTCACTGACTCTTGCCTCCCTCCACTTGAGCTTCCAAATGGAGAATCTCTGCTTGAGTTTGATACCATGACTATATCTTGCTTGCTCTGATACCAGTTGTTACTTTTTCAGGAAACAATCACAACAACACAAAAACAAGAGAGAAAAGAATATGTATTTCCATTAACAATTTGCATAATGATTGATTACAAGGAAATCGTCTTTTATAAGAATCACTGTAAGGATTATCCTCCAACAGATTCCCCAACTATTTACTAAACAATCTAATCCTTAGCTTAACAAAATTACAACAAACAGTAACTACTCTTTCACATCAGAACCAGCTTAGCAAGTTCTCATTAGCTTTCCTTTTAGTTATCTGCTGACTGTGCTTTCCTCACTCCTAAACGATGACATTTATAAACTGGTTGTAACATACATAAACAAATGAAATTACCCATGAAACAGAGTGAAACTATTCAATCTGAATTCAAATAGTATAATATTTATTTTGATATTCAACTGATTAATATTCAAAATAATATATTATTAAGAACTTAAATAATTTTTTTTTATTACCAAATTACCCTTATAGATTTGAATATTTATATTCATCTTCTAATTTGAGTATTTGAAATTAAATTCCAACCATTGTAACAAGAAACAAAGAATTACGATTTTAAAGAATTATCATAGTAAAAGGCATTATAAGCTAATTCAATGGGTAAAATTTCTTACCATCATCCCACAAATTTATTACCATCTTCAAATTTATGTAACTTAAGTTCAATGGACCTTGAAAAAATTATCATAATGATAAATCCCCCACTGCAATAACTCTCATAAAAATTAACTCCATTAATTAACATTGCAAAATCAACAAATTGCATGGTCAATATGTTTAAATCCCGGTAATGGATCTACATTTCTAAAAGTGAAGTTAAACATCTAAAGCCATATTCCAGTCCTATGTGAAGAAATAAAAAGAATGATTTTCCTCCTTGATTTCATTATTATTTTGAGGAAGAATTTTCTGTATATCTTAGATTTCCTGAATTTCATCCTTGATAAGCTTAATTATGTCGTACATATCTAGTGTTTCCACAACATGAACATATCTGTTAAGGGTGCATTCTGTGTAGAGTTCCTTTTGTTCTATCACCATTGAAGCTTCACCTTTCCATGCAAATCCTCGCACTGTAGCCACCTTCACCAAAACTCAATCAACCACTATCAAGACAGCCGAACAGCAGCTTCAACTAACTTGTTGCCATCTTCGTCTTCACAAAAAAATCCATCTCAAAGCAATGAAGTACCATCTGGTGTAGCTGACCCTCACTTTAGATTGATTGTTGCAAAATACAGGCATCAGGAATGACAATATAAAATAAGCAAGATAGAGGGGTCCGGTATCATCAAAGGCCATAAATCTCTCTACATGCTTGTTGGGTATAGAAGACCTATACACAATGCTACCACGCAGCCTGCTGAACATGACAACCACCTCTGAAGCTTGCACAGAGGAAAAACTTTGTAACCTAAATTGGTAAAAAAAGTTACAATTAGTAAAAATCCTAGTCCAACATATATTCCATCTGCTAAAGCAGAGGGAAAGATTTAATGGCCTGCATAGTTAAAAAAAGGAAAAACAGCTTAAATTTTCCAGCTAGACTGGCTGAATCATTAGAATCAGCAACTTTTAACTGAGGCCAAACAGTAGTGCCAAGTACGTCCATTGCAACATTGTAAATGTAAACTACATTTTGACCTGTCAAATTGAGTTAACTTGCCAAACCTGAATATCTGATTACTACCCACAATCCATTGCACCCCTTAGGAAAAAGTGATTGTCCTTACCAGCAACATGCTGTCCCAATTAACTGTAGCATCACCGATCCCTGCAAAACAAGAAAATGTTGCTTTCTAGCATATTTCTACATGAAAAGCTGATGTGGTAGGAGGGGTTTTGCAGAATCCTCCCACCTGTTTAAACCAAATAAAACTAACTAAAAGTCCCTCCCCTAGAGCTCCGCTGGCTTTAAGTATCAAATGACATCCTAGCCGCCACTGCACTCTTCTTTGATATCAGATTTGATCCTAGAAAAAATTGATAAAGCAGTCACTTTAGGTCCTGACAAATACTATTGGGGATTGATATGCATAGTGTATATAGATATAATACTGACAAGGAAAACTGACTTTAGAAAAGGGCACAACCTGCCTGATTCAAAAGTTGAAGCTTCCCACCTTTATTACTCTTTCTAACTTCGTATTGTAAAAGGAAAGAACCTAAGTCTCTTGACTAAGAAGACCCAGGGGAATGCCCAAACAAAGGGCTACTGAAGACCATAATTTCTTGAACATTTTAAAAAATAAACTGCTTGAAACAAGCACCCTCATGAAGAATGGATCACACAGTTAAAAGAACTATCAATTTTCTTGGAATTAGCTCAAATTCCTCTATAAGTTCATTAATGTAGCGCATCCTGATTCCTGCAATCTCCGCTTTCGGCATTTGATGAAAGCTAAGAGAAGTACAATCATACCCTCAAACACAGAAAAGACAGTGGATGGATCTCATACCCATGGAAAACAGGTTGCCGGACCTTCAGTTGGTCGTTGTCCAGAGAAAATACACTTAATAATTGCTAGTTTCTCAATGTTTGAGCTGAACCGTAAATTATTCTTCCTTAAGTCAAAAACTTAGTTGCCAGCCTGTATGTGTACCTGTGTCCAGAGAAAATACACAACATAATTGCTAGCTTCTCAAGTTTGCACTGAACTGTAAATTATTCTTCTCTAGATCAAAAACTTAGGTGCCAGCCTGTATGTGTGTCAGTGAGAGAGAAAGAGAGAGAGAGAAGATCATATTCTCCTGTTTTACAATGCCTTAGCAGCAGCAAGCAAATAATACGCACAAATATTCAAGAATTTGACAAATTTAGCAGATACATAATTTCTAGTCACATTTATATCATATATTCTCCACTTGTGCTTTCATGCTTTATATAGTTATTTCAGGTAGAATGTTTTTTATGGAATAAACAATTATAAAAGATTGTGCCGACAATTATAAAGCATAATACAAATTGTAACTGCATATATAAAATTATAAGGACAGTAGAGTAGTCTTACATGTTTTGGTTGTCCCTAGGTTATCAACCATGGCATTCTTCAGGCTTTCCCTGAAACCATCGTGATAAGTTTCAAAAACCAAAAATCTGATGCAGATATTACAACACCCCCCCCCCCCCCCCCCCCCCCCCCAAACAAAATAGAATGAAAGGAAATTTAGTCCAAGCTGAAGTACCCTTGTAATTTATTCCACCTCCAACCAACACCTTTAGCCATCACCAAAACCATTTAGAAAAAGTGATCAGAGTTCATTGGCTGTTTCATGATGGAGCACATGATCAACTCAATCAGTCATTCTTGCGAATCACAGCATCAATAATCCATAATTTCTTCCTCTTGATAAGGACATCAGCTCTCGGGTGCTAGCACACCATAATTTTTTGTAGACAAAGTATCTGTATTAGCTTTCTTCACCATTTGATGTTTTAACTTAAAGTGTGCATAAAGACACATAAAATCATATCTGAAAACTTAAAGCAGGAAACATTATTTGCCCAAAAGTTGGCTTTTAGAACTTTTATGGTTGACATTACTTGTTAAAATGCTGCTCGCTAAAACATTTTATCCAAGTAAAACAATTTAAATTGGTCCGTAGTTACTTGAGAACTCAGGTTACCAGGATTTTGGAATTGTGTCATGAAAAGTCTAATGTGAAAATTTCCTGCATGCAACGGGTCATGGTTCTTGCCTGCCCTCCATATAAAATGCTGCAGTGCATGGCTTGGAGATCTTAAAAATTGACAGTCAGTGCAATAGAAGCCTCGATGGTTTGCAGCAAACCAAACCTGGGAAAAAGAAAAAAAGAATACAATAATGAACCTCTCTGCTCTAGTGACTTAGATAATAATAATAACAATTAAAAAGGCCCACATTAGATACCAACTCACCTAAGCCTTAAATCCCAAACTAATTATATATAAGGCTTAACCATATCCACATGAACTTTATTATTTGGAGTGGAAAATCGTATATCGAAACAACTTCTAGCATCACCAAAAGGACTTATATTAACAACAAATCATATGAGAAATCAATAATAAATATTGCACAAGTAAAGAGAAAAAAGTTTTATTAGGATAATACATGCACCTAATATACCAGTGAACTGCATAAGTTAAAAAATACTTGTGAGAAATGTATTTTTTTCCTTTGGCAAATAATAACCTTTTCTTGGTTGACGTTAGAACCTCGCTTCTTATTCTGTAATCTGTATCATGAAGAACATTGAACTGTACAAATCCATTATTCCAGCTGGCTGAAGCCCTTCTTCAAGGATTAACTACTAGATGACAGAACTGAATCTTCCATACGTGCTCAATGAATAAAGGAATTATATGTAACCCTACTAGGTTTTACCCCTCTTCTCATCATGTCATCGCGTAGTTCAAAAGCCTTGGTCAGTTCTCCATTTACACAGCAACCATATATCAAAAAGTTATATGCTAGCATATCAGGCTTCAGACCTCTATTTAGCATTGTGTCCCACAACTTAATGGCTTCCTGTACATTTCCCCTTCTACAATACTCATAAATAAATGTCGAATAGGTAATACAGTCAGGGAAAACACCATTTTCAGTCATTCCATCTAGGAGCTCTCTAGCTTCCAGAAATTTATCCAACTTGCAGAAGCCGCGGATAAGTATATTATAGGTGATAGTGTTAGCTAAGAACCCCTTAATCATTATATCATGCATCCCAACAGCTTCCTTCATTTTTCCTTCCCTGGTAAGGTGGTCCAGGAAACATCCATATGTAATTGGATTTGGAAGGGAATTTTCAATCAGCATTTCTTTAAAAAGAAGCTCTGCTTTTTCCATGTATCCGGCCTTACATAATCCATTTATCAGAGCCGTATAAGTCACAACATTGGGAAGGCATCCCTCTGTAACCATTAAATCCCAAAACCCAAAAGCCTCCCTAAAACATCTTGCTTTGCTGTACGCGTCAATCATAATCGTATATATAACATTATCAGGCCTCAATCCTTGATCATGGATCTCCTTCAAGAGACCAAATAATTTTGTTCTATCTTGCTGCTTAAGTGTTCCATAAACAAGTACAGCATAACACACCAGATCCATGTCAACTCCTCTCTCATTCATTTCACGAGAAGCATTTAATGCATCTATTAATCTCCCTTCCTTGCAAAAACCATGTAAAAGAGCACTATAACACATCTCATTTAACTTATGGTTCTCCCTGTGAAGACTATCGATAAAATCTTTGGCTTCTGAAACTCTACCAGTAAAACAAAGGCCACTGATTATAGGCCTGTAAGTATATGTATCTGGTAAAAGACCCTTCTTCCGCATTTCATCAAGCAATTCGAAAGCCCTTTCAACGTTACCTTCTCGACAATGCCCGTCAATCATAACATTATAAGTCACCTTATTTGGCATGATGTTTCTTTCCACCATTTCAGCAAACAACTTTTTTGCCTCAGCCATCATATTTGAATTACAAAGCCCAGAAATAAGTGCAGTAAAGGTATAAGTATTAGGAGCAATTCCCTTTCCAGTCATCTCACTATATAATTGGAATGCCCTGTGTAGTTGTCCCTCTTTGCAATATCCACTAATCAATGATGTAAAGGTTGTAACAGTTGGCTTCAACCCTTTTTCAATCATCTCACTGTAAATAGACTCCGCGGTACTCAACTTCCCAAACTTGCACTGCCCACTTATCAAAGAGTTGTAGGGATATACACCAGGTTTTATCCCAGCTGCTGTTATTTTACCAAAATAGCACAATGCGACATCTAATTTTCCCCTTCTGCAAAATGAATCAATCAGAATAGAATAAGTAATATCATTGGGAAGTAAACCCTTTTTAGGCATGTTGTCATAAAGTGATTCTGCTTTATCCAAATCCCCTTGTTTACACAAAGAATTTATCAATGCATTGTAAACAAACAAATTAGGCACCATGCCAAGAGTCCCGACCTTATTCACCAAATTATAAGCATCCTCGACCTTTCCCTTCTTCCTTAATCCCTCAACAAGCCTCGAAACAGCTGCCTCACTTGGAGCAAAGCCCAATTCAATCATTTCATTAATAAGCTCTAATCCAGCCTCAAATTCTTGCATTCTGCACAAACCGAGTACAATTGTGCAATATGTAACTACATCTGCTTTCAGTCCCTTTTCACTCAATAATCTTTTAATCTCAACAGCTTCCTGAATTTTTTGACTCTTGCATAGCCCATGTATTAAAACATTGTAAGTTACAACGTTTAAATTATATCCATTTGATTCCATCTGCTGAATCATTTCCATAGCTCTATTAAAATCTTTCAATTCACACAAACTCCTGACCACTGCAGTGCAAATATAGATATCAGGCCGAACACCCACGTTTACAAACTCATCAAACATATCCAAAACCATTTTGAATTTTCTAATTCCCAATAGTGCATTTAAAAGAGCACTCATGGTCCTAACTTCAGGCAACAAACCATTCACTCGCATGAACTTGACAATTACCACGCCATCCAACACTCTCCTACTCTGCAAGTAATTGTGTACCAATAAATCAAAACCCGAACTAGACAAAAACTTGCATTCCTTATAAGAATTCAAAAAATTCTCAAAAACCTCTTCTGGGTCTAACCCACGAAGGAGGAGTGTCTGCAAGAGTGAAGTCGCAGGCCAGTGAAGTCCCGCTTGCACGAGAGCGTGAATCAAAATAGAAAAGGAAGTCGTCGAATGGTTGAAGTTTTGGTGCAAGCCCAAAAAATTAAAGAACCTTAAAGCTAACCTGGAATCGTCTAAGGTAAGGATCAAAACCTTTTCAACGTGATGGGGCTTCAATGTGCTTGAAATGAATGTATTGTTGAAGGTGACATTCCAGCTTTGTCTTGCCCTTACAATGTCCGAAACAATTGACACAAAGTAGGAGTCGTTTTCGTCATCATCTTCAAATATGGATATAGATGTACAGAGATCTCTATGTTTTCTCTGGAGGCCATGGTTAAAGAGAGTTCGGAGAGGACGAGTGAGTTTCATTCTGAATCAAAAGGAGAGATTTTTTAGGGGTTTAAGCCATCTGGGATTTCAGAGTAATCAAAATCATCATCAGGCATGGTCAACTTCAGTCCTATATACGATATATTGTCCGGGATGCAGGTGAAGAATTGGGTCACCAGTGGAGACTGCAATTGCATTGGCGTTTTGTTTTTGTATAATTTAATTTATTTAAAATAAAATTTACACGTTTGATTCTCTTATTTAAAAAATATATATATATATTTCATTTTAATTTAAATATTTTTCATTAACCTACAATTTTTTAATTAAGATCAGCATTGATAAACTAAAAATATAAAAGCTATGAAATTAATTGTTGTTCATTGATAAAAAAAAATAAAAAAAGTTGAAAGAGAAAACTTGTAGTTGATAAATAAATATTTGAGATGTAGTGGTGGTAAATATATTTATATCTATTTATCTGTGTTTGGAAAAAAATTAATAATTAAGATTAGCATTGATAAATTAAAAATATAAAAATTATGAAATTAATTATTGTTCAATGATAAAAAAAAATAAAAAAAAGTTGAAAGAAAAAAACTTGTAGTTGATTAAATAAATATTTGAGATACAGTGGTGGTGACTATATCTATATCTATTTATTTAACAGTGTGTTTGGGGAAAAAAAAAAAAGAATAAAATTTATTTCATTTTGAATAAATTATATATTTCAATTCATTTAAATGGAATTCAGTCTAAATTGCTTATTTCGAACAAATCAATAATTCATTTTAGTTTAAGTATTTTTTCCATACTACCCTTAAATTTTTAAATTAAAACTATCATTGATCAACTAAAAATACTATAAAAAAAATGAGAGATTAATGTTGTTCAATGGACAAAAGACAAGTTAAGAGAAAAAAGACTTGTAATTAGTTAGATGAACATTTGAGATTTAGTGATTATGGCTCTTTCTCAATTTATTTAAGTAAAAAGTATGTGTAATATTAATGATACATATATCATTTGAGATAGACAAAATAACAATTTATCTCAAATAAAATCCAACCTATTTGGTGTGGATTTCATAATTGAATAAAATATGAATTTAAAATGAAATTACATGAAATATAATTCATTTGAAATGAACTAAATTCTATATTTTTTTTAAGTGTTCTAAACATATTGTAAGTGAAAAGCATGTGTAATATTAAGGATAAAAATGTCATTTAAGATAGAAAAAAAATAAGAATTTATCTCAAATGATTTCACAAAATGAAACAAATCTATTTACAGTGTGTTTGGAACACCTAAAAAATATAGAATTTAGTTCATTTCAAATGAATTATATATTTTTTATGTTCAAGACAAATGAAATAGTGTAGAATTTAAATGAAGTTCATTTGAAATTCATATTTTATTTAAATATGAATTTCATACTAAATAGATTAGATTTCATTTTGTAGAATTTATTTGAGATAAGTTATTATTTTGTCTGTCTCAAATGACAATTTTATTTTAATATACACATACTTTTCACTTAAATAAATTGATAAAGATCTATCATCACTTTATTTCATATATTCATCTTACCAACTACAACTCATAACTTGTCTTTTGTTCATTGAACAACAATTAATCTCTTTTTTTTTTTTTTTTTATAATTTTAGTTAATCAATACTAGTTTTAATAATAAAAAAAAAATAATGGTAGTATAAGAAAAATATTTAAACTAAAATGAATTTTTCGTTTGTTCCAAATAAGAAAATTACACTGAATTCTATGTGTAGTTTTTATTCCAAATAAGAGGATTCATTTTAAATAATTGAAATTTAGAATTTATTTAAAAATTGGATATAAATTGGATAAATAGAACGTGTAGAGTTCATTTCATACTAAATAAGAGAATTCATTCTACATCATTTCTTTTTTTCCAAACATAACACATGTAGAATTTATTTCAAATGAATGGATAAATAGATAAATTTATACAATTATTATGTATATAATTTATTATTGTTAAGCGTATAAGAGGTATAAAAGAAGATAACTATATGAATCAAAACTTGAAAGTCAAAGTTTTAAAAATTGATTAGGTGATCAACTCAAAAAAATAATCGAGTCTTGAGCTATTGGTTCAACCGAGATTAGACCGATAATTGAATCGATATAAATTCAAAAATATATTAATAATATTTTCAATATTACACATGAAACATAAATTTTTCTATTAATTTTAAATTTTTTCAAAAAAAGAAGATAGTAATTCAACATTCATTAAATACTAATAAAATCACACAAATATTGTCACACCCTCAAATAAAGGTATGACTGGCTAGAGGAGAGAATGATCAAACCACGTAACCATGAATACTCAATTACGATGCACCATTGACTATTAAGTAAATTATAGTTAAGACTTTCAAAAAAAAAAAAAAAAAAAAAAATAGATGTTCTTACATAAAATATTTATTGAAAATTCGACAGAGGTATCCTATAAAGTGGAACGTGCCGCATAAAACTTGTAATTACTCACGTTTACGATTTACTAATAAACTATAATATCACAATATACAGTGGTGCTTTGCTCTGAATCACATCAAATTAACATAGTTACTTCAATATATTTACAATAATGCACAAAGCCCTAGGTGACTACAAGTGTCGTCCTATTAACTTAAAATATTCAATTCCAATATACCTTGCCATAATAACATTGGCAGGTGGCAAGTACTGACAAGTTAATTTGTGTCTTCTTGATACTAAAAGAAAATAACAACAGAGGAAAAAGTGAGTCACAAGGACTTAATGAGCAAATCATATACCCTAAAGGTACCAGCATCACATAATATATAACACATCTATCATTAAATCTCATAACTAAATTAACTTCTACACGCATATACTTGTAATTATCATATAGTCACGAATCACATGTTACACCATATATATAAATCAATTCAATGTTTGGAACCCACAATTTTTAACATAGGATTCAAAGCAGACAAAACAAGTAAAGGGCCAACGAGTAACTCAGCCTTGCACAACAGCATCACCCCCTACCGAGCATTTACGTTTCTGCACAACTGATTAATCTCCATACATAATCCATCCCACCGAGACTGAGCACTCAAATTTTTAAAAACATTTATTAGAATCAGAATATCTCAAAATTTCAAATCAGAATACACCTGGATTTCACTTTCGAAAATAAAATCATTTCAAAAAAAAAAAATCACTTTATTGGCCATTATCAATCACAACCATGACTCAAATACTAAATTTCACACATATCATTTTACTCCATTAATTTGGCAACCAAAGTGCACGTAATTTACTCACTATGCTCAAGCACAGGATTCGTCAGTCCGTCTAGTCTGTGAATGTCGTCGACATGATCTAGAGCTGAAAATCCATAATTCATATGTTATTAACATTAATCATTTCAAAGTTAACTTCTTGGTTTTTCATTTACTATATAACTAATAATATTTATATATATATATATTCTTATCAAATTAATTTACCTAATACTCTTTACATTAATCGTATTCCCATTTTTTAGCTTAAATTAGTTACTTAAAATTACTTAAGATACATTCATATCTTTAAATTAAGTCATAAATTATTCTTCCTAGTTCACTCAATCATTAATTATTTACACTTAAATTTATATTCAACCATTAATTAATCAAATCTCTTAAAAGTTAATTTACTCACCTAATTAACTATATAACTAAACTTAACACAACCTATTCATAACTCATGCACCCCACAGCTAGGACCCTAAGACAATTTGGCCAAACTTATAACATCTAATAAACTATCCCTTTCATGGCTATAAGCTCCCAAAATATATAAATCTTAACTTTAGGGGGAAAGAAAGAATTATTTTAAGGTGGCTAACTTCACCCACAAAAGCTACAATCAAAGGATTTTCACAAACAATTTTTATCCCTATACCGTAACAACAACCCAAAGCAACTCAATTATCCTACTTCTTTTCTTTAGCTCAAACCAGACCCTACACGGACATACCCCAAAATTTGTAGCTTGCTGCCAACAACCCAAAATAGGGCAGGTCACCACTTGTCGTGCCCTTTCATTTTTTGACCATACACCCCCACCAACAAGGGAGACATCCTCCCACACAGCTAGAAAACATCAACATAGAGATTGGAAGCAAGAAAGGATGAAACAGCAGCAATAAGTTACTGATAACCTATCCCAAGAAAACTACTTTTAGCTCCCAAAATCTCTACCATAATGCTTTTATGTCAACCAAAAAGAAAAGAAAGGAAACTCACCAACTATGAAAGCTTACTGCCTACAAAAGGAAATACCGCGTTCAAGAGAAAGGAAGCAAAAAGGAAAGTAGAGAACCAGAGCACAGCCACTGAAAATGAAAGGAAAGAAATATGCTAAGTTGGTTAAGCATAAGATAACAAAGGACAAAATAATTATTATATTATCAACTAATGGTTTAGCCTTGCTTTACCAATTGTAGTACAAATTAATTCAATTATTTATATACACAATCATTACTTTTTAATTCAATATATATATATATATATATAATATATATATATATATATACTCTTTTATTTTTAATTTACGAGAATTTATTATTTACATACATCATCCTAAAACGTACGTTAAATTTTTGGTTTGTAACAATATCTTTTCCCCTTAAAAGAAATTCATCTCGAATTTCAAGCAAAAAGTTACAAACATATTGTTTACCTGAATCATTTGAATAAATACAAGTATCATTGTTTTATTACATTCTTGGACTCCCAAGTGGCTTTCCTGCTCCCCATGATATTACCACACCACTTTTATTGAAAGAATAACCTTCGATCAAAGCTTATGCACTTGTCTATCAGTAATTACCACAGGTTGCTCTTCGAACGTGAGATTTTTATTGACTTGTAACTTCTAAATTCGTAAAACATGAGACCTGTCCACTAAATATTTCCGAAGCATTGCTACATGGAATACTTGATGTACTTTATCCAAATCCAGAGGTAACGCCAATCTGTATGCCACTGGTCCAACTTTATCTAAAATCTGAAAAGTCTAATGAATCTTGAACTTAGCTTGCCCTTTTTACCGAATCTCATAGTGCCCTTACAAAGACAAACCTTCATAAACACATGATCTCCTACTTTAAATTTCAACTGCCTTTTATGGTTATTAGCATATAACTTTTGTCTATTCTGAACTATTCGTAATCTATCACGAATTGCCTAAACATTCTCTACAGCATTTTGAATCACCTCTAGACCAAACAACTGATGTTCTTCAGTCTCAAACCGTCCAATCAAAGATCGGCATTTCCTACCATACAATGCTTTAAATGGTGCCATCTGAATACTACTATGATAGCTCTTATTATAAGCAAACTCCATCAATAGAAGATGTTAATCCCAACTACCTTCAAAATCTATGACACAGGCTCGTAACATATTCTCTAAAGTTTGTATAGTTCTCTCAGATGGATCATCAGTTTGCAAATGAAAAACTGTACTAAACAATAATTGAGTACCAAGAGCCTTTTGAAAAGATTTCTAGAATGCAGCTAATAAACTGAGCGCCCTGGTAAAAAATAACAGAAATTGGTACTCCATGTAACGAGACAATCTCGTCTAGATACAACTTCGTATACTGATATGATGAATAAGTGGTCTTCACTGGAAGAAAATGCGCATACTTTATCAAACGATCCACAATCACCCAATTGAAATCAAAACCCCTGAAAGTCTTAGGAAGTCCTAATACGAAGTCTATAGTAACTTTTTCCCATTTCTACTCCAGAATGTCCACCTTTTGTAACATCCCTACAGGTCTCTGATGTTCAACTTTCACCTATTAGCACACAAGGCACCTAGAAACAAAATCAGCGACATCTTTCTTCATACCATACCACCAATAAAATTTTCTCAAGTCCTGATACATTTTAAAAGAACCAAGATGCTTGACATATGATGAACAATGAGCTACTTCAAGAATCTTTCTCCTTAACTCCAAATCAGATGGCACAATGATCCGATCACGAGACCTCAATACTTCTTCAATATCTACTCTAAAATCATCAATAACACCCTGATTATACTTAACTTTCCTAGCACCCACCTCAGGATCAACTGCTTGTGCTGCTTTTACTGTTTCAACAAAGGTGGACTTCACTTGAATATGAGCTAGTAACACCCCTTAGGGCGACACCTCAAATCTAACTACATTTGCCATACATCTCTACAATTCTTTTACAACTTTACTACGCACAGCAACCATATTTGCTTTACCTAAATGATAAGAAATTGAGCAATTATAATCTTCCAGTAACTCAATCCATCTACGCTACCTCAAATTTAACTAATTCTGATCAAAAATATATTTAAGACTTTTGAGATCCTGTGAAAATCTCAAAAGTCTCTCTGTACAAGTAATGTCTCCATATCTTCAATGCAAAGATTACAGCTGCCATTTCAAGATCACGGATAGGATAATTCATCTCATGCTTCTTCAACTACCTCGAAGCATATGACACTACTTTACCATCCTGCAACAAAACACAACCGAGTCCAATACGAGAAGCATCACAAAACATAATATACTTACCTATACTAGATGGAAGTGTTAGAACAGAAGTTGAGTTCAAACAAGTTTTTAACTTTTGAAAGCTCTCCTCACAAGCCTCGGACCACACAAACTTAATTCATTTCTCGGTTAATTGAGTCAAAGGAGTAGCAATATGAGAGAAATTCACCACAAACCTTTTATAATAACCAGCCAAACCCAGAAAACTTCGAATTTCAAAAATATTTGTTAGTCGAGACCAATTTTGAACTGTTCTACCATTTTAGGATCCACTCGAATTCCTTCCTTAGAAATCATATGTCCAGAGAAAAATCACCTAATTCATTCAAAATTCACACTTAAAGAATTTAGCATAAAGCTTATTCTCCTTAAGTGTCTACAATACAATACGGAGATGCAGTTCATGTTCTTCGTCAATTCAAGAATATACCAGATTATCATCAATGAAAACAATGACAAACTGATCCAAGAAAGGTTTAAACACTTGATTCATCAGGTCTATGAACGTTGTGGAAGCATTAGTAAGCCCAAAAGACATAACGAAAAACTTATAATGTCCATACCGAGTATAAAAAGCAGTATTTGGAATATCTTCTTTCTTAATTCGGAGATGATGATAACCAAAACGAAGGTCAATCTTGGAAAAACACTAAGCTCCCTGCAACTGATCAAATAAATTATCAATCTTAGGGAGAGGATATTTATTTTTAACTGTGACCTTATTCAACTGTCGGTTGTCAATACATAGTATAAAAGAGCCATCATTCTTTTTAACAAACAAAACAGAAGCACCCCAAGGAGATAAACTGGGATGAATGAATCCCTTATCTAGCAAATCTTGCAACTGTAACTTAAGCTCCCTTAGTTTACTAGGAGCCATCTGATAGGGGATGATAGAAATCGGTTGAGTACCAGGTAACAACTCAATACCATACTCTATCTCCAGATTAGGAGGAAGTCCAGGAAGCTCTTCAGGAAATACATCAGAGAACTCCTTCACCATCAGAATATGCTCTAAAGGAGGATATTCCAACTGAGTATCCCAGAAAAAAGCTAAATAAACTTTATGCTTCTTCCTAATAAGCCGTCTAGCTTGAATAGCTAAAATCAAATTACAAGGAATTTCACTCTGATCCCTTATAAAAATAAAAGTCAGCTTCTTAAGAATACTAAACTTAACACTCTTATCGTGATAATCTACCATAGCATGATGGTTAGACAACCAATCCATACCTAGAATCACATCATACTCCAGCTTATCTAGTATGATTAAGTCTGCCAAATAAATATTACGACTCACAAGAACCTCACAAGATGGAATATACCGGTCTGCTAAAATAATTTCCCTTAACGGAGTTGAAACTGCTAAAGAAATCCCAAGAGGCTTAGATGCCCTCTTTCACATAAATAGAAAAATATGGGATATAAAAAGATGAGTAGTTCCAGGATCAAACAATACTTTAGCACCAACTGAGCAAACATATAAATTACCTAACACCACGACATTAGAAGCCTGTGCATCCTAAATGGTCAAAGCATAAACCCAAGCTTGAGCCTTGCCCACTGATGATGAACATCTAGAAAAACCCCCTCATGTCCTCCCTAAGGTCTCGTAGGAGTCGTAGGTAATGGAGGTTTTTCCTGAACTGATGAAGATGTCCCCACTGGATTAGGCTGATCCCTCAACAATGGACAATCTCTAATACAATAATCCATCACCCTATATTTAAAGCACGCACTTGTTCCCAGTCTACACTGCCCCGTATGTCAGTTACCACGAATGGGACATATAGGGAACTCAAATGGTCGGGGTCCACAAGATGACATCCCCTGTCACTATGCTCCCAAACTCTATCTCTTATAACCTCTACTTGAATGAAAGCCTCATTTGAACAAACCTTGCCCGAAGGTAGATTCAACCCTAGGTCTACGAGAATTGCCAACTCTAAAAGTCGAAGGACTCCCCTGTCTTGCCTTTTTATGACTCTCGCGCTCTGACTGTCCACCACCCTATTTTCCAATCGGTAAGCAACATAAATGGCTTAAGTGTAAGTAGTAATGTTCGACATGAACACTAATCAGAATAAATAATCCTTCAAGCCATGCACAAATTTCTTCATTCACATTTGCTCCATAGCTATCAAATGCGAGGTAAAACAAGACAGTTTAGTAAATCTAGTCTTGTACTTTACCACTATCATGCCCTCTGTCTGAACTAATCGCTTAAAATTCCAAGCATGCTTATCTCGTACACTTTTAGGTAAAAACCGATCCACAAAAGCTTTATTGAACTCTGGCCATGCCAGTGGAATAGTCTCAATCCACCAATATACCAACATTTTATACCAATCATAAGCCACATCATGCAACTGATAACTAACTAACTCAACCACACGAACGAGATCAAATCCCAAAGCTATGCACGATCTATCTTACTCCTCCACGAAAGCATAAGGATCTTGAGCCAGGACCACCCACGAAAATCTTGATGGCTACATCTTTCTAAAATCATAAAGTGTCACAAATACCCCCTGATCCTGGTAAACTGGAATAGGAAGGACTACCTCTTGTTGAGGCTAAATAGGAGGAATTACCGGTGGCTAGGCTAACAACACTGTCGTTACGTCGCATTATATCTAAAACAAATACACATAAATTTAATCTATATTTAAAAGGTACAACGAAGAACAAGGCGTTAAATAAATCACAACTTGAAGTTTCTGGACAAATCGAATGTATTACTAAGTCCACATACACCCCGGGTAACGTACACAAACAAAGCAACAATATTCCACACGGACCTTTAAACCATACTCTAATACCAACCTATCACACTCTCAAATAAAAGTATAACTGACCGAATGAGAGAATGATCAAACCCTCATAACCCTGAATACTCAATTACAATGCACAACTGACTATTAAGCAAATTATAATTAAGACTAAAAAAAACTATACTGAAAAAAAAAAATCAAGATGGTTCTTACATAAAAAATTTATTGAAAATCTGGCAGAGGTACCCTATAAAGTGGAATGTGCCATATAATATCATAATAGACAGTGGAGCTCTGCTTCGAACCACAACAAATTAACATAGTTACTTCAATATATTTACAACAATGCACAAAGCCTTAGGTGACTACAAGTGTCGTCTCATCAGCTTCAAGTATTCAATTCTGAATATACCTTGCCGTAACAAAGTCAGCAGGTAGCACATACTGACTAGGCAACTGTGTATTCTTTATACTAAAAGAAAACAATGACAGAGAAAAGAGTGAATTACAAGGACTCAGTGAGCAAATCATGTACCCTGAGAGTACTAGCATAACACAACACACAACACATCTATCACTAATTAGCCTCATAACTAAATTTACTTTTTCATGCACGTTCTTGCAATTATCATACAATCACGAATCACATGTTACACCACATATATAAATCAATTCAATGTCCGGAACTCATAATTTTTAACATAGGATTCAAAGCAGACAAAACAAGCAAAGGGCCAACGGATAACTCAGCCCTGCACAACAGCATCACCCCCCACCGAGCATTTACGCACCTGCACAATAGATTGATCTCCATACATAATCTATCACACCAGGGCTGAGCAGTCAAACTTTTTAAAAACATTTATCAAAATCAGAATATCTCATAATTTTTTAGGTGCACCTAGATTTCACTTTTGAAAATAAAATCATTTCAAAAAAAAAAAAAATTCACTTTGTTAACCTTTATCAATCACAACTATTATCAAATAACAACTATGATTCAAATACTCAATTTCACACATATCATTTTACTCAATTATTTTGGCAACCAAAGTGCATGTGATTTACTCACTATGCTCAAGCATAGGGTTCGTTAGTCAGTCTAGTCTGCGAATGTGTCGGAATGTCCTCGACATATGTTATTAACATTAATCATTTCAAAGTTAACTTCTTGGTTTTTAATTTACTATATAACTAATAATATTTATATAACCCACTTCTAAATATACCCACACATACAAATTCTCTTAAACATTTTGCTCACTAACTAGTATATATATATTTTCTTATCAAATTAATTTACCTAATAATCTTTACATTAATCGTATTCCCATTTTTTTTAACTTAACCTTAAATTAGTTACTTAAGATAAATTCATATCTTTAAATTAAGTCATAAACTATTCTTCCTAGTTCACTCAATCATTAATTATTTACACTTCAACCATTAATTAGTCAAATCTCTTAAAAGTTAATTTACTCACCTAATTAACTATATAACTAAACTTAACACAACCCATTTGTAACTCATGCAACCCACAGCTAGGACCCCAAGACAGTCCCTTGGCCAAACTTATAACATCTAATAAGCTATCCCTTTCATGGCTACAAGCTCCCAAAATATATAAATCTTAAATTTAAGGGAGAAGAAAGAATTATTTTATGGTGGCTAACTTCATCCACAAGAGTTACAATCAAAGGATTTTCACATAACAAAATTTGTATCCTTATACCGTAACAACAACCCAAAGCAACTCAACTATCCTACTTCTTTTCTTTAGCTCAAACCAGACCTTACAAGGACGTACCCTAAAATTTATGGCTTGCTGCTAGCAACCCAAAACAGGGTAGCTCACCACTTGTCGTCCCCCTTTATTTTTTGACCTTACACCCTTACCAACAAGGGAGACATCCTCACACGGCCATAAAACATCAACACAGAGATTGGAAGGAAGAAATGACCAAACAACAGCAATAGGTTGCCAGCAACCTATCCCAAGCAAACTAACTTTAGCTCCCAAAATCTCTACCATAATGCTTTTATGTCAACAAAAAAGAAAAGGAAGGAAACTCACCTAACTACTAAAGTTTGCTACCCACAAAAGGAAAGACTCTCATTCAAGAAGAAGAAAGCAAAAAGGAAAGTGGAGAAGCAGAGCACAACCACCGAAAATGAATGGAAAGAAATATGCTAAGTGAGTTAAGCAAGAGATAAACAGAGGACAAAACAATTAGTATATTATCAACTACTAGTTTATCCTTATTTTACCAATTTGTGGTACAATTTAATTCAATTATTTATATACACAATCATTACTTTCTAATTCAATATATATATATATATATTAATATTGTTTATTCATTCCATTTACATAAAATAAAATCTAAGTCTATGCCAACCCACGATGAGATGGAACTAAATTTTCTAATTACACACGTATTCATATATATATACCAATACTCTTTTATTTTTAATTTACGAGAATTTATTATTTACGTAGTCACGATGATTTACGTACAGCATCCTAAAACGTACATTAAACTTTTGGTTTGTAACAAATATAATACTTAATTGTTAATAAGACAACCATAGATTTGTTTTGCATCATAATATTCAAGTTTCAACTCATGCACCAAAATAATAAAACAACATCAATATAAAAATGTTTCATTAATTCTTAATACAACCACATTGGAAAATCAAATATAACAAACATCGTCATAATCAATTGTTCAACCAATTATGTTCATCATCATTTTAAATATCATTTCTACGGAAATATTTTAAATTAAGATTTAGTTTCAGTCGTTTAGAGTAAAAATCTTGCGTTTAGTTTTTTTTTTACTTTCTTAGGGTTAGGTTTTGAGTTGGGCTTAAGAAGTACCCAGTTCATTTGAGCCTAAGTACAAAATAGTTTGATATGCAAAACATCTACTAGTTCTCTCGAGTTTCACAATTTTTATCAATATTGTGGATCAAACTCAGACCAATTTGTCTTCCAAGTGAAGGTTTGGCCGATCCATTCCATTTCTTAAAAACATTGTTTTAAGTTATATAACAAAACAATAATGCTATATGCATATATATTTCTCACACAATCTTAAATACATAATAAGTAAGAGTTAAGTGATAAGTGTGATAACTCAGATAGAAATTTATCGATTATTATTAGATTTTATTTGGATAGGTAGATTTGATCTTTGTGAATTTGGATTTGGGTTTGTTATTTGAAACCCACACAAACGACCATAATGAGTCTAGGGTCACAACCCAAATTTGATTCGATCTAATACATATAGTGTTTGACCCTACTCGGTCTAGTCGATTTGTATTCAGTATTTCTAGTGACCCAAATTAGATCATCAATTTGTTCATTGTTTTTGGATTTGGCCTAACACAGTTCAGTTAGGTTGGTATTTTTTGAATTTGACCCAACACACCCAGCCATCTTTGCTTGTTGTTACTGGTGAAACCTAGAAACTTTGACTTTAATATTCTTTTAGAGTTAAATTAGTCAGCAAATAAACAAGAAATGCAAGATAATTGTTGAATGTAAAGAGTTTAAGGAATATAGAGATTTGACTTAATTATTTTTATAGTGGTTCACCATAACTCTTGGTTACATCTACTTTCCAAACTCCTCTTAGGAATTTTGACTAACGGCTAAATTCATAAGGCTCAGTAAAACCTAGCTAAATTGCAGGACTCATCCAACCTTTACAATTGAGTTCCAAGGCTCAATAACTTAGTTGAATTAACAGACTCAATCACAACCAACAAGGTCCTTAGAACTTGATACAATGAGAACTTTACCAAGCTTAATTCTAAGCTCTAGGGTTCTCACTTTTTATTTCCTCATAATACAAAGATGTGCGTGAGTACTATTTTGCTTAATCACTCTAATATAAATGTTTCTCATAGATATGAAAGTTTAAGGCGTTTTTGAGTGAGCTCACAAAGATAATGGGATATGAACGTTTAAGTCATTCTCTGTTTCAAGGGATTTGTAGAACTCAATGCAAATTCTGGCTAAGAATGATTCAAACTATGAGCCAACCACTCTCCTGAAGTACTCAATTCTTTTTTATAGCCTGAAGCTTGAATATAGTTGTTCCTTTGTAGGATAGGACAATTGTGCAATCCTATAATGGAAAGCAACAGTGCATGTCCTTTTTATGAAAAATTTGGGCATGGACCAAAACTTTCAGATTAACAAGCATAGTATATTTAGACCAGAGGTAGTGGCACTGATCTTATCCTCTAAGTTGTCCTCGTTTGTCAGTTTGTAAATTATGGTGCAAAGGACAATTTGAATTTGCTCAATTCTGGAAGACGATGAACAGTTGAACCAGTTTAGCAATCATATAGAAACAACTTCATTTTGATATAGTTGCATAACAATTCAGTTGATGAAGATTCAGATGGTGGAGTTCAGTTGATCATATTTCAATTGACTGACTCTAAGATGTCACTCTTTGATAGTGGATTGTTCTTTTTCAGTTGATAGATATGATAACAATTGATTTGAGCTTTAGCTAACTGTTAGTGGAACCCAGCTATTTAATCATTTACTTTGACTTTAAAGTTGATTTGTTTTATCTTCCATTTCTCACTTTGTTCCACGCCACCTTTCTCTTCTTTGTAATCCTGGTTGTGCTACTTGCTTCCCTTCTCTATTTTACTTCTTTGCTGAACCATGGAGCTTTCCCTTTACAGCAACCCATCTTCACCTTCTTCATAGTTATATTTATTCTTGTTCTTGGAACGTGACAAAAGCAAGGAGGTGGACTGAAATTAAGTAGAGGCATCAGCTAGTTCAACTAGTTGTGCCCTGTTTCTACCTTTTGGTCATATTTCCTTTACTTTGCTTGGTGGCTGATCCAGCTGCTATGTAAACATCCATAGGGCTTGTAGCGGCTAAGAGGTGTTGAGGGAGCTTTGTAGTTCTGCCATGAGAAGTGATAAAGGAAGTAGCAATTCATTTGTTGGTTGCTCTGCTAGCTATATCTTTGAGTAGTTAAAAGGTATGAGTTGGTTGATTTGCTAAATAGTTAGGTTCACCTTAAAGGATGGTACAAGAAAATTGACCTTTTTTCCATAAACAAAAGTTTGTCGATATTAACTATATTACCCACAAACCCAACCTCAAACCCACAAAATTGTTACAATTAATTTACCGACTAACATTATGTCAGTAAGTTTGTCGGTATTATGACGAGAATTAAATTTTTCTTCCAGCAAATTTTACCCACAAACTGTTTCTTGTAGGTTTTTTTTTTTTTATCTTTTGCCTACAAACGTTTCTTTGTCAATAAGTTTTTTTCTTATTACCCACATACTATTGTTTGTAGAAAATAGAAACTCACTATTTTGTTATGTAATACCCACAAACTTTCTCTTGTAGGTAATTTTTATTTTTTTTTTTTCTTTTACCCACAGGCTATAGTTGGTAGGAAATAAAAACACACCATTTTATTATGTTGTTACACCCTCAAATAAAGATATGACTAGCCGGAGAAATGAATAACTAAACCCCCATAAACCTAAATCCTTATTTACCGAACACCAAAGACTATTAAAGAAATTACAATTAAACTAGGAAAACCTTTACTGAATTAAAATAAAATCATGACTTATTATTAAACATAAACCATCTACTGAAAATTTGGAAAAAGTTCCCTATAAAGTGGAATATGCCCACCAGTACATACATAAATAATCTGATTATAAGACATCAATAACCTATAACATCAAAGTATACAGGTGAGCTCTGCTCTTAACAACATATCAAGTCTCTACATTTAATTTGATATACACAATAATGCAGAACACCTAAAATAATTGTAAGTGTTGTTCTTCGAGCTCCAAGTGTGCAATTCAAAAAATATACCTTGTCGCAACAGTATCGGCAAGTCACGAACCCTAATGCAACAAGTATTACTTTCCTGATACTAAAAAAATAACCACAGAGAAAAGTATGAGTCACAAGGACTCAGTGAGCAAACAATATATTTTAAGGGTACAAGCATCGATAAACACATAATAACACATATTTAATCTCGTGTAGTAATCATTATTAAGTCACAATTCATATGTTTCACCCCATACAAAATTCAATTCATATACCTAGAGTTTACTTTTTCAAAGAAAGCATTCAAAGCATATAAAGCATGCAAAATGCCAATGAGTAACTCAACCCCACACAACAGTATCATCACCCCACCGGGCATTTATGCTCTTGCGCAATAGATTATTCTCTATACATATTCCATCATACTGGGGCATAGCACTCTACTTTTAAAACCTTTATCATAATCAGAATATCTCAGAATCTTCAATTAGAATATCCTAGATGAACCTAGATTTCAGTTTCATAAATAAAAATCATCTATGAAAAAGATTTACTTTGTTGGCCCTTATCAACTACAAACAATTTCAAGCAACAAACATAATTTAAATATTCAAATTCACATAAGTATCTGGCAACCAAAGTGCACGTAATTCACTCACAAGCTTAGGAACCTATTCATCATTCCGTTTAGCGTTTGATGGTGTCGGAATATCCTCGACATGGTCCAGAGTTGAAAATCATAAATTCATACATTACTCTTTGTAATTGTTACATTATTAATGCCAGAATCCCTAAATCCATTGTATATATTTCATTTAACATATTACTTGAGAATAAATTGTTATAAATATCTAACATTCAATTCCTCATAAGCATTTTATCAATTCTTATCATACATTGTTAATTCTTATTCTCCATCATACATTTTCTTTTCCATTAATCAATATCATCTCATAAGCTTTTATGTTGTATATGTTCCACTTAATGAGTTAAATTAAATTAACTATAAACTTTTTATAGTATTTATATTCAACATCGAATTTCCAATTTAAACTTCTTATTGGGAATTCATCAAAACTTAAAAATAAATCAATAATTTAAACTATACATTTCTACTACTAATAATTAAGTGTTAAACTCTCCTTTTCCAATTCATCTAACTACCATTTTGATTCTTTGTTTTATAAACTTTCATTTACCATACGATTTATTCTCAAATCTAAGTACTAAACTATTAATAATTTTAAAAGAATCAAGATGCTAAGTCTTGGAAAACTGCCATATATATTCTTGCTACTTTTATTCATAATTGTAACTTAAGACATCTAGTCCATAAATTAAATCACCAACCATTCAATTTCCTAAACTCCATAATTAGCTCAAATAAATATCTTAGACCCAAAGATTAATCACCCTACCTAACATTGAACCAATTTACTTGAAGAATTTTTTTATCCTTGTTGCCTAACTAGTTTACTCCCCGATTAGCAAGAATAAAATAAGGCAAGAGCAAGGAAATCAAACAAAGGCAGAGTTGCTACCCCTTATTCTTTTTTTTCACCTTTCACGGCTAATTAACAAGCGTCATTTTTCTTAGCTGCCACAAGTTGTCTGGTGGCTGTTACGGCAGTTGGAAGGAAGAAAGACAACTAAAGTGGCAGTCAAACAAGGCAAAGATGGATGAAGAGCAGAAACAAGGCACGGCTGGATGTTTTAGCTATCGTCCCAACCAACTTCAGTCCATTGATCTGCTATTGCCGCGCCTCGAGACAAAACCAACCTAGTTATAAGAAAGGGGAAGATAAATAGCTACAAGGAAAAAGTCTCACCGTCCAGCCAGAAGATAAAACAGGGGAAGAAGTAAAGGATTCGCCCAAGACTTTTCCAGAACAAAGGAAGGCGGTGGATTGCACCAAAAAGGAAAGGAAGCTAACAAAAAAAACAAAAGAAACTTTAAAGTCAATTTGTGGCAAAAATTGAATCTAGGTGTCCATATATATATATCTATATGTATGTATCCATTAATTATTAATTTTCTATTTTATTTAGTTTACAAATATAATTTATTTACTAAAATCTATGCATGATAAAAAAAAAATGATCAAATTCTGAATCAATTAAATTAATAATGGGATAGAAATTAATTCACTAATTATCTATGTATATATATTATAAATCTATATAGATATTTCTTTATTTTATTTTATTTATTTATAATATTTTAATTACTTAACTACATGTAACATAATAAATTCAATTATTGGGTTATAACATATTCATTTTTCAAAAAATCACGATATCGGTACGGAAAGGATACGTTAATTAAATAATTAAAAATATAATTATATAATTACGTTATATATATAAATTTATATAGACAAACAAGAAAAATAAAATAGAAAGAGGATAAAAACAATAGTTTAAAAAAAAAAAAAAGTAGAATGAGGCAAGGAAGCAATGGCTTTATACTTTATGTACATAAAAATAAAAATAAAAAATGAAAGGAAAAAAAACAAGTCTTTCACCGTTTCACAGCTTTCACCCTTTCACAACTTTCAGCCTTCAATGGCCCGCCTTTATATACAACAACAACAAAAAAACAAAACAAAAAACAAAAACAAAATAGAAGGAGAAGAAAAGACAAGAAGGTTCACTGGTTGTTTGGTTCAGAGTCTTGCTTGGTGCCTGCGACATGCGTGAAGACTGAAGAACTGAAGATGAAAATTGAAAGCCGCCATCTGCCGATCTTCAACAGCCTAGATCCTCAACAACAGCAGCTAGCAACAAAGCAAGCCTGCTTCACGAGAAATGTGAGGTGTGGGTTTGATCTGATCTAGCATCTACAGGTTAGGGATTTGAATAATCATGCCAAAACGCTGCTTTGCATTTTTTTTTTTTCTATTAACGCACCGGCTCAAATTTAAGCCTTCAAGCCGTCCCAAAGTCGCACCATAAATATTTAGCCGTACTGAAGCCCAAAGTCGCACCATAAATCTTTAGCCGTACCAAAGCCGCACCCAAAAATAAAAAATTTCCGATAATTCATGGGGACGTACTGGGCCATCCCATGCGTCCCAGCACCAGGTACCTTCCAAGGACTGTTTCTTTGAGATTTTTGAAGTATCCGTGCTTCATAGGTTTCTGATAATAAAAGAGATGCATTAATCCTGAAAATCCAAATAAACTTTTGATGATTGTATCATAAAACGAATATCAATATTGATTTTCTGTATTATCACTTTTACTTTAGTTTCTTAACTTCATATCCGTCAACTCTTACACCCTTAAATTTTGCACATGAAATGATACTCCTATAAGCCCTAGCCTACCAGCATGAGATATTCAGTAGTAAGGCGGACTCTGATGGGTTGTTAAGAGGACTGGTCATCCTCACCGTGTAAAAGCCTTCCATTTATAGTGAGAATATAGATAAAGAAGAGGGGGGATAGAGAGAGAAAGAGAAGTGGTAACTTACCTCTTACTAAACCAATCAATATTCTACCATCAAATCTCAAAGTCTTACTTTGTTTGAGGTTTAGTATAAAACTAACACTATTACTGGCTGCAAGTACCAATCCTTGTTTTTTTTTTTTTCTTTTGTATACTCTAATAGGAGGTGGCTATTGAAAGCAACCTTTCTATAATTTAGGAATTCCATTCTATTTTTTAGACAGATCATAGCAAGTCCACATTTGAATTGAGTATCTTTTCATAGGAAAATTTAGTTCATTCCTCATCACAAGCTTTGTAGTCTACAAGATTGACCTCCTTGCATGTATCCGCCTATACAAATCTAAAAGCTCGTCACTGTGAAAGTAGTGTTAAACCACAAGCAGTCTACTTTCAATTATTATTATTTTTAAGTCTGCTTTCAATTATTATTATTATTAAGAGTTTAACTGAACCTTGAGGATTAAAAGATTGTTGTCAAAATGAAATTTTATTTTGAAAAGCAAAAAGGTTATTTTTAATCTTCCTCTCACTTCTATTGCTTTAACTTTATCCATTTTGTTTCAGATAGATTTTGTTATAAGATATATAAAATAAAAGATTGACATAAGATATATTTAGCTTCAAACACTAATTCTTTTTAAATTGCTTCTATTATATTTTGTTTAAGACAGGGACAATCATTGAGTTTTGAAAAAAAGGTTAAAAGACTAATTTTTTAATAAATCAGACATTAATATTTAAATATTAAATATAAATTTTGTAAATCTCTAATTAAAAACATCAATACTTGAATATCATAGATAGAATCTCTATATTTACAAGTCCATGAACTAATAACACAAATTTGATTGCTTTAAGAGGTAAATAGAATCTCCATATTTACAAGTCTATGAACTAATAACACCAATTTGATTGGATAATCTTTAGTCTTTACCTGCAGATTACGTGTCTTCTATTTCTGATTCTTGCTGACGCAACTTAGAGGTTTTAGGAGGCATAAGGAATCTAAAACCCTTTGGCATTGCATTATTTTTGCTTTGGTGTCTTTAGTTTGAGAATGATGACGACCTTTTGTTAGGATGTTTATCTTCTATTTCAATTTCTTTGGGATAAAGTAATCATTTTGTATTTTGACAAACCAACTTAGTTTGTGGGTATCACCCAATGTTACCACAAACCACCCATCAATTATTTTCCACAAAACTCACCAACAAAAGTTTGTGGGAAATACCCACAAATAGAAAAAGTTTGTGGGAATTACCCACGAGTAATTACTCACAAACTATTACCTATAGATTGTTTGTCTGTAAGCTTTTTCTCACAAAGTTTGGACCTTTTTCTCACTAACTTGGTTTGTGGGAAAATGTCATTTTTCTTGTAGTGACGTAGATGGCTAGTTGTAGGGAGGGTGTATACAGCTTTGGGTTAGAGTTTTGGGGCAGCAACTTGGTTGCCTATTTTCCCTTTATAGCTGGTGTTGGGCATGGAATTAAGAGGGGGTTTTGGTGACTCTTTAGGGGCATGGCAGTAAGGGGGATGAAAGGGATAGAAAAAGAAAAAAAAAGACTCCAGAGGCCGTGAGCCTTATATGGGCTTCGGGAATGATTTTTAGCTTGATGAATGATGGAAAAACAATTAAACTAGGTTGTATGTTTATTAGATTAGTGAAAGTGGATTATACAAAGTAAAAGAATTGAAATTATAAACTAAGAATTAATGATAATGAATCTATATATATATATATATATATATATATATATATATATATATAATTGCATGTAACTATTAAAATAGAAGTGTATAATTCAAGTTTAAATGGAAGTTAAAGAATTATTTAAATGAGTTAATTGTACTTCTTTTAAATTTAACTCTTGATGGTTAGTTTTTATTTGGATTTGAATATTAAGTTTATAAACAAGAGAAAAGAAAGGTTGATTAACATGGTAATATAAGGGGTTGATGAAATTGAGTAGTGGATATGAACAAAAGATAGTTAGTTGAGGGTAAAATGTTGAAAGTAAGAGTTAAATGGTTTTTAAAGGGATACAGTGCAGATTATTTGAGTTAGAAAAATTCAGTATTTCGAGTGTTTTTGAGACTGAATTAAATTAAGAATTCTAAAGAGAAAATGTAAATTAGGGTCTTGAGATAATGTTTGGAAAATTTTGTAACATGTTTCTAGGTATATTTGTCTGTAAAGTTATTAGACTACAGATCTGTGTAGGATTCTAGACAAGCTTCAGTCAGTTTGGAGGACTTTGTCGAGTGTTATTGTTGGAATTAGCTTAGGACCTTTGAATAAGATTTGTTTTTAACATATTAAGGGACAATTCTGGATTGTTTCAAGTTTTAATTCTATGTTGTGTATATTTTGGAGATGTTGGAAGTCATAATTGTGATTTTTGGGTCCTGACTGAACCTATTTTGAAGTAATTGATGTTAATGGGTCTTAAAGTTTAAATTAGGAGCAAGGTGCTAAAGATGAATGTTTCTAACACCTTGATAAGCTAGATTGAAAATTTTCATAATTTTCCAAGTATGAGATTCCATAAGCATCGGAATCAGAGGTTAGCAATCATGAATTGTACGAGTGCCCTGTTTTTGTTCATGTGAGGAATTGAGTAAGTTCAAGGCAAATTTGAGAAAAAGTTTCTAACTAAGAAGATAGCTAACTTCCTAAAGATAATGTTTCAACTTGGTTTTATTAAATTTGGTTAAGTATGTAAGTTAAAATCAAGCATATCTCCAAGGTAGTTTTAAATGCCTAAAAGGAAAAACTTAGTAAATTGAGATCTTGAGAGTTAAGTATTATGTGAACTTGAATAAATAGTCTAAAAGCAAGAATAAAGAAATATGATTAAGTGGTTAAGGAAAGATAAATTTTAGAATTTAATGGTATTAATATTGAAATGGCATGATTCAAGCTCTTGGATAAATTTTAACTTGGATTCAATGCTAGAAAATGAAAATATCGAAAGTGTGAATTAGTATTAATTTCTTGATAAGTACATGTACAATATATACATATAAGATATGGAATTAAGTGTCCTAAAAGGGATTGACTAAACTACCTAAACGGACTTAGTTCAAGAAACTCATATAAGTTGATATATAAGCTTAATAATTAAAAGGTTATAACTATAACGTTTATGAATTAATTATTATGTGAAAATATGAATTTCAATTTCAGACCCTACTATGGCCCTGATGACACATGTGAGCACAGGAGGAAGTGACAAATAAGATCTATAAACTGGTGACTAAATTATGTGTACTTTGGTTGCCATATTATTATGTGCAATTGTATGTGTATTTGAATAGATGTGGTATATGGAAAAAATAAGCAAGTGTAGTGCTTCAGTGAGTTATTGGAATTATGTTTGATGTTTGAAACTGTTTATGGTTGATTTTCATTTCAGAAACTGAAATCTAGATGCACCTAGTAAATTCTGATTTGATATTTTGAATCTGATAAGTGTTTTAAAAATAATTGAGTGCTCAGCCCCTGCATAATGGATTGTGTACGAAGCATTAACTTGTTGTGCTGGTGTATAAATGCTTAGTGGGGGGGAGATATTTGTTGTGCAGGGCTCAGTTACTCGGTTGGCCATTTGTTTGCTTTGAGTGTTTTGATTGTTTGGTTTGAATTGTGAATTATGAGTATTTCAATTGCTTTGACTATATTGTGAATCTTGGAAATTGTGATTCTATGATGAATACAAGTAGGTAAGTGTACTGTGAAATTAAGAAATGAATATGGTTACATGAGATTAAGTTTTGATATGTGTTTGTATGCTTTGATTGATGCTAGTATCATCAGAATACGTTGTTTGCTCACTAAGTCCGTGGGACTCACCCCTATTCTGTTAATATTTTTTTTAGTAACAGGATTTTTAGCATATTGCTTCAACGAGCTCGTGACCTGCCATAAAGTATAACAAAGTATTTTTCAGGATCTCATACTTGAAGTTAATGATGAAATTTTGCAATCATACTAGAGCTGTGGGTTGTCAAATTTTGTATTATGTAACAATCTAGTTATTTGTTATTTGTGATATGACGAGAGCGAAGCTCCTTTGTATAATTTTGTGATTATTGTGATATGATTATATATAAGTAGATGTACTTGTTTGTATTTTGAGGCATGTTTCATATTGTAGGGAATCTCTGTTGAAATAACTACTAAAAAGAATCTTTTTTGCAATAGGCATAATCAATCGCAAATTTATTGTAATTCTATCACAAAATGATTTTGCGACAAATTTGTGAGGGATTATGTCCGTCGAAAATTTCTCATCGTAAATTTGAGAAGGAAACATTTCGTCGTAAATCTATCACAAATAATATAGCGACAAAAATATTGGGTCGCTATTCTATAGCAAAAAAAATAATAATAAATCAACACTGTCATTAAGTTAAGATAATAAATTTCGTCACAAATCCGTCTCAAAATTTAGAATTGAGAACTTCTAATACCGTCGTAAATCTCGTCACAAATCCGTCGCAAAATAAGATCATTGAATTCTGTCACAAATCCATCGTAAAATTCAAGATTAAGAAATTTTAATTCCGTCACAAATCCTTCACTAAATTGAAAATTCAGTATGTATATTTTGTCACAATGTCGTTTTTAATTGTAACAGTTTTTAAAATATTTATACATTTTTATTTATTTTTCCATATTTTTTTCACTTGTTTTGACCTTACATCATCAAGAAATTCAAAAATCAAAATATAATTAACATGTTCCATTAACAAAAAAAAAATTACATCAATTCAACAAACTTTCAATACATATTCAACTAACTTTAAACACATTCAACATTTAACAGATCCAAATATGTAATAAAACTAAAGTTAAAAGATAGTAAAACATTGTCCAAAAACTAAGCAAGAAACTATATCCTAATTATCGTCGCCAAGATTCTCATCTGATTCATCATCATCATCTTTATCTTCAATATTTTCATCCTAATAAGTAAATTTGAATAATTTAACAGTTTCTATTTTTCATAATTGAAACAAGACTTATAGCTTGTCACCCATGTTTTCCTTTTGCTTTCCTTCATATCTGTTCAAACAATTATAGAAGTGCCATTTAAGCTTTTGTCCAACTCATATCTACTCACCTTCAAAAGTAGATGGAAGGGACCTGAGTGTTAAAATTTTAAACTCAACATAATGAATTTTGTACTTGTAATGGCTACCCGTTTCCAGTTGACTCTAAACTTAGGTTATGCATCCTACCACTATCAAATAATAATTCCAATTTAATAGTAATCTATTTGGACGCCATATTCTATGCATCTAGATGAAAAATCATATACTTAACCAAGAAAGAGAAGATTAAAATAATCCCTGACAATCACATAAAAAAAAGTCGATATTCAAGAGTTAAAGTTTTTCTCTTAGATCTATTTTTAACCATTGAAAATCTAAACAAGATTCAGTATCTAGTAAGTTGGAAATTCTGTGACCAAATGCAAAAATCAAAATTTTGAGTATATTGTCTAGCAATATTTGGTTTCTTCTTAGAAGTATCATACTTGAATCATCCAACAATGAAATAATGATTCATTTAAAGATTATGTCATGCTCCAAATTAAAATTGATTAGATATTTGCTAAATATAACAACTTCTGCATAATAGCACAAACAACTAGAGTAAACATTATTGAGGAACAAAAAAAGCTTACCTGCATATCCTTCGCAGGAGTAGGTTTCAAAGCATTTAGTCCAATTCTTATGCCTCTCTTATGAGGAGAAACCTGCATAGCCGCCAAAGCCTTAGAAATAGCTTAAACCCATCGTAAACAATTTGTGTAAATTTATACAAGAGAAAGATTTGAGATTGGATGATAAAATTATAATAATTTCATAGGGCCATAACTTAGGGCTGAGCATATTAGCTGGATAAACAAAAACCCGACCTAAACCCATCCGAAACCGACCCAACTCGAAAAATCCATTTGTAAAATCGGTTAGACCTTTATGTGTATTGTCAGTTTAGTTCAAAAATTCGGGTGTCAATTTTTTTCACCCGATTTAAACCGACCGGACCGACTTTAACAAATATTTACATTTTAAATATTTATTTTACATAATATATATGGATATGGTGAGTTTTTTTTAGTTGTGCACAAGTTTTATCATACATACTACTACATAGGATCATTTCCTTCTTCAAAACAAAAAAAATTATTATCAACCCTTTATTTGAAATCCTAAATCTCTACCTTATCCTTATCTCTTCTCTCAAACTCTCAACCGCCCCATCCACATCTCCTAGTCACTAGCTTCCAAACTTCCTCCCTCATCCCATCTAACCAGCTATGTCTTCAAATCTTCATCTGTATGTCCTATCCCTTCTCCCTTGCTCACCACCTAACCCTCCATTCTGATTTTCTATTGTAATTATCAAAGAGTTGGAGATTTGAAGTCCATCTTTGGAGTGAATCATTTTTTTCCTTAGCTCTTTTACTTCGTGTACATCAATGATTTGTGGTAGGGATTGCAAATCTACTAATTTGAGGCCAAGTTATGGTGTTTTTAGATTTGCATGTGAGATGTCAATCTACTCCACTTTTTGTTTCTTTAGATTCGAACTTACTTCTTTATATCAATGTAGATTGTAGTTTGATTTGATGTTTTTTCTTTTTCTTTTCCGTTCAATTTATGAATTTTGTTCTATCTTTTAGAAATTTGCATTTCTAATTTGTAATTATGTAAAAATGTTATTCCATATAAACTCAGCATTTTTTGAATAGTTAACTTTATCCTCCTACTATTTTTTTTTTTTTTTTTATTTTTGGATCTGAAATGTTGGATTTGAAGGTTACTATTGATTTGAAGTGTGTGGATTTGAAATTTGTTAAGAAATAACCGATAACCGATTATCCGACTAAAACATCTCATATTTTTGGCGATTAACAAATTGTAAAAATCAACTAAGTCGGTTATGAAATCAGTTGATAAATTTTAAGAACTAATTTGGTTGGTCCGGCCTGTGAAAATCTCAAAACCAATCGACCTGACCGAATGCTTTGCCTTACCACAACCTGTGGATAAAAAGAGAGGTGACAGATTTTTCTTTAGCTTGAGCAAGAGATTGCATAGAAAAAGAGAGAAAGATCATCGGCTACATTTTGCAAGATATCAATATGTGTACAAAAATATCTTTTCATATGAATAAGATAGAAATTTATCCCTGCATGCTAGGAAAAGAAAAGCTTACAATTATCTTAGCAAATACAAAATGCTAAAGATACAACAGTTTAATTGACATTTAACTAAAAGATCACAAACACTAAAAAATGGAAAAGGAGCAAGAGAGACAAGATTCAAATAAAACGAAAGGGTTAAATTTCATGATTCAAAGATGATCCCTGCATAAATAAGATTTATGTCAAGAATGTTGTGAGGGATTTTCTGCTAACAGCCAAAGCAATTTTAGGAACACATGGAAATTGGATTTCTATTGATTATAAAACATATACCAGTAAACTAACTAGGGTAGGAAAAAATATTCATTCATGATAGCACCCTCCGAACTTCAAACAGCAATACAATTCCACCTAGTTAAGAATGCAAATGAAAAATTAGTAAGATAGCACAAGCAACACTCTAAGATTAATGATCAATCTCAAAATAAGCCAAACAAAATACTATGAATGTTAAGCAAGCTTATTAATAGTAGTGCAATATCCAAGACTACCATTACAATACCCAAAAATTTGAAACATAACAATGACCAAATATTCATCCAAATCAAAAACGTAAACTAAAAATGTGTTTTTTATACTACCAACTACCAAGC
Source organism: Quillaja saponaria (assembly GCA_029379385.1). Lineage (NCBI taxonomy): Eukaryota > Viridiplantae > Streptophyta > Magnoliopsida > Fabales > Quillajaceae > Quillaja > Quillaja saponaria. Next base: position 18,163,208 of record CM055616.1, on the reverse strand, counting down.
AAAAATGAAAGAAGATATATCACACAACCTTGTTTTTTCTTTCCATAAACTAGTACAATTTTTCAATGTGGGTAAGAGCCAATCTACATGTGTATATATTTTTATGACAGAAGCAGAGCTAAGCCAAGCTAGCTACCAAACACAATAACTACCTCCACCTAAAGCTGAAGGTTACAAACAAACTTCAACATAGACAAAATTAACACATGTATTATTTAAATGAAGCTTAATTTAGTTAAAAAAAAGCTCAAGCTTTGAATCTTCTTCTCTATTAGAAGGTTAGGTTGAAATTAATTAACTAAGCTAAAGCTAGCAGATAAAGTTGTTTAATTTAATATGAAAGAAAGTGCTTGAAACATGGGTTCTCAAACATAGAAACATCCATGCTTCTGTAACCCCTCCAAATTCACCTAGACTGGACCGTTTACCAATTTTGCTTAATAGAGATCCAAACGTCCCTAAACACCCATCCTGCCTTACACACATTGGTTATTACCATTGCTACCCTCTAGTTCAACCTTATACACATTAGTTATCAATCTTGAAAAAGAGACTTTCATGGACCCAACGCTTTTAAGTTAGTTCATTTATGAGCTGATGTAGCTAACAAAAAATTAGAAAGGCTATTAAGGAAAATAGTAAATAAATCCAGAATATTCATATATCAAGTCAAGCAATTATATTTTGATCTCATTAATAGATTTTCATTCTGTATTTCTCCAAGGAAAATCAATCACATAATAGTAGTCTGTAGTGTTAATTTCAAAAGATTTAAGTAACACATCAACTACAATTTTTTCTTTCAAAAGCTGGTGGTTCAATAAACCCACTTTTTTCCCTCCAATATTTTACAATTAAAATTGATTTTGTTACAAAAGGACAAATTAATTGAAGATTTTAATATTTTAGAACAAGAAGTCAGTCATACCCTTCACAAGAGAAAAAAAAAAAGAAAAAAGGAGTATATTCTCTCTAATGGGTATGTATAGAAGCAAATCAAGTCATCTTTCAAATAGATAGATACATTAGGAAATTCAAGTTATAATACTCCCTTTTGATTGGACATTTTGATGGAACTTTCCCTTTTTGCTATCAATAAGCTAGAGACTAAGCCACTAATTTGAACCATCAAGTTCTGTACCATCACTTCGACAATGGGATCATGGCATCTGCTTGTCTTGAGGTGAGAATTTTGGTAGGAATGGGCGCCTCAATAAAGAACTTACTTTTCCTTCGCATTATCAGAAAGGCCTTTCATCAGACGACTTTTCCTTCAACTTTTTCATTCTTGCTTAAAGAAAATCTTTAGTCCCAAAATCCGTCTTTGATTCGGAGGATTTCCAGAAGATTGAAAGATGTAAGCTATCAATTCTTTTCTAACTCGTCAGTCAAGCAAAAAAATTGATTCTGATCACCTCTTTCGAGAATCATTTGACATTTGCGCATTCACAAATCTAGAGAAAGCATCTCTTCCTACTAAACCAGATCTATAAAGCTTTCCTTTCCAGCCATCGTTCTTTTTATTTTTTCATTCCATAAAACGGTGTGTTTTGTAGTTAATGTATGAACCATCAATGCTGGGATTTAATGTAATAATCTTTTTCTATCTCTACATTATTTTATTTCATATAAAATAAACTTAATCTATAAATAGATCATTATGGATTTGAATCAAAAACTTTATTTTTTGTTGAAATTTTATAAATAATTGTATGTCAATAAAAATATTTTTAACCAAATGGAAAAAATTATTTTTGGCAAAATAGAAATTAAAAAAAAAAGAAAAGAAGAAAATGTAAATATTACATACTTTTTAGATAAACACCTACAACAACAAAAATATTTTAGCTAAATAGAAAAAAAAAAAAAAGAAGCAAATATATAAGAATGGCTGGTTTAATTACAATTTTATATAAAGAAAAACATGAGATTACAATTTTATATTAAAGAAAAACATGAGATTTGTATATCACATGGTCATGATTCAGTCAATATTTTATTAAATCAAATCCTCTACTACAAGAAAAAAAAAAATATCTACTAATGGCTCATTAATTAATTATTATTATTATTTTGGTGGGGAGATATTCAAATCTAGGTTGTAAAATAAACTTTGAACATCACTTGTAAACGAAAGTGAAATCGAATCTACTCTTTTTTTTGTGATTATAGTAAAATAAGTAATAAGAAGATGAATTAGTCATATGCGAGATTAAGATTTACCTACTCAATAAATGAAAATTTTGCGTAATTTTTGAGTGAAGAAATGAAAATTAGAGATAAAAGAGCAAATGACACATCCCTCACAGAGGCATGACTAGCCGGAGGATTGGATGACTAAACCTCCGTAACTGACTTTAAAATAAAGTAACAAACATGACTCTTAACCCAACTAAAGAATAAAAGAATATAATTTTCATGATTATAATAATTTTTTGTTTTTTAAAATTTTAATTCTTCTTTCATCTTAAGTATTAAAAAAATACAAAAATAAATTTATGAATTTTTTTATTTTTTTTTGGATCAAGATGAATTAAATTAATTTTTTTGGTTAAATTTATCTATTTGTTTATGAATATAAAATTGATTTATGGAAGAAATTTTATTTTCTTAAAAATTATTTTGAGTTTTTACTTTTACATAAATATTTTTTAATTACTATTTTACTTCACATACCTTTTTTTTTTTTACTTCTTTCTTAACTTTTCTCCATTTTAATATTAATAAAATTATAATTGTTTTATGACTATTGACATTTTTTTTTTTTTGTAATTCTTTTCAATAATAATAAATCAATAATTTCTCAATATATAAAAATATATTTTTTTATATAATTTTAAAAGAATTATATGCTTATGTCATGAATTAATATTTTATTAGATTTATCTATTTATTTGGTGTCATTAACATGTAGTACTATTTTTTATGGACTATAATATATTAATATGTATATCTATTATTAATAAATATATATTTATATATCATAAACACTATTCATGCGCAATGCATATCCCACAAATGTTAGTTATATTTAAAATAGGAATAATGGCATAAATTTTTTATTTTCTTAAATACCCTTATGAATTTTTATTATTATATAGTTACCTTTAATTGTTGCTTCAAATAGACTACTATTAATATATATATATATATATATATTTCAAATTCTTTTCTACTTTAATATGAATATGGATGTAATGATTTTAGAACTTTTAATTTCTTATTTACTAATTATGCTCAATATTAATAAATTTTTAATTTTTTAATAATTATATGTCAATAGTAATTAAATTGAACCAAGTTCCTAATAAGCATAATTTTTAAAAATTTACAATTTTTTAAAATTATTCCAATTATGAATTAAAAATTTTAAAAATTATTAAATTAATAAAAATTAAAAGAAATATTAAGAGTATAATTTTCATGATTATAATATAATTGTTTCAAATATTAATTTATATAAAAAATAATAATAACTATTTGTCAATAGTAGTTAAGATTGAATATCTCAATTTTTTGTTTTGTTTATATGATCCTAATAATTATAATATTTTTTTAGTTCTTCTTAAATTTATGATTTTTTTTGGATTAAATTTATATATTTATTCATGAATATAAACATGATTTAGTGGAATAAATTTTATTTTCTTAAATACCTTAATTATGAGTTTTTACTATTACATAAATATTTTTTAGTTATTAGTTTGCTTTAAATAAATTATTTATTTTATTTTATACCTTTTTTCTAAGTCTTCTGCATTTTAATATTAATAGGAGTATACCTGTTTTCTGTCAATTGATTTTATTTATTTTTTATCTCTTTTCAATATTCTACAATTTGTCAAGAACTATATAACAATAATAATTAATACTAAAATTATCATTTTTTATTTATTTAATAAGTTGCAAATAGTTATAATATTATAAATTTAAATTTAAAAACATATTATAAAATAAAAAGAAATATTAATGGTATAATTTTTATGATTATAAAATTGTTGTGTTAATTTTACTTCCATCTTTAGAATTTAATATATATATATGTGTGTGTGTTTATATTATGTATTAATTTTTTTTTATTGAGTTTATCTATTTATTTTATGTTATTAACATAAAGTATTATTTTACATTAATTATAATTTCTTAATAAGTATATGAGCATATATGTATATATTATAAACATGATTTACACACAATGTGTGTGTCTTGAAAGCTAGTATCTATACTTATATTTACTAGAATACCCTTATTGTGTCCTCTAACCTTAATATAGATTTTAATTCAAATATTATTGAGGACAGTGTCATCTTAAATTTTCACCTTTTTTTAAACTAAAATTCTATCATCTATTAAAAACTACTCATTTTTTCTTATAATTAAGAAAAAATTTAACAAAAAACAAAAAAACTCACTTATTAATAATCTTAATTAATCAATAATTTTTTGCAAAAAGAAAAATAAAATCAACCACTTATAAAAGCACATATGCTTAAGCACATGTGATAGGACTAGTTATTATAAAAGCCAGAAGATCATTGTGGTCTCCTACCATATATATATATATATATATAATTTACAAATAAATTCAATTAATAAAATTCATCCAATCACTAAATAATTAAATAATAATTTTTCAACTTTCTTACTCTCTTACTCTTTAGTACTCTTCTATTCTTTCCCATCCTCTCACTCTCCTATTCATCCTCTCACTCTCTTATGCTCTTACTCTCTCCTACCTTATAATATATAAATATTTTTTATTAAATTAAATTAAAAAAATTAAACAAAGATAAATTATATATCAAACGCATACCACTATAATATATATTACATTCATTAAAAAAAAACATATAAAATCAAATAATAAAGGTAAAACTAATAATAGCGGTCATATTATATTCTCACAAATTTTAAAATCTTAAAATACAAATTAATTTTCAAATAAATAAAATAATGTGCCGGCTTCATCTAGTTCATCTCTTAAATCATAAAAAATAATCTGGACGAGTCAAAAACAAAATACAAAAAGTCTTAGTAGCTTGAATTATAAACGAAGGAGAAAAGCAATAGTGAATAGAGAGAGACAAAAGATACTGAAACTCCAATGAAGATCAATAACTTTACTTAGTCGTTCCGCGTGGTTGACTCCACCAAATCTCAAAGTTGCTCTTCAATTCTACTTCATTACCTTCGTCGAAAATTGGAGACAATTTCTGAGTAAGTGTTTTTTTCTTTTTTTCTTTTTTCTCCTTTTGATCGGAACAATTTGATCACCAATTTTGTTGCCTCTGTTTGGTAGCTGAGAAAGATAAGGAAAATAGACAAGAAAGAAGATTTCATTTTTAGTTTCTATATTCTATTTACTTTTTCCTCTCGGAAATATGGGAGATTGACTTTTACAGACTTCGATATATGTTGTATTTCGATAGCACTTACCATCTTAAGAGACCATTTGGATTTTTGATTTTTGATAAGGTAGGTAGGATACTTAAGATTTAGGACTTAGGTTTCAGATGGTTTAAGATTGTTCTGAGGGTTTAGAAACTTTTAAATGCATTAATTATGGTCCAACTTGTGGTGCATGTTTGAACTGTATGCTTTAACTTTTTCTTATTTCTTTATCTTACCGGTTGCTGAGAAATTCAAAGGAAAGAGAAGGTTTACTGCAATCTGATTTTTTTTTTTTTTGGCATTTGAGTTTTCCTTCAGGATCTAAATTGACGTTCCTTTCTTTTCTTTCACGTATATTTATGTTGTATTTCTATTCTCAAATTTGTAGGATTCCAACACTGGAATTTTAGTATATTTTTTGGAGGTCTGTGACAAGATGAGTGACAATTTAATGGAAAAAGTGAATGCATTTGGGGAACGCCTGAAAATTGGTGGGGCTGAGGTGGGTCGAAAGGTGAGTGCAGGCATGAGCTCAATGAGCTTCAAGGTGAAGGAGCTTTTCCAAGGTCCAAACCAGACTGATAAACTTGTTGAGGATGCTACTTCCGAGGCCCTTGATGAACCTGATTGGGCAATGAATCTTGAACTTTGTGACATGATCAATAGTGAAAAAGTTAACAGCGTAGATTTGATCCGTGGAATAAAAAACCGGATCATAATGAAAAATCCTAGGGTTCAATACTTGGCTTTGGTTTTGCTTGAAACATGTGTCAAGAATTGTGAGAAGGCATTCTCAGAAGTGGCAGCTGAGAGAGTCCTTGATGAGATGGTTAAGCTGATTGATGACCCTCAGACTGTTGTTAATAATCGGAATAAGGCTTTGATATTGATTGAGGCATGGGGAGAATCAAGCAGTGAGCTTCGCTATCTGCCTGTGTATGAAGAAACCTACAAGGTTTGTGTATAGTTTTAATGCTTACATGCTTAATTCATTTTTACAGTTAATAAGAAACAAACAGAAAAAGAAGATCAGAGAAAATTTAACTTCAAAATTTTTGTTGTTTTTCTTTCTAAAAAATATATATATAAATTTCACCTAGTAGTGGGTTTTTTTCCGAAAATTATTTTTATTTTTGGTTGACATAGTCATAATAGTCTCTCCCTTCAACCCTGTTCTTTTTTTCATATTATTTCAAAAACCCTATATATAAAACCGTGGATTGGGGGGGGGGGGGGGGGTTTCTATGCCCTGCTTTCTGAAATTACCCGCACTTATTGTTATGTATATATATATTATCTATATATATATAGATAGATAGATAGATAGATAGATAGATAGATGTTTTTTTAAAGAAAAACTGAAGTAATAATATTTTAGCTTTATTTTAAAAAGCTATATACCCCAAGGATTGTTATCAAGATCCTGAATACTGCACCAGGATCAGTAACGTGGTACCATGGAAGAATGATCCTGGTTTCTTTGTGGCAGTGGCAGTGAGAGAGGCCTAAAAATTCTTTCCTTTTTTTTTTTCTCTTAATTTATTTTTGGCTAAATGAATCTCTAACCTTCAGAAGATTGTAATAATATTTTACTTTATAGTTTAAGCCTTTCAAGGAAAACTTGTTTTGGACTACAGTTTCTTTCTTTTATTTTTGTAGTATTGCAGGTTTCAGTCATGGTTCTTGTAGTCAGTAGTTTTATTACTTACGAAGGAAACAGTTACTTTAATTTGTCAAAAAGTACAATTTTTTTCCTCTTCAATTTTTCTAGATTCCAATTTACAACATGTTATAGTGTTAAAATTCAACAAGAACTGGGGCATTGATTTATGTGTTTTAGTGAGGAAACACCACACTAAGCTATTTCTCAAGATTTGATTTGTGTTGCAGAATAGTATTTTGTTTGTCATATAACCACATACCTGATATATTGCAAAACTCTAGAAATGAGTTGTATGCTTTTTCTGTATTTTCCTAATTGGTGTTTTATTTGCTTTATTTATTTATTTATTTATTGAGAATTTTTATTTTAAATTGGCATTTTACATATTATGATGTAAGTTGAATAATATCAAATGACAATAGATGTGGGAACAAAATAAAGTGTGGGAACACAGAGAGGGGGGGGGGGGGGGAGTTTTAAATTTCTTGTTGTCTAACTGTAGAGGAGAAGTGGAGAATACTGAATTACTGTTTCATGGTCAAAGTTTTAACTATTTAAAAGTAAAGACATACCTTATCAACATTTATATCTCATATCCCTACTTCATTTCTTTAAGAAAGAAATCGGGCATTGATTAACATGATTTAGGGACTTGGAAAAGCTAAAATATGCTCAAGGCTGTGGGATTTATGTTAGAGAATAATATTTAGTTCGAAATGTAAACCTGAAAGTAAATTTTTTGCAAAAATGTGCAGAAATGAGTTGCATGCTTTTTGGAGTTCCATACAGTTTGGTGTATCATGTGGAAAGTGTTTTCATTTGTCAAGAAATAGGAGGAAGTATCACCTTAATTTGGTACTTTTCTGGTAAGGAAAAAGTACAAGAAAAATAGATTAGGGGCTCAAAATTGAATGTAATGGAAGTTTTGGACTCCTTATCCTTTAAATTGTAGGGGAGTCAAATGAACCATAGTAGATTGCAGGCGATCTTCTTGGTTCTGATGACTTAAATATACTGTTTCTTCAGTTGTCATGTCATTGGTTTGCCTTACTTCATTAGCATCTAGGTATTTCAAATTAAAACTTACTGATGTTCTACCTCATCTCCTTCCTCTGTAATTTTGTTTCATACTAATACATTAAGACACTGTTTAAATATCAGTCCTATTAAATAAGGATAGGATGTAGATGTAGAGTACATGGATGTTTCTGTGGGTTCTTACTTTTCAATTTTTTATTTTTATTTTTTTAAGGTGGAGTTCTGTGGACTCTTGTGCTAAGTTCCATATTCACTTTTATGTCTACTGTAAAGTGCATTCAACACACTTTCAAATGCTGTTAGATTTTTATAATACATTTTTTGTTTGTTTCTATTTTTGCTAATGCACATTATAATATTCATGTAAATAACTTCTGTCTTTCATCAGGAAGAAAATGAATGAGCACTCTCTTGCATAATTCATGTTGCAATTAGCAAAACAAGTAGTTTTGTCTTACAGGTGTAGTGGTTTATCACTTCATGAGTCTGATATAAGTAAGATTTTAAGAGGTTCTGTTATATTAATTTACCCTGTTCTGTCACTTTCTTAGCGACTTCAAACAGTGATACCTAATTGTTGTTTGCTGCTCCATTGTAATTATTAAAAAAATTCTGAAAAGTAAGAATTAGGGAACTGTGAATATGTTACAGTACAAACCATTTCAATAAAAAATTGAAGGATTGTGTATGTTAAAATATTGTAACGAATAATATCTTAGAAATATGTTTAACAAACATTTTACAACTTGACGCAATGTTAAACCTCTAATATTTCATTGAATTTATTTTTTCCGTGAAAATTGTGGTATACTTAAGTGACATGACTACAGATTTATAAAGTTTTTAATTTCTCTAGAAATGGTTGTCTAATGTATTTATTTATGTATTGTACTTTCTATGTTCAGCTATGCTTACTTACCTCTTGTGTTCCAGAGTTTAAAGTCTAGAGGTATTCGATTCCCTAGTCGTGACAATGAAAGTTTGGCACCTATTTTTACTCCAGCTCTCTCGGTGTCTGGTTCAGAATCTGATGTTGGTCGTGTTCAGCAGAGTCAGCATGATGTTCCTGTGCAAACTTTTACAGCCGAGCAAACAACGGAAGCATTTGATGTTTCAAGAAATAGTATTGAGCTTCTTACAACAGTCTTATCTTCTTCACCCCAACAAGATGCTTTAGAGGTACATGTTGCATTAGACTACTAGTCCCCATTTTCTATGCTATTGTCATGTCCTGATTTGAGTTGGACATCAACAATATTTCCCTTGGGCTGTATGTGATTTAAGGTGCATAGAATCCTCAAGTTTTGTGTGGAAGATTGTGTATCTTCACATAACTTGGTCACTTGCAGAAATTGTACCTATCCTAGAGATGTTTTGGGTCTTCTGAATTTTGCCTAAAAACTTTAAGTATTTTCATTGACCAAATCATGGTTCTTCATAGACATGGTTGTCACCATTACGATATATCCTTAGAATAATGTTAGGGTTTTAGGAGGATGTGAGGAAAAGATAGAAGAAAGAAACAGGTTGCGAGAATAGATGAAAGTGTACTCCTTCGCATAAATATATATTAACTAAATACAAGACTCCAATAATTACAAATGATCCAAATGCTTAACAAAAATATAATATTTCTCAAGATGGAGCACTATCATCCCAGGTTGTTACATTTTTCGCAAAAATGACTTCTACAATGGACTTAGTGGACACATAATATATTATTATATAATCACTATACTTCACATAACCCATAGAAATATGTTTCATTTTAACGATATGTATGACTAGTAACGGTCCCCCTCTATTGTTTTGGTTCTTTCATTGAAAATTAGAGTAAATACAACTGATTGTCATGGAACCTCTTCATAGGTTTGTCAACTTGAAATCCCATTTCTTGTAATAGTGAATTGATCCATCAGTTCACATGAAGAATGAGCCATACCTTGTGGTCTCTTCTTCTCAGATCTAGCTACAATTCTGTTCTCACTTTCTTATTTCGTCATCTGAAAAATTCCCTAATAAAATATATTCATGTTAGGTCATTAAACATGAGAGCAGAGAGAAGAAAGACAGATGTTCGGAGTTGTGAGAATACACAAAATAGAGCTATCGCTTGTCACTCAAAGGGGAGCTAATAAGACTTATAACTGATCCAGTAACTTACCAAAATTAAAGTATTTCTTATTACATAGGTTATAATTGGGAAAGTCACAGCGTAAAGTACGTGATGTAATTGTTTTCTAATTTTTTTTTTTTTTTTGGGGAAATTAGGACCAATTGGAACTTGGAAGCACTCAACTTCCTGTTTTTTTGTAAAGAAGGTGATTTTTTCTGTTGTCACTTGTCAATGAAGCATGGCTACTTCAAAAGCCCTTGACTTGAGTGCCTATCTTGCCTGTACAGGATACATATACAATTTTCTGGGATACTTTTTTCTAGTTGTTATTATAATTATAAAGTTGAGATACACGTGAAATATGATAGGGCCAAATTACTCTGCATGATATCACTTTAGCTAGTGGGTATGTTACTTTCAGACAGTGATGGTACTTTTCAATCATAAGGGTACTTCAAGATCTACTTTTTATTACTCTACTGATGTTAAACATGGATGATTTGTTGGATTTTTTTTTTGGAATGTTATGTGCTCTTTGGTTGTACTAGATTCTCTAAAATAGGTTGATATGTAATTTAACCCATTTTCTGGTACTTATGAGATCTGACTGTTATTTTGAAGGCATCCTGAATATATATATATGTGTGTGTGTGCGCGCGCGCATAAAGATACAATTCAGTTCTTGAGAGTTGAGAATGGATTGTGGAGGGATGAAACGATGCCTTTTTGGGTCAAATTTTCTAAAGGCGCTGTTTTAATTTTTTTTATTTTTTATTTTTTTTTAAATATTGTTGGACTTTATACTGCTCTAAATTTTTCTCTCCGATGGCAAGGCTTCTACATCATTCTCTAAACTTGTATTTTTAAAGAACTAAGCAGACCTCCCTCTCTCTCTTACAAACCCACTAAAACAGATCATGTAATTTGATCTTAATCTCATCTGAATTTTCTTGATCCTCTTTTACATTGTAAAATAGAAAATAAAAAATTTCAGTTGAAGGTGAAAATCTTTAAATGAAATGGAAGGCAAGACTTTGGGTTCTTTAATCACAGTCTTCCTTTTCTACAATGAAGAAGAAAATCAGTGAAAGTTGGAGGAAAACGGATCTGGCACAGGAAGTAGAGGAGAGAGGGTGGTTCAAGCCAAATTTGAAAATCCCAAACTTCCTCCATCCCCATGGTTAGGTTCTCTGTTTATAGAGGTGAGATGGAGAGTAGAGTGATGAAGCGCACTAATGTTTTTTTTTTTTTTTGTTCTTTTTTTTCAAAAGAAAAAAAATAAACGAATAATTTTTTGGAAACTTTGTCCCAAAACAACGTTGTTTTTCCCCTCTCCGGGGACCTCTTATTTTATAGATTGATAAATGTTAATGCATTGTGCTTGTGTAGCTTGATTTTGTCCTTGGGAATTGGATATACCTCTCTACAATTCTAGTATTTGGTACTTTTCCATATTCAGGGTCCTCACTTTCTTGTTCCTGTTTCTGAAATTGATAACTTACTTTCATGAACAAGAATGGCATATGCTATCTAGGACATTATCCCCTGGAGCAGATATTAAACACCACTTATTCTTTAGATAAATACATATTTTATGTAGGAAATCTTGTTATAAAACTGGCTTTAGTTTCTACCACGTCAAGCTTGATAAGGAGTGTATCATTTCAACTGCAAAAGATTTGTAATCAACCTCGTGTGAAACATCATTGTCCTTAGTTAGGTCATTAGTAGAATTGTATTTTCATAAAGAGCAATATTTGTTGGAAGGCTTTCTTATTGATTTACTGAACTGGAGTCTTATTCATCAAGTTTTATCTCTTCAATTTCTTTTCCCAGATGCCTTTTCAAGTTTTAGGATGAAGGATGGTGTTAATATACTATTTGAATTTTGGATGCATGTTGTCACATTTTCCAGTGTTTAGTGTAGCAGCCAACAGAATATATTTTCTTGGTCAAGTGATCAGAAAAATAGGGCTTTAGTCTTGTTGATGAAAAACTATTTCCAAAAAAAATAAACTAGTGGTGCATCTAATGTGGTTGATGTGGTCTGCACATAGATGGCAATACTTGTGTTTCATAGCAACAAATATCTTGCATATTCAAGTAAGCCTTAAATTCCAAACTAGTTGGGGTAGTTTAGGAACAAATATCTTGTATACCTCATTATTAAATCTGGTGAAAAACATTATATAAACTAAAGTTTTCTTTTGTTAGCAGGATGACCTTACAACCACACTTGTACAGCAGTGCCGTCAATCCCAATATATTGTTCAGCGAATTGTTGAGACAGCTGGAGATAATGAAGCACTTCTTTTTGAAGCCTTAAATGTTAATGATGAGATTCAGAAAGTTCTCTCCAAGTATGAAGACTTGAAGAAGCCTACAAGTGTTCGAGCTGAGCCAGAACCCGCCATGATACCGGTTGCTGTTGAACCAGAAGAGTCACCCCGTTATGCAAAAGTGGATGCGTTAATTAGGAAACCGGCTGGTTCACGAGTTGGAGCCCAAGGTGGGAGCAATGATGACATGATGGATGATCTTGATGAAATGATATTTGGTAAGAAAGGCGGGGGTGCATCTGATGGGGGGCAAGATCCTAAGAAACAGAAATCTACGAAAGATGATCTCATTACCTTTTAAGTTGCCTTACGTATGACTCTACATTTGAAAGACAGAATGCCTTTCATGGCATCCATACCAGGTTGTTAGGTGTTGATTGGGGAAGTGAATTAACTTTGATGAACATGAAGGTTGCTGCTTCCATTACTTTTGCATATTCAATGTAATTTATGATTGAACCAAGGGACACTAGTTGTTGACAAGGTATACATGGAACATTCTAAAGAATTACAGTGTTGTGTCATTGTGTTTAAATACATTTATACAAACTCTATAAGAGGTTTATCTGTACTGGAGTTCATTCATGGTACTTGGAATTGACCTGAACCTGTCCTCGTAAATTCGTTGACATCCTAGAAATGCTGCTACACTACCCTTTTTAACACCCTCTGGATATCTTTGTTCCTTCGAACCAATGGTGTTTTTTAAAGGAGGGACCACACATTATTGGACATGGTGCGATCTATGATGAGTTACGTCATTCTATGGTCCAAAGGTTAGCATCGGCTCTACTGATTGGGCTTCCAAATTCATGCTACTTTATGGCCCAAATATCCAATTTACGTGTTTGGCCTAACACGAGACTAGCAACACTCTTGCTAGATGGGGTCAAATCAAGATGCAAAAAGACTAACATCATTGTTGTTAGTTACAATATTTTAATAAGGTTTTCTTTAAAAAGAATATAACATCCAATAAGAGATTCAACATTCATGTCATTTCTTAACAACACAAACTCTCAATAAAATATCAAATCTAAATATCCACGAATAAGTTCCCAATAATCTTAACATAATCTACACACATATATATATATGTATATATATATATATACACACGCGCGCGCAATAAAACAAATTTTCATCATTTACCAAGCTACTCAACTTTACAAGTGGGTCTAATAACCAGCTAAATCCAAATGTCAAAAGTGTTAATTAACATGTCATGGCAATCAACAAATCAACTCATATTTTCATTACACTCTTTAAACGAAAACGATGTAAATTGAAATTATTGTCCCATGATTTCCTAAGCTCTACAAAAAGGAGATAAAATAAGTTGTATAAATATATATATTCATGGTAAGGTTGAAATCTCAACACAGACTTATTTATGAATTTGTTGGATACTTTAGAAAAATCATATAGCTAAACTATAGAAAATAAGGTGAATTTGTTGAATACTTTAGAAAAACCATATAGCTAAACTATAGAAAATAAGGTGTATGATATTTGTAGAAGGTAAGGGGAAAAAGAAGAAGAAGTTATATCGAGCATTATCTACTCACAAATCTCACCAAACAAACAATTCCAAACCAATGATCACATGGTTTCAAGAGGTGTCTCAGAAGAACCTAAAATGATATCAGCAAAATCAAATGCTCAACTAATTAGAAGAAAAAAAAATGTTTACAATTATAATTTACAAAAAAATACTTAAAAGTAATCCTTAATACCAAACTTTATCTCTAGAATTCCCATACCAAACTAGTTAACTAACCGACTTTTTATTCCAAGAGACTTAAGAATTTCTACTACTATTCTAGTGAGCCCAAATAATAATAAAAAATTAATTAATTTTTATTTTATTTTATCTAAGTTAGAACCAAATTGTAAAGAGCATTCAAGGTTTTAAAATTATCAAAATAAGAGATCCTATTGTTCTTACGTTACAATTTAAATTTTCTAATATAATCATTAATACTAAACTAACAATTTATTCACAATATTCTAGTCATCTTAATTAAATAGTCTTAGAGACAAATTTTGATTCAAATAAACTTTTAAAATGTTATAAAATTAAATACCTAAATTAATTTTCAAGATAAACTTCAAAAATTAACATGAAAATTTTAAAATGTATGAATATAATCACTAGAATATATGCTAAAGGAATATACAACAAATTAATAGAACACCCACTCACCTAAGTGAGATTTAGAGTAGAAAAAAGACATAAAATCACTAAATCTAAGATATTGAAATTACTAATTTAATGGACTGAAATTAGGAATAATTTCTCCTTTCATTTGATGATAAACAATGAAGAATACGATGTGAAAGACTAGAAAAGTGATTGGCAATAAAAAGGGATAAAATGGTTTGGTTAGATAGTAACAAATTTGAAAGGAATAGTGGGGAGGAGGAGGTGAGTCCCTCCTTTGGCTGATCTGAAATGGAGCAAGTGAAAGTGAAATAGAGCTACAGCTCTCGGGGTGAGAAATGGGAAGGGATAAAGGGTGGGCAATATTACAAAATTGCCTTCCCTTTTTATTTATTTTTAATTAGTTACCTAAACGTTAATATAAACAAAATATCTTATATTTTATTATACATGAAAATAATTCACATTCATATACTTAGTTGAAATGTTTACGGAGTGAGAAAAATCTAATATTTCTCTATTTGGACATTGTGAATAATTAAATAAATATTAATATAGTACCATATATTAATTTACTGTTAACACAACTTGAGATTATTATATAATATTTTATAAGCTCATTAGAAGGTCCTAATTAACTATTTATCTTACTACACGATTAAAATTAGTACATTACTAAAGGCAAAAAGGTAAGGGTTGTCACGTCTTCAAAGCAAGGTTAGTGGCAAAAGGTTACAGACAAAAACAAGAAATTAATTTTGATGAAACCTTTTCTCCAATTACCATGATGAAATCAATTCAGATTTTACTTACACTAGCTGCATATCATAATTATGAGATATGAAAAATGGATCTCAAAACCGATTTCCTTAACGATTACCTAAAGGAAGATGTGTACATGACACAACCTGAGAGTTTTGAATTCAAAGGCCATCATAATAAAGTATGCAAGTTACAAATGTCCATTTATGAACTTAAGCAAGCTTAAAGAAGCTAGAAAATTTGTTTGGATGAAACCATAAAGACTTATGATTTCATTAAAAACAAAGATGAACCATGTGTGTACAAGAAGGTTAATGCGAGTGCAGTAACAATCTTGGTACTATATGTAGATGACATTACTCCTTATAGGTAATGACGTTCCTATGTTACAATCGATCAAGCTATGGTTATCCAAAAATTTCTCCATGAAAGATATGTGTAAAGAAACTTATGTACTGGGTATAAGGATCTATAGAGATAGATCTAAGAAGTTTCTTGGATTATTCACAACCTACGTACATTACAAAGATGCTAAAGGGATTTTGCATGGATAGGTCAAAGAAAGAGTTCTTGGCCATGACATAGGGTGTGCACCTTTCCAAGTGTATGTCCCCTAAGACTCAATTGGAAAGAGATTGCATGAATGAAATACTATATGCTTCAACAATTAGTTCAATCATGTATGCCATGTTATGTATGTGGCTTGACGTATCATATGCTTAAAGCATTACAAGAAGATACCAGGCAGTTCCAGGTGAACAACACCAAAAGACGGTTAAGATCATCCTCAAGTACTTGAGAAGGAATAGGGATGCATATTCTTAATATATGGAGAAATTGAAGAACTGAAAGTTCTAGGGTATGCTGATGCAAGCTTTGAAGTTGATAGGGATGATTGCAAATCACAATCTAGATTCATATTCGCACTTGATGGAGGAGTCATTAGTTGGAAGAGTTCCAAGCAGGGACATAGACATATTCTACAATAGAAAATCAATACATATATGCCTCTGAAGAAACTAAAGAGGCAATTTGGATCAAAAAGTTCATAACTAAACTAGGGATGGTTCTTGACATTGTATATCCAACAGAGTTTGTGATAACAATGGAGCAGTAACACAAGCAAAGGAACCAAGGTCTTACCAAAAAATCTAAACATGTACTACGATAGTATCATTTGATTAGGAAAATCGTTGATATGATAGATATAAAGATAAAGCACATTCCTATTGATGAGAATGTGACAGGTCCGCTTATAAAGCCCTTACCTCAGCGGAAGCATGCTCGTCACTTTGATATGGTTGAACTCAATATCATAGTAATTGGCTTTGGTCTAGAGGGAGATTGTTAGTATTAGTGTCCAAGAGTCAATCAGTGGTTAGTTGTAATGACACATTCATTTGTATTTATGCATGACATTATACTATTTAGCCTTTATTTAATTATGTGTTTATATGAGATTTGCTATAACTATGTTAAAGTCCCTAGAATGATAATTGTGTATGCATGATTATGATGTTGATCATAATTGTGAGACCTGTCATACATAGAGTATTATTCTGAAACATTTTTAGTCAATGAATCATGAAGAGTAAGGATATTGGTCATTCTTTGAGACTAAAATATGTTATGTCATTCTCTTATGAAGAGAGTAGTGATTACATAACTACAAGCATGATGATGCTTAGACAAATATATGGATGCTTGTTAGTTGAATAAGTACACTAAATTAATCCACACTGAGAAACTATTTGGAGTATTTACCCATGTGTCAATGGAAGTTCTCATAGTGTTAGTGGTGTAAGTGATCCTTTGACTTGAGATCATCTTAGTGTCTTATACGTGAATCTACATGTTTTGATATCACTTCACTTATCTTGT
Organism: Quillaja saponaria; assembly: GCA_029379385.1. Taxonomy (NCBI): domain Eukaryota; kingdom Viridiplantae; phylum Streptophyta; class Magnoliopsida; order Fabales; family Quillajaceae; genus Quillaja; species Quillaja saponaria. Next base: position 18,145,854 of record CM055616.1, on the reverse strand, counting down.
TAAAAGGATGATACATGGGTGATAGTTAGATATGTAGTGAAGCACATGAAGGTAGATGAATGATTGACAAAGAATACATCATCCTTAGTAAAAAGGATGAATATCTCACAATATCTTGAAACAAGTATGTCTTGTTTCAAGAATCATTGCAAAGTGAAAGAGATTAAGAAAATTGTTTTCTTGAATTTCTTTAAGGAACAAAATGTAGACTTGGTTTCAAGTATTAATAGATTTAGACAAAGTTAAGATTGACACTAGAATCCATACCCTATGTCTAACTCATGATATGAATGATGAAATGATTGAATTACATGGTAACCAAGCACTGAAATATTCAGTCAATGTATCTTAACTTCCCTTGTACTTGGGTGGTGCTAGATGTCAATCTTGATCTATAAATATAAGTTGGTTGGTTTGAAAAAATTAAAAGAATTTTGATTTAACCATTCTTCTTAGGAAGTGTCCAATTACATTTGTTGACAAATGAGAGAACCTAATGTGTTACACACTTTGATTAATTTAGGTTATGAACCTAGAATAATTAATGGATACTTGGAGTTAATTGTTAAGTTCAAAGTACATGAGGGTATAATGGTAAATTATTACATATATGTGACAAAACTAGTTTTCTTGAAAGTCAAGAAAAGGACCTAGTGAGAATCCTTATTCGATTTGGGCCACTAGGAGTCTAAAGGGCCATTAGCAATCCTAATATGATTATGGGTTACTAAGGGGTCTTAGGCTTTGAGCTTTAGGTTTAATTAGAATCCAACACAATGGATTTAATTATAAAAAAAATCCTGGCCGCCACCTCTATATATGTTACAAGAGATTTTGACCAAGGTAGAACACAGTAGAGAATTCATAAATGTGCAAGAAAATTTCGGCTACCTAGGGTTTATGAGCAAGAAGAGTTCTTGTTCAACTAATTCACCATAGCCGAAATCCATATCTTGAAGCGAAGGTGTTCTTTCTTGAAAATCAACCTCCTCCATTGAAGATTTAACTGAGTGAGAGCTAGCACGTATCCTATAAGTCGAATTGATTTCCTTCAACCATATAGAAATATAAACTTCTCTTAAGGTTTTAATCTAATCAATTGTTTGAACTTTTTCAATTTAGGCTATATATGTGAATAGCTACTAATGACATTGTTCTGATTTGTATGTTTGATTGGGAATATCATTTTGAGAAACTGAGAAGGAACACCAAGCATCTCTACAAAACAATCAAAATAGTTGCATCAGGGAAAGCTTCAAAGGTTAGTAATTAATCTTATGCTTTTAATTGTATGATTCTTCGATTTGCCTAATAGTCTTATTTAGAAAATTTTAACTATTCTGATGTGTATGTATATGATTCATTATGTGTAATTTTCCTAACAAATTTGACTTCTAAGACCCTTAAAACTAAGTTGTACCAAACTGGGTACACATGTAGTCTTTGATTCTCAGAAGCAATTTCTTATATTTCCAAAGTACAGATTACTTAGAGCCACATCATGAAATTCTTCAAAATAGTTTCTCAAGATGTTGAGAACATTCCCTATTCAACATCCCACTCCTAAATCTTCCCTTAAGATCCTCTAAAACTAGTTACAACAAATTAGGTACATGTAAAACCTAAAAGCCCCAACAGTGACTTCCAATAACACCAGAATGCCTATAGTATGAAATTAAAACTTGTATAGCTCCAGATTGTCTCTTTATGTGTTAGGAACAATTATCTATCAGAACTCCTAAGGTAATTTAGCCTAAATTCATTATACCAAAGCTTAGCCTAAACTGGGTTCACTGTAGTCTTTCAAAAATGACAATAGATGCCTTCAACTCGTTCTCCATTGAAAATTAGTTCAAGGGGAATTTCAGATATACTCTATAGGGTTTAAACTAGAACTTCTTTTCAAGACTCACCAACCGATTTTACCTAGGACACCTACATTTGCTTCAAACTCTACAAGGAGGGAACATAACAAGGTTTTGTGTCATAAAACCTAAATTGCTACTGTAACACCCTATTTTCTTAATCCCTTACTTAATCTACTAATAAACTCTTAAGCCAATTTAATTAGTAATACTTTTGTTACTTGTATTTTCTAATATCTTTATTTTCTTCCTAAGGTGATTCTTGTATAATTTTCCTTGGACATTATTCTTATTTCACTTTACACAATATGGCCATGATTAGTGATTTTGTATTCCTCCCTCTAAATTTTATCTTTTCCTCTAATTGGCTTCAAGTCCACGTTACTCTATTTATTTAATCTTCAATTAACCAAGATTTACTTAATGTAACTTGTGAGTAGTGGAATAATATTCATAGAAATACAATTTGCAAACTACTTTTCATTACACTAAGTTATTTATACAAGAGCCAATTTAGTAATACTAGGCTTCATTCCAAAATTTCTACCATTACGAAGTAAACTTGTTAAGAACACATTGCAACTTTATACAAAAGAAACCCCCTACTACATAATCGCATTTCAGCACAAATACTTCTATGTTTTCCAAACAAGATCCACTTACCATCTTTTCTCGTTACATAGACCATGCTTTTCTCCAAGAAAAACAATATATATCCATGGCACTAATCAATATACACATCAAGATGAAGAAAAGTGAGTTGAACTTTAACAAGCATTTACATAACAACTAAGGACTTTTGATGGCAGTTTTAAAAATATAGGAATATGAAATGCAAATTAATCTTTTTTCTCATTTCCACTCTTTAGTAACCTTCTTGAGTGGTTCATACAAACCTGAGATTGCCTTACAAGGACTTTGATATACCATGGATACAAATCTCTCGTATACATGGCATTGCCTCTCAATAGTAAAATCCATACTAGGGTTTGAGCATCTTTCCTTTGGGATACTTGGTGAACTTCGGCCAATATGATCTTAAGACAAGTTACTAGAACAATTTATCCTTTTCCTCATTTCCTTTAAATTTCCCAGAAGGGATTCATGCATGCTTTCACATATAGGAAGAGTATAAGAGTATCAAGGAGATAACTTTTCAAAGCAAAGGTAAAATAAAACAAAGGAATGCATGAGAGTGCCTACTGAACTTAGTTTTGGTTTTTTCTTTCTTATTTCCCTTTTGAAGCCTCTTCCTCATTTCTTTTCGGTTTTCCCTTTCTTCCTCCAATATCACGGAGGTATGATAGGCCGAGGGAATGGATAACCAAACCTCCTTAAACCTGACTTCAAAACAAGAAATGAACACAATACTTAACTAAACTGAATAGTAAAAAATAAATCTTATAAAACAAAAGTTAACTGTAAAAGTTAGTTTACTGAAATAAATAATAATTTATTTAAAATTTTGGCAGAGGTTCCCCGTGAAATGGAATATGCTAAAAAAAACAAATACATAACCCTATTTTTATACCACAACCAAAGTAACAACAACAAGGAGCCCTATTCCGTTTCTTATCACAATAACAATTGATTAGGCTATTACACCTAATAAGATCAGACACCTCACAGCTCTATTGTGACTACAAATTTTCACCATTTGACCATAAGATTGAGATTTCCAAGAGTTATCTCACCACCAAACACTCGGTAAGGTCCATTATTAGTAATAGCTGTCCTCAAGATATTGTTACAAACAAAAAAATAACTACAGAAGAGGAGTGAGTCATATGGACTCAGTGAGTGAAAAATAGTACCCAAACGGTACTAGCATCACTCAACACAAATAATATAACATCTATAATAACATCATATAACAATGTTCATGTTTAATTCAAATTACACGTACACATTTGTAATCGTCGTAACTTCACAATTTACATGAATTATAAAATCACAAAGTAATTAGAGCATTCATAACATACAAAGCAAACAAAGGGCCAACGAGTAATTTAGCCCTTCACAACAGTATCACCCATTACCGGGCATTTACGTGCCCGCACAACAAACTAATTCTCTATACACAATCCATCCCACCAGGGCTGAGCACTCAATCTTTTAAAACACTTATCAGAAACAAAATATCAAATCAGAATATCCTAGGTGCACCTACATCTTAGTTTCGGAAATAAAAATCATTTCTAAAAAATTTTTACTTTGTTAGGCTCTTATCAACCACAATCAATATCAAACAAATATAATTCAAATAAATCATTGAAATACTGCATTTGCTTATTTTTCATATATCACATCTACTCAAATACACATATAATTACATATAATAATCTAGTCTCCAAAGGTAACAGTTAACCACTCATATTTAACTGATTTCGTGCATCACTTACACTTGCATTCACGCGCATCTCATCAAGTCCACATTAGGTCCGAAAATGAAATCTATATTTTCAAATAATACTTAGTTCATAAATGTTATTATTATAATCTTTTAATTACCAAGTTTATATATCAACTTATATAGGTTTCTATATGAAAATTTTCTATTAAGTCATTACATGTTAAGTAGTATGAATTTTAGTTTATGTGATAAGGTTGATAATAGAGAGACATTTTTGATGTCTTGACAATGCATAGGGAATAATGATACTATTGGGAAAGATAAAAAGAAAAAACTAGTGAGCTAAAGTATGTTGAAATTGTCTAAACTTGAGGTTTAGACTAGTGTTCACTCTAATAGTCATATCTTTCCCTAGAAAATTCCAAATCTAGTTTTAAAAAATTTATTAAATACTACACATGTAGCTTTATAACGGTATATCATTTGTAATTTTTAGATTTGTATATCAATACAGTTTATTTTTTGAAGTTGCATTAAATTCTACAAAATGCAGGATTTTGACAGCTCTGACCTTACCTTAGTTAATTGAACATAACTTTCTCTAAGAAAAAGGAAATTCAATTTCTTTTATAGGGTTTTTTAATAGACAAATATATCTATCTTTATTATTTAAAAACTTTTCCTAAATTTAGTCTTGAACCCACTCAATTCCTTACATGAACCAAAAACAGGGCACTGCACAAATTCCTAATTGTCAATATCAGACTCTAAGGCTTATAAAAATTTCATACTAGAGAATTAAATTATGAAACTTTCCAGTTTTTCTTATTAAGGTATTAGGAACATTCTATCTTCATAACTCTATTATAATTCAACCGTTAAAACCCTCTAAAGTCAGTTCTACTAAAACAGGTTCAATCAGTATCTGAAAATGCTCACCCTGAGTTCCACCCCCTCCAACATACAAAGAATTAAACTTGCACCACTCCAAATTTTCTCTTTAGTATGCTAGGAACAACTTTTATTTAGAGATCCTAGACTAATTCAAATCACAACCTATGACAAAGTTTCCCAGATTGACTAAGATCCACTAAAAATCCTGTATGACCTAGCCCGATCTAATAGCTCTAACTAATAGCATACTTGGAACCAATCTACGAAATTCTATAGAAAACATCTTAAGATCCTAAGCTACACTTTCTCTTTTGAACCCTTAATTTAATTTAGCCTCGAATGCACCTAAAACACAAGGTTTGTCTAACCCATGAAATCTGGCCCTGCAACTCTTGAAAAGCCACTTAACTCTCATTTTCCAACACTTTACCCATAATTAACACTCCTTTGTTCATAACCACTACTCATTTTCATTAATTCCTTAACCCATAACATCAACCAATCACTCTTTGCTCTTGTTAATGAATTTTTATTGAAATTCCATAATAACCAACCAACAAGAAATTAAATCCACCAAGGTCTACTCATTCCATTACAAATAGTTCATTTCGGCATTTTTACAACTATCTTAAGGGCATGCTTTACTCTAGTCCATGCTTTACTCTAGTCCATGCTTTACTCTAGTCCATATGTATATGTATATGTATATATATATATACACTTGTTGATCAACCCAACTTCCTCAATTTAACACTGCTCATATTCCAATTATTACATTCAAAGTAAATTGGTTATTTCAAATAATTCAAAGGCCTAGACTTTACAATTCCATGTTAATATAACTAATTTCCTATCATTTTCAACCCTTTATTCCTCCTTCTAACATCCTTATATTCAATCCTTTAAATAATACAACAAGTAAAGAGATTAACTTAAAAGAAACTTGAACTAGAAATTAGAACTACCTCAACCAAGGCAAGGATTCAAGGGAAGAAGAAAACTGTTGTCACCTTGTTGCCTTAGCTCAAAGAGCAGCCAACACCACATGGATATTCCATGGCTGAAGGGAGGAATGGTCTATGGATTAGGAGGTTCCTTGTTGCTGCTATCCAAGCCTCACCCCAACAAAGTTGCTACTCTAGTTCACGGCAGCTATGGAGCTTCCAAAACCACTACAATAGTTGAACGTTAAAGTGAATTGCCTGTTAAAGAGAATAGAAAATAAGGCAGCTACTAAATTAAGGTTGGCTGCCACATAAAGGACTTATGAATGTCAACCATGGAGAGAGTTGCAAATGGTAGAAGGAGGAGGAAGGAGAGTTGCCCACAAGCGTATGTCTTAGCTAAAAGTTGGAAGGCAAGCTGCTGCTACCTTGCCGCCACTAACAAGGAAAAAGAAAGAAACTTCAAAACGAGAAAGGAAGGAGCAAGAAAGACTCTATCGGAGCTTTGGTGGTGGGACAGATATTTTCACAGCCAAAAACAAAAATGGAAGGGACTAGAAGAACCAAGAGAAAATAGGGAAGGCCAAGGTAGTGGAAGGTTGAAAATATCCAAAGGATCAGTCAAAGAGAAAAAAAAAATGATGCAATAATATCACATCTAGGCCTTATACACTAAGAAGCATGTTTAGGCTACCCATTAGTGCACACAACCTTGCACCATAAATGCAAGATGTTATAACAACTCCCCTGCCCACTATATTGGCTAGTAGAGCTGAAAGGGGCTAATGATAGTGGTAAGGTTGCAATGCACACCACAACAAATTACTATTCAGCATCTGCCATATGGCATACACAAAATTCAGGCATAGATAACTACAATCTGTGTATGCAATTATACTATATAGTGAAAAAAAAAGATTTTAGATGCAGTTACTTTTAATATAGGTACAGAAATAGGTTAATTTTGACATTATTAATATTTTTTTGAACTTATATACGTATGTGCTTTTAATTTCAGTGTCTGCATTGGAAGACGCAATTATCTAATTTTAGTACATTTATGTTTTTTTATCTACATCTATTATTTACAGATGTAGATATTATAATATTATTTTTTACTTAAAAAGTACCTGAGTTTGCAACTTAATGTACCTGCGTCAGTAGTGGCAGACGCAAATATCTTTCTATGTTTAAATTCCAGATTGTGGTCTTTCCTTCTCTTCTTCCTCTTTTTTGATCTTCTCTCCCAAGCTCGATCTATCACAGTCCAGACCCCAGCTACTGTCGCTATCTAAGCTATCACTGTCAAGCTTCCTCCCTCTTTGTTCCGCTCCTCGCTGCATTTTAAGAACTCTAATTTTCCCCAACTCTTTCAAGCCCTAGCTATGTCGAGGGTGTGTCGAGGTGTGTCAAGGGTGTGTTAAGGGTATGTCAAGATGTGTCATGGCATGTCAAGGGTGTGTCAAGGGATAGTAGAAAGGTGCCCGCGCTAGCCTTTTTCTTGATTTCTCCATTTTTTTATGAATGATGGCCCAATTTTATGATTCAAAAATTCAATATAGATTATGGTAAAGCTCCTCTCCAATTTTTAGATCCTAACTCCAAGTAAATTATTTTTTGTAATTCTTTGAAATTTTCGGGTTCAAAAAATAATAAAAATTTATCTTTGATCCAAAAATTATGAAATTTACATAGCTTATAGATGAGATTTTTTTTTTAGCTTGTGTACAAAAAATCACAACAAAATTCTAAGCGAAACTCTAAAAAACCCCCCTAAGGCAGCTGAGAAAATTGATGTTTTCTCCTGCCATGATGGTTTTCGCTCATAAAGCTCTTTAAGGGGGAGGTACCTGCCTTTTCGTGGGGGCATACCAGTGACACATCTTAACATCCCCCTACGCCTCAGACATGCCCCTACCATCGAAGCTACTGTCCTGAATAGATTAGTATGCCAATGCGACGTATGTTAAGCCTTGCGGGCTGTTGACGAGGCTAGCCTAACGAGGGCGAAGACGCAGACGACTTACCCCGCTGGGCAACACATGTGTCATCGCGGCTACTGTCCCAAATAGATTTGTATGCTAATGCAACTTGTGTTGAATCTTGCAGGCTATTGACGCAGCTGGCCCGAAGAGAGTGAAGATGCAGATGACGGACCCCGGGGGGAGACGATGCATTCGAGCGTCGCTGTGGCTGCTGTTCTGAATGGATTCATGTGTCTCTGCGGCTGCTATTTTGGAAAGATATACATGCCATCGGGCTCCATTTTTGCAAAGAAGCTTAGGATGCTTAGGATAACCCTTCCGAAAGAGTTCCTTCTAAAAGCTGATGCCGCAACCATCCTATGGGGCTTAATCTTAGCTTATACGTCCTGAGGAGTTGATGTGGCGCAAGCTGCGACTCTCTTAGGTTGATGTCTAGAAAGGATTTATATGCCGATGCGACACGTGCCGAGCCTTCTAAGGGCTGGTGCACTTAGCTCGTCGAGGGTTAAGGCACTGATGCACCCGGGGGCAATGACGTACACTAGCATTGCGAATACTACGACGACAGCTGGTTTACTTATCATGCGTAGCAGGGCAAGTATGGCTTCACTCGTTGCTTCCATTTGCTCATGTTCCTAGTGAACGTAATGACGTGTGAGTGGTGTTTTTGTTGTATGCACTTGTAGGCTCCGTGCTCATGCATTGAATTGCATGCTCGTTCGACTACTCATTATTGCACCGAGGGCCGTCATGGCATCGAATGTAAGATGCCGGTTCTTGTGTTGGCTACCTATCAATGGAATTCTAGACCATCAATCATCCCTTTCCTGCTAACGCCCACTTACGGGCAGTTGGTGAACAAAAGAGCTGTCCTCGTGTTCTTGTCTGCACGCATCACACTGCATGCGGTTTGGCCCACTCTGACACACTTTGTTCTCGGATGCAGTTCCATTCTCTTTGATGACGTTCGAACCTACGTCGTACCCTCAAGCATCCCGGTTCTGCGGGGGGTCGTGCGGCTCCCGACGTCTCGGAGGAATGCTACTTGGTTGATCCTGCCAGTAGTCATATGCTTGTCTCAAAGATTAAGTCATGCATGTGTAAGTATGAACTAATTTAGACTGTGAAACTGCAAATGGCTCAGTAAATCAGTTATAGTTTTTTTGATGGTATCTTCTACTCGGATAATTGTAGTAATTCTAGAGATAATACGTGCAATAAACCCCGACTTCTGGAAGGGATGCATTTATTAGATAAAAGGTTGATGCGGGCTTTGCCTGTTGCTCTGATGATTCATGATAACTCTACAGATTACACGGCCTCAGTGCTGGCAATGCATCATTCAAATTTTTGCCCTATCAACTTTCAATGGTAGGATAGTGGCCTACCATGGTGATGATGGAGAGGGAGAATTAGGGTTCGATTCCAAAAAGGGAGCCTTAGAAATGGCTACCACATCCAAGGAAGGTAGCAGGCTCGCAAATTACCCAATCTTGACATAGGGAGGTAATGACAATAAATAACAATATCGAGCTCTTTCGAGTCTGATAATTGGAATGAGTACAATCTAAATCCTTTAACGAGGATCTAGTAGAGGGCAAGTATGGTGCCAGCAGCCGCAGTAATTCCAGCTCCAGTAGCCTATATTTAAGTTGTTGTAGTTAAAATACTCGTAGTTGGACCTTGTGTTAGGTCGATCTGTCCGCCTTCCGATGTGCACCGATCGGCTTGTCCCTTCTACCAACAATGCACTCCTGGCCTTAACTGGCTGGTTCAAAGCAAACTTACGCTCTGTATACATTAGCATAGGATAACATCATAGGATTTTGGTCATATTCTCTTGGCCTTTGGGATAAAAGTAATGATTAACAGGGATAGTCAAGGGCATTTGTATTTCATAGTCAGAGGTGAAATTCTTGGATTTATGAAAGACAAACAACTGTGAAAGCATTTGCTAAGGATGTTTTCATTAATCAAGAACGAAAGTTGAGGGCTCAAAGATGATCAGATACCGTCCTAGTCACAACCATAAACGATGCCGACCAGGGATCAGAGAATGTTGCTTATAGGACTTCGTTGGCACTTTATGAGAAATCAAAGTTTTTGGGTTCCAGGGGAAGTATGGTCGTAAGGCTGAAACTTAAAGGAATTGACGGAAGTGCACCACCAGAAGTGGAGCCTGTGACTTAATTTGACTCAACACGGGGAAACTTACCAGGTTCAGACATAGTAAGGATTGACAGACTGATAGCTCTTTCTTGATTCTATAGGTAGTGGTGCATGGTTATTCTTAGTTGGTGGAGCGATTTGTTTGGTTACTTCCGTTAACGAACGAGACCTCTACCTGCTAACTAACTATGTGGAAGCATCCTCCACGGTCAGCTTCTTAGAGTGACTATGGTCGCTTAGGCCAAGGAAGTTTGAGACAATAACAGGTCTGTGATGCCCTTAGATATTTTAGGCCGCACGCGCGCTACATTGATGTATTCAACGAGTCTATAGCCATGGTTGACAGGCTCAGGTAATCTTTGAAATTTCATCATGATGGGGATAGATCATTACAATTGTTGGTCTGCAATAAGGAATTCCTAGTAAACGCGAGTCATCAGCTCGTGTTAACTACGTCCCTGTAATTTGTACACACCGCCCGTCGCTCTTACAGATTGAATGGTCCGGTGAAGTGTTCAGATTGCAATAACGTGGGTTGTTAACCGCCAGCGACGTTGCGAGAAGTCCACTAAACCTTATCATTCAGAGAAAGGAGAAGTCATAATGACACAAGGTTTCCGTAGGTGAACCTGCAGAGGGATCATTGTCGAATCTTGATAGACAAAATGACCCATGAACCTGTCACCCATTCCGGGGGGCCTGCTGATGACCTCGTCTTCTAGGGCCTCCCATGCTGGGGAATTGCAGGTGGGGCCTTTGCCCCCTTCGTGCTCCCTCGATAATACAATGAACCGTGGCGCAACGCACACCAAGGAAATTCAATCGAAATGCTTGCTCCTGCCATCTCGGAGACGGTGCTCGTGCGGGCTGCAGTGCACGAATTAGTATCTAAAACGACTCTCAGCAATAGATATCTCGGCTCTTGCATTGATGAAGAATGTAGCAAAATGCAATACTTAGTATGAATTGCAGAATCCCATGAACCATCGAGTCTTTAAATGCAAGTTGTGCCCGAGGCCATTGGGCTAAGTGCACGTCTGCCTGGGTGTCACGCATCGTTGCCTCAACCCCCTACGGCCCTTTCAAAGGGGTCGTCGAGGGCGTTCCGAGGCAGACGCTGGCCTCCCGTGAGCCCCGACTCACGGTTGGCCCAAAGAAAAGTCCACGGTGGTAGGCGCCACAACACACAATGATTGAGTATCACTCGAGGCCCATTGAGAGTGCCTTCTACCGCCTCAGGATTGCCACAACCCTGTCGCATTACACGCAATGTTGTCGAAGCGACCCTTAGGTCAGGCGAGGCTACCCGCTTTATTTAAGCATATCAATAAACAGAGGAAAAGAAACTTACAATGATTCCTTTAGTAATAGCGAGCGAACCGGGAAAAGCCCACCATGAAAATTGGCCACCCTCGGCGTCTGAATTGTAGTTTGGAGAAGCATTCTCAGCGACAGACCAGACCCAAGTTCCCTGGAAGGGGGTGCCAGAGAGGTGAGAGCCCCATCGTACCTGGACCTTGTTGCACCACGAGGCGCTGTCAGCGAGTCAGGTTATTTGGGAATGCAACACTAATCGAGCAGTAAATTCTGTCTAAAGCTAAATATTGGCAAGAGACCGATAGCAAACAAGTATCACGAGGGAAAGATGAAAAGGACTTTGAAAAGATAGTCAAAGAGACCTTGAAATTTTCAGGAGGGAAACGGATGGGGGCCAGCTATGCGTCCCGGTCAGATGTGGAATTTCTTAACGTAGGTCCGACGATCGACTCAGGGTATGGATCGACGCAAATTTCCATGGTGGCCCAATCTCAGGCTGATGGTACACTTGAGGATACGTCGTCGCCGCTATCGTAGCAGCACCCACCTCCCGGCGTGCTCCGGCATTTGCGCGCTACTAGCTTTAGCTTGCAGGCACCCTATTTGGCTCGTCTTGAAACACAGACCAAGGAGTCTGACATGTGTGCGAGTCAAAGAGCTAGTAAACCTGCAAGGCGCAAGGAAGCTAACTGGCGGGAAACCTCAAGAGCTGCACCGCCGACTGACCTTGATCTTCTATGAAAGGTTCGAGTGAGAGTATACCTGTCGACATCCGAAAGATGGTGAACTATACTTGAGCGAGGCAAAGCTAGAGGAAACTCTGGTGGAGGCCCTAGCGATACTGACATGCAAATCGTTCGTCTGACTTGGGTATAGAGGCGAAAGACTAATCGAATCGTCTAGTAGCTGGTTCCTTCTGAAGTTTCTCTCAGGACAGCCAGGGCCCACGTTCGAGTTCTATCGGGTAAAGCCAATGATTAGAGGCATCGGGGACGCAACGCCCTCTACCTATTCTCAAACTTTAAATAGGTAGGATGGCGCTGCTGCTCCGTTGAGCCGTGCCATATAATCGAGATCTACAAGTAGGCTATTTTTGGTAAGTAGAACTGGCGATGCGGGATGAACTGGAAGTTAGGTTACGGTGCCCAACTACTCGCTAACCTAGATCCCACAAAGGGTGTTGGTCGATTAAGACAGCAAGACGGTGGTCATGGAAGTTAAAATCTGCTAAGGAGTGTGTAACAAAACAGCTCACTTGCCTAGTCAACTAGCCCCAAAAATGGATGGTGCTGAAGCGCGTGACCTATACCTAGCCGTCAAGGCAAGTGCCAGGCCTCAATGAGTAGGAGGGCGCACTAGTCACTGCAAAACTCGAGCGCGAGCGGCCGTCGGTGCAGATCTTGGTGGTAGTAGCAAATATTCAAATAAGAACTTTAAAAGCCGAAGAGGGGAAAGGTTCCATGTGAACGACACTTGCACATAGGTTAGTCTATCCTAAGAGACGGGGGAAGCCCATCCGATAGCATTATCAATGCGAGCTTCGAAAGGGAATCAGGTTAAAAATTTTGAATCGGGGTGTAAGCAAGGGAAGTCAGCCAAATGGATTCGTAACCTTGGGAAAAAGATTGGTTTGAGTGCTAGGCATGGGGTCCCAATTCCAAACTCGTCAGTTGTTGGTGGACTGCTCGAATTACTTCAGCGGAGAGAGCGGGTCATAGAGTGCCAGTTTGGGGACGAACCCTTCAGGGTCTCTTCCTCGGGCGTCGAACAGTTAACTCAGAATTGGTGCGGACAAGGGGAATCTGACTGTTTAATTAAAACAAAGCATTACAATGGTCCCTGTGAATGTTGACACAATGTGATTTCTGCCCAGTGCTCTGAGTGTCAAAGTGAAGAAATTCAACCAAGCGCAATTAAACGGCAAGAGTAACTATGACTCTTTTAAGGTAGCCAAATGCCTCATCATCTAATCAGTGACGCGTATAAATTGATTAACGAGATTCTCACTGTCCCTATCTACTATTTGTCTAAACCACAGCCAAGGGAACGGGCTTGGCAAAATCAGTAGGGAAAGAAGACCTTATTAAGCTTGACTCTAGTCCAACTTTGTGAAATAACTTGAAGGGTGTAGGAGAAGTGGGAGCCCTCAGGCGAAAATGAAATACCACTACTTTTAACTTTATTTTACTTATTCTGTGAATTGGAGGCGGGGCATTACCCTTCTTTTTGGACCTAAGGCCTGTTCCAAGCCGATCCGGGCAAAAGACATTGTCAGGTAGGGAGTTTGGCTAGGGTGGCACATCTGTTAAAAGATAACGCAGGTGTCCTGAGATGAGCTCAACTAGAACATAAATCTCGTGTGGAATAAAATAATAAAAGCTCATCTGATTCTGATTTTTAGTACGAATACAAACCTTGAAAGCATGGCCTATAGATCCTTTAGACCTTCGAAATTTGAAGCTAGAGGTGTCAAAAAAGTTACCACAGGGATAACTAGCTTGTGGTAGCCAAGCGTTCATAGCAACGTAACTTTTTGATCCTTTAATGTCAGCTCTTCCTATCATTGTGAAGCAGAATTCACCAAATGTTGGATTGTTCACCCACCATTAGAGAACGTGAGCTGGGTTTAGACTATCATGAGATAGGTTAATTTTACCTTACTGATGACAATGTCATAATAGTAATTCAATTTAGTACGAGAGGAACCGTTGATTTGCATAATTGGTCATCACGCTTAGTTGAAAAGCTAGTGGCGCGAAGCTACTGTACATTGGATTATGACTGAACGCCTCTAAGTCAAAATCTGGGCTAGAAGTGACGGATGCGCTTGCCACCCGTAAGCCGACCAGTAGTAGGGGCCGCAAGGCCCCCAAAGGCACGTATCGTTGGTGAACCCCTCTCAACGGACGAGCCACGTAGGATGCCTTAAATTACAATTTCTACCGAGCAGTGGGTAGAATCTGTTGCAGACAACTTACATACTTGACGGGGTATTGTAAGTGGTAGAGTGGCCTTGCTGCCAAGACACTGAGATTCAACCTTTTTAGTTCCGATTTGACCCTCCCCTTCCATCCCCTACTCCCTCCTTTCTTACAAAGAATTCTATTCAGAGGTTATTTTACAGGCATACCGTTTTTTTCTTAGTTACCCGCTGCACCATGTTAGTAGCACGTTGGTTTCATCTCGTAGGCACCTATAACACCATTACAACATGTTGGCAGCATGTCATGGACATTGACAATACGTTGGCAGCATGTCATGGACATTGACAGCACTCTGGCTGTGACACCCTACTTTCCTAATCCTATACTTAAGCTAATGATTATCTTAACACTTAAATTAACTTGTAATTACCCCCTTAATTATCCAAGAGACAGAAATCTTTCCTTGACTTCTTTAATTCTTTTATCTCCTTTCTCGGCCATACCTTAAAATTAGAATTTCCTTTACCTTAAAATTAGAATTTCCTTTACATCTTAATTTATTTACTACCTAGTTAATATTTTCCTATCAAGACTGCATACCAAATTATCCATTAGAAGTACTATTGCCTTTATTCACCCAATTTTATCTTCAATGATCGTTTAGTACTAGACCTTTTAACCGATTAATCCTAATTGAAATCCTACCATTTGTTTCATTTGTCCTTTAAATAATTTGACTATCTTTCTCTTAAGGAATTGCCTAACCGAATTTAACACAAAGATTACAAAGTTAATATTATACCTATTTACTTATACAATAGTCAATTTTAGCAATACTAGACTTCCTTTCAAATTTACTATCATTATTAGGTAGACATGTTAAGAACACATCATAACTTTATACAAAAGCAACACCACACTATATAATTGTATTTCAACACAAATACTCCTATGTTTTCCAAACAAGATCCATTTGCCATCTTTTGTCATCACATAGGCTATGCCTTTCTCCAAAGAAAACAATACACATCCATAGTACTAATTAATCTGCTTCATCAAGATGAAGGAAAGTGAGACCTTAACAAGCATTCATACATGACAATGAAGGGTTCTTGATGGCAGTTCTAGAAATATAAGAATATGCAATACAAGTTAGCCTCTTTCCTCATTTTCTTTAAGTTTCCTAAAAGAGATTCATCTTCCTCATTTTCTATTGTAGACCTTTCTTGCCAATATGCAAACTGAAGCATCGTCTGTAGACTTATGGTACATTATCGTACCATCTCATGAGACATCACCTTACAAGACTTACGGCACATCTTAGTGCCATCCCATGAGACATCATCCTTCGAGACTTTCGGCACATCATTGTACCACCTCTTCTAGATATGGATCTATCCAAGAGACATCGTCTCTAGACTTATGGCACCTTATGATACCATCTCATGAGACATCGCCCTTTAAGACTTACGGCACATCTCAGTGCCATCTCATGAGACATCGCCCTGCAAGACTTTCGGCACTTTATTGTACCATCTCTAGATAGGATCCATTCTATAGTTTGTGCAACATAATGTCAAGACAAACTAGACATGCTAAAACCATGCAAATTCCACACCATTCATTTTCTTTGGTTACACATAACTCATTTTCTCATAAAACATGTCATTTCATATGCATGAAGGATGTAAGAGTAGCATGAAGAATGTAAGAGTAACAAGGAAGTAGCTTTCAAAGCAAAGATAAAACAAAGGAATGCATGAATACTTGCCTAATACCCTTAGCTTATTTATTTTTCCTCCTTCTTTTCCTATGCCTCTTTTCCTCATTCTTTTGGTTTTCCTTTCCTTTTCTCCTTCCTACGACTTAGCTTTCTCCTCCTCTAGTCTATGTTTTCCTTTTTCTTTTCCTAGTCTACAGTTTTGGCTTTCTTCTCTTGGTGGTTATGGTTTTTACTTCTTTTGGTGTATGTCTAGGTTTAAGGTTATCTTTCTTCTTTTAGTATGGATTAAGGAATGTGTGTGTGTGGGTTTTAAGGAGACATGAGGGGTATTTATAGGAGTTCCATCCCTTGACTTCTTCCTCATTAATGCATGTTAATCATTACTCCTTTACACATGTCTTTACAACTCACTCCTTGCATTTATTACAAATTGCCACACTTTACCTCCTTCTTACACCTAATCCATCACTTTTCCTTTCTAAGCAAGTAACTTATATTTTATTATTTTCCTAATCCTCCACATTTTCTTTCTAAGCAAGTAACTTATATTTTATTATTTTCCTAATTCTCCATGTTTCCTTTCTAAGCAAGTAACTTATATTTTATTATCACCATCTTTGTTCCAATGCCTACGTGTCCATATTTTTATGTATGTATATACATGTATGTATACGTATATACGTTCATGTATTTATATGTATATACTACTCCTATACTAATACGTATCCTATATGTATTTTTATATGTATATACTATTCTTATACTAATACATATTCTATACATATTTTTATGCGTATTTTATACGTACATGTATTTATTCCTATGAAATAATATGTAATTAAATTTTAATCCTAGTTAACTCATAAGATAATTACTTATCTTATAATTAATCTAGGTATTAATTTTGGGGGTGTTACACTGGCAGCATGTCATGGGCACTGGCAGCACGCTGGTAGCATATCATGGGCACTGGCAGCATGTCATAGGCATTGGCAGCACCTTGGTAGCCCGCTGGCTGCTTGGCAGCATGTCACGAGCACTAGCAGCATATAGGCAGCATGTTATAGGCACTTGCGGCACCATGAGGGCACCTTGGCAGCATGTCATGGGCACTGGCAACATGTCTTGGGCAATGGTAGCATGCTGACAACATGTTATGGACATTGGTAGCACCATGGCAGCACGCTGGCAATATGTCATGGGCATTGACAGCACCATGGCAGTACGCTAGTAGCATGTCATGGGCATTAGCAGCACGCTGACTGCATGTCATAGGCACTGGCAGCACCTTAGCAGCACACTAGCAGCATGTCATGGACACTGGCATCACCATGGAAGCTCACTGATAGCACCCTGGCAGCACGCTAATAGCATCATGGCAGCACACTAGCAGCATGTCATGGGCACCTTCGCAAGGCACTGGCAGCATGTTGGAAGCATGTTATGGGCACTGGCAGCACGCTGACAGCATGTCACGGGCACTGGCAGCAAGCTGGCAGCATGTCAGGGGCATTAGCGGTACCATGGCAATACACTGGCAGCATGTCATAGACAATGGCAGCACCTTGACAGCACGCTAGCAGCATGTCATGGGCACTGGTAGTAGTTAACAAACCAAAAGTATAAAAGTTTTTGCTTTATATCTATGAAAGGATTTTAATGTGTTAGATTAATCTATTCTGTCTTAAATTTATATTAAATTTCGCAATAGGTTCTTTATTCTCATACTTATAAAAAAAATATTTAAAAAGTATAAAAATTACTATTTTCATCTCAGATTTTTACAATTGTTGGCCTCATTAAGCTTAAGATTTTCTGTTTGTATTATGAAAGCATTCATTTCCTTGTGGTAGCTGCTTCCATATTCTTGTTATTTGATTATTTCTATTTCTTTTCTCACTATAGCACTTTTTATTTTCCATGTTAAAGGTTGATTTTACTGTTATGCTTTATTTGTTAATGATGTTGAGGTGATTTAATTTTTATTTTTATTTTTTTGCGGGACATTTTGGATTGCTAGTTGATTTGGATTTTGATAGTGAAAGTCATTTTTAAAAAAGTCATTTTCCATTTTCACCTTTAACTTTCTCAATTTGAATCGAAACACTATTTTCATATCTTATAACTATTTATGAAATTAATATGTCAATGAAAATGAGATTATGATGACTCAATTGTTTGTTTGGAATGACTCATTTATATTAAGTCTATTCATTTTAAAAATAGACATAAATACACATCATATTCTTAAAATTACTACAATACTGGATATAAAAGTAAAAAAAACAACACAACGGAACTGGAAAGAAAAATTAATGTTCACTCACACTAAAACTTGAAAAAAATAACAAATGGAGGTATGAAGAAAAATTAATGTTCGCATTAAAAATAAAAATAGAAAAAGAAACATTTAAAATTGTATAATTTATTATTTAAGTATGAAAATATTTTTTAGAGGTCATTTTTCTTGTGTTGATGGGGAAGAAAGAAAAGAGGAGGGACGAAGATACGTTCAAAATTGAGGTTGGAAAGACTTAATGTGGTTAGTAAGTTTAAATTGGAAAAGACAAAAATTTGGTTAGTTATGATATTTTATAATTTTAGTTATGATATTTTATAATTTTTTAAAAAAAATTGCTATTTAAAAAAAAAAATGAAGTTGGGCTGAAAATGAAATAATTAAAATATTATAAGAATATTAAAAAAAGCTCAAAAGTTATATACTATTGGTAGCATAAAGCTTTAACTATTTAGATGATGGTTCTCATAATTATTATATATGACAAGAACCAAATATCCTTAAGGGTTAAGAGTGAGTTTCGAACTTTAAAAAAAATGGAATTCTTTTTATTTGAAATAAACTCTACACTTTTTATGTTTGTAACAAATAAAATGGGGCATAATTAAAATAAAATTCATTTGAATTCCATATTTTATTTAATTATGAATTCCACACCAAATAAGTTGGATTTCATTTTGTGGAATTCATTTGAGATAAGTTATTATTTTGTATACCTCAAATGACATTTTTATTCTTAATATTACATATGTTTTTCACTTAGATAGATTGATAAAAATTCACCACCACTTTATCTCAAATATTCATCTAACCAATTATAAGTTTTTTTTTGTTCATTAAAAAACAATTAATCACCCAGTTTTTATATTTTTATTTTATCAATTTAATTGTAATCAACAAAATTGAGAGTAGTATAGAAAAAATACTTAAACTAAAATGAATTTTTTATTTTTTCTAAATAAGAGAATTAGACTTCATAAATATAGTTTTTTTAAAATGAGATAATTCACTTTAAATGAAACAAATTCTTTTCTCTTTTTTTTTTTGGCATATCTACTATTTTGGTTTTTCAAAATTATATCTATTTTCAGTTTAGTCTTTAGATATTTTTCTCATATTCAAAATTTCTAAATCAAGTTTCATTGTTCCATTTACATGCTGTAATTAACGAAATAACTATACTTGACATAAAGATAATAACTTACATAAGTTGTTTTTATATTTTGTAAAACATTTTTTTTTGGTTATTTTATCATTAAATTATATAAAATTATTTTATTTAGAATGAGAGATTATAACTTAATTGAAAAATTCTAAATCCTAAAAGATGAAATTAACAAAAAATATCTATTATACTAAAAGTCAGAACACCCTTATGGTGTCCTGGCTTTTAGTTATCTTTTTTGTCACAATATTTTCATACAATATCCTTCTTACAATAACTTTCTTCCTTTTGAGATAATGTACTTTCAAGTCGTTTAAAACAATTCAAAAACCAGTCACGTTCAAACTTCAAGTGGTTATCTCAATCCCAAACTCTTAGTGTAACATCGTACTTCCTTAATCCTATACTTAATTTAATTAGTGTCTTAATGCCTAAATTAATTAGTATTTATGCCTTAATTACCAAAGAGACTAAAGCTTCCTTTTATTTCTTTTAATTCTTGAACCGAGCTAGCTAATTCCTTCACCAACATTTTTCTTTTTCTTTTTATTCTTCTAGGATCGAATTCATTAAATTAATTACCAAAGTTTCCTTCCATCTTCTCCCTAAGACCGAATTCCACCACTTTTAATTAAGTGCTAATTCATTCTTTATTTATTACAAAGAACACATTACATCAATTCCCTTTCTAACTTCCTTAATGATACTTATTACAAGAATACTTTATTACCTATGAGACTTAAACTTATATCTTTAATTAATTCTTTATTGATTTATAACTCCATATTCTTGATTCTCCCTTTAATACATCCTTAGTGAATCATTACTTGGCCGATTGGTCCTATATTCTTTACACAATTCATCCTAATTGACATCCTACCATTTGTTTCATTTGTCCTTAAGTAAATTGACTCTTTCTTTCTCTTAAGAAATTGCCTAACCGAATTGAACACAAAGGTTACAAAGTCATATTACATCCATTTACTTACCTACTTATTTACATACATGGTTTTCACCAAAGAGGAGCTTTTTACACATACTAACACGCTTCCTCCTGAGACACTAAGTCTAAGTTAAAACTCTAGTTACTAAATTATACAATAAGGGCCTTTACATGACCATTCCTCTCTTTGTACCAATAATCAACTACTTGCCATCTTTTCCCATTACATAGACTATGCTTTTCTCCAAGAAAAACAATACGTATCCATGGCACTAATCAATCTACACATCAAGATGAAGAAAAGTCAGTCAAACCTCAACAAGCATCCATACATAAGCAATGAAAGATTCTTTATGGTAGTTTTAGAAATATAGGAATATGCAAATGCAAAATTCATCTTTTTCCTTTTTCCCACTCCTTAGTAACCATTCTTGAATGGTTCATGCAAACCCAAGGCTGCCTTATAAGGACTTCGATATACCATGGATACCACAACCTCTCGTATACATGGCATGCCTCTCGATAGTAGGATCCATACTATGGTTTGAGCATCTTTTCTTTGGGATACTTGGTGAATTTCGGCCAACATGAACTCAAGACAAGATACTAGAATCATTTATCATTTTCTTCATTCCTTTAAATTTCCCAAAATGGATTCATTTTTCTCATTTTCCTTTTCATATGCATGAAGGATATAAGAGTAGCATGAAGAATATAAGAGTAATAAGGAAGTAACTTTCAAAGCAAAGATAAAATAAAACAAAGGAATGCATGAATACTTGCCTAGTAAACTTAGTTTTGGTTTTCTTTCCTTGTTCCTTTTTTATGCCTCCTTTTCCTTTTCCCTTTTCTTTTGGGTTTTCCTTTCCCACCTTGCTCTCGGTTTCTCCTCATCTTTTCCTAGCTCATGGTCTCTCTTACAGTTTTCCTTTTTCTCCTAATCCTCGGTTTTGCCTTTCCTTTGATTTCTCATTATTTCTTTCATTTTCTTTGTTTTCTCACTTTTTCTCTCACTTTCTCTCACTTTAATGTACACTTTACCTTGTCTATGCATTTTTTTATCACCACCCCCTCCTATTTATAGTGCATGGCTAAGGCTTGGATCTGAGAGAAAGTTTTATTTCCTATTTTATCCTTTTAGTTTTCTAAAATTATAGCCTTCCATTTGTCACTTTCTAAATTAACATGTGTTCTTTCTTTGTAACACTTGTCTTCCTTTTATTCCCTAGTTTAGATTCTTTCATCAGTAATAAGCCACCTATTTACCTTAAATCTCTACACATATCCACTATAATTATTTCATGTACACCTTATTTCCTTAAATCTCTACACATATCCAACTTAATCATTTCATGGACACTTTGTTTCCTTAATTCATTACACATGTCCTACTTAATCATTTCATGGACACCTTGTTTTCTTAATTCTCTATATATGTTCTACTTAATCATTCCATTGACACCTAGTATTTTCCTTGCCTTCCACTTTTCTAGCTATTTTTCTATGTTAATTATTACTTGTCACCTTATGTCCTAACTTTTTTCCACATGCCCCTTTAATTATTACAACTTTTTTACCATTTTCCTCCTTCTTACAACTAAGCCTATTCATTAATTGCAAGTTGCCACACTTATTCTCCTTCTTACACCTAGGTCCCTTAAATTGCCACATTAATTCTCCTCCTTACACATAGACCCCTTTATTTATTACAAATTGTCACACTTGATCTTCTTCTTACACCTAATTCATCAATTTTCTTTTCTAGCAAATAACCTATATTTTATCATTTTCTCTTCTTCCAACACCACCATGTAATATTTTCCCATCTTTATTCCAATGTCTATACTTGTCCATGTTTTTTTATGTATTTTTTTTTCTATACGTATATACGTGTATGTATGTACATATATGTATTTATATGTATTTATATTTTTATACGTATATACTATTCGTATCATATACATATTTTATATGCACATGTATTATTCTTATACATGAAATAATACGTATAAACTTGATATTAAATTTTAAATCCTATTTAGCTCTTAAAATAATTACTTATCCTATAATTAATTTAGGTATTAATTTGGGGATATTACACTTAGCGTATCTCCTCCTTTCCATCCTCAACTTCTCGTCTCAAAGTGATGTTAATTTCACCTTATTTTCATTCAGTTATGGACAAGTATAAAAGCCATTGGGTTTTCTTCTTCTTCTACAAAAGGCGTGCATTATTTAATTGCATTGCACATATCCGGTAGCAGATCTCTCTCCTGTCTTTAGTTGAATCCAAGTATAGATTAGTACGGAATGCTTGAGACAATGAATTAGTCAAAAAGCTCCATTAAAATGTCAATAAAGTCCAAAACTTTCTTCCCAGTGTGGCTCAAAAACATGAGCATGGAACCGTTCAATAAGTATACATTCTTTTTGAGCAAAAAGGATTTCAAATTTCTGTGTATGATTTATGTGCTTCAAATTTTGTTTTTCTTTTTTCTATACCCAAAAACAAAGAATTGCAAATTTCTTCTTCTTCTTTCTTTTTGGGTGTGATTTTAGTTCTGGAAACTTTTTGATTTTGATAGTGGCGAGGGCGTTATATGAAGATATAACAACCAAAGGAGATAATTAGCAAAAAAATGGTAGGTGATAACAGAGGAATTGCTGGTGGTGTTTGATGCACTCACAAGGTTGGACCTTTTGACTTTTTCAATTGTTTTGTTTTCTAAGGCATGTCTCTTTGTAGATTATTCAAGTCTTTTAAAAGAATTTGAAATTGAGGTGAATTTAACTTCAAAGAAACCCAAGTAGCAATAAAATTAAGAAGTATTCAGAGAATTGAAGATGTTTTACAGCGAAGTTGAGTGTGTTTGTTTTGAGAATAAAATTAGAGTGTGCATGTTTTGGGTATTGAAACATGACAAAATACTATTTTGGTTGAAATAGATTGACTGAAAAATAAGCTATACTATATACTTGTTAATTTTTATTCTTTTTCCCTCAAACTTTTGCTATATTCTTTCCTAGAAGGCAATGGGTTAGCTCAAATGCTTTCATTTTATTCTTTTCTTGAAAACAATTTGTCTGTAATGCAATTTTGATAGTTGCATTAATGGTCATTGATTACTCTCTTTGTTATTGCTCAAGCAGCTTGAAATCTTTCTCAATGTCTCTAGATTGGATGGTTTTTATTTGAAAGATTAGTTGGAATTATACAAAATTCTCTTTCAATTTTTAATGAGTTATAGTAAAAATAGCAAATGATATCCATACAAATAAGTAGAAGAGAAGAGAAGATAATAAATATCAACAACACAAGATATAATATGGTTCTACTCCGCCTACATCCATGGATAAGAAAAAAATTCACTAATATTCCAAGAAATATTACATATAAAGAGTATACTCTACACATAGTATTCTCACTCACTCAGACCACATCTTTACTAATCTCTCTTGCTCCCCTATCCCTGAGGAGGATCTCACAAATATTAGACCTCTCTCTTTCTTATACCTACAACTCTTACAAGCTTACAAGCTTACATATTTACATTACATAAGACTTGCCTAATAAGCAATTTTTTTTTCCCACTTTATAGAAACCCTTTAGACTCACTTACCTACCAAGGTAAATCTAACTAGAAAATCCTATAGCTTCTAATTAGTTATTTCTTGCACACTAAGAATAAACTAATTGGGAAATCTGTACCAACATCTAATTAGTTATTTCTTGCCACCAAGAATAAACTAATTAGGAAACTACCAAATAAAGATTTGGGTCAAAATCCTATAATCTCTAACTTTGACTCAAATCTTTCTAAACAATCTTCAATACCTATACAATGCATCATCTATCATCAACAACAGAATTATCAAAACTTCACATGAGCCTTACTCATCGAGAGTTATCACTCTATCAAAAGTCTTTACCTGCTCATCGTGAACAAACCATGATATCCGGTAACAACAACAATGCATATGTATGTGGCCATCTTCTCTCACCTAAAACCATTGATGAGCCATTTCCACGTTGTTTCATCACTGGATTAGATTTGTGCAAAAATAATAACTTCATCTCACATGTCACCATTGATGAGGCCTTTCTACGTTGTCTCATTACTGGACTGCAATTCCATCTGACCTATCACCATTGAGGAGCCCTTTCCATGTCGTCTCATCACTAAATTAGGTTTTTGCAAACAACTTTATCTCTCCTATCACCATTGACAAGCCCTTTCCACGTCGTCTTATCAATGGGTTAGGTTTCTGCAAACAACTCCGTCTCACCAAATCTCAATGTAAAACCCAGCCTTTTTTTTTTTTCTTCTTCTTCTTTCTCTTCTTTCTCTTCTTTCTACACAATCTCAACAATCTCAACTTTTTTTTTCCCAACACCTTTATATTTTTACAGTAGCTCCACCTTCACTAAAATTCTCTCGGGTCATCCACACATCCCAATTGAACTTGGCTCTTATACCACTTGTAGGGAATTATACAAAATTCTCCTTCAATCTTCAATGAGTTATAGTAAAAATAACAAAGGACCTATGCAAATAAGTAGAAGATAAGAGAAATAAATATCAACAACACAAGATATAATGTGGTTTGGCCGCTTACTTACATTCACAGACGAGAAAAGAATTCACTAATATTCCAAGAAATATTACATAAAAAAGTATACTCTACCCATAGTATTCTCACTCACTCAGGCCATATCTCTACTAATCTCTTTTACTGCCTTACCCCTAATGGGGCTCCCACAAATATTAGATCTCTCTTTTTCTTATACCTACAACTCTTACATGCCTACATATTTATACTACATAGGACTTGCCTTACAAGTAAATTTTTTCTTCCACTTTATGAAAACCCTACAATTATCTAATTAGACTTGCTTACCCACCAATGTAAATCTAATTAGTAAATCTCATCAACTTCTAATTAGTTATTTCTTACCTACCAAAAATAAACTAATTAAGAAATCTCCAATAACATCTAATTAGTTATTTCTTGCTCACAAAGAATAAACTAATTAGGAAACTACCAAATATAGAATTGGGTCAAAATCCTACATGATGCATTTGGAAGGTAAGTCTTCCATACTTTCCAAATCTACGGCCAATGACTTGCTTCGTTTTTCTCGGTGATTACAAAATGGTTAATGAATGGCATAAACTAAAAGTTGCATGTTGCATGCCTAGAACTTGAAGAAAGGATATTTCCCAATAAATAATTACTGACTTTGTACACACAATTTCAGTTCCCCGAGTTTGCTAAGAAATTCTGATATAGCTTTCTGACCTTGCCGGAGTTGCACTTGGGTAGATATTTATAGGTGAGCAATTTTGTATTAATCATTTTTGAACCGGGAAAGTCTATTGGTTTTTACAAGCAGAGATTAAAAAATAAGAAGAAGAAACAGTGAGGAGTGTTACCTTTACATTATATCTTGTGATGCAAAGGTAGCTACTAACAAATGTCGCATATTAGATTTTGGGTTGTTAATGTTTTCTCTTTTATTTTTTGTTCTAGGTGATATTTTTATTTATGGCTAATGTGTAATGCTATATTTATGTTCTTATTAACACTTTCACCTTAATGAATTTGTCTGATAGTGTATTTGGAGAAAACTTTTTTTATCTTATCTAGAGACAGGAAGATGAGAAGGGTAATTGAAAATGCATGGAAACAAAACATAATAGGATTAAAAATCAGGTAATTCCTTTTATGCATAAATTAATAGGATAAAAAAAATTGATAAGAGCAGTACGTCTCTTATGTACATAGAGATAACCAAATTTGATATTTAAACATGATAGTACTATTCTATTTGTTAATAACACACGTGCTTATGCATTGTTGATAGGCTTTTTCTATAAAAAAAAATATTATAATCTATACTATATTAAGAGGGAGAACGCCTATATGGTTTCCTCCTTTTATTTTTAATTAAAAATACCATGATTTACCCATTACATACAAAACTAATCTCTTGCAATTTGAGAGGTTTTTATGTCATTCAATACCAAATAGAACTGCTCAACACTTCAACTAAAGTAATTACTCAAACTCAAAGATGCGTATTGCTTTCACTAGAAACAACTTATGGGGCATTGTAAAGTTGAGCTTTCCTTCTATTTATGGGTATTTTATTTGTTATTCTTTTGTGTCCGCTATTTTTTCTTTGTTGCTGGCAAAATAGTGGGTTGTGTGAATAATTTTTACTTAGTTTCTTTCCTTCTTAACTATAGTAGTGAGTAGTGTCTTATACAACTTTAGATTCATATACAACTATATAATGGCTTCTCGAATGAGTTTTATGTACAGGTAGATGGGGGATTTAATTATCTTGATATTAGCTTATTCTTAATACATGGCTTAGTCATATGTTATGCTTGACGGAGGTGAAAATTGAGTAAAACTGCATAATGTATACTCATCTCTAAATTTCATTCCATTTACATATTGCCAATAGTCACATTATGATGAGAATCTTATATCACTAAGGATTGATCCTTAAGTAAATTACATTTGTAAAATTCTTGACCAACATAATATTTTTATTTAGAGTAATCTTACAGCACTTAGCATAATGGTTTTGCAATGGATTGGGTTTCCATAGCCAAGATTTGTTTTTATTTCTGATGGGAGTTATGAACTTGAACTCTGATGCATCTTAGTCTAGGAGCCGGCCTCCACAATTCAAAAAATGTCACAGCTATATTTATGGACCTTAGCAACTATTAATTTGGCTACTCATTCAGGTCTTGATTCTTCATTTCTTTGTAATTGTAAGAGACTATAATGTAGAAAGAGAATGGTAGAGGAATTCTATCTATTAATGACCATGTACTTATTTATTTTATTTTGCAGTTTTAGTTTATGATTTTACAATTTTAGTTTCCTTCTTCTCTTTTTCTTAAGTATTTATGCTTTTCTTTTCCTTCACACTTATTTTAGAGACAATGACACATAGAATAGAGGATATGGTTATTAAAATCAGAGGGATATGATTTTGTGAGTAGATGACTTGTGGTGGATATAACGGGAAAATAGTAATTACCTTGTTATTTATTTTCATTTCTTGTGTTCCTACTTCCTTTGTTTCAATTGCTATTGTTGATTTGTATATTTGATTTATTTTGAGATGAACTATTCTTTTTTAGTAAAATATGAGAGTTTGACTATTTTATGATTCAATTTTAAGGCTAAGTTTGAGTAGAAGATTTCTATTGATTAGAAATTGAGTTTATTTTATAGTATGGCTTTAGCATAATTAATCACGAGAACATTTAATTAGTTTTTATGGATTGTGCCATTTTTTGTAAGGCATGTGAATGGTTTTTTACATATGACTTGGAATTGAAATTATGAAATTCATGGTGATTGAAGGGTGTATTGTTGATAAGTCCAATATAACTATTTGATTACCAAACAACCTACATAGTTCTTTAAAGGTCTAATTCTCTTCATAATACTAAAGATGACTTTGTGTCTCTTATTTTGCAAGCTTTGTAGAAAATCATGCTCTGTGTTATCAATTTAGCATCTCTTTCTTATCTCGATGTGGTTAGCCTATTTTCCTCCTTTAGAAACAAGTATTTTTAGTCTTCACAAAATTATTATATTTCCCAAAGCATTGGTGAAATGAGGGAATTAGTGGATTTGGAGGAGATGAAAGACGATGAATAACTTTGCTCTAATTTGGGATAATACTGTGCTATGGGTTCCACTTAATTTCAAGAGAAATGTAGAGATGATAGCGATAATGATGAGTTTATTACATCCAAATGTTTTAAATTTAAGATTATTTTATGTGAAGTCGTAATTCAGTGTTATTAATATATTTTCTTTGCTATTATGTACTTCATTTTCTTTTCTTGCCTTTTCTTACCTTGGCATAAAATCAGTTTAGATGAATGCATTAGAAGACTAGTTTAGATGAATGCATTAGAAGACTAATTTAGATGAATGTATTAGAAGATTACTTTGTTAAGAATGAAAAATTAGAAAGAAAAAAACTTCATATAAAAAACAACAAGAATGTAGTGTCACCTAACATAAAAATAAGAGTGTATTATTTTATACTAAATTACTGTATTTTCTATAGTTTATATATGAATTCTTATTATTTATGATCTTATTACTATTTTATATAATTATTGAATCAAAATATAAAAATATATGCAATTATGACTAAGTGTATTGATGAATTTATTTAATTTTTGAATGGCTTTTCTTTTCACACTATTACTTGCAATTTTTCTAAACAATTGGATTAAATTATATCCAAAAGAAGTTTTAGTGTTTGAAAGCGTACATGTCTTTTGAATGTTCTATCGGTACATGGTTGTCGGCCTACAAACAGAAGACAAAGATGTCAATCAAAATTTGTTATGCATGATGTAGACTATAGATAAAATATAAAATAACAGTGTCAAACTAATCACTTGGTATTGTGAATATATTAATACAATTGCTATAAATATTATAATGTCTTTTATCTTCCTTTGACAACATAAAAAAAATCTAAATTGTTTGTGCTCATATGCTTTTTTTTTTTTTTTTTGTTTATTTAAGGAAAATTGTGCAAAATTGTATTATACTAGCATCCTTGCACGCTTATTTTTTTATTTTGGTCTACACTAATAAACGAAACGTGCGAGTGTAAAACATTTGTATCTTACCAGAATTATGCCTAGAGAATAATTTGATATTTTGGTACATAAGTATCTGTCATGTATAATTTTATACATTTTTCTTTAAAAAATAATATTTGACCATGCACAAAAATGCGCGAGGATGCTGGTATTTCAAAAGCACACTTCTAACAAATGAAAACAGTAGTTAAATATTTTTATTTTGTTCCAAACAAGTATTCATACGCTTAGACAGTATTGTCCGACCCGCAGTAAAAAGCAATGCGGGCATTTTTATTTTGTTCCTGTTGGCCAGTTGAGAAAAGAAAACCAGAATAAGGGAAGATCTGCTTTGGCATCACAAGTACAAACTACATGTTCAAGTGAAAATGGCAGGAAAGCACATCCCAAGATCCAAATCGCGGATCCTCCTCTTCTGCCTCTCACTTCTCGGATTTTCGGTTCTCTTCTTCCTCTTCTCCCTCTCTCCACTCCGCAATCCAACCCATTTCCAGGATCCTAACCCGAATACTACACCAGAAACCTCCTTCGTCGTCTCCCTTGAACATTTTCTTACCTATAAGGTCCCCATTGCTTCTACGATTCGGGACGATACGGCAAGTTCGGTGTTGGAAGAGGAGGAAGTGAAGAAGCTCGACAATTCCATGTTTCGTACGGAGACAAATAGGTTAAACGACCATCCTTATTTCCCAGTGGGTTTTCCCCTTAAGGTTTACGTGTATGAAATGCCAAGCAAATTCACCTATGATTTGCTCTGGCTGTTCAGAAATACGTACAAGGAAACCTCAAATGTCACCTCTAATGGCAGCCCCGTTCACCGTCTTATCGAGCAGGTACTATCATCTTTTTTATATCTTGGATAGTGTTTCTAGTTGAGCGAAATTTATTAATTTATTTGGGGTTTTTTTTTTTTTGTGTGCATTGCGGGGACTGGGAGATGGGTTGCTTAGAAATTGGAGGATATGGAAAACTTAAGAATTTTAGTCGTATGCTCTTTTGGTAGTTGAAAACCAGTTTGTGGAAATTTATAAGTTTTTCAGTTCAAGGACAGTCCCAGCTTTAATTTGGTTTCCTCAAATTAGTTTTAAATCCATAATAGACCAAAATTGGATAAACTAAATATAGTTCTAAACTTTTTCAAGTTTTTTTTTTGGGTTCAATCTAGGATTGCATTTTGAACTAATCTGGACTATAATATCTCTTACCCAAAAAATAAATTAAAAGATCAGAACAATAGTACAGAGTTCTTAATATTTATTGATTTTTCTGGTTTTCAATTGCTTATGTAAATTATGATTTTTTAGCTGTTGTAAACTGTAGAATTTAGTAAAAGAAATTCAAGTTTTCATTTCTCATTGGTCTATTTGATTGTAGAAAGTCAAGCCTCTAGCCAAGCATTCAAGAATTCTCAGAGCTGTGTAACTGAGAGTTTATATCTTTTTAGAGAGGGGAATGGCAATATATGTGATCCTTTATTATGTTAAATATCTTCTTCCTTCTGTCTAGTGTCTACTACCAATTGCTTCTGCTAAATGTATATTCGTCATTGTCCATGCAGCATTCTATTGATTATTGGCTCTGGGCAGACCTGATTGCTCCAGAATCAGAAAGGCTCTTGAAAACTGTTGTTAGAGTTCATAAACAAGAGGAGGCAGACTTATTCTACATACCCCTCTTCACTACTATAAGCTTCTTCTTGTTGGAGAAACAACAATGCAAGACTCTTTATAGGGTGTGAGTGCTGCTCCTAGCTTTATTTTGTTTGTTATCTCTGAAAACAACACCTGTAGATTTTCCTTTCCACCTGTTGCTTTGCTAGTTCATTTTAATTTATCATTTATGGTTTAGAATAGAATGTGCATGCTGGTGAACATGAGGGAACCTGAACCCAGTTATCTTATGACATGAGTATTGATGTGGGACTGAAAATATTGGTTAGTTACAATCATATATTGTATGTTGGTAATTTTGATGTAATTTTTGTAGGTAATGTTTTTATGTATTTTATTTGCTTATTTTTTGAATATTTTTATATATTTATGGTGGATTTAGAGTCCAAATGGATTACTATATGGGATACTGAGTACTTTACAAGTTTTTGTTGCTTATAGGCTAAGTATTCTAGAAGGGTATTTGCATGCTGGGAAAGTATATTGTAGAATATAGAAGATATGACAGACTCATAATACTTGATTTTCAGTAATACCTCTATCACTTAAGAGCTTCTTTTTTATCTGGCGTGCCAGATGGTTCATTATCTTTCTCTTTTTTCTGTGCTGCTTGTACGATATCAAGCAAGACATTGCTTCTGTACTGCATAAATTTTTTTTACTCCGAGAGCTTATATTAAAAAACATAGGGAAACTATTTTTTTGATTAGTATTAGGTTTATCAATTGTTTTATACTATGAGGGAAATGAACTAAAAAGAAAAAGAGAAGTCCTTCAATAGGGCCTTGTCTAGTGCAATTAGAGCACAAGGTAGACTTCGCTGCTTCTATAGGAATCCTTGTATTGTGATGGTTACTTGGAACCCTGCTCTGTGTTACTTGTCCTGCTTTCAAGTCATTGGCAGAAACTGGAGCATTTCATTTTTGTCCTGTTGTTTTCTACTTGGTTAGATATAGACGTGAAGGGGAATAAGGGATCCTCCTAATCCGAAAGGAGACTAACCACAAATTTAACATGAATTACTGCAAAGTTTTTGTTTTTGCCATAAAACTATTGCAATAAGGCTCTGGAATCCTGCTGTATATCTAACATAACAAAGAGAGCTCTTTAAAAGTTCCTGAAGAAAAGCACCCTAGAGACAGAAACTGTTGTCCCAGAGGAGCAGCAATGTTAGATAAAAAACCTTGAATGAGAATAATAAAAGATGCGGAGGATAACAAAATCTTTTGCAACACAGTGGCATCTGTTCCAAATCTTCTTGTTTTGGTTAGTTTATTTGGCACCAATACAACTTAAAAAGTATTCCTTTTCCTGTTATCCATGCACATTTGCATTGTCTTTCTCTTGCTCATCTTAATTGGTTTTCCTCTTCCCTTTCCCCCCTGATGTTGTACTAGTTTCAGGAGGGTGAGTACTCCCGCTAAGGTGTCTTGCAAAATTTTCAATTTACTAGTATTATATATTTCTACCAAATTAACCACTAGTTTTGTTGTTTGAAAAGCTATTTCAGCATACCTTTTGTGGGGATTACTTATTTGGAAAGGAAAACTGCAAATCTGCTCTTCATATACTATGGCTTTCCATTTTTCATCGCCATATGATTCAATTCAATATACCTAGGAATAGGATGTATCCTTACATGGTCAAGTCTATGGTGCTTAATAAAGATTTGAAAAACTTTGTCCCAAATGGGAGGCATTGATTACCTTTTTTCCAATGTTTAATTAGAAGACATGAAATTACATATGGAAAATGAGAAAAGAATGTTTTCTACAATTAAATAGGGGCTTATTTTTCAATCTGTCAGTAAGTTTCCAAAACCACTAAACGACCCAGAATCCAAAGAGCCATGAACAGATAGCTTTTGATCTTTACTTTTTTTTTTTTTTTTTGGGCTCATTACTTTGCATTTTCCACTCCTAGTTTCTCCTCAATTTCTTTTTTGGGTAAAGTAATTTAATAAGGAGGTAAGCATGCTAAGAATTTTTGTTGTTGTGCTTTCTTTCCCATGCTTTGGAGTATATATCTGGAGCATAATGCTAGGATATTTCAGGGTGTCTATCTCTTG
This sequence comes from Quillaja saponaria, assembly GCA_029379385.1. NCBI lineage: Eukaryota > Viridiplantae > Streptophyta > Magnoliopsida > Fabales > Quillajaceae > Quillaja > Quillaja saponaria. The sequence continues at coordinate 18,112,875 of CM055616.1, read as the reverse complement.
GTTCATCTTATTTGAGATAGGATTTTCTTTAGGGATTATCTTTGGTGTTTGGCAGCGGGGATTTTCGAGGGAACCTCTATGTTATATATACAGCAGGATTGGAGAGCACTTTTCTTTTAACTAGCTCTTACTTTTTGTTTTTTTCCTTTCCATTCAAGGACATCTTGTCCTCCACTTTGTACTTTCCTTCTCCCTTAATAATATTTCTTATCTTATCAAAGGGGAAGGAGGGGGAGGGGATAAATCTCTGATTTGCACTTTCCTGTGGGTGTAGGAAGCTTTGAAGTGGGTGACAGATCAGCCAGCATGGAAGCGATCTGGAGGAAGGGATCACATACTGCCGGTGCATCATCCTTGGTCTTTTAAATCTGTTCGTAGATTTGTGAAGAGTGCAATTTGGCTACTACCAGATATGGATTCCACAGGAAACTGGTAATTTCCTGAGTTGCATATAATTTTGTTTTTTAGTAGGTTGTTGGTTGCTGAAGCAGGTATTGAGTGATCATTTCCAACTTTTTCAGGTACAAGCCAGGACAGGTTTTCCTGGAGAAAGACCTGATTCTTCCTTATGTTCCAAATGTTGATATATGTGATGCCAAATGCTTATCTGAAACTAAATCAAAGAGAAGCACATTGCTTTTCTTTCGTGGCCGGCTCAAAAGAAACGCAGTAAGAATTATCTTCCATTTTTGCTCTTGAAGATTGTCTTTCTTGATTGGTGTTTAAGTAAAATTAGATGAAACTGGGAATTACTTTCTAGTTTCTACTGTCATATGAGTAATTTATGTTGTTGAATAGACGGTCACTTATATGACTGAACCTTTTAGGACAACCCACTACAGATCCTCTCTCTCACCCATCCTTCAACTGTGTGACCCATCTGACCAGGGCATGGGTTTCAGTGCTTAGACATTTCCCAAGTCCTGCAAGAAAGTTAGAAGATTTTTCATATTTTGTTAAGGCCCAAGGAAAGGACAGAAAAATAGTTAATTGCTTTGCTAGTTGATTATAAAAAGTTGCAAGTGGGCCATCATTTATAAAAAAAACATGTATCCAGTTCAGTATGGCATATTAACCAGCATAATGGAACAGAACTGTAAGCAGATGAAGTTGCTCTTTGTTTCTCCTTCAATTTAGAACTCTATAGCTGTAAGCAATTTGTCCATTTTCTTGGACCTTGCTATGAACTAATAATTGCAAGTGAGCCTACCACTTAAATTAAAAAGCCAAAGGGGAAAGCAGATTTTATTTCCCTAGTAATTTGTCTATTATCACCTGTTTACAGAATCTCTTGTCATAAAAGATATGATTAACATTTGTATACTCGGGTTAGATTCCATAGAAACCTATATTTTGATGGATTTTGAACAAAAACCTAGGAAATAATGTCTGAATTACTCACATTTGATTAGTTATTTACATATTATTGCTTGTAATTTTTCATGAAATATTTTTGAAACATATCTATATATTTAGTCTGTATGTATAGACCCTTGGTTAAGCCGTGTGATCCCCGGTTGGTTCTCTAATCCTTGACCCTATTTTCCATTTCAACCACCGGTTTTCAGAATATTGATGTTAGTGTTGGTAATGATTGAAGCTATTGCAGGTGAGTTGTTTCCTAGGTCATCCTTGGGCAGTGACTCATCTATAATCTCTATTTTGGTGCATTTTATGCATATTTTAGAATCAGGCTCTCTTTGCATAAAAATAATTGGATGGTCTGAAGCTAATTTATTGTAATTGGGACGAAGATCGCACCTGGCAAATGTGTTTTGTGACAGCTTTGGCTATTGCCTGTGGTCTACTGCCTTAATACTCAGCTCCCATTGAGTGTGATTTCATTTGGACCTCTGTAGTCAATGTGCCACCCTCTTTACAAATGGATGATTCGAAATTTCCGATTCTTTTTTCCATACTTTAATTCTTATAAATAATCTTCATTCAGAGAATCTTGATGGTAAATCTTGTATGTCCTCTTAAGTTACCGTATCTGCTATCTGAGTCTTTTTAGACATGTTAGAGAAATAATTTTATAAATGTACATTGCTATCCCATTATTAACTCGCCTCTTAAAGGTACGTCAATCACTGATTTATAACAACATTATGGGGCCTTCTGAATCTTAATCTGTCTACAGTTTTTGAGCAGCATTGAAAATAATCTTTTTGCTCATATAAATGGTCTGGTACTATTGGCATATGAAAAAATGTAGCAATTGATTCTTCCCTGGTCGCTATTTCCTATATTTAGAAATACATGAATTGTTTAGAAACAGTCTCTGGACAGAATTTATCTAATGAAGATGGATTTTTCATTTATCTTGTTGGTTATTGGCCAGGAAAACCTCTAAATCCTCATGTCGGAAGCAACTTTTCTCCCCCTTTTGGTTCATTCTTTCTTTACTTTCGTCTTTTCATGTGCTTCCATATTCTAATATTTGGCTGCCTTGTGTTTGCTGTTGTACTTTCAGGGAGGAAAGGTACGATCTAAACTGGTATCAGAGCTCAGTGGAGCTGAGGGCATCGTTATAGATGAGGGAACGGCTGGGGAGGGAGGGAAAGCAGCGGCTCAAAATGGCATGCGCAAGTAAAATAAGTTTGACTCTGCAAAATGTGCATCATTGTTGCTTGTGTTTTGTTTAATTGTTTTCCATTTAATCAGGGCTGTCTTTTGCTTAAGTCCAGCTGGTGACACTCCATCATCTGCTAGACTATTTGATGCTATTGTCAGTGGATGCATTCCTGTTATAGTTAGTGATGAATTGGAGCTTCCTTTTGAAGGAATACTTGATTACAGGAAGGTACGTTTGTCTATTATTTGCACTAATACTTCTTGTGGAAGCATGCATACAAGGTAATTGACCAAATGAAAATTTATTATTGGAAGAAAACTATGGTATAATAATGATAGAAATAACTTGTAATTGTGGGAAGGAGGACTTCAACCTTATATATGTTATTCTCCTTTTGCATGGTGGTTTTGGGATAGTAGCCATGTCAGTATTTCTTAATCAGGAAATTGTTCGTCAAAGCATGGTTATAACAGTATATATTGATATTATTGGCAGTATTAAATCTTTTCTTTCCATTTTGTTTCCTTTTTGGGTTCATGGGAAGGTCCACTCGTCCTTGGACTAAACCTTCCATCCCACCTATAGAGTGGGATATGGTGTACTGTATATTGTCTAACAACTCCATTTGTGAGCATAGATCTAACTTTTAGTTTGATGCTTGGCTCTTCATGTGGTCAAGTTGAGGGGTGCACATATGTTGGTTTAACCAAAAAACCGAATCGATCGAAACCGAATTTTTGGTCTAGTGTTGGTGGGTGGGTGCGTGTAAAGAAACTAGTATAGGATAAGATTCGCATAGCTACTTAGAACATAGGGACTTTGGTAAATTGAGAGAGCTTGTACATACTATGAGTAGAAAGAGGATTAATATTGCTTGCATGCAATAAACTAAGTGGGTTGGAGAAAATGCTAGAGAGATAGAGAGAACAAGATTCAAGATGTGGTATACCAGTAAGATTAAAAATAGGAATGGAGTGACGATTATTATAGATGGAAATTTAAAGGACGAGGTTGTTGAAGTCAAGAGAAAAGGTGATAGAATAATTTTAGTGAAATTGATGATAGGCGAGGAGGCCTTCGATATCATTAGCGCCTATGCTACACAAATAGGATTGGAATAAACTACAAAGAAAGCTTTTTGGAATGATTTAGATAAGATAGTCCAAGGAGTACCTTTAGGAGAGAAATTGTTTATTGGTGCAGATTTGAACAGTCATGTAGGAAGTACTAATGAGGGTTTTGAAAGAGTACATGGAGAATATGGTTATGGAGATAGGAATGAGGGTGGAAAGCCTATTTTAGATCTTGCGGTTGCATATGACTTGATTTTAGCTAAGACGTTCTTTAAGAAACGGGAGTTGCACTTAGTCACCTTTAGTAGCGGGCCGAATAAGAGCTAAATAGATTTTGTTCTGATTAGGAGGGTTGATAGATCGGTTTGTAAGGATTGTAAAGTTATACTTGGCTAGTGTTTAGTGTCTCTGCACAAACTTATGATTGTGAATGTTGGTGTTAGGTGTTGGAAGCAAAAGCATAGAAGTAATAAGTATAGTAGGACTAGATGGTGAAATTTGAATTGAGGGAAGATGGCTTTTTTAAAAGAAAAAATATTACAGGGCGATTCTTGGAGGGTGGAGGGTGAGCCTAATATGAGATGGGATGAGATGGCGAGTCGTATCAGGAATAAGGATAGAGAGGTGTTAGGAGAAAGTAGAGGACATGGACCTTTTATTAAGGAGACATGGTGGTGGAATGAAGAAGTTCAACAAGCTATGAAAGTAAAATAAGAGTGTTATAAAAGATCACACGAGTGTAGAAATGAAGACAATTGTACGTGTTTTAGACAAGCTAGAAATGATGCTAAGAAAATGGTTAGGGAAGTTAGAGGCAAGGCTTGTAAAGGATTTTACCAAAAGTTAGAGACAAAGGATAGAGAGAATGATATTTATAGGATTGCCAAGCAAAGGGAAAGACGAACTAAAGACCTAAATCGGATTAAGTGCATTAAGGATGAGGCTGATAGGGTTTTAGTTAAGGAAGAAAAGATTAATGAGAGATGGCGAGCTTATTTCGATACTTTATTTAATGGAGAGTCAAGGGGTGATATTGGAGACCTTGATGATGCTTTTGATGATACAAATCGCTGATTTGTTTGTCAGAGTAGAGCACAGGAGGTTAAAGAAGCTATTCATAAGATGAAAAATGGTAAGGCAATGGACCCAGACGATATACCAATAGAAGTTTGGAGATGGTTAGGAAATATTGGAGTAACTTAGCTTACAAATCTTTTTAACAAGATTTTAGCAACCAAAAAAAATCTCCGATGAGTAGAGAAAGAGTACGTTGATTCTTATTTATAAGAATAAAGGAGATATTCAAAGTGGTACGAATTATCAAAGAATAAAACTTATAAGTCATACAATGAAGCTGTGGGAGAGAGTGATTGAACGTAGGCTTAGGAATGAGACTCTAGTTTTTGAGAATCAATTTAGTTTTATGCCGGGAAAATCTACAATGGAGGCTATTTTCTTACTTAGGAGATTAATGGAGAAATATAGAGAAAAGAAAAAGGATTTTCACATGGTCTTTATTAATTTAGAAAAAGCATATGATAAAATGCCAAGACAAGTCTTGTGGTGGGTACTCGAGAAGAAGAAAGTCCTAACTAAATACGTAGAAGTTACTAAAGATATGTATGAGGGAGTAATAACTAAGGTGCGGACCGTAGATGGTATGACTGGAGAGTTCCCGATCACGATAAGTGTTTACCAAAGTTCATTCTTAAGCCCTTATCTATTTGCTTTAGTCATGGATGAACTTACCTATAATATTCAAGATATAGCTCCATGGTGCATGCTGTTTGTCGATGATATCGTGTTGATAGACGGAACTAGAGAATGTTCAAATTCTAAACTAGAAATGTGGAGAAACGCGTTAGAATTTAAAGGCCTTAAATTGAGTCAGACAAAAATTGAGTATATGGAGTGTGATTTCAGTGAAACAAGAGAAGGCTGGAATGAAATAATTTTGAATGGTCAGACAATCCCTATAAAGGATGTGTTTAAGTATTTAGGTTCATTTATATAAAAAGATGGCGCAATTGAACATGATGTAAACCATAGGATCAAAGCAAGGTGGGTGAAGTGGTGAAGTGCTTTGGGAGTTTTATGTGATCCTAAAATACTGAATAGATTGAAATGAAAATTTTACAGGATGGTAGTGAGATCAACTATTCTATATGGTACCAAATATTGGACAGTTAAGAAGCAACACTCGCATAAGATGGATGAATAAGAAATTAGGAGATCCGTAAGAAGGTGGAAGTAGCCTAAATAAGAATGTTGAGATGGATGACTGGACAAACAAGAAAGGAAAGAATAAGGAATTAGGAGATCCGTAAGAAGGTGGAAGTAGCACTTATTGAGGAGAAAATGCGAGAGAATCGCTTACGTTGGTTTGGACATATCTAACGTCGGCCAATAGACGCAGTAGTGAAGAAATGTGACTTGGTGCAGGTGTCATGTGTTAGACATGGTAAGGGGAGACCAAAACTTATATGGGGGATAGTCATTGAGAAAGATATGGCTACTTTAGAGATTACTAAAAGTGTTGTCTCGGATCGATGTGAATGGAGGAAAAAAATTCATATAGCTGACCCTAACTAGTTTGGGATTTAAGGCTTAGTTGAGTTGAGTTGTTGGTTTGTTAGGTGTCTTGGTTACTTATTGGTTTTTTCATATCAAAAATCAAAATTTCGGTATCGGTTTCGTATCATGTCTGGTTTTACCGAAACCTAATCCATATATATTTTTTTTATAAATAACTTGAAAGCCCAGCCCAGCAACCCCAATCCTTTCTCTTTCTACCTTGGCCCATTTGACTCTTATTTAGGTTTATAACTATAAAAAACTTATGGGCTTCATTTTTTCTGCCCAAAATATGTTTATTGTTTACCAAAAAAAAAAAAAAAAAGGAAGAAAATCTTGTTGGGCTGAATTTTGGGCCAATTCGAGTATTAATGAATACTGGGCCCGAAGGTCTATCAAAGAAACGAAATGGTTGGTTTGGTTTTGGCTATATTTCTTACCAAAAACCCAAAAAAACCAAAATTTCGGTATCTAGTTAAAAACTAAGAGGTTCGGTTTGATTAGTAACACCTTTAAAAATCGACCGAAATTGGCCAAAATCACCCCTCAAGTTGTTGGGGATTTGGACACAATTTTTAATGGAATTGAAATATTCAAGTACCCGGGTTAACTATATTCTGGTTCCACCAAACTGATAGCCTTCTCGTATTACTTGTGGTCTGTTTGAATTTCATTTACCCAATTTGCCTACTATTCTAATTTGGGCAGGTAGCTAATCCTCATATTCCTTTTATTTCAACAAATTACTCTAATTTCCTTTGAAATGTTCTGAAGTACTTGGACATTCTCTACATTCAAATACCTGCACAAAGGTCCAGGAGTTTTAATGGAAGAACCAATTTTTTATTTAATTGTTCTAGCCAGTAGGTAGTGTAAAATGTCACTGTTGCTATTGTTATCAGTGAAGCAAGCAGTGAACACTTGGAATCAATTTAAATCATGTTATTGAAAACAGCATAATATGTGGAACACATTTCCAAGATTTCATTCTTATTCTAGTTTATGTATTTGGGAATATGACAACTTAAAATGATTGAACCGGTGTTATGTGTGTCTATGAACTTAGGCTTTCCATGTGCGTAGGTATCTTTATTTGACAATAGTATTTTGTTAGGATGTTGATATTGGGTATTGTTATTGACTATAATATATCTCATTGTCTACTCTGTCTGTCTAACACAAATATAATTTCCTTTCGGGACCCTACTGAGGTGCTATGTGTTCTGTCTTCTCTGTTACATAATTATTTGGGAAGTGATGTTTCAAGTTGGCACGATTAAATGTAGTTTTTTCTCTTCTCTCTTTTCTTTTTACTCTTCATGTGAGAAGTGAAGGAAATAACTTGGACATGTACAGACTGTGCCCAAGTTTGATTAGCATGGTTGTTTTACTTTAGTAAGAGCTTTTCAATTTGAATGTTATTTTTCTTTCCTCTCTTTCTTAATATGATTTGCTTTGATAAATGAGAATTCTATGGTTTGTCCCACTTCAAATGTGTATTAGAAATTGCTTAGGCTTTGATTCTATTATTCGTGTATGCAGATAGCTTTATTTGTCTCTTCAGGTGATGCTGTTCAACCAGGATGGCTTTTAAACTTTCTAAAAAGCATTAGGCCTACTCATATCACAGAAATGCAACATAATCTTGCTAAGGTTTGTGATTAACAAAGTTCATTGTAGCTTCATGTTACCTTGTTAGATGGTTGATTTGGAAGACTGTACGCATCTCAAAATTTCTTTCTTTTCGTCATTGCTCACTTATTTGGAACTTTGCATATTTTTATCTTTATTATCGTGCTTTCCTTAAGTCAATTGTAGGTTCTGTGCTTGTGAAAATTATCCGGGTTGTAGTTTTTGCTGCATGAGCTTTCTCATGTTACCACAGTTCAGCTATACTCTTGTTCACTCAAATATTGTATTTGATATTTACCTTGTAGGAACTGTTGGACTGTCAAATAAGATTGGCAGATGAGCTAATTATTGTGGGGATTGATTTACTGGTTTTCTTTGTTTGTTATTTTCAGTACTCCAGGCATTTTCTGTATTCCAGTCCGGCTCAACCATTGGGTCCTGAAGACTTGGTCTGGAGGATGGTATGTGATTTGTCTTATCAAAAGTTAATGTCTGTTATCTTTTAGCAATTGTTTTCCTTGAAAAATGTATTGAGCTCAGCTCGGTGCCTGCATCTTTAGATTTCCTAGTGGCCACTTGGCACTGGCATTGAAAGGACGTAGAAAAGATAAGTTTAAAGAACTGAGAAGTATTGAGATGTAATTCAATCTTTCGCTCAGGTCCTGACTCTAGTGTTCAATTGGATTACTTAGAATCAGTTATCTTTTGAAGTTTAGTTGGCTGCTGGTATATTTTTCTATTTGCTTTTTATAATTTATAGTCAGGTACTTTTGGGAATTTCTAAATTTTATGGACATGAGCTGCAATTAGGCCCATGGATCATGAAATGGATTTTAATAGGTTGATCTGCTTTAGCAATGTAGTCTTGTTAGCTTTAGTTTAGATTTAGTACTTTAGCATTAAGACTTAGGAATGCTAATTCCTGTAGGATTATCATATTTATTAGTTTTGTTTCTCAGTTCTTGTAGTTATTGCATTAACTGTGATGACCGATTGTTTTTTCAGAATAAGCATTAGGAATTCGAATTCTTAATAGGATGGTTACAAATGGTCTATATATGTTGTTCTAATTCTTTCAAACCCAAAAAGAAAAAAAGACAACACATTTTGAGAAACAAGATTTTTCTTTTAGATTGTGAGTTACATTTTTATCCTATAGATGTGATGCATTTTGACAATGATCATTTTTATCTTGGTCAGAATAGAAACTAGGGGTCATGTGATCTTGATTGATCACATAACCTTAAGTATTATTTTGGTCCTACCTGTTCATGTTTGATAAGTGATTGTAGAGAGCTCCTATCACTCTTATAATGGCCATTGCTACCATATTACACTCCCTGTACTTGTGTGACATAAAAAGTGAAAGGGAAAAAACAAAGAAAGAAAACGATTGTGTATTGAAATGACGGTATCTCCCTTGTCTTTTTGGTTTTTTTTTATTTTTTTATTTTTATCATGAAATAAAGTTCTATCTATCATTATTATATGATAGCGTTAGTGAGGAATAATTATTTTGTTTTATTTATTTATATTGTATGTAATTTTTAGACATCAAATAATATGAAAATGATGCTAAAATGATAAAAATATCTTTAAGTAGATAAAGTAATAAAAATGTAATATAATTTATAAAATATATATATTTTTAAAATTTTTAATTAATTTTTTTAAAAAATATATATATATTATTTATTTATTATTAATTAATTATTATAATTACTTATATTTATTTTATCTATTATTTCTATTATTTATTAATATTACTATTTTAGTTTAAAATTACTTAACTAACTTATTTATTTATATCAATTATTTATTTATAATTATATTATATACTATTTGACTAAAATGAATTGATTTATTATCATTTTTATGTACAAATTTATTATTATTTATATATAATGTTAATATTTTATTAATATTCAATTTTTTATTTTATGTGATAGAATGGTTTATTTTGTTATTTAACTGAACTAAACCAATTCTACAGAAGTAAGAATGAGCAATCCCATTACCGGGTTTGAAGATTTTTAATTTTATGAAATAAAAGGGCCAGAATGGAATAAGTATTATGAGCTAAAAAAATTTTCGAATAAAATAATGCTCTTTCCATATATGGAATAAAAATATTCATGCGTATTAAACTAGTCTTATCTCCTTGACCCAAACCTCTTGATACATACCCAATTGCTTCAGTCAGCCATCAGCTCCAAGCAAGCCCCCAGATCCAGATTTGCAGCACCTAATCTATCACTGCAGCAGCAGCTGCTTAGCCATTCAATGTCCAGCCCATTTTCAGACCCAGTCCAGTCCGTAATAGCCCATTCCAAGCTCCTAGCCCAGCCCGTCTTCATTGCCCAGAACCTAGATACACGTCAAAAAAAAAAAAAAAAAAAATACAGCATTGTCCCCCCAAGGTTTCTCAACATTCTAAATCCACTTCGGAGGTTCCTTTTTTTCTAATTTTGCTTCACAATGCATGAATACATCTGGTCTGCTCTCGCACATTTAATTTACCACTTTCTATTTTCTTTTTTCTTTTTCACCGTGCCTTCTAAACCCACCACCCAAAATACATCCTGACAGAAAATATAATCACAAATACTTCAAGGAAACTTTTTGGTAAGTTTGAGAAATTAGAAGAAAGTTTCGATAAATTGGTAGCTCTATTAGCAAAGAACAAAATGATTTCGAAGGAAAATGAGTATTATATCTAAAACCACCGTCATATGACTTTACCAACTGAGGACGATATTACGAGGATGTTTTGCCAGTTTTTGACAAAATAGTTGAGGAGCGTATAGTTCTAGAGAAGCTTAGTTAGTTTAACCCATTGATTGTTGAAAAACATGTAGAATTTTCAGTACCGGAATCAATACGAGTTCTGGTTGAAGAAGAATTACAATTTGACAACCAAACTCTAGTTGAACCAGAAATTGAAGGAGTTTTGTTCCAGTTTTAGAAGAGATAATTGACACTACTACACCTCTTTTGAATGTTGAGTATATTGAGTTTGTCATACTATTGAAGTTGTAAGTGTTCAAAATTTAAAAAAAAAAAAAAAATCTTGCTAATTTTTGTCGACAATATCAAAAAACTTGCTATAAAATTTTACTTCTGAGGTTCTCATCCTCTTTTATTTTAGAACTCAAAATCGAGTTTTTTCACTCAAGATAGAATGATGGGAAACCAAATAATAAGATTTATGATTTATAATTTAATTGTATTTGAATTCTGTAATATTAGAATTATGGATAAATTAATAGTATTATTAAGAATTATTAGTTTTTTTTTGGTTATTACAAATCTAAATTTATCTTTATATTATTAAGATTTTCTTTTTATTAGAATTCTAGATTTACTTTTTATGTCATTAAGATTTTTTACGAATTCTATATAATGACTAGCTTTTGATGAATTAAAAATATTGTTGCCTTTTGATTATTCTTTCGATCTGTTCATTTCGACAAAATATCAGTTAGTCCTACATCAATATTGTTCACATTGGTAGCCTAATAGAGAGCAATTCTGTTTTCGGCTTTTAATTTCGGGTTTATAACTTGAGTTGATGTATACATGCAACAGATGGCTGGTAAAGTGGTGAACATCAAGCTTCACACTAGAAGATCTCAGCGGGTGGTGAAAGAATCTAGAAGCTTGTGCACTTGTGAATGCAGGCATCCGAACTTAACCATTTCGGGCGCAACAGCTTAACCAAAACAGCGGTGGATTTATTCTTTCACTCCACTGTGGTAGCACACTGATGATTTAAATGTAATCTGTTGCTAGACGCACTTTCTTTTCTTTTACCGATGCGTTCCATTACTCAGTAGTGATGGCAACAGACCAGATCGGGTTGGATATATGATGGAACAAGTGGAAAGAATGTGCTCAAATTTAGGTTTATACAGCGGTGTTACAGAAACAATGGTGCCTAGAGAAATATTTGAGAATTTTGTTTGTTACTGATGGTGGAAACTTGAAAATAATGCTGTAATATGAAGAACTCCGGATGGAGAAAAGAAAGCTTCAAGACAGATCACATTTCTTATGATCAAATCAGTTCTGCCGTAGAGGAGTTATTACGAATGGTTTCTAATATTCATTAAAAATACATTTATCTTAATTAAAATATGAGATATTTTTACTTGAATTGATTCTGAGAAATGAAAAATAAAAAAAATCGACATTCTCCATAAGATACCAATGGTATGCTAAGAAGCTTACGTGGGTTCGTATTAGATTCTGTAACGTTGAGGTCCAATGAAATCGAAGCGTGTCTTCAACGCTTTAAGACATGCTAGCACAATTATCATTGTATATGTTTAAGGAAAGAATGAAGCATGTGAGAAGGCACATTGAGCATCATAGTCTGATAGAAACACAAAGATCGGACAGAAATTCCATAAAGAATCCTTCAATCACGGGTTAGTGTGTAGGGGCAGTGTGTAATATACTCAAAATATCAGGGCTATTATGGGGATTCCATATACTTGACTGGAAAATTGATGGCATTTCTGTGATTTGTGAGATTAACGAGGCCAATTAGCTACAGAAAATCTTTAGTGTGCTCTGTTGTTATATGCTAATGAATCTTTTAACACGTCAACAGAGCCTCTAGACACGGAAACAGCTAAGGTTTGGTTTGATTTGGTTTTGGTCAATTGCTTCAAAATAAAATATTAGTATCTTAAATCATTCATTTGCGCAATTAAGAAAAAAATTGATGTTTGCAAATTGTGAGGACTTTCTTTTTCATTTTTCCATTGAGGAGGTTTATTAGACTTGGTTTACCTGTGCAAGACACAGTCCATAGATGATAGAACCTTGAAATTAGACTTTTTAATACACAGTATGATAGACTAGTAGTGTAGGACTCCAAAAAATTGTCAACTTCCTCCTTTTTTTTTTTTTTTTTTTTACCTTTCGGGTATAGGTCTAATCTCGTTCGGGTCTACGGAGTGATATGGTTAAGAACCTTAACCAAAAGTGCAGCTCCAAGATTCGAACCTTGTTCTCATCTTGGAGTTGCACTCTACTTACCAATGCAACTAACACCATTTGGGTAATTGTCACATTCCTTTCAAGCAAAAGATAAATTTTGTGCATTATAATCAACAAATAGTGATCGCAAATAGTGAATATCAATGTTCGCAATTAAGGTATTAGCGATAGTGATAATGATAGCTAGATGCCATTGTTGATGAATACTTAAAATACTAACATTCTTATCATGGATAATTGAATATTATTGCAGATAATGAAGTAACTTTGGAATCATTTTGCACAAAATTATTAGTGATACCTTTATTATTGTCTACGTTCATGTCACACACCACTTGGAGACATGACTAGCTAGAAGATTTGGTCACCCATCCTCCTAACCCTAACTTCAAAACAAATAAACAAATATGACTCTTGACTAAACCAAAGAATAAAAATAAAAATAAAAATAAAATTTAGAAAACACAAGTTGACTACAAAATGTTTATGTATTGATATATGTAACGATTTACTAAAAATTTTGGCAAAGATTCCATGTACACTTGAACATGCCCAAAATACAAACATATTTACAAGATGTTTGTGAAAATGCCTAAAGAATGGTTAATTTTAAATAAATGCATGAAACTTAATATCTATAAATTTTTGTAATTAAAAGGTTTATAACCTGTAAAATTGATAAACTAAGTAATACTTGAAAATTTTAATTGCAGCTCTAGAAAATGTTGTTGAACTAATGACGCTCGTAATTGCAAGAGGAAGTGACGAGTAAGATCGGTAAACAGTGAGTGGATAAATGCTACATTTTGGTTGTTAGATTAGTATGTGTAATTATTATGTATATTTGAATATATATGTTTATATAGAAGCATAAGCATGTGTAGTGTTTCATTGAGTTATTTGAATTGTGCTTGACTTGTGATTTTGTTTATTTTTTATAAGTGCCAACAAAAGTATTTTTCTTTCCGAAATGGTTTTGCTTTTGAAATAGAATCCAAGTGCACATAGAATATTTTGATACTTTAATTTGATATGTGATTTAAAATGTTTGAGTACTCAACCCCGGTAGGATGGATATGTACGGGAAATATTTTTGGTGTGTGAGCGCAAAAATTGCCCAGTGGAAAGATATATGGTGTGTGGGAAATATACTTTTTTTTTTTTTTTTTGTGTGTGCGTATGATGAACTAATTACTAGTTACACTCATTATCAAATATATAGTGTAACAATATTTTGGAATAATTATTATTCTTCATATGACCTTAAAAATCTAATATGAGATTCTTTAATTTGTACTTAAAAATTTTGGGTACCAGATTCCTATATTATACGAAAACATTGATATTCAATTTATGTAAGTATATGACTATTTGTGTTTAGGATCTTAGAGTTTTGATGCTATGGGAAAATTAAGATTTTGGGAACAATACATACTCTTCGTATCAATAATATATAATCTGATGAAATTGACTTCTTTTTGTAGTGGTTTTGATGAAAATAATAATTTGATTTTAATGTTTTTAGTTGAAATGTGGTTGGTATTGTTACTTAATCACATTAAACAGGATTCCTTGAAAAAATATGGATAAATACACATTCAAAATACCTTAGAAATTCTTTGAGAATCATCATAAATGACTAATATATGTCCAGCTAGTTAAGTTGAATAATAATTAAATTTATTTGATGATGATTCTTGAGATAGTTTAGGAATACGAATACACCATTTGTTACAATTATAGGCTTAATTCTTCGTTCATTTGTTTGGATATCAGTTGCATTGCTTTATATTTTTTTGGTGCATACTTAGACATGATGATAATATTACAACTTGTCTATGTCATGTAATTAGGAGACTATAGGAAAATGTTGACGAAATTTCAAAAAAGCTGGGATGAAAGGGATAAAGTACTTCTTCAACAAATATTTATTTTCACTTCAAGAGAACCATATCTAACAAAACAACAATAGATTTGAATTTTTTATTGGTACAAAGAAATATGTTGTACCAAATTGATAAATTCTTTCATTATTAGTAGTAGATGTTTGGATAAACATCATAAATGGTTTTTTTATTTTATTTGAATCTTTTAAAAATATAACAATATTTAAATAAAACCATAACTTATTATAAAAGTATGACTTGTTATAAAGAAACCCATTACAATATAATAATTTCTTTCAATCCCAATTCTCGAATTATAAAATTCCCTAACCCTAATTACAATTACAAACTCCTATTCTGATATTCATTTTCTATTATGCATTGTTCTCCCTTTATTAGAGAAAATCTCGAGTTTTGAGATAGAGGAGAATCAAAAATTACAAACTATCCTAAAAATATTTGTGTTTGATGTTTCAGTGAGACTCATGCCCATCTTGATTAAGAGATCATCATCCATTGTGTAATTTCAACTTCTTAGTGACAAATAAAAAAAAAATTTACATATACATGTAATAGTTGTGTTCACGAGCTTACGCACTTATTTTTGTGTATATTTCATTATTTTCAGTAAAATTTTCTATAAACTTAATTTGATAAAACAAATATTTTATTGTTGTGAGAATGAGGAGGTTATTTGTATGTTTAGAGGGAGTGTGGTATCTTTTTTAATTAAAAAAATAGTAGTTATTAAGGATGAGATTTAATTATTAAATTTATTTTTGAAATAACTTAAATAGTTGTATATTATATAGTAGAAGACCATAAGGGGTATTTCACTTTTATAATATATATATATATATATATATATATATATATATATATAAAATACAAGAGTTATAAGTTGTTATGAAATTATGTTAGATATATTAGGCATTGTTTTAAAAAAAAAAAAGATAATCATTTAAAAAAAATATTAATAATTTGTGAGAACATCATAATATTAATATTTTATTTTTATATCTTTTATATGATGTGAATCTTTAATATTGATTTTTCATGTATAAAATAAAGTTTTGTTATTATAAGAAGATAACAACAAATAAATTTTATAATGTATAGAATATAATATGTTTATATAAAATTAAAGCATTTTCTATCTAATATAACTGGTGTGATGATATAGTAGAATAAATATTCATGTGAGGTAACAGTTTAAACAAAACTGATATTAGATTAGCTAATACGCAAATGCTACATGCTTTTCTTCAACAAATATTTTGTCACTGCAAGAGGGCCATATCTAGCAAAGTAACAACGCTAATTTTATTTTATTTTTGGCACAATGAAATAGGTTGTACCAAATTGGAAAATTCTATCATTATTAGCAGTAGATGTCCGGATAATCATCATAAATCTCCTAAACCTAATTACAATTACAAACTCCTATTCTAATATATCTTTCCTTTTATGCATCATTCTTCCATTATTATTGAAAATTCAATCTCGAGTTTTGAAATATAGGAGAAACAAAAATTACAAAATCCTAGTAATATATGGGTTTGATGTTTCAATGAGACTCTAGCCCATCTTCATTAAGAGATCATCCATTGTGTAATTTCAACTTCTTAGCTGACAAATAAAAATACTTTCAGACAAACATGTATTATTCGTGTTCACGAGCTTACGCACTCAGGTATTTTGTGTATATTTTTATAATAAAATCAATTTGATAAAACAAATATTTGTATTGGTGGGAGAGCGAGGAGATTATTTGTGTATGTAGAGGGATTAAGGTATTTTTTTTTTCTAACTAAAATAAATAATAGTTACTTAAGTGATTGGATGAGATTTAATTATTAAATTTAATTTTTGAATAATAAAAATAGGTATATATTATATAGTGGAAGACCACAAGGGTCTTTCACTTTTTATAATATATACAGTAAAAGAATTATAAGTTGCTATGAAATCATCTTAGATGTTAGGCGTTGCATCAATATTTTTTTAAGATAATCATTTATAAACACATATTATTAATTGGTGAGAATAATATTAACATTTATTTTTATATCTTTTATGTTATGTGAATCTAAATATCCATGTTTCATGTATAAAATAAAATTTTATTATTATAAGAGGATAAAAATAAATAAATTTATAATGTATAAAATATAATATGTTTATATAAATTAAATTTTCTATCGATTATGACTGGTGTGACGCTTTAGTAGAATAAATATTCACGTGAGGTAACAGTTTAAACAAAAATGATGTTAGGTTAGCCAATACGTAAAGGATACCTGCTTTTCATCTACAAATATTTTGTCACTTCAAGAGGGCCACATCTAACAAAACAACAAAATTGCAGAATTTTTTGTTGGCGCAAAGAAATAGGTTGTACCAAATTGTGAATTTGTTCCATTGTTAGTAGAAAATGACTAGACAAACATTGGTTTTATTTATTTATTTATTTTTATTCAAATAAAAGCATAACTTATAATAAAGAAAACCATAACAATAAAATAATTTCTTTTCAACCCCAATTCTCAAAATCTAAAATCCCCTAACCCTATCTATTCTAATATATCTTTCCTATTATGCATCATTTTCCCCTTACTATTGAAAACTCGATCACGAGTTTTGAAATATAGCATAATCAAAAATTACAAATTCCTAGTAATATTTGTGTTTGATGTTTCAATGAGACTCGTGCTCATATTCATTAAGAGATCATTCACTTGTAATATTTGCGTATATTTTAATTATTTTTATTTATTGTTTTCCATAAATCAATTTGATAAAACAAATATTTTTATTGGTGGGAGAGTGTGAGGTTATTTGTGTGTGTAGAGGGAGTGAGGTATTTTTTAAAATTAAAATGAATAGTAGTTATTAAGTGATGGGATGAGATGAGATTTAATTATTAAATTTATTTTTACATAATTTAAATAGGTGTATATTATATAGCAGGATGCCATAAGAGGTCTTTCACTTTTATAATATATATGATATAAGAGTTATAAATTGTTAAGAAATCATGCAAGATGTATTAGTTGTTTCAATATTTTTTTTTTTTAAAACAATTTGTTAGAATTTAAAAACATTAACATTTTATTTTTATATCATTTATGTTATGTGAATCTTAAAAATTTATTTTTCAAGTATAAAATAAGGTTTTATTATTATAAAAGGATAATTATAAATAAAGTTTATAATGTATAAATTAATATGTTTATATAAATTAAAGCATTTTCTATCTATCATGGCTAGTGTGACGATAGTAGAATAAATATTCACATGAGGTAATAGTTTTAAAAAAGTGATCTTAGATCAGCCAATACGCAAAGGATACAAATTGGAAAATTCTTCAGCAAATATTTTGTCACTGCAAGAGGGCCAAATCAAGCAAAACAATAATGCTGAATTTTTTGTTGGCACAACAAAGAAATAGGTTGTACAAATTGGAAAATTCTGGACAAACATTATAAATGGTTTTTTTACTTTTTGAATCTTTTAAAAATAGAACGGTATTCAAATAAAACCATAATTTATTATAAAAGTATGACTTAAAGAAACCTATAACAATATTATTATTTCTTTTCAACCTCAATTCTCAAATTCTCAAATCCCCTAACCCTATTTACAATTACAAACACCTATTATAATATTCCTTTTGTGTTATGCATCATTCTCCCGATCACAAGTTTTGAAATATAGGTGAATCAAAAATTACACACTCTTAGTAAGATTTGTGTTTGATTTTTCGGTGAGACTCATGCCCATCTTCATCAAGAGATCATCCTTTGTAATTTCAACTTCTTAATGACAGATGAAAATATTTTCACATATACATGTACTAGTCATGTTCATGAGCTTAAGTTTGTATTTTGTGTATATTTTCATTTAATTTTTTCAATAAATTTAATTTGATAAAATAAATATTTTTGAGGAGGTTTTGTGTGTGTAGAGGGGGAGTGAGGTATTTGTTACACCTTCAAATGAAGGTATGACTAGCCAGAGGAATAGAAGTTCATACCTCTGTAACCCTGAATATGCACATAGTATGCTTCATGATTTAAAAATACATTATAATTAATATTATCAAAATATCGTAGAGTTAAAATAAAAACCGATGCAGGCAATTAAACACAACAATTTATGAAAATTTTGACAAAGGTTCCCTATATGGTGAAACATGCCCATAATATAAACAAATAACCTGGATTCAAGTTGATAGTAAATCAAGATATCAGAATATACAAAGGGGCTATCAGAATATACAAAGGGGCTCCGCTCCCAACAAAACAGAACACACTATAATAATCACAATATGTAAGTATATTACAACCATGCATGACATCCTGAGTGACTGCAAGTATTGTCCTTTACGTCCCAAGTGTACGATTTTCGAGGTATACCTTGCCGCTGCAGAGTCAATAAGTAGCCTTGTATAGCGGTCAACCACGATTTCCTGCAAACTAAAAAAAATGACCACAAAGGAAAGGGTAAGTCACAAAGACTCAACGAGTAAATCACGTACCTTACAGGTACTAGCATCATACAAGACAAATATCATAAATTACAATTCATACTCAAATCTTTTGATGCACGTACATAGTTATTATAATCATACAATCACAGTTCACTGTCCCAAAATAGTAACTAAATCATACAAGTCAATCAATAATTACACAATCAACTAAACAAGCAAATGACCAATGAGTAACTCAGCCCCGCATAACAATATCTCCCCCATTGGGTATTTACGTGCCTGCACAACAAATTATTCTCCGTACACAAATCCATCCCACTGGGGCTGAGTACTCCAATAGTTTTCAAAACAATTGTCAGAATCAGAATAACTCATATAAACTTGTAAGTTTAAATAATCTAGGTGCACCTGGATAATTAATTTCAAGTATGAAAACCATTTTTCATAAATTTTTCACGTGTTGGCCCTTATCAATCACAATCAATATTAAACAAATATAATTTAATTAAACACTGAAATAATGTACTTATTTATTCTTCAATATAGCACATCAATTCAAATATACATATAATTGCACAAAACAATCTGACAACCATAGTGCATATAATTCACTCACAAGTTCACGAATGCAATCCGTCAGTGCGTCCAGTCTGTGATGGTGTCAGAATATCCTTGACACACTCTGGAGCTGAAAAACATGAATTCATGTTACTAATAAAATTATTCTAGAGTAAATTTTATGATTTTCTTAACTTATACAATTATTTCTATACCCATTAGTAATTTACCTAATTAATAAACTTGAATTTAAACTTCTAAATATTAACATATTTCCAATTCTTACTTTTGATACTTGCATCTAGCTTTTTTCTTTATTAACTTAATTATAGTCCAACTTACTTATCTCCATTTCTAACTCACCTAATAGGAAGATCATTCACAAATCCTCATACACAGTTCACGGTTTGCCTCTCAATTTACATGAACAAATTGTCCGAATTAAGGTTCAAGGGTTATTATTATTATATAACTCTAAGGTTATAGCAGCATATTGGCTGCTTTAGTTCATACTTCAGCCGTGCAACATGATGAAGGCCAAAATAAGTATGGGACGGCTGATTCTATTCTACCTCCTCACGATTTCAACATCCACAATTAGAACACCATAACAACACCTTGTTCCATCCCTTTTTTGTTTTCAATCCTCCCCACTCACGCCCTACTCAACTGCCTTCATCTTCACGGCTGGAATTTTAGCCTATCGCTAGCTCAAAACAATCTTTAAAGCTCACCTTATGGATCATTTTCATGGCCATCCTTCCAAAACAAGCAGCCAGCAACAATTCAAAACAATCACAACCCAACAAGAAAAAGAAAACCCAGGGTCAAGAGGAAAAATATTTTACCTTGAACTTAATTTGATCAACAAAAGAAGTGGGAGGTTCTTAGGCAAGGAAATAGGAGGTATAACTGGTTGTTTCCCCAAGTACAAGAAGCAGGGAATTTCGGCAACCAAGTGAAGGGATGGTAGGGGTACTTCCAGCTGATTTCAAACTCAGCTTCTAACCTCCTTCAACCATCACACCCACGACCTAACTTGGAAAGAAGGAACCACACTCACCCAAAACTTCAACTTAGATGGCAAAGCACAAGGTTCACTGGACCTTTTCTCTCCAAAATTACAGCAACCCAAGCAGTAGAAAACACTAGTCAATTCTCACACCCAGGGAAACGGCAGCCAAAAGAAAAAGAGAAGAGTAAAAAGAGACTTAATAAAATAATGATGAAAAACCATGTACCACACATTTTTGTGAGATATTTCTACAATTATATATATATATATATAGACAACTTGTCATTTTGTGGTTGTAACAAAATTATTAATTCCTCAATTAAAATACGCTAATGAACTCCACTCTACATACTTCAATTTACCACCTAACCGGAATATATATATATATATATATATATATATTTTTAATATTATTATTATTATCCACTTTAATGTTCATTTTTATTACGTTATAATGGCCTAATAACACACATTATGTATATAAATTTTAATGCACAAATTAAGTTATCGGATTGTAATATTCTAATATATACATTAAGTTACTGAGTTATCATAGTATTTTTTTGAATTAAAATAAACAGTAGTTATTAAGTGATGGGATGATATTTAATTATTAAATTTTGTATATTTAATTTAAATAGGTGTATATTATATAGTGAGAGATCATAAGGGGTCTTTTACTTTTATAATACTAGCCATATGCTAGTGCATAAGCAAATGATAAGTGATTTATTTAGAAAGTATAAATTTGTCATTTTAAGTTTTTTTAATTATATTTAAATAGGAAAAGAGAAGTTAGTATGTGAGTGAAAGTGAGTAGTTATTAAGAGATGAAAGATGAGTGAGTTGTAGTTGGTATGTGAGTGGATGGGTAATGGGTAGTTATTAGGAGAGAAAATAAATAAATATTTTTAATTAATTTAAATTAGATTAATTATTTTATAAATTCTAAAATATGAGATCATAAGGGTCTTCTGACTTTTAGAATGATATAGATAGATGATATAAAAGTTATAAGTTGTTATGAAATCATGTCAGATGTCTTAGGTGTTGTTTCAATATTTTTTGAAGCTATTCATTTACAAAATATTAATAATTTGAGAGAATATAATAATAGTAACATTTATTTTTATATCGTTTATGTTATATGAATCTTAGATATTTATTTTTCACTTATAAAATAAGGTTTTATTATTATAAAAGGATAACAACAAATAAATTTTATAATGTATAAAATATAACATGTTTATATAAATATTCATTTTTTCACGTTTAAAATAAGGTTTCAGTAAGACTCATGCCTATCTTTATTAAGATATCATTCTTTGTGTAATTTCAACTTCTTAGTGACAAATGAAAATATTTTCACATATACATGTACTAGTCGTGTTCACAAGTTTACGCACGTATTTTGTGTATATTTTTATTTAATTTTTCAATAAATTTAATTTGATAAAACAAATATTTTTATTTGGTAGGAGAGTGAGTTATTTTTTTTAAAATTCAAATAAAGGAGAATAAAAAATTACAAAGTCATATGGAATTATTGGTGTATTCCCACCAATGCCAAAACAAAAGCACATAAAGAAATGACTTGTGATCTCACTTTATCAAGAAATTTTGGAGAAATCATAAAATCAGTATGACAACCAATCATAAAATGGTGCAACAACATGGAGGACAAATTAAGAAGCATCATTTTTTGAACCAATAAGGGTTTAATGTTATAACCCTCAAAACCCGACATAGTAAAATCAAGTTTTCACACAATGTGTAAGGTTACGTTATGGAATAGTGTGTGTGTGTGGCCTTTCTCTTCACTGACCTATCCTTCCCTTTTGTGGCCAAATCTTCTGTTTTCTTCTCCTTTCTTGAAACTTCCTAACTCCTTATTAGCCGAATGTACAAAGCTTAGCTTTGTTTGTTTCTTGGGAGGGGTAGTTTGTATTTTTTTTTCACTCTTCCTCCTTAAAATAGTGAGGAATTCTTAGCTCTGACAACCTTTAGCTGGCAGCAAATTTTTCTTCCCCTACTCAGTCGTGTGAAACGATCTAACTGTGGTTAATTCTTGCTGCCTTATATTGATTCCTCTTAGCAATCAAGTGTGTGTGAGTCCTTCATGCTTAATTAGTTGAGTATCTTCAAGCAATTCTTACAGCAGCCTTCTTCATGTTTTCAGTTCCTTTCCTGCCTGTGAGCCTTGTGCTTGCAACAAGCAGCAAGGGAGGAGTTCTTCAACAGAAAACTTGAAGTCCTTGGTGGTTATGGTGAGAGTTCAGCTGAGCTGCCTTGCGTGGTGGTGTGGTAGCCAATATAGTGCCCTGTTTTTGAAGTTAGGCGTGAGGTTAGTGAAGTGGTAGAAAATTTTATTTTGTTTAATTCGTTACTTCCACTATATATATATACATATATTGAGTCCCATGTACCTTTTATTTCCATGAAATTTTAACTATTAACTTGAAGTTTAATTTGAGTAATAAAGATTGAGAATCTTACTATGTATAAAATACAGAATTAAATAGAGTTGTAAGTTGTGAATAAAAGTTTAGAAACACATATTGTAGTTATGTATGATTATTGGAAAAAGGAGGTGTAGGAATTTAATACGCTGATGTTAGAATTATGTTGATTTTTGGGTGTGACGAGTAAAACTTGGTTATTCAATTCTTGGGAGGTTAAGTGTTAATTTATTTTGAATAAAAATTTCATAACAAGAGCAAAGGGTTGGTTAATGTGTTGAGCTAAGAAATTAAAGTAAGAGAGTAATGGTACGAACAAAGGAGAGTAAATTGGTTTTGAAGGGTGTAAGGGACAGATTTCGTGGGTAACATAAATTAGGTATTTCGAGTGTCTTCGAGGAAGAACTAAATTAAAAGTTCAAAATGTAAAATGTAGCTTATAGTCTTGAAATTTTGTCGAAAACATTTCGTAGCTTGGTTCCAAGTATGTTGTGATTTGTAGCTATTAGACTCCAACTAGGTCAGACAACATTCGTAGTGCCCTATTTTTGGTTCATGCAAGAAATTTAGTGGGATCATGATATATTTTAGAAAAAATTTCTAAATAATAAAGATATATATACTTGTCTGTTAATAAACCCAACAAACAGAATCATATTTCGTTTTTCCTAGAGAAAGTTATGTTCAATTAACTAAGATAAGGTCAAATCTGTCAAAAATCCTGCTTGTTGCAGAATTTGATGCAATTTCAAACAATAAAATGTATTGATATACAAATATAAAATTACAAATGATATACCATTATAAAGCTACATGTGTCTAGTATTTTATAAATTTTACGAAACTGGATTCTAAAATTCCTAGAGAAAGATATGACCGTTAAAGTGGACAATGGTCCAAACCCCAAATTTGAACAGTTTCAACATTTCTAATTCACTAAGTACTTTCTATCTTTTCTAATGGTTCCTCCTACCCTATGCCTTGTCAAGACATTTAAAATGTCTTTTCATTATTAACCCTATCACATAAAGTCCAATTCATATTAATTGGCATGTAATAGCTTAATGGAAAACTTTCATAAAGAAACCTATACAAGATAAGATACAAGCTTAGTAACTAAAAGATTATAACAATAATGTTTATGAACTAAATACTATTTGGGTAGATGAATTTCAGTTCCAGATGCTAAGGTGGACCTGATGAGATAGGTGAACCTGATGAGATGCGTGGACGCAAGTGTGAGTGACGAATAGAATCAGTTATGGGTGAGTGCTTAATTACTGTCTTTAGGGGCTAGATTAGTATGTGTAATTATATGTTTATTTGAATATATGTGATATATGGAAAATAAGCAAGTAGAGTATTTCAATAATTTATTTCAATTATGTTTGTTTGACATTGATTGTGTTTAATAAGGGCCAACAAAGTGATATTTTTATGAAAAGTGATTTTATCTCCAAAATTAAAAATCTAGGTGCACCTAGTATGTTCTTATTTAAAATTATAAGAAAATTTTGATTCTGACAAATGTTCTTTTTTACTGAGCGCTCAGCCTCGATATGATGGATTGTGTACGGAGATCAATTTGTTGTGTGAGGGTGTGTAAATACCCTGTAGGGGATGATAATGTTGTACAGGGCTGGGTTATTCGTTGGCCCTTTGATTACTTTACGTGATATTGTTGCTCTCATTTAAATTGTGATCATGTGTGTCATATAAATTGTGAATTTGTGAAACGTACAACATATATGTGTAATGTAAAATGTTATATGAACAATATTACATGATATCTATGAGTTACACACTTGTGTTGTGTGATGTTGGTACCCTTTGGGTACGATTTTCCACTCACGGAGTCACTAGGACTCACCCCTTTTCTCGTGGATATTTTTTTTAGTGATAGGAGTTCAGTACATAGCATCACCGAGCTTATAACTTGTCGAATAAATACGACATGGTGTTTCCAGGATCTCAAACTTGCAGTTAAGGATGGAAGTTTGCAGTCACATTAGAACTATGAGGTGTCTAATTTTGGTAAGATGTAAGAGTCTCGTTATTTGTTTTGATTAGGATGTGAACAAAGTGAAGTTCCTTGCTGTCTTGATGTTATTGTTATGTGAGATCATAAACATAAATGTTTGTGTTTTGAGACATGTTCTATATTGTTGGGGACCTCTGCCAAAATTTTCAGTAAATTGTTAACTATTTCAGAAAATAAAATTTTAAAAATGAACTTTTGTTTTATAAAAGTTACTTTTACCCTTTAGATAGGCTAAGAGTCATGTGCGTTACTTTGTTTTGAAGTCAGGGTCACGGAGGGCTGGTTCTCCAATCCTCCAGCCAGTCATGCCTCCATGAGAGGTGTGACATTTAAATTATAGGGTTGTCAACAACTTTGTTATAAATCGGTATCGTAATGATAAGTTTTAGGGAATCAGAAGGAAAAACTTAGTACTCTAGTTATAAAAAAACAAAATAATATAAATATAAATATATATATATATATATATCCATTTTCCCTTTTTTTTTCTTTTTTTTTTTTCCTTTTTCTTTTCCCTATTTTCTTATTTTTCCTACTTTCCTATTCTTTTTCTTCCTCATTTTCTTTCCTTCCATTTCTTCCCATGTTCGCGAGCCTTCCATTTCTTTCTTTCATTCAAGCAGCTGAGCTCCTTACCTTGTACCACCGGCTACCTTGCTTCCTTCCTAGCCATTGGCTGCCTTCAACCTGGACCTACAGCACCTGGCAGCAACCCTTTGTGGTGGTAGCAGCTGCTTGGACAGTAGCTCTATGTGTTTGTGTGTATATGGCCTTCCATTTGGTAGCTTCATTAATATATGCTCCTACTGATTTTCTTGCTTATCTTTGAGTTAATTGCTATTCCTTTTGTTTTGTTTGAGAAATAGAGCTAGGGTTTGAGTGGGTTGTGAATAAAGAGCATGATCAAATGGTGAAAGTGATGGGTAATTGTTAATGGAAGAGGAATGATCTTGAAATTGATTAAGTTGTTGTTGAACTTCCATGATTTAAGCTTTAGATTGTCCTTAAAGGATTAATCCAACTTCAATTTAGTGTTTGAGTTATGGATAGTGTTGGGTTTAAGAGTTAGTGTTATTTTTTCTTGGTTTACATATAATAAAGTGTATATATGTGTGTGTGTGTGTGTGTGTGAATTGGACTAAAAAGTGGCTTTAAGGTATTTGACAAAATGCCTAAAAGAGATTAAGTATAATTTAATGAATGGAATTTATTATATTCAAATCTTTATGAAGGGGCTTATAACCTATGAAATTTACAAAATAAATTATACTTGAAAAATGCAATTTTAACTCCGGAACGTGACATTTAACTTGGCGAGCATTTTGGATTTTAGGAGAAGCCTCGAGCAATAACCATACAATTGTGAGTGAATGATACTACCTTTCGACTACTAGTTGTGTTTGGTAATGTTTGTGTATATGTATATAATTGTTGGATAAAGGTATGCATAGTATTTTGAGTGGAATTATGTGATAAAAATTTTACATCTTTGCAAATTTGCCACTTAGTGTATTGTGTGATAATGTGAATGCTTTGTATGTGATTATCAGGGTCAAAGAATTCATTTTTAAATGTGAGTTAAAATCCAGGAGCACCTAGGATAAAAATAGATTTGTTTACTTGTTATACGGATAAAACTCAGCCCCAAAGAGGTTATTGTGGGAGATTATATATATGTGGTGTGTGGAAGAAAAAAGTTTCTAGAGAAAGAGAGACGGAGAGAGTGTGTGTGTGTGTGTAAAATTGCATTAATGAGATATGTCAATGTGAGTTTAGTAAGAGAATGTGTTATAATTGTATGACGATTTATGCTAGTATCATTTGGGTACGTCTTTTACTCACTGAGTCAATATGACTCACTCCTATTTCATTTATGCTTTTTTTTTTTAGCTCTAGATTCTTCTCCAACTCCTCCAGTAGGATCTTGACTTGCCGAAAGCTATTACGACAAGGTATTCTTAAAAGGATTCATACTTGAAGCTAGGGATTTAAAAATTGCAATCACTTTAGGGTTTAGTGTTATATATTTTTGATTTGTTGGACATTATGTCTTGTGGTTTTTTTAATTTTGACAAAGCGGAGTTCCCTTTGGATATGTTGTAAATCAAGATGCTATTTTGTTTGTATTAATTCGGGATGTTCCACTTTATGAGAAAACTCTATCGATTTTTATTTTTTTAAATATCCTTTCAGTAAACATTATGTGTTTGTGTATATATATTCTTTCACTTTTACAAAGGTTTCTTGAACTTTTCTTTTTGGTTATTGGTTGTGTGTATTTTTTTTAATTTAAAGTCAGGATTACAGAGGGTAGGTATCTATTCCTCCGGTTGGTCATATCTATGTTTGGGTGTGACAAGTTGGTATTAGAGTCTGGTTTAGAGGTCCGTAACTATAAGTGTGAGGTGTGATTACTTTGTTCGCATACATTACCCGGGACGTATGTGGACTTAGTTATGTGTCCTAATTTATCCTGAAACTTCAAGTTATGATTCTACAATATATTGTTCTTTGCCTTATATGAAAAAATGTATATTCAATTTGTTTGTGCTTATTTAGATACAATGCGGCACAGGAACCATGTTACTGGTCTTGGGACACAGTTGGATGCTGGCTCCGACCAAGGGTCTATCAGTCCTCAAGCGCTAATAGCAAGAGGTCCGAGGTCATAGAGGACTTGGTAAAGGAAAAGGTAGAGCCGCTAAACAAGTCAAAGCAGCGACACCTAGACCTAATTCAAAACAGCTTGTGCAGGGACTTGATAGAGTTCAGAGAATAGTGGGTGACTTAGTTAGAATTTTAGCTCAGCAACAATAACCTTAACAAGGTCAACCACAACCTCCTGTAGTTCCTATTACTTAGCCTCAACAAGAGGCAAATCCTCTAGTTATAGCTCAGCAAGGTCCTGAGGCATTTGTGACATTACACGATTTTGGAAGATATAGCTACCCAATGTTTTCTGGTGTGGATTCTATGCAGGATTCTTATACTTTCTTAGAAAAGTCAGATCAATTATGTGTGGCATTAGGCGTAACCCTACTCGGGCAACAATGGAATTACTTAGCTACCAGTTGCATGATATGGCATATAAATGATATAAAGTCTTAGTATAGCGCCAAATGGAGCCAACTCCACTTACTTAGCCTGAGTTCAGCAGATCTTTCACTAAACACTTTTTACCTAAGAGCATGTGGGATAAGTATGCTTTGGAGTTTGAGCAGCTGGTTCAGACTAAAGAAATGATAGTGTCGGAGTATGAGACTCAGATTCACTAAACTATCTCATTTTGCTCTATATATAGCGGCAACCGAGCAGGTGAGAGTGAAGAGGCTTGTTAATAGCATTAGGGATTCTCTATTTGATCAGTGTTTGTGACGAACACTACTACCTACACTTAAGCCGTGGATTCTACTTATTAATTGGAAAATCGATATTTAGAAAGATAGTCAGAGCGGGAGAGCCATAAGAAGTCTAAACATAAAAGTCCTTCCACCTCAAGGCTAAGCAGCTCTCGAAGGTCTAGAGGTGAATCTACCGTAGTACATAGCTCATTTTGAGGGAATTTCCAGCTGGGTAAAGGTTAGATTAGACAGAGCTATGGAAGTTAGTCACATGTGGCATCATCTAGTGGTCCTCAAGCCTCAAAGGTTTATGTATGCTCTACTTATTATGTCAGACACATAAGGCAATGCAGAAGAGAGTTTGGTACATGTTTCAAATATGGTGCAATGGACTATCATATCTATGATTGTCTGATGATGAGTGGGTAGTCTTCTTCAGGTCGGATATCTCACTTATTGCAAGATGGAACTTCATTGCATGTTACTCCTGCTAGATCTTAGGGGGATCATTGTACTTTTTCCAGAGATTCTCTATCTTCGAGCAGGGGTCAAGTCTGCGTTTATACTATGTCTACACAAGATGCTCAGGCTTTAAATGCAGTTGTGTCAAGTAGATTGCTTGTTTGTTTAGTTAATGCTAAGATACTATTTGATCTTGGAGCCATTCATTCTTTCATATCTCTGTATTTTGCCTCTTGTATGAAAAGGGCATCTAAGCCTCTTGAGGTTCCTTTAGCAATTTCAACACCTTTAGAGGTAAGTAATTCTTGCAAATAGATATATTCCATCTAATGAAGTAGTAGTGGATGATGGTTGTGTTATACGGATGTGATAATATACATATTGAAGTATGATGTTATTTTAGACATGGACTGGTTGCCTAAGAATCATGAGGTGGTGGATTGTCGAAAGAAAAATGTCAAGTTTAGCCTTCTTGAGAAGCAATTTTTGTTTTTCAAAAGGATTAAAATAAAGTTCCTTGCAACTTGATTTCTGCTATCCAAGTTAGAGGGCTGATCAAGAAGAAGTATCAAGCTTATCTAGCTTATGTTAGAGATACTCAGTTGGAGTGTGCTCTTTTAGAACAAATTTTGGTGGTGAAGGAATTTTTTGATGTGTTTCAGGAAGAACTACCTAGTAATTCTCTTGAGAGAGAGAGAGAGTTTGGCATTGATTTGTTGGCAGACACTCAGCCAATCTCTATACCTTTGTATAAAATGGCTCACAGTGAATTGAGAGAGTTAAATGTACAATTGCAAGATTTTTTGGATGAAGGGTTAATCCATCCTAGTATGTCTCCTTAGGGTGCTCCAGTTCTTTTTGTTAAGAAGAAAGATGGTTTGTTCTGATTATGTTTGTAAGGGGCTCAGAACTTTTCAAAAATTGATCTATGTTCAGGCTACCATCAGCTCCGAATTAAAAAGGAAGATGTTCTAAAAATTGCTTTTTCACACCCAATATGGGCATTATAAGTTCTTAGTCATGTCATTTGGACTTACTAATGCTCTTACAGTGTTTATGAACCTTATGAACAGGGTGTTGAACCCTTTCTTAGATCAATTAGTGATTATCTTTATTGATAACATTTTGGTGTATTCTCGAAGTAAGAAAAAGCATGAGACGCATCTTCGAATTATCTTCCAGACACTTAAGGAAAACAAGTTGTATGTTAAATTCTCTAAGTGTGAATTTGTTTGAATCAAGTAGCCTTCCTAGGACACATTGTATCCAAAGAAGGAATTCGTATCGACCCCAAGAAAGTAGAAGCAGTTCATAATTAACCTCATCCACCTAATGTGTCAAAAATTTCAGAGTTTTATGGGTTTAGCTGGGTATTATAGGAGATTTGTTGAAAAAATTTCCCAAATCGTTGCACCATTGACTCGATTGACTCAGAAAGGTGTTAAATTCATTTGGTCAAAAGTTTGTGAAGAGAATTTCTATAAACTTAAGACTTATCTAACTTCAATTTCAGTCTTTACCATTCTTTCTGGTACTGGGAGATATACGGTGTTTTGTGATGCTTCTCATATTGGACTTGGGTGTGTTTTGATGCGAGATGAAAATATGATTACGTATGCCTCAAGATAGCTAAAGAAAAATGAATTGAATTATCCCTACTCATGACTTGGAGATGTGAAGGCATTAGTTGTATGGAGAGACTTATAAACTATTCACAGACCATAAGAGTCTTAAGTACATATTTGATCAAAAAGACTTAAACTTGAGGCAGCATAGATGGATTGAGTTATTAGAAGATTATGATTGCTGATTTCTTATCATCTAGGAAAAATTAGAAAGTCAATGGGTAGCTTATCTTATGTGACAGCTGTACGCAACCAGGTTGCTAGAGAAAAACAGTATGTTTCAAAATAAACAACTTTGTCTTGGTGTAAGATAAAATTAATATCCTAAACCTTTTTAGGATAATTCACATAAAAATATGTCAAACTTCATCTTTAAAGTTTTTTTTATGCTAAGTCTCTTTACATAAGTATACAAATCCTAAAATTTTATCAATTAAGATTAGGTTTTTCTCCTATGTTATAATCGAATATAGAGTCTTATGTATAAACTCGAATGAAATTAATTGTGATTTTAGAAAGTAATTGGAAGATTATTTTAACTTTTAAGATCTCTCTTGTAGACATATCACTTATGATGTTCTTAAAGAAAAGTTAACTAAATGAGAATCACATTCTCTTATAAGTTATCTAAGAATTCATAGCTTTAAGTAGCCCTCCTTTATCTTTTCTAAGAGATTTAATACTTATTTTTTTATCTACTTAACTTCAAATATGAATCATTTGAACATTTTAAGTATTTCATATTGATACTTCAATAAGTACTAATTACTTTAATATAGACAATTTTTTTTAATTTTTATGGTGGTATTTAAGTATGGGTAACCATCCCAAACAAATGAATTCAAATATTCTCATTTTAGTTGTTCAATGTCACAAAATATTATCATCTAGTTCTCAATTATAAAAACTAATTAAGCACCAATATTAAATAAACTCTTTATTATTATAAAAAGAAAATGAATCAATTTCTAAAAGAAATAGACATAATGTTCTTATTGGTACTTCAAGTTAATCTAATGAATTTTAGTATGTCTCAATGGAAATACTAAAATAGAATATTTTACGACCAATGTAGTAACACTTACCATATTTTGGGGTGTAGTTTGTCTTTGCACTATTTTAGATTCTTTTTATTTCTCACAATTTATAAGCTTTTTGTAAATATGAGAAATACATACGGTATCCAATATCTTATATAAAAGTATAGTTAAATTATTAACCACACAACATTGAAAAAACCTTGAAAATCCTTCTTAAGGCTTATAGATTTACTTGGAAGACATCTCTCACAAGTGTTTTTCCAGCAACCTTCTTAACTGCAAAGGAAGTATTATCCCTTTCCATTATTGGCTATAGGTACTCTTGCCTAAAATAAGATTTTGACTAAAAGACTTGAAATTTTGCATTACAACTATGCTTTGTCATTCAACTTTTGAATGCTAAACATAGTCATAGTTGCCTTATCTTTTTTACCATATAACTTTCATAAGCTTTATGACATAAAGTTAAACATATAGTATAATGCTTGCATGTTATACTCCCACTACTCAGTTTATTCCTCATATGCATTCTTGCCAACACTTATTAGAAGCATAAATTCTAGCTTATAGCTATCTTGGATGAATTTTGAGAACATTTCTCATATTTGTTGGCCAAATAATGAATTTTGGGACTAGTCAATACGTTGTTATATTTAATCCTAAATGTGGGTTCAGATTTAGTCATGTGATCTACCATAGTCAACAAAAGATAATCTAGAATCCATTCAATTATTATTCACTATAAAGACTTGGTCTTTAATCTAAATGGTGCTTCCCACTAAATTTTTCAATTTCCTTTACCCTCTAAATGAAAAACAGGTGACCTAGTTGAAAGGTCTCCTAGTGGGGATTAGGATCCCATCTCTTGTACATAACATTCTTGTGTAACATAACAAACTATATGTACTTGAAAGATAGATAACTTTTATCGAAATAATCATATGAATTTCGTAATCATGTTTAGTCTCTAAAAGTATGCACCCTTGTGTGACACAACAAATCAAATACTTTTTAGTTAAGTCTATCCTACCATTCATAACAAGTATATTCCAATATATACAGCTCTTGTGTGACACAACAAAACTATATAATCAAAATACCTCATAAGCATCATCTATGCAATAAATAATACAAATTGACCTAGAAAATACAAACATGTATGACACAACAAATTTGCATAAACATAATATTTTATAATATTATTTATAACAGTGGGTGGTTACGATATCATTCTTGTAATGACTTTCGTTACAACTTAATATTAATTATTTTAATGAGGGTTTTAAGTCAAGTTACTTAGCATCATTTATCTAAGTGTGCATCACATACAATCACGTGTACATTCACATATCACGTATATAAAAACATACAAAACACTCATCACATACATTAAGGATCAATTATAGACTTTTTTAGGGCATATTACACTTGAGCCATCAAAGTGCATTATTGGTCTATTACCTAGGGTTATAATTAATTGCTCATATAATAGGAGTTATATGTAGTCTCTAATGGGCCACCGCTGCTTCCTCTGTGCTCTCCATCTTCTATCTTACATGTATCTATTTTTATTTTATACTAATAAAGTAACCTAACTAACTACATTACAATAATGAATAATAAATCCTTGATCAAATCAAGCGGAGTTACAATAGGAGGAATATAGAAATTACATCAAGAAAAAATAGAGAGGTGAGGTATGCAAACCCTATTAAATTCACATTCCCAAAATATAAAAATTAATTATATGCCACCTAAATAAAACCATACATTCAATCACATAGCTCAATTATTTGGTCTTAAGTCCATAATTGCCCAAAGTAATTCATTCAATCACATTGCATGAAATGAAACATTTAAAATATAATTTATTTAAGTTTTGGCTTCATTAAAGATTAATATTGTCCTATAATTTAGTACTCCCACTAGGATTAATAATTCTACTTGATTTAGATTTCAAAAATCTAATTCAATTCTAACTTAATCTCATTAGTCATATAGGATTCTTAATCCTATTAGTCATATATGATTCTCAATCCTATTATTCTTATAGGATTCTCAATCCTATTACATATAGAAAATTAAATCTAATTACAAATCTCATGTCCTAATTAGATTCTAAATCATTAATTAGAAATCTAATTAGATTAGGTTTCTCAATCCTAAAGTATAGGAATTTAATACTTGTCCAAGTTCCCTAACTCCTAAAATTTAGAACATGAAGCCATAATAAAATTTCCACATAAATAGTTTAGGATAACTTTGATTCTTAATCAAATTTGAACTCTTCAAAATCCTTATTTGAATTTAATTCAAATACTATGAAATCTAATATGAATCTCATTTAAATTTTAAGGAAATTAAAAATGAGTCCAACTCAATTATTTTCTATAAGAAACAAATTTGAATCAAATTCATTTTTTTAAAATAAATAAAAATAATATAAATCCAATTTAATTTTTCATAAGATAATTTAATTTACAAAAGAGTTAATTGAAGCATATTCAACATCTTTTAAATAAATTAAGGTTGAGTCTAACTCAACTTTCCAATAAATCAAGATTATTAGCAAATTCTAATTTTCACGAAATTCATATAGAATCCAATTCTAATTTATCTTAAAACTTATTTAAATTAATCTTAAATTTTAAAAGAGTTAATTGAATCACGTTCAATCTATTTTGAGAAGAAAATATTAATTCAAATACTATTATTCTTAAAATATGATTTATTTGAATTGATCTTCTAAGAGACTAATTTTAATCATATTAAAATAATTCAAAGAAATTATTATCCAAATAAATTTTAATTTTTAAAATAAAACAACTCTTACTTGATTTCAATCGAGATTCTACCAATCCTAGTGTTACTAAAATAAAAACAACTCTAGTTTTATTTTTATTAGGACTCATTTTACTTTTAATATTACTAAAATAAAATAAAACAAAAAAACTTTAGTTATGTAGTTCCATGTACATGTATATGATTTCAAACTATTTGAAATCATATATATTTTCCTTTTCAATTTTTGGATTCCATAATCGTATAAATGTTATTATGATCATTTAATCAATAATAAAAAGAGATCAAATCCTTAAAGCCATAACAATAAATTATTGGATCTAACATAAATCATAAGGATGGCTTTGATACTCCTGTAAAGAATCGATGTAAAATACAGCAATCATATGCATAACAAAATTTAAAATTTTGATTCTTTTAACCCGAAATCACCTTATGATTATATGAAGAATCCTAACTCTAGTTTAACAATTAAACAAGAAGTTAGAGAATGTGTATGTCCGAGGTTTTTAATTCTTTCATCGTATTCTTGATTTGGCGTCCACTTCTTTGTTGATTCATCAAGAGCACAGCAATGACATAGTTGTCCCGTCTCTAAATGTATCTACTTGAATGAATCTAACAAAAGATTTTCATGCTTGAAGATGAGAGGGGTTATCAAGATATTTCTTGTGTGCTAGGCACAAGTTATTGAATCTCTCTAGTCTAAAAATCCTTCTGAAGGTTTAAGCTCTCTATATTATACTTCCCATTTACCTTTTTCTAGCTGGTTAAGTCTTGTATTTATAAAGACTAGCCGCCTCCTTATGTATTGAACAATCCTAATGCATCAGGATTTAATCAAAATTAAATCTAATGCCTAATAAACTCTAATAATTACTTGACTGCCTCAAAACTCTCTTTAATTCAATATCATCCTTTCATGTGTGACCCCTTAGGTTCAAACTATTAATGGCAGTATGCATTTAACTTTTATATATTTATTATTGGACCTCGCCTAATTAAATTAGAACTCATTCTAATTATTTAAAATAAAACTCTTTTTAATTCACCATTTAATTAAGGTTGATTAATTAATCATCTATAATAATTAATTAATTATCAAGGTTTCATACAAGTTAAGATTGGTGTCTAACAGTATATGATGACTACCCATAATATTAAGAATATGGCTATGAACCTTTTGAACCTTTCCGTTAATAATTACTATGCAATTCAATTATTCTATCATGTAATGTCTCGATTAAATCTATTTGGGTATAAAAATAATGGCAAACCCTAAATTTAATCATATGTGTCTACATCTTAATATTATAACTTCATTGAGAAATTAGAAACTCATTATCATCTACATTGTTATGGCCATAAACTTTTAAGGTAAATATTTTATAGACCACATAGGATATTCTCTTTTTTCTACTAAGAGTTATAGATCTTTTATTGCACATTCACATACCTCCATATGGAAGTGATTATACCTAATTTCTACTTCTTAGGTGACTTATTAATAGAATCATAAATAGCAACAAAGTATAATGACGTACATACAAGATAACTATGATGCCTCAAGTTAAAAGACTATTTTCATAACTGTAACATGAGAATCACCTATTGACATGTAGAGAAACTTCATATAGGTGTTCTCAGTTGAGTCAGTTAATAAACTCATTCTTTAATGAGCACCTACATATCTGTCTTAGTATCTTATATACAAATAATTATGAGAATAATCGCTCTTAACTCTTTAAAAAACTAGATATGTACTAATCCATTCGGATTCACTAATGCCCTACTTAGTGATCTTATGATTAGATACATTTAAGAATTAAGTTTAAAAGAAATACATCTCATTAGCATGATCTCATCATGATGCGTATTTCTATTACATTAATTCTTTAAGTTCATGATCGTTAATGAATAACTCTTATACATGATATTGCTTGCTACTTATTCAATTAAATGAATATTAATAATAATATGATGAATAATGTACGTAAAATAATATGTCACAACATCACATGTCATTCGCTTTAGGGCATACTACTAACATCATGTTCTAAGTCCCACATTAGGTGTATAATGGATTAATCAAGGCTATTTATAAGGTTTTAGGGAGCCCCAATTATGAATGATCTTTTTAGGGTCAGGGCATGCAGTTTACCCTATTTGTTAAATCATTGTTACAAATAGTATCAATGTATTGGCCTCCTTATATGAACCCCTTGTGATATATTTAACACACATCACCTGAGTAGGGTCCTGGTATTTATTGGGTCTTGATAGGGATGTCAAGAATTTAAATGGAGGAGATTGTAATAACACTGTGGGAGCTGTGAGTGTGTTGCATATAATATTCAAGTGACTATCTACCAAGTACATTGCACTACCCATTTTGGGCCACGTGATTTTGGTTCGTTTCTCAAGGTACTTGGGCCACTTGGGCATTATATGTAGAATGATAGTAGAACCAATCCAATCTCACATCCACATGGGCTCCAAGGCATTGCAACCTTAGTTATATGTGAGCGTCAATGAGGACCTCAATAATTTTATAGAGGAGTTTACAATGACCAAAATTTGTGATGTGTTATGAGGGGTAGGCGTGTGATAAGTTACACTTTAAGGGCCAATTTGGTTATGTGTTTGTAACATGTGTTTAGCATTTAGAGCTGAAAATCACATTTAACTTGTACAATCGCATATTTGGTTAAAACTGATAATCACTTTTGGTTAAGCACCTAACACAGTTTTAGTCTAGTTTACAAAAAGCTACACATGTGTGGCATTTCCAAAACACACTTCTTGCAAAATACAAGATAATTTTATATTATTTTTTATAAAAATATATACCCTATTTTTCTTTCTAAAAATAAAATTTTATGATTCAAAATTACTTGTTTTGATAACTAATCAAACACAAAACAAATTATGCTAAAATCAATTTTCCATAATTTCTACTAACAAAATCAACTATCCAAAACACTAATTTCAAAAGCCAAACTAAATTGACCCTAAGTGTAACTAAATTGATTCGGGCTAATTAAAAAGGTTCTAGGAGCCCCATTTGTGACTTGTCCTTTTAGAGTCAAGGGTACGTGATTTAAATCATTCAAAAGATGTTACATATGGTAAATCCATGAGGAAAAAAAAAAAATTGCTATGACTCCTCCATTTCCATAACACCCACTCGAAAAACCATACTCCAATTAACTTCATGAACCCCTTTGTCTAAGGAAAATACTACTTGATTCCCAAAAGTTAGAAAAAAAAAGAAGAAGAAGAAGAAGCAAAAACAAAAACAAAAACAAAGTGACTTTGTCTAAAATATCTTATATTAGTCTTAGATTTCTATAAGTTATCTATTTATACTAAAAGGAGTCTCCTCTAACTTTTAGTAATCTTTTTAATATTAAAATTTCATAAAATAGAAAAGAGATAAAACAACTTATTTTAAGAAAAGTTAAGAAATAAATCTATATCTTTCTATCTATCTATCTATATATCTATACTATACTAAAAGACAAAATACTCTTATGGTGTCCTATGACTTTTGGTAATCTTTCGAATATTTAAGTTCATAAAATACAGAAGAGATAGAATAGTGTATTTTAAGGAAAATTAAAAAATTACCCACTCTTCTATCCTTTAATACAAATTTCTCATTTATCTATATGGAACAATAAAAAATATTAGTTTAAAACAATTATAATAACTACCTACATCATTGTCCTCTCTAAATCTTACTGATTCATTTATTCACATCATCATCCTCTTACTGTCTTACTAATTCATTTTTGCTGAAACCAAATAAATTAAAATATTTAATAATTTTTTCTAGTAATTAATTATCAACAAAATTTATATTTTATTTATAAAAAAAGTTTCTAAACATACACGTAAGTGCGTACGATGATAATATCACAAAAACTATACAAGTACAAATATATAGTTAAGTAGATAGAGGTTTCTTTTGGTCAATTCTAGACGAAATATGTACAAAATGAAGTAAACTGTAAACAAGATAGAAGAAAGAAAGTTATTATTCTCCATATGATTTTTCCTTTCATTTTTTGGAGATTGTAGTTTCAATCAAAAATAAATCTCCTGTAGTTTGAGATAAGAAAAGTACCTTTTTCTTTCATCAAAAGGACCTAAAAAAAGCATCTATGATTTGTGTATGGAAAGTTAAAAAAAAGTATACCTAAGACATTTTTATTTTATATTTTTGTTATTTGTATTAGAAAAAAACAACAACACTGTTTTGTCAATTTTTAATCATCCCATCCCTCTTCAGCTAGATTTATGTAATAAGATGATGATGCTGAAATCCTACTTTTACTTTCTTTTCTCTTTTTTTTTTTTTTTTTTTTTTTGGTTTCTTAAAACCCTACTTTTACTTCTTTTTTTCCTTCTAAAAACCCTACTTTTACTCTTATCTTGTCCAAAACCACCTCACTAATTATGCGACCAAAATTTCACATAAAATAGAAGTCTCATTACCTAAGATTGCTGAGATATTTCATTTTCTATTGAGAAAATAGCCGCCTATACACCAATAATAGTTGAAAAAAGAAAGAACTTAAAAAGGAGAAAAAAATGTAAAATAATAATAAAAAATAAAATAAAAAATAAAACCCCAGCAAGCACCGGTCTACCACCACTGCCACCTTCCTTGTTTGAACTTAAAAACCCTCTTCAGCATTCTCCTTTCTCACCCTCTCTCCTCACACCCTAATACTAGGAACTTTCTGTCTCTTAAAAAATATATATAATATAATATTATAGCAAATGAAAGATCAAGTATATGAAAGCTTCAATCATGGCCAAGTAGTGCTTGAAGTTTTCCTCATGACTAAGTCTCTCTTTATCTGATGCGTGTGTATAAGGGACAGTTGGAGAGCAACTCACACAGTTTGAACCATTCCATTACATTCAAACACGGCCGCTCTGTTTTCATTGGGTTCTTGTAAGATCGGACTAAGAGATCTAAAACTAAGGAGCATTTTGCTTATATAACGGAGGTATGTCGTCTTTCTCTCATTTGGGTATATCCTGCTTGACACTTTTGCTGAAACAGGTTTATGGGTTTTTCTTTTTTAGCTCAAGGGACGACCTTTTTCCGTTTACTTTCTATGATGGTCTGTTTGATTGCTGAGAAAAAGCGAGAATGCAAACAGAAAAGGGAAATCATTTGGGATCTAAGTTTTTTTTTTTTTTTTTTTTCATTTATTTTACGAATATTATCTTTTTGGTTTCTTAGATTTAGGATATGTTTTGTGGGTTTTAGCAAAACAGGGAAGTTTAAATGCTTTACTAACCTACTTAGGCTGACTTGGTTGGCGTATTGTTGTGGCTTCAATTTGTTTGATTTTCTTTTCTTTCGTTCACTTTCATTTCGAAAAACGAAAGGGCATTCAACCTTGGATTAACAATTTGATACCCGTACGGGCTCTTTTAGGTAGTAGTTTTAGCTTGCTTAGTTTGGTTGACAAGAAATTCTGAGAGGGGAAAGGAAGATTTTGATATCTCTGAAGTGAAACTTTTAGATAACGTAGACTTGATGGAGCTTAGAGTCTACTGCATTTGTATTACTTAGATTCTGGTGGATCTATTTTCTTCTTTCTTTTCCTTCTAATTTTTTGGCTACAAGACAAAGGGCTAGAAGATTCATGGTTGATCTGTTATTCTGTAGCTATTTATTTCATGTTTTTGTTCATGTATTAACATAATTTTAATGTGCTTAACATTGGATAAGAAGGATCAAGTGCTTTGTTTGGTTGAATTAAGAATGAATGTAGAAGAAGAAATAAATTATATTGTAATTCTCAGGATGATGATGTTCCAGTAGCTTAAAGCCTCGACTTAATAAGGGTAGTAATATGTAGTTTTGCTTAAGTGTACATTACACTTTGCCATCTCTCTTCTTAATATAATATCTTTTATGAAAAAGAAACAGTTAAGGAAAAAACTTTTCCTTGCCATACTTCAAAATGAAAAATTCAAGATTCTTTTTAAATTTTGGTTTCCATTATGAATTTTGTAAGATGTTCTGTTTTATTCAATGTAGAGAATATCTTGCTGATGACTGATTTTCTTCATTTCTAACTGCAGGAGAAATATAGCTAACTGCTAACCTGTCTTAGTTTTCAGAGTATGGCATCAAAATCATTCAAGGCAAGCCGATCATCTCTATCTACATCCTCTGATTTAAATGAATCAAACAATCCTCCTATCCCTCCAACTGTAAGATTCAGCAGGAGATCGTCTTCTGGTCGGTATATCAGTTACTCTAGGGATGATCTTGATAGTGAACTTGGGAGTAGTGACTATATGAACTATACAGTGCATATACCACCAACCCCTGACAACCAACCTATGGATCCATCAATGTCGCAGAAAGTTGAAGAGCAATATGTGTCGAGTTCACTCTTCACTGGTGGGTTCAATAGCGTTACACGAGCTCATCTTATGGACAAGGTGACAGAATCTGAAGCTAACCATCCCCAGATGGCTGGTGCAAAAGGATCTTCATGTGCAATTCCTGGGTGTGATTCTAAGGTGATGAGTGATGAACGTGGTGTAGATATTCTTCCTTGTGAGTGTGATTTCAAAATATGCAGGGATTGCTATATAGATGCAGTGAAAACAGGAGCAGGGATTTGTCCCAGGATGCAAGGAGCCATATAAGAACACTGAATTGGATGAAGTTGCTGCGGATAGTGGGCGTCCCCTTCCCCTTCCTCCACCAGCTGCAATGTCTAAAATGGGAAGGAGATTGTCTTTGATGAAGTCAACAAAGTCAGCACTAATGAGAAGCCAAACTGGAGACTTTGATCACAATCGATGGCTCTTTGAAACAAGGGGGACTTATGGGTATGGGAATGCCATATGGCCAAGTGATGGGGGTTTTGCAAATGGGAAAAGTGATGATGGTGTTGTGGAGCCAACTGAGTTGATGAACAAACCTTGGAGGCCACTTACACGAAAACTGAAGATTCCTGCTGCTGTTCTGAGCCCATACCGGTATAGCCTCTACTTTTTAACCATAATTGAATCTTATCTTTGATCTGCTTTAGAAGTTTCTGTAGAGTACAGATTCATAAATTTATTTTATTTCTTTGAATTCCTATTTGGCTGCACTTCTATTATATCTAATAATGTAAATTGAGAAAACACTAACTAGGACGTACACATAAGCAATTGAATAAACATAATGTTGATTCAGAATATGTTGATCCAGTGTTTTTATTTTCTGTGATATTACAATGATGTAGTTTTTAATATTTTTGGCTGTCACTTTTAAAAGTGATGAAAAAGTAAGGTAAATGGACATTGGTAGATTTGTAGTATATACTTATCTTGATAGAATCAAAATCAATAAACTTTATGCTTGATAAATGGGAGTACTATTTCAAAAGTACTGGAGAAATATGACTTTTTGCCTTTCTATGGCTGGATACTGTGAATTTATAAATTGTTTGTACAGAAAATGGGTCTTGCCACAAGAACAAAATGTGGTGACATATTGATATTTTCATGCCAATGATTGTTGTATCAACAGAATGCATTAAGAATTCAAATGGTGTGGCCTATTTCCAAAGCAACATGGAAAAAAAATAAAAGAGATGTTATCTGTGAGATAATTTATTTGAAGTCATCTCGTATATATCCAAATGCCATTTTGTGCTCATTAGTTTATGCTTATTGAAAGTCTGAATGTCTTGTAATGATTTATGGCTGGTGATTGTTATTACTTGTCCTGGAAGATATCTTGTTTGTTTCTTCTAAAATTTCCTCCCTTTTTATTCTTCTTTAGATTTTTGTTTTCGAATTTGGTTGATCACAACTCATGATCTTTGCAGATGAACTGTGTTCTCTTCACTATTTTCACTACTTTTGATATGTATAAGAAGAACTATAGTTTTAATTCTGTAAAGTTCTTATCCATGAATTTCTTTCAGTATGACATAAATTATTGTCATCGTATAGTTACTTTCCTTATGTTGTGTTTGTTCCTACAGGCTTCTCATTTTTGTTCGTATGGTTGTTCTTGGGTTATTTCTGGCATGGAGGGTCAACCACCCAAACAATGATGCAATCTGGCTATGGGGAATGTCTGTGGTATGTGAGATATGGTTTGCTTTCTCTTGGCTCCTAGATCAACTGCCCAAGCTATGTCCAGTTAACCGTTCAACAGATCTAAATGTCTTGAAAGATAAATTTGAAACACCCAGCCCCAATAATCCTAGTGGAAAATCTGATCTTCCTGGTGTAGATGTCTTTGTTTCTACTGCAGATCCAGAGAAAGAACCCCCTCTTGTTACAGCGAACACTATATTATCTATTTTAGCTGCAAATTACCCGGTCGAGAAGCTTGCTTGCTATGTATCTGATGACGGAGGTGCACTTCTAACTTTTGAGGCAATGGCAGAAGCTGCAAGCTTTGCTAATATATGGGTTCCATTCTGTCGTAAACATGATATAGAGCCCAGAAATCCAGAATCATATTTCAACTTGAAGAGGGATCCTTACAAGAACAAGGTGAAGTCAGATTTTGTTAAGGATCGTAGACGAGTGAAGCGTGAATATGATGAGTTCAAGGTTAGGATTAATGGTCTGCCAGACTCTATCCGTCGCAGGTCAGATGCTTATCATGCACGAGAGGAAATAAAGGCCATGAAGCTTGAGAGACAAAACCGGGATGATGAACCTGTGGAGACTGTGAAGATCCCTAAAGCAACATGGATGGCAGATGGAACTCATTGGCCAGGGACTTGGACGGATCCCACAGTTGAGCACTCTAAGGGTGATCATGCCGGCATAATTCAGGTATTTTTCTTCTTCCAAATAGTGTTAGCTTAGAAAATGAAACTGAGGATGTCTTAACTTCTAACAAACAGACTGCTTCAAATTGGTTGATATTGAGAATTTCAGTTAAGTTTTGTTGCAATTAAAGGATATTGTGAAAAAAAAAAAAAAAAGGGGGTGGGGGGGGGGGGGGGGATAGCAATGGCGATGTTGGAAAAACATGAGTATTGTTAAAATGTTAATAAAAACATCAGCAATGTTGAAGACGTGGCTGATGTTTTTGTTTTAAATCAATGGCACAGGTGATGTTGAAACCTCCCAGTGATGAACCGCTTCTCGGAAGTGCTGATGATGAAAAGCTTATTGACCTGACTGATGTAGATATCCGTCTTCCCCTTCTTGTTTATGTTTCTCGAGAGAAGCGCCCGGGTTATGATCATAACAAAAAGGCGGGGGCCATGAATGCCCTTGTTCGAGCCTCTGCTATAATGTCCAATGGCCCCTTCATACTCAACCTTGACTGCGACCACTATATCTATAACTCCCAGGCCATGAGGGAGGGTATGTGCTTCATGATGGATCGTGGAGGTGACCGGCTATGTTATGTCCAATTCCCACAGAGGTTTGAGGGCATTGATCCTTCCGATCGATATGCTAATCATAATACTGTTTTCTTTGATGTCAACATGCGAGCCCTTGATGGGCTTCAGGGGCCAGTCTATGTTGGAACTGGATGTCTTTTCCGAAGGATTGCTCTTTATGGATTTGACCCACCTCGCTCAAAAGAAAACCATCCTGGGTGCTGTAGTTACTGTTTTTCTCGCAGAAAGCATTCATCTATTGCAAACACCCCAGAAGAGAACAGGGCCTTGAGAATGGGAGATTCTGATGATGAAGAGATGAATTTATCGCTGCTCCCTAAGAGATTTGGGAATTCAACATTCCTAATTGATTCAATCCCAGTAGCTGAATTCCAAGGTCGCCCACTTGCTGATCACCCAGCAGTCAAAAATGGACGTCCACCTGGTGCCCTCACCATTGCCCGTGAACTTCTTGACGCATCAACTGTTGCAGAGGCAATCAGTGTCATCTCATGTTGGTATGAAGACAAGACTGAGTGGGGTCAGCGTGTTGGGTGGATCTATGGGTCAGTTACTGAAGATGTGGTCACTGGGTATAGGATGCACAACAGGGGATGGAAATCAGTTTACTGTGTGACCAAGCGTGATGCCTTCCGTGGAACTGCTCCAATCAATCTCACTGATAGGCTGCATCAGGTCCTTCGGTGGGCTACTGGCTCAGTAGAGATTTTCTTCTCTCGTAATAATGCGCTCTTGGCAAGCTCTCGAATGAAGCTTACTGCAACGGATTGCATACCTCAATGTTGGAATCTACCCATTCACCTCCATCTTTCTTATTGTCTACT
Source organism: Quillaja saponaria (assembly GCA_029379385.1). Taxonomy (NCBI): domain Eukaryota; kingdom Viridiplantae; phylum Streptophyta; class Magnoliopsida; order Fabales; family Quillajaceae; genus Quillaja; species Quillaja saponaria. The sequence continues at coordinate 18,068,059 of CM055616.1, read as the reverse complement.
GCTTCCTTCCTGCACTTTCCCTCTTCTCAGGCCAGTTCATTGTTCAGACTCTAAATGTGACTTTTCTAGCTTACCTGTTGATCATCACGTTGACTTTGTGCATGCTGGCGGTGCTTGAGATTAAATGGTCTGGCATTGAGCTAGAAGAATGGTGGAGAAACGAGCAATTTTGGTTGATTGGAGGGACCAGTGCCCATCTAGCTGCTGTTCTTCAGGGCTTGTTGAAAGTTGTTGCTGGGATTGAAATTTCCTTCACCTTGACGTCAAAATCGGGGGGCGATGATGTGGATGATGAGTTTGCTGATCTCTATATTGTCAAATGGAGCTCTCTTATGATACCTCCCATCACAATTATGATGGTTAACTTGATTGCGATAGCAGTAGGAGTTAGCCGAACCATATACAGTGTTATACCTCAATGGAGCCGTTTAGTAGGTGGTGTTTTCTTTAGTTTCTGGGTGTTGGCTCATCTTTACCCTTTCGCCAAAGGGTTGATGGGCAGAAGAGGGAGGACGCCTACTGTTGTTTTTGTCTGGTCAGGCCTTATAGCAATCACCATATCCCTGCTTTGGGTAGCCATCAATCCTCCTGCTGGTACTGACCAAATTGGTGGTTCATTCCAGTTTCCCTGATAGGAGAATTCTTCCACAGCAGTTGAAACTGTTTGGTGAAATTCCTTTATTGATTTTTTTTCTTTTACTCCACTTGTTCATGTTGGCAAACAGACTAGGCATTTTTTTTCATGTGCCCATATGAATTTGTTTAGAAGTAATTTTCGGAGGCCTAAAGTATAGTTTGTTGTGGAATCAAAAAATATTCTAAATGGATCTGACTCTTTTCAATGATATCCTACATGTATTAATCTGCATGTTTCTTTTTTTATTTTTCCATTTTATTTGGTGCATCATAAATGATATTTTTTTCTTCGTAGAGATGCTAGATTAGATTCATTCTTTTTCCCTTTTGAAAATTCAAATCTTAGTAGCAGTAAATTAATAAAATGCATTTGTCAGATGATGATGTCACTTAAGATATGATACGTATGTCTGAAGTGTTTGGAAGTATTGATCTTTTACTTGTTAAAGATAATTTAGAATCATTTACAACATAATTATTTTCCCTAATTATTATAGCACTAGCAGCCATAAGTCATAAATTGGAAACAAACAACCTTATTATTTGTTCAGTTTTTGTTATATTCCACACGTATAAACTAGTTTATGTCAATGGGAATATTTTTCAATCATAGTAAAAAAACAAGGAAGTAAATGCGAGTATTGAAATGAAAAATTAGAGAAATTACTTATGTTGGTTTATACTATATCCAATATAGGTCAGTGGATGCCGTAGTCAATAAAGATTATTTGATGTAGGTGATAAATGTTAAATGAGATAGAGGGAGACTAAAACTTATAAAAAAAAGTTATTAAGAATGATATGATTATTCTAGGAATTACTAAAATGATATATTGAATCGATACAAATGACAGAAAATTATTCATATATAGATAGTAAAATTGTAGACGTAAGTAATCGATTATTTATTTTGAGTATGTTTTATTGCATATGTAGATATAATAATTTCTGGTAGTGATTAGATTTTATAAGAATAAAAAATATAATGTATATATAAAAAAAATAAATTATATGGAAGCTAGTTGAATGACAAGAAAATAACTACAGTAGTATAAGTGCTATTTCTTAAATTTTATCATATAATTTGATCTAGAATTATGTTTCTTCCAATTCTAACTCTAATTTTATTTACAATTGTTATTCCATGTTTCTAATCTACTTTCTCCCTTTTGTTTAGTTTAATAGTATGCCACTTCAACAAAATTTACATACTGAAATGGGAATATATCTTTAAGAGAATTTAGCGTCATTATTTCTTATAAAAGAAGGGTCGCACATATACATGAGACTAGTAAAAGAAAAGTTTGGATATATTGATCATTAGTTCCGTACCTTAGGAGTCCTAAGGCGATAATTAAAGTTTGAACTTTAGAATAGAATAATATAATTGTTGGGAGGGCCTCCCAATTGTAACGGAGTCTAAGAAATATGTGTCATAGCAATACTTGAGAGAAAATCCAGGAATAAAAAGAACAACAAAAACTAGAAAATCTTTTTTTGATAAGTGGGATCCTTGTTATAGAAAGAGTCAAGTAAAAATGGGCCAACATTACCGGACCTAGGCGGAATAGTATGAACATTAAATGGGCCTAAGCCCCAAGTCCTAACCTAAGCTTTATCCCTGGGTTAAGTTTTGATTGTCTGAGAACGGAAGTCTCTCAGCCGGAGAGGTGACTTTGATTCAGGTAATAGGGGTTCTGCGAAGTGTTGCTGCGGCTGGCTCACTTGATTTTGGGGTTAGAGGAAGATGCATGTGGATTATCAATTCCCAGGTACTAATTTACATGAGATGCATGTCAAAACAATCTTGGTCCTAGGATTACCAGAATTCGCCAACCCCCTTTTGATTTTTGAATTGGAAGAGTCGTTCTGCCATTCCTAATCGTGGTAAATCAACATAAATTCTTATACCTAATTTGATAGATGCCACCGGATTCAGGGATATGCATTTAGCTGTTGTTTGAATCTCTAGAAAAAGAGAGAGATCGAAATAAATAAGTGGCTGTATTGCTTTTTTATCAATCTTTTCCCAGTAGTTAACTTTCAAGAGAAAAAGTAAATAAATGAGATATCTTTACAGATAAAGAATGATCATTTAGCCAATTGAAAAGGAAATTAGACTTTAAAGCAAATAATTTGTATCTTCTTCTTTTTGAGGAGTAGCCACCAAACCATCTCTTAGATTAAAAATTTATGACTTTACTCTAATTACAAATCGAAATTGTAGAAAAGGCACTTTTAAGGCTTTTAAACCAGATTTTAGATCTTTTAACATGCTGGGTCTAATTCGGATTTGATGGGTACATTAAGATTTGGATCTAGTCCTACAAACTATGAATCATATGAATCTCATTGGATTGTAAGGTTCGAACAGTGAATTGTAAGATTCCAGTAGTAAGTCTTACGATTTGGTTGTAGTTCTTTTTCACCCATAAGATTTGTTTATATTGTTACATGAATCAAATCATAAGATTCAAATAGAAGTTCGTAATATTCTAACAACTATGCCTACAGTCATTCATATTCCAGATGCATGTTCTTTTTTGTGACTCCTTCTTTCTTTTCTTGTCTGTTATTTTTGTTTGTGATTGTCTAATGCATTTACCTTTAATTAAAAATTTAATGATTATGTTTGTATGTGCTTGTTCTAGGAATAAAATCCATATCTCAGTACGTTGGCAAATAATTTATGTTTGAGGCACCTTCTGCGGTTCCAAACTTCCAATTGAGATACTAAAACTATTATGGCTTCGTCAGCTGTCCTGAACATTGTAAATGCTACTTTAGATTGGGTGACATTGGCTTTGGATGCTCCTTCTGCAGGAGCTGTTGTTTTTGGAGTACAAATTGGCGGTAGTCTTTCATATTCTTAGGACTTACATTTTTGCTTTACACAGCTTATAATGGTTTCATATTTGACTTTGTTCCTTCCCTTTTGACTTGTTCATTAAAGGGCATTTATTTGTGGAAGTTCTGCTTTTAGTGGTCATCCTCTTCCTGCTTTCCCAGAAAAGTTATAAGCCCCCTAAGCGGCCTTTAACCAAGAAGGTTTGTCTAACAGTACTAAATTTTTTTATCTATTTTAGAAAATTAAAAAAGTCTATGGTACACTGATGTGATCTCATTTTACAAGTGTGAACAAACACATGTATGATAAGTAGGCAACGTTGGCTGTGGAGTAGTTTCAATAGTATGATTATTTCAAGAATAACTCTGATTTGTTATTGTCTTAAACCTCTTTCAATAATCAATATTTTAAAAGGTAGATGGGTTTTAAATTAAAAACTTGTCAAAGTGGTTGTTTGTGACTAATTTTTATTCAATAGTTCAAGGGTTCAAATCTCTTTCATTCAATTTTTTTTTTTATTACAAAATTTTTACTTATAAAAAAAAAATGCTTCTTAGTCTTTTTCTTCTTTTTATATTTTGTGTGTGTGTAATTTATATTATTTTATTGCAAAGCTAACAAAAGTTTTGTTGCTGAAAAGATTGACTTTACCTCTGTGTTATTAAAGGCGCGCCTCAGGCATGCCTTAGGTTCAAAAGGCGAGAGGCCCCAGCCATCTCCCCTCGACACCCTCAGGCGAGACTCATTTACTCAGGCTCAACCTAGGCCCTTCAGGCGTGCGCCTAATCCCCTTAGGCTCACGCCTAGCCCACTCAGGCATGTGCCGAGGCTCTTAGTTGACTACTTGTTGGGCTTACTAGGAATCTAGAAAGCAAAAGCACTAATTTTATTGTTTTTGGCTTAGAGATAGTTTTTACTTGTTGAACTTAGTAGACTAAATGATGAACTTCTTGTCTTTAGCTAATTTTTTTTCTTTTTTACTTAGAATTCTTGCCTATAGCTATTTTTTTTCTTCCAATTTTACTCTTCCATAACATATTGACAATATATTTTTTTTTTATGGAAGTCTTAAATTCTTGCTTGTAGCAATTTTTGTTGTTTTCTTTAGTAGGGTGCCTGGCTTTCCCTAGGCGTGCGCCTGTGACTACTGGCGCCTAGAACCAAGGCTCCAAAGGCCTTTGCGCCTAGATGCGCCTAGATGCACCTAGAGCCTTTAATAACACTGCTTTACCTGATATTTTTTGAAAGCATTTCATTTTACTCTAACATCTACCAGTCATGTTTGAACCTATGCTGAATTTCTTGATTTATTTAATTAATTCTGGATCAATGTTGAATGCAGAAATAGTCACAAGTTTTGTCACTTCTCTCCAATTTCTTTTACTTGGATTTTGTTCTTCTTGTGATTTTATTGACACTTTTCTCTTAGCACATTGTCATTTTCAGATTATCATTATACATTGTTGCAGTTTGGAATTTTTTTCATCATACGTAATCACGTCATATGCTTGTGATAGTTGTCTCCTGGTGTGGTTTGACATGATTGTATAATGGTAGTTTATATACAACCCAATCTGAACATTCTGAAAACTGTGCCTGATTTCTGCAGGAAATAGATGAGCTATGTGAGGAATGGGTTCCAGAGTCTCTCATTCCACCTCTTAGCGAAGAGATGCTGCGTGAACCTCCAGTGTTGGAAAGGTGAATTTTGTTTCTCTATTAGAAGTTTATTTACTTTGTACATATTATCAGCTTCCAGTTTGTCAATTTCTGATATGACAGATTGGGAAAATCTTCCTTCATGGCTTTGCGGTGAGATGTTAGGGTTCAAAGTATTGATTCAAGGCTTGGATTACTAGGAGTATGGATTTAGGGTTTGAAAATCAATTAGGGCTTTAGGGTTTTGTTATGTTAAGAAGGTGGTAAGTTCTTTAGGGTTGAGTAGAAGAGAGAAGATGACATTCGGGTGCTGTTCAGTGACTGTGAACAGTACCACGCGCGAACAGTAACTTGAATAACAATAAGAAAGAAGAACAAATGGAAAGGAGAAAGAGAAACAAATAGGCTGTTTGATTTGAACTCAAGCACTCAAAATCTGTTAATGATTCTCTGATTTCTTGTGAGGACAAGTGCTCCTTTTATTGACTCTAAGAACTACTTTTCCTAACAAAACTAGGATTCTAATAAGGGAAGTAGATAACTTAATGAAACTAACAAACTTAACTTGCAAGGAAAGAAAAGTCATCAAGGACTGCTAAAGACCTAAAGATATGAAACTCTGAAGCATGTCTAAAAGAATAATTCTGCATGAGTTTTTTTACCAAAGTTACAGATCTTGTCAAATGCACGCCTGGGGTGCAAAAGGTGAGAGGCGACAAACCTCTCGTATCTGCTCTCCTCAGGCCACCCTGGAGCTGTCTAGGCCCTCAACCGCGCTTGTTGGTTCTCAGGTGTGCACCTCTGCCTTGTACAAAGTCGTGATGAGGTGTCAACCTATCTGTGTTTTTTTTTTTTTTCCAGTTCGAAATTTTAGTTTCGTATGAAATAGGAAAATCAGTTATTGAAAGAATCAAAGGAATAGGAAAAGGCCATATTTATTATTATTATTATTTTGAAAAAACCCTATGTCAGAAATTTTTTCTTCATTAGCTAAACTAGCTTTCCTTATACGCATGCCCAAGTCTGGTGCCTAGAGCCAAGGCGCCTCAGTCCCCTGGCACCTTGGGCCTTTTTCAACACTGTCCTGGACATCAGTAACCAATAAACTCTTAAACTAAAGACACAAAATAAAAACTGATTTATTGGTTGACTACTAGTAACTTGATCTTGAAAGTCTTTTAGGAATTGTGTTGTAGAACTCACAAACTATATTCCATATTTTCCAGGTTTAATGTTATATAGGAGCCTCATTCTCATTCTTCATCAATTCTGCAGCAGTTTCATTGTCTTATTTGCCTGCTGAAGGAGCTTCGTTTCTAACTTTAGTGCATTACAAGTCACTTTTTTCTTTTGCACGCTACTAGTGTTGTTTCCTTCTTCAATTTTTTTACTTGAAGATTGTAGATTCACTTTTTATTCTACATGTTAATTTTGGTCAAGTGAAGTGATTTTTATTTAGCCCAAAGAAACTACTAATGATGGGCTCCTTAAGTTATGTGGAGTGTTTATTAATGTATTCCTGCTCATGAGGTACTTTTCATGCAGTGCTGCTGGGCCACATGCCACAATCAATGGTAAAGAAGTTGTGAATTTTGCGGCGGCTAACTATCTTGGTTTGATAGGACATAGGAAGTTACTTGTAAGAAAACGTTATCCTTATCTTTCTTGGGTAGTGGTTCACATGAATAGAGTGTTAATATCACATTTTCCCTCTCAGGAGTCATGTTCCTCTGCGTTGGAGAAATATGGTGTTGGTTCTTGTGGTCCTCGTGGCTTCTATGGAACAATTGGTAAGACTCAATATTGAACTATATCGGAATGGAAAGAGTCCCCAATTTTTTTGTTCTTGGAAGTTCAACTTTTTTCTTCTGACCATATTGCACTTTTTCTTTCCCTCAATCTCAGATGTTCACCTTGACTGTGAGGCCAGAATAGCAAAGTTTTTGGGAACCCCTGATTCAATTCTTTATTCTTATGGACTCTCCACTATGTTCAGCGCAATTCCAGCCTTTTCCAAGAAGGGAGATATCATTGTTGTGTAAGTACGCATAATCTTGTCTAAAATTATCCAATTGTGTTGCTTTGCATGATTAATTTTGCGTCCTATATTTCCTTTTCCACTTTACTGTTTTTGGTTTGTGGCCTGTATCAATTTCAAAATGTACAAAGGTAGCTATAACTTACGAGGGTAGTACGGAATGTGATTATTTCATTGAATGAGCATTATATTTCCCTTTTTCTTTGGGGGTGCTGGGGTGATGAAGTGCCAATCCTACATTTTACTGATGTGTGTTTATTTTTGAGATGATTAATTAATTGCAATTTTGTTTTCCTTTTCATGTTATTGCTGACTGATATAAGTCAGTCAGCAATTGTGTGTACTTATAAAAAACAAAAATAAAATAAAATTGCTAACTGATATAAGGTGATAAATTGGGATATACCCTTCATTTCTTTATCTTTTACTGATGTTCGAGGCAGCTAGATATATAGTATAGCATAGTGCCCCCTTTAAACATGAAGGACATGGTGTAATCAATGATGCTACCTATTTGTCATACTATTTTGTGACCCTTAATAGTCTGGCATGATTTTGAAGTGTTTGCTGCAAAATTAGTGTTCTTGAGCTCTCAGGTGTAATTTATATATCTGTATGAAAGTGGGTTTTTCCTTTTAGGGATGAGGGAGTCCACTGGGGGATACAAAATGGACTGCATCTTTCTAGAAGTACAGTGATATATTTCAAGCACAATGATATGGAATCCTTAAGAAATATTCTGGAGAAGATCACTGCAGAAAACAAGCGGGCCAAGAAGTTGCGTCGCTACATTGTTGTTGAAGCTGTCTACCAGGTAGATCTTGTGTATTATGTGCGTAAACTTCTGATGTTTATAAGTCCGATGAGGGAGAAATGCCCTCAAAAATTGGCAAATAAACTTGGATAAAAGCTTGGATTGTTGGCTTCTTGTTGCATGCTGTGGAAATTATTTGTTCTATATAAATTTTGTGTTTCCTGATAATCATTTGCAAATTCAAGGATATATTTCAGGTTTTACAGGGATGTCTTCAGCTCTTTTGCTCTGTTTTGCATGTCATCCAATTTTCTTGTACCTTCTGGTGCTTATGCAACGAATGTATTTTGCGTACTATAGATAAATTTGTCTAGAAAAATCATGATGGATAAGAGAGTTATGTGTTGTTACCCAAGTTTAGTAACAAATCTGTTTTGAGTTTGGGACTGTGGTATATCAGTTCTTTTTGTTTTCCATTTCATCAGTTGGAAGACAACCTTGTTGTGTTTTGCTTTTCCTCAGATTTCTTTTCTCTTTTCAGCCTAACTTACAAGCTGTGTTTTCTTATTTGTGCATTACAAAACAGAGCTCCTGTGACTTAAACTTGAAATGTTTTAACTTCCAAATGTTATATCCTTTTTCTGCTAAAGTTGCGAAGTTAACTTTTTTTCCATGTTTGCCTCCTATAATTTCTTCTCTTTTCCTACTCATACTTGTTCAAAGTACTCTCTCTCTTGCACTCCATCTTACTCACTCACTCATATTTAGGGTGTATTTGAAAAGAGAATATTAAAGGATGGGATATAAATCACCTTGTTTACGAGTGCCTATTTTTTTTTTTTTTTTTTGCAGGGCGGGTGGGATGAGACTTCAACCTCACTCTTCACTTATGTCCCTTCCCTCATATTATTAAAACATCCAAATAGGGGGAATGATATCCACTTTCCTTGCCCTCCCCTCCCTTCCCTTCCCTTCCTATGAAACTCTTAGACATGGACTTAGAGAACTGTCTTTTTATTTTATTTTATTTTTTATTTTTTATTTTTTTGGTATTAAAATTTTAAAGGTTCTCTTTTGTTATGCTGTTGAAGTACCATATCTGTCACTGCTTAGAACTAAAATTGCTTGGCTGGTGCTTGCGGATAATTTTATTCCAAAACTTTCAGAATTCTGGCCAAATTGCACCCTTGGATGAGATTATTAGATTGAAAGAGAAATACCGCTTCCGTGTTTTACTAGACGAGAGCAACTCATTTGGTGTGCTTGGAAGGTCTGGAAGAGGTCTTGCTGAATATTATGGTGTCCCAGTATGTTCTGAAAACTCTTTACATGTGTCTGTTTGCCTGCACGCGCTCTCACTCTTGTTCATGCATAAATTTCAATTGCCTTTACTATATAATATGGTAATATGGCATTGCAGGTTGAAAAGATAGACATTATCACTGCTGCTATGGGACATGCTTTGGCCACAGAAGGAGGATTCTGCACTGGAAGTGCTAGAGTTATTGATCACCAAGTATGCAATTTTTTTATAATATATATATATATATATGTTTTTGTGATAATGGATATTTGGCTAGTGGCTACTGATATCTTATAACCACGGGGAATACCAAGGTCATTTTTTTCCCCTAAATCCATATAAAGTGTAAAAAGGGGTGTGCATCGGTTTGGTTTGGTTGGTTTTGGACCTCCTACCAAACTCCAACTGAAGCCACAATTGAATTATCGGTTTTGAAATACTTAGAATTGAAAGAAATGAAGCAATGATCAGTTTGTTTAATGACCTGAACAGAACAGAGGTGTCTAAAATGAGCGGGCCTTCAGTTTTCAGGTTGCTCGGTTCAGGTTTTCGGTTGTGGTCGGTTTCTGGTCACCCCTAATTGTAAATGTAGAATTTGGTTGACATGTGAATATGCTAACTATTCAAACTTCTCATAGCCATTTCAATATTTGATGCTGATGAAACTTTTCCAATTACTTTTGATCTTTTGGCAGCGGTTGAGCAGCTCCGGATATGTCTTTTCTGCATCTTTACCGCCTTATCTTGCAAGTGCTGCAATTGCTGCTATTGACATCATGGAGGAGAATCCCAATCTGATGAAAAAGCTGAAGAAAAATATTTCTATGCTATGGGAAGGTGGGTTCCAGCCTCTGCTAAAATTCTATCTTATTATTGTGAACTGGACTTGATTTGGCCTTCATACAATTTTTGATGATTTACAAGTGTGGATCTAATTTCCTCTTTTTTTCTTTTTTTTTTGTGGGGTGGGTGTGGGGGAGTTGCACAAGCGGAGTGAAGGTCTATTGTTTTAATTTAGTGGCCCTTCTTATTTGAAATTGATATATTAACTGCAGGTTTGTCTGATATACCTGGTCTCTCGATAGCAAGCAATCCAGAATCACCGATTGTTTATTTGAGACTGAAAAAGTCATCAGGTTCCATGAACAATGACCTACATTTGCTTGAAGATATTGCTCAACGTGTAAGTAAATAATTGGTTTCATAACAATAACAACTGGCAAGTAGATTTTTTTTTCCTTTCCCTTTTTGGTTGATGAACTAGTATCTGCATATTCACAGATGTTGAATGAAGACTCTGTATTTGTGGTGACTTCAAAAAGATCAACACATGATAAATGCACATTACCTGTAGGAATTAAATTGTTCGTTTCTGCAGCCCATTCAGAGTCTGATCTGCAGAAGGCATCTGAATCATTGAAAAGGGTTGCAGCATCTGTCCTGAATGGCCACATTTGATGGTGCAGTAGTGCACTGATCTCTGTCAGTGCATACTGAAGTTAGGGCTCCCACCTGAAACCTGACTACTTTTTGTAATTTGTGTGTATGTTGATAATTATGTACTTCCTTTTTGATAACTTAGAATTGCAACTTTTTTACTTTTGTTGATGCTCTTCAATATGGGAACATTGTTGGTTAAGCTTACAACATGGTGTTTACTGTTTCTTTTCCATGGGACAATTAGGAATAGGGATTTTTCTTTTCTTTCACTTGATGCAAAATTTTGTATGTTGCAGATACTGATGTATACTTTTCTATTTTTGAAGAACATCTCATTCATTGTTGAGATGCCTATCGCCATTATTGGTTCACTTATTAAGTAACTGACACTGTACCCTCTAGTTTGATTCAGAAAAATGGCTAACCTAATGTGATTGGGTTAAACTTGACTAACTCTAAAAAATCTAGTCACGATTAAAATTTCATGAAATTTATACAACCCAGATTAATTTAATATGCACATGTTGAAATTTTATGTAATGTTGCTATTTATTTATGTATTTAGTAAACTCCAAAAAATCTAATAACGGTTGGATCTTCATAAAACTTATATAATTTTGATCAATTAAATATGCACTCGTTATAAAATTCTGAATAGAGTCATCTAATAGTGTGAGCTCACTTTTTTAAGTGGTAGGTGTTGTGCACATTGACATGGCCACCAAATTAACAGTTGTCATAATCAAATTGCCATTTTTTTTTATTTAATAAAAAAAATTCTAAATGAATAAAAAATGTTATGGCTAAAATCTGTCAGGAAGGGAAAACAACAGTATTTGTTGAATATCAGTCTAAGGCCCTCTTCACTAGCATGACAAATAAAGAGGTTATTATTGAAAGAACACTGCAATCTGATTGGATGATTATTAATTTAATATCATACAACTATTTTGGGATACAATACTACAAGGAAAAAAAAAGAAAAGGAAATATGGTGTACACAATGAAACGAATTTTGTAGAAATGCCTCTTGGAATGGCTTTGTTCAATGAAATAATACATAGAACTGCTTACAGAAAATTACCAACCAATTGACAAAAATTTGTAGGACTAATAATTAAGGGTTGGTTGTGGCTAGCTTCATTCTGAGGTCTTTCCTCAATATCTTTCCTGAAGGAGACTTTGGAATTGCATGAACAAAGTACACCTTGTGCAACCTTTTGTAGAAGACCACCTGTTCAGAATAAATTACACAAACCCCTCATATATTATTTCATCGAAGACTACAATTTCCATGGAAAATTTGTTGAAGAAGGTAGTTGTCAAGGTAGGAACAAATGATGTTTACGCAAATGAAATATATTCTTATATATGTTTACTGTAACATTGACATACCTGTTTAGCTATAACTTCTTTTACATCCTCTTCACTAAGGTCAAAACCATTTGATCGAACCACAAATGCTACAGGAACATCTCCAGCAACATCGTCTTTTTGCCTATTTATTTATGTTATAAAAATCATCATTACTAAGTAAAATGCGCGTGTACATTTCCACTATGATGAGTAAGTTTGAATGTTCTTACGGGACAACTGCAGCATCTACAATTGATGGGTGACTCACAAGAATTGCTTCAAGTTCTGCAGGTGGCACCTGATGAATACAAGAAAATGCCTTGGGAAATAATATCTTTGGATTTATCCATATACAGTAATTGAATTCAATGTCATACCTGAAAGCCTTTAAATTTTATAAGTTCCTTCACTCTATCTACAATGAAAACTTCATCATCTTCATCTACATAGCCGATGTCACCTGTATGAAGCCAACCCTCAACATCGATAGTTGTTTCTGTTGCGGTAGAATCATTAAGATACCCTGTACAATATTTGAATTGGTTTAGCATATGAGTTACATGTCTATTACTTGCAAAAACGACTAAAAACAATGAAATCATCAGCGATTAATATTGAAGATCGAATTGATTTAGTAATTAAATAATTACAAAATTAAATGATTGTACCTTTCATGATTTGAGACCCGCGAATACAAATCTCACCATGTTGATTGTAGCCAAGAGAACAACCTGTTTCAGGATCAATGACCTTCAACTCTGCATTTCTAACTACTGTACCACATGAACCTGACTTGGTTGTAAAGGGCTGCTTTGCAAATCCTAAGCACATTGATAGTACTGGTCCTGCCTCTGTCATTCCATAACCCTACACATATAGTCATATAGAAATTGTACTAACGTACGTTTAATCATCATATGTTAAACTAAATAAAAGAGAAAATAATAGAAAAACAAATACTCATTTAACTATAACATAAATATTTCATCTCTTAAATTTATTATTAAAACTTAAAAATAAATAAATAATTTCTTTTTTCCAAGAGTATCCTCACTGTGTGAGCCTAATTTCGTTCTAGATTCGTGACTGCTAGTTTAATCTTATTCGATATGTGTGACTATCACTTCTCACAAGTATTTTTTACGAGTTCGAACCCTAATATTTTAGATAGCTCCCAACCATTAGTTCAAACATATTTTATTACTTGAATTACGTCTTATAAGTAAATAAATAAATATTTTAATTTAAGTCCATCTTTTATCAAAAATAAGAGAGAAAAAATTTTAGTGAAAAAATAAATTTTAAATTTGACATATTAATGTGGGACCCATTCACATTTTATTATTTTAATTATTAGTTTTTGTCAATGAACTGAGCTAGCTAGCAAGCAAAAAGTTTGACTCGAAGCTCGACTTATTTACTAAACGAGCTGATCTTGAACTTTATTTTGAAATCATTTAGTAAAACTAGCCATCTGGCCGTTGCCACCCCTATCTCCTAAACAACATAACTTAGGAAAGATCACCCGACATGGCATTAAGATTTAAGAGACCACGATGGCCAAATTTATGGTTTAGAATGGCCAAATTTATGATCTAAACCAAGTGTATGGTGGTGGCCTGGTGGGAAATTGAAGGGAACCCAGACAGGTTTCACGGGACCCACGCTCCCTCTCTCTCTCTCTCATCACACATGAAAAATCAGTTGGGAAATGAAAACAGTGCTCAGTTAGTTACAAGAATAAAATAATAATTTTGTTTGTAAAGAATCACCGGCTACTAACCTGTCCAAAAGTTGCCTGAGGAACTCTCCTTCCCAGAGCCTCCTCCAGCTCTTTCCCCAGCGGCGCAGCCCCTGATAACACCTTCTTAATAGAGCTCAGATCGAATTTCTCGACCATCGGATTCTTTGCTAGTGCCAACACCAATGGCGGAACCACCGCCGCCACCGTCACCTTGTGTAGTTGTATCAGCTCCAACAATGATCCAATCTCGAATTTATGCATTAGCAGAACGGTAGAACCCGCTCTTAACGAACACAACAGCACACTGTTGAGTGAGTATATGTGAAACAATGGAAGTACACAGAGAACGATGTCGTCCCCTGTCAAATACAGGTTCGGATTCTCACCGTCAACTTGTTGAGCCACACTGGTTATTAAGTTCTTGTGGGTTAGAATTACTCCTTTGGGTAACCCTGTTGTACCGGAAGAGAATGGTAGAGCCACCGCATCATTTGGGTCGATTTCAACATCCGGTGATATTGCGCTGTCGTAGTCGGGTGTTTCAGATATCACCGAGAAATGCAAACAATTCTCCGGTGGATTATCAATGGTAATCACCTTGAAATCCTCTCCAAGTTTTGGGTAATTGTCACCGGTTTCTCGGAGCTTGTCGACATATTGAGACTGGGTAATGATTAATTTAGCTTTGGAAACGTTGAATTGCTTGAAAATTTCAGAGGAGGTGTAAAAAGGGTTGGCTGTGGTGGTGACGGCGCCAATCAAGGAAGCCCCCATGAATGAGAATATGAACTCTGCACAATTTTGGAGTAGAATCATTACAACGTCCCCTTTCTTGATACCCAGCTTGGACAAACCGGCGGCGGTCTTTTGGGACAAGAGGTGGGTCTCGGCGAATGTGTAGGTTCTTCCGGTGGCACCTACAATGAGACATGGTCGGTCGGCAAAGTCGGACAGATTCTGAAAGCAATAGGTGTGGAGGGGAAGGTTGTTTGAGATGGGTATATCAGGTAATTTTGATCTGAATACATGGGTAGTTTCGGAATTAGAAAATATTGATGGGCTTCGTGTGGAAGTGGGAGTAGAATTAGGGGAAGAGAATTCTGGGTTTTGGGTTTCAATAGAGGGCGCTATAGAAATCATGGTTTTTAATTAATTTAGAAATGCTAAATGAATTTTGGGTTTCAATAGATAACCCAAAATTTGAAATCAAAACCCCCAATCAGCAATTCTCAAATCTTGAATTGGAATGAGAGGGCAATGTGATAGAGAATGAGGAGGCGAGGTGTTAGTAGTGATAAATATATATATATATATATATATACATACAGGCAAAAATAAGAAATATAGAGGTTGTGAAAATTTAAATAAATAAATAAAAAAGGTCAAAGAGAGAGTGGTAGGTGGAGATAATAATATATGCATGGGGGGATGTTGTAGTAGATGGATATGTAGAAGAGTAAGCAGAATCACACGAGCTACCTGCTACAATACCAATCTCACTTTCAGAGCCAAGTGTTCGTTGCTCATTTAGTCGCTCTCCAATGTGAAGTCTCGTACCTGCCCACCTACTCACGCCTTTCCTTCCACGCCACCAACGTGCTAGTTTTTTCATTTATATAGTCCGGAAGAGATCTCTTGAAGATATGAACTATGGAGGTATAATATATATATATATTAACGAATCTCTTTTTTTTTTAATTTTTTTATATAGATATTTATTATAAACGCAGTGGTTGGCTTCTACAAAACTTTCAACTCTACTGATGTGATGTATCATCATTAGTTTAATCTTAACTTTCAGTATATGTGTGATTAATTGATAATTTAAGATTCCTATTTAGTGAAAATTTTTAATTTATTTTATTGTGTTGCATGCATCATACTCAAATTTCTTACATCACGTGCAACTCAATGTGTTGTGTCCGATTACAATCACGAAATACAATATAAAATTCACACATGAAACAATATGACAACTGACAACAAATGCCTATGACTAATGTTAGTTATAACATGTTTGGCATCTCTTTCAAAATAGCATGTTGCCGATGTTTCTAAAGTGCCACTATGACTGCTTCTAGTAGTGCTAATGTTTCAAGCATAAAAGGTTTCGTGATTTTTTGGTGTTGTTTTCCTTGAACTAATAGTGTTGAAATGCACCTTAAATGGGTGTTTTAATTATGTCAAAAGTGAGGTATATGAAAAGATGTATAGTTATTTGCAAAATTAGTCACTTCGAAGTGGTTCAGCAATTATGAATTTATTTCAGCGGTTATTAATTCATTTTGGCTATTATGTATCCATTTAAGTACTTACTGAATTTATTTCATATGCACTTAATAGAAAATAATGTTTGAGACTGTTATTATTCCAAAATAATTATAGAATCAAATCTATAATTGAAGGTTCTTATAATAAATGAGAAGTCTTTATATTTTCTATATATACAATCTCCTTCTCTTCTCTGCATGAAATTTTTTTGATATTTTTTTTGTGAATTGTTGTCACAGAAAACTTGTTTTTTTCTTAAGACTTGACTTATATATTGGAGGTGTATTCCTTGTAACCTTTTGCAAACCTTTACGGTAGGGGCAATAAAAACCTTAAGGACAGGGACAACCCATGCCATTCCTTGTCCAATTTTCTAAGTTCATCATATTTTATAGCTACAAACCTAGCAATCTTAAAGTTTCTATAGTCGTGATGGATTCAGAGTTATTCAAGATCATGAACCAGACTTTGTCAAGTTAGATCGTTTCAATAGGAACAACTTCCACTACAAGAAAAATGACCTTTTCTCACAAACCAAATTCATCGGAAAAGGGCATACAATTTGTGGGAAAAGGCTTACTGACAAACATTTTGTGTGTAATGGTTTGTGGGTAATTTCTCGTGGGTAATTCGCACAAACTTTTTTTGGTAAATTTTGTGAGAAATGGTTGGTAAGCAGTTTGTCTGTAAATTTGGTTTTCTCCCACCAACCTCTTGGTTTGTGGGTAATACCCACCAACCTATATTTGTAGGTATTGGCTGTGGGAATTACCCACAAACTTTATAGTTTGTGGATAATTATTTCACATTATGCTTTTTTGAATTTACCATAAACTTAATTTATGGGTAAAACATTCCTGATTTTCAATTTTTTTTTTCAACAAATGAATCAAACTTGTTAATAAACATCCATCCATATTATCCACAAAACAAGTTCATTATAAATTTAAAGTTTTGTCAGTATTTAATAAAAAAGCATCACATAAACACACAATGTCAACATCTACATTTAAACAATTAAACTAAACCTAATAGAACTATGACACAGCTACATAATGTCATCAAGATCATTATCATTGTTGCTATCCTCATGAAGAATCTCCTTGCCATCTCCATGACCACCTACATCACTATCTACACCACTTAGAAGATGCACTCTATTAAAAAGAAAAGTGAATAACTAACAAAAAAATTTGAAAGTATAAAAGAAATGATCTAGGTAAATATATAAACTTAGATATGTCAATCTGAAACAAGCTATGCTTTAAGTCACAAGCATAAGCATTTGCGGAAAATCATAACCTGACATGTTTTTGTTACTTTCACACTTCTCGCCTAAAACTAACCAATTTAAACAACAAACTCAAGCATTTGCATAAAATCTTAACCTTGCATCCATATTGGATGCCACTTGTTCACCTAAAAGTAAATATATTTTAATTCACAAGCTTAAACATTTGCATAAAATCTTAACTATGCATATGGATACATTTTGTTCTTACAAGTCTTATTCAAAGTCATGAATGTGTTGGAATTCATGGCTCTTCATTTGAACATGTTTTGGTTACTTTTGCACTTCACTCCCAAAACTAGCTAAGTTTAAGTCACAAACTCAAATATTTGTATAAACTTCTAATCGTGCATCTGAATTGGAATCCATTTGTTCCTACAAATCTTATTTAATGGCATGAACATGTTGAAATTCTCATTTCATCATTTGAACATATTTTGGTCACTATTGCCTTTCACACCTAAAAGTAGCTAAGTTTAAAGTCAAAAACTTAAACATTTGCATGAAATTCTAACCGTACATCCTAATTGGATCTCATTTGTTTTTATTTAATGCTCTTTAATTATCTTGCTATCTAAAAACTTCAGGACTACATATTTAAATGGCGATAGTTACTTACCTAAAGTTGCCCAAGGATGGTAGAGTTTAAGCTAACTTATCCATAATGAGTTTCATGATATCACTTATTTCATCAGTTTTCCTTTTCTAGTACTCTAGTTGTTGCTCTAGGGTGTGAATCCGCTCAAGTTGATGCAACATCCGGTTACGATGTTGTGGTAGATCATATTGAAGAATGAGATGAATTGATCTTATCTCCAAACAAGGCTCTCGCGACACCAAGGTGTTCCACATCCATGGATTTCCCCCCCCCCTTTTGTACTACCCTCGTCACCTTTAACCAAATGTCTTGATCAAAGGAGGGATAAGCATCACAATTTTCTCCATATTTCTCAATAACTTCACGTATGTATTCTTCTTACAATCCAAATAAATATTAGTTATAAATATATATAAACATGTTAGTGAATATTTGTAAACTAATAGAAATCATCCTGCGACTTTGGGTTGTCAAATTGTTCGGTTTTTTTTTCTCTTGATGTGGTGAAATCTTCTAGGAGAGATGGATCATTGCCTTTTTTTCTTTCTATAAAACCATTTGAAAGTTATAAAGGAATAAAATTTGATATTTAACACTTTAATATTAAATTACAACTATACCCATTTCTTCATTATGTTGCAGCACCGAGATTGATCCTCCAACATGTCTAACAAGTGATTCCTCTCTTAATCCCCAATTTTGTGTTCCTACTTGAGAAAGTTACTTTCATTATTCACTACTCCAAATCTAAAACAGCCCTTGCCAATTTTTTGCCCTCATCCAATCAGGCATCCGACCTTCACACTTGTTGTTGTCCCTTTTGTTTTACACATTATCTTTGCCTTTGCCAGTGAATCTCTTAACACATCCTTATATCGTCGATCTCCTCGAACACAATCTTACCATCACGAGCCTGAAATATCACAAGAAATTAGTGCATTAACTTTTCCATTCTATATAAAAAAGATACACTTATCACTAAATGTTTAAAATTACCATAAATTGTCAATAACATAAGTCTCTTGCTATTTTAGGATAATGAGACCAAATTGGGATTGGTCCTAGCATATGAGCTTCAATGATTGATTTAATAGTCCTCACAGTGTCAGGATAGTCAAATTTACTTTATATAAATAATAACAATAAAAGTTAGCATACATTGGTATATAAAAATAAGTAATTAATACCTCTCAGTATGAATTCTAATCAAAGGTCTATCAGTAGGGTTTGTGGGGGAGAATCTAGGTGTGCATATCCTTTAGTTGCAGGTGGCTTAATGATTGGAACCCTAGTGGTGAGTCATGGCTGGATGATTCCATTAGATGTCCAACATCATTGTCACCTGCCTTATTCAACAATAGGCAAAGATTAATTAGTTCAATGATTATAAGTGGTAAATTTTCATTTGAATACAAACTAAATATAAAGAAATACATAGTGAAGGTGGAATATCAACATAGGTTGACTAAAATGATAATCTAGGTAATGCAGAACCCACCTGAGATAATGACCTACGTAAGGTAGAACCTGCCTAAGATGATGATCTAGGTAAGGCAAAACCCGCCTGCGATGATGAAGGTGTGGCACTTGCTAGATTAAGACGATTTGCGTGTGGTTTAACTTGTCTGATTCATACCAGGTAGGTCATGAGATGCATTCGACCCGGATCCATGAATACTACAGACCAAGATCTTGTAACAATTCCAATAACAAGTCTAAGAATCATAAATATCAAACATACTTAATAAGTAATAAGTAATAACAACTAAGGAATCTATTTACATAAATCACATACAATTTTGATATACATATTATTGTCAGCATCGTACTCGAAACCAACTTCTTCTTCATCCATTTCTAATTTATCATTATCATCTTCATCATCGTCTTCATTTTCACGAATATCATCATATTCTTGTTCAATTATGTCATCATCAATAACAATTCTAGCTTCATTTATTTCATTAGGATCCACTTTCTTCACTTGGACCATCACGTACAAGAACTCCAGGTGCATCCAAATCTAGGCCTACAATAATTAGAACCGGTATATGCAATTCAACTTCTTGAAATATATCATCACCTAAAGGTTGGACATCGTCACTTTAGTGTGTCACTGGATTGAAAATTAAAATTGTTCTTGGCTACCATGTTACAAACTGCTCACCAATCATTTCTCTTTTTTTTACTTGGATAGCTAGCATAATAAACTTGGTGAGGTTGAACAACTAATATTAAAGGCTCGTATAAGACAAGTCTTGACCTATGATTGATATCTACTAGGCCATGCAAGGAATCTATTTTCATCCCTTTATAAGAATCATACCAATCACATTGAAAAAGTACAATTCTATTATTTTCAAAATATTGCATCTCTATTATGTCAATTAGCATACTATAGAAATCCTGCCCATCAACAGCCATAACAACCTCTCTTTCTTACGAATGCCACTATTCATAGACTTTTTGCCATCTCCATATGAAAGTGTGTGAAACTTGAACCCATTAACATAGTAGCCATTCAAACACCACACTTACCTTATTGGTGGGAAATCAATATGCACAATACGTGGATCAGGTGATCTTATCATTAAATGCCCATATGATAAATTAAACTTAATAGTTGTACAAACTAAATTGAATATATAGTTGTATATACCTAACAATATTTAAAAAAAAGAAAAAAGAAAAAACCAACCTGTTGATGAAGCCAATCTGTAAATTTAGACTCAGCTAATTTTTGAAGTAGGTCCTTAGAATTATTTGGATGCTCATTCGATAATATTTGACTAAACTCACTATATTTCATATTGAGAGTGTAAGTCACTATTGAAATGTAAGTGTTGTATACAAAAAATTAAATGTGATACAGCTTGAATTACGTTACATATGGCTCAATTTCTATTGTGTTCAACAAAACATAAATCTTAAATGAATATCAGTAAGCGGTCATGTTTTATGAAAACCAAATGCACAACCAGATTGACAAAAAACAAAGAGACGCCTAACAATCCACATCTCCACCATCATCCTAAAAAGGCACATGATTTACTTCATTGGAACGTTCAACTCAAAATACATTGCATAGAAATCGGAAAATTTCTTCTAAGCAATAGGCCTCGCATATAGAACTTTCAACGCAAGCCTTGTTTCGGGCATTTTTCTTTAAATTAAACATCATCCTACAAATAATATCTTTGATTGGGAAATGAACATACTTAAAAAATACAAATGAGATTAGTTTAAGACTGAATATAATAACCTTTCAAATAGGATACATCCAACGATTAGTGCACGAGGTCTACCCACTTTTGCTTCATAAGGTACATGAACAGTCAAATGTTCCATTGAGTCACAAAAACCCATTATTAATGTCTTATCTAACTTGTACAAAGTGACAACAATATTTTTCCCAAGCATCTTCCGTATGCTCCACACGTAATTCCTTTATACATAAATCTTTGAAAAAAATTACTAAGCTTAATTAAATGCTTCCTATATACCTTATGGTAAGTAATCGCGAAATGCAATCGAGATTAGTCTTTGCATGAACTTGTGACAATCATGACTTTTCATCCTGGACAACTTGGATTCATCAATGTCCACACAATGAGCTAAATTTGAAGCATACTAGTCAGGAAGCCTTAAGCCTTTTATCTATTGACACACTTCCTTCACTTGAGGTTTAGACAAGCTATAAGAAGCTCTTGGCATAATAAGTTTTCCATTAACATTAGTCAATTCCAACTAGAGATGCTTACAAAGTAATTGCAAATCCATCCTACCATTTGGATTGTTCTTGGATTTACCTTTTCATATTCATCACTTGTATTGAATACATTATCAAAAACATTCTTCTCAATATGCATTACATCAAGGTTGTGTCGAATAAGATTAGTTGACCAATAAGGACTATTCCCAAAATATACTTATTTTTGCCCAATTATGTTGTTTCCTAAATCTTGAAACTTTTTCTTTACCGAATGCATTTTCAAAGGTTATATGATTAAGTCTTTTGAGGTGATCCCAAACTTCTTCCCTAGACAACCGTGATGGCGGCAAAGCTTTCTCTGTTGTGTTACTTTTCTATTGTGTTCTTTTTGAATATATCTTTTTGCTTTCTGAAAGAATGATCAATAGGTAAGAACTATCGATGACAATTAAACGAGCACTGCTTATAACCATGAGGAAGATGAAAATATTTTGTTTGTTCCATGCAATATGGACAAGAAAAATTTTCATGTGTACTCTAACCTTATAGCATTCCATAAGCAGGAAAGTCACTAATGGTCCACTATAAGTGCAGCTCTTATTATAAAATTTTCAGCCCCTGTATACATCGTAAGTGTTGAACCCCTTATCCCACAACTTCTTTAGGTCATCAATAAGAGGTCTCAAGTAGATGTTTTAATTTTGCTTGGGAGATTTTGGTCTTGGAAATGACCAATGTCAAGAATAAATATTGATCTTTCATGCATATGTTAAGAGGTAAGTTGTAAGGAGTATCAAGAATAGGCATATAGAATGACCATTTGATGAATGACCGAATGACCATTTGATGAATGACCGAAGGGGCAAAACCCATCAGTGGCAAGACCCAATCTAATATTTATTGGTTTATCAGAGAATGATGAATAGTTATCATCAAAGTGTTTCCATGCTTCTCCATCACTTGGGTGAATCATTAGACCATTAGCATGTCTCTTATCATGCTAAGTCATATGTTGAGCCTTGTTCTTTGACATAAAGAGCCTTTGGAGCCTAGGTGCAAGTGGAAAGTGACACAATATTTTGTTAGGTACATCAATCTTACTTGGTCGAGTCTTAGGTTGATATCTCGAATGCCCACATATATGACATTCTTGCAACTTGTTATCCTCTTCTCCATGGTAAAGAATACAATCGTTAGGACATACATGTATCTTCTCATACCCAAGTCCTAATTTCTTGACTATTTGCTTAGATCGGTAAATATTTTTAGGTAATTTCTCATCTTTATGCAACATACCTTTAATAATTGAAATAAGTCGGTCAGACAAGCTCTTACTCATATTAAACTCTGATTTATAGTTTAATAGTGTCACCGCCAATAACTGACTATGCCAATCACAACTTTCCTACAATGGCTCGTTATCATTTTTCAACAAGTCATAAAATTTTTGGTCATTATGATTTGCTCTTCAAAATCTGACTCTCATCATCCAATTGAAATCTGAACCAGAAGCATACAAAACCATGTCAACATACAGATTGCTTAAATTACCAACATCAACATCTCGAATATTTGAACTTTCCCCTTACCAAGCCTCGGCCTTCCCATGTAAGGTCCACTACTTCTAGGTTTTTACAAAACCTTTCTTATACAAGTCAATGGCTACTTCATCCCGAAGCTTCCACTTATTGTCCTTACAAACCCGATAAGGACATCAAATTGTATTTCCTTTCACAATCTTTGGATAATTATATGCAAAATTAAGAAACTTCTTAACATTAGACATAAACTCATCTGTAGGCATTTGGTTTTCAATCGTACATTCCATCCAACTATGATCACCCTCAAACCAACTACGGTCTTTGTCCATATAGTCAAAAATTATTCACCACAACAACTAGCTAGAATTAGATTAAAACATTGAGTAATTAATAATGGGAAAATAATAATAACAACAACAAGACTTTCTTTTCAAAAACATTGAGTAATAAAGAGGTCACTAAGGGAATTTAATTGAAAGACATGCACTTTTAGTTGTAATTGTTAACAATATTATATAGATATATTTCCTTAAAAACACCTCCAGAAGCCCACAAATAATTCAATTAAATTTAAAACTTATTTAAGATTAGAAATGTGTGTAAGATTTATGACAAAAATAAAATATTTGGAAGTTGCATAACTTTGGGCTCATTAAAACTTTAGATGAAGTAAAAAAATGACAATGATACACAAGAATATGGTGTATGCAAGCTAGGATGCAACATAGAAAAAGACAAAATAGTGAAACAATTGATGAGATTGATAGAGAAGTCTACATGTTCTTATTATTGTTACCCACTTATATACTCCATAGACTCATTTTCTAAAGATTCATATTAGTGTCTAGTTATTTTCTTTCATTTTTTTTAGTTAGGCAGTCTACTCAATGCTTTAAGAACTATACAGTGATGCCTTAGAACATTGAACTGATAACTTGGATTCATTGTCTGCTACAACTAACAACCCTAGATGAACTGTTGTCTTGAAAGTATGGCTAGCTTCTCCATAACAAGAAGTTCATTTATCTATCAAAATGAATTATAGAAAGGTGCCTAATGGCTTAAAAATGGAAGATTTGAGCTTGTAAATGTACTAAAGCTCCGTGAAATTTTTGTGGTGGAAATTCAGTATTCTTTTACTTAATACAAGTCATAATTGTACTTGTACTTTCTTTGGAACTGAAAATGGCCATATGCATGCTAAGCACAAAATGGAATGGTTTCTCACATATCTCTCAATCACATTCAAAATGTGTGATTTAAAGAAGAGTATTGCTATTTACATACCCTTTTTATGCAGAATTATGCCTATTAATAGCTTAAAGAAACAATGATAATCAATAACAACAATTGTGTTAAAGGTTGTCGCTAGCTTTATAAAGAAATGTGCAGATCTGGTTTGTAAGAATGAGAAGCTGACAAACAGAGTATGGGTATTTACTTCTTACTTGTATTTTCTATCAAGAAATTAGAAACAAAAAGTAAAATTAAAACACCTAATTAGTTTCTATTTATCTTCTCAAATAATATATATCACTTTCTCACTCAGTGGTTGAAACTATAAATCATGCATATAAAGTAAAACTCATTACCAATTACTATAAAAATTTTGAATTAGAAAAGATGACACATTACTATCATCAAATGTGTCTTTTTCACTATTCACATATCAATGTCACAATGCAGCTACTTCATCTAGAATGGCTCTTCAAGAAACCAGCCAACTAGAATTCTAGTATAATAGGCATAGATTGTAAAGTGATTGATGAATTGAATTTCACTGTATAGTCCTTAAAGCATGAGTAGACTGCCTAACTATTGATAACAAAGTCCATGAATTCAACAAAGAAATTTATATATCTCCGGTTGACTAAAAAATCTACTTGATACCTAAGCATGTTCTATTTGAAGTTATTAAAATCTAATTGGTTAACGAGTTTAGTTATTCATCAAAAAATAAAATAAAATCATAGTTGTTTCTATTCAATGAATTTGGATTCTCTCATTGTCAAGGAAACAGTTATCTTAAAAGTTTCAAAAGTATCTTTCTGATCTTAACACAATCTATAGTAGGGACAATGTAGAATTGGCAAGGTGAGTAGGATTACTATACATGAGCAATTTTTATATGTCCTTACATACCAAGCACCATATGCCCTTGTTTCCATTTCAAGCATCCTAAGCATTGAGCCATAACACATGGCCCCCACAAAATCAATCAATATAAATAAAAACTCCTACTAGCTTCATCCTAATTACTCAAATTTGGTCTTATTTCTTATATAACTAGCATGAAAATAAATGAATGAAAGCTGTATTTACAAATACCCACTTGGCAAGTAAGTTATTTGTGGCCATAACCAGGTATGCCATATATGTCACACACAAATAATACTCAAATTTTAACCACAACTTAGATACAAAAGAAAAAGCAGTTAGAGTTGAAGAAATCAAATCCATTGATTACAAGAAATGCTATAATAACAATGATAATCGTAAGTCAATTTTTTTGCATTTTATTAGATTTTTCCACCCACTATTCCATCTTATCCCATGTAAATAGAATAGAATAGAAAATTTACAGCAACCTATCCATTTGTATCCAATGGATTGCATGAAGTTTGAACACTAGCTTGCCATAGCCATTTCCTATGGACTGCATGGGAGAGTATCCAAGATGACAAAATATTTTCCAATATAAATTCTTTTCTTTCTTTAATGTTAGTTAAAGGTGTCTAAAGGAAGATAATTTATCAATTTCATCTAAGCCATATATAAAGTTTCCATAGAAAACTCTTCTCGAAGCCTAGCACCATAAGTTTCATGCCCGAGAGAAAGATTACAAATGGAATAACAACAAAAGAATTCTCACTTTTTTAAGAACTTCAGATCTGTAAGAATCTAAAATTCTTTACTAAGTTTTACAAACTTTCACAATTTTCTTAGTAACTAAACTTCCAACGAGAAAGAAAAAAAAACAAAAAACATTCATATCAAATTTAGTCAAAATTCCCTCTGCATCATATGACCTATAAAACAATAATTCTTAGATATAAAAAAAGAAAAATAAAGGGTTTAAGAGGGGAAAGACTAGAACTCAGATATGATCCAGAAGAAAATGATTTTTATTGCTCTATCTCGCTTTTCCAACGCTTTTCTTTCTTCTTTTCACTGCATTCTTCTTCATGATGCGTAATAACTCTTAAAGGGTCTTGTCTTCTTGAACCCTTAATCTATTGTAGCACTGAGAGGTATATCTACATAATTGAAGTAAAGAGCAAAGATATAAAACCCTAGAAAGAGAGATGTTAACGAAGAAGTTAAGTATGAATCTTACCTTCAATGGGGATTGGGTTTAACTAAAGCAAGATAGTGGGTCGACAAAAGCAAAGAGAGCGCCTTATTCTAAATTTGTCTGAAGGAAAGGAAAAGAAAGAAAAGAAGGAAAAGAAGAACATATTGAGGATTTAAGGATGAAACTAGTTTCTGGGTCATATATAATAAAATAGTGTGTTTCTATCTCCCACAACTATAAGTTCGTGGGTAACAACAAAAATCTTACCGACGAATCAAAGTTTGTGGGTATAAGCTACAATTTTTTTACCTATAAGCAAGAATCTGTAGGTAATACATAACCAAATGATGAGTTTTTATTTCCCAAGAACTAAAGTTCTTAGCTAACAAGAAAAAAAAATTACTGACAAACAAAAGTTTGTGGGTAAAATATAAAAAAAAAATTAACTACAGACAACAGTTTGTGGGTAAAATTTGCGGGAGTAAAACTTTAATTCCCTTAATAATACCGACAAAATGTTCGTGTCGGTAAATTGATGGTAACAAATTTTGGTGGGTTTGTGGGTAATATAGTTAATATCGATAAACTTTTTTTTATGGGAAAAGCTTAATTTTCTTGTATTGTTTAGCCGTCGGCAAGACAAGATGAAGTTCTTACTAACGATGCTGAAAATTGCACATGTGTTGGATCCTAATCTCTATCCAACTCCATAGGATCCCAAACCTTGCTGCTATTGAATTAGTGAAGGAGCAGAGGAGGAAAAGGGTTGAAAATGAGGAGCTTGCTCATGGGTACATCCTTAACATGCTCTTGGATAGTTTGTATGCTTTCTATATTAATGTCCACTCACCTAAGGAGCTATGGGAGGCTTTGGAGTTGAAGTACAAAGCTGAGGAGGAAGGTAACAAACAAGTATTTAATTTCTAAATACTTAGATTTTAAAATAGTTGATAACAAAGTATATTTTAGAGCAAGTGCATAAGCTCCAGGTTATTGTCAACAAACTGACATTTCAAGTTGGACTGATAAGTAGCAAAATTACCTCCGACTTGGAAGGATTTTGCCAAAAAGTTTATGCATAAATCTGAGGACTTTTCCTTGGATCAAATTCATAAACATCTATGTATTGAGCAGGAAGGCCCAAAAATGTGATGTTGAGAATTTGACTTAAGGACAATCAAGCATTAACTATGTGGAGACAGGATCTTCAAAAGGGAAAAGACATTGGTGTTAAAAAGAACAATAAAAAATTGAAGAAATTTGGACAGAAATTTAAGCCTAATCTTGATTAAAGAACAGACAAGTGTCATGTTTGTGGAGAAATATGGCACTATGCCAGAGAATACCAACATCGCAAGGAGCGATTCGGGCTTGATTAACATGGTTAAAGAGAACCTTGTTGTCAGGGTCTCGGATCTTAGTTTATATATGACTATGAATTATGAGAATAATATGGCAAGTAAGCTCTCAGGTTGGTGGTTGGACTCCAGAGCTACTGTCCATATTTGCAACAATCGTGCAAATATGTTCAAAATATTTTGAGAGGCTGTTAGGCAAGAAGTTCAATTGGGAAACAATTGTTGTGCTAGTGTTGAAAGGCAAAGGCACTGTGGAGATCGAATTACCTCTAGGAAGAAACTAACATTAGTAAATGTTTAGTTTGTGCTATAATTTAGGAAAAACTTAATTTATGTAGATCTTTTGGATAATAAATGTTTTAAGTTCCTATTGAATCCGGCAAAGTCATTCTTACTAATAATGGTGTCTTTGCTGGAAAAAGGATATTCTTGTAATGGAATGTACAAAATGTCAATTAATAAATTTTAATTTTGTTTCTACTTATATGAGTTGTTTAACTTCTTTATGGTATAGTCAATTAGGACATTTTAGTGCGGAGAATTTAAAATATATGCATGCAATAAGATTAATAGATATTAGTAATGATGAACTTGACAAATGTGAAGTATGTGTTAAATCAAAATTGTGAGAAAACCATTTCCAAGGGTACAAAGAGAATCAAAATTGTTAGATTTAATTCATACTGATATTTATGAATTGAATGGAATGTTAATAAGAGGTGAAAAATGAATTTTATTACATTCATAGATGATGCTAAGTAGATTTTGTTATGTGTATTTGTTGAGAACAAAAGATGAAGCACTTGGCTCATTTTATAAATATAAATTAGAATAGAAGATCAACTTGAGAAAAATAATTATAAGTTTTGATAAAGGCATGAAATATTGTTTAAATTAGTTTGATTTTATTTTCTGAAGAAAATGGCATCATCAAATAAATACTGCATATACACCACAACAAAATGGTGTAGTTGGAAAAAAAAAATAAATCATACATTCCATGATATGATAATTTGTATGTTAAACCATGCAAATTTACCAAATAATTTGTGGGGCAAGGCACTTTTAATTGCTGTTATATTTTAAGTAGGATTCCTAGTACAATTGTGAAAACTAGTGCTTATGAAATATGGAAAGCCAAAAAACATGGCATAAATTATTTTAAAGTATGGGGTTGTGTTGCTTATTTTTGTGTTCCTGATCCTAAAAGAATAACGTTAGGGGTTAAAGATATTAGAAGTGTGTTCATTGGATATGCTACTAATAGCAAAGCCTATAGGCTTCTTGATTTGGAGTCTAACATGATAATTGAGTCAAGGGATGTAGAATTTTTTGAAAATAAATTTTCAAATGATGTTGAAAATGTTGCTACACCTACACTTGATGAGCCTAGAGGTCCTATAAGGTCCATTGTTGAGGTTAGGGAACCTAGTGTTCCAAAACAACCTAGCGGATCTAGATGAAGTACTAGAGCCAGAAAAGAGAAGAATATAGATAATGACTTTATTTCTTCTTAGTCCTTATTATTTTTGGTGAAGAGGGGCTAAAATAATGAGGTGGTAAATGAGATACCCTATGTATATAGTCTTGAGACTGATCCTATCATTTAAGGAAGCTATGGCTTCTAGAGATGTTGCTTTTTGGATATAAGCTGTAAATGATAAAATAGATTCAATCTAGGAAATAATACTTAGGTATTGACAAATTTACCTAGTGGTTCTAAACCCATAGGGTGCAAATAGGTATTTAGAAGAAAAGATAATACTAATAGTACTATTTCTTCTTTTAAAGTAAGATTAGTATGTAAAAGGTTTAGACAAGTAGAGGGTATTGACTATTTTGACACTTATGCACTGTTAGCATGAGTTGCTTCCATTAGAATTCTTTTTTTCCTTGGCTTATCTTTACCTCTTTTTATTCATTATGGATGTTATGACAACTTTTTTTGAATGGAAATTTGAATGAAGAAGTATATATGGAACAACCCGTAGGGTTTGTTGCTTCTGATAAATGAAGGCTAAAGTGTGCAAGTAGTTAAATCTCCTTATGGTCTAAAACAAGCACTAAGACAGGGGCACGAGAGATTTGATACTGTTATTTTAAACATTGGGTTTAAATATAATATTGCAGACATGTGCTTATACTCTAAAACCACTACGGACTATGTAGTGATAGTCTGTATGTATGTTGATGATATGTTGATCATTGGTATAAGTATGGTTGGAAATACGAACTGAAAAGTATCTATCCTTTATCTTTGAGATGAAAGATTTAGGTGAAGTAGATACTATTTTAGGCATCAAAGTAAAAAGACTGACATAGTGGGGGTTTTGTGTTGAATCAATCCCATTATATTGAAAAGGTATTAAATAAGCTTAGTCACCTTGAGATTAAAGAGGTAAACACTTCTTTTAATAGTGGAGTTAAACTTAAAGAAATTTCTAGTAGAGATATTGCATATCTAGAGTACACAAGTGCTATTGGTAACCTTATATACGCTATGCACTGCACTAGACCAAATATTTCTTTTGTAGTTTCTAAACTTAGTAGATACAGAAGCAGTCCAAATGTTGATCATTGGAAAGCTATTAGTAGGGTACTTGGTTACCTTAAGAGAACTAGTAGCTTGGAATTATTTTATGATAAATTTTCTAGTATCTTGGAATGGCTACTCTAATGCAAGTTGGATTAATAGTGTGGAAGATAATAAATCCACAAGCTGGTGGATTTTCATTCTTGCCTGTGGCACTGTTTCTTTGGAAAGCAAGAAATAGACTGTGTACTTCTTATTCTATTATGGAGTTTGAGATTATAGCTTTGACTCAAGCATGACATAAGGCTGATTGGATAAGAGATATACTATTAGACATAGATCTTTGGCCAAATCCAATTCCTCCCATTTCACTTTATTATGATAGTGCAAGCTACACTTACAAAAGTGTACAGTATAATGGTAAGTCTAGACATGTCAATCTTAGACATGAGTTTATGAGACAATTGATACATGATAGTATTATTACAATTGTTTATGTGAAGTCAAGTAAGAATTTGACAAATTCAATTATTAAGCCTATGACGAGAGATTTAATAAGTTTGACTACACAATATATGAGACTTAAACAACTTTGAGCTAAGGGTGATGGTAACCTGATTTATATCTAGGTTACCCCTAGTTCATAAGTTCAATGGAAGAAACAAGTTAAAGTTGCTAGCTATGTTATTATATTTTGGTCTCATATGTAGTTTATGATAGCATCATCTATTGCAGTAACTTAGGTTGAGCTATGCTCTTAACAAAATGTTGCACTATTAACAACAGAAGTGCAGGAGAAACACTTTGCCTATATGAACTAGAAGTGGAGCCGCTTCCCATACAGAGTTATGATTTATTCTCTAGAGGTTCATGAAATAGGATATTATGAATGGCCATAACAGCAAAAAGCAATGAGATTGCTCATTGTGGAGAGAGGATTGTATATGTGTGATGACTCTAGTCATGTCATATAAGATTAAAGGTTCAATCTGCGGAACACCATCAACTTTGACATAACTTTGAGTTATTTACACTTAAAGGAAGGTTTAATATTCGCTACACTTTCTTTTTTTTATGCATATAATCCTTCAAGTTAATTAACAAAGAGTTGTTTGGTTAAAAGTAGTTTTCCAAACAAGTAGAGGATTGTTGAAATGCACCTTAAATGAGGTATACGAAAAGGAGCATAGTTGTTTGTAAAACTAATCTTTTTGAATTCATTCAACAGTTATGAATTCGTTTCAACAATTATGAATTCATTTTAGCGGTTATGAATTAGTTTTAGCGGTTATGAATTAATTTTAGTTGTTATGAATTTATTTTAGCAATTATAAATTTATTTCAGTGGTTATAAATTCATTTCAATGGTTATGAATTAATTTCACATGTACTTAATAGAAAACATTATTTGAGACCATTATTATTATAGAAATAATGACATAATTAAATTTATAACTTAAAGTTTTTTTAAATAAGAAGTCTTTATATTTTCTATATATATAATGTCATTCTCTTGATTATATTAACCTTTACACAAAAGCTTTCTGAAATTTTTTTCTACGAATTGCTATCACGGAAAACTTATTTCTTTTCTTAAGGCTTGACATATATCCTGGAGTTGTATTGCCTATAACTTTTGACAAACCTTTACGATAGGGACAATAGAAGCCTTAAGGATAAGGACAACACATGTCAATTATTGTCCAATTTTTGAGTAGATCATATTTTGTAGGTGCCAACCTAACAAATAGAACTTTACCTTTGTGGTCTCTTACTACAACTAATTAGCTGTGATGTGTCATCCCCACAAATGCCAATCTTAGGACATACATACTATCACATAGTGTTGTATACAACTAAACATGTAGAGTCATGCTTTAGGATGACATGATGTGCACTAATTGACATAGCAAGTTGTTTGCATACTTTTGCATGCATATATTGCATAATTAACTGTCTGTTTCACTTCTTAATATGATGTAAGTTTACTGAATTGGTGTGAGCACCTTGACACACTTGATACCTATTTGACACTTAACATAGGTAGAGTTATATATAAGGTTACTTAAGTAGCAATGTAGCCTTAGGGGAATGAATGAAGGCAGGTTATGTGCTAAATAGACAAAATAATTGAAAGTAGATAGACAAAGGCATAATCTGTTGAGAAGACAAAGGTTGACTTATAATCAGCATTACGAAAGGAAACCTAAGTATGCAAAGATGTTAATAGAAATAAAAGGTAGAAGGGACTTAGATGATATATCATAATCGGGTATCAAAGTGAAAAAAAATTCTAAAATATGAATTAGTGGAGGATTTTGATGTTTAGTAGACTAAATAACACTATTTGGGAAAGGAATGTAATTAATGGGGGACAAGAGTGTTTGGTTAACACTTAAACAAATGTTAAATTACCTTAATGACTACATTAATGTACCAAAACTAGTAGAGGGCTAAAGTGGTGATTTTATACCACATATACATATATGAAGCACGTAGCTTTATGTTCCTTATTGTTATTTATGTTAACTACAAAGTAGAGCAAAAAGGAGATAGTGTATATATAGAGAGAAAGCTTTGCATGCAAGGCTTAACCTGCCTTAGTTACAAAGCTGACCAAGTTGAACTCAACAAATCAAGGGGATTCAAATGCTTGGACTTGAAACCAATTCGATATAGTAAGCGAGGAGGGTGTTCTGGAGTTAATATCACGAAGGAAGAAGCTAGGAAAGGGTAGAATAAAGATAGAAGGAAAGGAATTTGGTAGCAAGGGTGAAAATACAAAGTTTCGTAGAAAGATATGTAGCTAGTTGCTTAGGAGAAAGATATATGAATGCATGCTTCATATAAATCTTCCATTTTGTGTGTATTATGCTAAACTACCCATTTCTAAT
Organism: Quillaja saponaria; assembly: GCA_029379385.1. Lineage (NCBI taxonomy): Eukaryota > Viridiplantae > Streptophyta > Magnoliopsida > Fabales > Quillajaceae > Quillaja > Quillaja saponaria. The sequence goes on along the minus strand of CM055616.1, from coordinate 18,034,788 downwards.
CTATCAAGAATCTGCCTACAAAAGCATATGAATTTTTAGATAAATGCTTCAATTGTGTTCAAGTTGAATTTGATGAAAATGCATATGTTTTGGTATGTTGCATGTTGGACTGTGTTGCCTTGTTATTTGCCATAAGTGCCATGCTCCTAGACATACTAATTTTCCTAGTGTCTAGACCTAAATATTAAAGAGGATTGTCCCTGTAGTTAACTCACAACAAGGCCTGAAACGTGACTTAGGAAACCCTAGTGAAGTCAAGTGTATACAAGTCCATTGCAATGTGCATGCATAAAGCTGTTTGATTTGCATTTCCTGTGTTTATGCAAACTGATCACCAATTATATTTTCAAAATAAAGTTATCTCATATTTTAGGATTTCTCTTATTAAATTTTTAATTTGGTGATTCCGATTGATGGATATTTATGTAGACAGTAGGAGTGACTTAAAGAATGGCTTTGGTATTTTTGTCATTTCAAACTTGCTATGTATGCTATGTTGTTTACCAAGATGGTCAAATGCATGTGTATGAGTATTGGAATGTGTTTGGGGAATGTTATGAGGATGGACGGTAGTTAGAAGAGATGGAAGAGTAGCTAAGATTCAACAGGGTTACTTAGGCTTGGTTGGTAATGATCTTTTGGAGGGTGCTTATGTTTATGAAGAGCATAAATTAATTTTTTTATGTTTGGTTAAAAAAAAGAAGTGTGGTGCTTCTACTCTGTCCTTTTAAAAGCCAGGGGTGCTTTTAAGAGCACCTTAAGGGATGTTTTTAAAAGCTAGCTTATGTTCTCAAAAGTTTAAAAGACTAATATAACCTCAATTTTTAATGAAAATTCGTATTTATTTTTTTTTAATTAATGCAGTAGGTTAATTATCTCTTTTTTTTATTATCAATATCTATTATAGTCAATTTAAATATTTGGAATAGCTTTACAATGAATTTACCAAACACTAATTTGTGGCTTCTACTTATTGATAGCAACTTTTACATTATTTTACCAAACATTATTGTTGTAACTTTTTAAAAGCAGCTATACGAGAGCCATGAGAGCACAACACCTCTTAAAAAGTCACAGCATTACCAAACCAAGTCTTAGTGTCTTTTGTTTGTAAATAGCCAAGTCTGGCTTTGTCCACGTTATATTAAGCCTAGAACTTATATAAATAGGTTTAATTTAGGTGGCATCTTAGTATGTAGGTTAACTAGATGCCTTCATTTACATAAAAATCTTGTAAATAGTTTATGTAAATATGCTTATGAAGTTAGAGGAGAGATAGTTGTCTCTTACATAATAAGTTATGTCCATTTACCAATTGTTAAATAATTTGATTATAGTGCCATTGAGGTACTACTTACGAGATTCATTTAACTTAAAGGCAGTAAAACATCACTTGAAAAAGTAGGGTTTTAATAAGTATAAACAAAGGATAGTCTAAAATCAACAAAGGCTTTAAATCAATAATGTCCACACAAGGACTAGCAGACAATGTACATGGTATTGATGTTAATATGAAGTGTATAAATTGGAAGACTAAGAAATCACCATGTCAAGTTTTGACAAAGTTTACCCTACCACCTAATGTTATAAGCTAGTACACTATCTTGCTAGGTAAGTAACCTATGCCTTAAGAAAATTTTCACCAAGCCAACAATGATAAAATAAATATAAAGTAAAATTGCATTTTTATGAAGTGGTATAGGCAGGCCTATAGGTGAGGGTGTTACAAATATAGTAATAGAGTGAAGTCTTAGACTATTGCTGGGTAGATGGGCTTAAGAGTCCACTGTCTGTAGAGTACTTTTGGGAATTTTGTTTTCTTTACTTGAAACATGAGTTTGAATTGAGAATTTTTGTGCTTAAGTGACTTTGTTAGCAATTGTATGTATTGTGATGTAGGATAGTATAAAATGAACTAGTAAGATATCTAGATGAGTTGTTCTTGTTGTATCAATAGGATGGCACAAAAGACAACTCAATCAGAGATTTTTGAAGGCATTTTGATTGCCTTGGAAGAAGTCATTGGAGCTATAAGATGTTAGTCTAATAAAATTTATCCAATAGAGTTATATTGCAATAACAGTGAGGCTGTTGCATAAGTAAAGGAGCCAAGGTCTAGCCAAAAGTCTAAACACGTACTGAGATGGTATTACCTGATTAGGAAAATCGTTGATAGGATGGATATAAAGATATAATACATTCCTATTGATGAGAATATGGTAGGTCCGCTTACAAAGCCCTTGCCATAACAAAAGCATGATTGTCACTTTGCTATGGTAGGACTTAGATATCATAGTGATTAACTCTAGGCCAAATGGGAGATTGTTAGGATTAATGTCCAAGAGTCAATCAATAATTGGTTGTAATGACACTTTATTTATATTTAATGCATGTAATAATATTAATTAGGCATTCTTTAATATTGTGCTTAAATGAGATTTAGTATAACCATGTTTAAAATCCCTAGAATAATTACTTTGTATGCATAATTATGATGTTGATCATAATTTTGATATGACATACATAAAGTATTATTCTAAAAGTATTCTTATTCAATGAATCATCAAGAATATGTATATTGATGATTCTTCGAGACTAGCATATATTGTGTCGTTCTCTTACAAAAAAAGTAGTGATCTTATAACTATAAGCGTGGTGACACTAAAACAAACATATGTCTGCTTATTAGTTGAACAAGTACACTGAATTAATCCAACCTGAGAAATCAAGTGGAGTATTTACTCATGTGTCAATGGAAGTTCTCAAAGTGTTGGTGGTGTAAGTGATCCTTTGACTTGAGATTATTTTATTACCTTATATGAGAACTTACGTGTTTTGATGCCATTCCTATTATCCAGTAATAAGGACAATATATGATTATTGGAAATGTAGTGAAATATATGAAGGTAGAAGACATGAATTTTGTAATGCAAGCATGATATGGATTTTACTAACGCAAGCTCACATATCAGTCCTTTAGTAATAACGTGCTGAAGTAGAGATCATTACCATGAGGAGTTGATGCAAATATTATGCGAAGCACTAAAAGTAGCAGTTCTAATTTTATTCAAGTAGTTGAGTTTGGGTTGATTGTAACTACTTATAAACTAAAAGCAAATTAATTAAATATTATACTTGAGATAAGCCTAGAACTACAACTTCTCTAACATTTCACTTGAATTATATTATCTTATTTTGCTTCGTTATGGCAACAAATTATTAACTTAGGGTTCTTTATTAAATTTTAAGCATATTCCTATCACTTATAGTAATATCTTACTTAACCAATTCACTATATTCCTATGTGAATTGAGTTAAGCAAGGCTCATTAAGATTAGACCTATTGGTTACATAAAACATATAGGTATATTCCCATCATATACACAAATCAAATTCAACAACATGTATATTAATTCAATCAAGTGTTAATTCATTCAAGGCTAAACCTAGATTACTTTGACGAGCTCCTTTAGGTTTCTTAATTCAATCTAAAAGATGGCCAGTCAATTAGAAACAATAAGCATAGAATGAATTAAATAAATTATATACCAAAACCTAAGCAATCTATAGATAAAATAATATCAATCTATATGTTGAATTCTAGTTCCAATTCAAGAAAGGAAAACTACTTCATTCTATTTAGTGTAAACATGGTTTCAAAAGTAATAAACATCAAGGGAATACAATAAAAGTAAAGAATGAGTAGAAATAGAGAAAGCTATGAAGGTTGTCAATCTTCAAGCTTCAATAGATCCTTGTTGCTCTTTCTTCCTTACACCCTTAACAAGCTCTAAAACTCTAGAAAACTTACTAACTTGTGTATTATGAATCCACAAGTCATTCTCTTTTAAATAAGCTTCAAAATCCTCAATTTGAGTCCAATTTGGACTGTTTATCCAGCCATCGCTGCAATGCTGAAGCAGCCTAAAATTTGACGTAAAGGAGACATAATAGAAAGCATGGCATTGCTATGTGGCATTGCCTTTGTTATCAACCTATTTGTGAGGCAGTGTTTTAGGCATTGCATCCCCTGTTTTCCAATGTCACGGTGCTTCAATGGGTATAAATCCAAATCTTTGTAATTTGACTCCAAAAAAGGTTCTTCTAGCATTAAACCTTCAAAACATGCAAATTAAGTTATTATTAATTAGAACTCATACAAAACACATAAATTCTAGCCTAAATGAACTAGGATTCAACATCCTATTACAATAAGGACTTTAACTAGGAATTCAACTAAAATTGTAGAACATAGCTAAACTAATATGAGTAAAAGGATGCAAAATAAGTCTAAGAGTCCCCCAAACTTAAGATTTTGCTAGTCCTTGGACAAAAGAAAATAAAAAACAAAACAAAAACTAGTAGCCAAAGATATATCACTCTAACATAATGAAATGCCAACATGCTTTCAAAAGTTTCACATGAACTTAAGTCAATGTTAACCATAAGTATCACTCCAATTCATGATTGAATTTAAAAGAAAACATCAACTTAAATGGATGTCCAATGTGTGTGATGATCTTTTAACAAAGCAATGCATGCAATCCGGATATGTTTATGCCTAAGTAAAATCTAATTTAGCACTCAAAACCCATTATTTTGCTTATCAACTCTCTCTCCACTAATGAAGACTCTACTAAGCCAAGGATCAATATGTCTTTATAAGCTTGTAACGTGGGCTAAGGGTAACAATATGATAAAACTCAAGTTACCTTAAACACATAGATCACTCTAGACCCTTAAATAACTTTTTTACAACTCACCAACTCCCTCATATTTGGTTTTTTCTTTTCACCAATTTCATATATATATAATATTTTTTCTATTTTTCTCTTTTCTTTGGACCAACTCTTGTCAAACCCCTATATATATATATATTGAAGATAGGGCTGAGCAAAAGGCACAAATATATGTTTATACATTATATACATATATAACTTCAACATTTCATTCCTTTTCTTAGCATAGCTCAATATATCCTAGAATGATCAACATGCTTAAATAGTAAGGGTTCAAAACTAGAATTTTAAAAATGGTTAGCCAATTTTTTTTTGTAGGTATCCAAGAAAAAACAATATAGGCTCAAAGAGGTAACTAAAGATATATAGTAATTAAATGTTAGCTTGAATGGCTCAAACAATCCAAAAATGGCCTAAATCATGTCCCTAACTTACTTTTGTCTAGGATTTTGCCCCAAGAGAGAATCAAACAACTTATAAGGTTCCTAACTAAATATGAACTTCCTAAACATAAACGGTCTCCAAATAGGCAAAATAATCCTAAGAAAAAGATCAAGTGCAAAAAAGTGTTGGAAATCACATCCTATAATTACTAACTCAAAAATTTAACATGAAAGTCAAGATCATATAAAAACTAAAATATTATCATAGGATGAGAGATTTTATCATAAAAGTATACAACAAGCTGTATGTGCACTAGGAGGCCCATGGCGCTCTAACCTTCTATCATGGGATCATGTCTAGAACTGTGGCATCAACCTCTCTACCTTGTTGTAATTTCAGTGCCGCGATGCTCTTTTCATTGCACTGGGGCTCCCAATGTACTATTTTTTTGCCCTCTTAAGCCATATTGATTGTATTTTGATGCTTAACTAATGTACCTACAATAAAAACATGAAAACTAAATTAAACAAAAAATACTCTAAACTAATTAAAATCTAAAGGTTCAAGGTTAGGGAACTTAAGTTGCCTCCTAAGTAGCGCTTAATTTTTATAGTCATCGGATTGACTTTTGCATGCTTAACCCTTTTAAGCCTTAGCAATGAAGGCCTTATCTTCAAAAAGTGCTTAAACCTCTTTATATTCCTTTTATACTTCCTCCTAAAGCTTGCTCCAGCCATGACATGATCTCTATTAGGACTTCCCGTTAAGATCTTTAGCATCCTTGATATTTGATCCCACCACTTGACAACCTCCTTCTTCATTGAGCTTTTAGTCTTCAACGGTGATAGGCTGTCAATTAAAAGGTGCTTTAAAGATAAGGATATATCAGTAGATCTAATTGACTTAGATTTTACTAGTGCAAGTGCACATATTGTCCTCAAGTACTATAATGATAAAGTAGAGATTACTTTCACAATGAGTTTTTCAAATATTATGCTAAGTACTAAAATTAGCAATTCTATTTTCATTCAATCGATTGAGTTTAGGTTGATTACGAACTAATTATAAACTATAAGCAAAATTAATTATAGATTATACTAGAGATCAACCTAGAATTACAACTACCCTCAACACTTCACTTGATTATATTATCTTCTCTTACTTAGTTATGGAAAAGAATTATTAACATAGAGTTCTTAATCAATTATAAGCATATTTGTAGTACTTATATTAATATCTTACTTAACCAATTCACTATATTCCTATGTGAATTAAGTTAAACAAGACGCATTAAGATTTGACGTAAATTGGCTACACAAGGCATATAGGTATATTCCTATCCTATAAACAAATCAAACTCAATAACAAGTGTAAAAATTCAATCTTGTGCTAATTCATTCAGGTTTAAACCTAAATTACTTTTCCAAGGTCCTTTAGGTTTCATAATTCAATATAAAAGATGGCCAATCAATTAGAAACATTAAACATAGAATGAAATAATAAATCATATGCCAAAACCTAAGCAATCCATAAATAAAATAATATCAAGCTACATGTTAAATTCTATTTGTAATTCTAGAAAGAAAACTACTTCATGCTACTTAGTGTAAATATGGATTCAACGATAATAAACATCAAATAATACAATGAAAGCAAAGAAAAGGTAAAAACAGAGAAAACTATGAAGGTTGTTAGTCTTCAAGCTTCAATGATCCTTACTTTCTGCTCCTACATCCTTGACATGCTCTAATGTCTCCCGAAAATCTTAGCTAACTTATATCTTTTTAGTCATAAGCTAATCTCATAAGCTTAAAACCTTTAATTTCACTTCAATTCGGACTAGGAATCGCAATAGCACCAAGGCCTCAACAATCAATGAAACAAGGGGCTTAATAGTGGCCTTGGCACTACGATGCCCAAGTCTTGGTGCCGTGGCGCCATCTGGTCTAACTCTAGTTCCTAAGCGCTAGCCTTATTGTGTGGCTTATCTTGTCTTATGCTTTCTGAGTGTTTGGACCTCCTAAATTGACTTCCAATAGGACTCTTTCTTGTATTAGACCTTTAAAACACAAAGACTAAGTTAATATAATTTAAAACTCATATAAAACACCTAATAAAAACATATAATCCTAGCCCAAATCAACCAAGATTCAACATCCTAATACGATAAGGACTAAACTAATAATTCAACTAAAACTAAGCAAAAACCAACTAAAACTCTAAAACATAGTTAAAATAATATGAATAAAAGAATGTAATATAAATCTGTTTCTAAGAGTTATCACTACTCAACTCTTAAACCCTCCATTGGTTACTCCAAGCACCACCTCAATTGTATAGCACTCCTTAGATTCATAAGGAAACGTCATAGCCTTGAAGAAGTTAAACTTTTCTTCATGGTCTTGAACTCTCATAGTAAGTTCTTTTTTTTTTGACATCTATGAGAGTTCTACCGGTGGCTAAGAATGGTTTCCCGAAATAATGGGGATTTCCTTGTCTTCCTCCATGTCAAGAATGAGAAAGTTAGTCAGGGAATATTAACTTTACCACTTTCACTAGGACATCTTCAATCATTCCTCTAGGATATGTTTGAGACCGGTCTATAAGTTGCAAGGTCACCTTGGTTAGCTTGATCTTCCCCTTCTTTAGTCAAGATTTTGAAATATTGAGAATGATATCAAGATCCTTCTTAAACTTGACAATATGTCCTTCTTAAACTTGACATATGTAGGCATTTGTTCAAATGTTTCAGTAATAAGAATGTTGATGTGAAACTTCTTGAATACATCCTAGAATTCTTAAACTACATGTCAAGTTTCGGCTTTTAAAGGCGTTGAGTAAAAAGTAAAAGTGGTTGTGTAGGAATATTTTCCTTGTGAGCTTAAGCCTCCTTCTTATTACTGACAATTTCTTCCTCGTCTTTCTTATTTGGATTTTAGCTTGCTTAGGAGGTTCATTTTATATTTTACTTGCTCCTTAAGGTGATGGCCTTATAATGTTCCATGTTTTGATCCCCTCTTCTAGGGTTCGGCTCGGTGTCACTAAGTAAAGCACCTTGAGGATGTCTTATAAAAGCATTAACCTATTGGCCTATTTGAGTTTCAAGGGTCATAAATGATGTTGCTTAACTTTGGATTATGGAGTCCATCTTGGACATGTATTGTGCAAACAAACCTTTAATAAATGGCTTCTCGTCAGGTGTCGGCATTCTTTGTTATGTTTAAAAACCCGGTGGATAAGTGGGCTTTGCTTCATTAGATTGCTGTGAATGATCTAAGAAGAATTTGGGTGATTTCTCCACCCCATACTATAGTTGTTGGAGTAAGGGTTATTGTTTGGTTGCCTAGAAAATTTTATGCTTCAACATTATTTTGCCAAAAGCTACTTGCATGTCTATCCTCACAAGTCTCGTAAGCCATGACTTGCTCTCTATTTGGTTGAACTCCAAAGGTATCGGTTTTCTTTTTTAGGATAGCCACTTGTGCAGTTAATGTACTAATGGCATCTAGCTCATTAACTCCCGCTACTCTTCTAGTTGCAAATTTTTTGGAAGACCGTTGATAATTGTTAAAGGCCATCTCCTCCAATAGTTCAAACGCTTCAATAATGGACTTGCCTATTAAAGCTCTACCAGCTGCTATATCAATTGTTATCATTGTTCACCAAACCATTATACAAGGTTTGGACTTGTAGCCATTTTGGTATGTCATGGTAGGTGCATATTCGAAGTAGCTCCTTGAACCTTTCCTATGCTTCATAAAGAGACTTAGAATAAAGTTGCTTGAATGAAGTAATTTCATTTTGTAATTTGGTTGTCTTGGCAGGTGAAAAGAACTTGGATAAAAATTTTTGGCCCATACCTTCCCACATTATAATAGAATTATGTGGATATGATAGCAGCTAACTCTTTATCTTATCTCAAAGTGAGAAAGGAAAGAGATGTAACCATATTACATCATCTGAAACCCTGTTAAGCTTGAAGGTATCACAAAGCTCCAAAAAGCTTGCAATGTGGGAGTCTGGATTGTCATTCAAAAATGTAGCAAATTGAGCTATTTGCTAAATCATTTGGAATTGGCCAGGCTTGATTTCAATATTATTGGCTTGGATTGTTGACATTTGCATGCATGAGTAGAGTCCTTACACAAGAGAGGCTACATAGTCTCACAAGAACTTTGGTTCTTGATCATCTTCCATTGCTAGAATTTGGTTCAATGCTCATGACTTTTCCTTCCTAAGTCTTCAATATGTTTTATTGATCTCAAGATTGAAAGGTACAAGCTCCAATCTTTAAGTTCATCTCATGCATGATCAAGAGTACCTGAAAATAACAAAAAAGAAAGTTTGAATTAAAACTAGAATTGGTTGGTATTAGTATTAACAAATATAAGAATAACTCCCTGACAACAACTCTAAAATACTTGATATGGATTTTCCTAGTGCAAGCATAAGTATCATCCACAACTAATAAAGTGATAAAATAGAGATCAATCCCACAAGGAGTTAATGCAAATATTATACTCAACTCAACTCAACTAACTCAACTCAACTAAGCTTTAAATCCTAAACTAGTTGGGGTCAACTATATGAATTCTTTTCCTCCATTTTTCTAGATCCAAGGCATCATATTTGGTAATGCCTAGAGCAGTCATATCCTTTTTAATGACTATCCCCCATGTAAGTTTCGGTTTCCCTCTACCACGTCTAACACCTTCCACCTGCACCTGAATTATCTTTCCTAACTATGGTGTCTATTGGTCGACATTGGATATGTCCAAACCTAACGTGAGTGATTCCTATTCATTTTTCTCTTTGATGGGTGCTACCTCTACCTTCCTGCATATCTCCTCATTTCGTATTCTATCATTTCTTGTATGTCTAATCATCCATCTCAACATTTGTGTTTGGCCTACTTTTACTATATGTGAGTGTTGTTTCTTAACTACCAAACATTTGGAACTATACAATATAGCTGGTCTCATTATGGTCCTATAGAATTTTCCTTTCAACTTATTCAAGATTTTAGGATCACATGAAACTCCCGAAGCACTATGTTATTTCACCCATACTGCCTTGATCTTATGATTTACATCATGCTCAATTATGCCATCTTTTTGTGTAAATGAACCTAAATACTTAAAAACATCTTTTATAGGGATTGCTTAACCATCCAAATTATTTTAGTCGAGCCTCCTCTAGTGTCGCTAAAATTATACTCTATATACATTATTTTCGTCCAACTCAACCAAAGACCTGTTAGATTCTAACGCGTTCCTCCATAATTCTAGTTTAGAATTTAAACATACTTTTGTTTTGTTTACCAACATGATATCGTCGGCAAACAACATGCACCATGGTGCCTTATCCTCAATAGTAGAAGTAAGTTCATCCATGACTAAAGAAAATAGGTAAGGGTTCAAGGATGAACATTGGTGAACACTTATCGTGATTAGAAACTCTTATGTCATACCATCTACGGTCCACACCATAGTCATTACTCTCTCATAGATATCCTTAATAACTTTTACATATTTAGTTGTGACTTTCTTCTTCTTAAGAACCCAACATAAAACTTATCTCGGGAATATCATATGCTTTTTTTGGATCAAAAAAGGCCATGCGACGATCCTTTTTCTTTTCTCTATATTTTTCCATTAATCTCCTAATAAGAAAAAAGCATTCATTGTAGATATTCCAGGCATAAAGCCAAATTGATTCTCAGAAAATAGAGCCTCATTCCTAAGCCTATATTCAATCACTATTTCCAAAAGCTTCATTGTACAACTTTGAATATCTCATATATTTTTATAATTAGGGATCAAAGTACTCATCCTCTATTCATTGGGCATTTTTTTGGTCACTAAAATATTGTTAAAAAGATTTGTGAGACAAGTTACACCAATATCCTTTAGGCATCTTCAAACTTTGATAGTCCCATTACCTTATCATTTTTCATCTTATGAATAGCTTCTTTAATCTTCTGTGCTTTAATCTAACAAACAAATCTATAGTTCATATCATTGAAGGTATCATCTAGTTTGCCGACAGAAATACTAGACTCTCCATTAAATAAGGTATCAAAGTAAGTTCGCCTTATCTCATTAATCCCATATTTCTTAACTAAAACCCTGTCTCCCTCATCCTTAATGTACTTAATCCTATTTAAATCTCTAGTTAGTTTTTCTCTTTGTTTGGCAAGCCTATAAATATCATTCTTTCCATCCTTTGTCCCTAACTTTTGGTAAAGTCCTTCATAAGCCTTGCTTCTAACTTCCCTAAACTCTTTCTTAGCATCTTTTCTAACTTGTCTAAAATACTCATAATTATCCTCATTTCTAAACTCGTGTAATCTTTTATAACACTTTTTTTTTTGTCTTAATAGCTTGTTGGACTTTTTTGTTCTACCATCATGTCTTCTTAGTTGGTGGTTCATGTCCTCTACTTTCTCCTAAGACCTCTCTAGCCATATTACTAATACGACTTACAATCTCATCCCAAATCATATTAAGGTTGCCCTACACAATCCATGAGCCACTATGTAACATCTTTTCTTTAAAAAGAGCAATCTTACCTCCATTTAAATTCAACCATCTAGTCCTACTGCTCCCATTACTTCTATGCTTTTCTTCCAATGCTTAACACTAACATCCACAACCAAAAGTTTATGCTTAGACATTAAGCACTTGTTAGGTATAATTCTACAATCCTTACATAACACCCTATCAACCTTCCTACTCAACTCAACTCAACTAAGCCTTAAAATCCCAAACTAGTTGGGGTCAGCTATATGAATCCTTTCCTCCATTCGCATTGATCCGAGACAACATTTTCATTAATCCCTAGCATAGCCATATCTTTCTCGATGACTGCTCCCCATGTAAGTTTCGGTCTCCCCTTTCCCCGTCTAACACCTGGCACCTGAACCAAGTCACCTTGCTTAACTACTGCGTCCATTAGCCGACGTTGGATGTGTTCAAACCAACGTAGATAATTCTCCTTCATTTTCTCCTCACTAGGTGCTACTTCCACCTTCTTACGAATCTCCTCATTCCTTATTCTATTCTTTCTTGTATGTCCTGTCATCCATCTCAACATTCTCATTTCGACTACTCCTATCTATTGCGAATCTTGTTTCTTAACTGCCCAACATTTGATACCATACAGCATAGCTGGTCTCATTATCCACTTATAAAATTTTTCTTTCAATCTATTCGGGATTTTAGGATCCCATAAAACTCCTGAAGCACTCCGCTACTTCACCCACCCTGCCTTGATCCTATAGTTTACATCATGCTTAATTGCACCATCTTTTTATATAAATGACCCTAAATACTTAAACACATCATTTGTAGGGATTGTCTGACTGTCTAAAATTATATCATGCAAGGCCTCCTCTAGTTTCACTGAAATTACACTCCATATATCAAGTTTTTGTTCAACTCAATCTAAGGCTTTTAGATTCTAACGCGTTCCTCTACATTTCTAGTTTAGAATTTAAACCTTCCCTAGTTTCGTCTACCAACACGATATTATCAGCAAACAACATGCACCATGGAGCCCTATCTTGAATATTATAGGTAAGTTCAGCCATGACTAAAGCAAATAGGTAAGGACTTAAGGATGAACCTTGGTGAATACTTATCGTGATCGGGAACTCTCCAGTCATACCATCTACGGTCCTCACCCTAGTCATTACTCCCTCATACATATTTTTAATAACTTTTACATATTTAGTTGGGACCTTCTTCTTCTCGAGTACCCACCACAAAACTTGTTTTAGCACTTTGTCATACGTTTTTTCTAAATTAATAAATACCATGTGAAAATCCTTTTTCTTTTCTCTATATCTCTTCATTAATCTCCTAAGTAAAAAAATAGCCTCCATTGTAAATCTTCCTGACATAAAGCTAAATTGATTCTCATAAACTAAAGTCTCATTCCGAAGCCTATGCTCAATTACTCTCTCCCACAGTTTCATTGTATGGCTAATAAGTTTATTCCTTAATAATTCGAATAACTTTGAATATCTCCTTTATTCTTATAAATAGGGATCAATGTACTCTTCCTTCACTCATCTGGCATTTTCTTGGTTACTAAAATCTTGTTAAAAAGATTTGAAAGCCAAGTTACTCCAATGTTTCCCAGGCATCTCTAAACTTCTATTGGAATATCATCTGGGCCCAATGCCTTACCATTCTTCATCTTATGCATAGCTTCTTTAACCTCCTGTGCTCTAATCCGACGAACAAATCGGTGGTTCGTATCGTCAAATGTGTCATCAAGGTCTCCAAAATCACCCCTTGACTCCCCATTAAATAAAATATCAAAATAAGTTTGTCATCTCTCATTAATCTTGTCTTCTTTAACTAAAACCTTATCAGCCTCATCCTTAATGCTCTTATTACGATTTAAGTCTTTAGTTCGTCTTTCCCTTTGCTTGGCAATCCTATAAATATCCTTATCTCCATCCTTTGTCTCTAACTTTTGGTAAATTCCTTCGCAAGCCTTGCCTCTGGCTTCCCTAATCGCTTTCTTAGCATCTTTTCTAGCTTGTCTAAAACATTTATAATTATCTTCATTTTTACACTTGTGTAATCTTTTATAACACTCTTTTTTAACTTTAATAGCTTGTTGAACTTCTTCATTCCACCACCATGTCTCCTTAGTCGGAGGTCCACGTCCTCTACTTTCTTCTAACACTTATCTAGCCGTATTTCTGATATGACTTGGCATCTCATCCCAAATTATGTTAGGCTCATCCTCCACCCTCCAAAGATCACCCCTGTAACATTTTATCTTTAAAAAGAGCCATCTTCCTTCCATTCAAATTCCACCCTCTAGTCTTAATACACTTATTACTTCTATGTTTTCGCTTCCACCGCTTAACACCAACATCCACAACCACAAGTTTGTGCTAAGACACTAAACACTCGCCGGGTATAACTTTACAATCCTTACAAACAGCTCTATCAACCTTCCTAGTCAAGAACAAAATCTATTTGGCTCTTATTCGGCTCGCTACTAAAGGCAACTAAGTGCGACTCTTGTTTTTTAAAAAACATGTTATCTAAAATCAAGTCATACGCAACTGTAAAATCTAAAATAGACACTCCACCCTCATTCTTAACTCCATAACCATATCCTCCATGTACGCTCTCAAAACCCTCGTTAGTACTTCCTACATGATCGTTCAAATCAGCACCAATAAACAGTTTCTCACTTAACGGTACTCCTTGGACTATCTCCTCTAAATCATCCCAAAAAGCCTTCTTAGTATATTCTTCCAATCCTATTTGTAGAGCATAGGCGCTAATGATATTAAAGGCCTCCTCGCCTATCATTAATTTCACTAAAATTATTCTATCACTTTTCCTCTTGATTTCAACAACCTCGTCCTTTAAATTTCCATCTATAATAATCGACACTTCATTCCTATTTCTAGTCTTACTGGTATATCACATCTTGAATCTTGTTCTCTCCATCTCTCTAGCCTTTTCTCCTACCCACTTAGTTTATTGCAAACAAGCAATATTAATCCTCCTTCTACTCATAGTATCTATAAGCTCTCTCAATTTACCAGCAAGAGTCCCTATGTTCCAAGTAGCTATGCGAATCTTATCTTGGACTAGCTTCTTTACCCGCACTTGATGCAAGAACCCTTGCTCATTTTGCACCACACCCAGGCGCAGATGTGGCGCACCACTAAGGATCTGACGACCCAACCCTTGCTCATTTCTCACTATACCCGGGATTCGATGCAGTGCGTCGCTAAGAGGGTTACACCCCAATGAATATTAGGTAGGATTCATCATTATAGGGTTTAACTAGTTTTATGCTGGCCGTCAACCTATCGCAACCCTACTCCTTTATCCGGGCTTGGGACCGGCAGATTAACCTCTGGCGGAGTTCTTATCAACCTTCCTAGTCATAACAAAACCTATTTAGCTCTTATTAGGCCTACAATTAAAGATGACTAAGTGCGACTCTCATTTCTTAAAGAATGTGTTGGCTAAAATTAAATCGCACGCAACTGTAAAATCCAAAATATATTCGTCACCCTCATTCCTATCATCTATAATTATAAACCCTATGAACTCTCCAAAAACCCTCATTAGTATTTTCTACATGATCGTCCAAATCTCCTCTAATAAAAAGTTTATCTCCTAACGGTACTCCTTGCACTATCTCATCTTAAGTCTTCCCAAAATGCCTTATTCTTAACTTCTTCTAGTCTTATTTATGGGGCATAGGCACTAATGAACACTAAAATTATTTTATCAGCTTTCCTTTTGACTTCTACAACCTCGTCCTTGAAATTTTTCTCAACAATAATTGCAACTCCAATCCTATTTCTATTCGTACCTATATACCATACCCTGAATCTCGTTCTCTCTATCTTTGTAGCCTTTCTCCTACCTACTTAGTTTCTTGCAAGCAAGAAATATTGATCCTCCTTCTACTTATAGGTATCTATTAGCTGTTCCAAGTAGCTATAAGAATCTTCTCTTGGACTAGCTTCTTTACCCATACCCGCCTTCAATGCGAGAACCCTTGCTCAATTCAAACTACACCAAGGCATTGGTTTTACGCGCCACTAAGGATATGACAACCCAACCTTTGCTCATTTCTCACTATACCCGGGGTCTAATGCAGGCCGTTGCTAAGAGGGTTACACCCCAACAAATATTAGGTAGGATTCATCTCATAAGATTTGACTAGTTTTACTGCTAGGTCGTCAACCTATTGCAACCCTTATCTTTTACCCGAGCTTGGGATTGGCAGAGTAAACTCATACAGAGTTAGTAAATGCAAATATTATGCTAAGTACTAAAAGTAGCAATTCTAATTTTATTCAAGCGGTTGAGATTGGGTTGATTGTAACTACTTATAAACTAAAAGAAAATTAAATAAATATTATACTGGCAATAAGCTTAGAACTACAACTTCTCTCAACACTTCACTTTAATTATATTATCTTGTCTTGCTTAATTATGACAATAAATTATTAACCTAGGGTTCTTGAATTAATTATAAGCATATTCTTATCACTTATAATAATATATCACTTAACCAATTCACTATATTCCTATGTGAATTAAGCTAAGCAACACTCATTAAGATTAGATCTAATTGACTACAATAAGACATATATGGACATTTATATCCTATATGCAAATCAAATTCAACATGTGTATGAATTCATTCAAGGCTAAACCTAAATTACTTTTCCAAGATCCTTTAGGTTTCCTAATTTAATCTAAAAGATGGCCAGTCAATTAGAAGCATTAAGCATAAAATGAATTAAATAAATCATATACCAAAACCTAGGCAATCCATATGTAAAATATTATCAAGCTATATGTAGATTTATAGTTACATTTCAAGAAAGGAAACTACTTCATGCTACTTAGTGTAAACATGGTTCCAACAATAATAAACATCAAGGGATAACAATAAAAGTAAAGAAGGAGTACAAATAGAGAAAACTATGAAAATATCCTTGCTTTTCTTGCTTCTTTGCACCCTTAATGAGCTCTAAAACTCATGAAAAACTTAGCTAACTTGTGTATTATGAATCGCAAGTCATTCCCCTTTAAATAGGCTTCAAAATCTTCAATTTTAGTCCAATTCAGACTATTTATCGAGTCGACACTGCAGTGTTGAAGGCAGCCTAAAATTTGGCATAACAGTAAACATGACAACAAGCATGGCGCTACAACACTGACCTTCTTGGCCCTGCAATGCTACCCTTGTGGCAGCATATTTGATAGCCAGTGTTTTAGAAGCTACAAGTGACTATTTCCTAGTGCTACGGCGCCTGACGGATAGAAATCTAAATTGCCTTATAATTTGACTTCAAAAAGGGTTCATTCTTGCATTAAATATTCAAAACACACAAACTAAGTTAATATTAATTTGAACTCCTATGAAACACCTAAATCCTAGCCTAAATGAGCTAGGATTCAACATCCTAATACAGTAAGGACTTTAACTAGGAATTCAACTAAAACTCTAGAACACAAATAAAATAATATGAGTAAAAGGATGCAAAGTAAGTCTATTTCCAATAGTTATTAAAGCATATGTTTTGTTTTCAAGTAATTCAATGATAGGAAGATATTGTTCCCACGAGGACTTTATACTACGATAATGTTAATCTTAATTTTATTTTTAACAATTGGATTTGTGATTGATGGTTTTTAAACTAAACTAGCAATTTGGTCACCTATGACAAAAGAGTATATTCCTATCTCTTTAACAAATCAGATTGCCCTAATTAGATAAATAATCCAATCTTAGGCTAGTTCGTCTAAGGCTAACCCCGAATTTACTTTTCCAAGCTAAATTAAGGATTCATAAACAATCTAACTGGTGATTAGGTAATTCAAAAGTATTTAAATCAAGACAAACACAAATAATTGAAAACTATACATATTTTAATTGAAAGCAAGAGCCATATATGCTATATGTAGGTTCTATTGTAACCCTAGAACAAAACTACTTCATACTAACTAAAGTCAACAAAAAACATAATTAAAAAGTTATTACAAGAAGAAGAGAGAGAAGAAGAGAAGTTGTCACAGCTTCAGGTCTTCACAAAGTCCTTAATATCTTTGAACTTACTTTCTTTGATGTGTGTTTAACCTCTAGTCTTCACCTCTTTTTATAAGCCTTTTTCTCCTAGTTTAAAAATAACTCATTGTCTTAATTAAACACATATAATTGTCGTGGCGCCATCACCCTTGGCGTGGCGGCACCAATACCTCTGTTTGCCTACAAACTTGTCCTTATTTATGGCAGTTGCAGCTTCCACCTCACAACGCTGTGGTGCCATCCTCTCTTGACTTATTGAAGCTATATCTTACAATCCTCACGTCGCGGCACCATCTTACATATTGCTATGGCACAAGACTCTCTGACTTCATGTTTGAATTCTCAAAACTTTACCGTCTCGACCCTAGATGATGTACTGCCGCAACTTGATACTCCTTTTCCAACTTCTTTAGCTTCGTAGCTCTAAGGTCCTCCACATTGCGGCGTAGCTTTCAACTTCTCCTTCTTTAATTTGGACTAGGACACTGCTTAAGACATTTTAAAACAAAATAAATAAATATTTTTAACAAAAAAACTCATAATTGAAATAAAACACTCCTAACTCCTAAAAAAACATAACTTGATTAAAGATATGAATTCTATTTGAAATTTAACTCTAATCTTAGGGATTTAGCACAATTTAGGACTTATAAGTATAGTGAAATAATTCTATTTCACCATCACACCCCCAAACTTAACATTTTAGTAATCCCTGAGCAAAAGAAAGGAAACAACAAAAGAAGCAAAACCACAGTTAGACATATCATATGTTAAACTAATTATTCTCCTAAAATCATTAAAAGTTTATTTCAATGAATATACCCAAAATAAAATACAAGTATAATTTCAATTCATAACATTCAGACAGATTTCAAGTGTGTGTGTACAAGATCTCTTCACCAAGATTCCAGTAAATCCAAATAAGTTTATATCAGAATGGACTACATACTAGAATTAAACTCCAATAGTTCACGTGTCCTCCCTCTCTCCACTAATATAGGCTAACACTTCGAAAATCAATGGGGTTTAATATTGCTTATAATGTGAGATTAAGGGTAAAGGTTAGATAAAAAAGAAATTTAAGCTTACTTACCCTAAGTACACTAAATCCATATAGGATATTGCTTAACTTTCACCACCTTTTAGTAGCAATCCATCTCAACTTAGACTTTAAGTTTGGCAACTTGGCTCTTATGTGGGCATAACTTTTCAAAGCATCCCTATATTTTTTTCTTTCTATTTTTTTATCATTGCCAAAAATTTTGTTTGCAAACAACAAGAAAGATGCACCACACCCCCAAAACTTATTTTTCATTGTGATAGAGGGTGAAAAAAAAAAAATTCTATCTTGATTCACTATTCTCCTAATTTACTTCTATTTTGTCTTTGACAAAACTCATAGTCTTTTTGTAGACCAAACACTCATATGAGTACAATTCTAGTATGATTAATGTGGTTAAAATAATAGGGTGCAAATAGGGTATAAGAATACAAAGGTTCGCTAACAATATATGGTTATAAGAAAGAATACGCTTTAGGTTAAAAGTGGGGTGTTCTAGAGATAAAATAAACTAAGGGGGCAAGAAAAGATCAAACGCAAGAAAAGATTAAACAATCCAAAAAATGGCCTACATCATTTTTCTAACTAAGTTTCGCCTAGGAATTCAGGTTGGACCACCATTACCTGCTACTTCCACTAGATCTTACAGGGGGTCTTGACACTTTTTCTAGAGGTTTTCCATCTTTGGACAAGGATCAAGCCCATGTTTATGCTATGAATAAGTAGGATGCTCAGGCCTCAAATGTAGTTATGTCAGGTAACTTTCTTATTTGTTCAATTAATGCGAAGATACTATTTAATCTTGGAGCCATTCATTCTTTCATATCTCTGTAGTTTACTTCTTATGTAAGAGGGCGTTTGAGCCTCTTAATGTTTTTTAATAGTCTTGACACCTCTAGGGGAAATAATTGCAAATAAATCTATTTCATCTTATGAAGTAGTGGTGGATAATGGGTTATATTATGTAGACTTGATAATGTTAGATATATTGGAATATGATGTTACTTTAGGCATGGACTAGTTGTCTAACCATCATGCAATGGATGGTTGATTGTAGCAAGAAAAGTGTAGAGTTTACCCATCCTAGGAAACCAACTTTTATTTGCAAGGGGATCGAAGTGAAATTCCTTGCAACTTGATTTTTACTATCCAAGCTAGAAGGCTTATTAAAAAGAAATATCAGGCTTATTTAGCTTATGTTAGGGATACTCAGTTAGGAGTGCCCTCATTTAGAATAAACTTCGTTGGTAAAGGAATTTCCTAATATGTTTCCAAAAGAATTACATGGTCTTCCTCCTAACAAAGAGATAGAGTTTGGCATTAATTTGTTATCAGGCACTTCGCCAATCTTTATAACTCAGTACCGAATAGGTCCCAATGAATTAAGAGAGTTAAATATACAATTGCAAGACTTGCTGGATAAGAGGTTTATCCATCCAAGTACGTCTTCTTGGGGTGCTCCAATTGTTTTTATTAAGACGAAAGATGGTTTGTTCCGATTATGTATTGAATATCAATAATTGAATAAGGTCACTGTGAAAAACAAGTATCCCTTTCCTAGAATTGATGATTTACTGAATCAGTTGTAAGGGACTCAGAACTTTTCAAATATTGACCTACGTTCAGGATATCACCAATTCCAGATTAAAATGGAAGATATTCTGAAAACTGATTTTCGCACCTGGTATGAGCATTATGAGTTCTTAGTCATGTCCTTTAGACTTACTAATGCTTCCGCAACAGTTTATGGACCTTATGAGTAGAGTTTTCAAGAATTCCTTTAATTAATTTGTTATTGTCTTTATTAATGATATTTTGGTATATTCTCGAAGTGAGGAAGAACATGAGAAACATCTTCGAATTGTTTTTACAGACACTTAGGAAAAACAAGTTATATGCTAAATTCTCTAAGTGTGAATTCTGGTTGGATCAAGTAACCTTCCTGGGACATGTGGTATCCAAAGAAGGAATTTGTGTAGACCACATGAAAGTAGAAGCAATTCAGAATTGGCCTCGTCCAACTAATATATCAGAAATTTGAAGTTTTCTGGGTTTAGTTGGGTATTATAGGAGTTTTGTTTCCCATATTACTACATCTTTGAGTCGATTGACTCAAAAAGTTGTTAAATATGTTTGGTTAGAGGCTTATGAAAAGAGGTTTCATAAACTTAAGACTTGTCTGACTTCAGCTCTAGTTCTTACCCTTCCTTTGGAACGATAAAGTATATGGTGTTTTGTGATGTTTCTTGTATTGGTGTTGGATGTGTTTTGAAGCAATATGGAAAGGTGATTGTCTATTCCTCAAGATATCTTAAGAAACATGAACTTAATTACCCTACCCATGACCTGGAGATGGCAGCAATAATTTTTGCATTAAAAGTGTGGAGGCATTATTTGTATGGGAAAACTTGTGAAAGTCTTCATGGATCATAAGAGTCTTAAGTATATATTTGATCAGAAAGATTTGAACTTGAGAGAACATAGATAGATTGACTTGTTAGAAGATTATGATTGTTCGATTTCATATCATCTAGGAAAAGTCATTATGGTTGTTGATTCGATGAGTAGAAAGTCGATGGGTAGCTTTTCATATGTGACAGCTGTACTTGGCCGAGTTGTTAGGGAACTACAGAAGTGTAGCCCATGTTTAGGTAAAATCTTCTTTGATTGAAGCTATTAAAGAAGCACAGATGTTTGACTCTGAAGTGTGTGCTAAGAAAATCAAGTGTGATCAGTCTATAATCAGCGAATTAAAGGTAGACAGGGAAGGAGGGTTAAGATATCAAGATAATGTGGTTGTGCCATCTAATCCTAAATTGAAAAGGAAGATTTTTAAAGCAGCTTATTGCTCATCATATGTATTGCATCTTGGCTTCTTTCAAGATGTATCAAGACTAGAAAAAGTTCTAGTGATAGGATGGTATGCAAGAAGGATGTAGTGGATTTTATTTCAAAGTGCTTAGTATGCTAACAGGTGAAAAATGAAAATAAAAAACCCACGAGAATGTTACAAAGAACTAATATTCTAGAGTGAAAATGGAAAAAGATTACTATAGACTTTGTAACAAGACTTCCTAAGACCTTTAGGGGTTATGATTCAAACAGGATAATTATGGACCGATTAACCAAATCAACACACTTTCTTCTAGTGAGAATTATATATTCAACATATCAATATGCTAAGTTTTATCTGGATGAAATAGTTTTGTTGCATAGAATACCTGTTTCCATTATTTCAAACTAGGGCACTCAGTTCACTGCGGCAGTTTTGGAAATCCTTTCAAAAAGCCCTTCGTACTTAATTACTATTCAGTACAATCTTTCATCCTCAAACTGATAGGCCAGTCTTAGAGAACTATACAAACCTTAGAAGATATACTACGAGCGTGTGTAATTAACTTTGAAGGGCAATTGGGATCAGTAATTACCACCTATGAAGTTCGCTTACAATAATAGCTATCATAGTAACATTCAGATAGCATCATTTAAGGCTTTGTACTGAAGAAAATGTAGATCTCTTAGTCGGGTTGTTTGAAACTGGCAAGCACCATCTATCAGGACCATAGTTAGTATAAGATGTTGTAGATAAATTGCATATTATTTGGGATGGATTGAGGATGGCTCAAAGTAGGTAGAAGTCCTATGCAGACAATCATCTAAGAGAGTTAGAATTTGAAGTGGGTGATCATGTATTCCTTGAAAGTTTCACCTTTTAGAGGCACAATAAGAGTTGGCAAGAAAGGGGATCTGAGCCCAAGGTTTATAAGGACCTTTCCAAATTTTGGATAAAGCAGGAGCTATGGCTCACAGATTGGCATTACTGCTGAACATGGAAAGAATACATCTTATTTTTCACGTGTTTATGCTTCAAAAGTATTTGCCTAATAAATCTCATATCTTGCCAGTCCAAAATATATAAATAGATAAGAATTTGACAGTTTGAAAAGCAACTAGTGGCGAATCATAAATAGACAAGTCTATAATCCTTCGATTAAAGATTGTTTATTTTGTGAAAGTCATTAGGCAATATCATAGTGAGCAAGAAGCTACTTAGGAACCCCGAAGATATAATGAGGCAACAATAGTCCATATCTTTTTGGTAATTCAGGTAGATAATGTGTTCGTATCTATTCTGTTGAAATTTGGGAAGAATTCCTTTTAAGGAGAGGAAAATATTATAACCTAGCACCGTAACAAGAAGTTTTAAAGAATAAAAAGGAAAAATTAGTATTTTTAGTTATAAAAACAAAATAAAGAAACAAATAAATTCATTATAAAAAAATACTAATTATATTTCCCTTTTATGTTTCTTTTCCTCTTTTCTCATATTTCTTTTTTTTTTCCCCCTTCCTCCTCACGATTTTCTTCCTTTCTTGACACTTCTATCCTTCTTCTTCAAGAATCGAAGCCCAGTTCTTAAACGCCTCAACCTCTACCATGAGTCCTTCCATCTCTTGTTGGCAGCTAAGGATCAGCAACAACAATAGCCACCATTAGCCATTGCCTCTAGCAGTAGCAGCTCAGGCGTCCTTTCCGTTGTGTGGTAGTTTCCAACTGCCTTTACTCCTGATGATTTCCTTTCTTTTTTTCTTTGAGTTGATTTTTTTTCTTGTTGTTTGAGGATTTAGATGTAGGATTTAGTGGGTTTGTGAATGAAAGAGTATAACTAAAGGGTGAGAAAGTGATGAGTAAAGTGTTGTTGGAGGAGGAATAATCTTAAGATTTGTTGAGTTGTTGTGGATTCTATGATTTAAACTCTTTATTGTCCCTACATGATTCATCCAATTTCAATTTAATGTTTTAATGGTGGATAGTGTTGGGTTTCATGAGTTGGTGTTAGTTTCTCTTGGTTTATATATATATATACATGAAATGGAAGCAAAGTGTCACCTTAAAGTGTTTGATAAAATGACTAAAAGTAATTTAATGTTTGGAATTTAATATAGTCAAGTCCTTTTGATTAGGAATTAAAAATCTATGAAATTTAGAAGCTAAACGATACTTGGAAAATGTAATTTCAACTCCGGAATATAGTGCTTAACTTGGTGACACTATTGGGGCTTTAAGAGAAGTCACAAGTAACAACAGTAAAATTGTGAGTGAAAAATACTACCTTTTGGTTACTAGTTGTGTTTTGTAATGTTTGTATATATGTATATAATTGTTGGGTAAAGATGTGTTTAGTACTTTGAGTTAATTATAAATATTGATTTATATGAGAAAATTCCATATCTTTGCAAATTTACTAGTTAGCAGTGTTATGTAATGGTGTGAATGATTTCTACTATGGTTGGTAGGGCCAAAGAATCCATTTGTAATTTGACTTAGAATCTAGGTGCACCTAGGATAAAATTTGATTTAGTTATTTGATTACTTGGATAAAAATATTCTAGTAACTCAGCCTCGGGGAGGTTATTATGGGAGATTATGTGCTATGGTGTGCGGGAGATGAGTTACTACTGTTACTGGCTCTTGGATGTTTTGTTTGATAAATGATAACTTGTAAGTCATGTAAGTTTTACATTAAATTTATATATGTGGAATGTAATTAAAAAGTGAGTGATGTTGATGTGATTTTATCAAGATAATGTTTTATAACTGTATGATGGTTGATGCTAGTACCCTTTCGGTATGTCTTTCACTCATTGAGTCTATATGACTCACTCGTCTTTTATCTATGTTTTTTTTTTGTAGCTCCAAGCTCTTCTCAGACTCCTCCTAACAAGACCTTGACTTGCATACTCTAGGGAATTAAACCTAGTAGTCTTTATGGCAAGGTATTCTTCAAATGATGCATACTTGAAACCTAGGGAATTAAACTCTGCAGTCACATTAGGGCTTAATGTCATGTATTTTGATTCGTGATCATTGTGTCTTGATGGTTTTTTTTTTTCCTTTTGATGGAGCTCCGGAGCGGAGCTCCCTATGTATATGTTATAAACCAAGGTAATATTTTGAATATATATATATATATATTTACTTCACTTTTACAAAGGTTTCTTGAACTTTTGTTTTTAGTTAGTGTTTGTGTGCACTCATTTTGATTTGAAGTCAGGGTTATGGAGACTTAGGTATACATTCCTCCAGCCAATCATACCTTACGTGGGGGGGTGACAACATCAAAGCAAGGAATATTAGAGATTCTAAGAAGTTCTTCAAAACATGAAGCCAAGACAACTTTTTGTTTTCTCTTCTTCCCTTCTAATTTTCTAATTTTACTTATAATGACAATTATGTTTTTGTTTTCTTTAGTTAGTATAGAGTAGTTCATTTTCTACAGTTACAATTGAACTCAACATTCAGCCTATATACTCTTTTGCTCTTAATTATTTAATGTTAATGATTGTAGGTTATTTATGTTCATCTTGTTCTTAATGTTTCTAGTTGATTGATCACCAATTAGATAAATTAAAAATCCTAAATAAATTTAGAAAAATGTATTTAGGGTTAACCATAGATAAGCTAGCATATGATTGAATTATTCATATAATTCGGTAATTGGATTTGCTTGAGAGATAGGAATATATCTCTCAGCCATATGTAAGTTTGAATTTAAGCTTAATGAATCCTTCTTAACCTAATTCTCATAGGAATATAGAGATTTAGTTGAGAAGGATAACACTATAAGAGAATAGAAGATGTTGTAATTGATTTAGAGCTCTAGGTTAATAACTTAAGCCATTGCATAATTTAAGGAAGAGTGAAAGGAATATAAGTGAAGTGTTGAGTGATATTGTAAACCTAGGTCTAGATAATCAATGTAAAATAGCTTATTGATTGCTTACTTTAAAACCATTGTTTGCAAAACAATTTTGGTTTTTTGAATAAGATTAAGGTGATTCCAATATTAGTAGTTAGCTGTATTGTTAGTAATAATTTCTCTTAGGATTGACATCTTATTTACCACTTTGTTACTTTTTAGACGATGCATGCGCTTAAGTAGTAAAATCTGTAACATAGGGTATGAAGTGTTTAAGCTTGAAGATGGAAGAGGAAATTGAAGTGGTAGCCTAATCTTAGACACATAGTGAAAGAAGCATAATATATGGATGAATACTTAAAGGAGGTTAGGCAAAAAAAGAAAGGCAAGAGGATTCAGTGAGACACAAGGTGGTTTAGTATGTGTACCAAAATGTAGTGAAGGTTGAGCAGTTAATCTTAGATGAAGCACATAAGTTTAGATACTCAATTCACCCAAAGGCAACCATGATGTATAGGAAATTTAAAGAAATTGTTTCGTGGGATGGCATAAAGAGAGACATAGCCACCTATGAGTCTTGGTGCCTTACTTATCAAAGGGTTAAGGTAGAACATTAAAAGCGAGCAAACTTGCTATAACTCTTTAAATCCCATAATAGAAGTGGGATGGGGTGTCAATGGACTTCATGGGGTTGCCAACGACTTCTAGTAGCAATGATGCCATTTGGGTGATAATTAAAAGACTAACCTGAGTCTACTCATTTTATGCCCATTAGAATCACCTATACTTTAGACAAGCTTGCCCAACTATACAATAAGGAGGTGGTTTTATGTTGTTATTCAAGTTTTTTAAGTGAAATGTGGTTTCTAATTTGTAATGCCTATTTCTATTTTGGTTAGTTCATACACATTGTCGTCGGATCTTGCAGATTTTATCTGTATTTGTACTTCTCACCTACAGGTTAGTAGTGTTTCTTTTTTCAATTGTAATTTGGAATCCAAATTAATACCTGATTTAGGGATCCTATAGAACATTTTCCAATTCACTTTACTTATGAGGTGAAGGTTGATGGCCCAGTGCAATATTGTTGGATGTATCTCTTCGAAAAGTAACTTGTAAATTCATTTTAATTAGAATTTAGATGTACTATATATTAAATTATTATATTCCTTAATAGGTATATCTATCATTTGAAGAAGAAAGTTTGCAACAAAGCACGTGTGAAGGGCTTAATTGTTGAGACTTACATACTTAAAGAGACCTCTAATTTCTTTACTTTACAAACAATTTGCGTACGAAGATGCGAGAAGTAGGCCAAAATAAAGATGTCAGTAATATTGATCCAAATGGAAAAAACTCTATACTACCTAGTAAAACTATTGGTCATGCTCGGCCTAAATTGCTAGAAGACTACAAATACAACAAAGCGGAGATATATGTTCTTCTCAATTATGAAGAGATTGGACAATATGTGGAGTAAGCTTTAAAAGCCTCTCTTATCATTAAATTTAACTTGTACTTTTCCAAGCACACAACTTATCTTATTGTCCATGTGTTTGTAGTTAATATGATTCAATAATGAGACTTGATCAACCCAATATCACCAATCAACAACTGGAGACACTATATGAGCCAAACTTTCCACAATGGCTACGCCAACTAGTAAGCATGTCTTCGATTATAATTAACATTCCATTTCAATACCAGCCTACTTATTCTTACAACTTTAATACTTACCTAGGTCTTAAGTGATTCAAGTGTTGTTAAGAATGTACGCGATATAGCTATGTGTCCAAGTCGATGTGTGTACTCTTATGATTGATTCATCCTTCAATGATTATAGGTTTCATATTGAACTTCATGCAAAAAGAAAAGAAAAAAGAAAGAATAATAGTGTTTGTGTGAAGAAAAACTATGATGATGCATATGAGTGCGATTTTTATAGCATGTTGAATGATGTTTTTGAGTTAGAGTATAGAAGTCCTAACAACAAAGTTATTTTGTTCAAGTTTCAATGGTATGATTATTTTGAGAATTGACTTAAAATTGACCCCCAAAATGGTTTGATTAAGGTAAATCACAAGTCCAAACTTAACTCAGACGAGCCATTTATATTGGTTTATCAAGCCACCCAAGTATTTTATGTAAAATATTCGTCAAAGAAAAGAGAAAGGCTTTACTGGGTAATATGCAAAATGAAACCAATAATTGTTGCTAATTTACTAATGGATGAAGATAACAATAAAGATGCAGTGCCCATGGTTTCAAACCTCTTTCAAGATGAAGAAACCCTATTTCCAAGTCTGGTTACCCTTGAAAATGGTGACAATATATATGTTTCGCTTCACGATGGAGATATGATGGAAGAAGTCAATCTAAATAAGATTCTTTCATTAAAGAGCAAAAAATGTGCAAGGGATTGTTAATAATGATTTCATTAATGATGATAAAATCACTTCAATTTAAGAAGAAGATGATGAGAAAGAGGACGAGTTCATTGATGACAATGATGACAATGTTAATTATGCATATTTAATCACCCCTCACAAGAACTGGGATATAATCAGCTCCTTTGACACCACCACCTCAATCATTTAAGGTAGAATTTTTGTTTGAATTTTCATTCATTTTTATACTTTATATTTATTTGTGAAAAAAACTTTGAAAAATGAGGTCGGGGGCACAACAGACAAGTTGGCATCCGTTCGAGTTTCTAGGAGTACCAGCACTATAGTGAGGATGTATAAGACATGTAGGAAGAAGCATAATAGAATTTGGATAAATGGTTAGGTTGTTAAGCACAAGTTTCAATTTCAAATTAAAACATTTGAAAAATAGGGTTCAGGGAAGTAAAATGGTGATTTACACATCTTTAGGATGACAATACCGTTGCGTATATAGTGTCTAATAAGACTTCTAGGAATAAGCATAATATCATTTAGATTAACAGTTAAGATTTTATGCCTAAATTAGAGTTTTAAAGCAAAAGCTTTTCAAAATAGGGTTTAGGGATCAAAATGGTGAAGTAAAAGTCCTTTCGAGATTTTGAGAGTACTAGCATGATTATGAAGATGAATAAGATCTATAGAAAGAAACAGAATTCCTTTTAGATCAATGGTTAGGATTTTATGCTCAAATTAGAGTTTCAAGGCAAATGCTTTGCAAAATGGGGTTCTGGGCATAAAATATTCAAGTACAAGTCCTTCCAGGATTCTTAAAATATTGGTATGACCATGGAGACAAATAAGACATGTAGAAAGAAATATAATATCATTTGGATCAGTGGTTAAGATTTTATGACCAAGTTAGAATTTCTAGGTAGAATTTTGCAAAACGGGCTTTGGAGGACAAAACAGTCAAGTATAAGTCCGTTTGGGAGTCTAGTAGTATCGGCATGAACGCGGAGACGAATAAAACTTGTAGGAAGAAATAGAATACCATTTAGATCAACAATTAAGATTTCATGCCCAAATTAGAGTTCAAGGCAAAGTTTTGCAAAATAAAGTTTGGTGACAACATGGTCAAGTTAATTAAAGTTCTCTAAATTTTTAAAGTTATATTCATATCAAGTTAAATATAATTTATAATATTTATTTAAATTATTTCAGGTTATGCCTCCTACATCTGGCTTTTCACACATCAGTTAGAAAAATGATGAGCAAGGTTGAGATGACAAAAATTTAAAGTCAGGAGATGATTTTTAGATTGATGTATTATATGTTTGAGATATTATAAATTTTATTAGGATGATATTCTGTAAAATAAAATTTTACTTATATAAAAGTTTGATTTTAAATATTAAATTTAAAATATGATTTTTGGACAAGTATTTATAGATATAAATTAAAAAATTAAATAAATATAAATTATTTTTCCAACCGTGTATGCCTTTAAGTATCTAAGTCTGCACTTAATAGATGCAAGTAACAATTAAAAAAATATATTGTCCATTTTGTGATAACATTTTAAATTTGTGTATGAGAATTGCAAACATATAAAACTATTAATTATTGGCATCTATATTTTCTAAAGACACAAATGCTATTGCATCTGCTTATTAGCATCGACACTTCAAATGCTAATATTTTGTAAATGGTTATTGGCGTCTAAAATCAGCATCCGGCAACTAGACACAAATAATTATATATGTCCTCGTAGACGTAGATAATACTATCTGTGTTTAGGGTAACTATGTTAGGTTATCAGCATTTATAACTAGACTGCATAAGCATTATATGCATTTGTATTTGACAGACGTAAATATTGTAATTTCTTGTAGTGAATGGAATGATTTTTTTTTTTCATTGTTTGATAATGTATGTGAAGAACTGTCATTTCAACATTAATTTATTTAATATTCACTTATCATACATGAAATGAGATAAAAGTTATGTTAAAATGGCAAAACTATCCCTAAATAGGTAAAATAATAAAAATGTAACATTATTTATGAAATTTATATATTTCTTAGTTTTTATTAATTTATTTTGAAATTTTTAATATTTTTGTTATTTACTAATATTAACATTGTAATATGTTAATAATATATTAATTAACTAATTTATTTATTTTACATTAACTAATTATTTTATTATTATTATCATTTAATATGATATGAAAGGTAATTTTGTCATTTAACTAAAATGAATTGATTTATTATTATTCTTATTTACAAATTCTTTATTATTTTATGTGATATGAATGGTTTGACTAACTAAATATATTTATTATTTAGCTTATTTATTTAGTTTAGATTATAATAATTTTATTTATCTAAAAAAAAAATTAATTAATTATTATTTTATGTGATATAAGGATCTTTTTGTCATTTGACTTAACTAAACTGATTTTATAGAAATAGAAATAAGGAATCCTACCCCTGAGTAGGTTTGAGCATTCTTATTTTTATAGAATAAAATAACTAAAATAAAATATGCATTCTGAGGCTAAATACATACCAAATGAAAGAATGAAAATGGTATGGTCATTCCTTTGTACCAAACTAGTCCTTACAGTATTCTTGCTTCCATAAAAAGTTAGGTAGCAACTCTTCACTTTCTTTATTTTCACCGTTCGAAGGAAACCCCCTAAACCACTCAAGTGGGCTCTTGGATGGTTTCAGCGAATAATGATATCTCACATTATACATCGATTAATTAATTGCTTGACAAGAGTAAAATTCATATGACAAATAAAGAATGACATAAAACAATTGAAGAGCTACCTAATATTTTAAAGAAAAGACTTAGCCCTGAAAATTTCAATATGCAAATATTAAGAATTTACAAGCTAAAACATAAAATATGCAAGTAATAAATTAAAATAATCAAAATGTCCATAACATTGAGATTTAAACAATTTAAGAGCATATGTGGTACATGATTTGGCAACTACCGATAGGGGAGCTTTAGTTGCTCTTGGATATCCCAATCTACATATTGTGCATAGTTTAACTTGAACCAAATTGACAATTTGTATTTTGATATTAACCAACTTATGAAAATGAAATTGGCTTCTCGCATACAAATTGATTGGCGTGCCTTCAATATTTTATTATTATTACATGTTATACTAGTAGGCCTAGTTCTCATTTTCATTAATTATTATATATTAACATAAGTTAATTCATGTAAATATTGAAATATCCCAATTTAAATTCAATAACAAATATATTGAAGTATTAAAATATAAATTTTAGAGTTCCACTTGGAAAACAAAATTTAAGACATTTTAATTTTAGAGAATCTCAGTTATTATATTTTGGTATTTAAAATTTATTAAACTATCATATTTTTTTTAAAGTTCCACTAGTAAAAGAATTGTTTTGTTTGAATTTTATTATTATTAGACAAATTTGTCCAAAAAAATATTAATGTTGTATTTTATTAATTAATAAATTCGAGTGTAATCTTTTTATACATTGATTTGTAGAATATGTTATGTGTATATCTTTTATTGAAATATAATTTATATTATCTATATACCAAACACGATTGATTTATCAATTTGAATTATTACCTACACAACAAATATAATTGATTTTATTAATAAGATTTTTTGTAATTTATTATTTTTTTTACTTTAAAAAAAAATATAGGTAAAGTATCCACACATTTGAACAGGAAATCTTATGCTCACATCACTAGTACCTTATATCAACAAGTCTTTACTTATTATCAATTACTAGTATTCTCACATACGCTCTCATGCGTGCTCAAATATTTTTACCTTTTTAGGAGAAATGTGTAACATTCTTTTTGGCGCGTAATCTTGTACTATAGTATATAGGTTTTCACGAGACGTACTCCTCTATCAATGTATAAATTCTTCACTCTTATGTGTGCCCTCTATTTGAGTGTGAAATTTTAGAAATGACAAACTTTTCATGTAATTGGAACTATTATATAAACAATTAAGAGTTTGTCAGCTATAGAGTTTTACACGTAAATAGAGGATGCGCGGGAGATTAAATAATTTACACTATGATAAAGGAGTATGTCCCAAGAAAAATTTGATAAATTGGTACTAGAGTATGCACAGAAAGAATTTTACACATTTCTCCTAGGAAAAAAACATCTAAGCCACACAAGGATACTAGTATAATAAAGTAACCTTATACACTATTGATAAAAGAAACTGAAAAAATCATATGAACATGCATGTGAAGGCTTGTGAGGATATTAGTATTTTAAAAAGAGTTTACTACTTATACAAATTTCTAACTATTAGTGTAAAGGTAAGAATTACACATGTTATCTATCTAAAGTTAATATATGCTTCTTAGCGTGAAATTAATAGCTTCATGTAAAAGAGTGAATTAATTTGTTCTTTAAAAACTAAACTCTTAATTAGTAAAGTCATATATTAACTCATATCTTAAAACTTAATTTTAAATTAAAAAGAGAAATTTCGTAAGTTGTAAAGAGTTTTAGATAACATATAAAACTCTTGTGTACATAATTCCTTATATTAATTCCCGCTACATGTAGAACTTATTGTTAAGAGTCTAATGTATAGATAAATGTTATGAAACTCTTTTATGATTTTATTTTAACTCTTCATAGTTCTTGGAAATAGAGTTATTTTTACATCCTTTTACTCATATTATTTTAGCTATGTTCTAGAGTTTAGTTGGCTTTTGTTTTAGTTTTAGTTGAATTTCTAGTTGAGTCCTTATATTAGGATGTTAATTCTTATTGTTTTAGGATTTAGGCTGTTTATAGGAGTTCTAACTTGTAATAACTTAGTCTTTGTGTTTTAAAGGTTTAATACAAAAAGGAAGTCCACTGAAGGTCAAATTGGAGGCTAAAACGCTTAAAAAGAGGAAGATCGAAGGAGCTACCCAACTAGTGCTAGCCCATATGTGTTGGAAAGCTAGCGCAATGGCACTAGGATCAGCCAAGAGGGAGCCACGGTGCCAAGGACTTGGGAGCCAAGATGCTAAGCCCATTTTGAATTGTCCTGTGTCATCGATTTTCGAGGACTCATAGGGAGATTAGCTTGAGGAATCAAAGGACACAAGTGAACTAAGTTTCTCTAAAGTATTAAAAGTTGTCAAGAGTGCAAGAAAGCAAAAGAAGCAAGGAAAATCGATTTCTCTATTTCTACTCCTTCTTTATTTTCATTATATTATTTGATATTTATTATTGTTGAATCCATGTTTACACAAAAAATAATGAAGTAGTTTCCTTTCTAGAATTGCAACTACAACTCAACATGTAGCTTGTTATTATTTTATTTATGAATTGCTTAGGTTTTGGCATATGAATTATTTAGTTCATTCTATGCTCCATTTGCTTTGATTCATTATATATATATATATATTATATATATTCAATCTAGGAGCACTACCAAAGTGTTTCAAAGAAGGGTTATCCTGACGTACCCTTAGTAGCAAGATTACGTCTTTCATTACGAGCTTGTACACATGCTTCTAAAGCTACTCAATTAGTTACGGCACCCAGGTGCATTTCTAATGCTTCTAATTAATTGGTCATCTTTTATATTGAATTAGAAAACCTAAAGTAGCTTAGAAAAATAATTTAGGTTTAGCCTTGAATGAATTAACACTAAGATTGAATTCATACGCATGTTGTTGAGTTTGATTTATATATAGAATAGTAATATATCTATATGCCTTGTGTAGCTAATTTAGGTCAAATTTTAATGAGTTTTGTTTAACTTGAATTCACATAAGAATATAGTGAATTGGTTAAGTGAGATATTATTTTAAGTAATAGGATTATGTTTATAATTGATTAAGAATCTTAAGTTAATAATTCTTTTCATAACTAAGTAAGATGAGATAATATAATTTAAGTGAAGTATTGAGGGACATTGTAGTTGTAGCCTTATCTCTAGTATAATGTATAGCTAATTTTGTTTTTAGTTTATAATTAGTCTGTAATTAACCCAAACTCAATCAGTTTAAATAAAATTAGAATTGCAAATTTTAGTACTTAGTATAATATTTGAAAACTCCTCATGGAAATGATCCTCTATTTTATGACTATATTACTTGAAAACAATACTGTGTGCTTACATTATAAAATCCCTATCAACTCTTAATTTGTAAAGAGTTTTAGATAAATTAATTTAGCTAAAATTTAATTTGGATTAAACTCTTAATTTGTTCTTACAAAATATTGTTTTAAAATAGATTTACATTTTTATGAAATTGTAGAAATTTCTTAGATATGGAGTAGTTCAAAGTACCTCATACATGTATCCATTATACAAAGTATTTCAAAAAGGACAAAATAAAAAATTAGAAAATAAAAATAAATTTCTAGCATAAAAAATTGGGAAATTTTACCATAATAAGGTTTTTTGAAAAAATAAAGAGTTAAACATGGTTCTTTCAAAAAATATAATGAGAATCATGTTGTTTTAGAATTTGTAATTTTAAAACATAATTTTAGACTGCTATGTCATCATCTCTCAGCCAGATGGGTGCCAAAATATTTTTGCCATATCAATAGACATCCAGATGAAAATAGGTGTATTTAGAAGCATAGGGTCCCAAACCCTAAAGCCCCAATTGCATCTCTCTCCCTCACTGCGAAATACACTCCCTCTGTTTTCAAATCTCAGTCATTGCAATGTGAAGGCAGAGTGAAGGTTGCCACTCTTTCTTTGCCATTACTCGTATCTCTAATCTTGGTACTTTCCTTTTGCCTTTATATTTTGGGGAAGGAGAGAAGCATATGTTTTCTTTCACATCGTGCAGAATAAGGATCAATTAAGAAATGCCAACAAATGGAGTTAGTGTAATTATTCCTTGACTTTCATAGTTATGATGTTTGTGTTGTTTATAACCAAATTCTTAGTTTCTTTCATCTATTCTCTGTAAGTGCAGCTGACGTACAATGAGTTTTATTATTCATCATATCTCTCTCTCACAGTAATTATTTGATATTCAGCCTCCCTTTCTCTTTTATTATAAGTTGTTTATTCATTGAGTTGAGCATATTTGTGGGTGTTTTTCATTATTTTTTTTGGGTAAATGCAAATTTATTCTTCATTGCTGTAATTGGAAGAATTCATTGCTGAGATTAGAAGAAGAACATAGTAGTTGTTTGTGGTCCCAATCAAAACCTTCTCACAAAAATCATTCCTTCTATTTCCTCTTAGCTTCCAAGCAGAGTAGGGATAACTTTCTCATCCCGTTTCTATTTCCTTTGACTTTCACTTTTGAAGCATAAATTGGGAATATATTCTTTTGAGTGCGGAAGGAGGAAAGAAGGTCAATTTCTGTAGTTTAAGAAACCATATCAATTTGGGAAAAAAAGAAAAGAAAAACTAAATATTTCACTTTTGGTAGAAAAAACAAAACTTTTGTAACTTCATAATCTCTTACTTTTAATGCATCAATTTATTTTTAATTCATTTAATCATAAATAATTTGATACCTTATAAAAGTTTATATTTTTAGAAATTCAATTTATGATTATAATTATATATTTGTAGCTAATCATTATGTATTTTTCCTTCCCCGAATCTTTTTTGTCTTAAAGAAATATAATGTAAACTAATGAAATGTTAAGTACAATTATTATTTTTATATTTAAAAACAATGAGATGACATCATTTTGATTATTTATTAAACTTATTCATATTAATAAAAATATATATATATAATTGAAAATAAAAACTAAATTAGATAAATTTATTTAATAAAATATTTAAGTATAATTACTTTTTATTAAAAATAATGAACCTACAAAATTATAACTTCAATATTTTACCTCACCTAGCATTCTGTCATTTCCTATGTATCTACTAGTCCGTGAGAGGTAAGACTAGAGAGTAGATATTAAAGAAAGGTAGAATGTATGATCACTGCTGAAGTAGTCACTAGTGATGCTAACTGGAAGTATGACTGGCCAGAAGAATGGATAACCCAAGCCTCCAAACCCTGACTCTAAAACAAAGAAGAAACTATGACTCTTGATCAAACCCATAAATAAAAGTAAAATCTTATATAAAAAAATTAACTGTAAAATTTTATTTACTGAAGTAAATAACAATTTACTGAAAATTTTGGCAAGGGTTCATCGTAAAGTGAAACATGCTCATATAATTTAAAAACACATTCCTGTTGTTATATAATAATAATTACAACAGCAAATACAACAAGGAACTTCGCTCTAATTCTCATTAATAATAACAACTAACTAAACTATTACACAATATAAGACCAGACACCCCACAGCTATAGTGTGACTACAAATTTTCACCATTTGACTTCAAGATTGAGATTTAGAAGAATTACCTTGCCGCCAAACACTCGGCAAAGTTCATTATCAGTAATAGTTGTTCTCGAGATCTTATTATTAAAAAATCATAGAAAGAAGTAAGTCCTATGCACTTAGTGAGTGGAAAATAATATCTAAAAGATACTAGCATCATTCAATACAAGAATATAATATAATATATGTATATAATCATTTAATATATCATTACTAAATCACTAATGTTACACTTACATAGTTATGGAAACATAACACTTAACAAACACAATTCAATTAAAACAATCAAAGTAATAAAAACATACAAAGCAAGCAAAGGGCCAACAGAGTAACTCAGCCTCGCACAACAGTATCTCTCCCCTACCGGGCATTTACGGGCCCACACAACAGGTTAATTCTCCGTACACAATCCATCTCATCGGGGCTGAGCACTCATTTCTTTTGAAACAATTATTAGAATCAGAATATCTTATATTCGGAATATCAAATCAAAATATTTTAGGTGCACCTGGATTTCACTTTTGAATTAAAAATCATTTCTTAGAAAATTTCACTATATTGGCCCTTATCAATTACAAGCAATATCAAACAAACATAATTCAAATAAATAATTGAAATACTACACTTGCCATTTTTTTTTTTCCATATAACACATCTATTCAAAGACACATATAATTATACATAATAATCTAGCCTCAAAAGGTAACAGTTAACCACTCACCTTTAATCGATTTCATTCATCACTTACACTTGCATTCGCGCATCTTATCGAGTCTACATGAAGATCCACAACTGAAATTCATATTCTCAAATAATACTTAGTTCATAAATTTTATTGTTATAATCTTTTAATTATTAAGCTTATATCTTAACTTATATAGGTTTTTTATGAAAGTTTTCTATTAAGCTATTACATGTAAAGTAGTATGAATTGTACTTTATGTGGTAAGGTTAATAATGAAGAGACATTTTAAATATCTTGAAAATGCATAAGATAGAAAGAAACTATTAGAAAAGATAGAAAGCATTCGTGAGTTAGAGATGTTGAAATTGTCCAAACTTGAGATTTGGACCAATATTCACTCTAACAGTCATATCTTTCTCTAGGAAATTCCAAATCTAGTTTTATAAAATTTATTAAATACATGACACATGTAGCTTTATAATGGTACATTATTTGAAATTTTTGGACTTATATATCAATATAGTTTATTCTTTGAAATTGCATCAATTTCTACAAAATGCAGGATTTTGGCAGCTCTGACCTTACCTTAATTATTTGAATATAACTTTCTCTAGAAAAAAAGAAATCCAATTCCGTTTGTTAAATTTATTAATAGACAAGTATATCTTATCATATATATTATTTGGATGAAGTATATTAGTATAGTTAATTATTTAAAATTTACTCTTTCTAGGCATTTCACGACCTTCTTGGATACACGTCTATTTCATTTATGTACTTAATCAAATTTAATAAAACCAAGTCGAGAAATTAACTTTAGGAAGTTCACTAACTTTCTTATTTAAAAACTTCTCGTAAAATCAACATTGAACTCACTTAATTTCTCATATGATCCAAAAATAGGGCACTAGTACAATTCTGATTACCTGATGCGGATTCTAATGCTTGTAGAATTCTCATACTAAGAAATAAATTATGAAATTTTTA
Source organism: Quillaja saponaria (assembly GCA_029379385.1). Taxonomy (NCBI): domain Eukaryota; kingdom Viridiplantae; phylum Streptophyta; class Magnoliopsida; order Fabales; family Quillajaceae; genus Quillaja; species Quillaja saponaria. The sequence goes on along the minus strand of CM055616.1, from coordinate 17,996,888 downwards.
TTATAGTTATTAGGAATATAATATTAATTTCATATACTCCCCCTCAAAGATGGAGCATATAATGCTCAATCTTGTACAAATAAAAAACCAATTACCAAATCTCCAACACTCCTTTTACTTACAAAATAGAGGTGAAGATTCAATCCGTTTGTGAACATACCGGTACCCATGAATAGTACTTGTGTTGGCTAGAAAGAGACACAGCTGGATTTTCTGGAAAAATAAAAAGAGCACCGTTGGAAAAATGCACAACGAGATTTTCCAAAAAAATAAAAGGAGCACCGCTAGAAAGAGACATAACGGGAAGTTCATGAAGATACTGTTGAGCTGTCAAACTCTTTGAGCCATCAAACCCTAAATAGGCTTGAAAAGAAAAGGGGATGAACCGTCTTTAGATGGTGAAACTTCAAGTGAATTGGTGATTTCAATTTTTTCAGAGGTAGACATACCGATGAAGAGTACCCCGATGAATAATAATCGTATTGCTAGAATGAAACGCAGCAATAGAGAGACACGCTAGAATGAAACGCAGCAGTAGAAAGACATGCTGGAATGAAACGCAGCAACAATTGAGAGACACGCTGGAATGAAATGCAGCAAAAATAGAGAGACACGCTAGAATAAGGCGTGAATGGAAGAAACAACTAGGTTTAATGATAGCTGGCAGCAAAGCTTCCTTTTTTTTTTTTTTTTCTTCTTTTTCTTCATGTGGCGGCTAAATAAAAGAAAAAGAAGATTAGGGTTCTTTTCAAAATCGGGCCAAGATCGGGCTTAGGTTTCAAACCCGCTCTGATACCATGTTAAATAAAATAGAATAAGGAAAGGATTGTGGTCTTGATTGATATCTCAAAGCCTACACCCATAAGCTTCATTTATAGTAAATAATAAAACATAGACTTCCACATCTAAATAATGTAGGACTACACAATATAATAATATTATATTCCTAATAATAGTATTTCAAGATTTTAGGAATTATTTTCAGCACTCTTCTCCCAATTCATCTTGTAAGACCCTCTAAAGTCAGTTACACTAAAACAGGTTTAATCAATACTCGAAAATCATAACCCTGAATTCAACCACCTCCAAAATATTCATAATAAGGAATTAAAACTATACAACTCTAGATTTCCTCTTTAATATACTAGGAACAACTTTTATTTAAAGGTCCTATGCTAATTCCAATCACAAACCCAACGAAGTCTCCGGAACTAACTAAAGGTCACTAAAAATCCTACATGTACCTAGTTTAAGTCTAGCAGCTCTAACAATTAATATACTTGAAATCAGATTATAAAATTTTACAGACATCACCTCAAGACCCTAAGCTACTCTTTCTCTTTTGAAATCTTAATTTAATTCAACTCTAAAAGTACCTAAAACACAATATTTTTTTCATCTATGAATCTGCCCTTGCACCCCTTTTAAAACCCACTTAACTCTCATTTTCAATATTTTTTGGTAAGTAACAAATTTAATTGTTAAGTGTGGTAATAGGTAATATGTTACTAATCAAGTTGTTAGTTAAATTGATATTGATAAAAAAATTTAAATCACAAACTGAAGGTATACAACTATGTTAGACATTATCTAGGACCATGTGCAGATCTATTTACTTTTCCAACTATTTATGTCACATGCACATCTTTATTCCAAATTATTGACCAATATAGATGTTTGGCACATTCAAATTCTTCAGCAACTCATGTACCATCAGCTAGTACTTCCCAAGTTCAAGTAGATGCTATAACTAGCACTTCACAAGTTGACTTAGATGTTGAAGTTAGGCTCTTAACTCCTATTTCATGTGCTGGTATGCATATTCACACTATGACTTCTAGTTATGCACATTCGATGGCTACTACTTCAGGTTCAGGATCATTTATTTATGCTCCTCATACGTTAGATGTTGCAACAACTAATACTTCACATGTTGACTTAGATGTTGGGGTCGAACTCCCATATCCTACTTCATGTAATGCAATGCACCTTCCCACTACAACTTCTATTCGCACGCATTCCAACCTTACTATTTCAGGTTCAGAACTATCTATTTAGGCTGCTCAGATGTCAAGTGTTACAATAGTCTCAGTGCTATTGACCACAATAGATCTATATGTCTCACCTATTCCATATACAACTTTATTTTGATTGACTAATGCACCACCTTCATTTGTAGCTAATATTTTTCATAATGAAGTTGACATAGGTGGTGAGAACATCACACAAATTGAGATTATTACACATATTGATACTGAATTACTTCTCCATGTTCATGATGTTGAGGAGAGCGAAGATGATGGTGGAAGCCACGTTGATGATGGTGCAGAGCATGATGAGGATAACACTCAGCATCATAAGAGTGTATCACATGTTGCACAAGTTCAGAAGGATGGACAATGGGATAATCTTCCACGTAAGAAGAATCCAACTTGAAAGAGGAAAGCATAGACTTATGGTACACACTAAAGGATTGTTACTTCTAGTTTTGTATAAATGAGTTATGAAACTCTTTGTTTTGGATAAATTCATCAGTATTTATGTGATAGTGTGTGATGTTGACACTCATTGAGTTATATTATAATATATGTTTGTCATTATAGGGAGGAAATGTTAAAAAAACAAGAGAAACTCTGTTTAATTTTTTATTAATTAAAATGACAATTGAAATTCATATAAAATAACTTGGATCGGTAATGACAATTGAATATTTGACAATTTAATAATTTAACATAACAATAAGAAAATCTTAAAAAATTATTGCTTTTTTAAAATTCATGCGACAATTGAATATTTTATCATTATATGGTGTGTACAAAATCAAAATTTATCTTTACTCTTTGGTTAAACACACAAAATTGATTACTCAGTCACACAGTTCAATTTTAAAAAACATACTGACATTAATTTACATTCAAGCATATAATCTTTCATGAAGTGACTACTCGGCCACGCATTTTAACTTTGAAGGACATAAGGACAAGCTGAAATTGCTTCACACTCACGCATGTAATCATCCATGAAGTGACTACTTGGTCACGCATTTTAGTAACATGTAGAGTTTCAACTTTAAAGAACATGTTGAAATTACTTAATGTTCACGATAAAAAAAAAATATTTGCTTATATAAAGGGTTTGAAAATCATAAGAGTTAATAACATCAAACAACCATTTGTTATGAAAAATTCCTTTTCATTAACTTAATAAAATGCTGAGATAACCTTGCAACCATTATGGTTACCATGGACATTGTGGTGGTCACAGGTCTTCAACTAAATCCAAATGTGAATCATCAATGCCATGGCCACCACTTCATCGTGTTGATAAGTATAATGATCTAGTTGAGGTCATATGGTATGGTCTGAAATGAGAGTTTGAATGCGTTCTTATCTATTATACAAATAGTCGAAGTATTGCTGATCATTTAATGGTTGGCTCTATTACTAATGTTTCGCAAGAAAATTAGGGTAGTTTGGGCAAAGGAACATGAGTATATTAGATGAGCTAAGATCTCTGACCATGATGGAAATTAAAATTAATGTGTAATATGAGAGCGATGATAACCTGTCTGACTATTATGAGATTAAGAGTGATGATGATTTTATTCATAATTGTCTCACATCATCTTTGCCACAACGACATATATAATTTTCCTTATTGCAAGTATGTGACAAGTTTTTAATAACAAATTTTAATATCAATAATATGTATTGTTTATTTTAAAAAATGACATATTACTTCATGTGACCAAGTTTATTATAATACAAAATTTTCATCATATTAATGCCAAGAGAAAGGAGTATTAGCTTTGACATGTTATGCTAAACCATGCATTACTTTCAACTAGTAGGGAAAAGAGGAGGGTGGTGAAACTAAAAATATAAAAACATTTCTGTTGAGAATCTCATTCTTGTCTCTTACTCCATTCATTATCTTAGTCATTGTTCTCTCTTTAAAACCTCTTCATTTTTTGATAGGCGTAGACACTAAAAGGATCATAAAACCATAGGGCTTAAAGACATAAGAAAAGTTGAATTTTGGTTTATTATGACATGGTCTTATTTTATGTTAATGTATTTAGAAAATTGCCGGATTACTTTATGTTAATATTTAGTTTTGAGTCTTTTGTCTATTTAGTATTTTGTGATTCTATATTATTATAGCTCTTATGAGTGCCATTATATATTAGTTGGCTATTTAGTTATAAGCTTTAATATTTTTAAGTTATATATTCATATAAGATAGATAGGAATAATGAATTCTTATGGTTTAAAATTTCTATTTATATAAATTGTAAATTGTAATATTTAAATTTTTATGCAGTAGATTACTTAGTTTTTTGAATTACTTTTAAAACCTTATAACAATATTTGAGAAACACTAAATTTGAATTTTTAAGTTCTTTTTATTTTTAATTCACTCAAAATTTTCAAGAAAAAAAAAAGGTTGAATTTGGGTTTTCAACCCACAAATTTGAATTTGTGTTTCAAATCACAAATTGAAATTTGTGTTTAGAATCCACAACTTTTAAATTTGTGTGTGTAATCTACGAGTTTCAATTTGTGAGTTCAACTTACAAATTTTGTTAAAAATATATGCTCTCCCTCTACATACGTGGAGCTAACATGGTAAATAAATTTGTGTGTTGAAGACACAAATTCATTAAAAATAGAATTTGGTATTTATTTTTCAAAGAGCTATGTTTGACTCTTTTAATTTTGAAACAACTTTATTGTAGTGAATCTCACTAAAAAATTGTATAATTATGAAATTTACGTGGTACATCTTCAAAATTATCCTTTTCTTTCAATTACTTTTTTGGTACTTGGTTATCATAAAAGTTTTCACCCATTTTTTACTCATCATTATTATAAAATTTCATCTGACCATATTCCTTCATAAATGTCCTCTATTATTGAAATTGTTGATAAAACAATAATATAAGTAAAACAAATGCAATCCTATGAATCAAAATTCAAAATATATATGCCAAAAATGCAATAAATTACACAAATGACCAAAAAAAAAAACTAATTATCCTTATTGGTACGTGGTTCGCAAATAATCGTAATAGTTTTAACAATTTTCATGTAGGTGTGCTAAAGACATGATAGCCATTAGGCATTTGCATATTCAAGTGAAAAGTTTGGTTTTGCCTTTTGCTGCTAGAGTTGAGCTCTATATGTATATCATCAAGTTTGCATTGATGAAATTACATCAAAAATTTTCTAGGTAGGACTCAGAATTTACAATTCTTCTCAAGAAAAAGCTATTAAAGAACCATTAATTTAACCTAAAAAAAAAATCTAAAATAGCTACGAAAAACAAGTGTCCTCCTGGTTCCTAATCCTAGAATTGCACCTTTGATTTTGAATTTCTTGATATATTTGTTTTTACAATAACATAAGTTTTCTAAACAAATACTACATGTTAAGCTTAAGCAACATTCATCTTTTGTCTTTACATTAAAGCCTACCAACAAAACCTATAAATTGAATGAATTTAAAAGGAAGTATGATAGAAATGATTATCTCTATAGAATTAATCAAGAAATCTATCAAGAGTAGTAACTGAGAATCTTCTCAGCCAATCTGTAAATTATATAATGGTGGTGGATTCAACAATAAGGGAGGGATGAAAAAAAAGATTAAAATAAAATATTGCCTGAAATGATCTAACCTACAAAAAAGGATCTAAAAACTTCAATTCCCATAGAAAGACTCAATGTCTTATCAAATAGAACATAAAAATATTCATAGATTTAGTATCCATTTGTTATTACTTCATTGAAAATAAAACCCATCAAGAAAAATCAATAAAGAAGTAGGAAAATCAAGTGAATCTAATCAAAATTTAACTAAATCCATCTTATTCGAACATGGTTCGAGTCTTTGAGATCTTGACACCCCCCTCTTCCCTCTTCCATGACACCATCTGACCCTTTCTATTCTAAAAGTTATAATATTTTACTATAACTAAAGATAATGTGAGAAAACAAAAAAAGAAATTTGAATACATAATATAAATACCAAAACCCTCATCAATTACCACTTTGTTATAAGCACAATTCAGCTTCACCTTTACAATTCTTAAACCTTAATGTTGAGATAGTGGGTAAGACCTTCTTGCAAGGACTGTCGTCAACAAAAAAAATCAGTTTAATAAGAAGAAAGAAAATTAAATTTCATCAAAGTTGCTTAAGTTGTGAATTATAATCTCGAATTGAGAAATAAGTTTAGCCTCAATGAAATAGAAAAGTGTGGCATATATAACAGAATAATTCCAAACCTAGATAGAATAAAAAATGGAATCTTAAAGTACTCCATTGAGCTCACTGAAAATAAATTATCTTCTTTATTTATTGCATACTCTTTCTTATAATCTGTCTCTAAATAACAAAAAAAAAGGCAACAAAGATAATTCTAATGAAACAATATATTCTTCTTTAATTAGAATTTCAAATTTCATATGACATGATAATTATAAAAAGTGATGGACACTGTGCAACTGAACTTGATGCAAAACACACAAAGTTAAGACAAATATTATTTATGTATTTCTTTACTTTTTTTATCAAAACCATACACTATACAATTCAAATAACTACATCATTTATTAATATTATACATTTATATTAGACTTATAATTTCAACTAGACAATTCTTCTTTCAAGAATTAACTGCTATAAATATATAAAATATAAAAATGAAACAAAACTATAAAGATGAAATGTCAATATCTAAAACAGTTCATAATTTTTATGAAAAAATGTTCTTGTTAAGGATGGAAAAATTACAAACATCACTTAGTTGGCAATGAAATATTAAAGTCAGTTGTACAAAATTTATAACTGCTAGCATCATAATGGTACCAATAGATAAAATCTATAAATATAATTGATAAATAAAGCAAATAGCATATCATAATGCAATAATAAACACTGATGTAAAGCAAATTGAGAATGAAAAAAATTTAATGTACTAAACAGGTCATCATGTTAACTTAAAAGAAAGGATAGTTATGAAAGAAAAATTCCATCAATAATTTAAATTTATAACCTTAATTCTTTTCAAATTTGTTGTAATGAATGACACTTTCATTGTTATTTGTTAACGATCACTTTCTTAAGTTGGGCTTTTATGTATTTATGAAGACTAAGCTTCCACAACAAAAAAGCGAGCGAGACACTCTTATCTAAGAATAGGTTTAAATTAAATTCCAGAATCAAAATGAATAAACCTAAACCTCTATTGTAGACAAAGAGAGTAATAATTACTGACGATGACAATGTTAACTTGATTTTCAAAATGAATAAGCCTAAACCTAAACTCTATGCATATCAAGGTTACTAGGTTGCTTTACTTCCTTTTCTTTTTTCCTCATTACTCCTTAGTCATGACTTTTTATATGAATCTACATAAACAAAAAGGTTTGCAAAGCTTGCTTTGATTAAAGGATGATCTTCCCTAATTATCTATTATTCTCCTTCAAATAGTCAAATTGGCTCAGGACTTGAAGTGCTTTAATATTCCTAATACAAAATAAATTCAGAAAATAAAATTAAACATGATAAAAAAAAAAAGTGAAAGAGGAACAAAATTGAAAGAGAGATACATACAGAGGCAGAGGTGGAGTAAGATCGCTAGAGGGCATGATTCTTTCGGACATAATACTTGTAGATGAGGAAATCATCTTTCAAAAGCTACCTACCTTCAGCTTTGCTTTTAGATCCTCCACCATTATTTTTCCATATTCTTTATCTTCGACTTTCTATGATCTATCTTTTATTCTTTCCTCCATGTTTACTTTACCATGAACCTTATGTAGAAAAACAATGATGTGAGGTTTGGGGTGAGAATGAGTGATGGCGAATTGATACATACATGAATTAGCGTTTATTGGAAAAATATGTATTATGAGATTCAATTCTAATTATGTTAAATATATAATTAGGGATAAATTAAAGTGTTTTAATATTATTCAGGATTTGAATAAATAGGATTTTGATTGTAATTAGTATTTTATTTATGGATGTAATTCTAATTATATTAAACTTATTAGGTTTTTAGGGTTTGCTTATATAAAGGCCTATTATGTATTTTGTTATTCACCTTTTGATGAATTGAAATTGATATATTATAAGTTTTCTTTTAGTAGTAATTATAGAATAGAATTGGTTCCTTTTTAATTCCCTAAATTCTCAATCAAGCATACATGTCTTACATCTAGCAAAATTCCTAAGTTTTGTTTATTAGAATAACGACATGTACATTTTTTGATTAAAAAGCACCACATGAGATAAGAATAATCGATCTATAACTAGTCCAGAAACAAGATGAAGAGACACCACGATAGTATTCACTTGCCTCATATGCCATTGCCAAAATCCATCCAAACATCTAAAACTCACCCAATGTTTAGCATTACATGATAATGCCTCTCAATTAGGACATTAAGACTTCCAGTCCATGACAATTTGTTCTAGTCAACTGCTATATCAAATCAAAGTCTCATCCATTAGGAACTAGGCCCAAAAACATTCTTTAACCCTTAACGAGCTAATTTGGCCAATTCCACTTAATGTCCAGGCTGTTTCCAAGCAATTCCTCTAAACTTGAGCCCTATGCAGCAACGAATATGTTACCATACCAAAGTGCAAAGCCCCATGTATAAGTCATCTTGCGACCCACTTTATCTAGGTACCCATTTTTATAATTTTGATCATTATTTTAAGTCTACTTCTTTTAGATTAAGTAGTTTGTTTTTAGCTTTGTTTTCTGTTTATTTTATTTTATTTATTAAAGAGAAAAGGAAAACATAGAGAGAGATAGAAAAAAGAAAAGAATGTCATGGTTCTATAAGTTGTCCAATTAAGGCCTACTCATGTCGATTCCCAACATGTTATGACGAGGCACATTGATTCTCTATTTGCATGTTTTCCTATTTTTGAAGTCTCGAATTTCCTAGCATCTAGTTTAGTGATGGTACTTTTTCTAGGATTATTAAAATTCATGGAACTGTCCTTATTCATGTTTTTCAACTATGCATTTAGTGTTCCTATAACCATTGAATTGCCCGTGACATATCATGTCAATCAGCCCCATATATTTGTCATTCCTAGGTATTCATCCAACCTTGATCTTTATATTGATCCTTATGGTTTGATTTTTATACTTACATTAGATAATTAGGGAGATGGTTCTTCTTTGGTTGAGTTTGATGATGCTTTAACATATTACGTTAATTATTCCTACACTCAAAAGTATCATCCCAGAACCCTCCATCCTGATTACATTGAGACTGTTAAACGTAAACTCGATAAGATACAAAATAAACTAGAATCTTTTAAAGATTTTTTCCACAAAATCAAACCGAAACTTGAGTCGACTATCCCGAGAATGAGCTTTAATTCTAGGAAGTACCTATAATTGTTTTGTAGGATATTCTTGAGCAGACTCTTTCAAAACCTAGTTAAGGATGTAGCACATGAAATGAACATTGAAAATGAGTTTGATAAAGTTGATATGTCAGAGCTAGGGCTGGAGTCGATTGTTGACATACCTAATTGATCTTTGATATGTTGATACCAAAGTTAAAGCCAATTATTGACATATCGGGGTCAGAGCTTGAGCTTGTAGTTGAACACCTCCTTCACAAGTTGAGCATGTTGATTTTGTCACCCTACTAAAGTTCCAAGTTTTTGAGATTCCTAACAGAGTTCTTGTGATGATTTTTGTTCCACTAGTTTTGAAGATCTTGCTGTAAGATTTTATTCTTGAGATATAATTCTCCCTCAGTTTCATACTCGAGGACGAGTTTTTTTCAACTAGATGAGAAGAATGAGAAACATGTATATACTAGGAATTAGGGTTTATTAGGAAAGTAATATGTATTATGAAATTTAAATATAATTATGTTAAATATATAATTGGGGATGAATTATAAGTATTTTAATATAATTTAGGATTTGAATAAATAGAATTTTGATTATAATCATGATTTGATTCTAATTATATAAGGCTTCTTAAGGTTTACCTATATAAAGGCCTATGTATTTTGTTATTCACCTTTTGATAAATTGAAATTGAGATATTATTAAGTTTTTTTAAGGGGTAGTTGTAAAATAGAATTGATTTATTTTATTTTATGAAATTCTAATGTTTAAAACTATAGGTAAAGGCTTAAAGTTTGTTCAGTATAGTAGAGAATAGAGAAGAGATGGATTCCATTTGGAAATTTATTTCAAATGAAAAAAAAAAAAAATCATATATATATATATATATACATATATGTTCTAAAATCTAAAAAACCCTTATGATATTTTATTTTAGAATAATATAAAAATAATTAATTTAATTTAAATTAATTCAAAAAAATAATTTTTCTCTCCTAAAAGCTATTTATTATCCACACACTCACATACCAATTGCAACTTCTACATCTTTTATCTTTTAATAACTATTCATTTTTTTTACACACTACTAACTCCCTTTTTTTTCTTTTAAATATAACTATAAAAAAAACTTAAAAACACAATTTATATATATATTTTTTAAATCACGCTATGTGCACGTGGCTAGTATATATGGAAAAGCCGTATAACTCCTTTGCCAGTTGTCGTCCCAAAACCGTAAGTCTGATTCTAGAAGTGAAGAGATTGAAGACGGGGAAGACGAAGGGATACATTTGAGAGATAATGGAGAACAGGGAAGACTTGAAGTCAATTTTACCATATTTGCCGCTGCTATTGCGGTCTTCGACTCTGTTTTGGCCTCCACAAGTGGTGGAAGCACTGAAAGCAATGGCTAGAGGGCCTGATCATAGCCGGGTGGACTCGGGTGAGCTCTTATTCCTCGCCATTTCTGATCTCAGGAACTGTCTCTGTCTCTCTTCCGAACCCTTAGCGCCTTCTACCCCACAAGGTTATGCCCTCTTCTTCGACGAGGTAATTTATAGGTTACATTGTTGTCTTACCGAAGGTTCTAAGGCTTAACTTCTCTTTATAAGTACTTTGCTTGAATGGGTTTTCCTCTTTGGTTAAAATACTCTTCCCCTCCAGTAAGTGAGGTCACATACAGGTAGACACTCAAGTAATGGAGCCTTATTGGTAAGTTATAAGTAACTGGTTTTTCTGTTTATTCTCTTGATATTGACACATTTGTTATTAAGGTGGTGATGCTTTAGACTGTTCTGTATAGCTTTTGCTTTATATGTATTGTAGAAGTACATAGTAAATTCTACTGTTACAGCTAACTCAAGGAAGCATAAATGGATCCCTTAATATTCCTTAACTCAAATTCTGAAAATTCATCCAGCTGATGCCTCGGGTGGAGTCTGTGAAGTGGTTTAGAGAAGTACTTCCAGTTTTGGCGAATCTGCTCTTGCAGTTTCCCTCTCTGTTGGAAGCACACTATCAAAATGCAGATTTCATTGTTAATGGCGGGAGAGATGAAGTGAGAACTGGTCTTCGGATACTGGATTCACAAGAAGCTGGGATAGTTTTCCTTGGCCAGGTGTATATAATACTTTTATGTAATGTTGTGCATTCTTTTCCTCATGATTTATGGTGGAAACTAGTTTGGAAAGCTAAATTTTACATACAAACGTAAATATGTAATAAAATTGAACAAATTTCCTATAGGAACTCAAACTGCATTGCTGGATCCATAAGTTTTATCTGTTCTCACTTCATGCAAATGGCAACATAGAAAGGTTTTGCTAGAGGTTTAGCTCAGTTTGATTCTTCAAAATTCCTTGTGAATGCCTGACATGTATAACGTTCCTGAGATACTGTAGATTGTTTGTAATGATACCTTTTGTTCATACTTGTGGCCTCCATCAAAGTGAAGATTTATGCTTCAACTCATCTTAATATTAATGCAGCTTTGAACCGTTTGGTTTTTAAAACAGGAAAATGGTTGCTTCTTACCTTAATTTATTAAATACTGATCCAAATATGTTGCTTCTTTTCTCCTAGATTGTATATACAACATGGTCTTAAACTTTGTACTGTATTGTTCTGCAAGCTGGCATAAGTAATGCAAACAAAGATTCTTTTGTCAATTATACATTAACTTTCTTTTAATGTCAGTTACTTTCTGCTTTTCAGGATCTGATTGCTGCTCTTCTTGGATGCTCTTTATTTTGTCTGTTTCCTTTCAGCAACAGAGGTGCCAAATATCTTCCAATGATCAACTTTGATCATTTGTTTGTGTATGTTATCTTTGGCTTTGATTTCCCCCCTTCTTTTCGAATTCAACTGTCGGGTTCTATCTGTTAAATCTTAATAGGTCATGATTGCTACTAAAGAAATGAGTCTGTTGCAACCAACACTATGAAATTTCCTTATGTGAAAGAAACATCTTTGTTGAATTTTGCGCTGTTAAGCATTTTAGATTTATGTGGCTTGTTAGAGGTTAAAAGTTAAAACCCTTGGTCCAAGTTAACTGGTTATCATGTGCTATATATATGCTTTCAATGCAAAGAGGTTTCTTGGAGATTAAAGATCTATGGCCTGTTAGAGATTAAAAGCCCTTTCTTTAGCAGTTGCCTAATAGCCTTAGATTTCATGATTTAGAACATATGTTTATTAGCTGGTTATAATTTCTGAAGATGTTTATCATTTTGATCTGATAATTTATCTAAATAATAGTAGAAGAGTTGTAGATAAGAATAGCAGTGTCCTATTACCTTATTTTATTTTATTTTTTTTAATTCCAAAATTTGTTTTGTTCTTGTTTGGGCATTAAACTTTTCTTTGGTAATGGTATGCTACGTGATTGGCAAGCCTTATTGTTTTAAACTCACCTTTTTATTTTTTTTAATTTATACTTAGGAGGACTTCTTGTCCTGCCACCTGTATTTCTTTTCTCTCTCAATAAAGTTTTATTTTTCTATCAAAAAAATAAAATAAAAAAAGTTCATAATGAACTTAAAATCCATTGGCTAAAAGCAGTGCCCTACACTTTGCGTATAGTGCAGTTAATCTATATAGATTGTGTACGTCAAACTGCAATAATACATTTTTCGTTTATAATTTTATTATTATTATTTCTTATTTTCCTTTTTTTCCCCCTAAAGAAACCGTTTTCTCTTAAAAGTGATTGATATATAAAAATATTCTTAGTCTCTGAGCTGACATCTTCACTCCCTCAGAGTCTCCTATTTCCTGCACACCAAATTAGCCACATTAGCAGAAATGGATTGCTTCCCAGTTTCTGCTACTGCTATACTTCCCATAGCACCCATTCCTATTAACTAGTCAACAACCTTCATACACATCACACTTTACACCCCCAATAAAGGCCAAGAATTGGCCCATGCATCTATGCTATGTGACAAATTATTAGTGGCCTTTGCATCTTCATTAAAGGTACTAACTTTTATTCAAGTGGTCATCAGTAACCAACATTTTCCCAAGAGAAACTGTCCTTCCAAAGAAAGCAAGTTCTAACTATTCTCATTTGAGTCCTAACAAACTACCTAACATCTTAGGATAAGATTTCAGATCAAGTTGGCCAGCCCTTCTTGATGTTCAACATGGTCTGTCCGTCTCTCCTACCTTTATGGGAATCGGAATGCTCCTCTCTGGACTCACCCCCACCTATGGCTTAGTGAGGCACGAAAAAAAAGGATAGAAATTGAAAAAAAAGAAGAGTTACTGCTGCTACAGAGTTACTATAGCTTTGGGTTACCATACAAGTCTTATTATTAGGGGTTTTATATGCTTTTAGGGTTATTTTAGTTATTTTATTATGTACGGCTAGGATTAGATTAAATCAATGGTCATGATTAAGTTTTATTAGGGTTTTAGGATATTAGCTCTCTACAAATAAGAGTTATAGCCTTATAGGCAGTTTTGTAATATGTTATCTTTTAATTATTATATGAAATTAGCCTATGGTTTTCTAAGTTCTTATGAGAACTTAGGGTTTGCTTCTCCTAGCATCCCAAAAGAGCATTTCCTTTGCTTCCATCTAATAAACGTAAGCCTCCATGAAAACCAATTATAGGTTTTCATCCTATGTCGCTGCCGACCACATCGCTTCGGCTACTAACCAAGGCCCTCGAACCTATGGACATACATATATAGTTATGGTGTCCTGTGACTTCAACCGTACTCATTACATGATCGAACTACCTAAACTACATGTGCACAAGCTGAGATTTCTTTTCTATCATAAAATAATTATTATTAAGAGAGAAAGAGAGTGCAATGAATGAGCACAAGAAGCCCTCCTAAAAAAGAATAAAAAGAAGAAAAACTAGAAGAGCAAAACTACTACAAAAGCACTCTCCAATCTCGCCGCATATTTAACCGGGAAACCCTAATGGAAGCCCTAGAAACAATCTCATCACATAAAATGAATTGGTGGCATCCTGAAAATCTTTACATCACCCTCTAACCTAATGCTCCAAAGTATTACAAGACAACAAAATGTCATAAAGTCATTGCATCCTTATTCCTCCTAGAACCCATAAACTGTAAAGATCTAGTAAAGAACTAGGGGACATGGTTATTAGAGATACCTATTTAGTTATCAACTTATGAACTAGATCATTTGATCCAAACGAGGATCTCTTTTAACATGGAATGCTACTTTCAGCATTCCGATCATGAAAATTAAAGGTAGAACCAACAAAATCATAAATCAACAAGAAAAATATTTATCTAGACAACCCACAACCAAAATTTTTTATGTAATGTAAATTGTTTCCTTTTGCAGTCATGTTGTTGTCTCTTTTTTTCTTCAAGATGGAGAGTAGACACTCAAGTTTTCATTTTCTATTATGTTTATATGTTTAAATCTAAAATAATTGTATATGTATGAAATTATTACATATGTGATCTGAAAAAAGGGTTTTGTGTTCCAAACCAATCTATTCCTTTCCAACTAAGCGATCTAAATAAGCCTGCCTCTATCGTACCACGTTCCAATACAAGTGACATTTTACATTCATGTTCTAATTTTGTGTATTGTATTGATCCGCGCATTAGTTAGTTATGGCTGGGCACACTATTTACTTCTTTGTTGGTATATGGTTTTTCTTTTTGCTGATTTATTCCTCTTTTTTTGGTGAACTGAACTAGAGCTTTCTAGATTTTGTGTTTTATATTTTCAGGTACTAAAATGCCAATTTAGTAGATGTAACAATTGACTACTTTTTTTCTTCAAATATAATATGGAGCATAAAAGTTGAGAGAAGTTTAGGTTAGAAAGAAGGGACTTTCATAGTTTTTCTAGGTGGGTCAAGTATATTAGAATTTTTTTTTTTTTTTTGTGGTTTACTTATTTTCCTTTTTGGTATTAAAGTCCAATATTGTAGATGATTTGACTTTTTATAATGGAGTAGAGAAATGAAGAGGAGTGGCAATTGGTATGCTGTCTTGTTTTCTATCATCTATAATTATCTAACTGGAATGAATTGAGCTTCTGTCTTGTTTTCAGGAGCCTGTATGAAGATTACAACCAAAAGCAGGAAAATAAGATTATGTGTATCATTCACTATTTTGAAAGAATATCTTCATATATTCCGGTGGGTCTTGTCTCGTTTGAGCGGAAAATACTTGCTTTGGAGGATCATTCTTTTTATGTTTCTTCTCTGAATGATGATTTTTGGAGCAAATCTGCTATCCCTCTCTGCAGATTTGAGGTAACAGATAAACAAATTTTATTAGATTGAAATCAAAATATGATATATGTAGTTTTGTTGTGAATTGTCTGTCCAATATGTGGTATCTCTTCATTTACTAGGTTCACAATTCAGGGTTGATAGAAGATCAATCAAGTGGAGCTATTGAAGTGGATTTTGCAAACAAGTATATTGGTGGTGGAGCTCTTCATAGCGGCTGTGTACAGGTATATGTTGTCAGTACTGTCCGTTAATAATGCATGCTAACATTTTCTTTCTCCCTATTTATGCTTATTATTTTTGGAAACTTTGATGCTGATACTTAAATGCTGTTAGTTTGTTACTTATATTTATGAAACGTACTTTCATGTTTCTCATAATTTAGCCTTTTGAATTGCACAGCAATCTCACTTAAAGGGGTATCCCTTCGATGTTTAATACAGTTTGCTTGCCATTATCTGATGTAGGAAGAAATCCGTTTCATGATAAATCCAGAATTGATTGCCAGCATGCTTTTCTTGCCATGCATGGAAGATAATGAGGCTATAGAGATTGTTGGTGCTGAGAGGTTCTCAAATTATACAGGGTGAGCGTTTTTTGTTAGTTTAAATTATGACAACATATCAATTATCAAGTGAGTTATTGGTTTTCTACTAGCATGAGCATCTTCCATTGTGACAGAGGATAAATTTAAATCACAATTTACATTTCTTATTTGGTTTAAATATCATTCTCAAAGAGAAAGCATTCCTTACTAGAGAAAAAAGATAAGTGAGCCAGAGTAAGTGAGGATTTAGATTCATGGCTTTGTACTCTAGTACCATGATAAATTTCTTACCATCCTAAAAGTATTAGTTCTTAGACATAGGCTCTAATTTTGGGGAAATGTGGCCTATGTCCCACTCTGTAAGGAAACATTGTGTCCTTCATATCATGGAGCAAGTAATTGACTTTTGGGACTTCATAAGTATATGCTGTAGCCAGGTTTTAGCATTGAGAGTTTAGTTGTGAAGATATGGAGTTTCTAGGTTGGGAAAATTAAATGAGATGTTTACAATCCTCAAGTTCTTAGTGTTGAGTTTCATAAACTACTCTGTCCAAGATATCTCAAAGATTTACTGTCTATTATGCACCTAAGTAGGATATTGCTGAATCACTTAGTACTGTGCCTCTCTAGTGTGTTTTTCATGATCAATAATCTGTTGCATGATAATGACAATAGATATACTTTTGAAGCAATGTATCATAAGCTTAAGACATATTATCACTTCTATTACATAAGCTTCGAAATGAACTTAGACTATCAGATAGAATCTTTTTTTTTTTTTTTTTTTTCCTGTGCTAAGAGACTATCAGATAGAATTAAAATATAGGAAAAAATGTTATTCCATAATGATTACACTATAAAGGTTTGGACTATGGAGAATTGAACAAATACTTGATGTACTACCGGGTGTAACTTCTTTTATAAAAACATTGAACTTGTAGGATATTGGGCATAAATATCAAAGTACCCTACTCGACTGTAGGAATACCGTTGGCATATATGAAAGTCTGTCCTGCTATATGGAGGAAGCTGTAAAACTTTTCAGATAATTTTTTGGAACCAGTGTAACTGTCAGAGAAGCTCATCAAAATATTTTCTTTTCTTGTTTGTTTCATTTCTTATGGTTTTATTCTACTCATGTCTTGAATAGGAAAATCTAAAGAAATCTGAAATTCACATTTCAAACCAAAAGGGCCCCTGGTTTTAAGTAAATGAAAACATCAGTTGATGAAAAGACTTATTTTAGAAAGACTTAAACTTTCTTGTAATTGCTTTTAGGTATGCCTCTTCTTTTCGTTTTTCTGGTGACTATGTGGATAGGAGGGATGTCGACTCATTTGGAAGACGTAAATCCAGGATTATTGCGATTGATGCTTTATGCAACCCAAGGATGAGACAATACAGTACAAAGTTTCTCCTCAGGTTTGTAAATTTTGCTTTGCACCATACATATACTCCAACTAGTATGGTGGGTAGTTTTCAAAATTATCATTAGACATTAAATTGGGTGGTTATAATCTGGTAAAAGAGTTGCAACCCTGAGGGAAAAAAATAAAAGAAAAAGAAAACTGCATTTTTCTCTGCAGTTGAATAAATCAAAGAATTATTCAGCTTAAACGCTTAAGCTATTACATGGACAGGCCCAACTAGTGTTTATTTAAAACTTACACAAAACCATTGTAGCCAACATGGGGACTCTCCTCCACACCCCTCTAATGTGCAAACCCATTAGACTGGATGGAGAACCAGCCAACATAAATAGTAACAAATGAGCTCAGCTAGATCAACATAAATAGTGTTATTGTTGTACTAGAAGCTGCTGCCAGAAGGCAACTGCCAACGGCTGCTTCTAAAGTTCGTTTGGAACTGTATGTGAGGAGCAGCTATTAGAAGCAGCTGAAATGTTTGGTAAATTTTCTCAAAGTTCTGCCACTTGTAAAAAGATTAAACTAGAGGCTATTGAGTATTGACAAAATTTCAACATGAGTTGTATTTGACCTAGGCATGAATTAGAATATCTTAAAAAGATGAAGTTTATTTATGTCATAAAATTATAAAAAGAAGCAGCTTTAAAAGCAAACCTAAAAAAGCACCCTACTAAAAGCAGCGGCAGGTCTCTAAAGCGTGTAGTGATCGTTTTACTAAACACCAAAGAAGGTTGCTTTTAAAGAAAATAAGAAGTAGGCCTTCTAGAAGCAACTGATGGAGAACAAAGTAATAGATTTTATGATTTATAATTTAAAAGTTTGTAAATTGTGTAATATTAGGATTAGGGATAAAATTAGTAGTATTTTAGTATTATTAGGAGATATTATTTTTGTTTTTATTAGGACTCTAGATTTATTGTTATGTTATTAGAGAATCCTTTTTATTAGGGTTTTAAGTATTTATCTTTTATGCTATTAGGATTTTTTAAGAATTCTATATAATGACCCCTAATGCTACATTGTTAAAAAGCTTTTGATGAATTAATAACCTGTTGTCTTTCGATTGCCTCTTCCGATAATTATCAGTTGGTCTGGCCTGAATTGGTAAATACATATATCATCCTTTTCTTGCCCCTTTGAAAAATACACATATCATCCTCTCCCATCAAGCACCACCATCCACAATCAAAAACTCCCATCAATTGGTATCAGACTCTTGTCCCTTCGGAAAATCCATATATCATCCTCCTCCATCAAGCACCACCATCCGCAATCAAGAACTCCCTCTTAATCATCTAACCATCCCAGTACCTCACTGTCCAAAAGAGAGAAGAAAAAAAAAAGTCACAAGCTTGCCTCAACTGCCTTCTGCAACTGTACCACTTCATCAAAATTCTATTCCGAAACCACCAACAGGTTTGGAATCTTCTGATATATCCATCCTTGAAGTCTCAAAGCCCTTCACCGTTTCCTTGATCCTCCACCAGCGGACAGATCGGAATCCTTTGATTTGTCGATACCCCAAACACTTGGCACCAAACACCCCGGGATGAGCATCCATGTGTTGGCCAAAGTTTTGGTCTTTGATTGACTCGTTTTCATCCAATCTGATCCGGGACCACGAAATAACCGGACCTAACCTATCGTGACCCTAACCTATAACTGTGACCCATACCCTGTTAGACCAATGTTTTAAAAAGTGCAAGGCGCATTTAGGTGATAAAGGGCTTCTATTGCCTAGGCACAGTTAAGTAAAAAATATTAAAATATTATTAGGAGAAGATATATATAATGAAAGTGGGAATGTGAGATTAAACTTATATATATATATATATATATATATATATATATATATATATATTTATTTATATTTATATCATAAAAAATATTGTATTAAAGATTTAAAGCATATAAAGCTTATGGAATAACACGAGTCATTTTAAACTCTAAGTCAAGGTCAAACAAAAAAGTAAAAATAAAATTCAGATGCAAGCATTTTTCAAAAAACAGTTCTTCTTACTCATGAGTTGCTTATTGTCTTATCTTCATCAATACTTGTAGGACTAACAACACCTCAATCACTATCATTAGAATTGTATCATCTTCTTCTAATAACTCCTTATGCTTATGTACATGGTTCATGGCAGTAGAACTTGATCCCATAAATGTTCTTGACATAGCTCGTGTTAGATTTTATTAAACCCTAGATATTTTTTATTTCTTTTTGGAAAGAATAAGGTCTTGTGGAAGTAGAAGGACTTAAAGTTTGTATAGTTTTTGTAAATTGTACACCAATTACATATTTACTATATATGTATGTTATTATGATCAAAACAAACAAGGCCCTGAAAAAAGAAAAAAGAAAAGACAAGAAAAGAGTTGGAACGGCCTAGGCAGCGCCTTAGCCGCCTAGCACCTCACCTGAAGCGTGTGCCTAGGCAAGCCAGGTATGCACCTCACCTATCAGTGCCTCGCCTAGACCAAGCGAGACACTTTAAGTGTGCCAAGGCGCATTTTTCACAACATTGCGTCAGACCTGTTAAAGTGTAAATATAGATAACTTAGTTAATGTGTCAAATTTTCTTATTTATGTATAGTTGACTTACTTGTACTACACACAAACTTGTACTCCACACAATCTCGTAGTATAAATATATTATCTTGGTATGAAGAATCCATCTCCAATTCATCAAAACACTTTGGGTATCTCTCATTTAGGTTTTACATGATATCAGAGCTTAGAGAGAGAAAACTTTAATTTTTATTTTCCGCTGTGTTTCTTTCTAGTGTGTTTATCCACTGTAGCATTTCATTCCAGCAGTATAACTACTGTTCATCAGGATACTATTCATCAGTACTGTTTATCACACTGTTCATTGGTATGTCTACCTCCGAAAAATCTAAAATCGGCAGGTTAAAACCTAGTACTTTTACCTCTATGTTTTCTGGATCCTCTGTTATTATTACTAAGAAATTGAATGGATCTAATTATTTGTCTTGGGCTGCATCTGTTGAGTTATGGTTTCTGGGACAGGGGTATAAAAGTCATTTCAAGAAATCATTGGCCGATATTCCAACCCCTGAACAACCTAATTGGAAAAAGATCGATGCCTAATTATGCAGTTTACTCTGGGCATCCTTTGAACCTTCTATATTGTAGATTTTCCGGGCATATAAGACATGTTTTGAATTATGGAAACAAGCCAGAAGTTTATACACTAATGATATCCAGCGTTTTTACACTGTGGTTTCTAATCTGTTGAATCTAAATTAGGCTGATCAGAATATGTCAACCTATTTGGGTAAGATTCAGAGTGTCAAAGCTGAATTTGCTGAAATATTACCTCTTACCACTGTTTAGGCTGACCAAGAGGCATAAAGAGACAAGCTATTCATGATTCTCACTCTATATGGCCTTCGAGCTGATCTTGATCCAGTTTGCCATTAGATATTGGCTAGTCCTACTATTCCTTCCATGGAAGAAGTGTTTGCTCGGTTGTTGCGTATCTCCTTTCCGATAGTATCAAATGTTGAGAATTCATCTCCTGATTCCTCGGTCTTGATCTCCCACTCTGGTACTTGCGGAGGTCGAGGGGGTCGAGGTTGTGGATGTCTCCAGTGCACTCATTGTAATAAGATGGGCCATACCAGGGAAAAGTGTTACCAGCTAATTGGTTATCCCGGGTCCTATACCTAACATTGTTTAGTTAGCCAATTCACTTGAAGTCTCACCATCGGAAGACAATTCACTTGAAGTCTCATTATCAGCTACTGAATATGATAAGTTCCTACAGTATCAGGCTGCCCAGTAATCTTCTCATGGTAATTCTGTCGCCTGCCTCTCTCAGACCTCTTCTGACATTTGAGTTCTTGATTCTGGTGCTTCTGATTACATATTTGGTAACCCTAAATTTTTTTCTAGTATTAGTAATCCACCATCACTTTCTACTGTCACTATAGCTAATGGTATAGGTCAAGCTACACCATTATCTTATTTGTGAGTCTGTGCTTTATGTCCCAGAATGTTCATTTAGTCTGATTTCTGTTAGTCAATTAACTCGTTCTCTTAATTGTTCTATTACTTTCATTAATGATTCCTTTACTATACAGAATCGACATACAGAAACGAACGATTGGCACAGGGCGTGAGTCATAAGGCATCTACCATCTTACCACATTGCTTTTATCTTCAGTGACTTGCTCTACAGATTTGTCACCTATTCTCATTCACAGTCGGTTAGGTCATCCTAGTCTATCTAAGCTTCAAAAAATAGTTTCTCGTTTGTCATCTTTAAATTGTGAGTCGTGTCAGATAGTAAGCACACACATGCTTCGTTTCCAAAGTATAGTTATTTTAGAGTAGAGTCTCCCTTTCATCTTGTTCATACTGATGTTTGAGGTCCTAGTCGTGTCAGTTTAGTATTTTGTAACCTTTACTGATAACTATTTTTGTTGCATGTGATTATTTTTAATGAAAAATTGTTCTGAGTTATTTTCTATATTCTAATAGTTTTGTACTAAAATTAAAACATAATTTAGTGTTTCTATTTGTATTTTGCGTATTGATAATGCATGTGAATACTTTTCTATATCATTTTAGCACTTTATGACGTCTCAATGTATGCTACATCAATTATCTTGTTCTCACATCCCTCAATAAAATGGAGTTATTGAGCGCAAAAGTAGACATTTAATTGAAATAGCTCACACTCTATTACTTCATGGTCATGTTTCAATTCGGTTTTGGGGTGATACTGTACTTACTACATGCTACTTTATTAATCGCATGCCATCTTCCACAATGCATAATAAAATTCCGCATTCTATCATCTTTCCTAATCATCCCTTATATTCACTTTCGCTTCGTATCTTTGGTTGTATTTGTTTTGTTTATGATCTAACACCTAGGCATGATAAACTCTCTTCCAAATCAATTAAATGCACCTTCAAAAAGGGTATAAGTGTTACTCTCCAGATAAGAATTGTTACTTTACCTCCACTGATGTCACATTTTTTAAGGAATCTTCATTCTTTCCCTCAACTATTCCTGAATTACCTCATATCTCTGCGGCTCTTCCGGTTCCTTATCTTGGACCATATAGACATGCATCATCTGCACCACTACCTGAATCGTCTACTTCATCCAAACTTCATCTCTAGGTTTACCATCGTCGTTCTTGGCCTGATCTTCCAGCAGACACTGTTGATGTACTTGATGACTCACCTTCTGTACCAACACCTTCTTCTGTCTTGAACTTGTTTTGCTACCTATTTTACGAAGAGGTACTCGTTTAACTTGTAATGCTTATCCTATTTATACTTTTTTGAGTTATCATTGTTTATCTTCACCTTATTATGTATTTGTATCCTCTTTGTTTTCTATTTCTATTTCAAAGTCCACTAGTGATGTTCTTACTTATCCCGGGTGACGGCATGTCATGATTGATGAAATGAACGCCTTACATACTAATGGTATTTGGGAACTGGTTTCTTTACTTTCTGGCAAATCTACTATTGGATGTAAATGGGTATATAACATGAAAGTTCATCCTGATGATTCTGTTGATCACTTAAAGGCTAGATTTGTCACAAAAAGCTACACTCAGGTCTATGGTGTGAATTATTCAGAAACTTTCTCTCCCATAGCTAAAATTACTTCCTTCGGGGTATTCATTGCTTTAGCTGCTATTTTTGATTTGCTATTCTATCAATTAGACATCAAAATGCTTTCTTATATGGTGACCTTGATGAAGAAGTCTTTATGGAGCAACTACCTGGTTTTGTTGCTTCCCCAGTTCGGTATGGTGTGTCTATTGAAAAAGTCTCTATATGGTTTAAAGCAATCTCCCAGAGCTTGGTTTGGTAGATTTAGTGAAGTTGTTCTTAGTTTTGGTTTTCAAAGGTGTACTGTTGATCACTTAGTTTTCTATAAATATACATTTAATGGAAGAATTCTTTTTTAATTATTTATGTGGAAGATATTGTGATTACAGGTGATGATAACCATGGGATTCAGCAATTGAAATCATTCCTATAGTCTAAGTTTCAAAACAAAGACTTAGGACTAGTTAAAATGCTTCTTGAGCATTGAGGTTGCGAGATCACAATTGGGGATTTGTCTTTCTCAAAGAAAGTATTGTCTGGATGTCTTGAGTGATATAGGTATGTTGGATTCAAAAGCTGTAGACACTTTTATTGATCTCAACACTAAACTTGTAACTTGT
The DNA here is from genome assembly GCA_029379385.1 of Quillaja saponaria. Classification (NCBI taxonomy): domain Eukaryota; kingdom Viridiplantae; phylum Streptophyta; class Magnoliopsida; order Fabales; family Quillajaceae; genus Quillaja; species Quillaja saponaria. Next base: position 17,973,057 of record CM055616.1, on the reverse strand, counting down.
ATAGGATGAAAGGGGAGCTATTGACAAATCCTGAGCAATATAGACATCTTGTTGGTAAGCTGAATTATCTCACAGTCACTAGACCAGATATTGCTTTTGCAACTAGTGTGGTTAGCCAATTTGTTTCTCAGCCTCGAACATCTCATTGGAATACTGTTATTCGTATCCTAAGATACCTTCAAATTGCACCCGGAAAGGGAATTACTATATAAGAATCATAGGCACACACTAGTTCGAGGACATGGTCGTAGTCATATATTAGTTCATAAACATAATTCTACTCCAGTTCAAGGTTATAGCAATGTTGATTGGGCAGGACTCTCTATTTGACAGAAGATCTACTATAGGATACGGTATATTTCTGGGTGAAAATATTGTTTCATGGAAAAGCAAAAAGCAGACTGTTGTTGCAAGATCCAGTGCTGAATCTAAATACAAGGCCATGACTCATACTACTGCTGAGTTAGTTTGGCTGAAAAATCTATTAGATGAACTTAGATTTCAGCACTCACAGTCTATGGAGTTAGTATGTGACAATCAAGACCACATATGTAAACTTCGAAGATCAGTTAGCAGACTTATTCACAAAGTTTTTGGCAGGAAAACGATTACGATATCTATGCAACAAGCTTGGAACATATAATCTTTATGCTCTAGTTTGAGGGGGAGTGTTAGAGTGTAAATATAAATAGCTTAGTTAGTGGGTCAAATTTTCTTATTTATAGTTTGCTTATTTATGTATAGTTGACTTATTTGTACTCTACATAAACTTATATTTCAAACAATCTCGTAGTATAAATATATTATCTTGGTATGAGAAATCCTTATCTAATTCATCAAAACATTTTGGGTATCTCTCTTTAGGTTTTACAAGACCTATACTCGTAATTCAAACTCGTGACCCAGCCCAGCCTGCTTTTGCTGACCCATCAAACCCACTCAGCCCTGCAAACCCATATCTATTTCAATCTCTCTCAGGTCCAAATTTAGCCTAAGGTCCAATTCAGCCCATTTCAGACTGGTTTTTGACATTCTTTGAGAGGTTTCCAAGGTATTAGTTTGTAAATTATATAATATTAGAATTAGGGATAAAATTAGTAATATTTTAGTATTATTAGAAGTTATTAGTTGTTTTTATAAGGACTCTAGATTTATTTTTATCTTATTAGGGTTTTCTTTTTGTTAAGGCTTGTTAAGTATTTATCTTTTATGCTATTAGGATTTGGAGTTTATATAATGACCCCTAATACTACATTATTAAAAAGCTTTTGATGAATTAATAAATTGTTGCCTTTCGATCAAATACCAAATTGTTGTAAGCTAAAACTTTGAACTGGCAAGTAATAAGATGGGTAAAGTGACAAAGCTCAAACCACAGGATGATGAAGTAAAACATGGATCTAGTTAATACTTTAAAACGTGGACCAGATCAGCTAGTTGGATGTGTTCAATTGTCGATTAGATCCTATGTCTTTCCTAATTAATTGTGAGAACTGTTCAACTGGTTGGACTGTTTTAAACCATTTAGAAAGGTCCCAAACTACTTGATTTATCAAAGCTGTTTAACCCAGTGCTGCTTTATAAAATAGACAGAGGGTTGAATTAAATGCTAGAAAAGTAGTGAAGGCTAGGTTCAAACCCTTACCAAACAGACACATAAAGTGCTTCTACCACTAGACAACTGGTCGTTCAATGATATTATGATATCTTTTAACATTTAGTAGAGTTTAAGCATGTCATGCTTTAAAAATGAAGCTCAAGTCTCACTGTATGTGCTGCATTAATACACTGCACACCCACCAACTACAGACATGTTTTATGTACCATTTGTGCATGTCCATCGTTATTAGTCCAAGACCCCAATCCCTTTTCCTTCATATCTTGTCTCTTACGCATATCTTTGATTTCAAAGAGAACCCTTACATCCCCTCTCTTCTGCATCTCGAGGGCACCCATGGTCATCTTTGTAAAGTACCATTTGTGCCTGTCCTTCTCTACTAGTATTTACTACTATTTTTTAATTGGTCCAAACCCCAACCCTTAGTACTTAATAGCTTATTTTGTGAAAACAGAAGGGAGAATCGGATGAAAGCTAGTACTGAAAAACGAAAATGAAAAAGAAAGAACATATATCAAGGTTCGGCTCAATCTAGCCTACGTTCTCATTGAAAAGATCGAAATCCACTATTCTATTCTTGGAGAAAATACAAATGCTTTGCTGAAAAAACAAAGTGAAACCCTAGAGCTAACTGCTTTATATATAAGCTACAAGAAAGAAAGGAATCTTAAAAAAAAAAATTCTTTATGTCGAGAACTAAAAGTCTAAAACTTAATTTTCAAGTTGCTTTAGATCGTGATTATTCAACAGGTCGCATCGTGAAACTTTGGCCCAACCCAATAAAACAAGACAAAACATAACAAATCTTCACCTTGGCTTGTAACTCAAACCATCTTGAACATAATGAAAACTATCTCCCTCTCCCTTGCCCTCAAGTGCTATCTTAAGCACTACGAACACCAACCAAGTCCAAGTAATGTTTGAACTTGCTAACTGTGACTGGCTTAGTCATCATATCAGCTGGATTTTCAATAGTGCTCACTTTCTTAACTGTAATTGCTCCTTCAAAGATAACATCTCTAAGGAAGTGATATCTGACATCAATATGTTTGGTCCTTTCATAGTACATTTGATTTTTGTTTAGATGTATAGCACTCTGGCTATAGCAAAACACAACTGAAGTCTCCTGCTGCAATCTCAGATCACTAACCAAACCCTTCAACCATATAGCCTCCTTCACTGCCTCTGCTGCTGCCATATACTCTATATCGGTAGTAGACAAAGCAACTGTAGACTACAAAATAGCTCTCCAACTTATAGCATAACCTGAGAGAGTGAAGTACCCTTGTCAAGGATCTTCTCTTGTCAAGATCATCAGCATAGTCTGAATCAGCATACCCAATTACTGAAGAATCTTTGACATTGCCACTGTCATAAATTAAACCCATATCTATAGTGCCTATGAGATACCTCAATATACATTTCACTACTTGCCATGAACCTTGCCTGGATGAGCCATGATCTGCTAACTACACTGACTGCTTGTGGAATATCTAGACGAATGCAAACCATGGCATACATAAGACTGCATACTACACTAGAATATTGAACATTAGTCATCTGTTGCTCATCCTCCTCATTTTGAGGTGATAAGTTTATTGAAAGTTTGAAGTGTGTTGCAAGAGGAGTGGTCACAGGTTTGGAATTTTGCATACCAAACTGTTGTAGAACTCTTTCTATGTATCCTTTTTGTGAAAGGTATAATTTTCCAGCTTCTTCCCTACGAATCTCCATCCCCAAAATTTTCTTTGCAGCATCTAGGTCTTTCATCTCAAACTCCTTATTCAACTGTTTCTTTAACATGTCAATCTCTGTGATGCTCTTGGAAGCAATGAACATATCATCAACATAAAGTAACAAGTATACCTAAGAATCATCTGACAACTGCCTATGATACACACAACTATCATAGTTACTCCTAGAGGAACCATGGTTGATCATGAAACTATCAAATCTCTTGTACCACTGTCTTGATGATTGTTTCAGTCCATACAAAGACTTTTTCAATTTGCATACATGGTCTTCTTTTCCTTTTGTAATGAACCCCTCTGGCTGACTCATGTAGATGATTTCCTCAAGCTCACTATGCAAGAAAGCAGTCTTGACATCAAGCTGCTCAGCTCAAAGTCATACAATGCAACCACGGCAAGCAACACACGAATAGAGCCATGTTTCGCTACTGGAGAGAACACTTCATTTAAGTCTATCCCCTCTTTCTGACTATAGCCCTTAGCTACTAACTGTGCCTTAAATCTAGCATGTTCAACCCCTGGAATTCCTTCCTTTTTCTTGAAGACCCACTTGTAGCCAACTGTCTTCTTTCCCTTAGGCAACTCCACCAATTCCCAAGTTTGATTCTTATAAAGAGACTCAATCTCTTCACTAATGGCAACGGCCCATTTTGCAGATTTAGCACAACTAACAACCTCTAAATATGTTAAGGGCTCATCCTAAATACCTACTCTCTCAGCTAAAGTAAGTGCATAAGCTACCGAATCAATGAAACCATTTCTCTGAAGTGGCCTGATTTGCCTCCTCTGTTTGTCTGTTGCAACACAATACTTTCTTTCACGCTCTTCTGTATCAGAACCCTTATCATCAGCAACAATATCAGTCTGAACCACAGTGCCTTTAGGTACCTTGGCTGGAGTCTTCACCTGAAACTCCACCTTCTTGCCAACACTCTCCTCCTCTCCTTCGGCTGAAGACTCAACTGCATCCTTCCTAGGATTAAGCATGGATGTCTCATTAAAAGTCATATCCCTACTTATTATAAATTTTGATAGTTGGGGGTCAAATAATCTGTATCCCTTAACCCCACTGGCATATCCCATAAACACAGTTTTTCTGGCTCTAGGCTCAAGCTTCCCATCATTAACATGATAATATGCGGGACATCCAAATATCTTCAAATCAGAATAAGCAGAAGGTTTGTTCGACCATATCTCATTATGAGTCTTACTTTCAACAGTTGTTGATAGAGACCGGTTGACTAAATAACTTGTTGTGTTAGCAGCTTCTGCCCAAACCAGCATTAGAGAGCATGCATCTTGCCCTCTCCAAGAGTGTCCTGTTCATTCTCTCTGCAACTTCATTCTGTTGAGGAGTTGATCTAACTGTTCTATTTCTTGAAATTTCATTCTTATCAAAGAACTCATTGAATTGACCTCCATAGAATTCTAACCCGTTGCCAGTCCTAAGGCTCTTTATCTTCTTCCTTGTCTGGTTTTCAATTAGAACCTTCCACTTCTTGAAATTTCAAACACTTCATTCTTACTGGTCAAAAAGTAAACCTAGACCTTTCTGGAGAAATCATCAATGAAAGTGAGTAGAACGTTTTTACCTTCTTGGACAGAACTCTTGAAGGACCCACAAATATGAGTGAACATAATCTACAGTACTCTTAGTGGTGTGATTGGCAGTACTGAACTCTACTCTGTGCTACTTTCCAAAGACACAATGCTCACAAAATTCCAGCGAGCCAATGTTTTGCACTCCTAGCAAACCGCTTTTGCTCAAAATTGACACATTCCTCTTGCTCATATGGCCTAATCTCATGTGCCATAACTTGGTGTTATCTACATCTGAAGAATATAACATATCTGCTGAACCTGTAACAGTAGACCCTTGTAGGACATAAAGACCATTCACCAGGTTACCCTTCATCACAACCAATGATCCCATACTAACTCTAATAGATCCGTCACCAGCTCAATACTGATGACTAGAGTTATCTAGGAAACTCTAAGGAATCAGGTTTTTCTTCATAGCAGGAACATGTCTAACGTCATTCAAGGTTGTTACAGCACCATCATGGCATCTGATCTGAATTGTACCAATGCCTATTGTCTTGCAGGCTAAATTGTTTCCCATCAAAATTAAACCACCTTTCAATGTTTTGTAAGTGGTAAACCATGCTCTGTGAGGGGTAATATGGTATAAACATGCCGTATTCATGATCCATCCATCATTTACACGACTGTCAGAATTAGAGACTATATAACCAAAACCAAAATCATCATCAGATCCAACTTCTATTAGACTGGCAGAATCAACACTCTGCTCCTGCTTCTTCTTGCCCTTACCATTTCTGTTCAGCAAACATTGATTTCTATAATGTCCTTTCTTGTGACAAGTGAAACACTCAATATTACTCGTCTATTTTCTGAGTCATTCCTGTATTGTGACTGTCCTCTGCTGCTACTGTCCTTCTGATTAGACCTGCTCTTAATCACTAGAGCATATGGTTGGTCATTATCCTTGCCATTATGCTTTGCCCTTAACTTAGCATTGAGTAGAGATGCTTTTACATCTTGCTGAGTTTGTGTTTCTCAACCATACAACTTTGAACTGACAAAATTTTCATATGATGGAGGCAAAGAATATAAGACCATAAGAGCCTGGTCTAAATCGTTAGTTTTCATGTCCATGTTTTCTATATCCCTTATAATTCTGTTAAACTCATCTAGATAATCCGTATTGACATACCTTCTATCATCCTAGAGCATACAGTTGCTGCTTTAAGTACAAGCGAGTTGCATTCGACTTTTTCAGATACAACTGCTCCAGCTTGTCCCATAAACCTGTATCAGTTTTCTCATCTGCCACCTCTCGAAGAGCCTTATCTGACAACGATGACATAATCGTATTGTGAGCCTTCTCTTCTATCTCCTCTTGCTCCATGGTGGTCATGTCGTTTGGATAGTTACCTTCCAAAGGTCTAGTTGGACCATCACGTTTAAGCAACGCTTGCATCTTGATCTTCCATAGCGAGAATTTGGCCATCAAAAGTTGCCATTTCGAATTTCATAGAAGCCATCTCAAAAAGCAAAAACCCAACCTAGGGCTCTGATACCAATTTGTGAAAACAGAAGCGAGAATAGGATGAAATTAGAATTGAAAAACGAAAACGAAAAAGGAAAACCATAAGATGTATTCTGCTTAGTCTAGCCTACGGCCTCACAAAAGAGATCAAAATTCATTATTCTGTTTTTGAAAAAAATACAAGTGTGTTAAAAATATACTGAAACCTTAAAGCTAACTGCCTTAATATATAAACTACAAGAAAGAAAGAAACCCTACAACTCAATTAGGCCTATTCCTCTGCGTCAAGAACTAAAACTCATTTTTCGAGTTGCTTCGGGTCATAATTATCCAACGGGTTGCAATGCAAAGCTTTGGCCCGTCCTAATAAAACAAGACAAAACACAACATAGTTCTTATATGTATAATATCTATGAATTTAATGAGAATCGTTACAATCCCTCTCTCTCAATTTGTAGGCAGCCATGGTCATCTCTTTCCTTTGTGTAGTTTCCTCCCATTCCGCCCCTTTCTCATTTTTTGTTTCTTTTCTCCTAACTTTGATGCAGGACAATAGACCTATGATCTTTTAGACAAATCTCTCATCATATTTTTACTTAACTCAATTAAGTTTTAATCCTAAACTAGTTGGGATCAGCTACATGAATTATTTTCTTCCAATCTCTTGGTTTCAAGGTGTCATTTCCGCGATGCCCACAACAAGCATATCATTTTCGAGGACTTAAACATAATTTTGGGGACTTACTCTACCTTGTCTATCACCTTTCATTTGCACAAAGTCACATTTCTTAACTATAGTATATACTGGCCTACAATGGACAAGGCCACACCATTGTAAGCAGTTCTTTCTCATTTTCTTTTTAATGGGTGCAATCCTTACATTCCTACATATTCCTTCATTTTTTATCCTATCTATTTGTGTATACCCAATTATCCATCTTAACATTGGCATGTGAGCCACGCTTATCTTATACGTGTGTTATATATTAACTACCCAATATTCGGAACTATAGAACATAAATGTTCTCACTGCCATTCTATAGAATTTTATTTTCAACTTATTAGGGATTTTAGGATTACATGAAATTCACGAGGCATTTCGTCATTTCATCCACCTTGCCTAAATTACATTGTTCTCATTATACTTAATTGTGCCATCTTTTCGCAAAAAAAGAGCCTAGGTGCTAAAACACCTTATTTGTTGGGACTTTATAGTCATCCAAAATTACTTCATTTGAGCCTCTTCTAGAATGACCCAAGTTACACTCCATTACTCGGTCTTCGTCTGACTTTGTCCAAGACAATTAGATTCTCATGTTATCCTCCTTAATTCTAAGCTAGAATTTAGTCTCGCCCTAGTCCCATCATCTAATATAAATATCATATGCAAAGTGCATGCACCACGGAACTCTATACAAGATGTCATATGTTTTCAAGTTTGGTTGCTTTCCTATTTAGTTCTTGTGGCATTAATAGTCTAGAATTTCCTGAATTTCCTATTTTGTCACCTTCCTTGGCATCAGGGCTAGGATCTGAAGCTACAGGCCATTTAGGTGAGCCTATTACACGTGGAGAGTTCTTACCTCTATCTCATGAAATGTGGAATAGTGTTTAAGGTAACCATCAAATGACACAATCCCTTCTTACAGCTTTTAAAGGGTTATCTAGGAACCAAAAGTGGGTTCTAGATGAGTTGCAGATCATCTATTTTGTTGTCAAGCGACTATAATTCACAACACTATGCCATGCACACGACATTGAAAAAGATTTGTATTTGACCTTGTGGCTGGTTTGTGATAAAGTTGTATTCTTAGGTTCTTTGTGGGTTCTGCTTCAGGGGCCTTTTTAGGAGTTTCCTTAGATGATATCAAAAGGGATTGGAAGGTGTCTTGTATCAGTTTTGTTTTTCTTCCATCTCACTTTTCTTAAAGGAGGAATTTGCTTTTGTATTCTTTACTTTCTCTTATCAGTATAATTTCTTCTTTTATCCAAAAAATAAAATAAAATCAGAGTCATAAAAACTGAGTAACAGGACAGATGGGATATGGAAGGATGGTCACATCACTGATTTGACTGAGGCTGGACTGGCATTCTGATGGTCACATCACAAATAGTTGAATTTAAGGCTAACAGGTGGCGTGAATTTGAGTGTCAGCAATAAATTAGGAACTTTTGATACTAGGGTTATTATTGGAAAGACTTCAGGATAGAAAGGTGATGCATTGCAGTCTTAAATTATGGTAGGCTGGGCTTGATTTGGGAACTAAAAGAAGGATCACAAAGATAGCATTAAATAGGTGAATTTTTCCTGCAAGATTAATGTTTTTCTTTGGTCAGAAATTCTTAATAGGGTCAACACCAATAATTTGTGCTAGGTACAAAGGCTGAATAAGGTCCCTCGAAGTTTTTGTTATTTATTAATGCAATGTAACTAGTGCTCATCTTTCATTTGCTATGTTCTGTTGCCTGAAGTATTTGGTATGGGCTTTTTAATTTTTTGCATTAGCAGTGAGATATTCCTACTTGCAAGTGCTGGAGGGTCACAGAATCAGCAACCATCCACTTTCATAAGTTTGGATGGCCTTCTGTAGGATAGATTTAGCCTTGTTGATCTAAATAGCTTCTGGCATTTTGCTTGTTCTTTTTTTTTTCTTGAAAATTAAGCATAATGGGTAGCCATCTAATTTACAATTGGGAGGTTTCATTAGAGTCTTGTATCTGAGGTTTTATTAGAGTCTTGAAATCTTGTTGAAGGTGGCTGGGGGTAAGAAGTCACGATTTCTTTTTTAGATTTGATTTTCTTTGTATTTCTTGTTCTTCAATAGAATATGTATGGCCTAAACTTGTTTGTTTTCTGCAGGGAGATTAATAAGGCATTTTGTGGCTTTCTTGATCAATCTAAGCATCAGGAATGCAAGAAACTTTTAGAAGAGAAGGGGTGTTCTCCTGTACTGGTTGGTGTTTTGTTTTCTTAATGTCATTCTTACACGCAGGACATTAACATGAACATTAGAAATTCTTGTCATCATTGAAGACTGTCAGTATATAACTTTCTATGTGTGCAAGATTCTTGCTGTTGTCATTGAAGATTTTCTCGTCACTATTCCTGATTGTGTTTTTTGTAATTTTACATAGTTGCACATGACTGCCTTAACATCCACGGAAAGAATTGAAAGAGAACAGGCAAATGAATTAACTAGGAATTCTGGAAAGGATTGTCTGAGTGTGGTTGAGGAAGATAATATTGGGATTGCAACTGGTAATTGGGGATGTGGTGCATTTGGAGGAGATCCTGAGGTTAAGACCATAATTCAATGGCTTGCTGCTTCTCAGGTAATATGATATCTTCAGCTTTCCACATGACTGTCTGGAATTATGTTGCAGGATATCTGAATGAAATAAGAAATATCTCTACATGCAAAACCTTGAAAAGTACAGAATAGGCAGTTACACTTGGTGATCATATCTGCAGTTTTTTCTTGCTTTCAATGGGATATGGTAAACATTTGCTAAAATCATGTTGACATATATAGTACTCATTCTATTGCTAACTACCTTTCAGAACCTGAGAAAAGAACTTGGTCACTCTAAAAATTAATTTTTTTTTATTTTTCCCCTGTTTGTCTTTTTATTCTGATCCTATTTTGCCTATTTTCTTTTTCTAGAAGTTTCAAGCTAAATTTGGTCTTCGTTTGGTGGCTTCTGTAGCATCATTATTCATTGGAATTATTCTAGGAGATCCAATAGCTTAGCTCCAATTGCAAATTTTAATAGATTTTCTGGGATGAGCGATGAGATTGGAAACTCATATCTTAGATGGATGGATTGTCGTTGGCTAAAGATAATCATCCTTGTCAACAAAATGGCCCAATAAATTAAAATGGAATATTGGGAAATTGACTTAAACTTGCTCAACCTTTGCAAATGGGTGGGTTCTTTCTTTTCTAAAAACAATGATTTCAAGAAAAATTTACATTGTAAATTTAGGTAAAAGTCACTTTACCCAAATGTGGTTTTTGACTAATCACTGTCCTCCTGTGGTTCAAAAATTGTAATTCGACCACCTTGATGTTTGTTCCTTTATCACTTGGAAAAAATGTACCTTGTCCCACACCCCTCCTCCATCCCCAAAGGACTCATTCAAAACATTTGAAATCAGTTATAAGTCTCTCAATTCTAGCAGAATTCCAGAACTTCAATTGGACAATCTAGGTTCGTATCTATGTGAAGGAAAAGAGAAAATCAACTAACAATGTTATTGAATTCAAATATTTCGAATTAGGCATTTGGGGATGGGAGAGGGTTTAGTGTTTAGGATGAAGCACATGTGTGTTTTATTTTACCTGCCAATTGCCAACTAGGATGGATTAATTGATATTGAAATAAACCTCAGGGTAGTGAACTAACAATTTTTGAACCTCAGGGTGGCAAGTCATTAGGTCATACGTAGACAATGATATTATAAATATAACTCTAACCATATTTATATAGAAGGGAGTGAAAATATGAAGAGTTGGAAGGTGAATAGCTTACAATGACAATGAAGACTAAGTTAAGAACTAAAAAGACCTAATAATACACAGTTTATAAAGTTTGTTATATTTTAAAATAATAATTAATACTTATCAGTAATAAAATAATTTTAACAGTCTTATGGCAGTGAAAGTGCCTTGTGACACTATTTACACTTGATTGGTCCACTTAAACATAAATTCAACTGTACACTATGAAAAATGACACATGGCACAAAATGAAACATCTTCTATCTATCAGCGCACATAGGTGTGTGGTGTATCTGATATGTGGGATTTCTACCAAAGACCAATGTTGGACTAGATATTGCATGTTTCTTGATTTTTTCTTTCAGTTCAGTACAAGATTAAAGGGAATTTTGAATCCATGTAATTTTTATGTGAAGTAAGAACTGTTAAGTCAATAATGGAGCAACTAAAAGTGAATCTTAGACTGGTTTGGTTTTGATTGTATTTGTCTTTCAGGCATTAAGACCTTTCATTTCATACTACACATTTGGCATGAAGCCACTGCAGAACCTAGACAAGGTACCACTATTTTCTTTTTAAAAGGGAGCATTCTTTGATACATAACTTGTGCATATTCCTCAGACGGCATCCATGTTGCAAATGCTATCAAGTATGTGCTTTTGAGAATGCAAAACTTTTTATTGATTGCATGACATCCAAGGAACTAAAATTTGTTTTGAGGTACTATTTCGATAAGCTCAAAAATGGAAACGATTCAAGAAATAGTATGGAAATAACATGAAAACACTAATTTTTGTAGAAACGCATGAAAATATATAATAAAATACATATTATAATAACTGTAAGTATCCAACATTATTAATTTAATACATAAAATATTATTAAATGCATAACAAAGTAAAATTCTAAACATAGACATACAAATTGGAGAAAATATCAAATTACATTCACATCCAATCAATAGTAAGGTGGCTAACAAGTGTTTAACCTATATTTAACGAATTTTTTTAATTTGAACCAACATATATATGTCTTAAATTTTAATATTATTCATTACTAAGTTAAACTAAATTAATACAAAGTATTTGTATAAAATAAATAAAAGACCAATAAACCAAATATTGGTGAAATCTTAAAAAGAATTATCCTCGCTAAATTATACTATCTGAATATACACCAAATAAGATTAAAAAAGAACAATTGAAATTATAAAATATGAAGAGAACTAGAACTAAAATTTTAGATTTTTAAATTCTGAGAATGACATGCTTCTGTCGACCTGTTTTGTGTAAAAACGTCTTTGTTTCGTGTGGAAACGGTGATTGTGTTTCTGTAAGTGAGTTTTGTTTCGGGTAATGTGAAAACGGAAATGTTTTGCACGTTTCGATATGAATTTTTAAATCTTGATGACATCTTGTGTTGTGTATGTACTTCTCTAATCTGCTTGCGCATTGAATAGAATGTTACAATAATAGGAATGTAGGTAGGTTTTCATGATTTTGCACGGCTGATAATTTCTTTTTTATCCCCGGATGAATCACCCATTTTTTTCCTGCTTCCATTTCCCCTTCCTTAGATATCTGGGTTTGTCTACTTCTTAGTGCTAGCTAAAATTTGGATGTGCAACTTTTCACAGGACCTTAAATCTGTTATTAAAAGTAACTAATCTCATTGGTGATCTGATTTGATGTTATCTGTCAGGCGGCCCAGTGGATTTTATCACATAAATGGACTGTTGGTGACCTCTGGAACATGCTAGTCCAGTACTCAATGAAGAGACTGGGGGGAGAAACTAACGTTGGTTTCTTTAAATGGCTACTTCCTTCAGTATATGGCCATGATGTTGGGATAATGGACTAACCAAAGACGCCTTAACTATTTTAACTGTTGCTTGCCTTTGTATATTATATCTATGTCCATTTAATCCCGAAAATGAAATGTTTGCCGCCTTCTAAAGTAATTATCTATGAGATCACCCATAGCTCATCTTATAATGTCATCTCTACTAAGGAAGCAGAAATGAGTTCATACTTCATTCATTGTAGATTTTACTGTTGGACTCTGAAACACTTGCTCAGTGAAGCAGATCACAAGATATCCTGTAATTTGGGATCAATGGCATATTGGCTTCTTACCGGCTTGAAAGGGGAAGCATATTGTCACTGTTTCAAAGGTATAGCATAGCAATTCCAGGCTACTTCATATAAGGATGATGAAGAAACTCAATTTGTTCATTTTTTTAATAGCGCGTGTATAAATGGAACATGTTGGAGAAGCTCACATAAATTTCGTTCTAAGTAGGGATTAGTAGTTTGTTGAGCGTGACAACTGTTAGATCTGCTATAAAAAGTTGTTGATCTGTTATTGTGCTAGTAAAGTTTGCATTGGAAAGGGGGTAAAAAAATAAAATTAGAATCTTATCCAGTGGCTACTAGTAGTTTCAATATGCATTTTTACTGGAGATTTGTTACTCAAATTTTTGTTTCATTTTTACCGGTGATTTATGTGCATTAAAACATGTATCATGATTGCCACTTGGGTTAAGTTCATGTGCCTTATAGGTTTGATTGTTTTTGATGCATAACATAGACAACGGTGTAAGATTAGTTTAATTCTACACTGTTAATAACATTTTGTAGAATGAGTTTCTTTTGAATTATATAGTTGGATTACAAAAACTTATTATGTAAATCACATGTATTAAATTGTTTTCAAACTGTTTACTAATTTATCTTATAGTCCAAAATTTTGTATATCTTCAGAACTTCATAAATTGTTCATTGATGAAGTAGTTAAAAATTTTCGATTAGCCAATAATGAGTTGTTTTAGTTGCTTTTCAAGATATTGGGAATTTAAATCTCATTGATTATATCATGTAGTTGGTGATAAATCTATATTTATTATTACGCATTGTTGTTGTCATTCCGAAAGAAATTGTAAGATTCGGCTTCGAAATAAGTATAGTCTACTTGTCTTTGCATATTTTTAACAAAATAAAAAAAATAAAAATTTCTTTGATTAATATAAAATTTGGTATGAATAAACTTTTAATCTAACGATGATAAGACTTGAGAAACTTATTCTACCAAAAAGTTGTAAACCATGTAAAATTGAGTTATTCTTGCATCAACCATAAAAGTGCCTCATGAGATGTTAATTGAGTTAATCTTACATCAACCATAAAAGTGTCTCATGCGATATTAATTTGTGTTACAGTAAAAGAGGAGTTCAATATATTTCTACTAAAAAGAGGTGATTTATGATAGTTAAGATATTATGGTTTGTCTTACTAATTACCAAGAAAAAAATCACATTACTATTTCTTGGCAGTCATATGAGATTAATGAGTAGTCAAATCTTAACTCTTTACTAAAAGATAATTAAAAAGTATTGTTTCCCATGAGTTTTGACACTCAAAAAATCATTTGATTTACTAGGTACATTTATTGTAAATGACTTGTTCTTGTTCATTTGTCAGCAAAATCTGCTGCCTGAATTAATGTCGAACTTTCATAACTTTTAGTATTTGCTGATGCAACTCTTCATGATGAGATGATTTTAATTGTTGTGAAGTCCACAACAGCAGAAAGCTTTGTGGTAATGGAAGCGGAAAGCGAAAAGTTGAGAAGTGTTTGATCCATCAAACTTGCAATCTGCTACACCTACAGTTCGTTTCTCTGTCTTCCCTCCAAAAACTGTGAGGCATTTTCCGGAACTACGGAAGACCCAAAACCGGAATTCGCGATGGTTAAGTTTCTTTGGTGGATTAATCGATTTCCAGTCAGCTGCGGACAAGCTTTGCAATGAACTCAAAGAGCTGAGCTTCACTTTGCCATTCTTGTCTACTGTAAGATAGCTTTGTCCCCTTGAGCACTTGTCCATGTAGTTGCTAAACCTGTAATATGCACAAAGCCATAACTGAGAAATTTAAATCCTATTCTACTAAGGTACATATAATTAGTTGGTTGGCTTTCAAGAATATATTTTGTAAGAAAATACAGAAACAATGAAGGAATCGGAAAACGGGATATAACAAACATGTCTCTTGTTAATTAGTAGGGGATTACCTTTAAACCAATCCCCTTATGCTACGTGTTCTGAGTCTCGTAAATAACAATTCACTATTGGGCAAGTACGTTTAGAAAAAATATTTGAAAGGTACAATTCTGATTATGCATTTATTACTTTCACCTATTTTCTGTCACTATTGACTTTGCCTTCGGAAGGTTATTGGCGAAACCCCCAACCTCTTACTACACCCAATTTGCAGGTTGGCTTGTGGAAGCGAACTCTTGACATCTAGCACTTAAAACACTTTAACAGTAAGCCCAGATACTTAAGGACTTAATATCTCCCAAAATAAAATAAGCACAATGTGAATTTTGTGCTGCCAGTTTCGAGGGTCATCCTTTCTTAGATTATGTGAAAAATAGTGAGTCTGTCACTTCATCATCTATGTATAAACGTTATTTCCTTTTCCCATTGTAAAATTACATTGTTTTACCAACAAAACAAAAACAAGGAAATGTAGCATGTTATGCTTGTCAGCTTGTGCTTTATTTGCAATAAAATTCCAAAACATGAGGTCATCTACAACAAGAAATTACCTGTGATAACCAGAAGCTGAACCAGAAGTAGAATTCCATCCAAAATAAGCATTGAATTGGGATGATTGGCCTCCCTTAATATTTGGAACAGAGTAAACACCTCTGTCATGCAAATCCACAAAGTCAGATTGCAAAGCACCAGCAATGAGTGTGTTGTCAAATGCTGTCACGTGGGGCAAAGATTCACTGGCTGGGCATTGATTACTAGTATCACAATTTTTGCATTGGCTGCAAAGCAATTCACTCTTGAGAGCAATATCTGCATTAGAAAATAAGGCATTTTGGGTTAAAACCAGGACAAGAAGGCAGAAAGAGAGCCAGATTCTGTCCATTGTTGTCTTTGTTCTCTTTGAGATTGACATTGTTATTTAAGCTTTCTCTTGATTCTTGATTTTATCAAACTTTATTCGTTTCAATGAATGTTAGACTGTTGTGCTTTGCTATGTAGAGGCTGTCCGTTGTTTTATGTGGATGTCGTTGTCCTCCAAATAGATGTCATCAATCCTTGGATTCGACATTTACTTTTAAAATCATATATGGCAAGATATTTCTTTTATTGCTTTTCTTTTTTCTTTTGGATTAATCACATGGGTACAAATGGAGACATTTCTAAATTGCTCTCTAGTTAATTAGTGAATTCAAAATTGTTCTAATTCAACTTAATCTTTCCTTTTTCAAGTTTCTTTACAATAAATTTATAGAAAAAAAAAAGGAGGACAAATTTACTTTATATGAAAATTAAATCAAAACTTACTCTTGGGTTGGCATGGGTGATACTATTTTACAACATTAAATTAACACGCTCGCCACTTTAAGGATAAGAAAATAACCACATTAAAGATAAGAACTCAAATTAAGTTTGCAACTCAAGGGAATCCACCTTAGAGATAAGAATTTGAATACAAATTCAACCACACAGGTATTTTTGATAACTCTCACTTGCCTTTCATTAATCTGAAAATGTGAATATAGAGCTTAGAACAACTCTCCAAGTATAGGAAAAGGCTAAAGACAAAACAACGTCCAAAAACACATAGGAAATGACTGACAAGACTATCATTACAACTTTCAAAAACACATTGGAAATTACTAACAAGACTAGCCTATTACAACTTCCAAAGAAACATATTAATAATACATAATGACCAGATTTATTTTGCTTGACTAATTAATTGGCGGGATGAATAATTAAACCAAATTGTGGGCTGATTTTTAGACTTTGGTTACTTCTTGGACCATTAACTCAAATTGGCTTAACTCTTTTAGATTAGGATTGTTTGCATCATTATGAATGGGTCAAAAACGTATGCTTCCGTTGTTGATTTTCTGATTTTGAATCTCTTTGGGGATACCATAGAGAGTAAAATTTTTATAAATTTTTTATTTTCGATGTAAATGGCATTGTCTTTGATCGAATAAGAGATGTGATTAATAAATGTGTGGGTAAACTAATCCTGATACACTTGACTGCAAAAAAATTCCAAAAAAAAAAAATCAAAACTTAGCACCACTATATCTCAAGGTTAGATTTGTAATTCAATGATTTTTAAAAAGTAGTTGTGTGCTGTGTTGAGCATGCTTTCCAAAAGTTTCGTGAGCTTCAACGGGAGAAAAGTTTAAAAATTAGAACTGTTATAACCTGATATCATAAAATCAAGTTTTAAACGTAATTATCATAACCTAGTACGTTAGTATCCCGTTTTAAACATCTTGTGTGTAAATTTTGCACATGGGCGGAATAATAAAATAAAGCTAAAGTGTTATAAACTAACATCGTGAAGTCAAATTTTAAGTATAATATGTAAATTTTAGTTATAAAATAATAAATATAAAAACAAATTAATTAAATAATAACACAACGGAACATGTTATAGTCCGATACTTTAATGTATGTTTAGTTAAATAAATAAAAAATAAAACTTTAACCAAGGTAAATTAAAGCAAAAAAATAAAAATAAAACTTTGACTTGTTATTTTTCCATTATTATCAATTTCTTTTATTCCTTATTTCTTTGTCTTTCTCTTCACCGACCTATTTTCCTCCAAGATGGGCAAGTCTCTGTTTTCTTTTCTTTTCTTGGAACTTCTTAGCTCCTAGTTAACTGAGTGTACAAGTTCTAGCTCTAGTTGTTCTTCTTGGTGAGTGGCAGCCCATATTCTTCACTTTTTCTCCTTAAAACAATAAGGAGTTCTTGGTTGGGACAACCTTTGGTTGGTTGTAAATTCCCTTCCCCTGTTCAATCGTGTATGAGCAATGATTTAGCCATGACTTGTTGCCTTGTACTGGTCCCTCTTGGCAGCCAAGTGTGTATGTCTTTTTCATGCTTCATTAGTTTACGCTTCATTAGTTGAGTTTTGGACATCGGCCTATCAGTTTGAAGCATAGACTTAAAGTTCTTTCTAAGGATATGTTGGGTGCTCTGCCTTCGCTCTCTTTGGTTCAGTCTAAGAGATTTTAGCTCCTTCCTTTTTCAATCAGCTCTTTCCTTTTCCTCCTTGGCTGTTAGCTTTGCTTTGCCCAGTCTCATGTTTCAGCCATGTAGCAGCTAGCTGTTCCTTGTGGTCATACTCTGTTCTCTTTCCTTGGCTCGGCTGCCGCTTTAGTTTCCTTTCCATTTCTTTAACTGTCGTGTAAATGTCCAGAAGGCCTGCAGCAGCTGAGGGGTATTGAGGATGAATTTCAGTTCAGCCGTGAGAGGTGAATTTGGGAGGCAGCAAGTTTTTCGTGAGTTGCCCTACTAGCTGTATCTTTGACTGGTTAGAAGGTACGAGTTGGTTTCTTACTCTCCCCTTATAGCCGGTGTTGGGCATGAAAATAAGAGGGGATCTCTGGTAACTCTTTTGAGTCACGGTAGTGAAGTAAGAAAGGAAAAACTTTGAGGCCGTGAGCTTTATACATATGTAATTGGTGAAAGAGGTCTAGCTAAGAGGATTGTGAAAATGTAATAAGACTAAGTTTTATGTTTATTTAATTAGTAAAAGCTGATTATACAGAGTAAACGAGTTGAATTATAAACCAAGAGTTAATGATACCGAATATGTATATAATAGTTGCCTATAATTATTAAAGAATGTATAATTCAAGTTTAAATGGAAGTTAGATAATTAGTTAAGTAAGTTAATTGTAATTTTTGTAATTTAATTTTAATCTAGAACATGAAATAACTAGGATTCATGTAGGTTAATATAAGAAAGTTTAAGGTTGGGCATTAAAAGTTTAGAAAGAATAAGCTTCTAGCAACCATTTCAAGTTTAATTATGTAAATTAAGGAATTGTAAAATTAACTTTAAAATGGTTATTGCAAATAACAATATCCTACTTTTTATCAAGTATACATACTCTATTTTTAGGCTAGGAATTTTTAGTTTTGTGTGTATGATTTCTCTAATAGTAAGCCTAAAGGTCCTTGGGTGTGTATGTGGACGTGTGAGTGTGTGTGAGAGAGGTCATGGGAAGAAATTTAGGCGACTGCAAATTGGTGGAACCATGCCCTGTTTTCTGTGCTTAAGTCGTGGGGGAAAAAGTTAGTTATTAAAATAGATGGTTTAGGATTCTAGTATGCAAGTTTAGGACTTACATGCTTTAAGTTTAGGAAACTCTAAATAATTAGTTACGTATATTCAATGTTTGGAATATGAATATTATGAAGAGTTGATAGATGATTTAATTTAATTCAATAAATGTGACATGTGTAATATAAGAAGTTATGAGATTATGTTGATTATATTAGAAAAATATGTATGAATATGAACTAGGATTAACCAGACATGCTAAGAAAGTAATAAAATGGTCTTGAGAAATTAAATGTAAGATATCCATAAGAATTAATTTATATAAGTTTCAATTACTAAATAACTAATTAGGAAACATAAAATTTAATTATGTAGATGATAAATTAATAAACTTAATTTGTGAATAAATAGAAGTAATTAATTTTATTCTACGATATTGGGTGAGATGTTTAAGAAAAATTAATTTCCAATTAGTATGTTACACACATATATATATAGGATTTTTGAGTTATGAAATTAAATTATACAATGAGTATGATAAGTAATGTATAAATTTATAATTTTCAGTCATAAATCGTGTTGAGGATATACTGACACCATCAAATGTTAGACAACAAATTGAGTTATTGAGCTGGTGAGCGGTTAGTTGTTACCTTTAGGGGTTAGATTATTACGTGTGATTATATGTGTATTTAAATGATATGATATGGAAAATAAGCAAGTATAGTATTTTAGTGATTTATTTGAATTATGTTTGTGTGGTATTGGTTGTGGTTGATAAGGGCCAACAAAGTGAGATTTTTCCTGAGAAGTGATTTTTATCTCCAAAATTAAAATTCAGGTGCACCTAGGATATTCTGATTTAAAATCATGAGAATTCTGATTCTGAAAATATTTTTTAAATTGAGTGCTCAGCCTCAGTGGGATGGATTATGTATGGAGATTAATTTGTTGTGCAGGCGCATAGATGCCCGCAGAAGATGATAATGTTGTGGGGGGGCTGGGTTACTCGTTGGCCCTTTGGTTGCTTTGCGTGATATTATTGCTCTAATTAATTTGTGATCCTGTGTATCATGTAAATTGTGAATTTATGACGATTACATTGTATACGTGTAATGTGAATTAAGATATGAATAATATTACTATATATGTTATACACTTGTGTTGTGTGATGCTAGTACCCCTTGAGTACGATTTTTTACTCACGGAGTCCATAGGACTCACCCCTCTCTCGTAGATTTTTTTTTTCAGTTACAGGCGTTCGGTACATGGCGTCGCCAAGCTTGTGACTTACCGATTGAGTACTACAAGGTATTTCTAGAATCTCAGACTTGCAGTCAATGATGAAAGTTTACAGTCACACTAGAATTGTAAGGTGTCTAATTTTTTTATGATATAAGAGTCTAGTTATTTGTCTTGATTAGGATGTAGACGAAACAGAGCTCCTTGTGGTCTTGGTGTTATTGTTACGTGAGATCATGAGCATAAGTGTTTGTATTTTGAGGCATGTTCCACATTGTTGGGGACCTCTGCCAAAATTTTTTAGTAAATTGTTAACTGATTTAGAAAATAAAATTTTACAATGAATTTCTGTTTTATAAAAGTTATTTTTATCCTTTGGATATGTCAAGAGTCATGTTTGTTATTTTGTTTTGAAGTCAGAGTTATGGAGGTTTGGTTATCTAATTCTCTAGCCAGTTATGACTTTGTGAGGGGTTTGACAAGAACTTATTGTTTATTAAATAAATTATGAGGTTTTTGTACATTTTCAGAATGAAGTATAGCTTATTGTTATATTAATATGGCAAGTGTATGATTCAAGTGACAACTATATTACAATATAAAACTTAACATAAGTGATAAACATTTCTTTCTTAAACCTAGCTAGAGGTCTAATGTTCAAGAATCAATTTTAAAATTATTCTTTAAAAAAAAAAAGTGAAGTGTCACCTATGGTCAAATTGGGTCAACTCATCAACTTAATCCTGTTAACTAGTTCTCATAAACTTAACAGTTAACCGACTTTTGACCGAGTTTAAAAATAATTTTAACTTTTATATGTTAATTTTATTTTTATGTTGATGGGGTCTTAATTTAACTAGTTAAGAGGAAGAAAGTGATGGATTTTAATCATGTTAGCAAAATATTTTTCTATAGAGATAATCCAAGGTGAATCGGCTAACTTCGCAACTCTTGATTCTTACGTTTAAGCGATTTGGCTAGGAAAGAGACTTTGTTTCTTCGATAATGGGTTCCTAAAATATTAAAGAAAGCTCCTAGTGGTTTGGTATAATTGAAATGTAACTATTGGGTATGAATTTATAAAAGAAAGCAAAAAGCATGTGAAAAAATGTTGTATGTAAAGTATGTAAAGAAATGTTGTAAATAAAGCAATAAAGGCTAAATGTAAAATAGGAATTGAATTGATAACTTTGAGTTTGATGTTGGATTGTCGTGTGTTTGACATTGGAGTGTTTTCAATTGATGACACTAGTCCTATTTATACAAGAAAAATTAGCTGTTAACCTACTAAGCCTATCTGCCACGTTCTTCCTTAACTTTCTAACCAAGTATTCACCAATTTAGGAACATAGCTAACAATCAAAGTGGGTTATAGTCCTTGTCAGATACTTGTCATGATTTTTAGCAACTGATTTTTGCCTCAGCTAGTCCAAATAACAATTTTCTGGTCCCCATATCTCTATTCTCCTTTAGAAATAGGGTTTGATGTTGAATGCAGTCTAGATGCACCAAACTACCCTTGACTTGGTCCAACTCGGCAGATGCAATAACTCTACTTAGCTGACTGATCTAATTTTGCTTCAACTAGTCCATAAGCCCAATAAATGTCCAATTGTGTTGAGAACCAATTTGAATAAATCTTCTCCTTATACTCTATTTTGAATCATTCCCAGTAGCTATATCTTCTCATTTAACATCTTTAACCGAAAATCCCTATTTTAATGGGATTCAAATCCAAGCCACTATCCTTTCTTTGAATAACAGCACTAGATATGACTTGATTTCACTAACCAGATGGCCCAGTAAATAGATCTTAACTCAATTAATATTATTTGAGTTAGGCCCAAATTTAGTTAGCCAACTCAGCCCATTAGTCAATCGAAGCTCAGTTGACCAGCCTAAATGAACTCGGCCCACACCTTACATATTTTTTGATGTTAACAGATCCTAGGATCAAGTCATGCATAAAACATGTATATATATATATACATATATATTTTAAAGTGTAAAGATTTATTTTGCTTTACTTTTCAGTCATAGATCTGAACATTATTACCTATGCAACATTATATTTCTTTGTTGATGGTATCAAAAATACTCCAAGTGAGACCTGCTATTGGCAATAAAGCCTGTTGAAGGGTGTGGTTAAGCCCATGTAAGGCAATAAGTTCCAACTATGGTAGCTTGTTAAGTGTTTTATTGGCCAAATAAAACTGTATGATTTTACTAGGAACAATTCTTCAGATTTAATCCAGTTTAATAGACCAAGATCAATACTCATCCTTACACTTTTATAGAACCCGAGGTTTTGATACTAAAGGGATCGGGTTAATACACTTATTACTTTTCTCCTTTTTGTCTTTTAATTATGTTGAGATTTTTTTCCTGTTCTTCTTCTACTTCTCCTCCTCCTAAATCTTCTTTTCAATCTAAAAAATTTTTTAAAGAAGAAATCAATTTTAAAGAAATCTCTTAATCAATAGACAATTGGAAAATTCCAAAAATTCCAAGCAATGAAATTTATAAACCCAATTTCATGCTCACCCTCAAAGTGACCATACTATCAAAAATGTTGAACAAATAATTCCAATTGACTCTGATTGTGAAGAAATTCCTTTATTTTCAGAAAAATCTTTAAAAATTCATAAGTAAGAATACAATTATCTGCATCTTGGATGCATCCAGATTGTAGCAAAACCCATGAAAATAGAAGGCCTTAACACCTCTATTCTCTTATGTCTTCGTGACTGTCAGATGACCAATTTTCATGAATCCCTCTTAGGCACAGTTGAAACTAGTCTCTACAATGGTTCAATCTATTTCAATTATTTTCCAAACATGACAATCTCTTTGCAAGATAAAAACAGTTTAGATTCTTTAGTTTTGAATATTAAACTTTCAAATTTTAATATCAAATCTGGATCTTTCCCAATAGCTTTAGTCTATCGTATACAATATAAAACAAAGATATATGCTTTTACTTCAAAATCTCTCATTTGACAAGAAAAGGAGAAATAATAATGTTTCTAACTGATCTTTCAAAAGCAAATGTTACTACTCCAAAATCAATCTCTTGGAAATAAGTTAATCTTCCTGAAAAATGGACTCTTAATAAAACTACACCTGTTTAGATCAAAAACTCTCATCTATTTATGAGATTAGTCAATACCCCATAGGTAAAGTAGAAATCTCTTTTAAAAGAACAAATAGTCAAAGGAATTTTTGATCAGCTTATCAAGACTCAGCAAGAAATTTTTGTTCTTCTACTTGTTCTTCAATTCTTTCAACAATTCATCTTAAAGGTTTAGAAAACACATCTAGAATTCCTAGAATTTTATACACCAAAGAAGACGACAATCAATCTGAAAAACCTCATTCTTCTATTATTTCATCTTTAAATGATAACTTTCAAATCAATACAATTCAAAATGTTTTTCAAATTGATAAAGAATTCTTTAGAAAAGATTTCTATCCAGAAAAAACACAATTTTGAAAGAATTTGGTTTTTTGAAAAATTTTCTAGTTTTAAAACACAAAAAATTCAAAATCTCTATTACAAATTTATGTAAACCCATAAAATTCATATTTCGTTCTTTAAATGGTTTGAACTTTATGGAAAGAAAAAATGTATCAATTATCGTTTCTCCAAATTCATAAATGTTAATACTCAAAAAAAATAAGAAATTGGGTAATTTACAAGGATAAAGTTATTAATTCAATTTTTCCTTCTTACAAATCCTTAAAAATTCCTACACAAAATCATGCTGGAAAAATGGTTCATGTACTAGCAACTCTTTTCAAAAAGAAAAAATTAACTGAAATAGTTAATTCCAAAGACATCCAATCTCTTTATAAATAAAATAATTACTCAAATTATTATCTTCAAACTACTAGGAGATCATCTCTCTTAGTCTAACTCTGAATCCAAACCTAATATGCAAAGTGAAAACCCTGTTTTTTCTTATTACCAGATTCTCACAAAGATTAAAAATGAATTAGGTTCTATTTCGAGATCTTCTTCTCAACATGAATTTCTTAACAAAATCTTTAAATAAATTATCTGATTAGAGAAAAATATTGTTCCTGACACTCCTCAACAAACTAATTCCTCTCTTACAATTAACAATTTGAGTGATGCAGATTTTGTATCTGAATGAACTGATAATTTTGAAAAAAAAAAATATTTCAAAAAGAGATTATTCCAATTCAAAATACTAATTGGCAAAAGCCACAAAAATTATATTATTCTAGAGATTCTCCTCCTGACTTACTCACAGAAGAAAAATCTCAGATAATCAATAATTCTGTCAGTGCAAACAGTATATATAAATAGAACATAAATGACCAATCTGAATACAATATTCTTAATATGTTATAGCAAATGACCATGATCAGTACCACTTATTAAATCTTTCATAATTGTTCTGACCAATCTATCATTAATATTTTAAAAGTCGGTTTTACTGGTGAATTAAAAAGATGGTAGGATGAACACCTCACTGAAGATGAGTGAAGCCAAATAAACTTAGCCATCAAAATTGATACTGAAGGAAATTCTCTTCTTAACGAAGAAAGAAATCAAATCCAAGATTCTGTAAATACTCTTATTTACGGTATCACAAAATATTTCATCGGATATCCATTTATATGGCGTAACAAATCCGCTGAAGTCCTTTTTAATCTTAAATGTCAAACCATTGCTGATTTTAGGTAGTATAAAGATACCTTCTTCACCAGAGCCTTCTTTAAGTTCGACAGTAATCAACCTTTTTAGAAATAAAAATTTCTAACTGGTCTTCCTCATTTTTTAAAAAGTTAAAAAAAAAAATTGAAATATTAATAATGGAATCATTCCATATGAACAATTAACTTTTAGACAGTTTTGTAGCTATGTCCAGAAAGTTGCTTTAAAAATCTATCAAGATGACAAAATTCAAAGACAATTAACCAAAGAAAGATCCTTTAATCGTAAAGATTTAGGAAGTTTCTGTTCTCAATATGGTTTTGATTATCCTCTAAGTTCATCCAAATTAAAAAAGAAACATCATACTGAACTTCCCAAAACTTACGAAAAATCTTCTAAAAATAAAGCTGGCAAAAGAATTCACAAACACAAAAACACAAACGTGCCCATCAATATTTTCAAAATAAAGATAAACCGTCTGTTGTCTATTTTAAATACGAATAAACCAGATCATATTGCAAAAATAATGCAGAATTACAAAGAAAATCAAAATTTTAAATATCGACGAAGGTCTTCTAGCTCAACTTGATTATCTTCTAATTGAAGATTCATCTGATAGTGAAACTTAAGCCTCTTTTGATACAAAATAAATTAATCAAATCCAAAATGATGATGAAACCTCTTCAGATTCATCTATAAAAACTCTTGAATGTAATGTCCTCACTAGAGAACATGATCTCCTCTTTCAAATCATTACTGCATTTCCAAATGATGAACATAAAAAATAAAAAATAAATAAATAAATCTTTACAAACTCAAAGAAACCTTGAAAATCTCAGGAAAATCAAGCACACATTTTCACAATTTTTCAATAGTTGCTAACTTTTTCAATCTAAAATACGTTTTATCTAGATTCAACTCTGAGAAAAAACCTGCAACTCTTCAAGATCTTCAACATGAAATTTCAAAACTTAAAAATGAAGTCAAATCTCTCTAAATTCAACAACAAGAAAATATTTCAGCTATCTAATTCCTTTAAAAAGAGAAGAAAAATCCATCTTTGAAGACATCCGCATCATAACATTAGGAGTCTTCCTCTTCAGATGAAAGCTTAGATATTTCTAGTGATAATTTTCTTAATTTAATTACTCGGGTTTACATGAGAAATGATATATCCCAATTGAACTTATTATTAAAAAATTCTTTGTCCTAGAAATAGTTGTCCTGTTTGATAAGTTGCATCCTGGAAAGACAAGTTCTAACAAAATTTTATAAAACATTTACGAACGATTAACTTCGGTTAATGGTTCGGAGATCATGATCCATTACAAATGTTCTAATGTAATAATTGAAAACTTTTATGTATAAATTTCAACAATATTTCTTCTTGCCAAAAATATCATAAATCTAGTCATCCTAGATATTAATTTCATTAGGCAATTAGATCTTTTTCAATAAACAAAGAAATATTCAAAAAATTTATAGGTCAAACCGTTTCCTTCACTTTCCTTGAAAAACCTACTTTTAGGAATCTCAATTTTACTGAAAATAAACAAAAACAAATTAATTCTCTTTCTGACAAAATTTCTTTCAAAAGAATAGAAAGTCAACTCAATGATTCAATTATTAAAAACAAAATAAAAATTTTTGAAGAAAAAACCTAAATGGAAATCTGTTATAATCTTCTAAATGCTTTCCCAAAAAAAAAAAAAAAAACATCATATGGTAGATCTTCTTTATGAAAAAGATTTTCATGAAAGATAAATTCCTACACAAATTTGTCTAATACAAATGAATCATGAAATATTTGATTTCTGTCAAAAAGAAATTAGTAATCTTCTTTTCAAAGGAAAAATCTGCAAGAGAAAAAGTCCTTAGTATTGTTTTGTCTTTTATGTAAATAAAAATATAAAAATTGAACATGGTACTCCACATTTAGTCATCAATTACAAGCCTCTCAATTAAGCTCTCCAATGAATTGGGTATCCTATTCGTAACAAAAAAGATCTTGTCAATCGTTTATACTCTTAAAAAACTGTTTTCAAAATTTGATCTGAAATTAAAATTCTGGCAAATTCAAATCAAATAATTTGACATATACAAAACTGCATTTAAAATTCCTTTTAGTCAATATGAATAGAATGCAATGCCTTTTGAATAAAAAATTCTCCTTCTGAATTTCAAAGAATCATGAATGATATTTTTAATCCTTATACAAAATTTATCATTGTTTATATTGATGATCTTTTAATCTTCTGACAAAATGTTGATGAACATTTCAAACATCTCAATATTTTCTTTGAAATTTCAAAACAAAATAGTTTGACAGTTTCCAGAACAAAATTCAGTCTGTTTCAAATAACAATCAGGTTTCCTGGTCACATCACTCACCACGGAGCTATCACTCTAATCAACTGGGCTATTCAATTCGCTAACAAATTTCTTGAACACATCATTGACAAAACTCAGTTATAAAATTTCTAGGATGCCTCAATTATGTTTTTGATTTCTTTCTAGGAGTTAGTAATTTTATCAAACCTTTGCATGATAGACTTAGGATTGATTCTTGTCCCTGGTTTGACATCCATATCAATATCGTCAAACAAATTAAGCTTAAGGTCAAGCATTTTTCATGTTTGCATCTTTTTGATCCTAAATCTTTCAAAATTGTTAAACTAATGCCTCTGATATTGGTTATGGTGGCATTCTTAAATAATTCATCAATGACAAACAGCATATCATTGCATATGCATCAAAACATTGGAATTCTACAATCAAAAAAGATATTTTAATAATTGTTTTGTGCATTTTTAAATTTCAAAGTGATTTACTAAATCAAAAGTTTTAGATTAAAGTAGATTACAAATCTGCAAAAAAAGTTTTACAAAAAGATATTAAAAATTTAGTATCAAAACATATTCTTGTTCACTGACAACCAATTTTATCTGTTTTTGATTTTGAGATTGAATACATCAAAAGTAGCTCCAATTCTATTCCAGATTATCTTATTCGAGAATTCTTGTAGGGTATATAATATACCTTGAAAAAAGAACGAAAAGGTTGTTGAGCCTCCTAATCAAAAACCCAATCCAAAAAAGGAATCATCTAATTCCTTAGCCCAATCAACTCAAAAGCAATCTAAAGAGTCTTATGCCTTTTCCATAGAGACCCTTTTAGCAATCCAACAATCAAACCAAAGGTGTCTTCTCCTTTCAAAGCATTCTTGGACAGACATTACTGACAAAGAGCAATCTAAGTTAGTTGCCCCTCTCAATCCAAAAGATTGCATCCAGTTCAATCAAAAAGATCTAACTTAGGCTATCACCCAACTAGCCCAATCAGTGACAATGGCACCTTCAGGTAAGGAACTTGTCTTTCAAACTTCTCCAATCTCCTTTCAAAAATCACAATCTTTTCATTTGCCAATTTCTTTGGCCAAACTATTCTTCAAATAGAATCCCATTTTTCAACTAATAATCTCCAATTAATTCATCAAATAGTTTTTCCACCAAATTGGTATTTTATGCCTATAAACATTTCAAAAATCTAAAAATATTATGGATTTATTTTGATTGATAGTGATTCTATTGCTATCAAACATTATAAGTCAAAATCATATACTAATTTCATTACGCATTCCACGACCCAAATCCTAAGAGTAATCCATCCTTCTACTGGAAAACCAATCTTTTCAAAACTCGCAAATTCTTCCAGCCGTTTGATCCTATTGGTTACAATTGCTGGAATTATCAAACTGCTTGGTACAACGTCTTCAATTTCCCAAATAGTGATTTTAAGTATTCATGGCTTATATTTTTCAAAAACAAAGTCTAGTATGACTTCCTTCATTGGTTCTTCTAGTAGTGGTCTTTACATGGTCCTTGTACAAAAAACCTTTCAAATGAAGTAGAAAATGACCTATTTTATTTTGATAAACATTTAAATATACCTTATCATAATCCCATACTATTGCATTCCTTTTCAAAATTTGTACTAGCATGGATTTATGCATGGCAATACAAGTACCCCAAAGAGTTCCAAGGTCATCAGGGTCCTTTGCAAAAGATGCCTCCCTTTCTCAAACAAAGCTCAGTAAAATGGTGAACAAGCTTTAATGCCTCAATAGCTTATGTCACTTCAATCAGAAATTGTTTCTAGCAAAATCTCCAATTTCTAAAAAAGTCTTTTCTAAAAGGCACTCAATTCTTATAGCAAAAATCTCAGATTATTGTCAAGCTAGCATCTTATTCAAATGGACAGAAATATCTTCAGAATCTCAAAACCATGGTTCAACTGTTACAAGCAGAGGAACACACATATGATAAAGCTATCTCTTCCCTTCAAAAAGTTAATAAAAAACCAGTTTTTGTTTCCTTTTCCAGAGCTTCAAGAAATAGTTTTACTAACTTTACCCAATCCAATGAAGATGACTGTTATGGCATCAACCTTGAAGATGACTAAAATAGTTCAATTTTTATCTATTGATGCACTCTCAGTGGATCACTATAGCAATCACTGTAACAAACTGCGGCAGATTACTTTTATAATACGAAAGTACTGTAGCTTTTTACTATAACTGCTACTATTCAAAATAGTAAATTTTAATTTCCTATTTAAAGAAAGTTGCATCTTTCATTCAATCAAGTTTTTTATTTTTCAGAATTCTAAGCCAAGTTTAGTATGAGAGCTTCTTTAAGTATTCCTTTAGAGTTGTTCTTTACTTGTATAATTCTGTTTTGAATATTACCAATGACATTTTATTTTTGTCTTTAATTTTTACATTTCCTTCCCCAGATTAGCTTGCAGACTACCCCTACTTCTCATTCTTTTTAATTTCTAACTCACAATTATGTCTTTAATTTATGCATTGAATAGCATAATTCCCATATCAGTAGTGCTGCTCCCTACTTCACTACCCTTATGATGATTCTCTGCTCTTAGGGCCTCACTAGTCCTCTACCAAATATATAGATATATTATTTTCATGGTGCTTATTTTTTTTAGCCTTATTGGTTTGGCTTTGAAGATTATAATATTTTTCATTTTCGTTCTTAAGGATTATTATTTTCTAATTGGATCGATCCTTCAAGATTAATATTTTTTTTTAATTTAGTCCTTAAGAATCATTTAAAAAACAATTGATTCATTAATCAACACTTTTCCATTATATTGAAAAGGGATTCGAAAAAAATAGTTTATATGACAAAAAGCTCTTAGAGAAATTTGATGGCTTGACAAGATTTGGAGCCTATTGACATTAACAAAATGGGTATTGGACCACATATGAAATGCTAATAGAGAAACAAGAAAAATCTTTAAAAAGCACAAGAAATATATAACACACACATAAACTCTATGAAGTTGCCTTGGTCTCCTCGGCTGTTGCTTTAAAGGTCTCTCCAACTACAAGACTCGGAACCACATCGTGTCTCGGT
The DNA here is from genome assembly GCA_029379385.1 of Quillaja saponaria. Taxonomy (NCBI): domain Eukaryota; kingdom Viridiplantae; phylum Streptophyta; class Magnoliopsida; order Fabales; family Quillajaceae; genus Quillaja; species Quillaja saponaria. Next base: position 17,942,631 of record CM055616.1, on the reverse strand, counting down.
TGCATGGTGCATGACACTAGGAAGTATTGATGCTGGATAGTAGGGAAAGATAGGGATTTGAAGTGAAATTGATAGAAAGGAAGGGAGAAAGAGGAGAAATAGTTAGAAAAGCAAGAATCTGAGGGAGAATAATTAGACGAAACTAAGGTTTGAAAACTTGCAAACATGCAATCAATACTCAATTTGTCAAAAGTTCATAAACAAATCTTTACTAAGCTTTTATTTAAGTTTTACATAAAACTCTTAAAAAACGAAAGTAACATAACTACTCCTAATAAATATTAATAATAAATTCATAATTCTATTATTATGATAATTAGCCTGATATGACATATAAATATAAATTTCTAAATAATTCTAATCTTGTTTCCCATCATTACCTAATTTATTATTGATAATTAAATATAAAATAACATATAAATATAAAATTTCAAATAATTCTAATCTCATAACGACACCATACTTGAAAATGTAAATGAGGTATTTAAAGCTTTAAAATCAAAATACATGCTCCTAAAGTTATATATAACTACTAAGACTGAGATATATATCCTCCTTTGAACATTTGTCATAAACTGTAATGAAGCAAAATCACCTACTTCTAGATGTCTAAAAATTTGAAATGTTTCAAAGATTGTCCAAAAAAAAAATTGAAATGTATGTAGAAACTAGAATTTGTAAATATATTGAGAACAGATTCAAGGATAATGCATTGAAAGTTTTTTAGCTTTCATGATCAAGTGCAGATTCAAAGAAGTCTCATAGATGAAGAAAGAGGTTGTTTAAATTTAAAAGAAATCAAAATACTTAGCAAACTCGTAAGATAAACAAATTGAGTTTCATTGAATTTGAAATTGTGAGGAGAAGCAAAACCTATGAATTTGTTTCTATCTCCCTATAAAGTAATGTGATGGTATAATTGTTATAATTTATGCTTAAATTTGAGAATTCATAAATAAGAGTAACACAGAAGATACAAGAACCAGGAAATAATAATAATAATGAAAAAGAGGAGAAATGCAGTAATGACTTTCAAACAAAACTCACTGATTATAAGATGAAGTACAGCATAAATCGTTAAAGTAGATGGAGAGACTATAACTTTTTGATATTCTACTTGTACAAAGAACATGTTTTGAAAATATTGTAGTATTAATTATAGTATCTTATACATGAATTAAAAGCACAATATATAAATAATATGTGTGTTTGATAGAGTCATAGCAGTAGAACAGTTGAATCCTCAAGCAAGCATGCATGTCTCTAATTGAATCCTTATGTTGGCAAGGTTTTTCTCTCCATACTCTTTACTTACTAGCAGCTCTCAATGGGCCGAACACACAACATATGAGAGAGGAGAGATAACCTAGCTTATTTATAATTAAAACCTTAAGAGTCCTTACATTAAGAAATTTTTAATATACTCAGCCTACACTTACTGTCAACTGATCATATATATAAACCAACTGGGATCTAACAAGCTTGTCTCAGTTGAACCAACATTAGCCAGTTTTTATTAAATCAAAATCATATAATGAATGCTAGTCGTCATTAAGAACTTATAACATTCTTCCACTTGGGCAACATTAATTGTATTTTTAAAGTATTATGAAAACATATTTATGAAAATGACTACCGGGAAAGATATCACTTTTTGGTGGTCACAAAATTTGTTTTTTTTTTTAAAAGAACTTCAGTCCTAAAACTACACCTTAAAAAATCTAGCCCAATTAAGTCATCAACTTCGAATGAAGGCTATCACTTCATCCCTTAAACAAAATAAGACCAATTCATGGTTACAAATGCTAACAACCTAATTGACAAATGATCTAGATGTGATAGTGTAGCACGAAAATACCATCAAACTGTGATATCAATATATGTTATTATTCATTGTTGGGTGATCTAAGTGATTTCATTATAAACTAAATGCTTCCAAGAAGCGTTTAAACTCACATAAGCTTAATTTAAGCTTTTATGTCTCAACCATCATCTCGAAATATCCAACTAGTGTCATTTATAAAACATACTCCAAAGTGACATAACAGTAATACTTAAGACAAATACTAAATCTTAAGATTTTAATGCAATGACATGTCATATATAAATCATACAATGCACCAACAACATGAATCATATCATGATGATTATCATTAACATAGCATACCATCCAACAAGAATATAAATAAAATATAGGTCTCATGAGCATATAGAAAACATAGTAATATGCTAGTCTAAACAAAACAATGAAACTCCCACTAACCAAGTACATCAAAAGATTGCACAATACCCATGTTATCAACATGTCCTTTGAAAACCTAGACCTAAGTCACTTGGTTAATAGCATTTTCTCTATATCAATATGTTCGAACAAAATGTCTTTTTTTTTTTTTTTTTTTGCAAAATCCACCATATACTTGATATTTATGGCTTTCCATGCACTAGGAAATTTTATTTTTTTTTTGAGAAAAACACAATAAAACTATTTTCACAATAAATCTTAAGAGGTTTTGAGATTGAATCAACCACATCAAGATAAGTTATTGTGTTCTTCAACCACATACCAAGTGTGCATGCTCCATAAAAAGCAATAAACATAGTCTACATAGTGGAAGAAGTTGTGATTGTCTACTTAACTATTCCAAGATACAACTCTCCTAACTAACATGAAAATATATCATGAAATAGACTTGAGATCATCTTTGCAATCAGCAAAATCAGAATCTAAGTAACCAATAATTGTAAGGTGACCAATCCTTTTATGCACCAACATAAAATCTTTGGTTCTCTCTTAATATCTCATAACTTTTTTTACAGGAACCCAATATTTTAGTCCTGAGTTTGACTAGTATATGCCAAGAACTACCACTACAAAAACAATGTCAAGTATGATGCAAACATAATCAAACAACAAGCTTCTGACTGCACTACTATAAAGCACATTCTGCATTGACTCTCTCCAAGACTTATTCCTGGGACACTAACGAACTTTGTGTAATTAGTGATGGATTTTGTGATAGAAATGATCATTTGCTAAAATCCATTCCAAAACAAAAAATCTCTAGTACTGATTGATTCTTGAGTAATCTCCAACCCTGCTTACCTAATATGGTGAAGTTAAAATTCTCAAAAGATTTTAAATCCTATTTAATCTAGTGGATCATTTGTTCCTTATTTAAGTGCCCTACCAAAACCTAGCTATCATCTTGCTTATATCTTTGCATAATGAAGAGGAGTTTGAAGCATACCAATGTGTACATTGGAATTGCCGCTGCCACCAATTTAATAAGACTTTCTCGACGTGCTAGGGATAAAGTGCTTATTTTCCAACCTTGCAATCGAGTTACCATTGTCTTTAATTTCTTGGAAAGTTGTTTGCATTGACCTAGAAAATACAACCCTGGGTACATAGTGTTCTTGTTCAGGATTTCTGCAAGATTAAGGAGTGTTGGTATTGAAAAAGATTGAGGAATGAAGAGAAACAAAGAAGAAAGATGAAAAGGTAATAATGAGATATTAATTATTATTCAATAAACAATAAAAAATTTAATGCAACAATGGTCCGAGCTCAAGAGGTTTCCCCACGTGAGTGGTTCAAGCTCGAGAGGCTGCTAGTCCTGAGCAAAATAATGAAAACAAACAAACAAAAATAACAATTAAACTTATGAACGATGGACTAATCATTCTCTTAAAAATTATTAATGTTTATGACAAAGACTTACAAAAGACAAGTATAACTTCAAATTTATCATGTTCGAGCAAACTTCATATGTGTGTGCGCAAGGCATCTTCACCAAAGTTAAATGACTTCAAATAAATTTCTACTAAAATAACTCACAGGACTAGACTTAACCCCTAGAACTTCATCTTTCCTTCCTCTCTCTACTAATATAGGCTAACATTTAGTCAAAAATCACTAGGTCTTTTATTCAACTTGTAATGTAAGGTTGAGGTAAAGGTTAGATGAAATGGATTATTTAAGCTTAACTACTCTAAGCAAAAAATCTTTGCAAGAGCTCAACCCTCCTTTTGCCACCTTTTTATTTTGGTGTCAAATCCCACTTAACTCAGTCTAAATATATTTCCTTTCGTGCCATCCAATTTTTCTCTTTTGTGTAGGCATGGATGCTTCCCACTTTTTCTTCCTTTATCTTTCTTTTCACCAATTTTTTTTTTTTTTACACCAAACCTTTGGTTTACAAATAATTTACCAAGGAAATTTCCACATACATCCTCCAAACTTATTTTTTTTATGATGTAGGGAAGAAAAGAATTTCTAATATTCCTTGCTTCTCACTTACCCCTAACGACTTGCTTCAAGATCATGCCTTTTAGCTCAATTAATGACAATGCATATTCAATGTGCTCAAAGTAGTAGGGTGTAAATGAGTCTTACAATAAAGGAATTGGTTAAAATATACATGTGCTATAAAAAATAATCTTTTGGCTTAAAAGTGGGGTTCTAAGAATAGAAAAATGAATGTGGGTAAGAAAGACTCAATCAGTTCAAGGATGGCCTTAAATTTTATGTTCATAACTAAGTTTTACCTAGGATTTTGCATCAAGAAGAATTCAAACTAATTGAAGGGTTCAAAAATAGTATAAGGGTTATTTTATAAAATATATCATCTAAAGAACATCAACCTTAGGTGAAAACAGCCTTGTGTACGTGTATACATGAAAATTTTCCTTAATTATAATAAATCCAAAAAAAATTCTTGCATCTTTATCAAAAGCCAAAAATCAATGCATAAATAGGATACTATCATAGGACTAGGGGAACATTTAAACAAATTACACATAAACGGGGGATAACAATTTACACATGAACTAGTCAATACATAATTGAAAGTTACACCCCAAAACTTAATCTAAATAATGTACCAATGTTTAACAAAGAAAAAAAAAATTGAAGTAAAAGATAAGGATAAAGATGACTTTTTCATTTGTTAAAATTGGTGTCATAGTCGATCTCAAGATGAGGGAAAGGAGCCGGCGGCTCAGGGTACGGTGGGAGAATGCTAGGATCCTATCCTCCTCTTATCAAGCCTATCTGTAAAAGTTCATTATTTTGATGCATCACATCATGGATGTGTTGCCATTTGAGATTATTGTACGCACCTTCTTCGTCGATCTTTGGTTTTCTTCCATGGGAGATAATGATCCTCACCGTTCCTTTGATTTTGGACATTGCCAGAATAAGAAGAGGATGCTGATATCCTCTAATGCTCTTGATGAAGTTGAAATTGTTATGGACGATCAAGATGAGGATTCTCCTCTTGGATTTCCAAATATTCAAAAGAGCTTTTCAATAAGCTCGGCTCTACCTACAACGAGCTCCTATAAAGATAAGTTGAAAGGTCTTGCAATTGGAGGAAATACTAAGTGGTTGTTTGGGGGATGATAATTTAGACGATGACATTGGTTTTGAGGAGAGGGTGATGGTTGTACTTGGCCTCAAGTTCAAATTCCTATTACAGAGTTGGAGAAGCTTTGTCAGCCATGGAGGGGTTCTCTGATAGTTAAGCTCTTCTAGAAAAGCATGTCTTATGGTTATCTCTTTAATAGATTAGAACATAAATGGCAATTAAAGGGTGAATTTGAAGCTTATGATCTTGGAGGAGATTTCTTCATTGTTCATCTCAATTCATCTGAGGATATGAATCATGTTCTTATGAATTGTCCTTGGATTATTGTTGGGCATTATCTCACTATAAGAAGATGGAAGCTTGAGTTTCAGCCTCTAAAGGAGACAATTAAGAGGACAACAGTTTTGATTTGTTTTCTAGAGCTACCAATTGAATACTTCCAATCTAAGGCATTACTTAAGGGAGTTAGTCAAATTGGGAAGGTTGCTAAGGCTACCTAGGATTCAGATAAAGGTAAATTTGTGAGAATTTGTGTTGAGATTGAATAAGTTAAGCCTCTAGTTCAGAAATTTAAAGTTGGTAAAAGATAGAGAAGGATAGAATATGAGGGTTTCCTTATGATTTGCTTCAATTTTGGTGTTTTAGACATAATAAGGAGTGTTGTCCTTTAATATTCTAATGATACTCTAGGGAAAGAGGAGCATACCTATGAGACAAATCAGATGAATAAGGATTATGCCACTATTGTGGATGAGGGAGCTTATGCTCCTAAATTTGACTTTGGACCTTGGAAGATAGTACCTCAAAAAGGAAAGCAGCCTAAAGTTGGTGTAAGTAAAGGTCTTTCTTCCAAGTTACAGCAAAGATAAGAGAATGGAGGTGACTAAGCCTTTTGCTCAAAGAGGAGGGAGTGCTAATGGTTCTAGATTTTATATTTTGGATTCTTAAGAGAAAGAGAGTAATGTTAGTAATATTCCTGAGGCACCTAGCCTACAACCCTATATTGATGATGCTCTTAAGGAATCTAAGTGTCATGGCCAATCTGCTAAATTTGATACTATTGTTGTTCTTGCTCCTTTGTAGACAGGATTTCAGATTGGACCAAATAAGTTAAAGAAATTTGTGGTATCCAGAAAAAGGGCTCACCCAGTGCACAAAGTGCTCCCCGACTATTGCGGGGGTAGGGGGAGGGTGGGCGCACATGTACGCAGCATTTCCCTTACATTTCTGCAAAGAGACTGCTTCCACGTCTCGAACCCGTGACCTACAGGTCACCAAAGGAACAACTTACCGTTGCGCCAAGGCTAAAACTAAATAGCCTATTAAGACTCAACCTAAGGCTAAGGTTCTTCTCTACTCTAAAGCCCAGTTTAAGAAACTTCCTAAAAATGAAGCCCCATTATTACTTAGATAAGGGAGAAGATGGTTCATAATTTTATATTTGGTGCTAATACATGTCTTATATCTCTAACATTGCTAAGTCCAAGAAGCTTAGGAATTTAGAGTTGGTCTAACTTAAACCTCCTGATCCACGTATATGTATTTTTTATTCTTTTAATCTAGGTGGTATTGTTCATGACTTTGAAATCAATATCAAAATTGAGTTGCTTTATGTTGATGATGATTTAGAGGGAGTTGTTCCCTTGATTGCTTAAGCCTTGTGCTTTTGTTGGTTCACTCTTTTAACCTATTTTTATGTTTAATATCCTTATGTGGAATGTTAGAGATGCAGGCAGTAAGCCTTTTTTAACTTCATCTTTTGATCTTATTAGAAGTCATAAACCTTGTGTGGTCATCTTAGTTAAAACTAGGGCGAATCCTTCCAAGGCTATGCACATAATCCCCAAGTTGGGTTTCTCTAACTTTTTTAAATTGATGTTGAGGGGTTTAGTGGTGGTATTTAGCTTCTTTGGAATAGTAGTAGCATTCAAGTAAAATTTGTTTACTCTTGTTTCTAACCTTAATGCCCTTTCAGATGGAGGTTTTGGATTTAATAGGTGGATTACAAGAATGAGTTAGTTGATTTGGTTTTGCTAGTCCTAAGTTTACTTGGTTTAATAAGAGAGATTGTGCAAGTCTTATATAGAAAAAGCTTGATAGAGTTTTATGTAATTTTGATTAGAGACATTTATTTCCTGAAGAGTTCAACATCTTTCTAGAACCAGCTCTGATCACTATCCTATTCTTGTGAATTTATTAGTTAGGCCTCTTCCTTCTACCTCTTTGAAGCCTTTCAGATTTGAAGCAGCTTGGTTGTCCTATGATGATTTCTTCAGGTTTACTATTAGTTTTTGGGACAGTAAAGTGGATTGTATTTTTAAGTTACTTCAGGATTTTTCTGAGCAGCTTAGGGAATGGAACAAGAGGGTTTTTGGTGATATTCATAAAAGAAAGAAAATTCTTCTTGCTAGACTTAAGGGCATTCAATGCTCTCTTTGCAGGAAGTATAACCATTTTCTTATAAAGTTAGAAAGGGATCTGGTACTGTAGTATGTCAGGTTCTTGATCAAGAGGAGATGTTGTGGTTTTAGAAATCCAGGGATAGGTGGATTAAACTTTGTGATCTTAATACTATCATACTTCTACTTTAATTAGAAGACACATAAATAACATTGTTGCTATGAAGAACAATGATGGGGACTCGATTGATGATACTACTGAGTTAAAGCTTCTGGTTGTTCATTATTTCAGAGTTTTATATCATGTTTATGATAGGAATTATTCTCTTGCAGATTTTACTTTTCATATTTACTTTTCCTTTCTTTATCTACTGCTGACTTACAGAGATTTTACTAGGAAAATCTATTTCAATGGCATTAGAGAAGCTATTTTTTCAATTGGTGCTTTCAAAGCACTTGGACCTGATGGGTTCCAAGCTATAGTCTATCATAGTTGTTGGGAGACTTTGAGTCCTCAAATTTTTGCTATGGTGCAAGAGTTCTTATCTATGGGGAAGCTTCCTAAGGGTCTAAATTCCACTCTTATTACTCTGATTCCAAAAGCTAATAAACCTAAAAGCATTAAGCTATTTATACTTGCTTACAAGATTAATTCCAAGATTATTGTTGCTAGAGTTAGGCCTCTTATCACTAAAATTGTTGCTCCTGCTCAATGTAATTTCATCTCTGGGAGAAATGCTAATGATAACATCATCATTGTTCAAGGGCTTTACACACCTTTAGGCAGAAGAAGGTTGCTACAGGGGATGCTATTTGGAAAATTGACATTGAGAAGGCTTATGATAAGGTCAAGTGGAGCTTTCTTAAGGAAGTTTTTGCTAAAACTGGGTTTTCTTCTGATTGGGTTAATCTTATAAAGGAATGTCTGTCCTTTGGAATGGTGAAAGGTGTGATTCTTTTTGTCTTGAAAGAGGACTTAGACAAGGGGACCCTCTCTTCCCTTATCTGTTTGTTCTTTGTATGAAAAAATTGAGTCATATGATATATGACTCTATTAATAATGGTTAGTGGAAGCCTGTCAAGACCACTAGAAATGACCGTCTCCTTTCTCATCTATTCTTTGCAAATAACTTACTGATGCTCTCTGAAGCTTCTAATGAGCAAATTGGGGTAGTTTGGGATTGCTTGCAAAGTCCAATTAATTTTTTTTTCTTCTAATACCCCTTCTCATGTCAGGGATAATATTAGGAATTTTACTCCTATTCTAATTACTTCTGGTCTTGTTAACACCTAGGTGTTCCTTTATTGCAGTCTAGAGTTACTAGGAACACCTATAAGGAAGTTTGTAATAGGGTTCAAAGTAAGCATGCAGGTTGCAAAATGAAACATCTTTCTTTAGCAGGCAGAGTTACTCTTATTTAAGCTTCTACTTCTTCTATACCTGCCTACACAATGCAGGCTACTAGACTCCCAGTTGTTGTTTGTTATCATATTGATAGACTTCAGGGGAATTTTCTTTGGGAGATTTTGAGACTGTTGAACATAAGATTCATTTGGTTAATTGGGATCAAATTTGTCTTACTAAGGAGTTTGATGGGCTTGGTTTAAGAAAAATGGCTGATATAAATGTTGTTATGCTTGCTAAGTTGGGATGGAAAGTTTTTACAAATTCAAATTCCTTATGGTGTCAGGTTGTGAGGGAAAAGTATTTGCATTCTGTTGATATTTGGAATGCTGAAGCTAAACTTCATCATTCTTCTACCTGGAAGAGTATTCTCAAAGGTTCAGTTGTTGAGGAAATAAGTTAGATGGAGGTTGGGAAATGGTGAAAATATTAATTTTTGGTCTAATATATGGCTTGGAAACAATTTTCTTCTTGATTCAGTGACTAAGGAGGTTCCTGTTCATCTTCTGTCCCTTTCTGTTGTTGATGTGTTGAAGAATGATCTAGCCACTTTGAATGTTGTTCAACATTTTCTGCTAGTTCTTTACTAGAGAGATTGGTGTGTATTCCCTATAAGCTCAGTCATCAGTTTACTGATAGGAAAATCTGGGATCTCACCAGTGATGGTAATTTTTCTTCTTCCTCTTCTGCTAAGCACTTGCATTTGGTAAATAAAGGGTCTGCTGGTTCTGATTTCCTTTGGAGTACTTGTTGGAAGGTTTTCACCTTAGTTAGAATGAAGCACTTTCTTTGACTTCTTTGTCATCAAAAGCTTTTAACTAACCATCTGACATACACTAGACACCTCTCTGATACTATGGATTATGGAGTTTGTGGTGCTTATATGGAGGATAGTTCCCATGTTTTTAGGGAATTCTCCTTATCTTATGCTGTGTGGTTGAAATTTGTTCCAAAGGAGTTGCATTATGCTTCTTTTAACTCTAGTTTTATGGATTGGCTTTCATGTAATTTAAAGTGCACTCAAACTTGGGGTGTTTTACAAATTTCTTGGCCTTCTGTTTTTGCTTTTATTTGTTGGAAATTATGGACATGAAGAAACATGGTTCTGTTTGATCAGGATTATAGAATCCCTGCTCATCCTATTGGGAGGCTTATGTCTCATCTGGAGTCCATTTGGCTGTCCTTGTCTAGTAAACAACCTGCTGTTGTTCCTGATTACAGTGTTCAGGTTCGGTGGCACTTCCCAAATCTGGGATGGGTCAAATTGAATGTGGATGGAGCTTCTAAGTGTAATGGAAACTTATCTAGCTGTGGAGGAGTGCTTTGGGATGAAAGGGGTCATTGGATCTCATGTTTCTCTGTTAACTTAGGAACTAGGGGTAACGTGGAAGCTGGGTTGTTTAGCCTTCTTCATGGTTTAACTCTAGCCTAGAATTTGGGTTTTAAGCAAATTCAGTTGGAGTCTGATTCTCGTACTGCTACTGATCTGGTCTCTGCAGTTATTGGTCCTAGTCATCCTCACTTCTGTCTCATCAGTGAGTGTCATAACTCATTGAAGAGGGATTAATCTGTTAGGATTGATCATATTTTCAGAGAAGGAAATTATGTTGCAGATTGGCTTGCTAATCTTGCTGTTCCCTGGGATTGGGTTTTCATATGTGGACCAAGCCTCCTGACGGTTCGGCCTCCCTTTTTGTTTCAGGATGTTATGGGGGTCATGAGACCTCGTAAAGTTGCTTGTAGTTTTTCTTGCTTTTGGGCTATGGCCCCGTTGGTTACCAAAAAAACAAAAAACAAAAAAAAAAACAAAACAAAACAAAACTCTCAAGAGAATTAAGGTATAAGTTTTTTCATTCTCGCATTGGTTTCTTAAAGTATTTCTTGAAATCATGTTTCAAATGTAGGATTTAAGTTCTAATTCAAAAATTATACAAAAAAAAGTTTTCTTGCTCTAGTCGCTTTGCATGATCTGTATATATTTTAACTTAATTTGACTTTTTTTTTAATTAATTCAATTTGACCAAAAAAAAAAAAAAAGTAGTTATATATTAAAAGGGTAGGAGAGTGAGAAATACGGAGGTTACTCTATAGTCATTAACAAGTGATTGAATGAATTTTATTAATTAAATAATTCAAATGTGTGTATATTATAGTTATATTTTTTCTTAAAAAGTGATTTGAGATGAGTACTTGTGGGTTAATTTTTTTTTAATTAAATGAAAAATCTCAATAGTATAAATAAATTTAAAATAATAGACCATAACGGATATATTGATTTAAAAATATTATAAATATAGATAAGAGATATTTTTACTATTTTTTTTTTTTCCTTTCTAACTTTCATCCAGTTTTTATGCCATGGGCTGGGTCAAACAATTATTTTAAAAGACGCCCAAATGCTCTTCCCCATAACAATTTACTCATGAGTCATGTCTGTTAATACTTATTTTTAATGTAAAAATAAATAAAAATTCACTAACTCTTAATTACTTACTTAATTAAGATTAAAAACTTAAGTAAATTGAAAAAATAAACAAAAACCTTACAATGCTTAAGTTAGTAAATTTATAATATTAAATTAGATAAAAAAAAATTTTAAACTATGCTTTTTGAGTTATCTAATTATATATATATCACTTACAAACATGTAATGCATAATGTTTCTACTTTTATCTAATATCTTTCTATAATTGTACAAGCTGAACATATATATAAATATAGACTAGTCACATGCAATGCTAGGTGAATTTTTTTTTTTAAATATAAATTTTTTATTTTAAGTTTTATTAGTTATATTTAAAAATAGGAGTTAGTGTGTGAGTGAAAGTGTATAATTTTTAAAATTTAAAAAATAAAAAATTGTAGTTGGTATGTGAGTGAATGAGTAATTGGTAATTATTAGGAGAAAAAAATTAATTTTTTAACTATTATATATTATTCTAAAATATGAGACAATAATGGTTTTCTGTCTTTCAGAATAATATAGATAGATATCCATGAGTATGATTTATTGAGAAATTAAGGTGTTGAGGTTTGATTGTAATAATGTAATATTAGAGTTATTTATTATTTTTTTGGCTAATAATGTAATATTAGAGTTAGATTTATTACTTAATATTTTATTAATAATTTAAGAATTAGTACATAAGATTTAGTCTGAAGTTTATCCTAAGATTTTAGAAATTGGTAACAAAACCAAATTCCTGTAATTCAGAGTTAAAAAGAACGACGAAGAGCACAACAGTCACCTTATTTGCTTCTGAAAACCACAAATCCGCCATAGTCTTCCACGCCAAACCAGAAATCTATCACACCAGAAGAATGGCCAATCCAATCTAACATTTCTCGAAAATGGCGCGTGTACAAGTACCTCCAGTAACACGCCGTCGTCAGCCAACTCCCTACTCCGATAAAAGCCCAGACGCTGCAGACCTGAACAGAAAGAGCCTGATTCGGCTCATTCCAATCCACCCCGTTCCATTGTCCCATCGTCCCATTGTATGTATTACTTGAACATAGTCTTCAAGATAAAAAAAACATTCATCAATTTTTGAAATTAAATTCAATTAATGTTCATAAGTACTCCACACGAATAATTTGGATCCTCTAAATTTTTTTAGAAATTCTACAAAATAAAAGTCTCTTAGTTTTTATTAATAAACAATTCTTTAAAATAAATTTTAATAAAATTATGATTAAAATTAAAATTAACTTCAGAGTTAGGGTTAGAGTTAGTGATAGTAGGGTTAGAGTTAAGGTAAGTGATATTAAGATTAAGATTAGGGTTAGGTTAAGTTGGATAAGTTTAGACTTAGACTTTAGAATAAAAATATGATATATTTATAATATTTTTAATTTATTAATTAAATAAAATAATAAAAATTAAAAATAAGATTATTTGAATGATTGAGATATAAATAAATAATATAAATTTTTTAAAAAAATTACTTGATAAAATTCTTAAAGAATTCTAGAAGATGGATTCAATATGTCTATATTCTTATATCTCACTCACCTACCACTAAAAATGAAGATGCTTTGAATGTTTATGGTCAAAAAAGCATATGCTCCTTTGAAGGAATGATCCTCAGAATATACTTTTTCAACATTTAATTATGTTCTGATGATAAAGGCCTACAAACTTTATATTAGCACCGATGATTTTATACTGTAAACCTTTTTGCCAGAGCTCAAAGCCTAAAAGGCTAGCCTAGATATTGTTGCATCTGGGATATATGCAACCATGGATATGTTTGTTGCTGGTCATTTGATCATTCTCAAACTTCACAAACGTCGTGATTAGATGACCATCAACAAACTTGTGCATGATATATTTGTTGCATATTCTTCTACTTCTGCTATATAAGACAGAATTTCCCTCTTCTTTTCTTTGTCTTTATTCTCCTGCTCCTGTCAATGAATTAACTGCCATATACATGTAAGAAGATTAGCTTATTTTCCTCCTTCAATCTCTCATATATATGATAAAAATAACGAATAGCTTAAACTGTGGTTTAGATATGGTTGTTGTTTTGTTTTGTAAATTTTTCATCCTTTCCCCAAATGATCAATAAAACAATTAATTGTTATTATTAGTCGACTTATTTATCCAAAAAGTTTCTACTCGTCCCTCTCTAAAAAGTTGTTTTACTAGTAGTGAACGAGCCCTTCTACTCAGTAATCTTTAATTGGGTGACTTTAAATCTTCTTCTTGCAAATTTGATAGACAGTATGGTTAAGAAGATGATCGATCACAGTGTCTATAATGTAAGTAAACATACATTCATTGGGAATTATGTACAACAACCAGGTCAACTACATACAAAGTATACAAGGAACAAAAATAGCAATACTAGGTACAAAGGACTTGATTTGTCCTATGGGGTAGTATCATCACTAGCTTTGCCCTCCAAGACAAGAAAGGACTTGCTTTTTGGAGCCATCAAAATCTCTGTTGCGGCTAGCTAGCTTTGGGGCATACTATGTACATATAAAAGTGTTAGGAATTTTTAATAGTATTGGGAAGGGGGAAATTGAAATGGTCTAATTAATGAAGTCTCGTGTCGGAAAGAAAAGTGTGACAGGAATATATAAATACATTCAAGTCTTTTAATTATCAATTAAAACAAATCTGAAGGTGAATCACAATTTGACTGGTTTGTCCAATTTATATTTTGACATCTATGATTCCAAATTTGCTAGGAAAATTGTTAAGGAATTATGGGAAGGCTTGGATCACAAATATCAAGTTCAAGATGTAGGCAATAAGACATTTATGATTAGTGAACGTTTTTTTTATAAAATGATCAATGACAAATCTATTTCATCTCAAGTTCATGAGTTACAAATTCTCATGAATTCTTTAGTTTCTGAAGGTCATTCTCTTTATGAATCATTCCAAGGCCTTGCCATAATTTCAAAATTACTTTTGACTAGGAAATATTGTCATAAAGAGTTAAAGCAGAAGAAAGATGTTATGACTATACAAGATCTAATCAAATATATTCAAGTTGAAGAGAATTCTCGAAAATTGGATAATTTTGAATTAGATGACAAGTCTTAAAAGGCTTTAGTTATAGAAAGTACATCTAGTTAACATGGTGAGAAAAGAAAGTATTACGATCGAGGAAAGAATTCAGATAAAAAGAAGAAAAATGGTAAGTGCTAGAAGTGTGGAAAACCTGAACACTTCAAAAACCAATGTCGTGTTTATATAAATCAGAAAAAGGACCAAGCCAACAATATGGTAGTTAATGATGAGTTCATTGCCATGGTTTCTGAAATTAACTTGGTTAGACAAGATGAAGAATGGTTATTGGATTCTGGGTGATACCAAGGATATTGCAATAGACAAGAATCTATTCAAGAATTATGAGCCACTAAAGGATGAGCAAAGTCTTTTTATGGGAAATATTTCTATTGCAATGGCCATAGGAAAAGGAGTTGTTATCCTGAATCTATTGTCTGGTAAAAAGTTGACTTATGAATGAAGTTTTGCATGTTCTTAAGATTTAGAAAAATCTAATTTTTGTAAGCCTACTTAAAAAATATGGTTTGAAGATTACGTTTGAATAAGATTGGTAATTCTATATAAGGAAGGGAACTATGTTGGAAAAAGATATGTAACCAATAGGATGTACAAGATTAATATTAATAATAAAATTATAAGTTTTAAATATTTTGCTTCTTCTTTTTCTACTCATTCTTCTATTTCTTCCCCTTCCTCTTTTTACTATGGCATGCCTGATGGGTCATGTAAATTATAATAGTATTAGGAGTAAGAATAAATTAGGAGCAATTTCTTTTAAGTCATCCAATAACTTGGAAAAATGTGAAACTTGCATAAAATCTAAAATAGTTAAGAAATCTTTTAAAAATGTAGAAAGAAGTACACAACTATTAGATCTAATACATTCAGACATATGTGAATTAAAAGGTATTCTAACTAGAGGTGGTAAAAGGTATTTCATAACATTTATAGATGATTGTTCTAGGTATACTTAAGTATATTTGTTAAGGACAAAGGATGAGCATTTTGATAAATTTAAAATTTAAAAAGCCAAGGTAGAAAATAAATTAGAAAAAAAGATTAAAATCCTACGATCTAGTTGGGGTGGTGAATATCTTTCTTATAATCATTTATGTGAAAAGAATTATCTATCAAGTCACTGAACCTTATAGTGCTCAAGAAAATGGTGTTGCAGAAAGGAAAACTAGGACCTTAGTAAATATAATAAACACTCTGTTACTAACTTTAGGTTTACCTAAGAATTTGGAGGGAGGGGAACACTCATGACTTCTTTTTAAATACTTAACTGTAATGTTTCTCTTTATGAATTATGGAAGAAGAGAAAACCTTCTCTTGGCCATTTAAAAGTTTAGGGATACAAAGCATTAGTAAGGTTAATCGATCCTAAAAGATCCAAACTAGGGGAAAAAGCAATTGAGTGTAATTTTCTTGGTTATGCTTACAATAGTAAGGCATATAGATTTGTTACTATTGAAGTAACTGATTTTGTAAATTATAATTAAAAAATCTAGAGATACAGAATTCTTTAAGAATTCATTCTCTAGAAAATGGAGAAAATTTACACAAATCAAGAGGAATAAGATGGCAATACAAATCTGGAAATTTAAGGATCTGATTTTCAATCAAATCTCAAAATTGAAGGAGAAATTGAGCCTAAAAGAAGTAAACATGACTGTAAAATGGAGTAAGACTTTTGTTAGTATCGGTATCCAAGAGTCAATCAATGGTTAGTTATAATAAAACTTTATTTGTATTTAATGCATTAATAATATTAATTAGACATTCTTTAAATATTGTGCTTAAATGAGATTTAGTATAACTATGTTTAAATTCCATAGAATAATAATTGTATAGGCATAATTATGATGTTGATCATAATTGTGAGATACGACATACATAAAATATAATTTTGAATGTATTCCTAGTCAATGAATCATCAAGAATAAGGATATTGATGATTAGTTAAGACTAGCATATGTTGTATCATTCTCTTATAAAGAGAGTAGTGATCTCATAAACTACAAGCATGGTGATGTTGAGGCAAGTATATAGGTGCTTGTTAGTTGAACAAGTACACTTAATTAACCCAACACAAGAAATCATTTGGTGGCTTTACTCATGTGTCAATAGAGATTCTGAAAGTGTTGGTGCTGTAAGTGATCATTTAACTTGAGATTATCTTATTACCTTGTATACAAATCTACATGTTTGATGTCATTCCCCTTATCCTATAATAAGGATAATACATGGGTGATTATTGGATATGTAGTGAATCATATGAAGGTAGATGACTAATAGAGAAAAAACTCATTATCTTTAATGAAAAGGACGAATATCCCATAGCCTCTTGAGACAAGTAAAATAGATTAAGAAAAGTATTTTCTTGAATCTATTTGTGGAACAAAATGTAAACTTAGTTTCAAGTACTATTGGATTTAGACAAAGATAGGTTTGAGCCTTAGAATCTATGCCCTATGTCTGACTTGGTATACGATTGATGAAAGGATTGAATTATACGGTAACCAAGCAATGAAAGGTTTGATCAACGATCTTAACTTCGCTTATACATTGATGGTCATGATACACTACTAAATGTCAATCTTGATCTATGAATGTAAGTTTGTTGGTTTTGTAAATTGCTAATGTACGAGAGAACCTAATTAGTGACACAATTTAATTGACTTAGGTAAAGAACCTAGAATGATTAATTGAAACTTGGAATTAAAAGTTAAGTTCCAAGAACATAAAGTATTTTGTTGCCTACACATATATGACAAGACTTGTTTTCTTGAATGTCAACGAAAGGTCAAGTGGGAATCCTAATTGGATTTAGGTCACTAGAAGTTTAAAGTCACATTGGTAATTATAATGGGATTATGAATTACTAATGGATCACTAAAAGAGTTTTAGGCTTTGTGTTTAATTGGAATTTGAAACATGAAAGGATTATAACCTTAGCCTTAGTTGCCCTTTATATATTTATAAGCTAAAGGGATTCGGCCACATGCAAATAAATCACAAGAGACACATTGTGAAAGAATTGACCAAGAAAGAAACCAAGTGCAAGAAGGAGTTCTTGATAAGTTATCCTCCTTAGCCATGACTCTTAGTTTGAAGGAAGAGAATTTTCGTTCAAGGACAACCATTGATGATTCTACCAAATAGAAGGTAGCCCGTATCCTAAGGATGGAATTGAATTCTTCAACTATTTCAGAAAGGTAAACTCTTAAAGGTTTTTGATCCAGTCAATTATGTGAACTATATCATTAGAGGCTTATTCGTTGAATAAGTTGCTAATCATTTATTGTTTATTGTGTTTAATTGGGAGTATAGTTTTGACGATTCGTGGAGGAACTCCTAAGCATCCCTGCTAAACAATCAGACTAACTGTATCAAGAAAGCTTCAAGAGATTAGCTTTAATCTTTAACTTTCATATTATATGATGATTGAATACTTATGTTCTTGGTTTGAGAATTTTTAAATATTTTGATGTGTATGCATATGATGCATGACCTTAATTCCCATATAGTGGTATTAGAGCCTCTTGATTTATTTCAATTAATTGTATGAGATTCTTGATTTTTATGGATGTTCATATATTTAAGCATGTCTTAGATTTGCTTAGAATTGCCTTTTATGAAAACCTTAAAGTGTTTAAGGGTTTTTGGAATTATTCCAAACCTTAAAACATGAAACTCAAGGTTTATGGTTATGGAATTGTTCCAAACCCTAAAAACATAAAACTTGGGGTTTAAGGCTTTGGAGATGTTCCAAATCCTAAAAGTTTCAGTTATAGGGTTTTAGGGATTTGGAATTGTTCCAAACTTGAAATCCAGTGATAACATCAACGAATCAAAAGTAGCAGGGCCTAGGCAATCATGCCAAGACAAGTTGCCAAGGCGGGCTACCAAGCCAATAGCCCACTGGCCCGCACGTAGGCCCAGGTTAGGCTAGAGTGCAACCTAGGCAGTAGTCCAAGCAGTTGCATGCTAAGGCTGCTAGCAAGGGTGACCAAGCCAGCAGGTCTTAGCAGCAGCCCAGGTCGTGCTACAAATTGCCCATCCATGGCTGAAAGGCCCATTCTCCAAAATAGGGTACTTTGAGAAAATTCGTAAACTAAAAGGGATTTTAAATGAATTGGTTAACTTATATTTTCTAAGGTGTAAGTGAAATTAAATTTAAATAGTACGTTGACCCATAAGTAATCAACAATCATATTATTCTATGTTTTGCATTATGAATGTATGATAGGTGGAATAATTAAAATACGGGTGATTATGGATCACAAATGCATTTTGAATGTATGCTTTAGTTTTGATATTTTTTGAGAATAGAGACTGTGTGCCCTACCTTATCTCCTATTCTCTTACGTAAATTCTCTTCTCATCTAACTTTCCTTGAATGTAACTTAAGGTATCTTATCAATTATGTAATAGTTGCATAGGTTAGGATTTAGGATTTAGGATTTAGTTAGATTTGAATTTACTTGTAATTCGAGCTTATGGAGATGAAGACATCAAGACAAAGTGAAGACAAGCATGTGGTGGGACCATATCAAGTCTTAGGATGAGGTTTTCCTGGGTATTAAAGAAACCATACAATCCATAATCATCCTCCTGTTTTATTTTATTATGCCTTGCTTATATGTATGTTGTATTGCATGTAATGTAATATGAATATATACATGTATGCATGTCATCGTGAGACCTTAGGAATTAAACCTACCCACAATCAAAGTTTCTCTAAATTATCACATGTTAAGAACATGTTGTCTCCTATTATTATGCCATAATGGAAGTTCAATTTACTTGTATTTGTTTGGCCCCCATCAAGGTAGTCATACATTGAACTCACTTATATCATAGAATATATGTGATATATTAAAATAATGGTTAGGATTTAATTAAAAACAATAGTTTGATAGCCCCTATTAAGACTATCATGTTTTTAAGGCTAAGCTTAAGTATCAATTTAATTGATGAAATGACAAGACAATATCAACTTAAGGACCTAGGAATTTGCATCAAATGTAAACGATAGTTAATCGATTGTTTTGGTTTGTTGAACCCCTTCAAAGATTAAAACAAAATTAAATAATATCATATCTCAACTAAAAATATCATGAGATAATATTACAAATCTAATCGAGATGGTCATTAGATTTGGTAAAATAGTGGGAGTAACCAAATTAAATAAAAACCTTTTAATTTGGTGTGTGTATTAAATAAATATTGACATATGCTTTCTTTCTTTATATTTAGGTTGTTACAATTATGAATAATTTGTCACTAAAATCAATATTAGAATCCAACAGGTTGACCGGATCTAATTATTTGGACTCATACCATAACCTTAAAATTGTTTTGAGACAAGAAAAGATATCCTATATCCTAAAGGCAGACATCCCTTGAGTTGCAATTGAAGGTGCACCTGATTATGAGGAATTTGATTTCAATAATCATCAGAAGCACTTGGATAACAATGATTAGACAATATATGTGATGTTGAGTTCTATCTCATCAGAGCATCAAAAGCAGCACGAGAATATGGATACCTACAAGATTATTATCTTGCACTTGCAAGAGTTATATGATAAGCAAGGCAAAACCAAAAGGTTTGAGGTATCCAAGGCATTGTTCCTCTATAAGATGTTAAAAAATGTTTTAATAAATGTTCATGTATTGAAAATGATTAGGTACATCGAAATTGTCTCAATTAGGATTTGCCATGGACCATGAATTTTTAGTTGATTTGGTATTACAGTTCGTCGTTCTCGTAGTTTATTATACAACTACAACATGAATAAGTTGAAACAACTCTATCCGAGTTACTTAATATGTTGAAGACTGTGGAAGGCAATATCAAGAAAAAAAAAGCCCAAGTGATGCTGATAAATGATTCTTCTAAACTCAAGTCAAAGGGTAGGAAGAAGAAGTCTAAAAGTAAGACTAAAGCCATTGGCAGCATTAAGAAGGACAATGTCAAAGCCACGTGTTTCCATTATGGCAATGAAGGCCATTGGAAAAGGAATTGCATAACATATTTGAATGTCGTGAAGGATAAGAGACTTGGTGAAGCCTCTACTTAAAGTATGTTTGTGATTGAGGTAAATTTGTCCTATGAAAACCCTAGCTCCTTGGTATTAGATACTGGTTATGGTTCTCACATTTGTAATACACTACAAGAAAACAAGGCATTTTTGACAAACTTTTTTCCGACAAACCAACTGACAAACTAGAAAAAATATGACATCGACAAACAGTTTGTAGGTAAGTTGGCGGCAATCAAATTTGTTTTAAACCACGAAACTTACCCACAACCATGGTTTGTGAGTATAATTTTTTAATTATTACCAACAAACAAAAGTTGGTCAGAAATATTTTTTAGTTTTTACCGACAAACTAAGCTTTGTGTCTATATTTTTTTCACCTTTGTTTTTTCTTTTTTACTTTTAACCACAAACTTAGGTTTGTACGTAGTTGATTTTACTTTTACCCACAAACCTATCGACAAACCTAAGTTTGTCAGAAATCAGTACGTAGTGTTTCATTTTGTTTTACCGACAAACTCCAATGTTTTGTCAGTGGGTTTAAATTCCTAATATGTTAACATGCAAACACTCTTTCCCTCTTGATCTACTTTTCTGTTCAGTATAACTTAATCTTCACTCATTGAAATCCCTATACGCTAACCAATGTAAATCCCCTTCAACCCTAACTACCTCACCTTCAACTCTATCTCGAACTCAAGATTGGTGAAGCCATGGTCAAATTCTTTAGGTGAAAAACCAACATCTGAAATCAAGCTGATTCCTTTGTCAAAATCACCGGTAAGCTCATTGTTCCTTGGTTAAAGAACTCCTATCTCTCTCAATCTCATGGTGTTTTAGGAGTAGTTGAAGTAAAAAACTCAAAACCTTATGATCACAGCTAACCTAGGGTTTGCATTGCAATCCTGACGGAAGCAACTATTGCTTCTAATTCTCCATTTACATTTATCGAGTCATTAAAAAGATAGCAAATAAGGAGTTAATGGAAAGTTACTTTCTAACACACACACATATCCTTAATATCTCCAATGGAAATGCTATATATGTGGTGGCTTTTAATAATCTTGGAACTTATTCAGTCAAATATCTATATTTTACATTGAATAATAGGTATTTTGAATGACAAATTATTTATGATGTTTAGGGACTTGTCTGTATAGATTACGGTTAAGTTTGCATATTTTAGAGATAAAGGAAGAAATGACATGTATGGTAATGGTCTAGTCTGAAAGAAATGTAGAAGAAATCTTGAATTGTTACTAGTCACTTTCTGGAGAAGCCAGTTGCAATGCTGTTGAGAATAATGTTTTTGAAATTCTACTAGAGGAGGTGTAAACTATGTTTCTATTGAAACAAGATAGTTTCCTTTGACAGGACAGAGGTTATGTTGCTGATATAAGTTATTTGAGTGTTGTGGATAAGACATTGTTAGTTGATTTATTATATGGACAACTTTTTTCAACTTTTGCAAATTATATTCTTCATATTTTTTCTACTGTTATATCTTGATATTTCTTTTATTATCCACTTCTTTGCAGGTACCGTGCCATCACCAGTGCTTATTATTATGGAGCTATTGGTGCACTAGATAGTGAAGTTCTTAATATCAACATGAACACACACATATGAATTCAGAATTGACAAGCTATTTGATGAACTAGTTTGGTTCTTAATATCAATAGACACTAGGTAGTTAACAAGTGAGTGTTACCTAGGAATCAAAGATAAAACATTATCAATAGACATTCACACACACACATATCCTTATTATAAACCCCTCTTTATTCACCAACCTAATCATGCCATTGGAAAAAATAATATTGAACTAGTGCTCAAATATAAAACATTATAAACTTGTACTAAAACTTCACGAATAACAATACCCATTAATTTTATAATTTTATATCTTGATTGGATAGTACTTCTGTCCTTTTCAAGTTCTTGTGCTTTGCTTCTTTTCTTTCTGCTTTTCGATTAGTAGGATTTCTTCTCCTATCTATACTCCTTTACTTTTTCTTTTTCTTTTTTGGATAATTTTAACAATGTGTACTCCTTTACTTTATATTTGAAAAAAATTATTATCTTATAATCTATATATATACAAATACATATAAGTGAAATATCAATTGACAATAGTGCTTTATTATGAAGAACAATAGAAGCTAACTATAAACCATCATAATAAGTATGGATGCCTTGCATTAAAATAATGTATAATGTCTTATTTCAATTGATCAAATGAACTTCTATGTGGCGTTTCAGTTTACACCATTCATGTTTAAGATGGTTATATAATTAGTTGCTCTTACTCTTATAAGAAATCAACTGCAACATTCGTGATATGCTCCCAAGTCCAAACATATCATATGCTCAAGTCAAAACACACGCACACAGCCCCACAAGTGTAAATATGTTCTAAGAATTTGATTAGAATGTGAAATAAGTGAACTAGGTGTTTAGCCAAAAAAGAAAAAGATGAACCAATTAGAGAAACTTGTAGTAAATCCATCTCCATTATCATCTAGACAACAATATTAATGAGGAAACTGATATATGCATATTGTAAGTCAAATATCACATGATATGGCTAACTGAAGGTTGTTCTATTAATATTCAGTTTTATCCATCAATATACATGTATAGGATTCAGGTCCCTTTTTCCCTAAATCTAATAGTAGCATTCTAATAATACTAATAATCACACTTATTATGGAAGGTTCATTCAAAATAGTAAAAGAGTCAGTTGTAATTTTAATGCATGTGTATCAAATTGATTTTTCACAATCTAATTTTTCCATGACATAATTGTTGAAAAATAGTGCAAGTTGTTTTGAATAGTCACTGCCATCTATACCTATGGATTATTGTAGTTTATGAAAATGCAACAAGTCTTCAAAGATGATATATATTAAGTGCTCTAAAGTTTTTTCTTTAAATTATTAGCCTTGAGTAGGATTTACTGCCACGAGAACAATAGTAATAGGCTACAATGTACAGAGTGGATCAGAGCTAATTTGGTAAGTTTGATTTTCCTTTCTGAAGAAGACATGGCCTAATAGTAGTCTACATGTTGTATGTATTGATCTGAAATTTATTTTTATGATGACAACATCAAGACGTCCAAAAATAGATAATGAATTTGAGAAGAGCAATAATTAAGCTGATGTTATATCCAAATCCTATCCCAAACATAATCATCTAAATAATTGAAAGCTTAAAAAATAACCCTATCAATTTCTAAACCCAAAGATTTTAATCTTTGGAAAACCCATTTGTTGTTCTATTTCTTTGGTTCCACAACTTTAATTACAGGTTTCAGATCAACTCTCTGGTCTTGATTTATGGTTCTTATGTGTTTCTCAAGTTACAACAATCATGAATGAAGGGGAAAAAAAAAAGTAATATGCTTTATGACTACAATGTGCATCTAGCTTGTTATAGATTGATTTATCTATATTTTTCTTGCTCGCTACAAATTTGAGCTTGCAAAAGCTTTCAAGGAAGGTTGAAAAATAAAGTTTAAGAAAATGTCAGGTACCAAATGTTTTACTTAAAACTATTATGCTTATTTATATTTTTGATTAAGTTGTTTTGTTGAGCTTTTATTCTAAGTTACATTGAGAGAACATGAACCAAGGATATATCTTAAAGGGTGCACTTTAACTAAGGCAGTAGTATGTTGTTAGTATCATTTGCTTTGTAGTAATTGAAATATTTGAAGTTGAGTTTATTTACAAAACCCCAAGTAAACAAAATACTGTTGAGTTTATTTACAAAACCCCAAGTAAACAAAATACTATGATATACCAGATTTGATAAAGAGGAATGAAAATGACATATCAATTTTCTATTTTCCTAGAGAGTACTTTGGTTTATTTACTTATATCATTTTAAAAGAAGGTATTACTTGTTAAGGTATCCGTTTTAATCTGTCATTAGCTCACAGATGGGAGGATGATTTCTTAAGGAAATTGAATTGTTTATATATAGTATCTTACAACATATCATTTAAAACATGATTCATGAACCTTTGACGTGTAGAAAAAAAGTTTCCATAGAGGGAAAATAAACTGTCCATTTGGACTATTTTTCTTACCACTCAACATTTTATAATCCATTGTTTGTATGTTTTGTTTTCATTTTCTTTTCTCGCTCCTTATTTACTTTTCTAATCCCAAAAGATATCTAAATTGGGTATTTTGCTTTCCTCTCTAAGTAAGCTGCTTGCTTTTTTCTTTTGTTTTTCCCTATTTTTGCCAAAAATTGTCCATGATTTTTTTGGTTCATATGTTTGTGTGTGTGAATGCAGTGAAGTTATATTTTATAGTTGAAGAAAAAAGAGGGCATTTCTTTTATTTTATAGTTGCACAGAATTGCATCTGCTTTTGCAAATTCTGTTACTTTGGATTTTCATTCTGTCATTGTTGTGTAGGTGTTGTATTGATATTATCATGTTTTTGAATTTCTGTTATAGTATTTGACAGTCACTGTCATGATTGTGAACCTATGAATTGTCTCTTAGATGTTTATTATTATTTTCATATTAATTTCTCATGTACATACTATCATTGTGAATTTGTGATTTGGTGATCTTTGAGTGATAAATGAGTGGATACAACCTTTTATTTTCTTAGAACAATGAAAAAAATCCCTAAAATCTTGTCTCAACAAGACAAAATGCTGCCTTAACCTGCAGCATGCAGGCAGCTATTGAACAGGCACCAAAGCTTACGAGTTCATTTAGGACTATTTTCCAAACCTTGTTAATTTCACGTTCACTAACACATCTATTTTCCTTGTTTGTGAGCAGCTAAGAGGGTTATACCATGTTCAAGGTCTGAAGAATACCGGTTTGCATCGTTCATGTCTGTAACTCTAAGCTGCTATCATTAGATGGTAATGATTATAAATACTAGCTTGTAGGATATGAATACATTTTGAGCTAACATGGAGATATAAGTTCTAATATTGTTAATTAATGCTCAGGCGCAATTGGCATAGAATGGTTGAAAGCTTTCAAAGGCTACATTGAAAATCCAGAGTCAATGTTGCTATAAATCAATAGACGTTTCTCTTTTTTGTGACCATTGAAGGTGAGGGATGCAATGCAATTATGGCCATTCTTTTTCATAGTCTTTGTCAACTGAAAAACAGTTTTCAATTTTGTCTTTCAAATAAGGGGTGCATGAGTTGATGCATTGATTTTAAAATTTTTTTTTTTTTTTTCTTTTGTAGATAATGTAATCCCCATTATATGGGTAGATATTGGAAAATTCTTATCAGATTAATGAGTGTCAATAATTGAGCTTTTAGTTTGACATGATGTATATCATATACTACAAACTTATTAGATTTTTTATTATAGATGTTTATCGGTAATGATCATTTAGGAACTTACAAAAGAAAAAAAAAAAAAAAGATAAATTGTGGAGAGACTAGAGGTGATTAGAATTTTAAAATAACTATAATTATTTACTTAATACATTTATTAACTTCTATTCTAAACCTCGCAAATCTAAGGTTGTAGAGATTTTTGCAATATTTTGACTAAAAAGATCGGCTGGAAAAATTGTCACCGAATTTACTTAATTAATGGTAAAGATGTAATTTAATTTATTAATTGTTAAAAGAAAGCAACAGCTTCTATCATTCATGAAAATAAAAAATTTGTGAACCTAATTTTTTTTTTGGAAAATTTACTTATACTAGTAATAAAACAATATCTATGTCTCTAAATCATTTTATCAATTTTGAAAATATTTTCTCAGCTAATTTCAGTTGCTAGTGCTTGACTTCAAATGACTAGAACACTTAGTGATCTATAGTTAATTTGTGTATGTCCTTACAAACATATACACTTGCATTCACATATTAAAACATAAGTGTGGGAAAATATAGAGTTAATACAGGAAAATATATAGTTATTACAGAAAAAATAGTATTATTCTGACTTTAGTTTATGACTCTTAGGATTTGAGTGTTTTATTTTTGTTTTCCATGATCAGGTTAATTCTTTTTCAATCTTTTATATTTGTCATATTATCTTTTTCCATGATATATATTTATGTTCATACTATGGTATATTTTCTTATCTTTTGTTTATCCAAATAAAAATAATTCTTTTTTAGGATCTACTTTAGATAATATGAGATATTAATCTAACATTCTTATTCTCATTTTTTATATGACATACTAATCTAACATGAGATATTTTTCTGGTGAAATATCTTAGACAATATAGATGACAAAGAGCGGTGTTGGTTTGAGGGTGACCGTAGTTGGATAGAACGTAGAATTGAAAACCACTTGCCAACATTTAAGTTTATGTTGATGTTGTGAAGTTTCTTGATTATGCGTATACTCATCCTCAAATTATTAAAGATAATAAAATTGGATGTCCTTATCGAGTTTGTAAGAGCAAAAAGTGGAAGTGTCGGGAAAAAGTGGCCCTTGACTTGTATAAGAAAGGTTATTTAAAAACTTACAAGTGGTGGACTTACATGGGGAGGCTGAGGCTTGGTTAGGGGAAGCTTTAAATAACCAAGATGTTGATGTCAGTATTTTAAGCAATCAGTACATTGACATGGTTTTGGATGTTGTTGGTCCAGATTTCAATTGGGACGAGGAGCGTCGAATTCCATAAGAGTCGAATTCTAATGCCAAACATTGTTTTAACTTACTAAAAAAATGCTGATGAGCCTCTGTGTGAAGGTTGCGACTGGCATTGTCGATTATCAGCAGTGACACAACTATTAAATTGTAAGTCAGAGTTTAATATAGTGAGAACTGTTATGATCAGCTTGTTTCAATTATTAAGGGTATGTTTCCTAAAGATGAGAAGTTGCCTGAAATTTTTTACAGGTCAAAGCAAATGGTCAAGAAATTAGGATTTGGGTATGAGAAGTTACATGTATGTCCCAATGATTGTAGTCTATACTTTGGAGAATCAAACAAGAGGTTACAAGAATGTCGTGTCTATGGGCATCCAAGATATAAACCCAAGACCCGATTAAGTAAGAATGATGTACCTTACAAGATCTTGCGTCACCTTTCTACTTGCACCTAGGCTCCAAAGGGTCTTTTATGTCAATGAACACGACTCAACATATGACTTAGCATGATTAGAAACGTGCTAATGGTTTAATGGTTCGCCCGAGTGATGGTGAGGCATAGAAACACTTTGATGACAATTACCCATTGTTCTTTGAAGAGCCAAGAAATGTTAGATTGGGTCTTGCCACCGATGGGTTTAGCCCATTAGGTCATTACTCATATGGTCACTTTATATGGCCCATTTTTGTTACTCCGTACAACTTGCCTCCTAATATGTGTATGAAGAGCAGTACCTATTTTGGACATTGCTCATTTCTGGACCAAAATCTCCTAAGCAAAATATTGATATCTACCTGAGACCTCTTATTTATGACTTGAAAAAGTTTTGGAATGAAGGGGTTAACATTTATGATGCATATAGGGGGTGATAATTTCATTATGAAGGCTACACTTATGTGGACCATTAGTGATTTCCCTGCTTATGAAATAATATCGGGTTGGAGTACACATGGAAATTATGCTTGTCCATATTGTATGGAGCGCATAAAATCGTTTCGTCTTCCTCATGATCATAAGTAGTGTTGGTTTGATTGTCATCGTTAGTTCTTGCCTATTGATCATGATTTCCGAAAGCAAAGAGATAAATTCAAAAAGAACAAAGTAGAGAAAGGTTTGCCACCGCCAAGGCTACCTGGGGAAGAAGTGTGGGATCGTTTAAGTAGACACAATCAAATAACCTTTAGAAATGCATTTAGAAAACAAAGACTTCCAGGATTTGGGAAACAACATAATTGGACAATTTTGGGAATTGCCTTATTGGTCAAATAATCTTATTTGACACAATCTCGATGTAATGCATATTTAGAAGAATGTATTTAATACAGTAATGAATATTAAAGACAAAACTAAGGACAATCCAAATGCTAAGATGGATTTACAATTATTTTGTAAGAGTCCTGAGTTGGAGTTCAGTAATGTTAATAGGAAACTTACTATGCTAAAAACTTGTTATAACTTATCGAAATCTCAAGTGAAGGAATGTGTCAATGGATAAAATGTTTGAGGCTCCCAGATGAGTACTCTTCAAATTTAGGTCATTGTGTGGATATGAATTATTGCAAGTTGTCAGGGATGAAAATTCAAGATTGTCATGTGTTCATGTAAAGACTAGTCTCAATTGTATTTCATGATTACTTACCGAAAAGTGCATGGGAAGCATTTACTGAGCTTAGCAATTTTTTCATAGATATATGCACAAAAAAATTGTGAGCAGAGAATATGGAGATACTTGAGAAAAATATTGTTGTCACTTTGTGCAAGTTGGAGAAGATATTGGTAATGGGTTTTTTTTGACTCAATGGAACGTTTGACAGTGCACTTTTCTTATGAAGCAAAAGTAAAAGTGGGTGATCTTGTACATTATCGTTGGATGTATCCTTTTGAAAGGTATTTACATCGATCTTAAACTAATAGCATTTGTGGTTTTGCAAGATTTTAATTCCTAATTAAAATTATTGTTTGTAAGATGATGTTTAATTTAAAGAAAAAAACCCGAAACCAAGCTTGCGTTGAAGGTTCTATATGCGATTCTTATTGCTTAGAAGAAATTTCAAATTTTTGTGTTATATATATCAAGTTAAACGTTCGAACAAAGTTAAATCGACTCCTTCATTGGACTGGTAGAGAAGATGTGAATAGTAATAGATGGCTCTCTGTATTCTATTAGTCAGGTCGTCCATTTAGTTTTCATGGAACTAAATCTCTTAGTGATGTTCAATTACAAGCAGCAAAGATTTTGAACACAATAGAGATTGAGCCATATGTAACGTAAGTTTTTCATATCATATTTAATTTTAGATATGCAACACTTAGTTTTCATGTGACTTAAACTGTCATAACTCTTATAACTCGATATCGTAAAGTCGAAGTTTTAAATGTAATGTATAAATTTTTGTTATAAAATAAATAATTAACAATACAACTGAGCATGTTATAACCCAATAGCTTAACGAATAATTTAAATTGTTTGTATGTAAATTTTACACAAAGAAAAAAAAAAATAAAAAACAATGAACATTTGAAGATATATATATATATAAATACATATGTAATGCAAGAATTAAATTTTACCTCATTATTGACTAACTTGAAATTTGGTTTATATTTTATGTAAATTATTAGTATGTGAGACACATGTATAAATTAATTTAATTGGTCAAGGAATTATCAATATATATACACTTAGACTAAATTTTCATCGCAAATTAATTAGACTTTGACTCACTTTTGGAGACTTTGTCTTTTTCTTATTTCTACTTGTCTTTTTCTTTTACTTTGCTTTTCCTCCTCCACCACCTCTCTCTTTCTTATTAATAGCTAAATGCCTTCTCCTGTTTCTACCTATTATGACTGACATTGATCTTTACATTTTAGCCTTGGAAAAAAATTTCTGATTTCCTTTTTGTTTATGCTAAGACTAAGGTAATAATTCCTTCCTTCCTTTTCCTATTGACCATATATGTTTCTTTTTTCTTATTTTTTAGCTTGTAGCCCCTTTTAACTATGGAGATGGCTATCCTGTTTTGAGGACAAACAAAGGAATTTTAAGAAAAACATATACAGAAAATTGCAAGGAGGGGGAAAGTGGGAAAAAAAGCCAATTAATTGTTCATGTTTTAGTTGCAAAACATAACACAGTAGGAATGTATACAGTCTTTTTGCTAATTATACATAGCAAAAAAAAATATTACTAATGAAGCGTACCAATTAGGCAAACCCAACATATTAGCTCATTGCATAACATGCGATCAAGTATTTAACTAATAAAACAATTTTGGACCATGTTAAAAGCTTAACATATGCATGACAGATTATTAGAATTCTAGCCTCCAATGATTGTCCATGAACCTGCTACTGCCATGTTTTGAAAATGAATCAAACAACAACCTCCTATTTTTCTCCTGGATTAAAGATAACCAAATGACATAATTGTATTTTGAGTAAATTTAGATGAAGTGTAAAAACATAAATTAATAAGAAGCATTGAGACAGAAACAATAATGGGCTATATTTCACAAAAATAGGCACATACTCCAATGGTTTGTCTCCCAGGAGAAGTATATTGTTCTCCCTGTCAACAAATACAAGCTACCAGCTTGATCTAAAAGGGTCTTCTAGCTTCCACTCAATTCCAAACATCTGAGCCAAGTCCTCTCTTAACTCATTATCACTGCTGAACCGGGA
Organism: Quillaja saponaria; assembly: GCA_029379385.1. Classification (NCBI taxonomy): domain Eukaryota; kingdom Viridiplantae; phylum Streptophyta; class Magnoliopsida; order Fabales; family Quillajaceae; genus Quillaja; species Quillaja saponaria. The sequence continues at coordinate 17,911,582 of CM055616.1, read as the reverse complement.
GAATGTCTAGTGAGCAGCCCAACTGATCCTGATTTGTAAACCTGCAGAAAAGCACATCATTATCCACCATATTTTATTAAGAAAACAACGATAATAAAAGAAAAAATATGAGCTTGCAACTGAGAACGAATAAAAGGCTTAAACCTTGACAAATGTCCAAGTTTGATTTGGAGGGTCATATTTTATAAGGCAGGGAAATTGGTGTTTCGGGTGTCTTATGAACTGAATTAGTTTAGGGGTTCAAAAGAGAAAGTGTAAATTATGGTTTGGAATAATATCTAAAAAGTCTCGTAACCTAACTCGGGGTATATTTATTTTTAGAACTGTTGGACTACAGCTAGGTCCATGCAAGATTTTTAGTGAGCTTCAGTCAGTCCGAGAGACTTTGTCGGGGGTTATGGTTGGAATTAGCTTAGGACCTCTGAATAAAAGTTGTTACTAACATATTAAAGGTTAAATATGGAGCAGTGTAGGTCGTAATTTTATGTTGTGTGTATTTTGGAGGTTTTGGAAGTCATGGATGTGATTTTCAGGTCCTGACTTTACCTATTTTGAAGTAATTGATATTAAGAGGTCTTAAAGGATGAATTAGGAGTAGAGTGCTGAAGATGAAACGTTTCCAACATTTTGAAAAACTAGACTGGAAAGTTTCATAATTTAATTCCCAAGTATAAGAATTCTATGAGAATCGGAATTAAAGGTTGGCAACCATAATTTTTCGTCGTGCCCTACTTTTGCTTATGTGAGAAATTAAGTGAGTTCAAGGCTGATTTTAAGTAAAGTTCCTAAATAAGAAAGATAGCTAACTTCCTAAAGTTAATATTTTAACTTGGTTTTATTAAATTGTGTTAAGTATGTAAATTGAAAACAAGCATATATCCAATGGGGTTGTGAAAATGCCTAAAAGGAGAAAACTTTAAATAAATACTTGAAACTTAGTAACTCTAAATTTTCGTAATTAAAAGTTATAACTTATAAAATTGATAAACTTAATAATATGTGAAAATTTAATTGTAGCTCTGGAAAGTATTATTGAATCAATGACTTACGTGAGCGCAAGAAGAAGTGACAAACAAGATTTGTAAACCAGTGAGTGGTTAATTGTTACCCTTTGGTGGCAAGATTATTATGTGTAATGGTATGTGTATTTGAATAGATGTATTATATGAATAAATAAGCGTGTATAGTGTTTCATTGAATTATTTGAATTATGTTTGATGTTTTAAATTTGAGTGCTCAGCCCTGGTGGGATGGATTATGTACAGAGATTAATCTATTGTGCGGGTGCATAAATGCCCATGAGAGTGATACTGTTATACTGTGCTGAGTTACTCGTTGGCCCTTTGCTTGTTTTGTATGCTTTGATTAATTTGTTTGGAATTGTGAACTTCAGATATTTGAATTGAATTATATATGTTGTAAAACATGTGAATCGTGCCTTTATGAGAATTACATATACGTGCTTGTACTATTGAATTAAAACATGAATATTGTTACTTGAGATTAAATGATGATATATATGCTTTGAATGATTCTAGTACCCATTAGGTACGATTTTCCACTCACTTAGTCTGTAGGACTTACCCCTCTTTGTTGATATTTTTTTAAGTAATAGGATTTCAATGGACGACATTTATCGATACTGATCTTGCTAAGTTTTTAGCAATAAGGTATATTCTGAATCTCATACTTGAAGTCAATGATGGAAGTTTGCAGTCACATTAGAGTTGTGGATTGTCAGATTTTGTGTTATGTAATAATCTAGTTATTTTTTTATTTGTGATATGACTGGACTAGAGTTCCACTGTGTAACTATGGGGTTATTATGATTTGATTGTCTATAAGCAGGTGTACTTATTTGTATTTTAAGGCATGTTCCATATTGTAGGGTACTTTTGCCAAAATTTTCAATAAATTGTTATTTATTTCAGTAAACAAACTTTTACAGTTACCTTTTATTGTATAAAATTTGCCTTTATGTATTGGTTTAGTCAAGAGTCATATATGTTCAGTTGTGGTAAAGTTAGAGTTACAGAGGTTTGGTTGTCCAATCCTCCAGCCAGTTATGCCTCCGTGAGGAGTGACATACATTATGAATAAGAAATATAGTGAATATCATCAAATATTATTGATGGAGTATCCAAATTATTCAAATGACCAAATTCAAAAATTAGTTGACACTAATTTTGTAGATTGGATTCATAAATAGGTTAGTTTCCTTATATTATTATGTGTGTAGTTATATATTCAATTTAGTTTGAAAGATTAATAAGTTTAAATTATGATGTAGGTACTCAATGGAAAGATCATTGATTCTTGTATTGTTGATGTTGCTTGCCTACCAATGAGGCAAATGAGGTGTTTTAATGGGTATTTTGTTAATGGGTTTAAGTTTCACACACTTTCATATGGAGATGGGAAAAAAATCTATGAACAGTGGAGTTTGGGTGAAAAGGAGTTGTTATAACATTGATGAGCGTGATTTTTATGGCATGCTAACTAACATAATAGAGTTGCAATAGTTTGGAAACAATAAAATTGTACTCTTTCAGTATGATTGATATGATACATACATAGGGATAAAAGAAGATTCTTTGCATAGTCTCATAGATATCAAGCATAGATCCAGACTTGCCTTGTACGAATAGTTGATTTTAGCTGCTCAAGTTCATCAAGTGTATTATGCAAGTTTTCCAAGTGAAAAACAAAATTATTAGTGGTCAATTTGTAATATGGCTACAAGGAACAATTTTAATTTCTCATCCACTGACACACCAAGTGACAATCTGTTTCTTTTAGATAATGATATATTTCAAGAGGTTAAATTACATGTATCTGTTCCAGATACTGAAGGCCTAGATTTGGATGCACATAGAGTTCTTCTAAGTGATGGTCCAAATGAAGAAGTGCATCTTAATAAAATAAGTGAAACAAGATTTGTTGATGATGACATGAATGAATAAGAATATGAAGATATTAATGAAAATGAAGATGTTGATGAAGAAATAGATGACAAAGAGGATGATGATGAATTAGAAATGGATGACAAAGAAGTTGGGTTTGAATATAGTAGTGACAATAGCATAGAAGATGCTTAGCTAAATGTGTATGTCCTTTTGTTCATATAGTTTGCATAATCTTTTTCACTAATTCTTGTGTTTGCTATATATGGATTTAGAAAATGATGATGAAGAATTTGGTTTTGAATATGGTAGTCACAATAACATGCAAAATGACTAGCCAAATGTGTATGACATTTGTTTGTATAGATTGCATAATTTTTACTACTTACTCTTTGTATTTGCTACATATGGATTTGTATATTTGCATAATTCATATAGTTTACTACTTACTCATGGTTTAGAGTATTCATAGTTCATCTCGTGATCCACCTACTATGGATCAATCAGATCGGCCATCACGTAGATCATCTTATGATCCACCAACTACGAGTAAAATGAATAAGTCATCACATAGATCATCTCTGGCTCTATCTACTACAGATCATTTGGATTAGCCTACACATAGATCTTCTTAGTCTAGTTGTACCATACTGATAGAGTAATCATCAGTCAATGCTACAAATCCACCATCACAAGGTAATATTGTCTATTTGTTTTTTTTACGTATTATGACAATTTACCATTTCTATTCATTGAATTATTTAATATACTATATTTAATGAATAATATAGATGGTCATGAGTCACCATTAGGCACATCTAGAAATATTTTTGCTTTAGGGTCCCTGACATTGCATCGGCTGCAACTAGAGGATATTCACAGCTAGATCCCCCGCCTGCAAATCCTAACGATAGACCATTGATTAAAATTCTTACTAAAGGTATGAATGTTAATTATTTATATTGTTATTATACTTACTTAAATAATATAAATGTAGTAGTTGTTACTTTTTTTTGTTATTGTTTTTGTAAAGAGAATTAGACAATCCTGATACTATGAGGACTATCATGACTATTATTCTATCACACATGTCAGGAGTAGTCCTAGTATGATCTCTGTACCCTGTTGTAGCAAAAGACTTGAGTTATCGACTATTTATGGTAATTATTATGTTTAAGTTATTTAAGTATACGTATATTATTTCATATATCCTGCTAATTTGTTGTGAAATTATAGTCTCATTATAAGTTTCAGACACAGGTGGAGGAGGTTAAAGTGAAAATTGTGTTTAACACTATCTCAGGCAGACGATATAGGGACCTGTTAAGATATAGACGTGTGAAGGCTAAGATAATATACAAAACCGATGACATAAGCAAGTGTGGAGGATAAATACCCGATTGCATGACATCAGATAATTAGAAAGACTTACTTCAGTATTGGAGCACTGAGCAATAGAAGAAACATTCCCAAATAGGATTACAAAATAGAGGAACAGGAGAGGATGCAGTTGTTAGGCATGCCGGAGGATCCATCTCGGTGTTGCAACATAAAGAGAAAATGGTATATTTGTAATTTCATGATGAATATGTTAATTTTAGCAATCTTTATTCCTTTACTAGTTGTTATGCTAATTATCATTACTTTACTTTCTAATAATTTTGTTGATAAAAGAATTAGGAGTGGAACCTTCTCCTTTAGAAGTTTACCACCATATCCACAAGAGAAAGAAGACGAGACTGTTTGTGAAGACAAAATCGTAAAGAATTTCTGTTAGTTATTAAATAAATAAAAAACATGTTCAATTATATATTTATGCATAGATTATTGCTTTTAACTAATAAGTGATGTATATGTGTGTTCTTCTAGGAGGACTATAACCATAGGATTATTGAGAAATATGGTGAAGATCCTTCAGCTCATCTAGTGTTTGACGAAGATATTTGGTTATTGGTTCATCGTCTTATTCCTCATTTGATTCTACTACATCATCGTATAATGTAACAAATTAAAAAAATTCAAATATTAGAGGAACAAATAGAATCACAAAGATAAGCAAGCGACCAATTTAAAGATCGAACGATAACAGAATATGATCAAATGAGATGGGTGATAAAAGCCATGATGAATAAGTTAGGATTAAGCAGTTCCAGATTTCTTAATCAATTATTTGTAAGTAATTGTCTCAATATATGATAATCTTTTTACTGCTTTTTATTTTTATATTATTATAACTTGATTTATGGTTTATGAGAATAGTTTAGGGAAGTTTTCCCTTGTGTTTAATGGAAGTTTCCCCCTTTAATTTTGTCAGTGTGTTATCTATTGTTGAGGTGAAAAATCTTGAATAGTTAGCACTCATGCCAATTGAACTTGAGGGAGATTATTACTAGTCAAATTTAGATGACTAACTATCTGGTGGTTTAATAGTGTTTAAGATTGTTATTGACTTTAAGTATCTCATATGAGTATGATGTTACTCTTGATTTATCTCACATTACCTAGATGATTAAATAAATTTGGTAACATAACCATTGGAAAAGAAAATAAATGATGCTTAGATTTGGGTGGGAAAAAAGGAAGGAAAAATAACACGACATAGAAAACTGAATATGTATTTGGGTGGAAATGTTTCTAGCTGATGACTTATTTTAAAGCAAACATATGAATCTATCTACTTATATTTCATATTTCTATCCATGTGAGACTTTGCTTTTTTTGGGTGATATCTACTAAACAGCATGTTGTGGTCTACAATGAGAATTAGAAATAAGATAGTGTCAGTATATATTTCATGTCAATGTAAAGTAAGAATATATCTTGTACTATTTATTTTCTTCTTTGAGGTGTTTCTTTCTATGAGGAGCCTGTGATAGGATGGGGGTTGACATGATGTGCTTCAACTTAAATAATCCAACTCATCTGTATTCTTAGTCACTAAAGTAGTTAAATTAACCACTAACCTGTAACCGCTTTCGTTCGTCACTTACACTTGCGTTCCCGCATCTCATCATGTCCTTATTAAAATCCGAAACTGAAATTCATATTCCCAAATAATACTTAGTTTATAAACGTTATCATAATAATCTTTTAATTACTAAGCTTATATCTCAACTTATATAGGTTTCCTTATGAAAGTTTCCTATTAAGTTATTACATGTCAAGTAGTATGAATTATACTTTGTGGTAAGGTTAATAATGAAGAGACATTTTAAAAGTCTTGACAATGCATAGGGTAGAAAGAAACTAGTGAGTTAAAGATGTTGCAACTGTCCAAACTTAAGGTTTGGACCAGTGTTTACGATAACAGTCATATCTTCCTCTAAGAAATTCTAAATCCAGTTTTGTAAAATTTATTAAATACTAGACACATATAAATTTATAATGGTATATTGTTTATAATTTTTAGATGTGTATATCAATACAGTTTATTCTTTGAAGTTGCATTAAATTTTGTAAAAATGCAAGATTTTGACAGCTATGACCTTACCTTAGTCAATTGAACATAACTTTCTCTAAGGAAAACGAAATCCAATTTTGTTTGTTGGGTTTATTAATAGACAAGTATATATATCTTTATGATTTAGAAACTTTTCCTAAAATTAGTCTTGAACACACTCAATTCCTCACATGAACCAAAAATAGGGCACTCGTAACATTCTGATTTCCTAACGCTGGTTCTAATGCTTTTTAGAATTCTCATACTTAAGAAATAAATTATGAAACTTTCTAGTATAATATTTCGAGATGTTAGGAACATTTAATTTTCATCACTCTTCTCCTAATTCATACTGTAAGACCAGTTTAAAGTCAGTTACACTAAAATAGGTTCAATCAATACCCGAAAATCATACCTCGATTTTCACTTCCTCCAAAGTATTCAAAATAAGGAATTAAAACCTGTACAACTCTGGATTTTCTCTTTAGTATGATAGGAAAAACTTTTAATAACAGGTCATACACTAATTCCAACCACAAACCTGACGAAGCCTCCCGAACTAACTAAAGGTCACTAAAATCCTGCATGGACCTAGCCTCAGTTCAACATCTTTAACGACCAATATATTTGGAATCGGATTACAAAATTTTGTATACATCATCTCAAGGTCCTAAGCTACATTTTATCTTTTGAACTCTTGATTTAATTCAGCCCTAAAAACACTCGAAATACTAAATTTCTTGCACCCACGAAATCTGCCCCCTGCACCCATCAAAACCACTTAACTCTCCTTTGTTCATACCATTACTTACTTCCATTAACTCCTTAGCTCAACAAATTAACCAAGCTTTCACTCTTGTTATGAACTTTTTATTTAAATTCCACAACAACCAACCAATAAGAAATTAAATCCACCAAGTTCTACTCATTCCATTACAACTAGTTTCATTTAGGCATTTTAACAAATACCTCAAGAGCATAATTAATTTCATTTCATGTGTATGTGTATATATACATACACCAAGAAACCAATACTCCATGTTAGTTATATTCCAAATATTAAATTCAAGTTGAACTAATTACTTACAATTCATCAAAAAACTTGAAATATACAATTCTAACTTCAACATATCCAAATTTCAAGACTACCTCTTCTATTACCACCCTTTTTCATTACTTTCAAATTCTAATTCATCCTTCTAACTTCTTTAAATTTTAACTCTCAATCAATACAAAAAGGAAGTAACTCTAATTCTAAAAAAAATAAAAATCACTTAGTTGAAAAAGGAAACTTGGAAATACCAAAATCAAAGAATATCCACCATGGAAGGTGGTGGTTGCACTTGTTAATGCTGCCATGAAAAGGATTATGGCAGGGGAGGAACAACTCCCAAAACAGGGCAACCTTGTTACCTTATCTCAATGGATAGCCAACACCACACAACTAAGCTTCATGGTTGGAAGAATTCAAGCTCACAGGTTGCGAAATTCTTTGCTGCTGCCAACCCCCATCAGCAACCAACTTGATTGCACAAAGAAAGGCTCATGGCTGAAGGTAAAAGGGCAAGATTTGCAACCTTTGCCCAGCAACTTTGCTGTCCACAACTTGCTCCTTTTGTTAAGATAGAGAGCTAGAAAAGAAGAGGAACCAGGAGGTAGAAAATATACCAAAAGGGCAGTTGCAAATTATTATCAATGGGACCGAATTTCAGCTCCCCAACCGTTCCAAGACTAGGCTTTCACGGTCTGAAAAAGGAATGGGGGAAGAAGCTTACAAAAACTGAAATTAGCTACCAAGAGTGAAGAGTTCACAGCCAAGCAAAGAGAAAGCACCAAGAATTCTCTAGAACCAAACAAAACAAGAAGACAAAACAAGTATAGCGGTGGAAAAGAATAAGAAGAATTCGACCACTTCAAAATGGAAAAGAAGGAAAAAAGAAAAAAATAGGAAAGGTAAAGTAAAGGTGATAAATATGTGGTGCAAATATTTTTTTTTTTTCTTTCTATTGTACATATATGCACATGTCTAATTGTATTTATTTATATTTATTTTATTTATGTAAAAGTGACACATTGTGGCTAAAATACAACTTTACGATATTAATTATAATTATAATAAAGTCAATAGTCAACAAATCCTATTAAATTTGTGGTTTATATTTGTTCTTGTTACACATATATGTATATATATATATATCTATATACTAAGCATTTATCTACTCTTGTTCATTGTATTTCTTGATTTAATTCTTTTTTATACACATGTTATTTACTTTGCGAAACCAAAAAAAAAAAAAAAAAATCTTAAAACGTATACTAAGGTTATACAAAGGTACCAAATTATAACATATTTAACTATTCTTTTATTTAATTAATTTGTTTATTTGATAACGTAAATTAACCATTGTGTCTAAACTCGATTTTACATTATCAAATTATGAGGGTTATAACAAATTTAGTGTCTTGAGTTTCAATTGCTGCAATTGGATCCCTTATATGCTTAATTTGATGCAATTAGGTCCATGCCATCTAAATTAACACCAATATGAGTGACGTGGTTAACAGAATATGAGGTGGACAATTACATGACATTTTTGACAAGTAAAAATGATCCACGTAGCTTAATATATAAATTAAAAAACTAATTTTATTAAAAAAAAAAAAAATAATAATATTTAAAATATAAAAACAATAAAGAAACCGTCCTTTCTCTCTTATCTAATCTCTTCCTCAGCACCACCATGGTCCTCCATCACCATCTTCTTCGATTAAACTCTAAATTGCATTTTCTTTCAGTGTGAGAAAATGAATGCAAATGATTCGTATGGCTTTATCGTAGAGATTTATAGGTGTCTTTTTCTCAAGAGGACCCATTACATCACCACCCTTTGTCGAAGAGTCTATAAATATAAAAGAAGATGACGAGCCATCATGTTCTGAGAAAATCCTCGTTGCCTCCATAGAATTATGATGATGTTGTTGCTTGAAACTCAAGACAAACAAAATGACAGTAGTACCCCTAAAGACGTCTTCCACACCCCACCCAAGGAGCATGCGCTTTCAACTACCAATGATCAGCCAAGATCAATGGAGTTTGAGCATTGTACTGTGAATCAGACGGTTTTTGAAGATGAGACCGATGATGTTAATTATTGGGCTAACTGTATTAAGGGTGGATCAAGTGTGGATTTGGGTAGGGATTCTTTTTTCTTTTTTCAATTTATTTATTATTATTTTTTTTTGTAACGTTGGTTTGGTGATGTTTTTCGGCATATCCTAATATGGCTTCTAGGTGTGTTTTAGTTGTTTGCTGGGATAGTATGGTGAAAGCTGATGGTGGTTATGTAGGAATGAAGGTAGTAGTGGTGGTTATGGAGGAATAGTATGGTGCTGAGGAAGAGATAGAGAAGACAAAAAGGAGTGTTTCTTTTTTATATATTTTCAAATTTTAAATATTACTTTTTTTTTCTTTAAAAAATTAATTTTTTTTAATTTACTTTTAATATAATAAGTCACGTGAATTTTATTTTATTTTATTTATTTTATGTCAAGAATGTCATGTAATTATTTACCTCATCTTATGTTAGTCACATCACTCATATTGGTGTTAATTTAGACGACAAAGACCTAATTGCACCAAATTAAACTTGTATGGGATTCAATTCTTACAATTAAAATTCAGAGAGACTAAATTAAACTCTAAATTAAATTATAAGGACCAAAAGTGCATTTATGTCAAAATATATATAAGACCAAAATTTGATGTCATTGTTCACGGTCCAGGCATGAAATTCCACCTTCAAAATCGCCCATTGCCCAATTGAAAGAATAATGATGGACTCGTGGAAACCTGGCCCTTAATTTGAAAAGTTATAGTCCGGTCCAAATCTGACTTCCAAAACCTTCCCAGCTGAAACCGACATTTGTCGTGCAAAGCACACAAACCCTACAAAAACCCTGAGAACTCTCACTCTATCGCTTCCTCCATGGAAGGACAGCTTTCAGTGTCTGCTTAAACCCCTCCAAAACCCTCACATTTCTCACAACAATCATAAAGTTTTCTTTTCCTTTGTTAGAATCGTCAAAGTAAAAATGGGCAAAACATATGCAGTAGGGTTACTCTCAGCCATAGCAGCTTCGGCAGCGTTATCCCATAACCAATACGCGTATGCTGATGGGCCTTTCAGCTTTCCATCTTTTTCGACTTCCCCTTCTACCTCAATTGCTTCTCAATCCTCCTCTTCTGATAAATCTCCTCCGGCGTCGTCCAGTTCTACGGCCGATAATGAATCTAAACCCAAGGTCCGAAATGATAATCCAAGGACCACGTCTGCCGGTTTTGATCCAGAGGCTTTGGAGCGAGGAGTCAAGGCGTTGAAGGAGATTTCCAGCTCACCTCATGGAAAAAAGGTTTGGAATTTTAGGCGCTTAACCAACAAGGTTTTTTTTATGGGATTCTGGTTTTCATTAAGAGTTTTCCCATTTGTTTCCATTGGATTTGGAATAGGAGGAGAAGGAAAATAAATATATAATGCAAAGTAATTCTGCAAGGTATTCATCACAAACAACATCTTTTTTTTTTTTTTTTTTTTTTTTCCTGTATTTTAGGAATTAAAAGCAAGGGTTAAGGAATTGTTACAGGGATTTTGCATTATTTATAGTAAATGGTTTCTGTTGATTTCAAGAAGAATCTCACATTGTTGCTTGTGTCTTAAATTTATTTAGAAAAGGAGAAAAATCCACTTTGTACTTATCAGTGAATCAGTGAATCAGTGACAGTAAGCAAAGGAGGAACATAAAGGATGAGCTAAATACCCAAATGTTGATTTTTCTTTTGTAAAATGAAATACCCATATTTGATTTTTCTTTTTTAAAATACAGGGCGTACTTTTTATGATTTTCTTGTTGGGGGACCATACTTTGTCCCATTCACGTTTCATAATTTTGTTGGAAGGCTAAGGTTAGTTAAGGCTTTTGTTTGGACGGCTATTCTTAATAGAGTCAATACTAATAACTTGTTGTAGATGAGGATACTTTCAAAGTCTTTATCTCTTGATATTTGTATGATGTGTTTACAGTATTGTGAGACCAATGAGCATCTCTTTCTTCAATGTCTTTTCATCTGGACTCTCTGGTGTAGGCTATTTGACATTTTCAACATTTCTTGAGTTTGTTCGGGCTCTATGTGAGACTTGTTACTGAAAGTTTTTAGGGGAAAAAAGATCTTTAGTGATTGTGGAGGGGTGCTTTCTTTGCAGTGATTTGGGGAGGGTTGGAATGTAGTGTGAGGATTTTTGTAGCAGTCTCCCATGGCATTTTCTTTGGGATAAAATTGTCTTTCTCGCTTCTTTTGGTGATATGTTTCAAAAGCTTTTGAAGGTGTTTGCGAGCATTATTGTTTTGAGCTTGCAATTTTTTCTTCTTTTCATTTATGTTTATGCTTAAGAGGACTTCTTGCCCTCTCATGCACTTCTTATTTTCTTAATATATCTTCTTTTTGTATAAAAAAAAACAACCACATTGTTACCTCCTAATGGCCAAAGAGCTATGTTGAACTTTCTTTAGGTTTTATTTTCTTGTTTTGAAATGATTTTTTTTTTTTTTTTTTTTGATGGTTTTCAGTAGTAGTTTTTTTTAAAATAACTTTAGGTCTTTGAAGTGATAAAGAAGCAAGAAGAGACGAAGCAGGAGGACTTGACTGCAAAGGTTGCAGAGTTTAAAGCAATGCAAGCTCAAGCTGAAACTGTAAGATACTTTGAAAGTCCCTTCCTCTCCAGTCACTTGTAGCTGATTATTGTTTCATAGATATGACGATATAATTACATACAATGAGACATGCACACAAGCACAAAGATGCTTACATGTCTGTCTACATTTATAACGTATTTAACATTCATTGGCATTTTGGAGTAATTATTTTGCAAGCAATACTTCCATTAAGGGGCTTCAAGAGGTTACTTAATTTTTCTATCTTGACTTTCTTGCCCTTATTGAATTCTGCATGTTTTGTGATAATGTCACTTTCTGGTTTTATATCATTAACTTGTATATATCTCTTAAGTTTATTTTTTCAAGTCTGGAAATGTAACATAATGAAGTGAAGAATTTGGCAACTTGTGAGAAGTTGGCCTTTGTTTTGGTGATTTTGAACTTAGGAAAACAATATTCTAAATGGTGGCTGATGAACTAACATATAAATTTTTTATCATAGTCAACCTCATCCATTTTTAAGAATAGTCATAAATTATTAAGGTTCTAAATTGTTATCATATTATTTCTCGTGAAGTCATATAATCTTCACTTCTAATTTGTTCAGAATTCCAAAGTGACATTGTTCGTTGAAAACCTGATATTTGGTCAAAACATTTTTTAGAGGTGTTCGGCTAGTGTTATAATTGTGATGGTGTCTGACTTGGCAATTGATGTAGCACCAACAGGTATTTTAATTGAAGGGACAAATCAAAAGGGACTGTTTTAATAATTCATCAAAAATTGTATAACAATGTAAAACTAGGGGTCATATATATATATTCCCTGGAAACCCTAATGCGTAAAAGATAAATACCATGAGTCCTAATTACCTAGAGTCGTAATAAAAGGAAAAACCCTAATAACATAAAAATAAAGTTAGAGTCCTAACAAAACAAAACAAATAAATCCTAACTCTAATTAACTAAAATACTACTAAAGTTATCCCTAATTCTATTATTACACAATTTACAAACTATTAAATGATAAATCTTGTTCTCTATCATTCGCCCTTGGTTGGAAAAAACTCAACCTCGAGTTTTTAGATGAGAAAGAATGTGGAATTCTAGGAGTTAACTTTGGCAGTAAGATTTTCATTAGAGCCAGCCAAAAGCTGGCAAAAAAAATTTTGTTGGAAATTTTGAACACTTGAAACTTTATTGGAACTGACAAATTCAATAGGCTTGATATTCAAGGGAAGTGTAGTGTCTACTATCTTTCCAGAAAGTGGAACATCTTTTTCAATTTTTGCTTCAACCAGAAGGTTTTCGGCAACTTGAATTTGTATTGATTCCGGTGCTTCTTTGATTGTATACACATGCATAATTGGCTTTTGAATATCACAATTATCAACCAAAGGTTCAATGATTTCTTGTGACCACAATTCATCATGCCTTGAAACATTGCATTTTAAGGATCGCTTTAGACAATGTCCCATTTCATTTCATGAGATGAAATGACAAACACAAAGATAAAGGGAAACCCTAATAACATAAAGATAAAGCTAGACTCCTAATAAAACAAAATTAATAACTCCTAACTCTAATTATACTAAAATATTACTAATGTTATCCCTAATTCTAATATTACACAATTTACAAACTATAAAATTATAAATCCTAAAATTCTATTTCTTCGTTCTCCATCAGCAACTTAAGGCTCATTAATTTTTTGAAGACAACTTTCTATCATCCAAGTGCAGTTTCAACGTCCAATATCACAGTTATGATCAAAAAGTTGGGAAACATTACCCTCCAATTTGGTTACTTTGTATGATATCAGTAAACAGTACAACACTGTTTTCAATATCCAGCCATTGATATTCAACTAGTTTGAAAACATGAGTAGACATGGCATCTGAACATTATATTGCATTTGGAAAATGGAAATATTTTTTTTTTTCTCAACTGGACGGGCTAATAATGTTTTATTTTCCTAATTCTATGGAAGATTTTGGCTGACGAACTTATTCGCAGTTTAGTTTGGTTAATGTCTTAGTAATAGAGACTAGATCATGAAGCACCGTAGTTGACCTAATAATCCTTTTCTGTTCTGCCTCAATAGCTGTGCGCACCTTATGACCTTCATATTAGTGTCATCATAATTTTCAGTACTGTTTGAATTTCCTTCTAAGGTAGTAACTTATTAATTGGGACTTAAGTTGGAATATGCAATTCTATTACCTTGTTTATTGCTAAGATAATTAGTTCAAGTTCTTGACATTTTTTTTGTAAGCCACATGCAAGGATCTTGAAGATTGAAAGTTTCATTATTCTTGTTGCCGTCTCCCTTGAAGATGTGATTTTGGTCACCCCCTCCCAAACAGTTTAGCATTATCAGGCGTAAGAGTCATTTTCCTGGAAATTAAGTACTTCACTCTCAAAGCATATCATCCCTTCCATGAGCAGATTGAATATACTGTCTCGTGGTTTTACTGTCATATTTGTTCCCATAAAAGCTGTAATCTTTTTATCATCTAATCCGCCCATGACCTCCCCCCCAACCAAAATCAAATCAGATCTTTCCTGAGCAGTTTGAATATAAGTGCTGTGGTTTTACTATCATTTTTGTTCCCTTGAAAGTTTGTGCAGGGGTAATAAGATAATGCTGTAATCTAATCCGCCATTATGGTAAACTGAACTTCTGCAAATAGTGAAATAATTGTAATCAACTCCATTATTTAAATTGTTGGATTGGATTTCATGTGTCTCATTCAAGTCATTATATTTAGTGGGGCATGAATAATTTGGGCTAGCATGAACACTATAATTTAATTAGCCTTATTGTTAGTGTGTGTTAACAGTTCTATTGAGGTCTTAGTTATCTTTTTTTCAATTTAAAGAGATTTTTTATTTTTTTATTTTTTTGTTCACTCTCCCTTCACATACAGAGAGGAATAGATGTACTTACTATGTTTTATAACTTGGGGAGGTATGGACATAAGACACTCAGTTCAAGGTGGTAGAAAGTATTGTCCGGATTTCTCTATTTTTCGACTAGATGCATGTAAAATCTTACTTTCTTAGATGTTATGTCTGGATGTTAGTGGGCAATACACAGCAGTTAATTCTCAAATTTATGTCTACTTCCTTACTTATGAAAGAAGAAAAAAAATTCATATCTGCTTCCTTGCTTGGCAGGAAAGACAAAGGGTAATATATGATGAACAGAAAAAGTTAGCTCAGCATCAGGCACAAACAAAATCCCAGATGGCTCGTTATGAGGATGAATTGGCGAGGAAAAGGATGCAGGTAGATAACCTTTTGAAAATCACATAGATTTTACTGTTGATTTAGTGAATTTCATTGTTATGACTAATATTATCATCAGGCAGAAAATGAATACCAGAGAGCAAGGAATCAAGAGCTTGTTAAACTACAAGAAGATTCATCAATTAGACAGGAGCAAGCTCGACGAGCGACAGAAGAACAGATTCAAGCACAACGCAGGCAAACAGAAAGAGAGAAGGCTGAGATAGAGCGGGAAACAATCAGAGTGAGGGCAATGGCGGAAGCAGAAGGGAGAGCCCATGAAGCAAAGCTAGCTGAAGAGGTTAACCGTAGAATGCTTGTTGACCGTGCTAATGCAGAGAGAGAGAAATGGATTGCTGCCATAAATACTACTTTTGATCATATTGGAGGTATAGCTTTTATATGCAGTATCAAATGCAAGAAAGTCTGCAATGTTTGTTTAGCTGGAGTTTAGCTCAGCCCGGTTTCCATCGTCAACTATGTTATTGAGTCTGTTTTCATTTCTGATGATGTAACTAGTTGTATACTTGGGGTGAACTCGTGGTGCTTCCTTTAATAAAAAACTAATAAGAAAACCAATGTTGTTAATAGAGTAGGTATTTAGTAATTGTTACTTAGGTGGGTGACTGTAGTAGCCTTTTCCTATCATTACCCTTTAGGGCTATCAGAGGTTTCTCTTGGAAGTCTTGACAATATGAAACTAACTATTTCATCATTTACAGATGTTATCGGCTTGTTTTTCCGGTTCCTTTTTACCCTTTCCACTGAGCATCTCACTCAAGTCTAGGTTGGATGAGATGTATTGGTTGTGATTTTGCGGTTTACCTTTGTTTGTTTTTTTTTTTTTTTTTTCAGATGCTGCAGTCTTTTCCTTTCTATTGTCTGTATTTATTTAAGTCGGTTAAATGAATTCATATACTTCCTTAAATCACAAACTGTGATCAATCTTTTGCAGGGGGTTTAAAAGCCATTCTGACAGATCAAAATAAGTTGGTTGTAGCAGTTGGAGGAGTGACAGCTTTAGCAGCAGGGGTCTACACAACAAGGTGCAATCTACATCCATATTGATGAATGGTATTGGTTTGAGAGAAATAGTATTACTTTGTGTTTCCCCTAACTAAATAACCTTGTGAGTGTTAGCAAGTGGATATACATTTTCTTTCCTGTCTTTATCTCTCTTACTCACCCTATGTCCATTTCTAGTGCTCCTCAACTTCTCTGAACTGGATTATTTCACTGTTCAATCCTCATTAGAATATCCTTCATCCCTTCGCAAGCTAGATGACAGACTTTCATTATTTATGTTTCTGTTGGACTGATGCACGTAATATTGTTTTTAAATTGTTGCCCATGTTCCCAGTGGTCTCATAACATTATATTGCTTTTAATTGCTGTCTCTGAAGTTGTAACTTATGCTGTCTTTCTCTATAATGCAGAGAAGGTGCGAGAGTTATATGGGGATATGTGGATAGGATATTAGGACAACCGTCACTGATCAGAGAGTCATCCAGAGGAAAATACCCCTGGTCGGGAATGTTTTCTCGTGCCATGAGCACTTTACGGAATACTAATAAAGGAGCCCCTTCTAAAAATGGAAAGGGGTTTGGTGACGTAATTTTGCATCCTACTCTTCAGAAGAGAATTGAGCAGCTCTCTAATGCAACTGCTAATACAAAATCGCATCAAGCACCGTTCCGCAACATGCTTTTCTATGGCCCTCCAGGAACAGGCAAAACGATGGCTGCTAGAGAGTTGGCTCGTAAATCTGTATGATCTTACTGCTCTGTTATGTCTGTCATTCTTAGTTTTTTATCAATTACATATTGTCGGTTTTTCTAGTTGGTGATGCAGTTAAATTTATGATATATGATAAACAAATTTTTGATTGCTCTCAACTTAGGGAGTAAGTTCAAATCGAACATGAAGGGAGCACAAGATACTGTGGTCAATCTTTTATTTTTTATTTATATTAAAATCCATTTTTAAATTTAGTTATAATACACTTGAAGATACAGTCATCCAGAATCTATGCATTAGTGAAGTCCTCTGCCCCTTGGAGTGTACATTCTTGTTTTTGTTTGTTACAAGGATACATTTAAAGTTATCTGTTTACGTAGGTTTCTCTCTTTTCCCCTCTAATTTTTTTTTTTAAGTAATGATTTTATTAAAAGAAAAGGAGGGAAAAATCTTTGCAAAAAAAAAAAGTGTCTCGCACTTGTAGTACATAGTACAAGAGGATATATAATGCCATACTTGTACTTAGTTACATTATTTTGTGAACATTTTTTGAATTGCTTTATATCAAAATAGTGTACTATTTCATAATCTTTTTAAATTTTTTTATTTATGCAGGGATTAGATTATGCGTTGATGACTGGAGGAGATGTTGCTCCACTAGGCTCACAGGCTGTTACAAAAATACACCAATTGTTTGATTGGTCCAAAAAGTCCAAAAAGGGTTTATTACTTTTCATCGATGAAGCTGATGCATTCCTATGCGAGTAAGTAATACATCTTCCATAGTCTCCTTTTTTTATTATTTTATGTCTCATGATGCCGAACAGTGTTATTAAAGGCGCGGCTGAGGCGCGCCTAAGGCGCAAGGCACAGACCCCCTCGCCTTTGCACCTCTAAAGGCGGGCGCTGACACTAAGGCGCTGCCTAGGCTCACTAGGCATGTGCCTTTTCCATGTTTTGAGGCGCCATGAGGCGCACTCAAGGCACACAAAAGGCGCTGCAAGGTTTTTTTTTTTTGAAAAAACCTCTTCAGTTTTTTCTTTTTAAGGAAAACTCATCAGTTTTTTAGTTTCCTCATGAATAGGAAAAGTCAAACATTAGGAAGAGTCTTAATAGAAACCTGAAAAGTCCCTAAAACATTAAAAAACACCCTAACACAACAGATGAACCAAAATCTTGATTCTAAACAGCCTATGAAGTCTTGAGTTTCCTTGTTACCTGGCCAAAATGCAGAGCTAATTTTCAGTGTAAGTCTGCCTATTATCTATCATGTTTTATAATTTTATAGTTACTTTCTAAGTCTTTTTCATCTTTTGCTTATACTAATCCTTGCTTAGTCTAATCTCTGTTATTGTATACAAAAATCAGAGCATTTGTGTGGCTTAAACCTTAACTATGTCTGCCCTGTTTTGTACCTGAAAAACAAAAGATACTCAGCAGTAAACCTTAGCTACCTCTGCCCTGTTTAAGAAAGAGAAAGCATAAATTCAATTTTTGCTTGTTAGCTTAGTCGACTTCTTGCCTGACATATTTACTTTACCTAGATCGTTTTTTATTAACCTTTACTTTCCACATGTTGGAATTCTTGCCTATAAAAACTATTTTCTATGTCATAACTTAATGGTATTAATTTTTACTTGTTGTAAGCTTTGATTTATTGTATGTAGATTTTTTTCATTAGATGTGCGCCTAACTTTGCTAAGGCGTGCGCCTGCGCCTTGCTCCTTGAGCCTAGGCTCCAGGGACCCTTAGCGCTTGGGTGCGCCTAGAGCCTTTGATAACACTGATGCCGAATGGTGGCACTCTGCACAGAGACGGTGTATGATGTTTGGCTAACAGTCTTGATGGGAAAGTAACTTGGGCAAAACAGGCAACAAAATCTTACCACCCATAACTGAAACCTCCCACGCTCTAGAATTTTAAAGCAGCTGCTAATCTGATAAAAAACCACTTGATGGATGCTCCAAACACCCAAAGTGGCAGGATAGGATAACTGATCCTATACGATCCTTGTTATCAGACCTTCCAAATATGCCTACAAGAGCTTCTGAATTTATTTGTGGCTCTTTTTACTACATCCCACTGCTAGACTGTTTACTAGTCAATCATTTCATTTGGAAGGAGAAATTATGGAAAGCATTGTTTTCTTGATCTTGGTTCACATTATGATCCTAGTTGAACTGTACAGACTCGAGTTTGCACTGGTTTTCATTTGGATTTACTTAGCTTATATATCATATGAGTAGGCTTGACAAAACCTTTTGTATAGCTTCTTCGATTTCTCGGTGAAGAAAAATATGACCAGAATGCAGAATCAAATAATGAAATATGGTATTCAACAAGTGGTATGTTTGCTTAATTATGAAATGATATAGAACAAATGGCATACATGCTTTGTCTCATTTATTAAACTGCCAGTTAGAATTCCTTCCTGCAACATATATTTAATTTGTAGGTGTGCAATTCCTTTGCTAGAGTTTAGGAAATTTCATTACTAAGATTTTTGGGATGCAGGGACTCGGTAAATTGGTGGATTTTGGGTTATATGGGACACAATATGTGGGACATTATAGATTTCTAGGATTCCCTAAGAAGAGAGGATGTAGTTTGGGACTTCGGGTGTGGGTTTGTGACCATTAAACAGTAGATTTTAAGGGGATCTTCTGTAGAAATTGCTCAAGAAGAGATTAAGAACAGAGCAAAACTCTGCACAGTCACATTCTTAAATAAGTAAAACACAGATTTGTTATTAGTTCTTGTCCTGATTCTGATACAGTAGGAAGACTAATGTTAAACTTAGAGAATTTACTTCTACTGAGGCTAGTAGGTCTTTGACTATGTGATAAAGATTCTTTAGTAACTTCAATAATCAAATCTAAATATGCCCAGAGAAGCACAATTATTGATTGAATAATATCCTTAGGGCACAATTTCCAATCTCAGACATAATGAAAAAACTGAATAGGCCCTTTAACCTAGAAACTTAGATACAAATTTCGGAAAGAAAAAATTGCTTGCCTCTAGACCTTGCAATGCATTTACAGACCAAAATGTTTAAGTGTGTAGATTCATAACTTTGGATAGCTTCCAGAGAGGTTACATCTCTAACAAGCTCATTGGTGCTGCATCATTGCAAGGTCACATCCTTTCTGTGGACAAACAAACATTAGTATTATTATTATTATTTTTTTCTGAACTGCTTTACTATCAAGGGACTGGCGGGTGAATGAGGAAGGACATCTTACTTTGATGGTAGCATAATGATAGTGTGTACTTATTACATAGGACAAAAGAATCGGTCTTAGCCTGTTACCGTATTTGTGGAAGATAATTTTATATCCATGTGCCAAGTACAAGAGGTGACGAGTCTGAAGAGGCAGGAATCCTGTCAACATAATGTAATGCAACTAGGGATTTTGAGAGACACATCAATAAGAAATATATATAGGCTCTGAAAGTCTCCTACCATATAACTTCTAAAGCAAAGGACTTGGTATGTACAAAATTCAGAAAGGATGAATTACTAATGGGATAATAAACTACTAAGGGAACTTGTTTCCAGAGCAAAGTTTGTTCTTTGAAATTGGACGATTGATATCTGCCTCGGCCTTCCAGTGTGATACATGCAAAACACAGTTTTACAGGACGTTGAGTTGTATCCTCTTAAGTTTTTGTTCAGCCGTGTGATGATGTAACATTGTGATTGATGGAATCATCTTAATTCATTAGATTATTTCTGAAACTTCAACTGAGTGGGTTGTTGTGTTTGTTGTCATATGTTGCAGGCGAAACAAGACCTATATGAGTGAAGCTCAAAGAAGTGCACTTAATGCCCTCCTTTTCCGCACAGGTGACCAGTCCAAAGACATAGTACTTGCCCTTGCCACAAATCGCCCGGGTGATCTTGACTCAGCTGTGGCTGATCGTATTGATGAAGTCCTGGAGTTCCCATTGCCTGGAGAAGATGAGCGCTTTAAGCTTCTAAAGCTCTATTTGGACAAGTACATCGCTCAAGCTGGATCAAGAAAATCTGGTGTGCTCCAAAAATTTTTTCAAAGAAAACCACAGAAGATAGAGGTTAAAGGATTGACTGATGATATATTAAGGGAGGCAGCAAATAAAACAGATGGGTTTTCTGGAAGAGAAATAGCAAAATTAATGGCAAGTGTACAAGCTGCTGTATATGGGAGTGAGAACTGTGTTCTCGATCCTAGCTTGTTCCGTGAGGTGGTAGATTATAAAGTTGCAGAGCATCAACAGAGAAGGAAATTGGCAGCTTCAGATAAAGCTAGTACTTAGAATATTTGTCAGGCAGTCTTCTAATGTGTTTAGACTATTAATTTATAGGTATTCGATGCGATGGCTGGCTCATGATTTATTCTTACGATGATGTTTGGTATTCTTTTCCCTTGTTGGGGGTTTTGGATGGAGAGGATTTCAGTTTTTTCTTTTCCTAGTAAGATAGCAGTTCAGTATTCAACCATTTTGGTGAACTTCAGCTTTCATTGTTAACGGCTGATAAGATGGTCAACTATCCATTTTAGCATTTAAGGTATTAAAATAATATGATTGGAATTCTTTTCTCCATTTCTCATATTGTCCTAATTATAATTTAGTTAAAAAATTATTCTTTTGGTCCCTGTTATTTGATTTAGAATTAACTTTTGTCCATACTTAATTTCTTATAATTGAATTTGTTTATTTATAGAATATTAATTAAGAGTCTTTATAATTTTAAAATTACACCAATTAAGTTCTTATTGTCACATTTTCTCTAAATTGATCTGACAGATACTGACATGATTACAGTTTTATGATATAGACAATATACATATCATAATCAACAATATATATATATATATATATATATATATAACTCAATTTTATTTCAAAAGTAAGAAAATTTTATTAAAAATAAAAAAGTTAATCTTCATCCAAGAAGAGGTGAATTGATTTCCAGCTGAGACCAAGCCGTCTATCGATTATGTCTAAAGCAAAAGGTTCTTGATGTGTGATTTTGGCTATGTCCAAAATCCTTGGCTACATTCATCCTCAAGCTTATGAAAGAGATTTTCACTTACACTGAATTCACAAGATTCAGCCACCCTTACAACTGTAACCTAATTGAACTAGCGAACTCAGCCACAATCAACAAGTTCCTGAGAACTTGACACAAACAAAACTTTACAAAGGGTAACTCTCTCATTTGTGATTTACTCACAAATATAAATATCGCTGCTGAGTTTAATTTCACACAATCACTCAAATACAAACCTGCTTTACATATTTGAAGTTTAAGGGTCTGTTTAGTGAAGTGACAGAAAGGAATAGATATGAAAGTTTTAAGTCTTTTTATGTTTCAAGGGATCAAAAATTTGAGCTGGAGAGATTGATTTTCTGAGAGCTTCAAAAATGATCGTTGTAAAAGTTGTCCTTTTTCTCTCACACTTCTCTACATTCTTTCCCATTTTCTCTTTTGTAAATATAAATGCCTGGGCTTGATTATATTTGTTTCACGATAGAATAAGATTGTTGTGCAATCTTGTAATTGAGAGCAGCCACGTATGCCATTTCTTTAAAAAACTTGATCATGGATCGAATATTTTTGTTTAGCAGAATAGTACATTGAAATCAGAGATTATGACTTTGATCTTATCCTGAGTTGTCATTATTTGTATGTTTGTAAAATTTTAGTGCGAAATTTATCTTAAACAGACTTAGATGAAGAAGACGATGAATTGTTTATGTTTCTTCTTATAACGCCATTGTATAGCTAACAGTTGATATCCTTTTCCCTTTTCAACTTCAGTTTACTGAGCTCGTAAAACGATTTCGTTTTATCTTGCACTCTAGCAGCTCGGATGTCTCAGTAGATCAACTGACTACCATTCTTAATCTAGATAGCTTATGCTGAGCAAAATTGATATGCCTCTCTTGAAAAGGCCTTCTTGACAAGTCAGCCTAGTACATTACTCATTTAGAAAACCACATCCTTCAATGTTTGTTGGATAGAAACAAGAGATGCATGAAATCTAGCAGAGTTTTCAGCCATTTTTCTTACCCATTTCTTGAGCCTTATACTTCATCATGTAATAGATTGGAGGTAGATTGAGAAAAAATAGTATTTGCTTGAATGGAGTGTAATATTCTTAATGGATCACGTACATGAATTTAGAACACAATAATTATAAATACTTGCATACCTGATTGAGCCATAATAGCAAAACAAATAAATCCTCAATTAAGCACGGCATGATTGAATCCTAAGACAACTGGGTCTTTCTCTTTGTACTTTTAATTTACTGGTAGATTTCAATGGGGCAAGATACGATTGTCTTGAGAGAGAAAAATGGATCTAGCTTATTTATCATCAGATAAAATCCTAAGAGTCCTCCCATTAAATACTTCTAAAGTCACTCAACCTACACTTACTGTCAATCCACATCTAACACAAAGAAGTGTGCTTGAGCCCTATCCAATATGATCATATAAATCATTTGGACTTTTACCAGCCTATCTCAAGTGAACCAAACATTAAGCCCGTTTTTTATTAAAGCTAAAACCATACAATTAATGATTGTCCACACATATGGAGTTTATAATTGCAAAATAAATATAGAGAAAGGAATAGTAGTAGCTTGGATTAATCCAAGACTACACCAAGACCTTAAATTTATAATAAAGTAATTATATAAGACTTGCTTATCTAAACAATATAGGACTTAACACCCAACATAACTTAATACTAAATATACTCTAACACTCCCCCTCAAGCTAGAGCATATATATGCTCAAGCTTGTACAAGTATAATCCAAAATATCAAAACTCTCAACATCCCCCTATAACATAAATTAAATCAAGTTCACTTAACTCACTCTGGGCCTAAGAGAACGGGAACGAGAACGGCACAAACAACATGTGCATAAAAGAAAATAATACAAACAACATGTGTCTCAAACAAAATTGTTAGTTCACAACCAACATAAAATGCCAAATGGAAACAACTTCCGTTGAGAACTTCTCTAGTCGGAAACCAAGATAAGGCAACTCGTGAATCAGTGATAACGAGAAGGGAATGTTGAAAACTCTTCAATCTTGAATGGGGGTTGTGTTAAAAAACTAAACAACTAACAAACATAAAGATGAATTTCTACATAAACTTCAAAACTAATAGCATCAAAAACTTCAAAACTATTCGGGTTGCAGCCAAAGAGGAGAGGCAGTAGCCCCAAGATTAAACTTGGGTTTAGATCAAACCCGCTCTGATATCATGTTGGAGCTTCACTCTTGAAAACCAATCAATTGGTGACAGGAGGAGAGGCCCATTTACTTATAAGGATTATGAAGCCCTCTAGCCTTAGTAATGTGAGAGTTCACACATTGACAATAACATTCTCCCACTTGGGCAATATTAATTGTAGTTTTAAAAATTTTGAAAAACACATTTTAGAAAACTACTCTCGAGCAAGGTTTAACTTTTATGTGGCCATAATTTTAAAAACTTTGGTCCTGAGACGCACCTCAAACAATCCAGCCCAATTAAGTTATCAATAACGAATCATGACAATCATTGTGCCAATTAAATGACACAAGACCAATCTATGGTTACAAATGCAAACAACATAATCTACAAAGGATCTAGATGTGGTAATGTAGCTAGAAAATAGCATTCAACTGTGATCAATATATGCTACTTTCATTGTCGGTCTTTCAGGTGATTTCATTAAAAACCGAATACTTTTAAGAAGTACTAAAAATCACGTAAGCTTAATTTTAAGCTTATATGTCTCAACCAACATCTCGAGATATCCAACTAGTGCCATTTGAGACATACCTCTAAATTGACAAAACCATTATACTTAAGACAGAGACCAAGTCTTAAGATTTTAATGCAATGACATGTCATGTATAAATAACCATATATGCACAAACAATATTAATCATATCACAATGAATTAACAT
The DNA here is from genome assembly GCA_029379385.1 of Quillaja saponaria. Lineage (NCBI taxonomy): Eukaryota > Viridiplantae > Streptophyta > Magnoliopsida > Fabales > Quillajaceae > Quillaja > Quillaja saponaria. Next base: position 17,886,541 of record CM055616.1, on the reverse strand, counting down.
AACACCATCCAACGAGGATGTAAGTAAAACTTGGGTCCCAAAATAGCATACATAATACGCTAACTAGTTTGAACAAAATAAAACAAACTCCCACTAACCAAAAACATCAAAGGACTCCACAATACTCATGTTATCAACATGACTTTTGAAAACCAGTCCCAAGTCCCTTGGTTAAAGAATCTACTAACAGTTTACTGTATCAATATGTTCAAACACAATGTCTTAATTTTTTTTTAATTACAAAAATCCCTAGCCATCACCTCTCGATGCACTAGAAATCTTATTGCTTTTTAAGAAGAATACAATAGAACTATTGTTACAATAGATCTTAAGTAGTTTAAAAATCAAGATAACCACATAAGGATAAGTTATCATATTCTTCAACCACATACCATGCTTGGATGCTCTATAACAAGCAATAAACTCAGCTTGTACAGTGAAAGAAGTTTTGGCTTGGAGCATTTCCAAGATATAGCTCCCTAAGTTAACATGAAAATATATCATGAAGTGGATTTAAGATTATCTTTGCTACTAGCAAAGTTAGAATAATAATAACCAATTAATTTATGATGATCAATCATTCTATATATTAGCATAAAAACTTTGATTCTCTGTAAATACTTCAAACTTATGTTCTGATCCTGGATTTAACTATGCCAAAAACTCCCACTGCAAAAGCAATGTCAGACCTAGTGCAAACCAAAGCATACAAGCTTCTGACTACACTAGCATAAAACACAATTCTTATGGACTTTCTCTGAAACTTATTAATGAGACACTAATTTAAACTGAACTTGTCACTCTTGACAACATGCATATCCCCAGTCTTGCATTTATGCACATTGAACCTATATAACACTAGATCAATATAGGTTTACTAGGGAAGACCTAACAAGGGTGAGACCTATCCTGGTGTATCTTAACACCAAGAATAAAATATGTTTCTCCAAGATCCTTCATGCCAAAAGCCTTATACAACATCAACTTTCTCACATGAAATAAGTCAGTGTCATCATTGATAACAATCAAGATATCATTAACTATTATCAAGATATGATAAACTTGCTCTTATTGACTTTAAGGTATATTCATGTATCAACCTTATTCTCAATATAACTAAGAGAGGTGACAACCTTATCAAAATTTTAAGAACCATTATCAAGATGTTTATATGAGACCATTTGATAAATTTGTTAAACCTGCAATTAATATTATTACCTCCATTTTATGAAACCTTCACCATGTAAACATGCTTTATAATGTGTCCATTTAAGAAAGATGTTTTTATATCTATCTGAAACAACTCAAGGTTGATAAATAAGTCACTAAGGCCACGATCACCCAAAAGAATTTTATTTATTTATTATATTATTATTTTAGTTAAGACATCAGAGAAAGTCTCACTAAAAGCACACATTCTCTTTGAGTGAAAACCTTTAGTTTATTATGAAATACTCAATTTCCCATTTTGAATTATTCTTAATGTTAATGTTATAAACTCACTTGCATTCTAATGAGTATAGAACACTATAGAACTTCAACCAACTCCTATACATCATTATTTAGTATGGATTGCATCACATTTCACATGGCATCAATCCACATTCCCGACAGTAGGCTAGAGACAAGTGCTTGTGCAACTATATTCTAATGTCGAGGAGCTACGTCAGAAACAAGTGCGATAGTTTTAACAAAAATAGGTGATGCAATTTCAATTATTCTTAACTTCCCCTGTCACTTGTTCTTACCACATGTGCAAGTGATGTGGTTCCTAACAAGATATGTAAGTGAAGTGTGACAAATTTATTTTTCTTTCTTTACTAGTTGTTGAAAACCTTTCCAACTTAACAAATCAAACTCTAAGAACTTAGCAGTGTGAGATACTACTATCAAGGTTTCACGATTAGCTAGAACATATCTCCTTTAGAGTGGTCTGGATAATTAGTAAAGTAACAGTAAGTAGAAATAGAGTCGATTTTCTTTTCATATTTCAGCGGACACCCTCAGATAAGAAAAATGTCCATGCTAGGTTTTATCATAGTCCACAACTCATAAGGTGTTTTAAACCATGATTTACTAGAAACCCTATTAAGGATGTATAAGCCAATTTAGGGATTTCTTCTCAAAAATATTTAGGGAAGTTTGACATATTCATCATATTTTCCATTATGTCCTTAAGGGTACAAGTACGTCATTTGGCCACAACACTTTGTTCAGGGCTACCAGGCATGCTATAATGGGTTACAAACCCACACTTTAATAAGTACTTGGCAAAAAATCCCAGATGTTGTCTATCAACATTATGTTTACCAGAATACTACCACCACGGTCAGATCTTAAAGTTTTAATAACTTTCCCCAATTGTATTTCAACTTCAAGTTTGAAAATTTAAAAATTTTTCAAAACAATCAGAATTTTACTTAATCAAGTATAGAAACCAAAATGGGAAAAGTCATTGATAAAAGTGATAAAACATTTTTTTTGTTTTTTTTTTTTGCTAATCAGTAGAATAAGATTCATTGAAATTAGTGTGAAAAATCTCTAAGAGACTTGAACTATTAGTTTCCCCATTTTTCACTGTTTTGATCAATTTACTCCCAATTCAATTAACTCAAAACCTTAAGTTTCCAAAAATAAGTAAGGGGAATAACATCCTTTATGAGTTTTTCAACTATTTCCCTTAATATTTGACCTAGATATTTATGCCAAAACATTTATGATTTTTCTTTAATTAGAAATATTTTGGAAACAAATTTTCATAGTTCGAAATAAGGAGTATTATATTTGGAAGAGTTAAACACATCCACCAGTAATTTTAGAATTTAAAGCATTTGAACTTTAAAATTACCCAAATCAAAAATAAAATGACCATTTTGTCCAACGAGGAAATTAAAATCAAATTCCACCTACATGTTTTAAATCACTTTCAAGCCATGAAAAGATGACTCCAACAAATCCACTTTGACGTCATTCTAGACTCAAGGTTTTACCTATAATTTATTTGGATTCCTTTTAAACACATTTATTGGTTTTATAACCAAAACATGAATTTAAGGCAATATGCCTTCACATGACCTCTCATACTTCACTTGAAGCACAATAGGTTCAATTTCGTGACAGTTTTAGAATTGCCCGCATTAGGTTCTTTACCATTACCATGCCCTTTAGTATCATGATATTTCTTAATGAGAAGTATGCTTAAATTTATCTTGAAATTGTTAAAACTATGTTTGAATTGAGAAACTTAAAGTCACCCTCAATTTCGCCCGCATTAGGTTCTTGACCATTACCATGCCCTTTAGTATCCTGAGATTTCTTAATGATAAGTATGCTTCAATTTATCTTGAAATTGTTAAAACTATGTTTGAACTGAGAAACTTAAAGTCACCCTCAGTTTTGAGCAAACCACACATGAGGATGTTAAGACATTGATATTTTGAGGCAGATTAGGCTTAACCTATTAGATCTCTCCTCTAATTCAAAAACTTAATTCTAAGTATTAATGCTAACAACATGAAGAGTAACAAGATCACCATACATGGTTATATCAAGTCCTTAATTTTCAAGACAAACTCAATGTCTTCTTTCCATTGCTTAAAATTTGATCCAGACAACAATTCAATGGAAATAATATTGTTCTTAACAACAAATGAGATGAATTAAAATAAAAGAATGTAACAAGCCAAACATCAGGGTAATTAATAACTAAAAATAAAAACTTATTCAACATGATTCCAAGGCATATCATTACAAACTTTTCTTTGGGGAAGAATGTAACATACCATTAGGATCTCACTTTCAACCCAAGAAACTAAAACATAAGAGCATCCCAAGCTTTGAAAGGTCCATACCCTTTAGATAGATAAACCTTCTAGGCCAAGAATGCAATATTTCAAGAATAGGTAACCAAGAATAAGAATTTATTTTATAGGAATCCAAGTTGCATCATTACAAACTCCTTTTTGGGCAGAGAATGTAATGTGTCATTAGGATCTCATGATCATCCCTTGAAAACATAACATGAGAGCACCCTAACTTTCAAAAAGTTCATCCCATTTTGGCAAATAAACCTTCTAGGCCATGAATGTAACATGTTGAACATTTGGAGTAATTAAAAACCAAGAATAAAATTTATTCTACATGAATCCAAAGTGCATCATTACAAACTCTCATTTGGGCAAAGAATGTAACATGCTAAGATCTCCTGATCAACCCATGAAACTAAAATTAGAACATCCTAGCTTTTGAAAAATCTATCTCATTTGGGCAGATAAACCTTCTAGCCTGGTATACCTTAAACCACATGTTTCATTTATTTTCCAAAATTAAAGAATATAATAACCCCTTTTAGGCAGGAAATTATTTATGCTAATTTAAGAAATATCCCACACTTTAGCTTTTTAAAAAATCCCACAAATCTATATAGATAGACCACTTTGGTGGCAAGCACCTATATAAACCTTTAGAAATTTCTTTAACCGGGAAAATTAATTACTCACAATTTATCCTTACCAACTGAAATACTATTTAAAAGTATCTCATAGGATCACTTAATGCATGTTACCAACTATAAACAAAATTGAATCAAAACAAAAGTTTCTAGTAACACATGTTTTAAAAACATGAGTATGATAATATTTAACTATAAATAAGGAAAGTACCTGCTGTTTTCAGTTTCATAACATATAAAACATAAAATTTCAATAGGCCCTAATATTTATATATTTTCTATTCTATCAATTTCAAACATAAAAAAATAGCATGTACTAATACTAGAATTTATGTTCATAATTTCCACAATTTAACCATCCCATAAATTAGAAATAAAAAATTAGGAAGGTAATAAAAATTTGGGAGGAACCTGAGCACTAGAGGTTAGTGCTTGTGCGGGTGAGCTTCCTCATGCACGCGATTAAGAGGTTTCTTCAACCTTCAACCAGGTCTATTTGACCCGATCTGGAGGTATTAGGGTCTTAACGACCCGATTCTATATTTTGCCCATTTTGATGCGTTTTCTCCAATTGTTTTGCATGGGTTTTGCTTTAAATTAATATTCTAACAACAAATCTATAACAATGTCATGTTTTATCAAGAGAATATTTCAATTAATTGAATTATAATGCTATGAACCCTAACTCTATATCAAAGGGGTTTCATTCTAATTTCTCAAAATAATATTAATTAAACTTATTGAATGATATTGCTTATGTATGAAAACATACTAGAATCAAAACCCATGATTTAAATCAATCAAAACAATATGAAATCCTAGTTTTTCAAATCCAAAAATTAATTTCGATTTTAAAACAACCCAAATTTTAAAATTCTAATTTCTTAACTTATAATTTGATGAAATCATATGAATAATATATCAAATCAAAGATATTTCAAAAAGGAACAAAATCCCTAACATTAGAAATTCAATTTCACACATTAAAGGTTTCGATTTTTGAATTCAAAAATATGACTTAAATGAACCTATTATTTTATGTTAATTAAATAAATTTTAGGATTCTAAATTCATGCATATCCAACTCTGATAAAACATGTAATATTCTTAATGAATCACATACATGAATTTAGATTTCAATAATTATGAATACTTACGTACCTGATTGAGCCATTGCAACATAACAGATAAATTCTTAATTAAGCATGCCATGATTGAAACATGAGACAGCTAGGTCTTCCTCTCCATACTTTTTATTTACTGGAAGCTCTTAATGGGGCAAAATATGCTTGTCTTGAGAGAGAAGAGGGGACCTAGCTTATTTATCATCAGATAAAACCCCAAGAGGCCTCTTATTTAAGACTCCTAAAGTCACTCAGCTTGCACTTATTGCCAATTCACATCTAACACAAAGAAGTGTGCTTAAGCCACATTCAAAATGAACACATAAAACGTTTGAGCTCTAACCAGCCTATCTCAAGTGGACTAAACCTTATGCCCGTTTTATTATAAAACTAAAATCATACAATTAATGACTGCCCATACATATGAAGTTTCTAACATGGAGTTCAAGGTCGTTTCAGTGGTCTGAGATCAATTTTAGGAGGGACAAAGGCCATCCTAGTCAACTATGCTTGCAGATTATTGAGCAACTTGATCTGTTATGTAATTTTGTTCATTTGCTGGGTGTGGAGCTTATGAAAGTGATAGTTGCTGAGAGTACTGAGGGATGGAATTGAAGGATGGAATTGTTTTTCAAATTCTTGAAGCTTCTGTAGGAATTTTGATTATACTGGGCACAACAAAATTTAAAAAACAATCGGCATAACCAAATCTTTAGGATAATCTCTATTGTTTATGAACTAATGTTTTTCTATTAATCTTATAAATAGAATATTACCTCTTGAAGCGAGTAAGACGATCTTAACTTTTAATCCACAAGTTGTACAGGGTGTACAACCTCTAAGTGTATCCATACTGAATGACTTGATCAAGAGCTATGTGTTGGCTGCCAAAAATCTCCTTGTGTGCTAGCACAAGTGATGAGATTTTCTCATGTCTCACAAACACTCAGTTTGCCAATAATTCTCTGCTGAGAATTTTGACTATCTATGATATCTGAATAAAAGTTATGTACGTTACTTATAAGGTCTAACCTTATTTAAGTATGATATAACTGAACTCTAAATGATAAGATCAGATTTTATCTATTAGAGACTTTTAGATAAAATAGGAAAATCTCATCAAAGTTAATCCTATTTTAAATTTCAAATTTCAAATATCATTCGTTTGTAATTACATGAAAGTCCAAAACTTCTCTTAATCAAATTGCATCCATTTGTGTGTGACCCCTTAGGTTCATATTAAACTGGCAGTAGGCCACATTAACTTAATGTATTTTCAATTAGATCCACATCTAATTAATTTAAATCAAAACTAATTTTGATTTACCCATTAATGAGAATTAATTATTAAATTAATTCTCGGGTTACCTACAAGTCAAGATTGATGCCTAGCAGCATGTGATGACTACCCAGATAATATAAATATATTTGTGAACCTTTTCGTTGTTAGCTACCATGCAATTCAATCTTTCCATCATTCAATGTTCTTGATTAAACTTAGAGTATGGATTAATGTCAAACCCTAAATTGTTTAATCTGATGTATCTATTTATAAGGCACAACTCAAATGGTGAAACCTGAATTCTCAAATCTAGTTTCACATCACCCTAGCTAGGGACTTTTTGAGTTATGTCTTAATTAGATAACATAGAACATTATCTCTCTTTACTAAGAGTGATAGATCCCTTATTGTACACTCATATACCTTCATACATAGATAGTCATACCCAACATCTATCTCTGTAAAACCCATGGTAAATTATACTTAGATAGTATCAAAGCATGATAACCTATGTACAAGGTATCTATGATGCCTCAGATCTAAAGATCATTTACACCACTACAACAAAGAACACTCATTGACAACTATGTAAAAGTCCATATGATTATTCTATGATTGAGTCAATTCAGTGAACTTGTTCTCTAACAAGCACCTACATATTTATTATAGTGTCAACTAAACAAGTGATCATGAGATCGATCACTCTCAACATTTGAGCTAATATAACATGTATTAATCTAACCGGATCATTAATTCCCATTATTAATGATCTTATATTAGGAATATTTAAGAACAAAGCTTAAGAAAATATATCTCATAAGCATAATCACATCATGGTTCTTATTTTCATTGCTTATATTCTATGGGATTTATCATATTCATACTAAAGAACTAACTAGAAATTAAAGTACATGATAAATAATAATACCATATAATAATGAAACATATTCATTTTATTAATAACTGAATAAGATTGTATTTATAAGTAATATACCATAGACATCTAATATCATTGGCTTGTAGGGCATACTACTAACAGCTTAAGGTTTACAATCTCTATGAGAGTCTAGTGAGTATTGCCAAGGTTCCTAGCTTGATCCTTGCTAAGCTTCTTTTCCAAAGAGTCCAGACGTTTAAGATTTTGATTCTAATTCTCTTTGACTGACTTTGAGAACTCCTCCAACTTAGTTGGGAGTTTGACCATAAGGAAGGTTCTACTTTGACTACAAGTTCAATTGGGGCTTAGAATTTTTCTCATCCTCGTCCTTTTCCTCTTCCTAAGTTAATGTGGAAACAAGAAATAAGTAAGGCTAGTGGGAGAGAGTACGAACAAATTTGCCGAGTGACTTCGTCAAATTCTAATAAAATAACTGAACTAGTTTTGGGAAAACAAGAAGCTTGCAAACTGGTCTAAGGATTAAGCTTGAAATAAATCCAACAATTGAGACTTGAAGAATTGTAGGAGGCGAGATCAATAATATGCTCGGACAATGTCTTCAAATTAGAGAAAACATCATAAAATTTTTGAAATTGCTCTGCGGTTTGATAACGTTTCTAGTTGAACTTTGTAAACTTTTCCAAATCAGACTCAAAAGTAGTTTTAAATTTTTTTGAAGGTACCAATTGCGAACCAAATGGGATAGTAGATTTTCGTTTTAATGCCATTGCAGTTCTTTGAAGATTGGAGTATGAATCGAAGTAGTTTTATGAATGGTTTGAAGCGAAACACTTGAACTTTTGATGAAAATTGGGAAATTGATATGATGCAATAAAGATATGTGAATGCATATAAACAAAAAAACGCCACTTTGTTGTTTATGGGTCCAAAGTGATGAAGACATCAAATGACTATGAATCACTAAATAGGATCAGCTGTTACACGTCAGCTAAGTAAGTTCAATTTATTTTCATCAGATGTGCTCATCAGCTGAACGAGTACAGTAGATTAAAGGACTCACTTTAGAGAACAAGGTCAAACACTCTTTAACAAACAATTTTAGTTTGAACTAAACAAAAAAAAAAAAAAAAAAAACAAGAATTCTCATGAATTTTCCATCTTTCAATAAGAGGCCTGTATTTGAACGCCGCTAGTTGAAAAAATTCAGCCAAGATATATGTGGGAATAAGTCCTCCCCATTTATATTAGAATACTGCATAATGCTTCAAAACTTAGGTTTAGTGCTGGACTGTATGTAGGATACTTGGTTACAGCCAAAACAAAGCCTTACATAAATGATTTGGAGTCTATTTCCAATTGCAGTCCCAAGTCCACCCACTGTTCAATACGTTAGTGTCCCACGATCACGAGAAGTACTTAGATGTAATATCCGACACCGTCACACTGATAGGTATACAAATCCTACCTTATCAGTTAAAGAACTGAAGTAAGCAGAGAAAAAGAGTAAGCACAGGTCCACAAGTACTACTCATTTTCATTACTTACTTAAATACAGCCATGGAAAAGGTCACTGAGTGACCTGGGTCCAATACACAGAAAAGGAAAAATGGTAGCAGCAAAAGAGAGAAAGAGTACAGAGAGAAGATAAAGGAAGGAGATAGAAATTATCTAATTTTTTTTCCATATCTCCTGGCTCACACCATCTAGCAACTAAATATCTCCTTTTTCCCTAATATCTCCACGTGCACTAAGCTTGGTTGGCAAGTTGACTTGGAAATGCTGGTACCTGCTAGGCATATTCCTCCTCCTATTTGGTCTAGGCCCCTTGGTACTGTCAATTAGTTTTGGGCCCATTCCTATATATGTTTTGTCAAGAAACTTTAAGTTGTCCATCTTGTGATGCTTGCTCTAGATCAATGCTCGAATTCTGCAGGTTTATATCAATACTATCTGTTGCAAAAATAACCTTGTCCTCAAGGTTGATGTAGGGATGCAAATTTTGAAAGGAGAAGAGATCTTCCCAAGTTGAATCTTCAATAAGTGTGTCAGTCCATTGAACCAAAATTTGGGGAATTTGCTAATTGTTTTGGAGAATGATTTTGGTTCCCACTATGGCAATTGTTAGGAGGACCGGATGGTTGTTGTAAATCAAAGGAGGAAAGCAAAATAAATGTTAGTGCCCTTGTAAGGTTTAAGTAAGGAAATATGAAAAATAGGATGGACTTTGCAAGTAGCAGGCAAGTCCAAAGTATATGCAACCTTACCTATCCTCTTAAGAATGGAGAAAGGGCCATAGTATCTCTTGCTCAGTTTAAGGTGAGTTCTAGAAGCAACTGAACTCTGTCTATATGGCTATAGATTTACCATAACTAGATCACCCTCAACAAAAGTGAGTTCCCTCCTATGTTGGTCTGCCTGAGTCTTCATTCTATTTTGTGCTTGATGGAGATTAGCCTTTAGCGTCTATAATAAGTCACCTCTAGCAGATAGTGTAGCATCAGTGGCCTCCACAGAACTGGAACCTTGTAGATAAGTGGGTGGGACAGAGGGTGCTCTGCCATATAAGGCTTTGTAAGGTGTCATGCCAATGGTAGTGTGATAGGAAGTGTTATACCACAGTTCTGCCCACAGTAATAAGAGCCTCAAAGAAGTTAGTTTATCAAACACAAAAAATCTCAAGTATTGTTCCAAATATCTATTGAGGACCTCGGTTTGGCATCTGTTTAGGGATGTTAGGTTGTGCTTCTCTTTAAAGTGATACTACTGTTAGCAAACAATTGTTCCCAAAAATGACTAGTAAAGATAGGATCTCTGTTAGAGACAATAGTTCTAGGAAGACCATAAAGTTTAACAATCATATCAGTAAACAAGTTAGCAACCTTTACTGCAGTGTACTGAGTAGGCAAAGCTCCAAAGTGTGCATACTGTATAAATCTGTCCACCACGACTAGGATAGTACTTATACCGTGAGAAACTGGCAATCCAATAATGAAATCCAATGAAACATCTTCCTAAACTACATTAGGAATGGGCAGGGGCTAAAGTAAACCTGCAGGAGCTATGGTAGTATATTTGGTGGATTGACACACTAGGCAAGCAGCCACATAATTTTTAATATCATTTCGAAGGCCAGGCCAATAAAATTTTTCAGAAATCCACATATAGGTTTTCCTAATGCCTTCATGCCCCCTTATTAGTGTACTGTGGAATTCATAAAGTTGTGTAGGTTTGAGGAGAATGTCAAAAGCCAATTGGATTTTCGGCTTGTAAAACAAAATGCCTTCAATGCATTCATAGGCGGGGAAAGGAATTTGGCATTGAGTTCTTGATGTTTTGTTCACAGTTCTGGATGAAAGAGATTTTCAGCCTTGATATGACTGAGTATATCCATCTGAGGTATGGAAATAGACATGCATAAGTAGCCTGAGGAAGGGGTAGCAGCTTCAGTGGTGGACATTCTAGATAGAACGTCATCCATGACATTTTCTTTGCCTGCTCTATAGATAATGGCATAGTTAAAGCCAAGGAGTCAAGTATTCATGTTGCTCTGGTGTTTGGATCACCTGGTTAAGCAAGTTTTTTTAGCTTCTATGGTTAGTGAGGATGAGAAATCTTCTACCTAACAAGTATTGCCTCCATTTGTGAACTACCTGAACAATTGCAAACAATTCTCTGGAATATGTGGAAGCTTTAGGCATCTTGTAAGACAATTTCTTACTAAAAAAAGCAAGTGGGTGTCCTACTTGAGATAGAATTGCTCCAATACAAGTTAAGGAAGCATCTGTTTCAACTTCAAAAGTCTTAGAGAAATCGGGTAAAGCTAGAACTAGTGTGTGAACCATTGCAGATTTTAATGCTTGGAATGCCACCTCAACCTGAGATGTCCAATCAAATGAATTCTCTTTCAGGAGACAAGTTAGAGGAGCAGCAATGTGGGCATAATGCATAACAATTTTTCTATAATAACCATTCAAGCCCAAAAAACCTCGGAATGCCTTAACATTTGTAGGAGCAGGCCAGTCTGTCATCGTTGCAATTTTGTGTTGATTAGGATGCCATCAAAGAATACCATAACAAAGTGACTCAGGAAGGGTTGAAAAATGTGATTCATAGTAGCTTGGAAAGTACAAGGAGCATTGGTAAGGCCAAAGGGCATAACTATGAATTCAAAATGGCCTTGGTTGGGGGAGATCTTGAAACCTTTGTTCAATCCTAGTCATGAAGCTGTGAATGGCCTGTAGAGAATTTTGAAGCCCATCTAATCGATCGGTGGTTTGATAAGTGAATTCTTCACAGGTCTGCTGGAGGGATTCAAGCTTGGACTCATTTTGAAGACGATACTCATTTTGGTCCGCTAGGAGAGAACGTAATTGATCTTCAAGGTTGGCTATGGCAGTGCTGTGGTTGACCATTGCAGGGAAGAAATTGTAAGTGAGTAAGAAGAACGAGAGCACCAATGATAGGTATACAAATCCTACCTTATCAGTTAAAGCACTGAAGTAAGCAGAGAAAAAGAGTAAGTACAGGTCCACAAGTACCACTCACTTTCATTACTAACTCAAATACAACATGGAAAGAGTCACCGAGTGACCTGGGTCCAATACATAGAAAAGAACAAGTGGTTGCAGCAAAATAGAGATAGAGTACAGAGAGAAGATAAAGGAAGGAGATAAAAATTGTCTAATTTTTTCCATATCTCCTGGCTCATGCCATCTAGCAGCTAAATATCTCCTTTTTCCGCAGTGTCTCCACGTGCACTAAGTTTGGTTGGCAAGTTGACTAGAAAATCCTGGTACCTGCTAGGCATATTCCTCCTCCAATTTGGTCTGGGCCCCTTGGTACTGTCAATTAGTTTTGGACCCATTCCTATATATGTTTTGTCAAGAAACTTCAAGTTGTCTAATACATCTTGCTCTAGATCAATGCTCGAATTCTGCAGGTTTCTATCACACCACACTGCCAATATATCTATTACACAACGTTTGTTGTATGAAATATTGAATAGCACTACAGAAAGACGTTAAAATCATATATTATTATAAGATATAATATAATGAGTTTATTTATTTTGTGTCCATTGAACACAAGATAGTATGTCTTACAAAAATACAATGTCTTGGTTCTATTCATTTAAAAAAAATAATAATGCCTATTTGTAAGCATACTATCATTTGCCCAGCAAGCAGAGAATAAATAAATCATAATATAATTAATACTTAAGAATTAGGATAATATAATGTTCACACATCATCAATAAACATATATAATATTTTAACACATCATCCATTAATCATCTCTCATCTATTTTCAATTATATTGCCACTTCATCCTCTAATTCTCTCACATCTCTCCTAAGTTAATTATTTAAACTATAAGTTTCCACTTTTTCAATTTAATTTCTAATATCTTTTCTCCTCATTTTGTTACTTAGGTTTTTTATGTTTCTCACAAATCTTTCTCAGTTTCGTAGTTTTGTTTTGTATTTTTATTTTTTTTAATTTACTTTCACTCTCTATCCTTACAAACAGAAAATATAAAAAATTATTATAATGGCTAATTTTTTGAATGATTTTTTAATTGCTTATTAAAGCTGATTAATTGAGAAAAAAAAATAGAGTAAAATATCTATTTTTAAATCAAGTAAGCAATTAGTATTGATGTTAAAATTTAAAATTTTAATTTTTCTTTTTTACTCTCACTCTCTATCCTTTATAAATAGAAAATATAAGATATTATTATAATGGTTAATTTTTTGAATGATTTCTTTATTGCTTGTTAGAGTTGATCAATTGTGAAAAAAAATTAGAGTAAATCTATGTTTAAATCAAGAAGGCAATTAGTATTGATCTTAACTTTTTAAATTTTTTTACTTAAATAGAAAAAGATATATGCGTATTCAAAATTAAAATTAAAATTTTATGTAATAAAATATTTCTTTAAAAGTTAAAAATTCACATTATATAATACTTTTTAAATAAAGTAATAAATATAAGTTTATAATATTGTTAATAATAAATCTCATAAAATAAAAAGAAAAATTTCAAATTTTAAAAATAAAATAAAAATAATTAGTGTATCGAAGGCTGAATAAATCTATTTGCTAATAGCATTGAACAAAAAGATCGTTAATCTAAGAAAAACTAAAAGTAAGGGGAGAAATGGATCGTGGATATAGACTATAGAGGATAAGAGCATGCATTTGCTTAGAGGTTAAAATGACTAGAATTCATCCAAAAAAGAACATGGTTAGAATAGCCTTCCACTCAAATTAGATAGTGTCGAATAGTAATTCAATTAGAAATGAAATTGAATTCAAATAAAATTTTTAATACAAATACTCAAATTCGAATACGAATATTCAAATTTATATTAATTTTTTTATTACATTTAATTGATGATTATACTCGCAAAACATGGGTTTAGTTTTTGAAGAAAAAATCAGAGGCTTTTTAGGTGTTCAAAAAGTTTAAAGCTATTGTTGAGAAAGAGAGTGGCCATGTAATTAAGTCTTTAAGGTCCAATAAATGAGGTGAATTCACTTCAAATGAATTCAATATCTTTTGTGAAACACAAGGGATTCGTCATTCTTTAATAGTTCGTAAGACACCACAACAAAATGGTATAGCATAACGGAAGAGTAGAACAATTTTTAGTATGGACCAATGTTTATTGAAATATAAGAATATGCTTAAAGAATTTTGGCATAAGTTGTTTATTGTGCAGTTTATTTGTCTAACAGATGTCCAACCAAAGGTGTGGAGAATTAAACACCTAAAGAGGCTTGAAGTGGAAAGAAGCCAAATGTTTCTCACTTGCGAATTTTTGGAAGCATTGCCTATGCCCATGTACAACTTGATGATCAAAGTGTGAAGTATGCATTTATTGGCTATGATTCAAATTCCAAAGGGTACAAGCTTTATAACCCAAAGAATGGAAAAATTATAGTTAGTAGAGTTGTTGAGTTTGATGAAGATGAAACATGAAATTCAGATGTTCAAGAGGAAGAAATTTTTTTTTTTTTTCCTTACTTTGAAGAAGTTCAAGCATTTCATTTAATCTAGAAATGAATAAACAAAATGATTATATATATTAGTCTAAAAACACAGTGGATGTGAAGAAGTAGACCATTATCCCAGTACTCTCCCACTCTAGTTGTTGCTTTTCTTTCAGTTACTTCGAATGTTTTGGTTTATATCTTAGGTAATAATAAATTACTATAATTCTTTGGGGCTCAGACACATTGAGAAAACCCTATGCGGGAACTCTAGGTTGAGGAGTTACTTGGAATGCTGCTAAGCTATCAATATATTTGGTTTCACAAAAAAAAAAATTTATTTGAAATAATAATTTAAATATTAATTCAAAATTAAATATTTATTTAAATTATTTGATTAAATATCAAATCAAATAATATACTATTCAAATTCAAATTTGAATATCAAGCCAAATTCAAATTCAATTTGAACAGTAGTTCAAATCGGTATAATTCAATTCAAATTCCAATCCTACATAGAATAATGCTAAGCTTAAAAAACAAAACGTGTTTAGACTGTATAACATCTGAATTGCAAAATGCCCAATAAATTTTATGCACTCCAATGGTACACTTTGGAAAGCAAACATCTTTTTTCAACAGGCATTACTAACTGAATCTTTTTCCCTAATCTGCTATTTTTCAGTTACAACTCAAGTACAGCGCAAGCCTGAAACGTAAGCGCTGTATTTTTTTGGATCATCTTCATACCAGTGAGCCAGTGACTTCGGAGAAGCCATTCTAAACAACACATTCCCAAAATCTCAACCTACTAATTCAAATAAGAACATTTCCACACAGTAGCATCCTTGTTCGTTTTGAAAAGATGCAAACTCCATACATTTCCGAGGTCCAGAGCTAAAGAACATTGTTAAGATAAAGGTGCCGTTCTGAGGAAGAAAAAAAATGAAAACAAGCTGAGAAACATAAATCTACTCATCCCATCCATTTCTCCCACAACTTAAGATCATTTACCATCCATTTCTCCCACAACTTAAGATCATTTACCATGAGGCGATACTATTATCCAGTAGATGATCAGCCATTTACCAATATAGGACAAAGAAATTGGACAGCTGTGGAGACTATCAAAATTTCAATATCAGTAGTCAAAATACAACATTTTTCCTACTTAGTTTTCAAACCTACAGCTGTTTTGCGTCTACCCACCCCATTGGGAATAGGAAGGGAACTGCCTGTTACATTGTTTTCCCAAAGAAACAGTAGACACAAACAAGTAAATTATAAAAAAAGTAATAAAATAAAGACAACAGAAAATGCATGAAGATTTACAATGATATTGCACCAACTTCTCCCTGCACTAGTTTCACACAGTAGTACGATCAAGTTAAACAATGGCAAGCACATTTATATCATCTATTCCACCATTATGTCCGCCGAAACTTCAGCAACAGGCTTAGAAGTTTTTCTTTTGTTCTTACCTGACAATAGAACGTCAAAAACAATATCAGTTACACAATAGAAAAGAGATCATAAGCACTCAATATACGCACAGTTGTTTATAAGAAAAATTAGACAAGTAAACTGGCACAAAATGCTTTAGCATAAACTAAAAATTTGATAACAGTCTAAATCACATGAAAATTTTGATAACATTCTAAATCACATTCGATACCAGTTTGTCAAAAGAGTGAACTGTCAAGAGATGGCAATCACCTCAGAAGCAGGACCATGATGCCATTCGTCAACTTTTTTCCTCTCCAGTCTTCCTTTTTCCCTTTTCCCAACTCTATTATCTCACTGTTTACCCCATATATTTGGACCAAAATATGTTATTCCATATATCTTGCGGAAGTGTATTCCTAATTATATTCAGCATATATAAGCCATCACTTAAAACTCTCTTTAAGTTTCTTCTAGACATCTGATTATCCCCTCCAGCAAAAAGGTCAAGGGTGTTCTTTTGCTTCTACTAATTTATGATACTTCTGTCTCTTGATTCGCTCAGTACTTTTTTATACGTAAACTCCTTACATTCATTAGATCATCTTTACTTGTTAGCATCCAGCTGTTTTATATACTTATTCCTTTGGATCACTGACAGATATTTCAATTACCACAGAGTAAATGGAGAACATGGATATGCCAAGAATTAAGGATTGAATGTTAAATCACAAGCTTCTATTTTTCTGCCTTAAAGCCAATTGCTCAATGAGGTTACTTAAGATATGATGAACCGGACATTAGCAACCAGAACAGAATTTGAAGTTAAGAACTTACCTTTCCGCTTCAGTTGTTTAAGTTTCAGATTCTTCTTCAAGTGAATCTTTCTGGAAGTTCTGCTACTGTCTGGGGTTTCCCATACATTTAAATAGAGAATTAGATTAGCTTAGAAGGAAAATATTACGATATAATGCTGAATCATTATAAGAAAGAAATGCAGGGGATGCAATTTGAAGGAGTAAAAGCAAGGATTAACCCAAACTCTACCCATCGGTAGATACCTCCAAGACTGCCATTTCCGCGACTCATGTCAAATACTGAATGACTTTCTTTTATGTTAAAAAAATAAACTGCAAGTATTTTTTTCTTGATTGAAGCAAATACAAAATTCTTGCATAACGTACAGGATCTTGTAAAAACAAGACATGATTAAGCAGAAATAAAATTAGTAGGAATTTTATATAACAAATTAATCTGCATGGCAGAAAGAACAACCCAATTTGCTTCCTATTTTTTAAGCAGAAGAATTTGCTTCATTGCAATTCTTAATAGAATCAATAACAATAATTTGCTGCAGGTGCAGAGGCCTACTAAGACTTTATCCTCAGCTGTCTGCTTGTTGTGCTTTCAGGATAGCGTGACTAATGGCATAGACTTGTGCCAGGCATTGGACATTATTTTCTTAATTTTCGCATGTAAATAGAATATACTTTTAATAATCAAATGGTAATTTCAAGTAAGAGAGTTACAAGAGTTTTGGATGCCTTTCAATTTGATTTGTGTTCTATGTTGCTACTATCTAAAATTCATTACAGAATTCACATTCCAGGATAGAAGTTTGGAAACTTGATGTAGAAGTAACAATTGGTAGGCAGGAAAGCAGAATCATTTTTATGGTATATTGGGTCAATTTCAAAGGATCCTGAAGATAAGTTAGCAATTTGGCTCCAGATGGATTAACTCAGGGACTTGGGAGTTTTTGACCATATAATACATTTGACTGAAAATTTACCTATTTAGGTCACATTGTCAACAACCCATTAACCAAGTGGTCAATGTACTTAAATATCGTGATCTTGTTACCAATTAAAAACAAAGTACAGGATTAATTTTAACAAAGAAAAACAGAGAGTTGTCAGATTTTCTTAGTGATGGCAGGCAGGAGATAGAATCCTGAGATTTATGAACAAAAACAATGTGGTATAGGCTACTTTAGAATACTAAGGAGATTGACATAAATGCCTATTTAGCATGTGACACATAGACAAAGTTCATGCTAAAACTAACAACTAGTTAATCAATTAATTGATTAAATCAAATATAAGATATGAAGTGTTTTTTTTTTTTTTTATTTTATAATTTATATTGATGAAGGCTAGTTTTCAGAAAACAAAAAAATCCGCATGATAGCAAATACCCAAAGATATATAACACACACAGACATAGATTCAGGGAGATAAAAAGAAATAAACAGGGATATGGGAAAACCTTCAGCAACTGCCATTTCCACATCTTCCATGCTCACCAGGCCCTTCTCAATAGCCTCCTTTTGATCCTTCAATTAATTTAAAAAAAATAAAATAAAAATAAGCCATTAAATTTCCTACAATATTAGAATGCAGCAAAACTTTAAAAACACGGACTGACAGACGAGCAGACAGAGAGAAAGAGAGAGAGAGAGAGAGAGTGTACTCGGCGCCATTTTTTGAGGAGCTTGCGCTTGCGTTTGCCAGAGATGGAAACGGGTTGGGGTTTGATCTTAAGCTTCCCAGTATATGGGTCTCCATGAATCGCTCTCTTCCTCTCTGCTATTTGAGCTCTCATTCTCTTCTGCACCACATTGAACTTGGCCATTTGACAAAACCCTAACCCTAATCTGTATACGGAGTACTACTATATAACTATTACTTCAACGAAATCGTTAATGGGCCTTTTAATTGCAGAAACCCAAACTTTCTGGTTTCTACTTGGACCAGGCTATCATGGACCCAGTCCACATTTGTGAAAAACTACTCTCCTTTTTGCAGTAACGTTAATTTTTACTGGTTTCGTTCAAGGGAAATCTTATCATTTGTTGGCATGCGTGGAGGTTAGCAATCTAACTAAATATTGCTAAACATCACATATATTAGGGACATTTGGATTGGCGGCGAGATAGAAATCATGATAAGAGACTATTATGTCTCAAATTATTGTCTGTTTGAATAGTCCAAAAATTATAGTCGGAAAACCTATTTCGAATATGAATTACGAAAAAGACATTACTAATTGCCGTATTAAAAATAAACAAATTAAAGAGTTTTAGATTAATCAAGTTTGACTTTTAGTTTAAATTATTAGCAGACAATATATATATAGGTCCAAGGTGCATTGTGATTCAAAATCAAGATATTAGGATTGGACTTGTCAATTGATTCATAACCTTTCAAACACAACCAATATATATTCGAACCCCCTCTTTAGTGTGAATCTCAGTAATCAATTGTTCCGATTCTACATATTGATCATTTTGAACTAAAAGAAAACTTTTTGGTGAAATAGTCATGTTATGTAGAAGATCTTCACTCTCAATAGTGACATTCAAGTCTATATAACATAGAAAGCAGGATGCCCATGATGTGTACTTGTGGAATGAACCAAATACTCATTGAATTTTATTTTTCCATTAGAAGGGGCTTACACATGTTCTGTAATACCCCCTATGAATACACCGCCAGTATAAAAAGTTTTTAATGTTAGTTGAGTGCCTGGTTCTCCAGTAAATTAACCCGCAATAATACCTATAGCTTTTCCCAGTTTGACCAGGTCACCACGAGTAGGACTCCGACCAAAACATAATCAGCAGAAGTCGAACTGGGAGAAGATATTGGTATTATTGCGGGTCAATCTATTAGAGAACCGGACACTCAACTAATATTAAGAACTTTTCATATCGGCGAAGTATTCACAGGGGGTACTGCAGAACATGTACGAGCCCCTTCTAATGGAAAAATAAAATTCAATGAGGATTTGGTTCATCCCACACATAAATGTCATAGGCATCCTGCTTCTCTATGTTATATAGACTTGTATGTCACTATTGAAAATGAAGATATTCTACATAACGTGACTATTCCACTGACTCCAACTATCGTCCATGTACGATCCATACTAGATCTAACCAACTACCCATCCAACCTCCTCTATGTTCTTGACATCTTTGACTTAGTAGAGTCTTTTAGTGGCATGTTTCGATTCTCTTCCCTATTACTTAGAAAATGTAAGCCACCGATTCAGGTACAAAATACTATTATTACCGCCGAGACAATTAGACATCCAACCCATAATCGCAATGACCCAATTACAAGAGCGAAGCTCTACCAACTGAAGCTATATCCCTCGAGCCAAGTGGAGCATGCATGAAGGAGTTAGATACTTCTTTTATTATTTTCCTTGGCACAACTGGGCCATCTTGGACTTGAACCAGAGACCTTTCTCAGGAAGTAAATCATCGCACCTACAGTCTAACCAATTGGGAGAGAATCAATAAATTCCTTTTTAGGAGCGATTCATCCTTCCTGAACGCAGCATACAATTCTACGTTGTATTGCGCTTTTCAAGTGTGCTTGTTTTCCCCTTCTTCCTTACCATGGAAAGTCCTTGTGAAATAACTTGGATAAGAAGGAAAAAGAAAGCGTTAAGACCCTTCTGGCCCAACCCTAGACACTCAGAGATCCTTTTTCAAACTTGCTCCCATTTCAAGTCAAGAGATGGATAAATAGACACATCACATTGCACTGATCGAGGGTATTTGTAGTGATTAAAGGGGTTGAAGACTAAGAAGTAAGTTATTTATTAGCCAAGCATGTTGAGAAATTGATTATGTCGAGCACAATAAAAATTTTAAAAATTTTGGCATAACCAAATCCCAAGGATAATCTCTATTGTTTATGAACCAATGTATTTCTATTAATATTATAAATAGAATATTACCTCTTGAAATAATTAAGAAGATCTTAGCTTTTGATCCACAAGTTGTACCGGGTGTACAATATCTAAGTGTGTCCACATTAAATGACTTGATCAAGAGCTCCTAGTTGGCAACCAAAAATATCATTGTGTGCTAAAACAAGTAATAAGATTTTCTCACATCTCATAAACACTCAGAAAGCCAAAGTTCTTTACAAAGAATTTTTGGCTTTTTGGGATATTTGAATAAAAGTGACATACGATATATATAAGGTCTAACCTCATTTAAATATGATATAATTGAACTCTAGATGATAAGATCAAATTATATCTCTTAGACTTTCAGATAAAATAGTAAAATCCTAATAAATTTAATCCTATTTTAAATTTCAAATATCATTTGTATGTAATTGCATGGAAACCTAAAACTTCTCTTAATCAAATTACATCCTTTTGTGTGTGACCCTTTAGGTTTATATTAGACTGGTAGTTGGCCACATTAACTTAATATATTTTTCAATTAGATCCATATCTAATTAATTTGAATCAAAATAAATTTTTGATTTATCCATTAATGAGAATTAATTATTAAATTAATTCTCGGGTTACATACAAGTCAAGATTGATGCCTAGCAGCATATGATGACTACCCAAATAATATAAATATATTTGTGAACATTTCCATTATTAGCTACCATGCAATTCAATCTTTCCATTATTCAATGTTCCTGATTAAACTTAGAGTCTTGAATAATGTCAAACCTATGATGTATCTATTTATAAGTTACAACTCATGTGGTAAAACGTAAATTCTCTAATCTAGTTTCACATCCTTGGTCAGGGACTTTTTGAGTCATGTTTTAATTAGATAACACAAAACATCCCTCTTTATTAAGAGTGATAGATTCCTTATTGTGCACTCATATACTTCCATACATAGATACTCATACCTAATATCTATCCTTGTATAACCCATGGTGAATTATACTTAGATAGTATCAAAGCATGATAACTTATGTACAAGGTATCTTTGATGCCTCAGGTCTAAAGATTTTTTGCACTACTACAACAAAGAACTCTCATTGACAACTATGTAAAAGCTCATACTATGATCAAGTCAATTCAATGAACTTGTTCTCTAACATGTACTTACATGTTTGTTATAGTGTCAACTACACAAGTGATTATGAGATCAATTACTCTCAACATTTGAGCTAACATAACATGTACTAATATAACCAGATTATTAATTCACATTATTAATGTTCCTATAATTAGAAATATTTAAGAAAAAAGCTTAAAAAAATATATCTCATAAGTATGATCACATCATGGTTCTTATTTTCATTGCTTAAATTCTATGGAATTTATTATGTTCATACTAAAAAATTAACTAGCATTTAAAGTACAAGATAAATAATAATGAAACATATTCATTTTATTAATAACTGCATGAGACTATATTTACAAGCAATATACCATAGACATTATCACATCCTTAAATAGAAGTATGACTGGCTGGAGGAATGGGTAACCATACCCCTATAACCTTGAATACTCAAGTATTGTATATTTCTAAATTATAATCACATTACAGTTAAGACTACTAAAATATTACTAAATTAAAATAAAATCTGGACTCGACTATTAAACATAAGACGATTATTGAAAATATCAGCAATGGTTCCCTGTAAGATGAAACATGTCCATAATATATATAAACAATCTGTATACAAAGTTAATAGTAAATTATAGTATCAGAATATATACAAGAGCTTTGCTCCTAATAAAACATAGAATCACCATGGTGAATTCAATATATATATATATAACATAATTCACTCAAAAGCTTAAGGACATGGTTCGTCAATCCATCTAGTCTGCGAAGGTGTCAGAATGTCCTCGACACAATCCGAAGCTGAAAATTATAAATTCATATATTATTCACCATAACCATTTTAAGGTTAATTATACAATTCCTTAATTTACATAACTAAACTTAATACGGTTGTTAGATTCTTATTCCTCAAAACTTTTAATACACATCTTAACTTTGTTGTATTAATTTACTTGAATTTTAAATCTTTTATTTCATGTTCTAAATTAAATTTAAAAGAACTATAATTAATTCATTTAATTGATTCTTTATCTTCTATTTAAACTTGAATTATACACTTCTATTTTATTATTTGCATGCAACTATTAGATATATATATATCTATAAATTCATTACTAGAAATTCTTTTTTTACAATTTCAATCAATTCTTTGACTTTGTATAATTCCTTTTTAATAATCTGATAAACATACAACTTAGTCTAACTGAGTTTCCATAATTCATCTAGCTATAAATCTTTCTCTAAGTTCATTTAACCCATTGTCGTGACTCTAAAGAGTCATCAAAATCAACTTTTTATTTTCATACTCAACACCGGCTATGAAGGAAAATAAGAAACCAAGTTGTAGATAGCAGCTTGGTTGCTAACTACAACCCAAAATTGAACACGCCTTTCCCCCATAACCAACTAACCATCGACCATCCTTTAGGCTAAACTCACTTACAAAATTAATCAACTTATATCTTTTAACAGCTCAAAGATACAGCCAGCAAAGCAACCAAAAAAAAAGATTTGTTGCCTCTTTTAACATCTCATACAGCTGAACTAGAAAATACCCTTCACGCCCCCTAATTGCTGCAAGCTTTATGGAAGTTGACACAGCATTTGGAGAAAAGAAAAGGAATCTGGAACAGTTGCCTCGCAAAGGGAAGATGGCTAAAGGTAGAAACAAAGCATGTCTTAGATGAACGAGCTGCTATCTTTACCCAATTCCAGCCCACTTATTTGCTTTTATTACGCTCCAAGAACAAGAATAGTTACAATTATGAAAAAGATGGAGATTGGTTGATGGAAAAGAAAAGCTCCATGATCTAAGAAGTAAAATGAAGAAGGAAAGCAAAGAAGTCGGATAGGAGTTCAGAGAAACGAAAGGCGGTGGGTGGAACTAAAAATGAAAGATATACTGTAAGCTTTAAGTCAAGGTGAATGATTACTATATTACTTTCCCTTTTTAAAATTAGTGGTGTAGCTTTGTTCTTATTTTATATATATCTATATATATGTGTGTATATTAGTAACGTAGATTTATCCTATCCTTACTTTATACTTATGCGTCCATGTCCCATAATTATCTCTTATCTTGTACTTTTAATTAAACTCCTACTTTACTTGCCAACAAAATTCATATACTTGAATTGCAAGGCTTATATCAACCAATAATGTCAAAAAAATTTAGTTCTTGCATTCCATACTTTTAATTATCTCCTACTTGCACTAAAGCCAATCGCTCTTGTATTTCATATCTATCTTCTTAAAATGACGATCAAAATTTTGTTGAGATAATGGTATAGTGAATGGATCTACTATATTATCATTTATTGATACATTTTTGTATATTCACATCACCCTTATCAATGATTTCTCTAATCAAATGAAAACGCCTCAGAATGTGTTTGATCTTTTGGTGAGACCTTGGTTCCTTTGCTTGTGCTATGGCTCCATTACTATCCCAATATAATGATACTGGATTAACAATATCAGGAACCACACCTAACTCGTTGATGAACTTTCTCATCCAAACAGCTTCTTTGGCAGCAATATATTCAACCTCAGTGGTGTCTTATTTGAAACTTTTCCAATACACCGCTCCACCATTCAAGGTGAATACATATCCTGATATAGACTTACTATTATCCTTATCAGATTGAAAACTTGAGTTTATAAAGGCATCAATTTTCAAATCTGATCTTTCATAGATGATAAACAAATCTTTAGTCCTTCTTAAGTACTTAAAAATGTTCTTTACTGATTTCCAATGATATTCACCGAGATTAGATTTATATCTAATTGTTACACTAAGTGCTTAAGCAATATATGTCTAGTACACACGATAGAATACATGATAGATCCTATTGCCAAAGCATAGGGTACTCTACTTATGAATTCTCTTTCTAGAGGTGTATGAGTTGACATCTTTCCTAAAAAGAGTGATTCCATGACTCATAGGCAATAGCCTTTTTTGGAATCATTCATATTGAACCTCTTCAGTATTTTATCTATGTTTGTAAATTAGGACAAGCTAAGCAACCTTTTAGATTTATCTTTATAGATCTTAATCCCTAAGATATAAGTAGCTTCACCTAAATCTTTCATAGAGAAGTTCTTTGATAGCCAAACCTTGACTGATTGTAACATAGCTACATCATTCACAATGAGTAGTATGTCATCCACATATAGGATCAATAAAACAACAACGCTCCCACTAACCTTTTTGTATACATAAGGTTCATCTGGATTCCTAATAAAATTAAACTTTTTGATTGTTTCATCAAAATTGATGTTTCAACTTCTTGAAGCTTGATTGAGTCCATAAATGGATCTTTGTAGCTTGCATATTTTGTGTTTGTAATCACTAGATCATATACACATCATCTCCAATGTTTCCATTGAGAAATGCAGTTTTTACATCTATTTTCCATATTTCATAATCATAGTATGCAGCTATACCAAGTAAAATCCTAAAGGATTTAAGCATGACTATAAGAGGAAAAGGTTTTATCAAAATCAATTACTTGCTTTTGACTGTATCCTTTTGCCACTAATCTTCTTTATAGGTTTCAACCTTTCCATCTACTCCAATCTTCCATTTAAAGACCCATTTACAACCTATAGGTACTATACCTTGAGGTGCATCAACCAAAGTCCATACTTTGTTTGAGTACATGAAATCCATTTTTGACTTCATGACTTCTTGCCACTTCTTAGAGTCATTGTCTTACATTTTCTCTTCATACATAGTAGGATCCTCACCATTTATGGGTTTACCCTCATCACCTTTAATGAGAAATCCATAATATCTCTTAGGTGGTTTAGGTATTCTTCCAGACCTACGTAAAAGTTATGTACTTTAAGTTTCCACTTCAATAGCACTTGAGGTGGCGGTATATCATTCGCTTATGATTCTTGTGATATCTCATCAAGTTCTATCTTGCACCCACTATTTCCTTCTACATAAACTCTTGTTCTAGAAAGATAACATGTTTTGAAATTAACACTTTTTTGTTCTAATGGGTGATAGAAATAATATCCAGCAGTTTCCTTAGGATAACCCACAAACCTGGACTTATCAAATTTCGCTCCTAGCTTATCTGATTGTAACCTTTTTACATATGCAGGACACTCTTAATGTAATTAAGATTGGATTTCTTCTCTTTTCATATCTCATACAGTGTTGATGATACATCCTACGAGGGTACTCTATTGAGTCGGTAGGCAGCGGATAGTAGCGCATAACCTGAAAAAGAGATAGGAAGATCAGTGTAACCTGTCATAGACCGAACCATATCTAACAATGTTTGGTTTCTCCTTTCTGACACACCATTTATTTGTGGTGTTCCAAGAGGAATCCACTGCGAAAGAATTCCATTCTCTTTTAAATGATCAATAAACTCAATAGACAAGTATTCACCTCCTCGATCTGATCAAAGAGTTTTAATACTCTTTCAAGTTTGCTTTTCAACTTCACTTCTGAATTCTTTGAACTTTTCAAATGATTCATATTTATATTTCATTAAGTATATATACCTATACATAGAAAGGTCATCAGTAAAAGTAATAAAATAGGAGTAACCTCCTCTAGCAGTGATTGTTAAGGGTCCATATACATCAGTATGCACTAACCCTAATATATTTGTAGCTCTTTCTCCTGTCCACTAAATGGAGATTTAATCATTTTTCCCACAAGACAAGCTTCACAAGTTGATAGGATTCAAAATCTTTTAAGTCTAAATAACATTCTTTCACTAACTTGTGAACTCTATCTTCATTAATATGACTTAGTCTTAAGTGCCACATATATGAATAGTTTACTTGATCTTTCTTCCTTTTGTTTGAATGTTCAATATTAAGGACATTACCATGCACAATAAGAATATAAAGTCCATCATCTAAAATACCAGTGCCATAAAATTCATCACAAAAATAAATCAAATAGCATTTGCTCTTAAGAGAAAATTTATACCTTCTCTATCAAGTTTAGAAACAGAAATAACGCACTTAACTAAAATGGGTACGAAGAAGCAATCATTAAGTTCTAATGTTTTTCTAGATGGTAAAACTAAGCAATAGGTGCCCACAGCCAATACAACAAGTTTTGCTCCATTTCCTAGTCATAAGTCCACTTCATCTTTGCTCAGCCTTTTACTTCTTCTTAGTCCCTACATAGAATTGTATGTGTGAGAACCACTACCAGTATCTAATACCCATGAAATAGAATCGCTAATAGTTACATTAACTTTATTAACGAGCATATGAGACATACCTTCTAAAGGTTTGTTCTTCAAACTTGCCAGATACTCCTTGCCATTTCTTTTCCAAAGTCTATCCTTGCCACAATGGAAGCATTGTCCCTTATCATTGGCCTTTGTAGGTTTCTTAATACCACCATTAGGTTTGTCAGCTTCTTCTTTTTCGAATCCTTCTTTTTAGAAGAACTCTGACCTTTTTTAGATTTTGAAGAGCTACTTACATACATTATATGGTTTTTGTTCTTCTCAATAGATGGATTAGTAGTTTTCAGCATGTTAACAAGTTCAGGAAGTAAAGCCTTTAACTTGTTCATGTGAAAGTTCATAACAAACTGCGAGTAAATGTTAGGCAAAGATTGTAGGATCAAATCCGTTCATAACTTAGTGTCCATATTGAAGCCTAGTTCTTTTAACTGCTCAATATGTCTAAGCATCTTTAGTTCATGTTCATAAAAAGATGATTATTTAATCATCTTAGCCTTAAAGAGCCCTCTAGATATCTAATATCTTGCTATGCGACTATGCTCGCTATAAAGTTCATGTAGATGCTTTATGATAGCAGAAGCATGCTCCATCTTATCATGTTGCTTCTGAAGCTCATTTGACATAGATACCTACATGTTGGGTACAATTTTTATATTATGCTTTTCCATCTAAAATAGGCATTTTCTTTCTATGCAGAAGAATTCCCATTAGGAATTTTTAGGAATAGGAGCTTCAAGGACATAACCTACCCTTTCGGAATCGAGAACAATTCTTAAATTCCTAAGCCAATCCATATAATTTGGTTCATTCAAGTGATTTGTTTCTAAAATATAGGTAAGTGGATTTGTCATGGTGATCAACAAATAATTAACAAATTATACTAGTATCTATTCATATTATTAACTACCAAATAGATTTGGTTTTTTAATCTAAATTGTACCTCTTACTATCCTCTTCGGTTTTCGTTACTCTCTAATAATGGAAAGCGACTAACCTTGTTGGAAGGTTACTTAGCAGGGATTAAGATCTTATTATATATACAAATAGTTATGTGTGACACAATAAACCAAAAGTATTTGATAGGTAGATAACTATTATTAATTTCATCATATGAAATTCTTAATCATATTTAGCCCTTTAAAATTATGCAATCACGTGTGACACAACAAATTACACAACTTTTAGTTAAATTACTCCCATTTTTTGCAACAAGTATATCTTAATATATATAATTATTGTGTGACACAACAAAATAATATAATCAAGACATCTCATAAGCAACTACTATGCATAGATAATACAAATTATTCTAGAATTGCAAATTATGTGTGACACAACAAATTTACAATTATAGGATAATTTTCAATATTATCTATAATCGTGGAGGGCTACGAATTTCATTCTTATAATGAATTTCTTTACAACTTAATATTTCTATATTTGATTAAGAGGGAATCTCGGTCAAATTTTAATATATTTAGGTCTTATCATTCATATATCATATATATCATTTATGAGCTATGCAAGCATTAACATACATTTTAATATACATCTTATTATATAATGGTGGATGACAAAGGATTTTTTCTAAGTGTGATTTACTTAAGCCATAAGTAAATCACTAAGACATTCCTAGGTAAAATTGTTACATGAATATATCCCATATATTCATGGGTCATCAATCTTTAAATATGATCGGCTGCCTTTCTTTAATAAAATTCTATCCTATCATGATAATCTATACATAATATTTATTAAGAAATCTTGAATCAAATTCAAGGGGAATTACATAGGAGGGAGATAAAATATTACATTGAGAGATAAAATAGAAAAGCGAGGCATGAAAGCCTCATTTAAAGATTACAACTCAAATAATTTTGCAACCATTAAAAATAAAAGAAAACCCATCACATAAGTCAAATGTCTATAGTCATCCACTAATCATCCATACAATCACATTGCATAATAAAAACAGTAACTTCATTCCACACTAATTGTGATCATGCATGAAATTTCATAATATCAAATATCCTTGGATTTCTCAAATTCTAGTAATATTGGATTTAATTAATAATTAATTATAAACCAATAAGGACTTTAGTAAAAATAAAATAACTCGTATTATATTTTTAATTATAATCCTACTTCTACTAGTAGTGTTAAAATAAAATAACTCTTAATTTATTTTAATTAGAATTCCTAATGAAATAAAACAACTATTGGTTATATCAATTAGGATTCTACTACTACAATTAAAATAAAATAAAATATATTTATTTTCATTAGAAAACAACTCAAATTAGTATTTTAAAATAAAATAACACTTATTTAATTTTAATTAAGATTCTACTAATATGGATAATTTTATTTCAAAAATTACATTACAGAAGAAATCTAAATGAATAAAGAAATGAAAATAAAATCACTTGGAAATTGCACACATTCAACGTGATTCACAATCACATAATAAATAAATAAATAAAAATTTATTTGTTGACAGTGCAGCAATGTAGTTGCTACTTTGCCAGTACATTGCCATTGTGAAACAGATTCCTTTATTCTAGTTAATGTAACTATTAGATTCATTAATAAATGGCCATGGATTTTAATAAAAAATTTATTTAAATCCAATTTCAATAAAACTATTAAACCAGAGAAGTAATCATTCAAATTTAATTAAAATGATCATATCAAAACTTAATGAATCAAATTCATAAGTGGCTCAATTTAAGACACTAAGTTTTAAAATAATTTTAATTGTAAAATCCTATAACTACTTTTAGGAATACCATAATAATTTTGATTTTTGAATTCAGATCAATTCAAGAACTATTCATGAAATTGATTAAAATAACAATTAAATCGATAAATGAAAACTTCATGCTATGAATCATATTCATCATAATTACAACAATGAAAACAATATCAATTCATAAATTAATAGAGTTGGCTCTGATACCACTGTTGGGAAATTGATTATGCCAGCCACAGCGAAAATTTAAAAATTCTTAGCATAACCTAATTCCTAGGATAATCTCTATTGTTTATGAATCAATGTATTTCTATTAATCTTATAAATAGAATATTACCTCTTGAAGCAATTAAGACGATCTTAGCTTTTTGATCCAAAAGTTGTACAGGGTGTACAATCTCTAAGTGTATCCACACCGAATGACTGATCAAGAGTTCCGAGTTGGTTGCCAAAAATCTCCTTGTGTGCTAGCACAAGTGATGAGATTTTCTCACATCTCACAAACACTCAAAAAGTCAAAGTTCTCTGCAGAAAATTTTTGGCTTTTCGTGATATTTGAATAAGAGTTACGTACGATACATATGATGCTAAAACCTCATTTAAGTATGATATAACAGAACTTTAAATGATAAGATAAAAAATTATCTCTTAGACTTTTAGATAAAATAGTAAAATCCTAATACAGTTAATCCTAGTTTAAATTTCAAATATTATTTGTCTGTAATTGCATGGAATCCCAAAACTTCTCTTAATCAAATTACATCTTTTTGTATATGACCCCTTAGGTTCATATTAAACTGGTAGTACGCCATGTTAACTTAATGTATTTTTCAATTAGATCCATATATAATTATTTTGAATCAAAACTAATTTTTGATTTACCCATTAATGAGAATTAATTATTAAATTAATTCTTGGGTTACCTACAAGTTAAGATTGATGCCTAGCAGCATATAATGACTACCCAGATAATATAAATATATTTGTAAACATTTCCATTGTTAGCTACTACGCAATTCAATCTTTCCATCATTCAATGTTCCTACTTAAACTTAGAGTATGGATTAATGTCAAACCCTAAATTGTTTAATATGATGTATCTATCTACAAGTCACATCTCATATGGTGAAAAGTAAATTCTCTAATATAGTTTCACACTACCCTGGCCAGGGGCTATCTTAGTTATGTCTTAATTAGATAACATAGAATATTCTCTCTTTTTACTAAGAGTGATAGATTTTTTATTGTGCACTCATATACTTCCATACATAGATAGTCATACCCAATATTTATCTTTGTATAACCCATGGTGAATTATACTTGGACAGTATCAAAGCATGGTAATCTATGAACAAGGTATCTATAATGCATCAGGTCTAAAGATCATTTGTACTCTTAAAACAAAGAACTCCTATTGACAACTATGTAAAAGATCATATAAGTGTTCTATGATCGAGTCAACTCAGTGAACTTGTTCTCTAACAAGCACCAACATGTTTGTTATAGTGTCAACTACACAAGTGATCATGAGATCAATCACTCTCAACATTTGAGCTAACATAACATGTACTAATCTAATTGGATCATTAATTCCTATTATTAATGATCCTATGATTAGAAATATTTAAGAAAAAAACTTAAGAAAATATATCTCATAAGCATGATCACATCATGGTTCTTATTTCTATTGCTTATATTCTATAGGATTTATAATGTCCATACTAAAGAATTAACTAGCAATTAAAAGTACATGATAAATAATAATACCATATAATAATGAGACATATTCATTTTATTAATAATTGAATAGGACTGTATTTACAAGTAATATACCATAGACATCTTTATTATCTTGTAGAACATACTACTAACAAAGCATTCTTCTTATGGCTAAATCCAATCTCCTAGTCCTCGCAGGAAGGAAAAAGAATTTCACGTTCTTCCTTTCTAGAAAAGAGGATTAGGAAAATCCTATTGATTGCAATTTCTCCAGACCCTTGGGAAAATCATGAAAAAAAGGCTCGAATGGTATGATCCCACCATCATCTCTAAATGAAAGGGGGCGATCTGGAAGTTCTTAGTCTGTGAATATACATTGTTAGGTGCTCTGTTTTTCTTTTTCCATTAAGGCTGAACCTAACCTTATGCTCGAGAGATAGCTGTCTATATACTGATAAGGGATGTATAGATTCTCGAGAAGAGAGGAGCCATGGTGGTCCCCTCGAACCACTTGGATCCCACAAGTGAATAGAAAGTTTGATCTACATTGGATCTCACCTGAATCGCCCTACTTATCCTCCTTATGAGAGGTTTGTTTTGAAACCCCGATTTGAACAGGAGAAGTACACTATGCTAATATGCCTTGGATGATCCATATCTTAGGGTTAGGCGTTGATGAGAACATTAAACTATCCATGTGGTTGAGAGCCCTCACAGCCCAGGCACAATGATTCAATTATTAGGGGCACGCTCTTCGAATTTGGCTTGCCCATTGTTAATTCCAGGGTTTCTCTGAATTTGAAAGTTGTCACTCGGTAGGTTTCCATACCAAGACTTAATCAAATTAAGTCTGTAGCATCTATCAATTTTGCCATATCCCCCTTTTTGGTTTGAGATTAGGATCTCACTAGTTTGATTTTTTGTATATCTTCTTTCATCTCTATCGATATTGGATACCCATATTAGGTCCAATCATTTCTGTAACCCCAATTCAATAAAGATGGATATATACCATATATATATATTGTTATATGCTCCTCTTTCTCTCATTTTTTCTCAAGCAATTTTGAATACTCGAATAGTCGATTCTTTCATTAGGGCAAACAGACCCTCTATAACATAACTAAAACTAACTAAAATGAAAATTTCTTATTTATTAAATATCAAATAAAATAAGAATGAGGATAATGTATTGGCCAAGAATGTTAGCCATAAAGAAGCTATCATATCCTATTTAAGCTAGGCTAGCCTCTTTATAGAATTCCATACTTTGGGGCTTTATGTCCATAGTGATGTCATGCTTGCTTTTGGTACTCTGGAGAAGCAAATCTTGATCAAACCTATATTTTCCTAATGGATACAATCT
This sequence comes from Quillaja saponaria, assembly GCA_029379385.1. Lineage (NCBI taxonomy): Eukaryota > Viridiplantae > Streptophyta > Magnoliopsida > Fabales > Quillajaceae > Quillaja > Quillaja saponaria. Next base: position 17,853,437 of record CM055616.1, on the reverse strand, counting down.
GCTCATGGTAAAACTTCATATGGTTTCGATGTACTTTTATCTTCAACAAATGGTCCAACGTTCAATGCTGGCTGAACCATATGGTTGTCGGGTTGGTTAAATGCAATTAATGAGAATAGTAATTCTCTATTCTTAACAATAGGGCTTGGAGACTTCTTGGTTCATCATGCTATTGCTCTAGGGTTACATACAACTACATTGATCTTAGTAAAAGGTGGATGCACGTGGTTCCAAGTTAATGCCAGATAAAAAGGATTTTGGTTATAGCTTTCATTGCCTTATGATGGTCTGGGACTAGGTGGTACTCGTGATATTTTGGCTTGGGATGCATTTTCTTTAGTAGCTTCTGGATGTTAAATACCATTGGATGGGTTACTTTTTTTTTTAGCATTGGAAGCACATTACATTATGGCAGGGATAACGTTTCGTAATTTAATGAATCTTCCATGTATTTGATGGGATGGCTAAAAGATTATCTATGGTTAAACTCTTCAAAACTTATCAATGGGAATAACCCTTTTGTATCAAAATTTTATCAATCTGGGCTTGGATGTTCTTATTTGTTCTTAATCTCCAGGCATGGATATTGGCAAGAATTGATCGAAACTTTAGCATGGGCTCATGAAACGCATACCTTTGGTTAATTTGATTCGATAGAGAGATAAACCAGTGGCTGTTTCCAGTATGCAAACAAGATTCGTTAGGTTAGCCCACTTTTCTATAGGTTATATTTTTACTTATGCGGCTTTCTTGATTGCCTTTACATTGGGCAAATTTGGTTAATTCTTTATTGTATCTGCGAAAATCTTATTTCTTTCTTTAGAAAAGGTGGGTTGCCTTCTTATATTTTTATATTTCTAAATCTAGGATTTGACTTGTATCATTGATATTAATAGAAATTGAACCTATTATGGCGAGGAAAAGTTTGATTTAGAGGGAGAAGAAGAGGCTTAAATTAGAACAAAAATATCATTTGATTCGTCATTCCTTAAAAAAAGAAATAAGCAAAGTTCTATCATTAATTGATAAATGAGAAATTCATGGAAAGTTACAATCACCACCACGTAATAGTGCACCTATACGTCTTCATCGACATTGCTTTTCGACTGGAAGACCAAGAGCTAACTATCGAGACTTTGGGTAATCCGGGCACATACTTTGTGATATGATTCATGTATGTTTGTTGCCCGTGACAACAAGATCAAGTTGGTAAGGATGAAAATCTCTCTTCATTTTTTTATTCATGACTTTGATCATTGAGCATAGGAGATGTTATAACCCGGTACATTAATATTTCGTTTTAGCAACTTTGTCTGTAAATTTGGTATATTAGTGAATTAATAGTGAGTAAAAATAAAGTTAAAGTAAATATATATATATACTTGTATAAAGAAAGAATAATTATTAACCATGTATTGGTTTGACTTTGACTTTAATTTTTTTTGGATTTTTGTTTTATGTGAAAAATTTTCTAGGTGTAAAATATGATGTAAATAAAGAGAATTAAGTTAAGTAGATTGAGTATATAATAATATCTATATAAAAATAGGAATTTGGAATAAATTTGAAGCATAAATTTAAAAGGGAACTTTGACCAAGTTTATATAATTGTCTTTTTCCTCCTTTCTCCACACTTTTACGCCGACCTTGCCTCCTCCTTCTCCCTATCCTTCTGTTGTTAACTCCCCTGTTTCTAGCCCCTTAAGAAACTCTTGAAGCATGGCAAATTTATGGCTAGATCCTTTCAAACTTGGTGTGAGACCCTTTGCTTCCTCTTTCCCACACGAATTGTAATAGACTGTGCGGTGATAGCAAGTGCTCTTGTATGGTTTTGCTGGCTGATCTCCTATGTGGCTGAAAGGTATGGGTGTGATTTAAATAAATAGACTTGAACTTCAGCCATAGGTGTAGAACTTGTTGGCTGGCAACTTGCTCCATCTTGTGGCTAGTTCTCTTGGAGTGGTTACAGATAGGCAAGGGAGTTATCACACTCCTCACGAAAGCATGACTAGCTGGAGGATTGGATAACCAAACCTTTGTAACCCTGACTTCAAAACAAAGTAACAAACACGACTATTGACTAAACTAAAGAATAAAAATAACTTTTATAAAATAGAAGTTAATTGTAAAAGTTTGTTTACTGAAATAAATAACAATTTATTGAAAATTTTGGCAAAAGTTCCTTGCAATATGGAACATGTCTTAAAATACAAACAAGTATACCTATTTTTACATAACAACAACACAAAGACAACAAGGAGCTTCGCTCCATTCACATCATAAACAAGACAATTAACTAGACTATTGCATCACACAAAATTTAAACACCCTACAGTTCTAGTGTAAATGTAAACTTCCATCATTGACTTCAAGTCTGAGATCATGGAAAATACCTTGACGTACTCTGTTGGGAAGTCACGAGCTTGGCGATGCCATACACTGAACTCCTATTACTAAAAGAATCCATAAGAGATGGGATGAGTCCTACGGACTCCATGAGTGGAAAATCATAACGAAAGGGTACTAGCATCACTAAAAGCACATATATCACCTTTTAATCTCAAGTAACAATTTTCATGTTTTAATTCAATAGTATAAACACATATATGTAATTCTCATAAATCCATGATTAACATGTTTTATCACATATATAACCCAATTCAAATATCTAAAGTTCATAATCTCAAATAAATCAATCAAAACATACAAAACAAACAAAGGGCCAACTGAATAACTTAGCCCCGCACACCACCTCCCACTGGACAGTTTTGCATTTACACACCAAATAGAATTAGAAACAAAATCACTAAAATCAGAATTACTGAATCCCTGAATCCATTCTTCAAATCCACCCACCGGGGCTGAGCACTCAATTCTTTTAAAACATTTATCAGAATTAGAAAATCTTAGAATGTCCTACGTGCATCTAGGTTTTATTTTCTAAAATAAATCATATTGGAAAACAATTCATTTTGTTGGCACTTATCAACCACAAACAATTCCAAACATCAAACACAATCCACATAATTCAATCATAGCAATAAAATTCTTGTTCACCTCTATATAACATATATATTCATATATATACACAAATATATATCAAACAATCAAATAAACTAATCTACCAACCAAAGGGTAACAATTTACCACTCACCTTTAATCGATTTCATTTGTCACTCCCTCTTGCATTCACTCGTGTCGTTGGCTCAACTACAAGTTATGGAGTTGCAATTAAATTTTTGCAGTATTACTTAGTTTGTCTATTTAAGGTTATAACTTTTTAATTACAAAAACTTATATATCCACTCACACATTTCTTAGAAACCAATTCCTCTTGGGCATTTTACTAACTACCTTGAAGACAACTTTAATTTAAATTCATATATGTGTATATATACATATACACATATACATACCAAGAAATCAATACTAAACCCTTAAGTCCATGTTACACATTTTCAAATGTTGAATTTATATTAAATTAACCTTTTAAAATCAATTAAGAGTTTGAGTTATGAATTTCCAATATCATTCCATCCAAGTTCCAAGATTTTCCCTTTTTTTAATCATTTAACCAATGATATTTTATTTTGTGGTCTTAGACTTTTTATTCAATTAAAAAAAAAAATACTAATCGCCACAACTCAACTATATCAAGTTTTACTTAATGCATTACAATTAGTTTCTTTTATGTTTTCCAACAATTACCCTTAACATTACTCTTTTACTCATCCTCCTAATTAAAATCTTTCTAAGTTTCAATTATTCATCTGATTCTCATACGCAATCCAAAGAATAGCTATTAGGTCCCTTTTTGTCATTTTATCAAATATATTAAGAGCAAGGTTCATTCTAGTTTATATATATATATATACATATTCTGCTAGATCTACAACCAGTTATCTCATTGCTGGCAAGCAATCATCAACATTCAATTTATCCCAGTAGATACTACCAACAAATATAATATATATATATATATATATAGAGAGAGAAAGAGAGAGAGAGAGAGAGAGAGACAGAGACAGAGACAGAGAGGTTATGAGCTAGTTGAATATGAAAAAATAATAATCTTCATATATTAATACTATATGTAATAATAATTGATTCTGTAAATTTTTTTTTTAGGTTATGAGCTAGTTGAATATGAAAAAATAATAATCTTCATATATTAATACTATATGTAATAATAATTGATTCTGTTTAATTTTTTTTTTTTTCATGTTGCATTTTTAATCATGACTGGAATACAATATAAAGACAATAGTACAAGTTCTTTGGTCTTTGCTTCATAAAGGCTTAAAACCTGCAATTAATGCGCTCCTCAACAGTGAGCAGGTTGGTGGGTGTGTCAAGCTACTTAGAAGGTATGTTTTTACCCGTAATTAACTTCGTGACTGTGAAACATTAATTAGAACGTCGTGAGATATAAAGTTTTTCTTATCTCTTAATCACAATTTTTATAACATGTTTTTATATAAAAAGTATATAAAATTGATTTGATCATCACCTCATCGGTAAAAAAAAAAACATTAATTACAGAAAAGGTAAAACGTCAGTGTCTTAAGAAAAACAATGTACAACTTGATCAAACTTTTGCATGCGAATTGAATTAATTATAATAGGTTCATATAAACCCATGGACATCATTTCTTGTAACTTAGAAAAATTCATATCACGTATTTGAACTTAGCTACACGTTGTCCAACCCATTTGAATTACTTAGATGTTGCATTCCCAAATCCCAACATCAAAAGTTGTGTCCTATATACCTCATACAAAATATTAAAAAAAAAGAAAAAAAAAACTTTGCCAACTCATTGTTTGGAAAAAAAAAAATTGGGCAACTTCAACTAAGACCAAATTCTAGTAACTCTATCACATACTACAACTCATACATAATATTGTTTTTCTTTTCTTTTTCATTTTTCCAGATACTAATTAGCATGATAGAAAGCACAATAAGAAATGATACTCATGTATCCATTTTCATCTATCCATCACCAAAGCATTCCTGATTACCATTTGTAACTATCCTGACTAAAAAAAAAATACTAAGATACTTTAACAGACAAAGTTAAGCGTATTACTTGGCAATCATTTTTGTGCTTGGATTCTTTCAAATTCAATACTTACCCTGTTCCTTTCTTGGATGTTTCTCAAAAATTATTTTCACAACAGCTTCTAGAAAACAAAAGAAGTTCTAGAAATCTAGTTTCTTGAAATGAAAATAGAAGGAACAAAATACCTTTACGATCTTTTCCAAAATGAAGTATGTTTTCTGAATTTTGTTTTCTCTATGCAACGTTTAAAAGAGCTTTTCTATCAACATCGAGCTATTGCAAAAGTGATAATTTTCTAGCTTAGTTATTGCTAGAGCTCATTGGTTTTTTGTTTAAACTCATGTTTCGTGCTCATGGGCTTCCTTTTTCCCTAGATTTGCAGAACATCATTCCAAAGCATGGGATTCTAATACAAAACATTTTCTGGCCTTTTGCTAATCGGGGCTAAAACTCCGGAAATTGGAAATGTCAAAATAAGACAAGAAATTTCAAAATTTCTGCCCCATCCAAACTTCTCGGCCACTTAATCAAAAGAAGAAGAAGAAATTGAACCTATGAAACTTATCCTATGAAGCACGAGTACCGGTACTTCAGAACTATACGGTACGATACCAGTACTACGATTCATCATTTTTCAAAAAACCACGATACTGGTATGGCCAGGGTACATTAAATTAAATAATTAAAAAATATATATATATATAAAGAGCACAAAAAGAATAGCTGTAAAAGGAAAAAGTTAAGGTTCCAACCATTGTAATTGCACATGATCAAACAATTACATTATAGACTAAAACAATAAAAGCAGTACAAAGCATTAAAAAAAAAGTTCATCCACCATGCAAGCGAAGTTGCAATCTGTCCAGAAAATAGGAATAAAACAAAAATACAAGACAAGCACACATAAACCAATAAAGGAGTACAATTACAAGCCATGATCAAGAAATTAAACAAAATCATCATTAATATCACCGTCACCAGTGAAAAGAACTGATTCTAAATCTGGTTCATTAAGAGACAAATTGACAATCTCGAGAACTCCTACACCCTCCAATGGATCCCATTCATCTCCACCAATAGGCCACATCTTTGTCCAATTGTATAATTTTCATTCTTCCTTGACAAGAGACGAAGATTTGTATGAATATATACCAAGTCTTCAGCTCTTCTAGGAGTCATCTTATATCTTTTCATTGAGTGGATAAATGAATAAGTACTCCAATTTCTCTCACAGCAAGATGATGAACATGGTTGTGAAAGAAGCTTCAAAGCTACTTTTTGAAGTAAAGGTGTAGAAGCTCCATACACTAGCCACCATGCTTTTGGCTCTAAACTCCATCTATCTTGCAAGGAATCAAAGTCACCAAATATACCTTGTGTTCCTAAAAACCTTGCATATTCCATGGTAGCCAATTTTCTATCATCTGGATTAGGAAAATATTTCCTCAAACACTTATTTCTCTCAATAGCAATTTATGTGTCCATATGTAGAGGAACCCGATTTAATGCCTTAGCCAGCCATTCATCACTATAATACCTACATGTTATGTTTAATTATATCTTCATTTATTCACTTGTTAGGAAAAAAAAACATGAAGTAGTATATACAATCAAGAGAATAATAAGAAGAAAAAAAGATTTGAATTAGTATATTTACCTTAGGTTCAAAGAATGAGCCATATAATGTAGAGGTGTGCAACTTTTAGTCCACCGATCAATGAGAATAGAGTACACCACATCATAAAAGGTTGACTGGTCATTTGCTTCCTTTCCCTCAAGTCTCAATATGGTTACCTTCACTTTTTCTATCATTGTATCCCACATATAGTAGACCAAGTGAAGAGTGGGCTTATTAGTATCAGTAACACAAAGCATATCATAGATAAGAGCAGTAAAGGCAATGATTTAATCAACTTTATCCTACCAAACATCATTTAAGATGATTTCCTTCACAGTTGTTGCCTTTTCTACATCATCCTCCTTGTAAGTAGTCCACTGATCACTAATAATTTTATGAGTTTGAATCTTTTTAATGTAATAATCACTAATGGGTAAGTTACTTACCCATACCAACTAACCCACACCCATGGAAGAACAAGTTAAATTATCAAGGAGGAAGAGTAGAGTGACAAGTAATTCAAGAAAACACATGACAAGGTAAAGAGAAAACAAGAAAATTACCTCACGGCATACTCATAGCCAACAAAGTTTGTAAGGCTAAGCTTCACGAATGGGTGAAAATGAACCGAGCAAAATATATAAAAAAAAAAGAAGAAGAAGAAATGGATGGCTGCTCCAAGGAAGCTCATGGCCAAGCAAGAGGAAACAAAGCAGCGAAGAACAAACTAGAACAATCAAGAAAAATGGAGAAGACAATATCGGCCCAAGAAAGAGGAAAGAAAAAGAAAAATAAGAAAAGGAAAGATATATATATATATATATATATATATATACTATCTAGTTTAATTGGTTTATACATGTGTTTCACTTGTAAAAATTTACACAAAACAAGAAAATCAAGTTTCAAGTCAACCAAGTTTTAATTTCATTATACATATAAGTAATATATGTATCTATATATAGGTATCATTTTTATTTACTTCAATTACTTGCATTTATTATTATTATTATTATTTTATTTTTATGATCAAAAGTTACTCCAAAATTGTTCTAATTTTAGGTTCTTAATATCAAGTTATAACATGTTCCATTGTATTGTTATTTAATTAATTTAATTTATTTTATAACGAAAAGTTTCACTTTACGTTTAAAACTCAACTTTACAATATTGAGTTATAAGGATTATGACAGAGGTGAAGTGCAGTAGCTTTGTTTTCTTCCTTTCCACCTTTTCCTTGCAATATGGTTGTGGGTGTTGATGGCAACAAATAAAAATTAGCCTAGTAGTGAGTATTTGCCTCTTTTCGTAAAATTCATTCTCCTTACAGCTGAGTTTATCAATTTAGGAACCACTTTTGTCCTCTTGGGTTGTAGACTTTGGGAGCTTGAATTTGGTAGGTTTTGGAGTGGCCCAACCAGCTCCTTTTGCTATCTTTCTTTGTTTTGCCTTCAATTGACAATTCTTTCTTTTTCATTTTTTTCATTTTTTTTCAACAAATTGAAATGCAGCCAGCATCTGCCCTGTTTCGTTCCTTGTAGCAATCTTGGAAACCTTGGTGAGTGTAACTCTTTCTCGGCTAAATCAATTAAAAGGCTGCATGATCATGAATGGTAAAGGCAATATCATTACCTTGTATCCTAGTTATCACCGTAGGATAAGCAGCTCCTAATCTCAAGCATTTAAATTGTAATCTTATTATTTAATGGTAGTTATTGATAGGGTTATTTAGGTTTGAATAATAGTGGAAAACTAGGAATTTTAAAGTATATGGCATGAAGCTTAGGGTGAATTAATATTGAACTCTGTAATTAAAGCTCTTGGTTGTTGTGATTAAGTAAACTAAGTTCAAGGTTGTAAGGTTAAGAATTTCAATAAGATAACTTGGGTATATACTTAATTTAAGTAGTCGAGTATAGCACTTAGATGTTCCATTAGTTTAATTGTTCCATATGTATTAGATTTTTGCAAGTTAATGAGTTGATGAAAGTGAGTAATGGGTAAAATATTGGAAAATGAGAGTTAAGTGGTTTTTGAAGGGGTGCAGGGCTAGACTTTATAAGTTAAAGAAATTTTGTGTTTTGTACTTTCATGGATGAATTAAATTAAGAGTTCAAAAGAGAAATTGTAGCTCAGGATCTTGAGATGTTATTCATGACTTGGTTCTAAGTATATTATTAGTTAGAGCTATTAGACTGCGGCTAGGTCATGCAAGAATTTTAGTGAATCCTAGTCAATCCGGAAGACTGTCGGGGGTTGTGGATGGAATTAGCTTAGGACCTATGAATGAAAGTTGTTCATAAAATCTTGAAATACTATATTACAGAGTTCCATAATTTAATTCCCAAGTATGAGAATTCTATAAACATTGGAATCAAAGGTTAGCAACCAAAAATTTTAGAAGTGCTCTGTTTTTGTTTATGTGAAGAATTGAGTGGGTTCAAGGCTAAGTCTAGGAAATGTTTCTAAATAAGAAAGCTAGGTAACATCCTAATATTTAAAGTTTATTAAATTTGATTAAGTATGTAAGTAAAAATAAACAAATATCCAAGTAGGTTGTGAAATGCCTAAAATGAGTAAACTTTAAATAATTATTGTACTAATATATACATCCAAATAATACATATAATACCTATCTAGAAATATATACTTGTCTATTAATAAATCCAAGAAACAGAATTGGATTTTTTTTTCCTAGAGAAAATTATGCTCAATTAACTAAAGTAAGGTCAGTTTTGCCAAAATCCTGCGTTTTGCAGAATTCAATGCAAACTCAAATAATAAATTGTATTGATATATAAATCTAAAAATTAAAAATGATATACCATTATAAATCTAAATGTGTCTAGTATTTAATAAACTTTACAAAACTAGATTTGGAATTTCCTAGAGGAAGATATGACTGTTAAAGTAAACACTGGTCTAAACCCAAGTTTGGACAATTTCAACATGTCTAACTCACTAGTGTTTTTCTATCTTTTCTAATTGTTCCTTCTACCTTATGTATTGTAAAGATATTTAAAATGTCTCTTCATAATCAACATTACCACATAAAGTACAATTCATATTACTTGACATGTAATGACTTACTAGAGAACTTTTATAAAGAAACCTATATAAGTTGATTTATATAAGCTTAGTAATTAAAAGATTATAACAATAACGTTTATCAACTGAGTATTATTTTGAATTATGAATTTTAGTTCCAGACCCTTTAGTGCGCTTGATGACATACGTGAGCGCAAGAGAAAGTGACGAACAAAATTTGTAAACCGGTGAGTGGTTAACTGTTACCTTTGGGGGTTAGATTATTATGTGTATTTGAAATAGATGTGATATATGGAAAATAAGCAAGTGCAATATTTCAGTAATTTATTTGAATTCTGTTTGTTTGGTATTGGTTGTAGTTGATAAGAACTAACAAAGTGAGATTTTCTGAGAAATGATTTTTATCTCCAAAATTGAAATCCAGGTGCACCTAGGATATTTTGATTTGAAATTATGAGATATTCTGTTTCTGAGAATTTTTTTTTCTAATATGAGTGCCTAGCCCTGGTGGGATAGATTATGTATAATTAATCTATTATACGGGCATGTAAATGCCCCGTGAAGGGTGATACTGTATGTTGTGAAACATGTGAAACGTGGCTTTATGAGACTCACAATTATGTCAGTGTGCTATTAATTTAAGATATGAATACTGTTACTTGAAATTAAATGATGACATATATGGCTTTATAAGACTATCCTTTGGGTACGTTTTCCACTCATGGAGTCCATAGGACTCACTCCTCTTTTGTGGATATTATTTTAGTAACAGAACCTCAAAGGAAATTAGCCACTGTTACAAGGTTTGCTGAGGATTTAATGACAAGATATTCTTCGAATCTTATACTTGAAGTCAATGATGAAAGTTTGTAGTCACATTAAAACTGTGGGATGTCTAATTTTGTATGATGTAATAGTATAGTATTTGTCTTGTTTATGTTGTGGATGGAGTAGGAGCTCTATGTTGCCTTTGTGTTGTTGTTGTGTAAAAACAAGAGTTCATAGGTTTGTATTTTAATTTTCAGTAAGTTGTGATTTGTTTCAGTCAACAAACTTTTACCGTAAACTTTTATTTTATAAATTTTTAGTTTTATTCATTAGTTAGTCAAGAGTCATAGTTGTTTCTTTGTTTTGGAGTCAGGGTTACAAAGATTTGGTTATCATTCCTCCGGCCAGTCATGCCTCCGTGAGAAGTGTGACAGGAGAGTCCCTTTACCATTATGTATAAATGGGTTACTCTATTTGTACAGATATGGTAGATGGGCACATTCAATCCTTGCTTCTCCATTAGTTCTTAGTTCTTTTCTTTATCGCGGGGTAGAGCAGCTTAGTAGCTTGCAAGGCTCATAACCTTGAGGTCATGAGTTAAAATTTGTCTCAGCAACATTTTTTTTGACAAATAGAATTGAGAAAGGAAAAGAATGGGAGACTATACTATCACGGTCAACTCTACTTAATTATTTCTTTCTATTTTAAATAGATTACAAAATAAAGTGCAGATACAAAAGTTATAAAACTTCTATTATATAGAATAATATATATAATATAAATTCAAATATAAATATAATAAAATAGAATAAAGTTGTCAGAATTCTATATATTATAAAATTTGTATTCTATTCTATCTTTATTCTATATATATATATATATATATATATATATCTTTCTATTTAGTATACTTATATTTATAATTATATAATTAATTTCCGTTTATTTAGAATTATATAAATGGATATAGTTATCCATTTATATAAATACACAAAGTGTTCTAATATTATCATAGTAAGATCTTTATTAGTTTTTATTAATATTAGTATTCGTTTTTTGGACAATTTATTGTATATTTTTATTATTCTATTTATTATATTATATTTTTGTATTTTGTATTGTATTATTATATATTAATATAACAATAAAATAGAATCAGTATATAATATTCTATTTTTTTATTTATTTAGATTTAGTTTAATTTTTTTTTTATATATATATATAGTTTTACAATATAAGATAGAATCTTTTTTGAATACAAGAAGTTGACCCCTCCCTATAATTTATTTTTTTTGTTTTCTTTATTTATTTTCATTTTTAGGGGGACTTATATTTAATTTTAATGTGTCTCACAATCCGAAAGATTCGGGGGAGGGGTCATTTTTGGATCTAGAATGTTCAAGAGATGAGAGAATTAAGAATATCCACTAGAAAGACTAATCCAATCCACAATAATGTATCAAAAAATACAACATTTTTGTTACTTGACCAACCATCAGGAGAAAGGTTCTAGAACCATCAATGATAAGGGAACTTGCGGATCCCGTTGCAACTCCTTTTGAAATATTGCCCGAATGGTAATTCTTTCCCATATTTCAAATACTTTGTATAGTGCCCAATAAGTTATTAAGGGTTCTTTTAATGGTTTCGGTACCCATGAGATTATTAACATTACCCTTTTTGGAGAATGTTAATAAATTCCAAAACCCATTTTGTTGTCCAGTAGCTACAACCATATTTTTTATTGGTACCACAGTGGCCTTTTGGTTGGGTATTAAAGCTACATTACCTATTAATAAACCCAAATTTTAGGTCTTTTTTAAACTGATCAATTGTGAAATAAAGTATCATGACGCGTGTATCTAAGGAGAAAGCTTAGATCCCTTAATGCAGTGAAAGTTTCTTTGTTCATTAACACTTGCATACCTCAACGATTTCGTCTAATTTCTAGTCCTCATTGAATCCAAGAAACTCTCTTATTGTTTCTAAGGCAAGGGCAATAAAAAAGCTGATCTCTCAAGAGCAGAGTTTTGGCTCGAGGAGGATGGGAGATGAGATTGGTGCATTCTCTGCTTAGTCACCTCTAGCAGCTCATGAATAGCTTCTTGCATGATGCTTTTGACTTTGCCCTTGGCCTTTCTCTTCCTCCTTTATAAGATATTAGCCCCATTGCATATAGGATATTAGCCCCACCAGCGCCAGCTGCAAATGGTATATGTAATGGAAACTGCTATGTGCTAAGAGTGGGAAACTGTCCCTCACCCAAGTAGTGGGCATATACATTGAAATCTCCATATCCCGAAGATTCTTCGTATTCACTTCCGGTATTAGAACTGTATCCATATGTGGATGGAGTTGGTGTTTACCTAGGTTCATCATCATCAGCTAATGGCCAAACTCTAGAAAATAGAGTATATGCTTTTGATCCTGAAGTATAATGGCCAGCAAAGAGAAAGTCCAGTTCGCCAGCCAATTTGAAACTCTTGGTATTGAATTTATTCACTTCCTTATCATGTCATTATATATATATTTAAAAAAAAGGAAAAGATATAGCTAATTTAATTTTTTTTTTCACCAAAATATCAAAGAAAATTCAATATGGCTGGTTTGGTAATAATCTTTTGGAGGCTGCTTATGCTTATGAAAATCATAGTCAATTTTTTTATTTGTGGTAAAAAAAAAAATGGAATAATTCTGCTCTGGTCTTTTAAAAGCCAAATGGTCTTTTAAAAACACCTCAAATGGTACTTTTAAAAGCTGGCTTATACTCTCAAAAGTTTTAAAAACTAATATAACCTGAACTTTTAATAAAAATTCGTATTTATCCTTTTATTAATTAATGTAGTAGGTTAATTATTTCTTTTGTTATTATCAATATCTATTATAGTCAATTTAAATCTTTAGAGCAACTTTACAATGAATTTACTAAGCACTAGTTTATGGCTTTTACTCATTGAGAGTATCTTTTGTATTTTTTTACATAACACTATTGTTGTAACTTTTCAAAAGTAGCTCTAAGAGAGCTATGAGAGCATAGAACCTCTCAAAAAGTTATCACATTATCAAACCAAGCCTAAATATACCTTCACTTGTTGCTCCCACCACTTGTTCATCCCTATCCATAATTTTTTACCGGATCCTATCCAACGCTGATCTACTTTCCTAATTTCCAATATAGGTTCCATTCTTTCTGTAGACGATCTCACTTAATATTGAAATGAGGGTATTTTAAGATAACCCCGGCAAGCTTAGTGAATCAAGCATCAATACTTGCCCAACCAATGGCTTAAATACCATAGGTCGTCCTTGTTTTTTTCCTTTCTTCGATACAGCAATTGAAAAAGAACTCGGTCTCTTACGATTTTCATATCAGTGTACAATTGTTATCTCTTTTGGACAATAAAATCAAAAGACTTAAAATTTTAAGGGAAAGAAAATTTAGATGAATTTTGATTGAATTTGAGAATGGTGTGAAAAATTGGAGAAGGAAATTTAGTATTTATAGAGTTAGGAGAAAGTTAAAAAAAAAAATTGAAAATTCTGCCCTTTTTTAACCTTTGGGCATAAAAAATAAAAAATAAAAATCAAATTTGAGGGAGGGATATAGTAAGAATTATGGGAAAATGGGGGCTATTTGGATAAAAATTGGGCAGGGACGTGGTGTGAATTATAGAAAAAGTAGAAGGGCAAAATGTGGAGGTAAATTTCTTGGGCCGCTGCACAACCATGAAGTTGGGGCTGGAGTGCTTCTTGGACATGGTAACTTAGGCTACGGGATATGGCAGCCGAAACGGGCTCCGCCAGCAACCCATGTGCTATGCCGCAAGTGTCTGGTTGGGCCCATTATGTTATATTATTATTATGTTCCCCTTTAAATTCATTATTTTTAATTAAAAATATTTATATTACAAATGGCCACCGGTATAAAATTTCATTCTTCCATATTTAAGGGTCATGAAGTTAATTAATACAAATTTAATAACTGCACAGTAATTTAATTAATTAAAATAAATTTTTTTAAAAATAGATTGTATTTGAGTTTTATTAAAATACATTTAAATTTAAAGCCTAATAAATGTGTGTTAGTTGCAATTTATAAATTAAGGTTTAAGTTATAGTAAAAATTTCTTTTAACTTGTGGCATAATTGGAACACATCAAACAACAATTTTCTTATGAAATGGGTAGAAAAAGAGTCATTTTCAAAATATCTGGTTTGGTTACCCCGCTTTGTTTTTAATTTCATAAGTATGCTCACTAGCTTAATAAAAAATACAATATTCATACTCTCCACATTACTGTCTATAAATCAAAATTAAAATAATAAATAAAAGAGGCCAACACACCATACACATTATATAGTTTCGACTATATACAAAAGCTACAACATAATTCATGTTTTTCATATCAACTTGAAAACTAAAGACAAACCTCGACTAAGGAGTCATAAACAAAGATAGAAGTAAATTGCTCTTTCAGCCATTCAATACGGAGTACTCTTCATGCCATCGAAAATCATTTTTCTTACATAATCAAAGCTAGCAAGAACTCAATTTGAAAATATATTAAGAGATTTTCAATTGTGTGTTTAGAAGAACTCAGTAGAGGTGACAAAAAGACTTAGAAATTCTTTTGAAAATCATATTTGTGTTCTCAATTAAATTTATATGTGTGTACGTGCATGTGAGTGCTTTTCTTTGCTCACTCTTGTATTTGTTAACTAGGGAGATACCCGTGCCTAAGGCACGGGATGCAATGAGAAATAATTATTTTAGAGCTTTCATACAGGCTTATGTTTACAACAAAATAGAATAGGACAGAAGAGACTTGGAGCAAAACTGAATTATGGGCAGAACTTTCAAAGAAAGCATAAGTGCACATGCATGATTTTTAAAGTAGACTCTTGTATAATAAGATTCTTCTATTCATTGTAGTTGTCCTTAGTTATTTTGTTTTACGGTTTCCTTTGTTGTGTTCAATTTTCTGTCCTTCAATTCATTTGAAGCAGTATAAGGAATTAAAGAAATAAACATGCTGATTTATCAAATAAAAGAAAACACCAAGAAAGGTTCCAATAGATTGCAGAGATAAGTGCTAACAACATGTAATAATTAAGGATAAATTAGTGCATCTATTAATGAGAATATATGTTGTTTAACTTTCATTCTTGCTGTTAAGACATGCCACAGTTCATGTAAATTGGAGTGTCTTCCTTGACCAAAGGCAGGGTGGTCTGTTATCCCTTTCAATTTGAGCTTATTCTTTCTCCCTCTGTGTGAGTGCTTAGTTTTACTTCTTATTATTTCATTTTTCTTAACAAACAAAAATAATGTCATTATTTCATCCTAAAAAAGTGTTGTGTGCAATTAATCTCACAAAACAAATTATGAAATGACTTGTCACTTAAATTTAGTAAAAGTAAGAAATTGAAATGCAATCAGACTTTTGGCTTTTGGTGATGATACAAATTTTAAATATTAATTATTTCTTTTGTTACACTACTACAATACTTTGTTCCATTATTATTGTAGACAATGTTGACTAAATACTATGTTAGGACTTACATATACTGATGTAATCTAATGCTTAATAGAGTTATTTAGTGTGCAATCTAAAACAAAAATTGCCAGTCATTATTCAAGATAGTCAGAGAAGATTTTTCTTTTTGTTTCAAGAGAGCAAGGGTAAAAGGCTAATACAACTATTGCTTGTAATGCTAGATTTTGATATTATCTCAACGAGACATCACACTACAATGTATAATATACAAAAGAAGCTTGTTTTATCATTTTAAAACTTTTAAGAGTTCCTGCAAGTTATAGCAAGTCATACATGGTTTAAGAACATGATCCATAATAGAAAGCATTACAACTTAACTTGGTCTTACTTGCCAAGATCAAAATTACAGTTCAAGTAACAGTTACTTCTCAGTCTAAATCTAAACATACTAACAGATAAGATTGGAGCTTGTTACTTCTTAGTCTAAATATAAACATCGCTAGAATTCAAGACTGATAAGCCTATGAATATCCTATCTATTCATATCAACAATGTAATTCTCATTGTCTTGCTAATTGTCTCACCCACGTGATGATGATTTTGAAGTGCATGTAAAAATCTAAAACATGGAAGAAATCAAGAATTTTCTCTGCAAACTTCAAAACATAATTAACATTAACAATAAAATTGCTTGATTGGAATGAGTTAAAGATTCAATTAAGTATGATTCCAAAAAGGGTTTGCCATTGCTTTTGGGTGAAAGAAATATGTTGAATAATAGAGAAAAGAGAGGTAAAAGAAATGGATGATTCCAATAAGGGTATGGCCTTGCTTTTAGGTGAAATGAATATGTTAAATAATGGGGAGAAGAGAGATAAAAGAAACTTATGACATCAAAATATAGTATTATAACACATTTGCGGCAGCTATGTTCACACATAACCAAAAAACATAAAAGCTTCGAAACTTGAACACATAGGTAAGTATTGAACATGATTCACCTTTATGACCCCAAATATCAGGCCCCTATATTCTCAAGTAGCTCCATTGATCATAGCCTTCCCTCGTAAATCAATCACACCTGTAATAATATAGCAGCAGTAGTAATAGAAGTTGAATCAAATTGTTTATCAATTTTTAGGTTCTAGTGCTACACCTTCAAGTGAACATGATGTAAAAAGATCATCAATAATACCTTTAAAGCAATATTAGCATCAAGCCACACATGACATCCAATGGTCAAGCTATCTAGCTCAATTATGCTAGGAATGGACTAAAAGTGTCTAGGCTCAAAAGAAATGAAAAAAAAAAAAAAAATACAGCTTATTAAACTAAAGAAAGAAGGCAAGAAAATCAAATAAATTATCACCTTTTTAAACTCATTTCCTAAAATTATTAGAGTCTACATGATTATAGCTGGATTTGAAGTTAAAACGTCTTTCTTAGTTGCATAGATCTGATTACAAATAACTGTTGAATGGAAAGATTTTAAAAAAAGATCATATGTCATTTAGTTGCTCATTATTCTTAAAGTTCAATTATGATGATTTATGAAAGCAACGATAGAAAAAAAAATAATAAAATAAAAAGCCGAGAAGAAGAGGCAGTAGCGTAATTGTCACACGTATTATAGAAATGAAAATAAAGTGCATAAAATTATGTAAGCTGCAAAGCATTGAGGTATTTCATAATATTAGTCGATGATGCTAACAACATTGAGATATTCCATCATACATTCTTATTCTATATAGCTTTTTTAATCTGAATACTAAATTATGAATGAAAATTTGTTGCAAGAATTGAGATAAAGACTTGTAATTTTTGTTTGTCACTGGAAAAAAATGGTGGAGCAAGATACACCAAAAGTAGAAAATTTGTCATACTCTTACCATATGGAATAATTATAAGAATCAAAACATCCAGACGTCTTTATCAAAAATATTATTATTTTAAATAAATTATTTTTTATGGATAGTTGCAGAGATCAACATACACCAAATATCCATGAGCCACATTTGATGGAAATCTTGACAATGTGCATGTACCTCACAAGTTCAAAGATCAGAACATAAAGAATTTTGGAATTCAATTGACAATTAGAAACTTGATTGGCAAGTTTCTAAATACGTGAAAAGAATCCTTCAGCCTGAGACAATAAATTACAAATATTAGTGTTGTTGCACACAATGCACAGAATTAAATACTGAATGACAACAAAAAGAAATTTATTAACTTCAAAATCTAACTATAATGTGCTTGCATAAGAATTGTTTTTGTTTTTCATTCTTTTGTGTATGGACGCCTATGTGTGTTGTTTTTGTTTTAGTGACTGTGTATATATCTGCTCAATAAATTCATTTGCAAAGTGTTTTGCTTACCAAATGTTAAGGCATGTTTACACTATATAAACTTGAACACATATGCAATCATCCTTCTGAATTACATACTGAAATTTGGTAAAATAAATTCTCACAATGAATTTAAGCACAACTACAACATAAAAATTCAACGAATGTAATGACAGGAAAGAACAATAAAAACTATGATAGCAATTAGACACTTAGACTAAGCAACACACAATTGTGAATTTGGCTATTCATTACTGAAAATCAACATGACCTGTAAAGTTTCAATAATTATATTAGGATCCAAACACATAAGTTCAAAAATATTTACAACGTACTTAATAATTTGAAAAATAAAGGTTAACCAAAAAAATAATTGCACCAAGTATTTAAACATACCTGTTGAATTTAGTCAGCCACATCATGTTCCAATTGCTTTTCTTAGTAATCAGTTAGGTGACAACCTGTAAACAAATCCAATATTCACATATGAGATCAATTAAAGAATCAATATACATACAAATTTTGGTATGACTCTAGGTAGTATCACAAGCAACAAATTTTCCTTCTGAAGCCACTAAAGATCATCAAGATTAGGACAACATTACTCTTGTTTTCACTTGCTTGCCTTTTCCTTAAGTTGGACCCCAATTTAGTTTTCTAAAATTGATGGGATTACATGACACTCTTCCACTTTATGAAGTTTCATTGATTTCACCAATAAGATATTCTTACCCTACAAAGCACACAAAGATAAACAAATCATGTTATTCAAGACAATGAGTCATTCAAGATAATAAGATTTCCCTAACAGCATATAATGGATCAAGCACCGAAAAATATAGTACATCTTATTATATAGATAAGGTCCTTATTTCATTTTTAAACTAATATCCAGAAATAAATATACTAATAACACAAAAAAAGAAAAAAAGAAAAAAGACACTACTCTTTCCTAACCAATTTTGCTAGGAAAAAGTAAAAATAATTCTCAAAGGAACCAAAAAATGAAAGGTGTTACATCTTCAAAGATCAAAGTTTCAATGGATTTACATCTTCAAAGATGGAGTTTCAATGGATTTTTACAAGAGGCAAACACAATATACAAAACAAACATACGAAATGAGGAAGTAAGAATTTTTTTTCACTCCATCCTACTATTTTCAACTTTCATAACTAGCAAATACATGAAACAAACAATGCACATAGACTTTTAAAGTAAATATATGTTATCAATTCCAATCTTCAGTTTCTTCAGACCCCTTCCATGGATTAAACAAAAGATTCATGCATTTAACATTTTTTTTAGTAAAATAGAATTCAAAAGAGTTCATACAACACCACTGGAGATATTAATCTGAGTGAAAACTTATAATTCTTACCTGTATAAATTTTGCTCACTGCATTGTACTGTTGGACGCACTCTATACCATTATCTTCCTCATTTCTTGTTTCATGACCACAAAAATATATATATATATATCAGAAATTTTCAAAATGAAAAGAAAAAAAACTGGAAATTTGAAATTCAAAGAAAAAAATGAAAGGAAAATAACATAATAGAACAGAGACCAGGTGTTTCTCGATTATTAATATATGAACAGAACAGTGATAATTAGATCAACTGTGAAATTGTTGGTTATGAAAAGATAAAGAGTTCCATGGAGGGAAAATAAAGAAAAGAAAGGGACTACCTTGATTCAAGATGGTGGTGGAAATTTCGACACCCACGGCTAATCAACTGTCTTTTCTGGTTGACAACTAAGACAAAGCTTCTGATTTGAGTTTCATCGTTTGAAGTTTGGGTTTAGGATAACCTTCTACCCTCTCCTCTGTCTCCGTTCACCCACCGTAATCTAGGCAAGAGTTTAAAATTTTTAGTTTTAGTGTGTGATAATTCAGGAACATTGCACAATTTCTCTATATTATGCCTCACCTTCGTCACTGAGTTTGCAAAAGCAGAAATGGAAAGAATGGGTGAAGTGGGATATGGAAAAAGTTGTATCTGCAGAAAGCAAAAAGCATACAGCTCATACCCAATGGAATCAACGCTTGAAACTTGTCTTCTCCCCTCCTTGAATGAAACCGTACATTGCACAGTGGGTAGAGGCTTCTTCACATACACAAATCCCTCAAAATCTGGCTTTTGTCCTGCTCTACTTTTCTCTTTACTCTATACGCCATTGACTTCCACATCTCATTCCCCGAAATCATGGGATATCCACTCTACCGCATCATCTTCTTTTATTCTCCATTAATGAAACCCAAAAATCAGGGATGGTTAAACTGGTATATACGGTGTTGATCAAAGCAGAGAATGGACGGGAAGAGCTATACCGTATACCGTAGAAATGAACAATTTCAGGAATGAACAGGGAGCACAGTGAGGGAAACCCCACTGTAGAATGTACAGTGAGGGGCTCCTCTCAGAAACAAAACTTGCGCTTTTAAAAATGTAATAGATAGAAGATACTAATTTGAATATTAAGCTTTTCTTTGCTCACTCTTTTATTTGTTAAAGATACTAATTTGAATTAATGTTCGAAACAATCACAATAGAATTCATGGACTTTATAATAAAGATAAGAGATAGTAAATCTTGTGTATGATCACTGCACATAAGTTTACGTTTTGGTTGGGATAATACTCAGCTACTAGTGTTCCAAACAGATAATCAAATTCAAAACAGATTTTTCGGAACTTTGAAATACTTACTCAAATAAAGTTCATATATATATATATTAATTTTAGTACTTTTATCCTCAAACGAGTTTACCAAAACAGACCAGCTATTAAGCATACAAATGTGTATACACATGTCAAAAAGAACAAGCTCAAATATTAGTTGAACTCACTTGATGCCAAACCAAATTTCATTAACTTATTTTATCCAAAATTAATTTAATTTGACCATCTTAACCCTAATTTACTACTCGCTTGTTTTTAAATCTATCTTGTTTACTAAGTTAATACTTTTCCTCAAATATCCCCTGCACAAGAACTTTTCCTCTAATATAATCCCACAAGGAAACCGAGGGCCTAACCATCCAAACTAATCATTTTTCTTAGAGTTTCTATAATTTACAACTTAACTAGTTAATTATTTTCTTAATGCTTTATATTTGTTTCTTAGCTTTACTTCCTATTTTTCTTCCTTTGCTAAAAGTCCATATTTTGATTCATTCTATTCTCCAATTTCACATCTAATCTTTCCAAAACCTTTAAACTAGAACCTTGGTACAAATTAAGTCTTATAAGTGTAAGGTTTTACTTAAATTATTACTAAAATTCAAGTTTAATAATTTCTTAGATATGAAATTCTATCAAACTTCAATAATTATTTTACTTCAATTGGATCATTCATTAAGCAGGATACACACCTAGACAAAATTCACAAAGACCCATAATTACTCATTGACAATTTCATCAAATTAAACCAATTTATATATATATATATATATATATTTTAAATTTCTAAGTCATCAAATTAACTCACAAGAATCTCCACAGCCCCCTGACTAGAAACAGAGCACACACCCTCACAAAAACAATTCCAAACCGTTCAAAACAAATCAATAACAAAATGATTTTTTTCCCTTTTTCATATGTTCAATTTTCAGTAGTTCCATCAATTATCCCCCACTTTGAATTTTGTTAAACTTGTATGCATCAAGATAAATAAAATTAACATGAAACTCACTCAATTAATCATGTAAAATCGGATGCATTTCAAAGAAATCTCCAATGATTCATAACCGGGTACAACCCCCTTTAATCCTCAAAATTAATTCAAACCAAAATTTCCTATTTTCCCACATTAAAACCATAAATTAAACTTCTGATTATCAATTCGTAAAGCATAGCATAACTTAACAAGTTAACAAACCTAACTCAAATCTCACACACACAAATCACAATCAAATTCCGCACGCAAACACACCAAAACCCCATTACAAATTCATACTGATCACTTCGCTTTTCCTTCTTTCCCTTCTTACTTCAGCCGTAAGCATTAAAATCTGCTTACTTAAACTCTCCCTTGTTTCCACCTCAAATCAAATGTGAGTGGCCAGCAAGTTGGGCTAGTTAGGCCTAATTAACATGCAACCTAAAAGTTCTCAGGTTTATTCGCTTAGGTCCTCCAAAACAACAACTAAAAGTTAGATGTACACTCCCAAACTCCTTTTTAATAAAAGATACATCCTCAGGATTCACATAGAAGTACAATTTCATATGATAGTTTTACACATCAAGTATAATGTACAATTATTGCACACAAATAAACAATCTAACTTTAATATATTTTTAATAACATAGTAAGTTATATTTTTTTTAATTACTATTAGTGTGAATTTAATAGCCTACTTACTTAATTGAATACAATCAATTAAATAATTTACAAAAGGTTATACTTACAAAAAATATTTGATAGATTTAGCACATTACATGCTTCAAATTTGACCAATAAATTGTACTAATTTATACCACTAACAATCATAAATAACAAATGATTACAAGTGCTTATCATAATGCTACAAGCCCAACTGACCCAAGTAACTTCAAAAAAAAGGAAAAGACCAAGATCACACCATATATATGACCTAAAATGACTAGCCCAAAGATATATGGAAGTTGGTACTTGTAGCTTATATACAACATTAACACACCTCCCACTACTAATGTGGGACTTAGGGTATTACAATCATATTCACTTAAATCATTGACGTCCTTGTCAAGACCCAATACCATGACCCTCTCCCAAGATATGTGGGTGGATTTTAGGAGACATAGGCCTAGCCCACCATGTCGTTGTCACTGTCCTCCGTAGTGGCCACAATTGACTTTTAATAGGGATGGCAATTCTAATCCCACCATACCATTACATTTCACAACAAGAATTTTAAGGATTTCATCCCAATTAAAATTCTAATAATACTAAAATACTACTAATTTATTCATAATACTATCATTACATAATTTACGTAAATTTCAAATACAATTAGAATACTAAATATAAATTGTATTATGTTGTTCCTTGTCAGCTTTAGCACTCTTTTAAAAGAGTTTGGTTTTGAAATCTTAGAAGCAAACTTCCTAAAATCTTCCATGTATTGGTTTTTCATTATTTATTCCTAAGAAATATAAAATTGAAAATATTTTTTATAACTAAGCAAGACCTAATATTTCAACAAAAAAAAATGGTTAATCTAAGTTGAAACACTTGGCATTATTCAAGGAGGAACACTTGGTATCATATTATTGGACATTTAACTCTATATATAGAAGCCTAAGGCTCCAAGGTAAGGACTATACTTCTCTCTACATTATGCTAATTTGGAATTTGAGTGATCATAGGTTTACAGGACCATCCTTCACAAGTCAAACTTAGAGGAGACCTTAAGACATCGAAAGGATCAGGCCTCAAGACCACAATAAGAGACCTTGAGACCTCAAGAGAGACTGCGGAAGGAGTACTCAACTTGGAAAAATCATGTATCTACATAACTATTACAAGTTGAGACTCTGTAGAAACCTTTGTTGGAAACCAACTCCTATTCAGTGGTCAATATATGCACTAGCTATTTGTGTCTGTATATGCTTTATCAAGATGCATATTCATATTTTTTTAGAAGAATTGATTCAATAAGAAGTTGAACTTGAAAGCAATACGAATCAAACTAACAACCAAAATTCTTGAAACACTTAATAGTATGCACCAAATTCTCTACTAGTGTTGAACTTGGAAGCACTAACAGTGCTAGGGAAGATGGAGTGAAAATGTGATATATCCTTAATTCTCTAAACCCAAATTTTGAATTTAAAGTTAATCGTTACGGCATTAAGGGCATAAGCACCAAAATTTTGGCGTTTTACCTATTGAAATAATTGGCTAAATTAAGGGTCAACTAGTTAAATTGGACAAATCACAGTTAATTCTTCAAACAACTCAAATTCTCAAACTTTTCTGCTCTAGCCTTCTCCTATAAATAGGCTCACATAGGCAATAGAAAAAAGAGGCACAAAATTCAAGGCACAAAAGGTCTTACAACTTTATTCTTTTCTCTCTCTCAAATAATAGAGATTTAAGCAAGCCATAAATCCCTACTATCAAGCCCATTGCCCACATAGATCATAAGATATTTCCTAATGACCATCCACAACGTCATTTTGAAAGAGTTTCATCACTTCATTGGGATCAAGCTACATAGCGTTCGGATCAAACAAAATTTCCAAAGAGATCGAATCAGAGGACCTTATTTTTTTCTTGTAAAGAATATTAAATTAGATTGTGCTATTTATTTTACAAATAAAATAGAATTATTATTTTTCTACACACTTTCTTGTCTATTACTTTCAGGTATGAATTTGTTGTGCCCGGTGGAATTACTCTGCTCTTATCTCTTTCTCCTTCCAAGAAAATCTCTTTGATAACATCACAGGATCTTATGGCTACCATGATGGAGCAAGACAACAACGATATTGATGCCATTGCCAAAGTTATTAACTCCTTTATTGTTGATATTTATTCCACCTATAAGATCTCATACAATGGAACAATCACACAAAAGCAGTCAAAGTCCATCAAACAACTTCTTTAATCGGTCGATCAAGTTAAGACCTAACCTTTCATTATCTTTGATATTCACACCACTAGAAAAGAAAACCACATTATCAACGATGGAGATTCATCTTTCTCAGAGAATTTTAAATTATCTGGGGGTAACACTCCATGCTCTAAGGAAAATTCTCATGTTTCTAACATCTTTGAAGCATTGTCTACAAGTTTGAATGGTGAGTCGATGTCTTTCATAATGGATATTTTCTCCCCTATTGATGTCAAGCTTGTCATGGTAATTAAAGCTTCATTTATGGAAGATAAGTTATTAGAATTGAGAAAAAGATCTTGCTTCTCACCAAAACCATTCAAGACAAAGACTTTGAGATTACTAATCTCATGAATAAGTTGGAGACGCAAAATAGTTGTAAGCCAAGTGAACAACCAACTTTCAACACCCAATTCGACTTCAAATATTGTCATAATGGACAAAGGAAAAAAGAAAGAAAAACTTGAAGTTTCTCAACAACTTTCCACTTCCATTGCAACTCTCTCGATACAGTAGTTACAGGACATATTCACCAACACCATCTGAGCACAATACAAAGGATGTTCGCAAAATTCATTTTTGTAATCAAAGCCATACTCAAAGTGGATTAAGAACATGAAAATGCCTCTAAGGTATCAACCTCCAAAATTTAGCCAATTTGATGGAAATGGAAGCTCCAAACAAAACATTGCTCATTTCGTTGAGACTTGTGAAAATACGGGGACATGGGGAGTTCTTCTTGTCAAACAATTTGTTTAACCCCATAGAGGAACTATATTCAATACTGAGTTGGAGCCTGAGTCAATCAATAGTTGGGAACAACTTGAAAGTGATTTTTTCAACCGATTCTATAGTACTTGACGTATGGTCACCTTGATAGAGCTCACCAACACTAGACAATGGAGAGATGAGTCTGTAATTGACTACATCAACTGGTGGGAAGCATCAAGCTTAGATTGCAAAGTGCGAGTATCAGAAATATTTGCAGTTGAAATGTACACTCTAGGCATGCATTGAGAGCTTTTGTACATCCTTAAAAGGAGCCTTAAATATTTGAAGAGCTTGTAACCTGAACACATGACATGGAGCTAACCATAGCGTGTCATGGAAATTACATACCTCTCATGCCCAATCTACGAAACAAGTGAAAGATGATAACTCTTAGAAAAAGACTTATTTCACATCTTTTTACTTATATTAATTTAGTTATGCTCCAGAGTTTTACTTGATTTTTGCTTAGTTTTAATTGAATTCCTAGTTGAGTTCGTACTGTATTAGGATGTTGATTCCTATTTGTTTTAGGATTAGGATTTATGTATTTTATATGAATTTTAACTTGTATTAACTTATTCTTTTTGAAGGTTTAATACAAGAAAGAGTCCTATAAGAGGCCAAACCGCTCAAAAAGTGCAAGACAGGAAACCTGTTCATGAAGCTAGCATCATGGCACCAAAATTAGCCCAGGTAGGTGCCGCAGTGCCAAGAATTAGGAGCTACAATGCCAAGCCCATTGCCAAGAATCCTTGTTTTGTCAATTTTTAAGGCCTGGTGCGATTCCTAGTCC
The DNA here is from genome assembly GCA_029379385.1 of Quillaja saponaria. Lineage (NCBI taxonomy): Eukaryota > Viridiplantae > Streptophyta > Magnoliopsida > Fabales > Quillajaceae > Quillaja > Quillaja saponaria. The sequence goes on along the minus strand of CM055616.1, from coordinate 17,826,928 downwards.
GAATTAAAGTGAAATTAGCTTGAGGACACAACTAAGCTGAGATTTTATGGAGAAAAGGTAGCCATCAAAGGTGCAAGAAAACAAAAGAAGCTTGAGATAATTGAAGATCGACAATCTTTATAGTTTTCCTTTTCTCTACACCTTCTTTTAGTTTTTCTTGCATTTTCTTTGATGATGATTTTATTTGAGTTTATATTTATACTAGGTAGCATGGACTAATTGTTTCTCTTTGATTACAATTTAACTCAACAAGTAGCTTGATGGTTTTTGTTATTTATTGATTGCTTAGGGTTTTGTATTGGATTGTTTATTTCATTCTATGTTTAATGCTTCTAGTTGATTAGCTACCAATTAGATTGAAGTGGTAAATCTAAACAAACTTGGAAAAGGGAGTTTAGGTTTAGCTTAAAGTGATATAACACTTGTTTGAATTTAATTCGTATATAGGATAGGAATATACCTATATGGCTTATGTAGCCAATTTAGGTCTAATCTTAATGAGTATTGCTTAACTGAATTCTCATAAGAATATAGTGAATTGGTTAGGTAAGATATATATTTATAAGACAGAAGAATATGCTTATAATCAAATTAGTACCCTAGGTTAACAATACGATACCATAACTAAGCATGATAAGATAATATCTAAGTTAAGTGAAATGTTAAGAAAATTGTAATTCTAGGCCTGTATCCATTGAATTCTTAAGTTTAATTTGTCATTAGTTAGTTTTAGTTTAAATTAAGCTTTTTAATCATAAGTTATTTGTTTGAGTAAAACTAGGATTGTGTTAATTTGAATATGTAGCTAGATATTAGTGGCAATTCCTTGTAGGATCGACACTCTACTTAATCATTATTTTACTTGCAACAAAACTTATGCTTGCATTATGAAATTCATGTCAAGTTTTTGGCGCCTTTGCCGAGAATTGTTTTACTAATTTTAGCTAATATTAATACCAAGCAATCTTAATTTTACTTCAAATTATTTATGTTATTTTATTTTATTTTGTGAGGAATCTGAAGATGTTTACTAAATATTTCAACCTCACATGTTTTGTTCAATTTGACTTAGAATCTTTCTAAGAGGTTTAGGAGAAATTCAACTTTATGTTGAGCACGTGTCCAAATCACAACCTACTAAATTGGCTTCAACTACAAATATTTTAATATGGTTTGCGTGAAACTGACAATGAAAGTGGTTGATAGGCTAGCTAGTGGAAGTTTCATGAATCTAAAAGAGGACAAAGCTTATGAGTTGTTTGAGACTTTAGTCTACCCCTTCAAACTCAGTGAGTCTACATCAAGTGAGAATGAGCCTACACCAAATGAGAAGCCTATATTGATGTCTCAATAATGAATACAAAGTTTCCTTTCACTATGTATTCAATTCTTAGAAGATGAATCACAAGAGGAAATCCAGAGTGCCCAACCTATTAAGTCTATTTTGGTTATAGAAAAAGAGTTCCATGATAACATCCAAGATGACCAAATTATTGAGTCTCAATTGGTTAGTAAAGAAGACTTTCATAGCAAAGAAACAACTCAAGACATAGTCATTGAAGAAAAAGTGTAACATCTTAAGCTTATTATTGATCACTAAATCTTATATTTATGAATATCCTAAATGGCCAACTCCTTCCCTACCTTCCTTAGCATCATACCTCCTCAAATATCAAGCACATGTTCCAAAGCCAAGTGATATTGAGCGCACGTGCCAATTACTTCCATATATTGCCAAGCTTAAGAGAATCATGAATCAAGACCCATATATATTGTTATATGACACTTATTATAGATGAAAGCCACTCATGTAGGAGCATTTTTCTAATAGTAAAGCGACGACTATAAATCAAGCGCTTTTTGGAAGGCAACCCAAGTTTTCTAAATATTTCTTTTTTCTTCTTAATTTATGTTTTAGTTCTATTAAGTGTTGTTTATTTTAAGTAGGTATATTATTTTTTACCTCCTTCCAACTTGGGCATTATTAAAAGGATGAGAATTAGAGAGTCTTCCGCTTTGCTACATTAATTGAGAGTTATTCTTATCCTTATGCCTTTTATATTTTTTTCTTATTGATTTTAATGTTTGTCTTAAGTTTTTTTTTGGGGGGGGGGGGGGGGGGGGGGGGGAAGGGAAGGGGATGGGATTTTATTAGTGTACTTGTTGTTTTTTGTCTTTTGTTTGAGATGTTTTATGCTTTCTCAATGATTTTCTTATCCAAAGATAATATTATCGTTAATTGTGATTTTGGTTCTTGGTAAATTATGGGCATGATTTGAGTTTATGTTAAATTCTTGTATGGAATAACATTGTTAGGATGTGATTTTTAATATTTATATGCTTGATCATTTGCTTGGAATGACATGCATGCTTATTTTAGGGACCGTTCATGTTTAAAGAGTTTAGTTTAAGAGCCCTAAAATTTGTTTGATTCTCTCTTGAGGCAAAATCTTAGACAATACTAAATTAAGGACATGATTTAGGTCATCTTTAGATTGTTTGAGCTTTTTATGCCAACGTTGATATATTATACCCCTAATTTATCCCATTGAGCTTAATTTGACATTTTCTTGTTCGGCCACATTAATTTTTCTGCTAGCCTTTTTAATTTCCTTTTGCACCCTTCACTTTAAAGCTTGTTGATCTTTGTAGGAAGATTATGGAGTTATATGATTTGAAAAAAAAAAAAATTAATTGTACTCCATGTTCACCCTGTTCTTCATGCTAGAATGAAATAAGTTTGGGTGTTTTTCATGGAGTTGTTAAGAAGGGAATTTGTGCTTCAAGTATCAAAGAAATTTTCATACCTTGTGCTCTTTCTTGTAAAATTAAGGACATCGTAATTTTAAGTTTGGGGTATAAGAATTCTTTCCCTTTCAAATTATTCATTTGAATTATGATCAAAATTTCTTCTAATTTTGATGGGGAAAAAAAAAAAGGAAAGGGCAAAAAAAAAAAGTTTGTTGGATAGAAAAAATGAAAACCAAGTATGGGTTAATTACTTAGGATGTGAAGGGAGTTTCAACAAAAGTCTTAGAATGAATAATGTGCTTAGGGTGATTTTAAGCCTTTTAAATATCCTTTATCCTACCATTACCCTAGTCTTACATTACAAGCTTATAAAGTCCTAATAATCCTTGACCAAGTATAGTCTACATTAATGGAGAGAAAGAGATGAAAAACAAACCTATGAGGTTTGAATTGAAATGAAACTGAGGGTTTTGAAGCCAATAAAAGGGGGATTAGCTTTAGCACTCCAAAGACACAATAAAGCTGAGATTTTCTGGAGCAAAGGTAGCCATCAAGGGGCAAGGAAACAAAAGGAGTTGGGGTGATTGAAGACTGAAGACTGACAATCTTTATAGTTTTCTCTTTTCCTAAACCTTTCTCTTAGTTTTTCTTGCATTTTTCTTGATGATGATTTTATTTGAGTTTATGTCTACACTAGGTAGAATGAACTAATTATTTCTCTAGGATTACAATTGAACTCAACATATAGCTTCATAATTTTTGTTATTTATTAATTGCTTAGGGTTTTGGTATTTTGGATTTTTTATTTAATTCTATACTTAATGTTTCTAGTTGATTAGCAACTAATTCGATTAATGTGGTAAACCTAAGCAAACTTAGAAAAAAAAAAAAAAAGTTTAGGTTTAGCCTTGAGTGATATAACACTTGTATGAATTCATTCACATGATTGTTTGAATTTAATTCATATATAGGATAGGAATATACCTATATGGCTTGAGTAGCAATTTTAGATCTAATCTTAATGAGTCTTGCTTATCTGAATTCTCATAAGAATATAGTGAATTAGTTAGGTAAAATATATATTTATAAGACAGGAATATGCTTATAATTGAATTAGAACCATACATTAACAATTCTAGACCATAATTAAGCATGATAAGATAATATTAAGTAAAGTGAAATGTTGAGGAAAATTGTAATTCTAGGCCTTTATCCATTGAATTCTTAAGTTTAATTTGCCATTAGTTAGTTTTAGTTTAAATTAAGGTTTTCAATCATAAGTTGTTTGTTTGAATAAAATTAGAGTTGTGTTAATTTTAATACTTAGCTAAATATTAATAACAATTCCTTGTCGGATCAATACTTTATTTCATCACTATATTACTTGCAATAAAACGTGCATTTGCGCTACGAAATTCGTGTCAAAAGAATGTAGAGAAAATGAAATTATATGAAATGGCAACAAAACAAGTTTGTTGTTTCATATAACTTGAAATATCGTTGATTCAAAGACGACCAATAATACTTGATATAAGTTTAAACTGTCAATGGCTCTAGAAACAAAAATAACCAAAAAAAGTAGAAACATCAATACTCTTTTATACAAGTTTAAAATGTCGTTGGTTTAAAATAAAAAAAAACACACAAATACTCCTTGATACTAGTTTAAAATGTTAATGGTCACAAAAAATAAGTAAACAAATAAACCAATACTTCTTATATAAGTTTAAATTGTTGATGATTCTAACAAAAAAAAAAAAAAAAAGAACACCAATACTCTTTGATGTGAGTATAAACTATCGACTGCTCCAAAAATGAAACATTAACACTCCTTGATATGAGTCTAAACTATTAAAGGTTTCCAAAAACCAAAAAAAAAAGGAATATCAATACTCATTGATACGAGTCTAAACTATCAAGAGTTCCCCCAAAAAAACACCAACACTCCTAGATACGAGTCTAAACTTTCAACGATCACAGAAAAGAAAATCAACACTCCTTTGTTATAAGTTTAAACTATCTCCAAGTAAATTTCCTGAACACAAAACAAAACTGCCTCCAAAGCTTCAAAATTCCTTACCACGAAACAAAACTTCTCAAAACTTTAAAATTTCTTAGTACAAACTATAACTACTTCAATACTTTAAGATTTCTCAGCACGAACAGAAAATGCTCCAAATCTTAAACTTCCTCAACACAAAATGAAATTGCTCCAAAGCTTCAAAATTCCTCTGCATGAAGTGAAATTGCTTCAAAATTTCAAGATTCCTTAGCACGAACAGAAATTGCATCAAATCTTCATACTTCCTCCACACGAAGATGAAACTACTCCAAAGTTTCAAAATTTCTCAACACGAAATGAAATTGTTTCAAAATTTTAAGATTCTTTAGTACGAATAGAAATTGCTCCAAATCTTCAAACCTCCTTAGCACTAAATGAAACTGCTCCAAAGCTTCAAAATTTCTCAGCACGAAATGAAATTGCTTCAAATCTCAAGATTTCTCAACACGAACAGAAACTGCTCCAAATTTTCAAACTTTGTCAATACGAAGTCAGACTTCTCCAAATCTTCAAAGTTCATCAGCATGAAGTGAAACTACTCCAAAGCTTCAAAGTTCCTAAGCATGAAGTGAAACTGCCTCAAAACTTCAAGGTTCCTCGCCATAACATCAAACTACCTAAAATTATTTCCTTGGCATTAACTAAAAATGATTCCTAAAAAAAAAAAGCTGTTGCATTACTCCTCGCTCACACGAGTATGAACTGTGTATAACTTGTAATAAATATATTTTGATCTCTTGATCCTTGTTTGAGTACGTAGGCAACTCAGACTATTATTCTGGGTTCAGTCCAATTAAAAAAATTGTTATTCTAAAAGCATTTTTATATTCAAGGACATGACTGATGCCTACGTGAAAAGTCGGCCACACATCCAAAGACATCAAAAGCAACAAAAGGTGAAAGTCTTCAAGTCACAAAAAATACCAAATATTTCAAGATTTAATAAATGCTACATAGCCAACATGCGTACAGTCAAGTTTTGAAGTGGGGACATTTGTAGGCACCAAAATTTTAGATTTTTTTCCTATTTAAATAATTAGCTAAATTAACAAATTAAACACTAATTAGTCAATTTGAAAATTAGCATAAATGGACAGTCAACCTCGATCACCAAATAAATGACAATTAAAATTTCTATCATCATCCATAATCACCTCTAATTATATTAAAATGGGAAAAATCACATTTAATTCTTTAATCACCACAATTATCTCAAATTTTCAAATTTTTTCACTTTAACCTTCTCCTATAAATAGGCTGACATAAGCAATGAAAAAAGGAGGCAAAAAACTCAAGAAATAAAAATTCTTAAAACTCCATTCCATTGTTTTTCTTCTTCAACCAACAAAAATTTAAGCAAACCACAAATCCATGCGATCAAGCCCAGTGCCCATAGAGATCACAAAATATTTCCTAACGACCATCCCAATGTCATTTTTTTCATACCCCACACAGAAGAATAACTGGCTGAAGGAATGAGTAAACAAACCTCCGTAACCCTGACTTTACCACAACTGAACACATATGACTTATTATTGAACATATAACATTTCTTGAAAATTTAGCAGAAGTTTCCTCTAAGGTGGAACATGCTTATATAATCAAAACAACATATGCTCCTGTTTTTACACAACAACAACAAAAACAACAAGGAGCTCTGCTCCATCTACATAAAAGAAGAATCAATTAAACACAAAGTCCCATAACTCAAACTAGAAAAACAAAACAAAAACCAAAAGAATACTTTGCCGCTAATTTCTCGGCAAGTCTATTATCAGTCACTGAAGTTTACAGAGATCATGTTACTAAAAAATATATAACAGAAGAGTAGTGAATCCCACAGACTCAGTGAGTGAAAAATCGTAACCAATTAGTACTAATATCAATCACAGCATAAAGAACACATATCAATTAGTTAATCTTATGTAACCACATTCATGTTTTGATTCAACAATACAACATGTAATCATCATAAAATCACAATTCAAATGATCCATAAGATAGGAAAAGAAGTTAAAATACTTGAAATTCACAATTCAAACTAAACAATCAAAACACTCAAAGCATACAAAAGGCCAACCAAGTAACTCAGCCTCGCATACCATATATCCGCCCACTAGCAATTTTTGCATTGCACACCAAATATATTTCCCGTACACAATTCATCTCACCAGGGCTCAGCACTTAATATTTTAAAACACTTATCAAATCAGAGTATCTCATATTAGAATATCCTAGGTGCACCTAGATTTCATTTTCAAAAGTAAAAAATTATCTTGAAGAAAATTCACTTTGTTGGCCCTTATTAATCACAAGTAATTTCAAACATCAAGCATAATTCAAATAACTTAATAAAATACTACGAATGCTTATTTTTTTTAATATATCACATCTATGCAAATACATATACAGTTATATATAATAATCTAACAACCAAAGGATAACAGTTAACCACTCACCGGTTTACAAATCTTGTTCGTCACTTCCTCTTGCTCTCATGTGTGTCATTAAGACCACAGCAGGGCACAAAACAAAATTCATTTTTTCAAATAATACTTAGTTCATAACTTGTATAGTTGTAATCTTTTAATTACTAAGCTTATATATTAACTTATATAGGTTTCTTGAAACTAAGTCCATTTAGGTAGTCTAACCAATTTTTTGTAGGACACCTGATTCCATATCTTGTATCTATATTTTATATATATACATATCAAGAATTTAATACTAACTAATACTTTCAACATTTCTCATTTTCTAGCATTAAATCCAAGTTGAGTTACTATTTTTAAATTTATCCAAGAGGTAGGATCATGCCATTTCAATATTTTAATACAATTAAATCCTAAACTTTATCTTTCCTTAACCACCTAACCACATTTCTTTATTCTTTCTTTTAGACTATTTCTTCAGGTTCACATAATACTTAACTCTCAAGATCTCAATTTACCAAATTTTCCTTTTTAGGCATTTTCACAGCTATCTTGGAGATATGTTTGATTTTAGAATTACATACTTAGCCAAATTTAAAATTAAAAAAAAAAAAAGTTTAAACATTATCTTTAAGAAGTTAAATATTTTTTTTATTTAGGAACTTCTCCTAAAATTAGTCTTGAACTCACTCAAATCCTCACATGTATACGAACAAGGCAAATACAAATTCCTGGTTGCCTGACCCGAATTCTAATGCTTGAAAATTCTCATACTTGGAAATTAAATTATGAAACATTCCAATATAGTTTATTAAGATGTTAGAAACATTTCATCTTCAGCACTCCACTCCTAAGTCAACATTTAAGACCCCTTACTATCAATTTTAGTAAAACAGGTTCAGAAAGGACTCGAAAATCCCAACAATGAATTCCAATACCTCCAAAATACATACAACATGAAATTAAGACTTGCATCACTCCAGAATTGTTCCTTAATATGTTTAAAACAATTCTTATTTAGAGGTCCTAAGCTAAGTCAAACCATAACCATGACAAAGTCTTCCAGACTAATTGAAGCTCACCTAAAATCTTATACAAACCTAGTAGCAATTCAATAGTTCTAATGATAAATATACTTTGAATCAAGTTATGAAAATTTCCATATTTCATCTTAATACTCTAAGATATATTTTTTCTTTAGAACTTTTAATTTAATTTAGTCTCAAAAGCACTTGAAATACTAAATTTCTCTAACTGATCAAGTCTGACCTTGTTGCCCCTTTCATTAATTGCTATTTATCATCACTCTCAACTTCCACTCCTAGATTTTTATCTACACCCAACCTAAATCCTATCACTAATTCTTAAACAAAACACAAGTAATGTTAATTCACTAAAGGAAAACAAGAATTCAATAGAAGCAAAGATAGATTGAATTACCAAGATGCTAATTCATTATCCTTACACATGATTCACCATATTACAATTAATTTCTTTGAGCTTTTTAACAAACACCTTAAGGGCATATCTTACTTTTATTCATGTGTATGTATACATATATCCCACAAGAATCCATACAATTCCTATATTACCTATACCATGTTAGAATTAGAGTTCTATGGTATAACTTACGGAATATATTTTATAGATTTATTATCTTGGGGACTTGCATAAATAGAGTACAATGGTCCCAAGGCCACATTTGTTGACTCCCTAAACCTTAGAAGGCACATACTGATTCATATTATTATTTCAATTTTTCATTTTAGATTCTTAACATAAGCTTGCAGGAAAAATATTGCAACTTCCCTTTGTCCGAATATCTAAGGAACAGTTGTTCAAACTTATATTCACATTTTAGGACACAAGAACTTGGAACCTATTCTTTCTTAGAAGCTGGAGCTACATTCACATGTTATTTATTTTTCAGCACATTACCAAAAGTCTTCTTTATAACCCCAAATTTGGACATACGACCAACTAAGGAATCATATAGAACCTATGGCATACATATATTGTATCTATATGGGACCCTCACCAATGCAGACCAGTCAAAAGTGCTAACTATCACACCATCCCCCGATCCATCAACTCAAATTGTATTATGATTCAATACCATCTTAGGTAAATAAGAAGAAATCCATATGATCACAATATTCCTAACCACCCTCAAACATATTTATCTAGAATTACTTCAAACACATCATCAAAAAACGGCAAGTTATTTGGATCAGCACAACTCACTAGTGGTGACAATTCAACCAATTCAACTCTAGTAACATCAAGTACACCCATTTCTTTCAGCGCAATCACCACGTGGCCAGCTTACAGATAATCTACGCACTCAAACAGAAACTAGACCAACTGACTTCAAGCCAGAAACAAGGGAGGAATAACAGCCAAACATGAAGGCTGTCCAACCAGCCACTACATCTACCTTCTCGGCTAAGGCTAACAAAATTCAAAGGTCTCATACTACGGCAACTCAAGCAAGACAAGTGGGGCTGTTTCAGCTAACTAAGGCCAAGGAAGAGAAAGCAGAGGAATGGTAGAACACAACAAAGAACAGGATCTGTGGAAATAAGGGAAAGAAGAAAACAAAGGCAATCAAGAAACAAAAAATAATAATAATAATAAACTTGTGGTCAAGATTTAGTTGTAGGATTTGTGGTGTTAAATTAATTCGAATATATATATATACTATATTTATTTTCTTGCCTATTTTTTTGTTTTTTTTTTAACAAATGTTGCATAGCTCGATAAAGTTACACAAATAAAAATTCAAATTTTAAGTTGACCAATAGTGTGATAAAATTAATTTTTTTATTTATATGTATACATATAAATGTTTATTTATTTTAAATTTAGTTTTTTGTTACAAAATAAATAAATAAATAAATACAAATAAAAATAAAAATTATCTACAAAAGCATAATGTATTTTAAAATATCAAGTTATAATAGTTTTAAAAGAGTTTCATCATTCATTCGATATCAAGTTATAAAGCACTTCGAATCAAATAGAACTTTCATGAAGATCAAATCAGAAAACCTTATTCTTGTATTATAAAGAATATTAATTCTTGTACCATTTATTTTATAAATATAGTAAAATTATTACTTTTGTATATACTTTTTTGTCTCTTACTTTCAAGTATGAATTTGTTGTTTACAAGAGTACCTCAGATTTTCACACCATCTTTCTGCAAGTGCCAGTGCTTCTCAAATTCCAAGTTTAGCCAAACAAATCACTACACATGAAAAAGAAAATGTAGATGCAGGAAGTACACACACAAATTATTTTTCTTCCCTAAGTACAAAGAAATACAATATATGTAATCAAGATAGTGATCGAAATCAAACAAATTAGAGGGCCGGCTGGTGCCTCTCATGCTACCAGACATCAAAACGGGAAACGGGCGTAGCAAACCATGTCGGTCCAAAATTCGTTTAGCAAGACCTCCATTTGTGCGTTTAAGCCGTGAAACTGTGGGTAGACGTTTGAATTTAAAAATTAAAAAATTAAAAAAATTAACAATTATGCCCACTTCTCAAACGGTTTAGGGCAAAGGTTGTTTGGGGCAAGGTTGGCCGACTGAATTAAAAAAACAAATTTTGATAATTATGCCCACCAATGAGCATATGACTATTACACCCATAATTCAAATTTTCTTTTTTTTAAAAAAAAAGAAAAGAATATTACATATCTAGCTAATATTTTCTATTTATACAAACTTATTCCATCAACAGTCAGTAACCAATTGTCTGAATTTTTATTTTTATTTTTTCACTTCTTATTTTTTCTTCTAAAATATAACTCATTTCCTTTAATTTTTTTCTACAAAACAAGTATTTTCACCAATTTCCACCTTCACGTTTTTCATTTTATTAATATTTTCTCTCCCCACTCCGATTTGAAATTAATATCATCCAGTTTTAGGGTATTTTTGATAAATGTATTAAATTTGTTTTGAATTATTTAATAATTGTAGACCAGAGTTATATATTAGGTTTACTTAATTTTATTTATTTAATAATTATGTTAGTATCAATAATTATATTTTCTTACCATTTGTTACATTTAATTTTTCAATATTTGTATTACTAATTAAAATAATAATCTTTTCATTAATATATCATTTATTAATCTTTAAAGTTAACAAAAATAATATAATTTCATAATATTTTCTATGCATGACAATTTTGATAATTTACAGAACAAATATTTAAAAAACAACATTTAAATTATAATTAACAACCACAGTTTTTAAAATCATCCTTACAACCAAATATCATCTCAAATAACATTTCAAACTGTAGCTTGCAACCAAAAACTAAACCACACTTGCCCAAAGTCACTGGAACTAGAAGATTTGTTTATTTACAATAAAAGAATCTACCAATATTTTTATTTTTTTTGACAATTTTGAATTGTTCTGAAAAATTGAAGATAAGACTTTTATCTTCTCCCCAAAGGGAGTCCGTCCAGACATTCTCAAAGGCCTAAGCAAAACCCAGGCCTAAGAGGGGTTTGGAAATAGTTTTCAACCAGCAGTAGACGCACCTTGGGAATTTGATTTAGATAAAAATCCAATTTATCTAGAAATACAACCTTTTGGATTTAGATTCTCGGGAATTTGATCTCAATGAGAAACTAAGTTTCCATGAACCACACAGCTGCTAAAGGCATTTGGCCTCAATTTCCTCCAGCGTAAGCCCCTTTGTCTCAGGTATAACAAAGAATATGAAAAAGAGAGATGCCACTGCTATTGCTCCAAATATGTAAAATAATATTCCAGCTCCAAGCAATACCTGCAATAAATAATGAAAAAGTCAGACAACCATCTCAACATTGATGAAACGTAGGACATGAAAACTGATGACTGCATTCAAAGTTGAGTTCAGAGTGCAACTATGAAATCGTTAACAATCTACAGTCTGAAGAAACAAGAATTGGAAAGACACAACACATTGAGAATAGAAGCCTAACAACAGTTACGGACCGTACTGAACCATAGCCACAAAAGGACTTAAAATGTGACATGGAAAGCCAAAAACTTAACAAAGAAAATATCAGCATTCAAGAATCCATTACTGGAAATTGCTTTCCAAGGCTCACCAGGTGTATTCAACAAAATATATTGAACCAAAACCCATGATTAGTATATAACTGAATAAGGTTTGGGATACGATGCAATCACAACTTGGTTTTACTCATAAAATGAAGGATTGGAGCAGAAACTTTCACCATCCCCTAGAGATGTTTTTTGATCTTTACATTCAAAAGAAGAAAGTTAAGCACATACTAAGATAACTTCTATGTCACAAACAAGGGAATGAACTAAACCATGCGTCCCACCCCAAAATAATCAGTCACAATTGGGGCTCCCTAAAGGGGATTATATAAACCCACATCAACCCACTTAAATCCATGACGTCCTCGTCAATGCACACATAACACTTGGGATGCAGTGCCACGAGCCCACATGCGTGTTGATACTAGGTTCAATCTTATACCACTTTATAACGACCCACTGAATTAGATAAACTATGTGGTTTTTAACCTAAAAGGACCAAATATAATTGCCTAAAACTATTTATATAACCTAAATCAACCCAATATACACCCGATGTGAGACTGTACACACCATCTCCATACATTAAAACCACATACTTGGGTCGTTACATATCAACCTCTTGTCTTTGTCGTTTGTTGTGTTGAAAGCTGTATTCTGCTCAAAAAAGAATCATGTCTTAGCATAGAGCCCATATGTACATTTCTTCTACACTTTCTTCACCTTCAAATATGTTTAACCTTTGACACAGCGGAATTATGGAAGAACCTAAGCTAGCATAAAACTAAGCTTAGAAAAGATTAGCACAAGACTAAATCTTTAAGGAATAAACTGGAATCGACCAGCAGAATATCAAAACACCCTTAGGTATAAACTTTTATGATAAAAATTGCCTCCTCCAAACTAGCAAAGCCTCTCTTTTTATAAAGGGTAGGAAAAACCCTAAAAACTAAGGATACTTGCTCAGCAAACAAAGATTCCTAATAAAAGCCTAACTCCTAATTAATGGGAAATATTAAAAAAAAAAAAGGTAACTTCTAATAAAATACTAAAGTGGTAACTCATATTAAATAGAAAATATTAAAGCCTAAGCCTACGACTTGTTTTTTTTCTTCTTCTTGCTTCTGTTTTATTGCTCCAGGAATTCCTCTACCTTAAGTTCTACATCAGTCTCCTCCACTTGGAAAGAACTCGTCCTCAAGTTAATGTCAGGATAAAGAGGTTCCTCCTCAGCATGAAACTCGTATAATCAGCCACATTGAATGTCCTTTGGCTGTTTGACAAATATAGCATCTTTTAACAAAGTTTTCAGCATCTTTTCTCAATTGAGGCCAGTAGAATCTCTCTTTAAGTCCAGCCACTGTTTTATCTCTTCCCAAGTGTCCACTCAACCCACTAGAATGCTGGTCTCGGATCAACTTATCCCTCAAAGAAATTCGCGGAATACATAACAAGTTTTCACTAAACAAATACCCATTATTAATGTGAAAATCACTTACTGGCTGTTTGTTTAAGCAATTTTGCCAAATGTTCTTGAAGTCTTCATCATCTGCATAGAGCTCTTTCAAGTGTTCAAATGCCACAACCTCAGTAGTCATGGTAACAAGCAATGCTGCCATTCTACTCAAAGCATCAGCCACCTTGTCAAGCTCACCAGACTTGTGCTTAATCATAAAAGGAAATTTTTGCAAATAAGCTGACCACCTAGTATGCATATTGCTCAAGTGTTTTTGACTATTGATAAATTTCAAGGCTTCATGTTCAGTATAAATGATGAATTCCTTTTGTACTAAATAATGTTCCCAATGCCTTAATGTCCTCACAACAACCTAAAATTCCTTATCGGAGGTACTCCACTTTCGTCTAAATTCACTTAATTTTTCACTGAAGAAAACCACTGGTTAGTTATTCTGAGATAAAACAGCCCCAATTTCAACACCACTAGCATCACATTCAACCTCAAACAAGGCTTCAAAATCAAGTAATGCTAACACAGGAGCTGTACATAGCTTTTCCTTAATTAAAACAAAACTCCCTTTAGCCTCTTTATTCCAATCAAACTTCCCTTTTTTCAAAAAATTAATTATTGGGGCCATGATAAAGCTGAAATTTTTAATAAATCTTCTATAAAATGTAGCTAAACCATGAAAAAATTGTACCTCACTCACTGGTTTTGGAGCTGGCCATTCCCGGATAACGTTAATCTTCTCTTCATCAACATGTATACCTTCAGAACTCACTATATACCCCAGGAACAGTAGCTTATCAGTCAAAAAAATGCACTTCTTCAAATTTATGTAAAATTTATTCCATTGTAAAACTTTCAACACTTCTCTAAGATGCTTTAGATACTCCTCTTTTGATTTACTATACATCAAAATGTCATCAAAATAAACCACAACAAATCTGTCAATGAAAGGCTTCAACACTTGATTCACTATCCTCATGAAAGTACTAGGAGCATTGGATAAGCCAAATTGCATAACCAACCAATCATACAAGCGTTCTTTGGTTTGAAATGCAGTTTTCCATTCATCCCTAGGTCTAATCCTTATTTGATGATAACCAATTCGCAACTCAATCTTTGAAAAAACTTTGGAATCATGCAATTGATCAAGCATATTATCAAGGCGTGGAATAGGAAATCTATACCTCACTGTAATCTTGTTTATAGCTCGGCTATCAACACACATCCTCCAACTGCTATCTTTCTTTGGTGTGAGCAATGCAGGGACTGCACAAGGACTCATACTCTCACGGATCAAGCCTTTCTTCTACAATTCTTCTACCTTCTCCTTTAATACCTTGCTTTCTCTAGGATTCATGCGATAATGAGGTAAATTAGGAAGCTTAGCACCTAGAACAATATCTATATGGTGTTGGATATCTCTCATTGGAGGCAACTCATCAGGTAAATCAGATTGTATTAGGTTTGAAAAGTCCTCCAACAATGGTTGCACCTCTCTAGGCACTTCACTGTCGTCTTCTTTTTTGCCCAACAACACTTCCTTAACTACAACAGTAAGGACTTCCTTTGCTTCTTTTACTGTCCTTTCAAATTCTCCCTTGGTTTTGGCAATAGATATCAAAGTTTTACCCTCTACTTTAGAAGTTTTAGGTAGTTCTTGAGTCACTATTGTCGGCCTCATAGCAATCTTGTGACCATTTTATGTGAATAGGTAGATATTATCTCTCCTTTTATGCATAGCATCCACATCATATTACCAAGGTCTACCCAAAAATACATGGCTAACATCCATGTCAACAACATCACACAAAATTTTGTCTTTATAGTACCTCCCAATGGAAATTGGTACTAAACAAGTTTTGGTTACCCTTACAGAGGGTCATTTTTTTATCCAACCAATGGAATATAGTTGCGGATGAGTTTCTGTAGGTAGCTTCATATGGTCCACCAACTGTTTAGCAACTATATTCTCTCTACTACCATTATCAATTATCACTTTGCACACTTTTCCTCCAATAGTGCAGAAAGATTTAAAGATGTTCCTCTTTTGGGGTGGTTAGTATACAACAACTTTCTAACAACATACACATACTCCTCTCCTATTTTAGCAGTAACTTCAACCCCATCATATTCTTCAATTTCATCAATATCTTCCTGTAAATTCCCTTCATTCTCTACCAGATTTACCCTCCTTCTCTCGGGACAGTTATTGGACAGATGTCCAGGCTGTCTACACCTCAAACAAACCCCCATATTTAGTGGAGCATAGGGATTAAAATTTGTAGGAGTTTCTTTTCTACTGGTAGTTGCTACTGCCCTTTTTCTCTCTATATTAGGAGCTTCTCAGACTTTCCTTGGTTGATCCAATTGCATATTTCTTCCATTATTAATTGCTGGTTGTACGTGCTCTTGATAAGTTCTAGCTCTCTCAGCTTTCCTTGAAGAACTCTCTAATGATTCAGCCTTCAAAACAATATTATAAACTTCATCAACTCTCCAATAAGCTTGAAGGCTTATCTTCTCCTTGATTGAGGGCTTTAGTCCACCAATAAACCTTGCTACCTTCTGATTTTCAGGTTCTTAGTAGTTTATTCTAACTGACAACCTATTAAATTCACTCGTATAATCTGTCACTATTTTGCTGCCTTGGGTACAGTTTTGATACATTTGGAAGAGGTGTTGCTCATAATCTAGTGGCAGAAACCTCTCCATTAAAAGAGTGATTCATCTTCCTCCATTGTCTCTATCCCTTTGCAAATTATCCCACCATATAGCTGCCTTACTTTTAAGCTTGAATGCTACTGTTTTGACTAGTTTCTCTTCTGATACTTCCATCATCTCACCAAATCTCTCAACCTCGCACAACCAATCAAGAAAGCCTTCAATATTTAAATTTCCATTGCCATTGAAGCTTGGAATTTCAGCTTTCACTCTATAGTCTTCAAACTTTCTATTCCTTCTTCCTTGTTACTGCCCATAATATCCATACCCTTCTACCTCTTCATCTGAATCTCCTCCTTGGAAATCTAGTTGGACAAGTGCTGGAATTTGTTGGACAAGTTCTTGGTTTTGCCTATTTTGCATAGGTCTTTAAGGCACACGCCTATTAATAGGTTGCTCCATTGGCGGGGCCACTCCCCTTCCTTGATCCCTATTAATTGCTACTGCTCTTCCATTAAAATCAACCATTAACTGTTCTAGAGACCCCAAAATCTAGTTTATTTGCCCTTGAATAGTCTCAATTGCTTCTTTTTGTGCATCTCAGGTTTCAGTGATTGCTTGCCAAATATCCTCCAACCCACAGTCCCTGTTTTCGTTGGCCATTCAGTCAAGAAAGCTACTCTGATACCAACTGACACAGCGGAATTATGGAAGAACCTAAGCTAGCATAAAACTAAGCTTAGAAAAGATTAGCACAAGATTAAATCTTTAAGGAATAAACTGAAATCCAGCAGCAGAATATCAAAACACCCTTAGGTATAAACTTTTATGATAAAAACTGCCTTTTACAAACTAGCAAAGCCTCCTTTTTATAAAGGGTAGGAAAAACCCTAAAAGACTAAGGATACTTGCTCAGCAAGCAAAGATTCCTAATAAAAGACTAACTCCTAATTAATAGAAAATATTAAAAAATTATAACTTCTAATAAAATACTAACTCCTAATAAAATACTAAAGTGGTAACTCCTATTAAATAGAAAATACTAAAGCCTAAGCCTACGACTTGTTTTTTTCTTCTTCTTGCTTTTGTTTTGTTGCTCCAGGAATTCATCTATCTTAATTCTGCATCAACCTTGAATGCACAGAGCAACAAAACCAAATTCATTCTACTTTCATCTTGTGTTTTGAAATGCTTAGAACTTAAATAAGATCACTTCTTTTGGTGCCACTATTGATCTTTTTCCAACTTGATTCAACCATTTTATGCAATTTGTTTGGTTAGTTGGTGATAGATCTAACTTCCTTATGAATATCCATTGGGTACCCAATGAATGCTTATAAATAGCTGCAAGCTTCAGCAATTATTCATGTAATGCCCGGAATCTAATTGTTCTGGTCCTAACGATCTTACAAAGAAAGAGGAAACATAAAAATAATATCCAGCAGCAAATTAAATATAAAATATCCATTTTAAGGCCACTTCAAACACTGCTGCACTTTTACAATTGAATAAGGCAAGGAATTGACAACAAACAAGTAAAGGAATGCCAATCTCCAACCTAATTAGAAAAAAATGAAGGCGCTCCAACCCTGTTACCCATTCTCTGGGTTACCAAATTAAACTGAACCCATCAAAAAAATAATCCATTTGAACAATATACATCACTGAACCGTTCAAACTTCTGCATGCCATGGTAGGTGGATAGAACTACTTGCAATGGCTTCCCTAGTATTTGAGAGTAGGACATGCAAAAAAAGGTTGGTGGACAGAGATATTGCAGCGATTGGCACAGCAAGCAAGAAATTGCAATGAAGAATGGTTGTGTTAGTGGAAGGCATTGAAGACCTCACGGGCATCACAAACCAAGGTTAGGCAGCCCCATAAATGGACTGTGGCAGCTCAGTAAAGAGATAATGTAAAGGGGCATAGAGGGCAGAGAGATAAAATGGAGGGAGAGAAAATTCTGGTGTGGGTTGAGGACCTATAGTTGTGCTTGAAAATAAGATTGTGCAGGTCACATCAGTTGTAAATGGAAGTTCTAATCTCCACCATGATTCAATGGATGAGGGGAGCTTCTTTCATCTCTCAAGTTTCATGATAAACAAGAAATTACACCTATCGTCCATACAAGGGTGTGTTGGTTAGCATCCTCCTCTTTTTCAAGTGGACAAAAGACAGATATCCCCTTAGTTAGTCACATGGAGCAGGATATAAGTACTTATGTAATCAAAAAGTATATCCAATTATCAATTTCCCAAGAATCTTAATTGCTGCTCTATCTCTTACTCTCTCGACCTCTCTCCATCCTAAGGAACTAAAATTTGTTTTGTTCCTGCTGACACAGGCAAATTGTTTTTGTTTCCACACTAATGGAAGTGAAACACTCTCTTCGAACAGAAAACATGATTTCGGTGAAAACAATTGCATTTCTACCTAAACGAGAAAATCGTTTACATAGGGTATGTGCAGCTTTTTGCTTGAAATGGAATGAATTCAATAAAATATGATGGACATAACATAAATTTTTTATTAAGTAAAATTCTTGTTTTATGTAATTTTGTTTACAAAAATTATACATATATATATATTATATATAAACTTCCTAAACACTCTTAATGTTAGGGTCGGATGTGATTGTAATTTGTTTTTTTTCCTTCACTTTGTATGTCGATGTTAAAGTTTTTATTTTGGTAGGTACATATAAGCACCTTATGTACTAAATTAATTAAGTTGGATACTTACAATTACTATAATATAGTTTTTACTATACATTTTCAAATAATTTACCATACCGTTTCACGAATCATTCCATTTCCAGACTAACCGAAACAGTAACTCAAAACGAATTTTAGTACCTTGCTCTCTTCTTGTATCTCTACTCTACACTCTCTTGCAGAAGCTAGAAATGTAACCAATCAGGAAATGAAATGCTTATGGGAATATAGAGTTCTAATCTCAACTTTCCAACATAAACAACGTGGTGTAGAGTTCAGTACAAATAGGCTAGATTTCATTTTATGAAATTCATTTGAAATCCACATTTTATTCAATCATAAATTTCACACCAAATAAACTGGATTTCATTTTAAGAAATTTATTTGAGATAGGTTATTATTTTATCCCACGTCAAATGACTTTATATTTATATTACATACATGTTTTTAACTTAGATAATTGATAAAGAGCCACCAACACTTCTCCTATGCTCACCTAATTAACTTTAAGTTTTTTCACCTCTAACTTGTATTTTATTTGTTGAACAACAATTAATTTCTCATATTTATAATTTTAGTTCAATGATAGTTTTAATTAAAAAATTAAGGGAAATATGGGAAAATTAATTAAACTAAAATGAATTCTTCATTTGTTCCATATGAGAGATTAGAATGAGTTGTAAGTATAATTTTTATTCCAAATAAGAGATTTTATTAATGAATTGAATTGTAACTTTTAAATAGGATTCATTTAAAATGAAATAAATTCTACTTTTAATTTCGTTTCAAACACACTAAAAATGAGCAAAAATGCAAGAATCAGCATAATAAAGACAACGATAAATAGAAACCTGATTATCATTGTTGTCAGGAGCCTAAATTTGCTACAGACAATAGAAAACTCATTATATTTCCAAATGGTTATATGCTAACAAGAGATACCCACTGAAAATTTGAAACTGAAAGATATGACCACTGCGATCATGGAAGATAACAATGATATTTGTATGAATTGGATTTTAATGCAATCTAGTATAATTGTCTAATCAGGGAACATATCTCCAAGATGATAATAAGTTTATAAGCTCGTGAAAATTTTAACATAGGGTGGAAGATATCAATCACCTTCAGTGGAGAAAATGCAAAAGTCACCAGAGCGTTGGCACCAAAATTCACAAGCACTGCGATACTTAGTCCTCTCCCTCGTAGGCGCAAGGGGAACACCTCTGATATCATTAGCCAGCCAATTGGACCAAAGGATAACTGCAAAAAACAAAATAGCTTAATGATGCTGTGTTTTACAAGCTTTAGTAATAAAATCAGCTTCACAGCCCTTCCGTAGTTCTGATGGTTTTCAAATCAGTCAATCTATTACTCCTTGCGAAGAAGACTGAACAATTTTGATGATAATTGTAACTGGGGATAATTAGTTGCACAGTATTTAACTTTAGGGTGAGGTTAGATCATTTGCGAATTAGAAGTTGTTTTGGGTACTCAGGTTCAATTAGAAATCATATTAAGTTAAAGATTATATCATAATTAGGTTACTCTATTACTTCAAAATTAAGTTTAGGGTATTCATATTAAATTATTGGCCTCCTATATAAAGATATATTATCTAGTTTCTTTCATACTTGGTTACAGAGATAAAGCTTTTGCCGAAATTTAGTTGTGTAATGCAATAACTAAATCCCTAGGTGATGCCTAAGGAATCCTAATAATAGATGTGATCTATATGTACCACTCTGTGTGAAGCTTAGGTTTTCTCTGTCTTCTCTCAATTTCTCTTCCAAATCCTCAGATTCCAGATCTAACTCAGATCCAATTACCTTGAATGACACCATAAAATAGGTCTACCTCCAGAACCCTACTTTTTCTCTTCCAAAATCTTTCCTCATACCAATTAAACCCTAAAAATTTTCTTAGGTACAGTTCACAGCTCTGGAACAGACCTGATTTTCACCCCTTTTATCTCTCTTTTACTTCTATAAATCAACCCCAATATAATATACCCTAAATTTCCAAATTTCCATCGTACTCATCTTAAACCCTGATCCTATCTCTCAAAACCTTAATCACCCATGCTGCCACCAAATTCCTATTAGAAAAAAGCCCAAAAGATCCAATCTTTTATTCCCAAAGCTGTCTTACATCAATTACACCCTAAATAGACCTTCAATCCATATTCCATCATCTTTCTAGCCCACTTACTTTCCAGTTAACCAAACGCTAGTCCCCAAAATTCTTAATTCATTTGCTGCCATCATATTTCCAGCAGTCAAACAAATATAATTTTTGCATCTTTTTTATTGTCAACAAGTTGTATCACGTCAAAGTGTCAAAGTCATGCTTCTACAGCCACATAATGCAAGCTTTAAGAAAAAGTATTTTTTCGACAAAAATTAATTGCCAAAGCTAGTCATACATAGAATCATACATTCACAATCCACACCTTCAATTTAACTATGATAATAACAAATTCATCATATAAAACCACAGATTCTGAAATGAGAACTCATCTAAGGAATGAAACAGAAACAAAAACCTTATTTACCTGGTAGCATCCAACATAAAACAGTAGAGCAGATACAGCAACAACTGGTGCATTATCCAAGAAAATGTAATATGATCCCAGAAGGAATAAAGAGATGACCTGCAATACACATAACCTTTATAGTATACCATTGGGTGGTTAGATTTTAAAGTTTTCTGCTCAAATGAAAATCACACTGTTCAACCATTCCCCATTTTGACAAGGTATATAAATGCTAGCAGGCCTTTTACAAGATCACGAATGAACAGGGTATCTCTGCATCTTTTTAAATTGGCACTAAAACCAAACAACAGAGACAGACAAGGAGGGACTTACCATCCCTGAAACACCTCCAAGTAGTAGAGGCCTCCTTCCAAGTCTATCAATAACAAGGACAGCAGCTCCAGTCATAATCAACTACAACCAAAAACACATTTTAAAGATTACGGATCCAACAAGTTCATCTAAAAAGGAGATCAAAATGCAAGACCATCCTAGTCAGATGCTTATAAGGTACCTCAGATTAACACAGTTCAAAAGTATAAAAAGTCAAGCCACCAATGCAAGGAAAATTTCAATCTAAGTATTTCCCATATGCAGTTTAATGATTCTGTAACTAATAGAAAATTTTCCATCTACATATTTCAAATACTTTAAATGTCTAAAATAACTGGGAACACACCATTTATTATAAACTAACACATGAAGATAATATCACCTTTAATAAACCAAGGAGAATGGAGACCCTGGTTGCATCGGATGCTGCAGAGAATCCTGCACTCTATCAGGTTGTATCAAATTACAAAGTGAGCATACTTCCATTAAGACCATGTAAAAGAGAAATTCTTTCTCACGATGCACTAAATTCCTTAGTTAGAAATTACCAGGATACCTGAAAGATTGATGCGGCATAATAAAGCACACTTGGTTGTCCTGTGATCTGTCATAATAAATTATCTATAAACACACCAACTGATTGCAGTTGCACACAATTTAAATTATTTTAGTTAAGCTATAAAAATACCTGTTGAAACAAGACCAGTCCTCCACCAATTAGAAGGGCTTTCAAGCATTTTCCATGGAATATTTCTCCTAATGTAACTTCTTTCTCTTCACCTACATAAGAAAGCTCGGCCAGAATCTCATCTACATGTTCAGATGCTGAGTTGCCAATAGTGGGACCCCTGAGCCGCTGCAAGCAATGTATTGCAGTTTCTCTCAAGTCTTGAATATTTCCTTTTCCTTGTATAGCACGTAAAAGTATCCATCTAGGAGATGCTGGGAGCCACCACGTTCCAATTCCCATAATTACAGCCACAGGTGTACTAGCTCCATACATATATCGCCACCCAGCAACTGAGTCAACCAAAAGGCTACCAACTCCATAACCTCCCTGCACAAATTTCAAGTCGCAGGCATTTACTAGTTGTAGGTTTCAATTAAGTACAAATAATGTAACGCAATAGTAGAGTAAAATGAACATTAATCTAAACGCAAGGCCAAGAGAAATCCATTTTGAGCTCTAGGAACTTTCTATTTTCAGGTACACTTCAAAAACAACGAAGTAACTTAAAACAAAAGAGTAAAATCCAACAGGAAGCTAAATAAGAAGGGAGAGAAATCGAAAGCAATTTATTAACTTGATTGCATTTTGAGTGAAAATCAAAAACAAATTCAAAGATCTAGAGCAAGGTTCCAGAACTTACAACCATCCCAAGTACGATAAAGAACTCTTTAAGAGAGATCAGTTGACCACGTATCTGCGACGGAGCTGTCTCAGCAATATAAATTGGAGCAGAATGCATTGTCTGAAAGGATGAAATGGATATCATGTGTATTGGATAAAAAAAAAATTGGACAAAATAAAAACAAAATTAGAACCATACAAACAAAAACTTGAAACTTTAGAAAAAATGCCTCAACGATCAATTTAGAATACATGCAGAAATAATTGGCTTTCCAATGATATGATTTTCTACTCATTTGCAATGGATCCAAGATTAAGTATCATCTTGCAGAAGTATGGTACACTGCATTAGATGTATAGCATTGCTCAAAGAAAGATGTGTTGCTATTCAAATACAGGTAAATTTCTATAGAAATGAGCATTACCAGTCCAATCCCTATACCAAATACAAGGCGCCCAATCACCATAACAGGGAAATTGGGAGCTAATGCTGTTATAATAGCTCCAACAAAATACAGCAGTGCAGCCACAACCAACTCCCTTCTTCTTCCTACGAATCAAGCTATGGTATTCAGCTTTCACCAGGGAAGGAAAGATATCAAGAATGTAAGAACAAAACTCAACTCAACTAAACCTTCAATCCCAAACTAGTTGGGTAGGCAATGTAGAACATAACTGGTGGAAAAAAAAAAAAAAAAAATTACCTAAAAAGTCAGCAACATTAAAGGCAAT
This sequence comes from Quillaja saponaria, assembly GCA_029379385.1. Lineage (NCBI taxonomy): Eukaryota > Viridiplantae > Streptophyta > Magnoliopsida > Fabales > Quillajaceae > Quillaja > Quillaja saponaria. Next base: position 17,802,814 of record CM055616.1, on the reverse strand, counting down.
GGCTGAGCCAATCAAAGCACCATACAGTGATCCACTAGACTGCAAAATGCATCACACAACGCAGATTTAGGAAAAAAAGATAACTCCTTTTTCTCGGTATATAAAAAAATATGAAATACTACACAAATGTTTCGAAGCATAATAAGAATCAAAGAAAAAAAAAGTCAAACAAGAATGTCTTAAACTTACAATGAGACCAATTTCCACAGATGACAAGTTGTACCATGACGTTCCACTTAACGTCGGCAACTGCAGACAAGCCAAGCAAGGACAGAAGGTTAAAAAGTAAAAGAACAAAAGAAACTTGAATAAACAAACAAGTAATTCAAAAGATAAAATGATAATTTTACCAAGATCATTTGATTGCAATGACAAGTTGGACCAAAGTATAAAAGGAGAGAATATAGTTGAAATTATTATGATAACCTGCATATTTATCTAGAGGATTAGAGGATACTACATCACAATAATTGTTGTGATACAACAAAAAAGGGCACACATGGAAAATTTTCCTTTCATCAGCATAAACTAAACTTGCTAAGTGCCACAGGATCCATCAACCTTCTTTGGAGAAAATACAACCCTTCAGAACTCAGTTCATAATTCTAGAGTCCTACAACCCTTCCCACTGATATCAGAATGACAGACTTGTATAACCAAACAATAGAGAATCTTCTGATCAAACAATATACTCCAGACCCAGAGTCTTCCTACTAAAACTTCCTTCTTTGGTATGTGCTTAACATCATTGGAACAATTACTCTAGGGATATCTGCGAGAGTGCGAGATTAATGATTGATCCAGTCAAACAAAAATAAATGGTTAATTCTTTTACTTTTAACATCCCTCTCTATTGTGGTTGGAAACATCCAGCGAGCATTCAGTAGTGGAAAATAATTTCCCAGCTTTCTTATGTACATTTCATGTTCAGATATTATATATGCCCTTGTCAAAATTTGGAAATCAAGGTCTGGTTGATTATTAATGCATTTTTTGGGAAACATCTTTGATGCATTTTCTAATTTATATATATTAGTTGTTTGAAGAACTTCTTTTGCAAATTTTAAAGAGGAGATATGATATCTGAGTTAAGGGTTACACTCAAATCAAATAATTCGAATTTGGATTTGAAATCGAATTAAAAAATTCAAATTTGGATTTGAATTCGAATTAAAAAATTCAAATTTGGATTTGAATTCAAATTAAAAAATTTGAATTTTACTCAATATTCGAATAGTACATAATTCGATTCGATATTCGACGAATAATTCAAATTAGTATTTGAATTCGAATTAATATTCAAAATAATATATGTTTTTATTAAAAAATTATAATAAAAAATGACTTTATGAATTTTTTTACCAAAATACCCTAAACATACAAATATTTAAATTCGAATATATTCAAATATTTGAAATTTTATTCAAATTCGAATGTTCGAAATTCAATTCGAATTTGAATTTCAGATTAAGATTCGTATAAGTATTCGAATTCGAGTACTGGAATTCAAATTCGTATAGTGCCCTATTCGAAACTATTGGATTCAGATTCCACCCCTAATCTGAGTACATATAGATAGTGAAAACTTGTTTTTGATAACTAAATGTGCCCATCACCCTAAACCAACATATGACCTATATTACTAAAGTATATAAATACTAAAGCAGGGCACTACCCCAATTAAATCTTCCATAAATTACTTAGAGATAATATTGTTATATAAGAAATAAAGTTCTATTTGCAATGTAAGAAATCAATATAATTAGTAGTCATTTCCGCAAACATATTATGTCTGTAAAATCCATTAGTCATACAGTTTATCTCACTATTTTATTTTTTTTTCTAACAGTGCATATACCTCTCACAAGTCACAAGCATTGTTTTTCTTAAGGTGAAAACATGCATTAAATAAATAATTAAAATTCATGTTGTATAATATCGTCACAGTGGCACGCCACACCGGCGCCGGGTGTGGTGCGAAATGAGTAAGGGTTCTCGCATCGACAGCAAGTACGGATAAATAAGCTAGTCCAAGAGAAGATTCGCATAGCTACTTGAAACATAGGGACTCTTACCGGTAAATTGAGAGAGCTAGTAGATATCATGAGTAGAAGGAGAGGCAATATTGCTTGCTTGCAAAAAACTAAGTGAGTAGGAGAAAAGGCTAGAGAGATAGAGATGACGGGATTCAAAATATAGTATACAGGTAAGAATAGAAATAGGAATGGAGTTGCGATTATTGTTGATGGAAATTTCAAAGATGAGGTTATAAAAGTCAAGAGGAAAGGTGATAGTATAATTTTAGTGAAATTGATGATAGACGAGGAGGTATTCAATATCATTAGTGCTTATGTCCCACAAATAGGACTAGAAGAACCTACGAAAAATGCATTTTGGGAAGACTTAGATGAGATAGTGCAAGGAGTACCGTTAGTAGAGAAATTTTTTATTGGAGGAGATTTGAACGGTTATGTAGGAAATAATAACGAGGGTTTTGAGAGAGTTCATGGGGGTTATGGTTATGGAGATAGGAATGAATGTGGAGAGTGTATTTTGGATTTTGCGACTAAGTACAATTTGATTTTAGCTAACACGTTCTTTAAGAAATGAGAGTCACACTTAGTCACTTTTAGTAGTGAGCCTCATAAGAGCCAAATAGATTTTGTTCTGACTAAGAATATTGATAGGGTGTTATGTAAGGATTGTAAAGTTATAACCCAACGAGTATTTAGTGTCTTAGCACAAATATTTGGTCGTGGATGTTGGTGTTAAGCGTTGGAAGACAAAGCATAGAAGTAATGGGAGTAGTGGGACTAGATAGGTAGAATTTGAATGGAGATAAGATTGCTCTTTTAAAAGAAAAGATGTTATATGGTGACTCATGGATTATGGAGGGCAAGCCTAATACGATTTGAGATAAGATGGCATATTAGAAATTCGGCTAGAGAGGTATTAGGAGAAAATAAAGAACATGAACCACTAATTAAGGAGACATGGTGGTAGAACGAAGAAGTCCAAGAAGCTATTAAAACAAAATTAAAAAAAAAAGTGTTATAAAAGATTACACGAGTGAAGAAATGAGGATAATTACGAGTGTTTTAGACAACCTAGAAAAGATGCTATGAAAGCGGTTAGGGAAGCAAGAGGCAAGGCTTGTTAAGGACTTTACCAAAAGTTATGGACAAAAGAGGGAGAGAAGGATATTTATAGGCTTGCCCAAACAAAGAAAAACAAACTGGAGATTTAAATTGGATTAAATGTATTAAGGATGAGGGATAGGGTTTTAGTTAAGAAAGATGAGATTAATGAGAGATGGCAAACTTACTTTAATACCTTATTTAATGAAGAGTCTAGTGTTACTGTCCGGGAACTAAATGATGCCTTCGATGATATGAACTGTAGATTTGTTCGTTGAATTAGAACACAAGAATTTAAAAAAACTATTCATAAGATGAAAAATTATAAGGCAATTGGATTGGATGATATCCCTATCGAAGTTTGGAGATGTCTCAAAGATATTGAGGTAACACTTAGCTCACAAATCTTTTTCACAAGATTTTAGTGACCAAGAAAATGTCTGGTGAATGAAGAAAGAGTACATTGATCCCTATTTATAAGAATAAAAGAAATATTCAAAGTTGTACAAATTATCGTAGAATAAAACTTATAAGTCATACAATGAAGCTTTGAGAAAGAGTGATTGAACCTAGGCGTAGGAATGAGACTCTAGTTTCTAAAAATCAATTTGGTTTTATCCCTGAAAAATTTACAATAGAGTCTATTTTCTTACTTAGAAGATTAATGGAGAAATATAGATAAAAGAAAAATGATCTTCACATAATCTTAATTGATCTAGAAAAAGCATATGATAAGGTGACGAGTTTTGTGGTGGGTTCTTGAGAAGAAGAAAGTCTTAACTAAATATGTAAAAGTTGTTAAGGATATGTATGAGAGAGTAATGATTAGGATGCAGACTGTAGATGGTATGACTGGAGAGTTTCCGATCATAATAAATGTTCACCAAGGTTCGTAGAAGTTATTAAGGATATGTACGAGGGAGTAATGATTAGGGTGTAGATTGTAGATTGTAGATGGTATGACTGTAGAGTTTCCAATCACGATAGGTGTTCATCAAGGTTCATCCTTAAGCCCCTACCTATTTGTTTTAGTTAAGGATGAACTTACTTCAGCTATTCAGGATAGGATTGCATGGTGCATGTTGTTTGCCAATGATATCGTGTTGGTAGACGAAACTGAAGAAGGTTTAGATTTTAAACTAGAATTATAGAGGAACGCGTTAAAATCTAAAAATCTTAGGTTGAGTCGTACGAAAACTGAGTATATAGAGTGTAATTTCAGTGACACTAGAAGAGGCTTGACTAAAATAACTTTAGATGGTCAAGCAATTCCTACAAAGGATGTAGGTTCTTCTAGTCCTATTTGCCCTGAGGCGCAAAAGGTGCAAGGCGCAGACCCCCTTGCCTATGCACCTCTAAAGGCGGGCTCTAACACTAAGGCGCTGCCTAGGCACACTAGGCACGCGCCTTTTTCATAGTCTGAGACACCAGAAGACGCACACAAAGCAAACATAAGGCGCAGCAAGGTTTTTTTTTTTTTTTTTTTCTAAAAAAATACTCTTTAGTTTTTAAGTTTCCTCATAATTAGGAAAAGTCAAACATTGGAAGAGTCCTGATAGAAATTTGAAAGCTCCTTAAAAAAAAAAAACTCTTCAATTTTTCTTTTTGAGTAAAACTCTTTAGTTTTTAAGTTTCCTCATAATTAAGAAAAGTCAAACAGTGGAAGAGTCCTAATAGAAATTTGAAAGCTCCTTAAAACATTATAAAAATAAAAAAAAGACCCTAACTTAGCCGCTGAAGCAAAATTCTGATTCAAGCAGCCTACGGACTAAAGACTAAGCTTCCCTATATCTTAGCCAAAAAACAGAGCATATTTTCAATGTAAATTTGACTATTATCTATCATATTTTTAAATTACTTTCTCAATCTTCTTCTAATCTTCTTCATCTTCTACTTATTTTGATCCCTGATTCATCTAATCTCTCCTATTGTACAAAAAGCAGAGCATTTGGTGTTAGGTTTTATATGCTGTAAGCTTGGAATCATTGTAGGTAGATTTTATTTTTATTTTTTTAATTAGATGTGCACCTAACTTTGCAAAGGCACACGCTTGCGCCTTGTGCCTAGGCTCTAGGGACCCCTAGCACCTAGGTGCGCCTTGAGCCTTTGATAACACTAGCATAGAGTATCAGCAAGTTTTCTTTTAATCTTTTTTTTCTTCCCTTGATGATGGGCGTGGACATAAGCTGTACTTCAACATTATCAACTACTATAGCCATGTTGAATAAGCTTCCAAAAATAAAATGGTAGTCAATGATGAAAATAATATCCCAAGTTATACTGAATCGAGAATCTGGTTTTGCTAAATTGATTACATTAATGAATCCTGATGAAACTAACAAATTTCATAACACTAAAGCATAAAAAATCGTAGATACAGCATAGTAATGTTAAGCTAAAACATCAGTAACAATCGTATAGTTCACAAATCACAATGATAGTAAAAAGGCATACCGCAATAGAAATTGTGGAACAAGATGTGGCACCAATATCATAGCCATAAAGCAGTCCTCCAAGAGCAGGGAACAGAAATCTGAGATTATTGAGAATTTGAGACACTTTTAGTATGACTATAGAGATCATGTTTCATTTGGATTCAATGACATTATTCATTATCAACTATTGATTATCAGCTGGCCACTAAAACCATGATGTAGTGCACTGAAACTATGCAAACAACTTTTTCTTCCAGGGGGTTCCAGTCATCAGCACAGTGCTCATTCTTTTGGTCATAACTTGAGATAGAGAAGTCTAACTGATGCTCAATTTGTTGCATCCGAAAGCTAAGAAATCTTTCTAAGAACATACAGCTCATTTCCTACTTCTTATTCATCTATTGGATGTGTCAGTTCTAAGTGACGCCTTGGTCCATTACATCAGTTTTTCTATTTAACTAAAAAGTTAAATGACAATATAAATATGGAGCACCTCCTATCATGTAATTCAGATAAATAATCCAAAACTATACGCTAATAGTCTAATTCAATGAAAAAAAAAAAACAGAGAGAATAAAAAATACAGTTAAATTAGTAATATATTTGGAAAAACATTGATGTCTAGTGGTTCAAATTCATCTCCAATTTTACCATAAATTAGTATATTGTAGCTGCATAGCTCCATACTTCCCAATAAGGCATCTACTATGAGATGTAACCGTGCAAAGAGGTACACATGTGAACCTAAACGGGTAAATGTCTATTGGCTACTTAAGTAAATCCATGGTAAATTATAAGTATGATAAGAGATGAGAGTAGAACACTTGCGGGAAAATTGCAGCAATGATGGAATAACCGTCCGTGCCATGAACTCCATTAAGGAGAGGTTCCTGGGCACCCCTTATCTCTCCAGATGGCTTCCCTTCCTAATAAATAGCAACCCAGTTAGCCACTTAAAAGTAATAACTGAAAAGAAAAGAAAAAAACAGAAACAAATACAGGTAAACTTAAAAAGAAACAAAGACTCCACAGAAGATTGAATTGAGCAAAAAAATTCCCTTCCACCCATTATGATTACTTCATATACAAACTCTCACTTTCCCTTGCTTTTTTATTCTTTTCCAAACACTTTCTCAGCTACCAAACAGACTGTTAGCAAATTATAGAATCCAAATTCAGAAACAGGTTTTCTCTATTGAGAAAAAGAAAGAGTAGAACCTTTCCAAGGGAGGGAAGAGTTGGCCGCTCAAGATCCGACGCCATTGGTTCCAAATTTCAACAGCCCAGACTACGGGAGACTCGACAATCAGAACTTAAAAAAAATAGCATTTTCGCTTTTCTATCAATTTGTCATTTTATATATAAATATTGAAAGTTGCGGGTAGAGAAGTCATCGGTAAAAACCATCAAATCAGTCACTTTGTAAAATATTAATTTAAAATAAATTATTTCTTAAATTAATATTAAATATAGGCTAAATTTACAAACTCACTTGTCATTACCACACATTATCATGCTTACGGAAAAAAAATATACATAAAAATTAATTTCGTGTACCTAACACTAGAGATTATTGTTCAATTTTTTGTCCCTTTCGTAAACAAACTTCATAAACCCAACCTACAAATTTACTATTTATATTTTTTTAATTTTTTCAACCATGTTTTGTTCATTTATTCATTGTAATTTTTTGTCCAATAAGAAAATTTTATCACTTTTCTAAAATTTAAAAAAATATATATGAACGGTAACTTCATGAGAGCAACCCACGAAGTTACTATTATTTTTTTTATTTTTTTAAATGAATGATTTATTCATTTATTTCTTGTAATAATTTTTTTTCTTATCTAGAAAAATTTTACCTCAAAATTACATTTTTTTTAAAAATGAACAGTAATGTCATGATCCCAACCCAAGAAATTAAAAAAATAAATAAATAAAAGCATGCATTTACGAAAATTAAAAAAAAAATTAAACATTACTACTATAATAAATCAAGTTGTTGTTATATGTATGTATAATTTTTTTTAAATAAAAAAATAAAAACATGCAATTTACCCAAAAAATAAAGGTAACTTCATGATCCCAACATATGAAGTTACTGTATATTTTTTTTTTGTAATTTTGGAGTAAAATTTTCTCTTGACTAGATAAGAAAAAAAAAATTACAAGGAATAAATGAATAAAGCTTGCATTTATGGAAAAAAAAAAAAAAAAACAAAACAAAACAAAACAAAAAAAAATATAATGAATAGTATTTTCGTGGGTTGGGCTCACGAAGTTATTGTTCATATGTTTTTTCTTTTTTTTGAAAAAAAGGTAAAATTTTTTCTTTTGACTGGACAAAAATAATAAAAAATTACAAAACAAACAAAAATGAACGGTAACTTTGTGAGTTGGGATCATGACGTCACTGTTCATTTTTTTTTTCCTTGTGTAATTTTGGGTAAAATTTTTCTCAATAAGAAAAAAAATATAAAAACATTATTACAAGGAAAAATGAATAAAGCATTTATTTATGGAAAAAACAAAAATAAATAAATATTAACTTCATAGGTTGGGCTCACGAAGTTACTGTTCATATGCTTTTTTTTTTTTTTTTGGAAAGTGACAAATTTTTTCTTCTCACTGACAAAAAAATAACAACGAACAAATCAACAAAACATGGACGGAAAAAGACAAAAATATATATATATATATATATATATATATATATATATATATATAAATAGTAGCTTCGTGGATTGAACTCACGAAGTTACTGTTCATAAAACAAAAAAAGACAAAATAAACAGTAATTTCGTGTGTTGGGCTCAAGAAGTTACTATTCATGTTTTGTTTTGTTTTTTTTTTTGTTTTTTTTTTTTAGGCTTGAGGATGTGGCAAGTGAGTTGGTAAATTTGGTCTATTTTCAATATTAGTTTCAAAAGTGGTCTTTTTTAAATTTATGTTTTAAAAAATGTTCTATTTGATGGGTTTTTCCAAATTCATTGCCTTATGAGTTGTGGGTTGAGAAATGAGAATGGAATAACTATTGGTTGTGGGTCCCACTTTCTAGTAGTTGTTAGAGAACAATTAAAAACAATCTCAGAACAAACAAAGAAATGCAAATTAGGAATTTTGTTAACTTATCAATTGATAGATAGAATCCACGTTTTCATAGTTTCATCCTACTAATTGCATATAAATATATTAAAATTATGATTTTTTTTAACGAGTGCTTTAAGAAAACTTGATAAGGTATAATAAAATAGACTTTGAAAATTGAAACATTCCAAAAGTAGTAAAATATTTATTACACAGCACTGAAATCATGACCAATAACTACAATAAATAATATAAAATTTCTATATTTATCACCTTAACAAGTACTCTAAGGACATCTATTAGATAAATTCTAAAATTCTAAAGGGGCATAATTAGAGTTATTGTGAATCAAGAGTTGGTGGGTGGTAAAAAAGTGTGCATCTTTTATTGAATTCTTTATTTCAAATGTGGAAGTTGTAAATAGTAATGTAAAAATCGAATTTGACTAGCTGAAGTGTCATTCATATGACTGACATATAAAAGAATGGTTCTTTAGACCTATGAAAACTTCTAGCCAAAGTTAATATCTGATCAGAAAATATAAGCTAAAAGGTTGTAAAAGAATAAGGTTTGAAAGGATAACATATTTTGTTTTGGGGTTTTGAGCCCTTTTATATAAGAGTTTTGCTGGAATATTAATCACAGTAGTAATAACATAATAATGGGCAATAATGACATTTGTTGTAATATTAATATAATACTAATGGTAGCAATTACAATTCAGATTAATCTATGCTACATTGTCCATGACACGTATAATAATATTATTAGATTGGTACAACATTGTATTATCACTAGTCTTGCCAAAAATAAGTTTAAGAAGCATAGGGACTTGAACTAGATGTTGTTGACCACATACCAAGGTCGTGTTCTCCATTTGTGGGGTGTAATCTTTGTGCTAATTTTTTGAAATTTTAGTACTATCACTGATGTGATGTGATGCTGGTATAATGTTTTTATCACCGGTGTTGACATTATTTTATATTCCACCTTATAACTACTATACCTTATTACTCCCACATTCTTTTTGCACAAACAAAGAAGTTTGGGCTTGCTGTGATAATAGTTTATACTGAATTTTTGTCAGTCAATGGGATACTAATATGCAGTTGTATTTAAATTATACTAAAATTAACATGACACCTTACTTTGAGCAATATAGGTGAAAACCCAAGAATATTTGTTGATGTTGTAACATTTTAGGTGAAAACTCGAGATTTTGCTTGCTTATGGGCTACTAATATTCAGTTCTATTTAAACTATACTGAAATAAACATCATACCTTGCTTTAAGCAACATGAGTGAAAACCCAAGATTATTGATGTTAGTACAGGCTTTGTAGCCACTTGATTTGTTTGGGTACTTTGATTTTTAGCCTGTGCTGCCCACCCTAAGTGTAACTATAGGCATTTTAACCATGTGTTATGTCCTCGGGCTTTCTTTTTAGATCAGGTGAAAATCGATACTTTTGGCGATCTAGTATCCGAGAGGTCTCACTGAAAAGCTGCTTATTGCCTATTCTTAGGATCAGGTTTGCCCGTAGCATTATAGCAGCAATTGGGGATATATTAGATGCCACTCCTTACAAGGATTGACATTAGTTGAAAAGTTGTGATAGGCTCTTTTAAGCTGTTATGATGGTAGGTATAGCTTTCTGTGTTGAAGGTGATGAGCTTATCCTGATTTGGTAACTTCATGCGCGAAAATTTCCCTAAAATATATATATAATTGTGGCTGAAATACCGAACTTAATAGGAAATTCATTTAATCTTCATATGTGAGAATATCTTACTAGAGATAATAATCAATAACATTTAAAACATAACTTATATAAACTCTTGATTTACTATTCACAAAATACTGACCATTTGATTTTAAGATTTTGACCTCGAGCTATAAGTGAGGGGAGGAACATTTTCTTTTTGCGATTCGTTAATTAGCCTCCATATATTTTGCTTTTTTGTACTAAGTTGTATACTAAATCACTTGAAATATTTATCAAGCATTATTTCATAATGGACAATAAATCACATGGCTCAATCAGTAGTTATGTATTATCAAATATTGTTACGAGTATAACAAAGTGAGAAATCCGATAGTCCAATGTTTTTCTATTAATCTTATAAATAGAATATTACCTCTTGAAGCGATAAGGACGATCTTAACTTTTGATCTACAAGTTGTACAGGGTGTACAACCTCTAAGTGTATCCACACCGAATGACTTGATCAAGAGCTATGTGTTGGCTGCCAAAAATCTCCTTGTGTGCTAGCACAAGTGATGAGATTTTCTCACGTCTCACAAACACTCAGTTTACCAATAATTCTCTGTTGAGAATTTTGGCTCTATATGATATCTGAATAAAAGTTATGTACGTTACTTATAAGGTCTAACCTTATTTAAGTATGATATAACTGAACTCTACATAATAAGATCAGATCTTATCTGTTAGAGACTTTTAGATAAAATAGGAAAATCTAATCAAAGTTAATCCTATTTTAAATATCAAATATCATTTGTTTGTAATTACATGAAAGCCCAAAACTTCTCTTAATCAAATTGTATCCATTTGTGTGTGACCCCTTAGGTTCATATTAAACTGGCAGTAGGCCACATTAACTTAATATATTTTTCAATTAAATAAACATCTAATTAATTTAAATCAAAACTAATTTTGATTTACCCATTAATGAGAATTAATTATTAAATTAATTATCGGGTTACCTACAAGTCAAGATTGATGCCTAGCAGCATGTGATGACTACCCAGATAATATAAATATATTTGTGAACCTTTCCATTGTTAGCTATCATGCAATTCAATCTTTCCATCATTCAATGTTCCTGATTAAACTTAGAGTATGGATTAATGTCAAACCCTAAATTGTTTAATCTGATGTATCTATTTATAAGTCACAACTCAAATGGTGAAATCTGAATTCTCTAATCTAGTTTCACATCACCCTGGCCAGGGACTTTCAGAGTTATGTCTTAATTAGATAACATAGAACATTCTCTCTCTTTGCTGAGAGTGATAGATCCCATATTGTACATTCATATACCTTCATACATAGATAGTCATACCCAACATCTATCTCTGTATAACCCATGGTGAATTATACTTAGATAGTATCAAAGCATGATAACCTCTGTACAAGGTATCTATGATGCCTCAGGTCTGAAGATCATTTGCACCACTACAACGAAGAACACTCATTGACAACTATGTAAAAGTCCATATGAGTATTCTATGATCGAGTCAATTCAGTGAACTTGTTCTCTAACAAGCACCTACATGTTTATTATAGTGTCAACTACACAAGTGATCATGAGATAAATCACCCTCAACATTTGAGCTAATATAACATGTACTAATCTAACCGGATCATTAATTCCCATTATTAATGATCCTATGATTAGGAATATTTAAGAACAAAGCTTAAGAAAATATATCTCATAAGCATGATCATATCATGGTTCTTATTTTCATTGCTTATATTATATGAGATTTATCATGTTCATACTAAAGAATTAACTAGTAATTAAAGTACATGATAAATAATAATACCATATAATAATGAAACATATTCATTTTATTAATAATTGAATAAGACTGTATTTATAAGTAATATACCATAGACATCTAATATCATTGGCTTGTAGGGCATACTACTAACAATCTCCTACTTGCACTAAAGTCAATCGCTCTTGTATCTCATACCCATCTTCTCAAAGTGGCGATCAAAATTTTGTTGAGACAATGGTTTAGTGAATAGATCTACTATATTATCATTTGTTGATACATTTTGTATATTCACATCACCCCCTATCAATGATTTCTCTAATCAAATGAAAATGTCTCATAATGTGTTTGGTCTTTTGGTGAGACCTTGGTTTATTTGCCTGTGCTATGGCTCCATTGCTATCACAATATAAGGAGACTAGATTAACAATATCAAGAACCACACCTAGCTCGTTGATGAACTTTCTCATCCAAACAGCTTCTTTGGCAGCTTCGTTGGCAGCAATATATTCAGCCTCAGTAGTTGAGTCTGCAATGGTGTTTTGTTTGAAACTTTTCCAATGCATCGCTCCACCACTCAAGGTGAATACATACCCTGATATAGACTTACTATCATCCTTATCAGATTGACAACTTTAGTCTGTAAAGGCATCAATTTTCAAATCTGATCCTCCATAGATGAGAAACAAATATTTAGTCCTTCTTAAGTACTTAAAAATGTTCTTCACTGCTTTCCAATAACATTCATCAGGATTAGACTGATATCTGCTTGTTACACTAAGTGCATAAGCAACATCAAGTCTAGTACATACCATAGAATACATGATAGATCCTATTACCGAAACATAAGGTATTCTACTCATTAATTCTCTTTCTTGAGGTGTCTGGGGTAACATCTTCTTAGAAATAGTGATTCCATGACTCATAGACAAATAGTCTTTCTTGGAATCATTCATACTGAACCTCTTCAGTATTTTATCTATGTATGTAGATTGGGACAAGCCAAGCAACCTCTTAAATCTATCTTTATAGATCTTAATCCCTAAGATATAGGTAGCTTCACCCAAATCTTTCATGGAGAAGTTCTTTGATAGCTTAAACCTTGATTGATTGTAACATAGTTACATCGTTCCCAATGAGTAGTATGTCATCCACATATAGGATCAAGAAAGCAACAACGCTCCCACTAACCTTTTTGTATACACAAGGTTTATCCGGATTCTTAATAAAATCAAACTTTTTGATTGTTTTATCGAAACGGATGTTCCAACTTCTTGAAGCTTACTTGAGTCCATAAATGGATCTCTGTAGCTTGCATATTTTGTGTTTATCATCACTAGATAGAAAACCCTCAGGTTGTGTCACGTACATATCCTCTTCAATGTTTCCATTGAGAAATGCGGTTTTTACATCCATTTGGCATATTTCATAATCATAGTATGCAGCTATAGCAAGTAAAATCCTAATTGATTTAAACATGACTACAAGGGAAAAGGTTTCATCAAAATCAATTCCTTGCTTTTGACTATATCCTTTCGCCACTAGTCTTGCTTTATAGGTTTCAACCTTTCCATCTACTCCAATCTTCCTTTTGAAGACCCATTTGCAACCTATAGGTACTATACCTTGAGGTGCATCAACCAAAGTCCATACTTTGTTAGAGTACATGGAATCCATTTCAGATTTCATGGCTTCTTGCCACTTTTTAAAGTCAATGTCATACATTGCCTATTCATAGGTAGTAGGATCCTCATTAGTTATGAGTTGACCCTCATCACCCTTAATGAGAAATCCATAATATCTCTTAAGTGGTTTAGGTATCCTTGCTGATCTACACAAAAGTTGTGTACTTTGAGGTTCCATTTCAATAGACACCTGAGGTGGCGGTGTATCATTCGCTTGTGGTTCTTATGATATCTCATCAAGTTCTATCTTGCTCCCACTATTTCCTTCTAGCATAAAATCTTGTTCTAGAAAGATAGCATGTTTTAAAACAAACACTTTTTGTTCTAATGGGTGATAGAAATAATATCCAGCAATTTCCTTAGGATATCCTACAAACCTGCACTTATCAGATTTTGCTCCTAGCTTATCTGATTGTAATCTTTTTACATATGCAGGACAACCCCAAATCTTAATGTAATTAAGATTGGGTTTCTTCTCTTTCCATATGTCATATGGTATTGATGATACAGCCTTCGAGGGTACTTTATTGAGAAGGTAGGTAGCAGATAGTAATGCATAACCCCAGAAAGAAGTAGGAAGATCAGTGTAACTCATTATGGATCGAACCATGTCTAACAATGTTCGGTTTCTTCTTTCTGACACACCATTCATTTGTAGTGTTCTAGGAGGAGTCCACTGAGAGAGAATTCCATTTTCTTTTAAATGATCAAGAAACTCATCGGACAAGTATTCACCTCCTCGATCTGATCGAAGAGTTTTAATACTCTTCCCAGTTTTCTTTTCAACTTCACTTTTGAATTTTTTGAACTTTTCAAATGATTCAGATTTATACTTCATTAAGTATACATATCCATACCTAGAAAAGTCATCGGTGAAAGAAATAAAATAAGAGTAACCTCCCCTAGCAGTGACTGTTAAGGGTCCACATACATCAGTATGCACTAACCCTAATATATCTACAGCTCTTTCTCCATGTCTGCTAAATGGAGATCTAGTCATTTTTCCTATGAGACAAGCTTCACAAGTCTAAATAACCTTATTTTACCAACTTATTAACTCTATCTTCATTAATATGACCTAGTCTTAAGTGCCACATACAAGAATAACTTACTTGATCCTTCTTCCTTTTGTTTGAATATTCGATATTAAGTACATTATCATGCACATTAAGAATATAAAGACCATCATCTAAAGTACCAGTACCATAAAATTCATTACGGAAATAAATTGAACAACATTTGTTCTTAAGAGAAAATTCATAACCCTCTCTATCAAGTTTAGAAACATAAATAATGTTCTTAACTAAAATTGGTACGTAGAACCAATCTTTAAGTTCTAATGTTTTTCCAGATGGTAAAACTAAGCAATAGGTTCCTACAACTAGTGCAGCAACTTTTGCTCCATTTCTTAGTCACAAGTCCACTTCACCTTTGCTTAGCCTTCTACTTCTTCTCAGTCCCTGTAAAGAATTACAGATGTGAGAACCACTACCAGTATCTAATACCCATGAAGTAGAATCGTTAATAGTTACATTAACTTCAATAACGAACATATGAGATATACCTTCAGAAGGTTTGTACTTCAAACTTGCAAGATACTCCTTGCAATTTCTCTTCCAATGTTTATCCTTGCCACAATGGAAGCATTGTCCCTTATCATTGGCCTTAGAAGGTTTCTTAATACCAAAATTAGGTTTGTGTAGCTTCTTCTTTTTCGAATCTTCCTTTTTAGAAGAACTCTTGCCCTTTTTGGAATTTGAAGAGTTATCTACATACATAATGTAGTTTTTATCCTTCTTAATAGATGGCTTAGCAGTTTTCAGCATGTTAACAAGTTCAGGAAGTGAAGCTTCTAGCTTGTTCATGTGAAAGTTCATAACAAACTGCGAGTAAGTGTCAAGCAAAGATTGCAGGATCAAATCCGTGCACAACTCAGTGTCCATATTGAAGCCTAGTTCTTTTAACTGCTCAATATGTCATATCATCTTTAGTTCATGTTCATAGACAGATGATTGTTCAGTTATCTTAGCCCTGAAGAGCTCTCTAGATATCTGATATCTAGCTATGCTGACTATGCTCACTATAAAGTTCATGTAGATGCTTTATGATAGCTGAAGCATACTTCATCTTATCATGTTGTTTCTGAAGCTCATTTGACATAAATGCTTGCATGTAGCATACAACTTTTATATTATGCTATTCCCATCTAAAATAGGCATCTTTTTCCTCAGCAGATGAATTCACATCAGGAATTTTAGGAAGATGAGCCTCAAGGACATAACCTATCTTTTCGGAATTGATAACAATTCTCAAATTCCTAAGCCAATCCATATAATTTGGTCCAGTCAAGATATTTATTTCTAAAATACTAGGTAAGTGGGTTTGCCATGGTGATCCACAAATAATCAACAAATTATATTAGCATTTATTCAGATTATTAACTACCAAATAAATTTGGTCTTTTAATCTAAATGGTACCTCTCACTATTCTCTTCGGTTTCCATTACCCTCTAAAAATGGAAAGCGAGTAACCCCGTTGGAAGGTTGCTTAGCGAGGATTAAGATCTCATCATATATACAAAGAGTCCATGTGTGACACAACAAACTAAAAGTATTTGATAGGTAGATAACTATTATCAATTTCATCATATGAAATTTTTAATCATATTTAGCCCTATAAAATTATACGATCATGTGTGACATAACAAATTACATAACTTTTAGTTAAATTACTCCCACTATTCGCAACAAGTATATCCCAATATATATAATTCTTGTGGGACATAACAAAATTATATAATTAAGATATCTTATAAGCATCTACTATGCATAGATAATACAAATTATCTTAGAATTGCAAATCATGTGTGACACATCAAATTTACAATCACAAGACAATTTCTAATATTATCTATAATAGTGGAGGGCTACGAATTTCATTCTTATAATGAATTTCGTTACAACTTAATATTTCTATATTTGATTAAGAGGGATTCTTGGTCAAATTTTAATATATTTAGGTCTCATCATGCATATATCATATATACCATTTATGAGCTAGGCATGCATCATCATACATTTTAATATACATCTTATGCTAATATGGTGGATGACTATGGACATTTTCTAAGTGTGATTTACTTGAGCCATAAGTAAATCACTAGGACATTCCTAGGTAAAATTATTACATGAAAATATCCCATACATTCATGGGTCTTCAATCTTTAAATATGATCCGTCGCCTTTCTTTAATAAAATTCTATTATATCCTAATAATCTATACATAGTATTTATTAAGAAATCTTGAATCAAATTCAAGAGGAATTACATAGGAGGGAGATAAAAAAATTACATTAAGAAATATAATAGAAAGGCGAGACATGTAAGCCCCATTTAAATATTACAACCCAAATAATTTTACAACCATTAAAAATAAGATAAAACCCATCACATAAGTCTAATGTCCATAGTCATCCACTAATCATCCACACAATCACATTGCATTAAATAAAAATAATAATAACTTGATTCCATTCTAATTGTGATTATGCATGAAGTTTCTTAATATCAAATATCCATGGATTTCTCAAATCCTAGTAATATTAGATTTAAATAATAATCAATTATAATCCAATAAGAATTTTATTAAAAATAAAATAACTCTTATATTATTTTAATTAGAATCCTACTTCTATTAATAGTATTAAAATAAAATAACTCTTAATTTATTTTAATTAGAATTTCTAATGAAATAAAACAACTCTTGTTTATATCAATTAGGATTCTATCATTCTAATTAAAATAAATATTATTTATTTATTTTAATTAGAAAACAATTGAGACTAGTATTTTAAAATAAAATAACACTTATTTAATTAATTAAAATTCTTCTAATCTTAATAATTTTGTTTCAAAAATTAAATTAAATAAATAAGAAGCTTATAAGAATAAAGCAATATACATGACAGTGACATATCCAACGTGAGATGAATTGCCATTGATTATCAACAATATTTACAAATTTGCCATCCATCATTGCAATTTTATAACTATTCACGTTGTTGTTTTTTTTTTTTTTTTTTTTTTGAATAATTCAACAACTTTGAAACTAATATTTAAATAACCAAGATTTATGAAATCTCAAAATTTAAACAATATAAAATTTATGAAATCTCATTTCAATAAAATCATAAACATAATCATCCAAATCTAATTAGAATAATTAAATCAAATTCATGCTATGAATCAAATTCATCATAATCACAATAATGGAATCAAATAAATTCATAAACTAATAGAGTTGGCTTTGATACTATTGTAGGGATTTTGATTATATCGGGTACAGCGAAATTTTTTTAAAAAATTCGGCATAACCAAATCTCTAGGATAATTTCTATTGTTTATAAACCAATTTTTTTTCTATTAATCTTATAAATAGAATATTACCTCTTGAAGCGATTAGGACGATCTTAACTTTTGATCTACAAGTTGTACAGGGTGTACAACCTCTAAGTGTATCCACACCGAATGACTTGATCAAGAGCTATGTGTTGGCTGCCAAAAATCTTCTTGTGTGCTAGCACAAGTGATGAGATTTTCTCACGTCTCACAAACACTCAGTTTACCAATAATTCTCTGTTGAGAATTTTGGCTCTATATGATATCTGAATAAAAGTTATGTACGTTACTTATAAGGTCTAACCTTATTTAAGTATGATATAACTGAACTCTACATAATAAGATCAGATCTTATCTGTTAGAGACTTTTAGATAAAATAGGAAAATCTAATCAAAGTTAATCCTATTTTAAATTTCAAATATCATTTGTTTGTAATTACATGAAAGCCCAAAACTTCTCTTAATCAAATTGTATCCATTTGTGTGTGACCCCTTAGGTTCATATTAAACTGGCAGTAGGCCACATTAACTTAATGTATTTTTCAATTAGATCCACATATAATTAATTTAAATCAAAACTAATTTTGATTTACCCATTAATGAGAATTAATTATTAAATTAATTATCGGGTTACCTACAAGTCAAGATTGATGCTTAGCAGAATGTGATGACTACCCAGATAACATAAATATATTTGTGAACCTTTCCTGTTGTTAGCTACCATGCAATTCAATCTTTCCATCATTCAATGTTCCTGATTAAAATTAGAGTATAGATTAATGTCAAACCCTAAATTGTTTAATCTGATGTATCCATTTATAAGTCACAACTCAAATGATGAATTCTGAATTCTCTAATTTAGTTTCACACCACCCTGGCCAGGGACTTTCTAAGTTATGTCTTAATTAGCTTTGCTTCTGAAAAACTCCTCCTACCACCTTTATGAAGTCGAATTTTTCATAGGGGGAAAAAAAAAACATCACTGAGATCAGAATCTAATTTACACAACAAGACAAAAAAACAAAAAAAAGATCAGAAATAGAAATCACCAATAGAGATATAGTTCCATGCGCTGTCATTCAATGCCTTACCTTTCATGGCCTCTTAATGCCATACTTCTTTCTAAGGCCACCACTGAGTTCATCTTGTATTTCTAGTTCAACATGTCAAAATCAGAAGTAATCGACACCAAAAGAGCTTACAACCACAAGATCCATGGTCTGACACCTCAAAACCCACCATCACTGTCGTTATTGTACATCCTTCTCTTTGAATCACCACACCAATACAACTGGAATACAACGATCAACACAACCAAACCAAGAACGCCTAAAACCGAGTTGCCATAACACTTCATGCACTGCGGCTTACCAATCCCATGCGCTCCAGTCACTGCTACGACCACGTAGCACGTTATAATTCACCATAAAATCCACGTAATTGACATGTGTAACCATCTGATTCGTCATAAGTAGAGTAATCTGCCATGCTATCAACCAATCTTCTGACATGTCATCACTAGTCAACTACCATGTCAGCACTAAAGGCCAGCCCTGCCATGTCATATGCCAAATAAGCCTCCAATCATCTGCCATGTCAGCAACCCCTTCAATCAACAGATATCACATGTCAATTTTGCCATGTTATCGTTTACATTTTGGTTTATTATTTGACCAGCTAAAATTAATGCATTTTGACTTCATTTTGGATAAACTCGGACTGATTTCAGCATGTTTCGACATTTTAGACTAAATTTTATGATCTGTTTTTCCAAATTCACCTCCGAAATACATAATTTGGTACATTTTTTTATTTTACTTTTCAAGTTTTACTTTGTTATTAATTTGTTGTTATTTATAATTTAGCTATAAAATAAAAACTTAAAAAGAGAGAGAGAAAAAATAAAAAGGAAAATAATTTTAAGATCTAGATGCACATGATTAAATTTAGGGTTTGACATTATTTCCATACCTAAATAGATTTAATCAGAACATTACATGATATAAGGATTAAATTGCATGGTAACTGTTAACGAAAAGGTTCAAAAGGTTCACAGTCATATTCATACTATTATGAGTAGTCATTATGGGCTACTAGGAACTATCTTGACTTGTAAGAATCCTGATAATTAATTAATCATCTGTAGATGATTAATTAATTAATCATCTGTAGATGATTAATTAATTAATCTTAATTAAAAAGTTAATTAAAAAGAGTTTTAATTTAAATAATTAGAATAAGTTTTAATTTAATTGGACGGGTCCAATAATAAATATATAAAAGTTACATGTCTACTGCCATCAATAATTTGAACTTAAAGGGACACATACAAAAGGACTACATTTAATTAAGGAGAGTTTTGGGGCAGTCACGTAATTGTTATAGTTTGTTAGGCTTTACATTTAATAATAATTAAATCCTAATGTTAGTAAAATCCCTAATGTGTGACGATTGTCCAATACATAGGGAGGTGACTAGTCTTTATAAATATAAAACTTAACGAGCTAGGTAAAGGTAAGTGGGAATAACTATATGTACAATATAGAGAACCTAAACCACTAGAAGAATTTGATGCTAGAGGGATTTAGTAACTTGTGCTAGCACACAAGAAATCTCTTGGTAACCCCCTCTCATCTTCAAGCATGAAGATCTTTAGTTGGATCCGTTCGTATGGATACACTTAGAGACAAGACAACTGTGTCGTTGTTATGCTCTTGATGAATCAACAAATAAGTGAACGTCAAATCAAGAATACAAAAAAAGAATTGAAAGCCTTAGAGTTAGACACTCTCTAACTTCTTATTTAATAGCTAAACTAGAATTATAGGATCTTTTCACATTCTCTAACTTCTTTTTTAATTGATAAACTAGAATTATAGGATCTATCATATAATTATAAGGTGATTTTTGGTTAAGGAAATCAATATTTTTAATTCTGTTATAATTACTATATTTTACACCGATTCCTTATAACTTCATCCATGATTATTGAGATTAATAGGAGCATTCCTATACAATTTTCCAGCACATCTTGGGCCCCTATTACCATGGAATTACCTGTGGTATATCATCATTATAGACACAATATGCTTGTTGATCCTAGGTATTTATCTACATGTGATCCATATGTTGCCATTTCCATAGGGCTTATACAACAGTCCTTGTCCAGGAGTTCTTATTGAACTCGCTGATTCGAGTACTCATTCTTAAGTTCGGTTATTTATTACTAACCAGATACACACTTTCTATGGGAAACAACATAGGCGGCTTATGTAGTGGTCGACCTTCCTACCAGAATGCATTTAGCAAAAAAAATATTTAACTCAACAAGTGCCCACTTAAGTTTCGTCTCTATACCTTATCTTCTTTGGTTGATGAGTTGACATATTATCTCAGTTATACTTACACTAAAAAGTGTCGACCAGAAACCCTATAGACTAATCTCGTTTTAGCTTTCAACATTAAATTTGAAGAAATATTGAATAAACTAGTAGAATAAAACCGAAACTCGAGTCAACTACCTCATATTCTAAGCTTCAATTCCAGGAAGACTTACAACTGTTTTGTAGGAAATTCAGGAGCCCACACTTTAAGAAGCACAAATGAAAATTTAGCAATGATATTTTAGAAATCCAAGAGCCAATTTTAGGAGTTGAAGAAGAGGTTCTAGTTTACGAAAAAGCTTAAGTTGAATCGAAGGCTGACAAAATTCAAATTATCATGGATCCAGTTAAAGAGACTCCAGCTAAATTGTCATCCCTTTGAAGTTCCAAGCTTTTGGGTTTTCCGATATAGTTTTTTTTGATGATATTTGTACCACCAATTCTGAAGACCTTGCTGTAGGATTTGATTTCTGAGATTTACATTCTCCCCTACTTCTATACTTGAGGACAAGTTTTTTTCAACTTAGGGAGAATGATGGGGAACGAGTATATACATAAGTTAGGGTTTATTAGGAAATTAATATGTGTATTGGGGTTTAATTGTAATTATATTAAATATATAATTAAGGGATAAACTAGTAGTTTTAGTGTTATTGAGAATTTAAGTAAATAGGATTTTGATTATAATTAGGATTTCATTTATCTGATTCAAGTATATTAGACTTCTTAGGTTCTTAGGGTTCATAGGGTTTCAAGGTTTGCCTATATAAAGGCTTATTATGTACTTTATTATTTACCTTTTGATGAATTGAATATTGAGATATTATTAGTTTTCCATTAAGAGTGGTTGTAGAATAGAATTGGTTCCCTTTTAATCTTAAATCCTCAATCAAGCATGCAAGTCCTACGTGTGAAGCATATATACATTAGGATGTCTCAAGCATACATGTCCTACATCACCATTTAACTGAATTCAACATAAGCAATCCATGTAAGTGAATTCAATAGATGACCTTTGGTTTTGCCTTTCTATTTCTTATATCCTTTAATTATGATGTCTTTTTTATTTTTCTAATTTTTATCATTCCTCAATCAATGCTAATTTAGAAAGATTCATTTTGACTTCCATCTAAATTATTATCCTAATCAATTATAATTTTTTTTGAACATTTTCTTTTTTTTTCCTTCATTATTAATCTATCATTTTATTATTTACTATTATTAATTACTATTCTAGTGTGATGTATGAAGCTGTTGTCTTGTAACTGTTAAGGTATAAGGAGTCCCTTGACATTCCATTATCTGAAAGAGCTCTTTCACTCCCCAGAAGTTCTCTTTTTAGCCGAAACAAAGAATAAAGAAGTTGTGGTTCGATGTTTGGTTGGTAATTGTGGTTTTTTAAATTATTATGTGGTTGGCCCGGAAGGATTATCAGGGGGTTTGGTATTACGTTGGAAGGATAATGATCAAGTGCAGGTGTGCTCTTCGTTTTAATTCTATATTCATTATAAGGTTACAGATGTCCAAATGAAAGTGATTTGGGATGGGTTTAATGCTACCTCAGCTGCGATAATAGTACTCGAAGAAGCCAATTTGAGGCTATCAAGACCATGGTGAGAGAAGGCTCTGAATTTGTCTCTGTGGGAAGGGATTTTAATTTAATGGTATAATTAGATGAGAAAGGGGTGCAGTGCTTTACAACACTGGGAAATGGTGGATTTCAATTCTTTTATTGCTGATTGTGGTTTATTCAATACTTTCTTTGTTGGACATCCCTTTACTTGAAGTAATCATGGAGACAAAATAAGACTTATATAAGAAAGATTAGATCGGGTTGTGGTTCAGGCCATTGGAGGTGCACCTATGACATGCTAGAGTGTTCCATCTAGATGAATTAAGGTCACAACATAGACTACTTTTATTGGACTCCAATCCTTATAGAACCATTACAAAGAGGCAACTTCATTTTGATGCTAGATGGACTCATGTGACCAAATTTAGGAATTGGTAGATTCAACTTTGGAAGGTAGCTAACATACATGGATCAAAGATGTTTTAAGTCTTTACAAAGTTTAAGGCTTGCAGGCATGCTTTTGGTTCAATGGAATAGAGGCAATAATTCAAATTCAAAGAAAAAAAATTACAGATCTTTAGGAGGAACTGAGTTTGTTGAAGACTAATCTTGATGAATGAGAGCATGGCCGTATTAAAGCTGTTGAATATGCTCTGATTAAATAATATAGAAGGGAGGAAAAATATTGGAAGCAGAAGTCTCGGTTGAACTGCCTGAAATGGGGTGACAAAAATATACATTTTTTTCATACATCTACAATTAAGAGGAGGCATTCAAACTTGATTCAAGGATTGAAAGATGAGCATGGTGTATTGTGTACTGGTGATCATGAAATGGCCAACATTGCCTCTAACAATTTTCATGCCTTATTTAAGTTTGATATGGCTTCTTAGTTTGATCAAGTTCTTGATGGCATTGCTCCTAAAGTCACCTATTCCATAAATAGAAAGCTTACTAAACCATTTTCCAATTCAGAAATTCGAAGAGTTGCATTTAATCTTCATCCCACTAATGCTCCAGATGATGATGGTTTCATTGGAAAAAAATTCCAAGCATATTGGAATATTATTAGCAATGAGGTGTGTGATGTTGTCTGTAGTTTCTTTCATGGTGGTAAATTGGTGAAGAGTTTTAATCGTACCTTTATTTTTTTAATCCCCAAAGTTAATCCTTCTAGAATATTCGACCTGTTAGTCTCTGTATTATTTTCTATAAGATCATTTCTAAAATCCTTGCCCTTCAAATGAAACCTGTTATGGCTAAAGTAATCAGTTTGTCTCAAAGTGCTTTCCTACAGAGTCAGCAAATAAATGATAACATCTTGGAAGTACAACATTTGCAGGATTGGTTGGATTATGAAGGCTTTTCTAAACCATTTTCCAATTCAGAAATTCGAAGAGTTGCTTTTAATCTTCATCCCACTAATGCTTCAGATGATGATGGTTTTGTTGGAAAAAATTTCCAAGCATATTGGAATTTCATTGGCAATGAGGTGTGTGATGCTATCTGTAGTTTCTTTCAAGGTGGTAAACTGGTGAAAAGTTTTAATCGTACCCTTATTTCTTTAATCCCCAAAGTTAAGCCTCTTAGAATATACAGAATATTTGACCTATTAGTCTCTATATTGTTTTCTATAATATCATTTCTAAACTCCTTGCTCTTCAAATGAAACCTGTTATAGCTAAAGTAATCAGTTTGTCTCAAAGTGCTTTCCTACAGGGTCAGCAAATAAATGATAACATCTTGGTTGCTGATGAACTTATGCATAACTTAAAGACCAGGAATAGGATTAAGCTACAAAATGGCGATTAAACTTGATATGAGCAAGGCATAAGACTGAGTTAAATGGGAATTCCTTCGTCAAATAATGTGAAAGCTTTGCTTCAGTCACAGGTGGATTGGTTGGATTATGGAGTGTGTTTCAACTATATCCTATTTAGATTGGTAGGAGGTGAGGTAAAAGGTTTTTTTAAACCTTCTCCAAGGACTTCATCAAGGTGATCCTATTCCACCTTTCTTATACCTAATATGTCATTAAGGCTTTTTATATTTATTGAATAAGCAGAGCAACATAGGGATATTCATTGGCTTAAGATTACTAGTAAGTGTCCATGTATATCTCATTTGTTTTTTGAGGATCATTCACTCCTTTTTTTTGTCATGCTTCACAACAGGAGTGCTCTAAGGTGCTGAAAATTCTTAGAGTCTATGAAAGGGCAAGTGGCCAAAAAATCAATTTGCAAAAATCAGCAGTTTTCTTTAGTAAAAACACTCATCACCGATTTCAATCAAAATTGTCTCAAAGCTTGAGAATAAGCCATATTGGTGCAACTGACAAGTATTTGGGTTTGCCAGCTTTAATTTCCAAGTCCAAAAGAGCTATGTTTTTAGAATTAAAGCAAAGGTTGATTGCTAAACTTCACAGGTGGGAAGAAAGGTTTTTGAGTTATCGAGGGAAGGAATCATTAATAAAGGCAATGGCTTTGGCATTACCAATGTATACTATGTCATGCTTTAAGCTGGCTTCTGGTTTCTATAAGGAATTAAATCGTAGCTGCTTGATTCTGGTGGGATCAAAAGAAAGATGTGTGGAAAATACACTGGACCAGTTGGGCTATTATTTGTAAATCCAAACAAGATAATGGATTGGGCTTTTAGGATTTTGATGCTTTTCATTTAGCCATGCTAGGCAAGTAAGGATGGAGATTTCTGAAGAATGAAAACTTGTTGTGCTTTCGTAATTCCAGAGGGAAGTATTTTCCCTATTCGAGTTTCACTCAAGCTAAAGCTCGTGGTAATTGTTCTCGTGCTTAGAGCAATTTGCTTAAAGTTAGAAAAGTGATAAAGAAGGGTGCTAGATGGATGATTGGGGATGGGAAAAACATTGACATTTGTAAATCTACAGGCTTCTCATATAAAGCTAAGGTTTTATCTTCTGCTCCTAGCACAATTAATTGGGTATCTTAATTGATTGATGAACATGGATCTTGGAATTCTTCTACACTTTCTTTGGTTTTTTTTTCTCTTGAGCATGCTGCTCTTATTGCCACTCTGCCTATTAGTACTACTAGAGCCCTTGATTGTATTGTTTGGAATTTTGAACAATTAGGCTCTTATAGTGTCCGATCTGGTTACCATGTGGCGTCTGACATTCTATACCCTTGTAGGAATAGGTAGGTGGACTCCTCAAACAACCATTAATGGAGGAAATTATGGCATTTGAACATCCCAAATAAATTGAAGAGCTTTCTTTGGAGAGTTTGTCATGATAAGCTTGTTGTTTTAGGCAATATCAATTGACGAGTTCCACAATCATCTATTTTATGTCCAGTTTGTAGTGATAGGGAGGAAAGGCAACTCCATTTATTTATAGAGAGCCTTTTTAAGCAGCAGGTTTGGATGTCTGTCTTTACACTCAATAAATTTGTATTCAACACCAGTTGTACCCTGACTCTCTGCCATTTTCGATTCTATTCCAAGTTAAAAGGATATAACTGAGATTGACTTCCTTCTCTAGTATATACGGAAGGCTAGGAATGACAACAGTTTAATGGTAAAAGTTGGGATGTGCCACAGGTTATTAGACAGGCTGCTTACTATTGGAATAAGTTTCGGGTTAGTTTAGAGGGATGGTGAAGACTCTCGGCCTTCTACCGATATGGTTTCTAAAGCTAATATTTCATGGAAAAATCCATTTGGTGGTACATTAAAATTAACTATGATGCGGCCGTGGGATTGTGCACATAATAGAGGGTCAGTTGGCTTTGTGGCTAGAAATGGTGAAGGACGAGTATTGGGTAGAG
Organism: Quillaja saponaria; assembly: GCA_029379385.1. NCBI lineage: Eukaryota > Viridiplantae > Streptophyta > Magnoliopsida > Fabales > Quillajaceae > Quillaja > Quillaja saponaria. The sequence continues at coordinate 17,775,791 of CM055616.1, read as the reverse complement.
GGGCTCAAGCGGTGGAATATATATGTCAATAACCCATTAATACTGGAAGCTACTACACTTTGTGCTGCTACTACACTTTGCTCACATCAATGGATGAGCTTCTGTCATTTTGGAAAGGGACTCCAAAAATATGGTTGATGCTGCTACTGATAGGAACTTTACAAACATTAATTTTGGTATTATCATCTTTGATACCATTGCAATTACTAATAATCTTAGTCACTGTAGTTTTTCACATGTCAAAAGGATATGTAATTGGGTTGCCGATTCTATGGCAAAACCAGCCTTTAGTAATCCCCATTTTTGTGATGCATGACTGTGTTTGACGGAATGGCTCATTTCTAAGCTCTAAGGAGTTTCAGTCTTTTTATGTAGTCTCTTCTTAATCAATGAGAAACATTTCTACCTTTGACCAAAAAAAAAAAAAAAAAACCTACCAATATGGATTTGGTTTCATATATAGTATACTATTCTTTTTTTGCTATAGTTCAATATGAGATACAGTCTCAATAATCAGTTACTCTATTAATTATTTTTTCTTCACTTAATTTCTATGTATAGTATTACAGGTATTATGTACTCAATCTTATTTTTTATAATTTAATATAGGGCTTGCCTTTATTTTTATACTCAAATAGATTTAATTGAGATATTGTATATTGCATATTGCATAATAGAAAAATTAAATTGTATAATAACTGTTAACGGAAAGGTTCACAACCATATTCATACTATTATGGGTAATCATCATGTGTTCTTAGGAAAGAATCTTAACTTGTAAGAAATCCTGATAATTAATTAATTATCTATAGATGATTAATTAATTAATCTTAATTAACTGATGAATTAAAAATATTTTTAATTCAAATAATTAGAATGAGTCTAATTTGATTGGGTTGGATCCAGTAATAAATATGTAAAAGTTACATGTCTACTGTCATTGATAGTTTGAACCTAAGCAATTACACACAATAGGACGATATTCAACTAAGAAGAGTTTTGGGATAATCATGTATTTATTATAGTTTATTAGGCATTAGATTTAATTATGATTAAATATTAATATTAGCACAATCCCTATTGTATTAGGATTGTCCTGTAGGGAGTTTGTTACTCTAAAAATAAGAGAGGAAAATTGTACGGACAATAAAGAGAGTATAAATCTTTCAAGGAGGTTTCAGGTCACCTATGGGTAACTTGTGCTTGCACACAAGAAATCTCTTAGCACCTCGATACTTATACTGTTGCTGTAATTTTGTTGAATCAACAAGAAGGAGTAAAGCAAAATCATGGTCGAAAAATTGAAACTTTAAGAGATACACAATTATATATCTTCTTGTTTAATTGTGAAACTATTTTATTACATCTACATATAATCATAATGTGATCTAGGGTTTAAGGAATAAAAAATAATAATAATAATTTTGTTTCTTATTACTATTTTTTATTCTGATTCCTTACACAATTTTGGTGGATTTTGTTAGCCTATGAATTTTGGTAGATTTGGTCTCTACTCTCTATTTAGACAAGATACACAAGCGAAGAAGAGAGAGACTTAGGATGGCAAGGATTACAATCAAACGATGTCAGAATGCTTTTGTATTCTTTCCGTTCTGCTTTTTCCATCAGCCCAAAAATCTCAAAAGTTTTTCCTTCTCTACACAAACATACATAATAATTTCAACCTCAACTAGATTCTTCTTATGCAAATAGTTGTTATATATGTTAGAGAACTAAAATTCTAATGCACTAGAATATAAGAAAATATAAATTCTGAAATTTTATAACTTGAAAAATGAGTTTACAATCAATGGGAAAACTTATGTATATTAGTTCTAAGACATTCACTACTCATATGTAAGTAATGTGAGAGTAATATAAAATATTATATTTAAATTATTCCCGATTGTTAATTGTTCCTTTTATTTCTTAGCTGGGACTAAGAAAAACATGAAATAAAATAAAACAATTAATTAAACACTAACTAGTCTACTTTCTCTTAACTTTATCTTCATCAATCATCTCCATAAACTCTTAGCAATTTACTCCGCTGGAACAACAAACAATATCCTCAAATTACTGCCATTTATGGCAAGTCCTAATGACTACCATGTAGGTTTAAAAATAGGTGAAAACATAATTCTGATTGTGAATATTTTTATAAGTCTTAATATCCTCAAATTCTTATGCCTTGTTTTCTAAATGAGGAGCTATGTGTATTTCAAAAGTGAAGGAGAAGCTTCGTTTTACATTTCATAAAAAATTAAAGGCTTTTTCTTCTTCTTTTTTTTGTGAAAATCTTGAACCTAACATTTTGACACAAGGTGAACAATTTGTAGTTAGTGATGTAGAACTTAAGGTAGAGGAATTCCTAAAGCAACAAAACAGAAGCAAGAAGAAGAAAAGAGCAAGTCATAGGCTTAGACTTTAGTATTTTCTATTTAATAGGAGTTATCACTTTAATATTTTATTAGGAGTTAGTATTTTATTAGAAGTTGCATTTTTTTTAATATTTCCGATTAATTAGGAGTTAGTCTTTTATTAGGAATCTTTATTTGCTGAGCAAGTATCCTTAGTCTATTAGGATTTCTCATAGCCTTTTATAAAAGACAAGCTTTTGCTAGTTTGTAAAAGGCAGTTTTTTATCATAAAAGTTTATACCTAAGGGTGTTTTGATATTCTGCTAGTGGATTCTAGTTTATTCCTTAAAGATTTAGTCTTGTATAAATATTTTCTAAGCTTAGTGTTATGCTAGCTTAGGTTCTTTCATAATTATGCTATGTCAGTTGGTATCAGGGAAGCTTTCCTGACTGAATGGCCAACGAAAACAGGGATTGTGGGTTTGATGATTTTTGGCAAGCAATCACTAAAACTTGAGATGCACAAAAAGAAGCAACTAAGACTATTTAAGGGCAAATAAACTAGATTTTGGGGGCTCCATAACAGTTGAGGGTTGATTTTAATAGAGGAGTAGCAGTAATTAATAATGAGCAAGGAATGGGAGTGGCCCTGCCAATGGAGCAACCTATTAATAGGCGTGTGTCTCAAAGACCTATGCAAAATAGGCAAAACCAAACACCTGTCCAATAAATTCTAGCACTTCTCCAACCAGATTTTCAAGGAGATTTAGATGAAGAGGTTGGAGGGTATGGATATTATAAGCAGCAACAAGGAAGAAGGAATAGAGAGTTTGAAGACTATAGAGTGAAAGCTGAGATTTCAAGCTTTAATAAAAATTTAAATATTGAAGGCTTTATTGATTGGTTGTGCGAGGTTGAGAGATTTGGTGAGATGATGGAAATATCAAAAGGGAAACTAGTGAAAACAGTAGCCTTTAAGCTTAAAAGTGGGGCAGCTGCATATTGGAACAATTTGCAAAGGGATAGACAGAGAAGGGGGAAGAGTCCGGTGAGACAATGGAGGAAGATGAAGCAACTTTTAATGGAAAAGGTTTCTGCCACTAGATTATGAGCAACACCTTTTCCAAATATATCAAAACTGTACCCAAGGCAGCAAAACAGTGATAGATTATATGAGTGAATTTAATAGGTTGTCAGCTAGAACAAACTACTAGAAACCTGAAATCAAAAGGTAGCAAGGTTTATTGGTGGACTGAAACCCTCAATCAAGGATGAGATAAGCCTGCAAGCTTATTGGGGAGTTGATGAAGTTTATAATACTGCCTTGAAGGTTGAATCATTGGAAAGTTCTTCAAGGATGACTAAGAGAGCTAGAACTTATCAAGAACACGTACAACCAGCAACTAAAAATGGAAGAAATATGTAATTAGATCAACCAAGGCAAGTTCGAGAAGCTCTTAATACAAGAGGAAAAAGGGCAATAGCAACTACTAATGGAAAATAAGCTTATAAAAATTTTAATCCTTATGCTCCACTAAATATGGGGGCTTGTTTTAGGTGTAGATAGCCTGGACATTTGTCTAATAACTATCCCGAGAGAAGGAGGGTAAATCTAGTATAGAATGAAGGTAATTTACATAAGGATATTGATGAAATTGAAGAATATAATGGGGTTGAAGTAGTTGCTGAAACATGAGAGGAGTATATGTATGTTGTTAAGAGGTTGTTGTATACTCCTAAGGAAGAAGAACCACCCCAAAGGAAGAACATCTTTAAATCTTTCTGCACTATTGAAGGAAAAGTATGCAAAGTGAAAATTGATAATGGTAGTGGAGAGAATAAAGTTGCCAAATAGTTGTTAGACCATATGAAGTTACCTACAAAAAATCATTCGCAACCATATTCCATTGGCTGGATCAAGAAAGGACCCTCTGTAAGGGTAACCAGAACTTGTTTGGTACCAATTTCGATTGAGAGGTACTATAAAGACAGTTTTGTGTGATGTTATTGACATGGATGCTAGTCATGTATTATTGGGTAGACCTTGGCAATATGATGTGGATACTATGCATAAAGAGAGAGATAATGTCTACTTATTCACATAGAATGGTCACAAGATTGCTATGAGGCTGACAATAAAGACTTAATAACTACCTAAAACTTCTAAAGTAGAGGGTAAAACTTTGGTATTTATTGCCAAAACCAAGAGAGAATTTGAAAGGACAGCAAAACAAGCAAATGAAGTCTTATAGTTAAGGAAGTGTTGTTGTGCAAAAAAGAAGACGACAGTGAAGTGCCTAGAAAGGTGTAACAATTGTTGGATGACTTTTCAAACCTAACACAATATGATTTACCTGATGAGTTGCCTCAAATGAGAGATATCCACCACCATATAGATCTTGTTCCAGGTGCTAAGTTTTCTAATTTACCTTATTATCGCATGAATCCTAGAGAAAATGAGGTATTAAGAGAGAAGGTCGAAGAATTGTAGAAGAAAGGCTTGATCTGTAAGAGTGTGAGTCCTTGTGCAATCCTTGCATTGCTCACAACAAAGAAAGATGACAGTTGGAGGATGTGTGTTGATAGCCGATTTTTAAACAAGATCACAGTGAGGTATAGATTTTCTATTCCACGCCTTGATGATATGCTTGATCAATTGCATGGTTCCAAGGTTTTTTCAAAGATTGATTTGTGAAGTGGTTATCATTAAATAAGGATTAGTCCTGGTGATGAATGGAAAACTGCATTTAAAACCAAAGAACGCTTGTATGAGTGGTTGGTTATGCCATTTGGCTTATCCAATGCTTCTAGTACTTTCATGAGGATAATAAATCAAGTGTTGAAGCCTTTCATCAAGATTTGTTATGGTTTATTTTGACGACATTTTGATATATAGTAAATCAAAAGAGGAGCATGTAAAGCATCTTATAGAAGTGCTGAAAGTTTTACAATGGAATAAGCTCCACATAAATTTGAAGAAGTGCATTTTTTTTTTACTGATAAGCTACTATTCCTGGGGTATATAGTGAGTTCTAAAAGCATACATGTTGATGAGGAGAAGATTAATGCTATCTGAGAATGGCCAGCTCCAAAAACAGTGAGTGAGGTACGATCTTTTCATGGTTTAGCTACATTTTATAGAAGATTTATTAAAAATTTCAGCTCTACCATGGCCCCAATAACTAATTGTTTGAAAAAAAAAAGGAAGTTTGATTGGAATAAAGAGGCTGAAGGGAGTTTTGTTTTAATTAAAGAAAAGCTATGAACAACTCTTGTGTTAGCATTACCTAATTTTGAAGCCTTGTTTGAGGTTGAATGTGATGCTAGTGGTGTTAGAATTGGGGTTGTTTCATCTCAAAATAAAAAATAAGTGGCTTTCTTCAATAAAAAATTCAGTGAATTTAAACGAAAGTAAAATACCTACGATAAGGAATTTTATGCCGTTATGAGGACATTAAGGTACTGGGAACATTATTTAGTACAAAAGGAATTCATCCTTTACACTGACCATCAAGACTTGAAATTTATCAATAATAAAAAACACTTGAGCAATATGCATGCTAGTGGTCAACTTATTTGCAAAAGTTTCCTTTTATGATTAAGCACAAGTCTTGTGAGCTTAACAAGGTGGCTGATGCTTTAAGCAGAAGGGCATCTTTGCTTGTTACCATGACTAATGAGGTTGTGGGGTTTGAACACTTAAAAGAGCTCTATGTAGATGATGAAGACTTCAAGAACATTTGGCAGAATTGCTTAAACAAATAGCCAGCAGGTGATTTTCACATTAATGATGGGTATTTATTTAGTGGAAACTTGTTATGTATCCCACGAATTTCTTTGAGGGATAAGTTGATCCGAGACCAACATTCTAGTGGGTTGAGTGGACACTTAGGAAGAGATAAAACAGTGGCTGGACTTAAAAAGAGATTCTACTGGCCTCAATTGAGAAAAGATGCTTAAAACTTTGTTAAAAGATGCTATATTTGTCAAACAGCCAAAAGACATTCTTAAAACACAGGATTATACATGCCTTTGCCTATGCCTAATGACATTTAGGAGGATCTATCCATGGACTTTGTCCTAGGCCTTCCAAGGACTCAAAGAGGGGTTGATTCTTTGTTTGTAGTGGTAGACAGGTTTTAAAAAATGGCCTATTTCATCCCATGCAAGAAAATAGCCGATGCTTCACATGTTGCTAGACTTTTCTTTAGAGAAGTGGTTCGGTTACATGACGTTCCTAAGAGCATTACATCTGACAGAGTCTCTAAATTCCTAAGTCACTTTTGGAGGATCTTATAGAAGATGTTTGATACCACTTTGAATTTCAGTAGCACTGCTCATCCTCAGACAGTTGGTCAAACAGAGTCACTTAATAGGACTCTTAGGAATTTGATGAGGAGTATATGTGGTGACAGACCTAAATAGTGGGATTTGGCTTTGGCTCAAGCTGAATTTGCATATAACAATTCTATACACATTGCAATTGGGAAGGCTCCATTTTCTTTGGTGTATTTAAAGCCACTTAGCCATGCTTTGGATCTAATAAAATTACCTACACTACACAAAGCAAGTATGGCAATAGAAAATATGGCTATGCAGTTCAAATCTGTCCAAGAAGAAGTAAAACAACAGCTTGAGAAGACTAATGCTAGATATAAAAAGCTTGCTGATAAGCATAGGAGAACACAATCGTTTGAAGAAGGTGATATTGTGATGGTTTTCTTGAAGAAAGAAAGATTTCCTATTGGAACTTATAATAAACTAAAGCATAAGAAGTATGGTCCTTATCAAGTTTTGAGGAAGATTAATGACAATGCTTATGTTGTTGATTTGCCTGAGGAAATGGGGATTTCAAGAACATTCAATGTGGCTAATTTATACTAGTTTCATGCTGAAAAGGAACCTCTTTATCCTGACATTAACTCGAGGACGAGTTCTTTCCAAGCGGAGGAAATTGATGCATAACTTAAGGCAGAGGAATTCCTAAAGCAACAAAACATAAGCAAGAAGAAGAAAAGAGCAAGTCGTAGGCTTAGGCTTTAGTATTTTCTATTTAATAGGAGTTATCACTTTAGTATTTTATTAGAAGTTACCTTTTTTTTTAATATTTCCTATTAATTAGGAGTTAGTCTTTTATTAAGAATCTTTACTTTCTGAGCAAGTATCCTTAGTCCCTTATGATTTCTCCTAACCTTTTATAAAAAACAGGCTTTGCTAGTTTGTAAAAGGCAATTTTTTTATGATAAAATTTTTTACTTAAGGGTGTTTTGATATTCTGCTGTAGATTCCAGTTTATTCCTTAAAGATTTAGTCTTGTGGTAATCTTTTCTAAGCTTAGTGTTATGCTAGCTTAGGTTCTTTTATAATTCCTCTATGTCAGTTAGTTACTTGCAAAAGAAGGAATATGAGAGTATTAGAAGCATGGGCAAGGATTTGTTACTTGTAAGAGATGTTGAATATTGTCTAGAACTATATATCTTCTCCCTTATTATTTCTTCTCTGTATTCTCTCTACTCTACCTTTCAATTCTGCTCCTTCCCTCTTTAGCCTTCTATGGCTTTCTATGACTTTCCATGGCTTTATGTGAATCCAGCTTATGTAATGGATCTCTATTAGTATGATTTCTTGGTTAAGAAATTGTAATTGCTTTTTCATTTCAATGAATTTCAGTTGAGTTTGGGTTTTATATCTCACTTACCAGTTTTAGATTAGAATCTAGTTGTTCTGATAAATCGGTTTCTATCAATTGGTGCTTTTATTGTTCTACTTGTCCCTCTGATTTGACACAGGATGTTACATTGGGTGTTCAACTGTTCATCATGGGACAACGCCAAGTAGTTTCAGTAGTGAGAGAATATTTGGAAAACCAATGGTGTAAAAGGCTGCACACGTGGGTCTTACAATGGATGACAACAAGCTTGGTTTTAAGCATGCTAGTTAGTTTACTAGAGGGGCCTGTGGATCTCTGAGGCACGAAGATCTGGTTGTAGATATGTATATGGTTACTTACGCAAATCTTCATGCACATTTTGGTAAATGAGATTATGCAGCTTGCTAACTAATGGAAATCTATTATGTGGGATTCATGTTACAATTTTAATTCATATGATGCGAGTGATAGATTATTTAAAACTTGGTCCAATCGAGATTTGAGGTGTTACATAAGAAGCATAGGCAAGAATTTATAATAGAGATGTTGAATATTGTCTAGAACATACAAGCGCCTAATATTTTGCTACTACATATTTGAAGTTTAGTTTAGAGAATCTTCACCATTTATTCTTCAAGCACTAAATCTATTAAGTATCTCTGTAGATGGTTATCACGTTGTGCTTCGCGTCGCTTTATCTTGATATCTTTTTACGGATCATTGGTCCGGAAGATGAGGATGATAGTTGTGTTATAGATGAAGTCCATTGACGATGCTGAGCATTTTGCAATTTGTGGATGAAACCATTAAATTAGTTAATGAACATTTTACTCTTGTACAGTCACCCTAAATGAAAACGAAAGTTGCCACAATGAAACCTTTATATTTCTACTAACGTGAGATTTGAGACTACGTAAAAGTCTCCGAAGATTTTAACTTTCACAAGTTTTCTATATAAGCACTCAATAGGAGTGTCGATTTTTATTGAACTTAATCACAAGTTTTAACTTTTAATCGACCTCCCAAAGAAAAAGACTTGAGCACATAACATCTGGTGAAGCTAGTTTTTTGGGATGTATGGCCAAGGTACTACGATGGTGTCCAATTTTTACACCAAAAGTAGATCAGCATGAGGACAAATTGCCCTCGAGCATTGATGAATTCACACGAGGAAAGGGGGTTGCATATACAACTTAATGAGACTTAACGAGTGGGATTCTTTTTGCTATTTATTCTGAACATTACCATAAATGGTCTTGAATTTCATTAAAACGTCAATTGCAACAAGCAGTTTTATGCCTGTGCTCTAAAAATATCTTTGAAAGAAACCAAATTGCTGTTGAAAAAGGATGAAATCTCAACATTAACCGCAATTCGTTTTTCTTCCAGAAACCAAATCACTGTGGAGAGAATGTAAATGAAATCCGCTTGAAAAGCATTGAGCATCATATGCATTAATTCATACTTCCTTTCATGATCATGTTCAACATATAGACAACAATAATGTCTTGAACAAAACCAAAATAGAAACCAATGTTTTGTAGCAGTCAGAAAATGAACATAACAACATTTATTCGTGAAATGAGAACCAGAGAGGGAGAGAGCTTCATGATGTAAGTATTCTATAATTGTATCTCAGAACGAGCTTGTTTACTACGACAAAGCAGTTATGTTTTTCTTCTACTGAGGAATTTCTCTTCACAGCTTCAAATTAATATAAAAACATTTATTCACGAAATGAAAACCAAACATCCAGAAGACTTCCAGCTTGCAGTTCAACTTACGGTATTATCAGGCTTTGGTGGGTTGCCATGGTTGATACCTAGTCCAGTCTCTCTGCCCTGGATTAAGTGCATGTCCCTTGGAGTGGTAGATAAACGCGTCACCTTCTCCTGAGAAATTTTGCTTGTGATCAAGACCATACCTCTTGGGTTTGAGCAAAAGAAGCTGCAAAGAGGGGAAAAGTGAAAAAAATAAAACCTTTTTCTTTTAAAGTATGAACATTTTCGTTGTAGGTTACAACATGAAGTAGGAAGTGAAAAACTTGCCTCATCTCCTGTGTGATCAGTTATGAAGTGGAGCCAACCATGCCATTCTGCTGGCACCTGAGAAGCATTATAGCGACTCTTCTCTGCATATTCGACCCACCTGTGTCTTCCTGCAAATTCCTCAGCAAGTCATGAGCTGTACAAATGTGTCAACTCCAAAAGAGACCAGCAAGATAATCAACCTAACTTTCATAAACAAGTGCTTCGGCGTGCAGATCATCTTATCAATTGGGTTTTCATTTCACCATTTTCTGGTATTTTTACAGGAAATGCCACCCACTTGTCATTTTGAAACCTTATAGTGGATCTTCCTTTTGCTCCTTTTTCAAAATCACAAAGGACTTTTTTTCTTCTTCTTTCAAAGTAATTTAAAAATACTGCTTCATTAGAAACTGTTGAAAATAGAAGCTCTCACCATTTTAATGCAAATAACAGACATAATTTATAATCCTTTATTAATGACATTCTATGATTATTATATTTATAAAATATAACACATAAAACCTGAAGTTTTAGCTTCTCTAAATAAGAAATAAAATTCTAAGGTTAGTTTTAGTTAAATCCTAATAGAATAAACAAATAAGATTTGATGTTTAACACAATTAAATAATTCACATAAACACAACATTCGTGCCAATTACTCATATTTTTCATGCCACATAATTTTATACACAGAAAACAAGTTTGCTTCATTTCACATCATGTTTTTGTGTCTTTAAATCTAGGAAGTACTACTAAAGGAATATTGGTTAATATTCAAACACTATCTTTACTTCTACATTTTAAAGATATTCACCAATTTCTAATGTTTCAACTACATTTCTTCTTTCTACACCACCTAATTATTGAGATATTTTCAAAAGCCACAGCTGACAGTACCGTGAAACTGATATTTTGTAATCATCAAATGTCAAAATGCTGGATGCTTGTTCAAGGGCATGGCTAAACACTGACCCTCTAAATTTTGTTGTTTTCACCATTTTCAGTTGGTATTGATATTAGAAAAGTGGTGAATAGCATCAAATTTGTGTGCAGTGCGGCACGCATTTGTGGGTGGGTGGTTGGTGTGTGTGGAGAGGAGGGGAGGGGAGGGGAGAAGAGAGAGAGAACTACCGTATTGCACGCCCTCTAGTTTCTCATAATACTTATTACCGAATTTATCAACACCAACAAGCCTTGCCCCAATATTATGGATCTTGGTTTGCCTTTTTTTAATAGATAAAAGAAGAAAGAAAAAACAATTATTAGAGAGAAATACGAAAAATACTGATTACTAAATACAACCTCCAAATATAAATATACAATAAACAGAGAAAATAATTGTTCAATTGAAAATGAGCAATTAGTGATGCTCATCTTTGGATTTTACATTTTACATAGAAATATGACTCAAATCAGCTTAGCCTTGAACCTAACTTGTGGGGAGGAGGGAGAGGGGAGGGAGGGAGAGGGGGGGGGGGGGGGTGGGGGGAGGGGAGGGGAGAGAAAGGATACAAGAAAACATTATCTCAAACTTATAGCACCACCACATTCTCCTACTTGAATCATCCCTTTCAAAGTGTGTGTTCATATCTCTATGTTGCTGAGAACCAAACCTTCTTACTTGACATCCCAAAAGGTTACCTATAGGCTACTTGTATCTTTGAAGAACCAAAACTTAGCAGCATGGAAAGAAAGATTAGCTGAATGGAGAGATTGTATCTTCTCAAGGAGGAAACTTAACTTCCATCAAAGCTAGGAGTGTGCGGTCAGTTTGGCTCAGTTTAGGGCCTCAAACCAATCAAGTCATGGCAGTCAGTTTTCTCACGAGGATAAGCAGAATCATCAAACAGGCAGAGAGTCAGTTTTTTCAGTCCAACGTGATTTAGGTAGGCTACTTAAGTAATAAAGAAGAGAAGAGACAGTGCATATTGCATTTTTTTTTTTAGGAAACCAGTTATGAATGAACAACAATTTATCAATACCAGTGCTGGAAGATGAAATGCTAGACACCACCAGTAGGGTACATTATCCTTTCAGTGTCCTTATCCAAAAACTCAACACAACCTAAAAGTATGTTCACAAAGAGAGAGAAAACTTGCCTCATTTATTATGGTTTTAGCATGACGAGATTTATTTGTTGGCTTCAAAACCATTTTCTCTCTTCATAGCAATTGGGCTTCATAGTTGTTTTTCCTCCAGCAAGGATTAGGACTCTCAATTATTAAAATGCTCATCTAATGACTTCAACTAAAGAAAAAAGGCACCTAGGACACTTGAAACCGACTATAAAATTCTAGAGAAACCTAGTTAAGAGAATACTTTACATTTTAAAGAAAAAGATCTTCATTATAGGTCAGACACAGGAAAATATTTAGACTATCAAGCTAGAGACTTGACTGAGCACTAAAATAATAATAACTTGACCATCAAAAACACAATAGAAAAGTTATATTCTGAAAGACCACTCCATCACCATGTCCCCAGCCCAAACTTGTCATTAACACTGTCATCTTGAGGGAAGAATAATTGTAGTGTTGACCTATAATTATAAACTTGCACCAAACATTTCAATCAATCATCCTTCCTCGATCTCCATTAAAAAACACAACGAGAACTTGCTACAATGAAAATTTAAGATTAGTTAATCTTGTCTACGGTTTTATCCTTCAACTGTGAACTGCTCATAATGCTATGGCTACCTATAGTTAGCATATTCAAATCAATTAATCAAGTTCTACAAAGAATCAATCAATTAATGAAATTCACACAACACCAATACAAAAGCAAGTGCATGCAGAAAAACACCAAACATGTCAATGTAAAAGTTTAAGAAACAAGTTCACTTACAAAAGGTTTCCATCTGGAAGGCACCTCCTGAAATTACAAAACGATAATAAAAATGCAGTGAGTAATGTTCTGAAACTAACAAATCATAGAGCAACACAAAGTTTTAAATGAGAGCATTTCTCCTAATTCTTTCTTTCACTGCCTTATTTGATTTTCTAATCCAAACCCTTTTCTCCTTCATAATCTAGTTTTCAAAGCTAAGATTCATTCCAATCTTAAAGTGTGTGTTTCATATACAACTCTTAATAGAATCAGTACCAACAGTTTGATACAGATATGGCGTTTGGATGGCATTTGCTTGAAGCATTTTCAAAAACTACTTGTCAGATTCCTGAGTACTGTGCTTGTCCACAGAATTTAGAGGATTTGATGCTGGTTCATTTTAGGGCCTATCGAATAACGAAAACGGGGCTTCTTTCCAGTGTGCTATGTCTAGTGTTGTTTGGTGTAGCTGGTTATAGCAGACCGAAATAATTTTGAGGAGCATTCTTAGTACCATGAGCATATTTGGGATAACATTATCATCCTCCAACGGATTCTCTGTCTGACATTCAACGGGATTGGATCATATTGATGTCTTATTCAAAAACTATAAACATTATATCTAATCTGCTCTTTTTACTCATCTATACTTATCAAGTTAGGACAGGCCGTGTTCGATGGAGAATACTTTACATTCAACGGGATTAATTAACTCTTTGGATTTTCCGATCAAATAATATGAAAAATGCTCATCCCGCATAACAATTTAATTATCAATAAAATGAAAAGAAAAATAAAATAGATCTTTCACACGCCCACCCCAAAAAGAAGGTTAATTACTCTAATGATCAATTCAAAAGAGACTTTTTATAAATTTCGATGTTCATAATTTTTTCCTTCCTACGTTTTCTAGACAACCAAACAAATATTAACACTCATTTGATAATAGAAAATGAAAGGAAAGTAACTCACAAGTAGCCTTCTTCTTTGAGCTCTCTAAGGAATGTGCCCGAAGCCTTTTTCTCTCACGGACTTCAACACGCTCTTCACCACCGACGCCATCTCTCGCTCTCTTCCCGAATTTCTCTCTCGTCTTCTCTGTATTCCCCAATTGCTCTGTTTGTCTTTCTTGGATCCGAATTAGTTTTCATTGGATCAAGTCAAGTATATAGGGTCCGATAATACCCGGGTCGGTTACTGAATATTAAAATCCACGTGCCAACACCTAATTGGATAGACTTACATCATCTGTTTAATTTTTTGTTTTAAAATTTTTATAAAAAATTAAATACCAGACGGCGAGAGAGGTATAGCCAAAGTTGCTAACCCCCGAGATTTCTGTCACATTAACGGTACCAAATCACTCCTGAATACCTCCCTATTTTCTCACGATTTTCCTTAATTTCTATAATATTTTTGGGTTTCTTTTTGGATTTTGATCTGATTATAGGTTAGGGTTTTATCTTCTGGGAATTTGTGTGCTGTGACTGATCATTGAATTTGGATTTGGATTTGTTTGGTTATAGAAACCGATTCTTAGAAAAAGGTGATGATGTTTTTTCTTTTCTTTCTTTCTGCAATTTCTCAATGGCCAAACAGAATAATTGAATTTTATTCGTCCATGCTTACTTTAACGTTTTACTATTTTGATCCTTATGCTCTTTTAGAATTTTTTGGATTATTATCTGATTATGGGTTAGGGTGAGTCTTCTTGGGAATTGGTGTGCTTTGACTTAACATTTGATTTGGATTCGTTTGGTTATAGAAAACGATTTAGTAAAGGTCATAGTTTTCTGGATGTTTTTTCTCCTGCAATTTCTCAACAGCCCAACATAGTGATTGAATGAATTCGTCCATGTTTTCTGTCTTTAAGCTCTCTTTTGGTTGCTGAGGACATCAGGATACTAATTAGAAAAGAAATGATTTTTACAGTCTTGTCTTCTTATGTCATTAGTTGGGGTTAAATGGATCAGAAAATATTTTTGGTTGACTTATTTATCTATTAATCTACTCTATGTATTTGGGTTTTCATATGTTGATTGAATGTTGTGTGACAGTGTGTAGCAAAAGATGATGAGGCTACAGACATATGCTGGGCTTAGTTTGGTTGCAACTCTAGCGGTTATATATCATGCATTTAATAGTAGAGGCCAGTTCTTCCCAGCAATGGTGTATTTGTCAACCTCCAAAATCAGTCTAGGTGCTTCTTCTCAACATGGGTCTGGTAATTATGTGTGTTTTGTGGCAGTTAACAAAAAAGGTATTCCTTGGTTCCTTACGAGAAGCAGAGATTGAGAGGCTTAATGAACAGTCCTGGAGAGAGGTCATGGAAATCCTCTTTGCAATTACTATTTTCAGGCAGGATTTCTCAGTTACATTCCTTGCTATGGTTACAGCATTGTTGTTAATCAAGGCTTTGCATTGGTTAGCTCAGAAGAGGGTTGAGTACATTGAGACTACTCCATCAGTACCTATGCTGTCTCATGTTCGGATTGTATCCTTCATGGGGTTTCTTCTTCTTCTTGATAGCCTCTTTTTATACAGTTCAGTAAAGCACTTGATACAATCACGTCAGGCTTCAGTTTCCCTCTTCTTTTCCTTTGAGTAAGTTTTTCTATCTTTTTTATTCATTACTTTTTTCATGATTATAAATTGAAAATTTTTATGGTGCACTTTCTTAATGGTCTTAGTGGTTCAGTATGCTGGTTCTTATGTATATATATTTATATGCCATTTCTTCTGTGCAGGCACAATTTTTTTCTTAAATTTTTTTATTGTTGTGCCTTATATTCTGATTTCAGCTATTAATCATCAACTTGTATTGGGTTTTTATACAGTTTGTAGTAACATCAGTCCCACGTGTGAAGTATATGTTTGTTCTGTTGTAAAGGAATACATTGTATATTTAGACTGTTTGATTATTTGATCAACATGAAAGTTACTCTTATATGTTCCATCAGTCCAACATGTGCAATATTTTGTTCTGTTGTATACAAATGCATTGCATATTTAGACTGTTTGATTATTTGAATATGTAAATTTCTTGTAGTTCTGTAATCATCTATGTTAGATCCGTTGTTAATATAATATCTAATTGTAATCCCAGGTACATGATACTGGCAACGACAACTGTATCAACATTTGTAAAATATGTTTTCTATGTTAGTGACATGCTTATGGAAGGGCAATGGGAAAGGAAGCCAGTCTTCACATTTTACTTGGAACTCATCCGTGACTTGCTTCACCTGTCCATGTATTTGTGCTTTTTTCTTGTAATCTTCATGTAAGTATTATGTCAACCTTTCCTTGCATATGTTACAGTCTTTAATGTTCCCAATAGAGTTTTACATTTAAATTTAGAATTAGGCTTCTGTTACTATTTGACAAGTATGGGTTCAAATAGGATGTCAAATATCAACTTAGGACCAAATTCTAATGTAAGATGCTTTTGTTTGCGGCTACTTTGAGTTTGGTTTTATGAACATGGAGGAGTTATTGGGAGATGTTAGCATCTTGATCACTTATATGTTGAGGAGGGACATATAAGTATATTGTCCTTTTGATGAAAAATTGCTGAGAAGTGGAAAATGAAAATGTTAAAATGGGACTCCTATCTAGTGCTGGGAAGAAGAATCTAGGATTTCTTGCTCAAGGCTCTGTTTCGTACTTTGTATCTAATGGGCACTCAACTTTATACTAATCTACACATAGAACATGGTTTTTTCAAGTTACTTATATGACTTCTGCAAGTAGTGGTTCACCAAGCCCACGAGGGGTGTAAATGTTCCTCTCATGCATGTGATGCTTGTGGAATTGTAACTGGTTTAGTAAGTGGATGCAACAATGTGCGTGTAGACCCAAATAAGCCAACTTAGTATGTTATTTTCTATTTTCTTTATAAAAGAGATATGTTTAGACTGCTTGACATAATCGTGCAGGATCATATCCTGAAAATGAGTTTGTTCATGAAGTTGTTAAGGTTATGGAAGGAATAAGGAATAAGGCATATGGTTACTATGTTCCTTTTTCCTTTTTGTAACTTTATCTGTCAGCTGTGTTATATTAAGGAACCATAGGTTGAGTTTGGTCTGTCCCATTGTCAGGAGTAGTTTTTGGGATTAAATAATGTTATCCTTTCATGGCTAAATCGAATGGCTTTGTGTTTAAAAACTTAATAGCGAACAAATTGTTGCTTCCAATGATAAAGCTAGCTTTTCTTCTCTTTTTTTTTTTTTTTTTTTTTTCCACATTGTTATTTAAAAAAATAAAATTGAAATTATATTGATTAGAAGGAAGTAGAAAGTACAAGAAGGATGAAGAAATTTCCTCCTTTAAGAAAGTGAGATAAAGGAAAGAACTTTTTGACTTTTGTTGAACTTAATTGTATTTCCTTTATTATCCTAGTTTTTCTTCATTCAGGAGACATTTGGGAGTTATATTTTCTTCTGAATATTGGGACTGCTCTTGTATAATTCACAGTATGGTAGGCCTGTGGTATTTCAAATAATATGATCCCTAATAATTGTTGGATAATGCTAAATGTGTTTGAAATACTTGTCTTTTGCATGTCGTTGCACTTTTACGCCTCATAGTGTGTCAAAAATCTCAAAATGAAGGAGTTAGTAATAGCCACTGTTTTTTTCTAGTTAGAATTACTCTTTTTTTTTTTTAATCCTTTGAGGTAGTATGTTGAAATAGCTATGTACCTGTTGTCGACTCTGACTTAACTCCTCCTTACTTCCTCATTGGATAATCTCATTTTGCGTGCTGACTCTGACTTGCTATAATAGGAATTATGGTGTTCCTTTACACTTAATTCGGGAGCTCTATGAGACATTTAGAAACTTCAAGCTCCGTGTTGCTGATTACATACGCTACCGAAAGATCACTTCAAATATGAATGATCGGTTTCCAGATGCAACACCTGAAGAGCTTAATGCGTGAGTTCTTCACTTGGTAGAAGATTAATGCATATATGATATATTTTCTTTTATATGCTCATGTACCTGAATTCATTTTTTTTTATGGCTATATAGAAGTGATGCAACCTGTATTATCTGTCGTGAAGAGATGACTACAGCCAAGAAATTGATATGCGGACATCTTTTTCATGTGCATTGCCTGCGCTCATGGTTAGAGCGGCAGCATACTTGCCCTACTTGCAGAGCTCTGGTTGTACCACCTGAAAATGGTACAAGTGCTGCTGGAGGGCAGCATGTATCACCGTCAGATGCTCGTCAACAGGGTAATTATAACATTACAAATACTGTGGTGAATTTTGTTGATAAAATTATCAGTAATGTGCATAAATTAGAAGTAACAGTGCTGCAGGAAAATTCTAATTGAGATATTACAAAATGCAATGTACTTTTGCCATGTAATGTGTAAAACAGTCCTTCCCTTTTGTCTGCTTATTTCAAGATAGGGAATGAAATGTGGGTAGGAATCAAAATTACCTTACCTGGTACAAACTTCAGCAGGTCTGGTGAGCAGTGAGTTAGCTTTGATAAACAGCTATATGAGAGCAATAATTTTATAACAATTAAGAAAGGAAAATGAGAAAGTTACTCTCTGCCTTGAGAATTACAAAGAGGCTTGCTATATATTACTAATTGGAACCTGCCGCATAAAAAGGTTTTCTCGATTAAATTCTATCTTGAGCTGTATCCTCCATTATATCTCTGATCTCTTGAACCATTTCCTTTTTTCTCACTTCCTCCCATGTCATAATCAGCTTCCCATTAGTCCTCTGTAACTCCTACTTTATTGGTCTTGCCCAACATTGGGGAATTTGTATTCTCTACATGATCCACTTGCTGGATTTCTCAACTTTTAGCAAAGTGCCTAATTGTATAGTTATTAAAAAGTGAATTAGTAAGAAATGGAGAGAAGCAACATTGAAAAGTAACACTTTCAATTGTGTTAATAAGGTTTACAAACTAGACAGAAATCAAGAAAACTAAAGCACGATCTCCTATGTATGTGTGTAATCCACTAAAAGAACTAATTAAGTAACCCTAAACAAGGATTATTTCAGATTAGACAATAAGAAATGCTATAGGTATGAAGGTATCCATGCTTGAAGATTTCCTTGGACTTCTTCAAGTATATAGGCACTACTTTTTAGTAGTGAGTCCTATGAACATCCCTTCTATCAGGTCTAGTGGCTTGGACCATTTGGAGTAGACTTTTTGATATATTTGGAGTTGCTTGGGTCTGTACGAGAGCCCTTTATGATCTGTTGTTAACTTGGTTCAGGGATTGTGGGGAAACACTTATGTGTTTGTGGTGTTGTGCATTTTTTAGGGTGATTTGAAGAGTTTGGTTGGAACCCAAGATCAGGATCTTCTAGGAGGCCAGTTATCAAACTCGAGATCTTACCTAAGATTGGGGGAGGGGCCTTTGGATCTGATATCGTATCTTAAGATCGGAAGATCTTAGCTAGTAGCAACTGACTAAATTAAGTCTAACATTATATATACACATTTTAAAAGTCATAATTCACAAATAGGCAATATATCATTTTACAAAGATAAGAATTAAAGTAATTCAATCTAACAATAAATTATACTCATAGTTAACATGTTCAAACATGATAATTCAAGATGATTTCATACAAGATATTCACAGTCCAAAGTTTAAGTGTCACAGTGAAAGTTGCGGATTGTGGTCAGAATCTGAAGTGAGCAACAAATGAATCAGAGGAGTTTTCTGTTTATAGGCGGGCCAGATTTTGGTTGCTTAACATTGGGCATTTAAAGTCCAAGAAAAAATCATGGCCCATTTTGCAAAACAGATCGAAATCCTATTTTATAAACTAGGGATATGATCTTACAATTTTACTGATTTTATGTGATCTTCTCGTATGGTTTTACCCAACTGATCCTATTATCCTACCCATAAACAATTATTTTACTACGATCCAACATGATGTATCACACAGTAGGAGTTTACAAGTCAGAATTCAAGTTTGACAACCTTGCCTGTATATGCTTTTGGGATTTAATTGTTTTTCTGGCCTCTATTTGGTGCAATGCAGCTGGTGCCTTTCATGGAATTTCTTTGGTTGATTTGCAACATTATTGGCAAGCAGTCTTGGATCACCTTTATTGCCTTTTCTTTTGTCTTCCTTAAGAGGATTCATTGTTCTCCTTTTATATACATAATTTCTCTTTAAAATTGTTTCTAATAAAAAAATTATTTAGGCACTAAAGCAACATTGAAATGTCTCCAGCATTAATTTTCCTTTATTTTTGTTATTGTCAGTACTGCTGTTATTATGATATTTTGGGTATATGTAGAAATAACCTCATACTTGTCTTGAATATTTTCAGAAGTTCAATTTTCTATTGCGTTTCATATTATAGTCTTTTTTTTGCATTTTTTGTTTTGAAGAAACTCTGATTGATGTGTTCTACAATATTAAGACCCATGTAAGGAAGGATATGAGAATATTGCTTACTATAGAATGTTTTAGATATTATTGTGAATCTGGTGGGATATTTAAGGTTAATTATTCAAAACAGGAACAGGAACAGAGACAAGGGACTGGTGCATCTCAGGAAGCTTCTGGTGGTGGTACCACAAGTGATAGTTTAAGCCGGCACCAAGCAAGACTCCAAGCTGCTGCTGCAGCTGCTTCAATATATGAGAAATCTTACGTTTATCCATCTGCAAACTCATTAGTATGGTATGCACCTTTTTTTCCAATTAAGGTCTTCCTTTCACTTTTCAAATACAACAGCATGCTTTAGATCTTGCTTAGTGTTTTCTATTCAAGATAGACATGTAATTGAGTTCAAAATGGATATTGTTGTTAAAAATATAGATAGGAAAAATAAACAGACCAACACATGATGCAAGTGACCTTGAGTTTAAATGAAAACATGAGAATGCAAATTAATTATAATTTAATTTGTCTATATTATATCACTACTATTGAGAAAGATTTTTCAATGGAAGTTGTCATTCTTCCTTTTTTTTTGTCTTTATGTTCCAAATATGCCCATAAAATCTATTTTTTATTGGTTATTAGTTTTTTTTTTTCCACTTGCAACTTATAAGTACATTTGCAACTGTTGAATGTGCCTTGATCACATTAAGCATGTATATGTAGATAGTTTAAAATATTAGTGCAAATTTTAAGCGTGGATACTATTATATACAGCTTGAACCCGCTTAAGACATGCTTACACACTGTTGTAATTTATACATTATATTCAATGCATTTAGTAATATAAATTCAGTGACTTCTAAAACCAAGAGGAAAAGAAAACCTACTATAACTTTTATGTTTTATATTTTTACCTGTTATGTGTTCCTAGCTTCCTGGATTGATATTTTATTCAGAATTGAGTATAGGTCTAATTTATTTCTTGTATAATCAAATTTGAATACTGTTTTGAACTCCAACCTTTTGCTCTATTCTGCATGATAATTGATTATCAATTGTTTTAAGTTCATAGATGGATTGAACTTAGCACTCTTTGCCTTATTCTTATTCCTTCTATTCTTTGATCTCCTTAAATTCACCTGTTATGTTAGAGATCTGGTGTGGGTTGAGGAGGATTAACATTTTACTGGTCCTTCTGTTGGGTGCACTGGAAAAGATTAGAATGACAGGTTATAAGCAAGCACTTAACAGGTCACATCCTCAAATTTGCAGGTCCCCTGGATATGCTGTACATCCTCAAGTTCAAGGACCTTCGGCTGAATCTACTAACACTGAACTCAATGGAGAACAAGCTTCCATCCAACAAGCACAACAACACTTAACTATTCCTGGCAGACATGCAAACATGTCCTTTCCATCAGTAGCACAATGTGTTTTTGTTCCTTCTCAAGTACCTGGGTCCAGTGTGCCATATGGAGAGAGGTCAGCAAACAATTCGAACATACCTGGTTCTCAACTGGAAGCTCAGAGGAAATTCCTTCAATACCAGATTGAGGTGATGCCTTTAACATTATTTTTATGATGCCTCCTTAATTCCTTCTCTTCTCTCTGTTTTTCTTATTTGTACTTTTATTGATAAAGCTGTATAATAAGGTTGCATTAGTCTAATTTGTTGGGTAACTGTATACATTAATGCTTTATTTGTGAGATGAGAACATGAGGATGGAAATAAGGGTGAAAAGTTGTTTCCTATTGTTTGGAAATCCAGAGGAAAATGATAGGGAAGATTTTGGAGAGAAGTTTCACGTTGGATTGTGGGACCCCCAAAACCCTCTCCCATTTGGAGAGAAAATTGGATTATTAGTTGGAGATCTCATGAAATACTTATTTACCTTCACAAATATTTTATTTGGGAGGTATGTATGGAAGTACAAGGTAATTTTACTCATATCAACTGTCATTCTTCCATTTTCACTCATTCCATTCCCAAGCAAGAGGAGAGAAGTTTATTTTGTATCCTGCCCAACAAAGGCTGTATTATTTTTTCTTTCTCTCTCTCATCCTTATCTGGTAAAGAATATTTACCATCTTAAATATGGCTCTTCTTTCTCAAAGTCAAGTATATCGCATCGGTCTTGGGTGCATGCAGTTTGATGTTTTCCATTCAAAAATGTTGATTCTGAGGGTGTGGGGGCTGATACCCATAAAATCATGCATGGAATACTTATGCATGATTGCATCTGTTTTGAGCTAATGAATAGAATTTGCAGACCAAGCACCATGTTTATAGGAGTCATTGATATCAGAGATTCTATCACGTCCTTTTGGTAGCCACAGGTGAACCTGCAGAAATTGGAAATGTGGTGCCACACTCCTTTCTTTCCTACATTTAGCAATATGTAGGATTTTCATATCCTAGTCAAACTGGTGTCCATGGCTTAACCTCCATTTGCATTAACCACATAAGACCTCTGGATGTTAGATCACCTGCATCAATGAGTTAGATAAATGTTTAATACAAAACTGTAGTTTTGATTGTATTAAGTTGTGTTGTGGAAGAATCTGAGAACAAAACCTTTGAACTTGTATATATACATCATACACACCAAACAAAGATGAGCTACTGTCTTCTGTTGTATCCCCCACACCTGGTTCCTCCCCCCCCCCCCCCCCCCCAATCTCTGTTTTTCTGATTAATTTTCTTCAACAGGCCCTGCAAAGTCAGCTCCAGCTTCTACAGAACCCAGAAGTGGAGGGAAGCATAGATGACTGGCACATCATTAGTGGATAACAGAGGGAAGAACATAGCCTCCTCTTCATCATTATCAGACAATGGTAGTTACAAAGGAGACTGAAGAGGCCAAAACAAAATCTTTTCAGAGCTGTATCACTAGGAGACTGCAGATGTGGGTATAGGAGAAGAAAATTACATTACTGCTTCTTTGAATGATATAATCAAGAATTTCATATGTAGTTGTCTTAATTTTGTTATATCTACCGACAAGGCAGGGTCCCTCAAATATGATCAATCTGTGCATAATTTTCTTTTCGTTTGGATGTAGTACAATATGCATTTTTGTTGCTGTATAACCAAAGTTTATTGCTCACCCTCCACTCTCCCATTTTTGTACTTTTGAACACAACTCAAATATAGCTGTATGGTAGCAAGAGTCTTTGGGATGTGAAATTAGGAGGAAAATATTAAAATTAGTGATAACGTTGAGTTCAAGAACAGAATCAATCCAAGCAACGCGATAAATTCAACCCAACCCCTAAAGGGTGACTGGGTGGGTGTGTGAGTGAGTTGGTTAGTTATTTTCAATTTGTTTCAAAGGTCTATTAAGTTCATGGACAGTCAAATTTTTAGTCGGAAACCAAATTCATCTGTTATTGTTAATGTATTAGGAAATAAAAATTTCAAATAGTGTTATTTAAAAAATATTTGGATAAATTAATGTAAAAGTGTTGTAAGATATAAAAAATAATTTATTGTATTTTTTTCATTGAATGTTGAAATTATTATAAATAGATATATTTGAATATATTTTTGAATAATTAGTTTTGATATCTAAATAATGAAAATATGTTTTTTTTTTTATTTTATATATTTTAATAATGATAACATATGTTCGTATTTTATTGATTTGAGAAATTTTAATTAAGTACATATCCAACAACTGTTTTAAAATCTAAACTAGATTTTACTGCAAGAAATTATCATATTTATGTAAGTCTTATATATATAGATAGTTATCTGCATTTGTAATATTATAGATTTAGATAACAGCCAAAAAATAAATAAATTAAATTTCAGACATTGATGCTTCAAATCTAGACATCGAAACTAATTAATTTTGACGCCATATTCTATTATCTTTTATGCGCCTGCATTTTTAGCATTTGTATGGTAGACGCAATTATCAAGTTTATTCTACGTCTACTTTTTTCTTACTTGAGTCTATCATTTACAGACACATATATGATAATATTAATTTTTTTTTTTAAATTTGTATCCTCGTTTTCATTTAATGTACCTGCATTTGTAGTTAAATGCAGTGGCAGTAACAGACGTAGATACTTTTTCATGTTTAAATCCCAGATGATGGTCTTTTCTTCTCTTCTTCCTGCCATTTCTGTCTTCTCTCCCGAACTCCGTCTCCCAAACCCCAGTTGCCACCGCCATCCAGCCTACCGTTGCCTAGCTTTTCCTCCCTCCTCATCCAGCTCCTTGTTACATTTCAAGTTACGTACTCTAATTTTCCCCAGTTCCTCCAAGCCCTAGCTATCGTGATTGCTCATAATTAACTAATATGTTACACTAGGAATTGAGCAGAACTCAAGTTTTCCTTTAGTTTTGGTAATTAGGGAAGTTCAATTTCAATTATTTATATCATGTTCAACCAGTCACTGTTTATCTCTGTCTTTTCTTTTTTTCATATACCTGCTCAATGATTTTTTTTTCTAGTTCCTGTTTGGTTTCAAGGAAAGTTTGCTACATTCATTAAATTTTTATTTTATAAACTTTCACTTTTGGACTTGAAGAAAGTCAAAATCACTGTTTTTTATCCATGTTGTTCACATTGGAAATTTTAGTGTTATTGATGATGCAACTTCAAAGAATTTACTTTGCAATATTTTTTAAATTAGAGCAACATAAGATGGCAATAAAAAGATATTAGAGCATCATAGTCTATAGGAATAACATGTATGTGTGCATGTTAGGTAATTGACGATAGATTTATTTGTCTTTGTGGTGCTACCAATGTTGATGCTAGTGAAGCTTAGCTGGAAGTAGTTTCTATAGACTAAGGAATACAATGTTGATTGAGATATACAAATGATGAACGTACACAACCCTTGGATTATTCCAGATAGAAATCAATCTCTTTTACACTAGTACTTGGAACCTTCACATGAGACACTATTATATCTGCTTATTTCTAATGTTTATATATTAAACTTGCAAGTATGAATAAAATATTTCTATTATTACTGTCTCTCCCAACAAGACAACAAAAATTGCTCCATGTAAGTTTGACAGCTGCAGCAAAAGAGTCGTAGCTTGTATTCACTTGGAGACAGAAAAAATTTGCATCGCAAGGACCAGGATTAGGATTCAAATACCAGTTTGAAGTATCTGAAATATTCAGTTAGAACCAAAGAATGTACCTTTTATCATTTAGGTTGTCTTGGAATGCTTCTCTTAGGATTTATGTTGTCTTACTACTCAATACCCTAGTTCTCTCCTTTACAATTTATGTTTTCTTCTTATATATGCATAATATCTCGTGTCTATGCAGATGATAGGTGATGAAATATGATTGAAATGGTTGGGGAACCTTAATCATGCTAAAGTAACTTACAAACAATTGTGATAAATACTATGATGCAATTGCAAAGAAAAATAGCTTGATGTTGTTGGAAATTTTGGTCTGCAACTTTTAACTATTTTTTAATCACTTGACTAGAAATCTTTAAACAAGGGATTATATTGTTCTTGTTTCATGTAGCTGGCTATATATAAAATTAAATGCATTCTTGTCACTTTGTTCAGTCTGAGTAGGTGTAAATGAGTTGTACTTATAATCTAAGCTTATGGATTAATAGTTTGGCTTGGTGTTTTGATTTTTTTTTTTTTTTGTATATATAGGATAGGATGTACTAAAAAGAGTTTGGGAAAAGACTAGTGCAAAGCTACCACCTTCGTGGCAACTCAATAATATAAGGGTAAGTATTAAGTGGGTCTTTTTTTTCCTCCTATGAGGGTGTTTGTTTCGAGTTATAAGAAATACTCATGTGACATATATTTTAGAATAAACATATTTTTAGACAAATATTTCTCATATAAAAACTTTGTCTATGTTTGGTTATGTCAATTGTTATCCATAAAATAAAAATAGTTTCAAATTCATCTGTTTGGTTTAAAAAACATATTCTCAAGAAATTTGACATAAATGCCCCTAATGACAAAAAATTGACATATTTCAATAAAAACTCATATTTGCAGTTCATAATTCACTGCAATAGACCTGTAATTATTAATTCAAACAATCATTAATCACAAGCTTGGCCATGAAACTTAATCGAATCAATTCAAATGCATTTACATAAAGTTGACAAATAAACACAGTTATACTACACTTAAACAAATGGGAAAGTACTTTACAAAATTATGATATTGATCATTCATACTAACTTAAATATCATTACTAAATTGTAATCTTGATAAAAAATCAAGTACAAACAATTTCTTCATATCATGAGGAAGTGAAAAAAAATAAGTAGCCTTGTCACCAACTAGAAATTCACCAAACTTGAAAATATCCTTAGCCCTTAATTAATTCTTCAATTTGTATTAACTTTTAAAACACATTTGACTTATTTTTCCCACTCGAAGTAGCTCTGTTTTCTTTATTCTTTTCTTTCATCTCACATTCATTTATTGCTCCAGTTTAAGTCTCAACTTCTTTAATACATTTCATGCTATTGGCTCCACCCAACTCATCATTACAAAGATAATACTCCTTAATGAAGACAGCGTCACTTGTCTTCCTCCATAAAACAATTCAACATACACTTGCATCCATGACTTAATAGGCTAATCTATCATGTGGACTGTAAAGCTGCTCATTTACAAAGGAAAATAATAGGTAAGTTGGAGATGTGTGTGATATTGAGCTAATCAATGTTAAATGTCAACCACACATATTGTAATTTTAACTAAAAACTCAGTTATAAGGAATAAACCCAGTACATGAGTGTGATGAAAGGGTGGGGAAGAGGGCATGAAAAAAAATAGAATTATCTCAATTTATCTTTTCATTTTTTCAACCAACAAATTTTATACTACTGGAGAAGCCGTGAAAAATTACAAATAATCTTCCTCATGACCATGGACCAGATAATACTTTCTAGTATTAATGATCACAACCCTTCTCTTGATAGGATTTCAACACAATCAGCAAAAGGTAATACTTTTTAATCCTAATGACTCTAGACCATATAACTTCACCAAGCACTTTCTAGTAGTATAGATACATTAACAATAAATCTTACTTAAACATCAGATACAACAATCTAAAAAATCAAAACTTAATTCCTTTTCATCTAACAAGAAAAAAAGAAAAGAAAATTGAAGTAGAAAGTGAAGAACCAAGAATAAATGATCACTGTTATTCCAAAGTTTGGATCCATGTTTCTTTTTGTTTAAATAGTCCAATTTTTTTTTTTTTTTTTTGGGGAAGAAATTGGATTTATAGTTTGTGTTGATCATTTAAGGTTTGGGTGCCTAAAAACAGTGACTCATCTATCAATTGGAAGCAATGAAAACCCTTCACAAAATAGCAATTACAAAACACTGTATATAATATAGTCAGTCACAAAACATTACATGATTGAAATGATTTGACTACTTATTGCCTCCAAATTATTCAACATTCAAGAGCATATAGTACAGGCACAAAACTCATATCAACAAAAGGAAATTCATAAATCAGATAAGGTTTACAGTCTGATCAAATTACTAGGGAAAAGGAAAAACAAACATAACCATCAATTGAATACCATCTAAAGGGAGATGAATATGTTTGTCGAAAATTCATATTTCAACATCCAGTTAATATTGTTACCCTTGTTCTATTTTTTTCTAGCTAGCATTATAGTTATTGAGTACCAACTAAACTCTAAAATCCTAAAGGTCATCATCCCAACAAAACCCTATAATCCTAATTTCAAAAAAATCCTAGAATCTCAATTTCCGAAAACTTTAACCTAAATACCAACATTCAGTACCAGTTTCACATACATAAAAAGGAAGAATTCAATAACTTACTTGATTGAAGGCCTAAACTGACAGCAAAAGAAGAATTCCTCTTGCAGCTTTGCGAAGATCAATGGAAAAAACTAAGATTTGGTCTTCTCTGTAGATGGATAGACGACCTTTGAGCAGAAAGGGAGACTTTATTTCTTACTTTGTCATCTGGGTTGGGAACTGACATGGAGGAGAAGGCGAAGAATTGGGAAGGTGAAGGTGAAGGTGAAGGTGAAAGTGAAGAAGAGAGAAGGAGAAAAAGACTATAGGATTTTCAATATGCAGATTCGGTGCTGTAGCATTAAGAGTAGGTAAAATGGTAATTCAGACTTTTTTTTATTTTTATTTTTTATCTCCTGTGTTCTAGAGCAAAAACAATCAAATTTATGCATATAAAAAATATTGTCTAGACAAAAATTTCAACTTTTAAAACAAATACTGGCATGGTATATTCCATACTATATTTTCCTGATAACAAAATTTATTACCCAAAACAAACAGGCCTTATATGCATTATTAATAGAATTTGGTTAAATGGAATGGAGTGTTCCTTTTAACCCACCTCAAGTCACAGCTAATAGATTAAATCAATATTCAAAACGTTTAAAAACCCATTTGAGGATATGATCATTGTTCAAGTGGTTAGGTGACTCGATTCCTTTCTCCTTACCAGTGTTGAAGAGTCAACAATTGTGTCTTCCTCTTATTGTCAAATTGAACTTTCTTCATAACCTTGCTGGTAAGTATTTTGGATTAGAATTAACTCATAATGAAGTTGGTGTAAATTGATAGGTGAATTTTATATAAGTTTTATGATTATTTTAGGTGAATTTGTTGTTAGTCTTACCATGTTCAATATGCGCAAGAATTGTTTGCAAAAAAAAAAAAAAGTATGAATGGTGTTTTCTTTTCTCTTTAAGGGGTGTAATCATGTCTCCCTCCAACAAAATTGCTCATAATGGATGGAAGCTGAGATTCACCAACAATTTGTGCTACTGTAAATGTTGGGTTGCTGTGAATATATCTGAATGAAACAAGAAGGCAGAGCTATATTACAATTGTATAAAAAAATCTTGTAACTTTTTTGTTGTTTGGATACTTATGTATATTTACAGTAACAATGAATGATGAGGATGCTGATCATGGCTTGCACCTCTTTTCTCTCTCACTACCAACTCTTTCTCACTAACAAAGTCCTCATGAACAATTGGTCTAGATCCTCCATCATTGATACCAAATATTTTACATGAATCTAAACTATCATTGGTACATACTTATTTACAAAAATATATGAAGTAATAAATTTGAAGTTGAAAATATACGTATGTCATATGGATGAGGTGGTGGTATCAAGGGCGGTGATGGTACCTCAACTCTCTCAAGTTCCATCATAACAAGTAGTTGCACTACCATAAACCATCTTCTCTGTCAATTGAGGTGTTGATGTTGCAATAGATGTCCCAGTGCTATCAACGAACTGAAAGTTGATGCAACCACTAAAATCGTAGATATACCCCTTCTTCTTGTTGCCTGTCAACTTCACCCATAAAACATCATCACTCACCAACCATAGTTATCATTACCTAGAAGGGTGCTCGACTGTCCAACTTTAGCCTTCGTGGCTTTAAACTTTTCATACAAATGAACATGAGTTAGCTTTGCAATTAATCAAACATTTAAATAATTTAAGTAGATGCAGTAATGTAAAAATTTAATAAATATCTACTAACACTATGAGTCTTTGACTTTGTGTCAACAAATTGACCTTTCCTCTTGTAAATGCGATCGAAAAACTTTATCTTCATTGGTTTCCAACCCAACTCTCTTTCCTGTGCAATGAATATAAGATAATATCATCTAAAAAGAATACAATACAAAACTATAATTCAATGAAATTAAATAAATTATGACTTACCAGTTGCTCATGAACAACTGCAATGATGGAGCAAGAAGTATGGTGTACAACTCGCCACCCGCTTTCCTGTTCTCTGACATCATCATCTATTGCCTCTGGAACACAAGGCTCACTTATTCGTCACACTTCTCCCGCCAACCTTGTAGGATGCACTATAGCCTCCCAGTCTCCTTTCGTTTAAGGGGATTTGGTGTCTTTAGCTTCCTCCTCACCTTACCTAGTAGCTTGTTGTACACGTTTGTCAGTCTCTTAGCAGTGGAGTTATTGAAGACTTGAAGGGATTAAGCTTTCTCTACCAGGGTTTCAAATCTAAAACGCCACTACATGACAAACAAGAACATAATTAATGATTATTACTAATTAATATCATAATCGAGTGAAATTTAAATTTAAAAGACAATATTATCTTACTTACTATAAATTCATTATAACATAATGTCTCCTTGGGTGTATATTTTGAGTATAGGTAGAAAGGACCCAGAAGGTGGTTCCAAACGATACTAGCAATAATGGTGGACACATTATCGTGTTCATAAAATGCATTGCAATATAGATGAAAAGATACATAAGCATCGTACAAACTATAATGTTATTTAAATAGTAAAAAATTAAAGTTACTTACACGTCCTCAACTATCTGTATAACTGGGCAATCCATCTTAACATCAAATGGAGGGGCTAGCTTATTAAGGCCACCCATATGTATTGCTGCTGAGAAGGATGTTCATCACTATCCTCATAATCCTTGCCACCCATATGTATTGCTGCTGAGAAGGATGATTGCCCAAATGAAGCTACAAAACAAAATAAGCATAAGAACACAATAATTCAATTGAACCATTAAATAAGAAAATACATCAACTAGAAATCTAAACTTACGTTTGGGGACAGAAGAAACTCGTTTGGATTGACTTCTTCCATCACTCATCTGTCATGAAGCGAAATAGGTATTATTGAAATCATTGTCAATGACCAGGGCTGGAAATGGAGTTTCTTCATCTTCACCCAATTATGATCCTTTCCAAACTTGGCAACATCAAATGACCTAACCCTTGCTTATACTTCCTCACTCAACAATCTTGGAGGCGGTGAGTCTTTCTCGATAGTGTTACTTCTGAAATTATCTTTTATTTTTGGAAAGGATGATTCTTGGGAAATAATTGATGATGACTATCAAACCAACATTGTTTTTTTTATCATTTTTGCATGTGAATAATTTTGTATGTTCCATATATATATAAGACATGCTAGTCTATCATGAGTACTCCACATAAAAGTCATCGCGTAAGCAGAAAAATTAGTAATCATCTATAATAGAGCAGCTCTCATAATAAAATTTTGTTTCAAAGACTTATTGAAAGTCACTACACCATCTTTCCAAAGTTGTTTCAACTCGTCTATTAAAGGCCTTAAATAAACATCTAAATTCTTTCTCTGATGTTCTAGATTAGGGATTAGCAAAGTCAAAAACAGGCTATGCTCTTTCATACACATGCCTGGTGGTAGGGTATAAGGAGTGACAAACACTGATCAACATGAATTTTGGAAACCCAAGTTACCAAATAGAGTGAACCTGTTAGTTAAAACCTCAAATTAAACATTTCTTAATTCTTGTGCCCATGACGGGTGAACTTCATCAAAGTGTTTGCATGCCTCACCATCGGATGAATGTATCATAATGTCAGGCTTTTGCCCTTCTTCTGTTTATGTCATCTCATGTTTTTTACAGTGGTCTCAGACACATAAAGTCTCTGTAGCCTTTTCATAGTCGGTAACACAAAATTTTATGAGGTATGTTCTTTTTACCTCTTTTCTTGAAACGAGACTCTTTACAAACATCACACACAATTTATGCTCAATATTGTCGTAATATAACTGACATTGATATGGGCTTACGATGATCTTGTCATATCTAAGTCCTAACTGCTTCACTAATTTTGTAAACTTGTAAAAAAATTTAGGTAACTTATCAACCTCATGGAGTAGACTTATGATTATTGCCACTAATCTATTGTTACAATTCTCAAACAAATTAAATTCATACATGCAATTCAATAGTTGAGTTACAGTCGATAGAATGGTATGCTCCTTACACCCTTCCCATACCGGCTCATTTGCAATGGCCAACATCTCATAGAATTTTGCAGCATATGGATTTTCTGGGTCCTAATTGTAATTTGTGCCTATTGAGTCCAATATCATTTATGTCATCCGATTCGTATCAAGTGAAATTTTATCATTAACAACAATCGATTGTCCCCTATGACTATGTTCAAGAATGTAAAGTAGCTAATAACATTATATTAAGTAAGCATAAGTAATTCTAAAGGGACCTTCAAAATATTTGATAGTTTAAGTGCACTTTTGAAATCATTTACTGATAATATAGTTTGAAAAACTTGAAGAATCATAAGTTAAGTTTAAGTAAAACATGTTTGTACAAGAAATAGTTTCTAAATAGAAAATAGTGATTCATTTCATGAGTATGATAAAGACACTACACTAGGCACTAATCCACTCATAGTACAAGCCATGCTTCCAAGAATTACGGGCATCGAAAGTCACCCGACTAAAGGTGTAGGAGTGTCCAACGAGCCTAATACAATTACAAAAATGTGATTCAAGTAAATAACGAGATTCAACAAGTTTTTAGAAACCAAACCGAATAACCAAGGAATATAAGCAATGAGTTTCCCCCACAAAACCCGAATCCAAAACTGAACCACAAATAATACATTCAAGCTTTAAAGAAAAACCAATTACAATGAATTCTCAAAGTGGCTAAAAAATGCTAAAGTAACCTTAGTGAGCTTAAAATGGAATATATATGTATATATATATATACATGCATCATATTGAAAGCATATGTTATATACTAATATTCATAAAGTTTAGCAAACTAAAGAAAATAGGTATTTCAAAGAGTTTCCCGAATTCAACAATTTCAAAGTAAGTTTTAGAATTACTCGTTAGTCGAAATCAACCTAAAAATTCAATTTCCTGCACTTAAAATAATTTACAATTCAAAACCCCTAAAACTTAAATTTACACAATTTTCATATTAAGTTCCCAACCAACATTCCAACACCAAAAATGGCATTCTTGTAATTGAATTTTAGAACCAAACACCCACACAAATAACTAATACTTAATTCATGGGAATTCCAATAAATAAGATTATGCTAGGGTTTCTAATTTGGAGGAATTACTAAACAATTTAGAGAACCCGCAATTGGAATCAAGAAAACACAATTTCAAGCTCACAACTATAGGAATTAGCTTATTACAATGCATGGAAATTCGAGAGTGCAAGAAGGACCCATATGCCAATAATTTACCTTGATGGTTTGGGATAGTTTAAGTGCCAAATAGAAGATAGACTTACAGTTGGAAGTAGCTGGAAATAGCCCTAAAACGAGCCAGACTGAAGCTAAAAAACAGGCAACAATGGTGGCTGAAAAAAGGCTCTAAAGTGGCCTAAAATAAGGAATTGGAGTGGCTACTTTAAGTGGATGGAAATGGCCTTCAAATGGCTGCAATTTGGAGCTGGAATGACCACCTAAAGTGGTTGGAAAAAAGATAAAAATGGATTGAACATTCTGGGCTGGAACAATTACTATTTAAGCTATTTTATGGTTGTGGTGGTTGTTTGGAGAAGTAAAGAGAGCTGAAATGGAGGAAGGTTGGGAGGGTTTTGGAGGGGGAAATAAGGGTGGTTTTCAACAAGAAGTGGGGTGGCAGCAAGCTACCATGGAAGCCCAAAGCAAGGAAGAAGAAAAGGAAAAAGGAAAAAAGAGAAAACTAAATAGATATGGACACTTGTCTCCTATTGTGCAATCTAATAGAATTTTTTTGCGGGAGGAAGAAAAGGAAAAAGGAAGAGAGAGAAAAAGAAAATAATAGAAAACTAAGTGGATATGGACAATTATTCCCAATGTGTGATCCAATAAAAAAATTTAAAATTAAAATTCAAAAACAGGTTCTCAAAATTTTACTCAATTTAATGTAAACTCCTAAAATAGTAAAATTTAACTTTAAACACCTTATACAATTTAAATCATGTAAAAATAATTTAGTTATTGTGCAAAATAAAAGCATGTGTAATTTACAAAGATATTTTTATGAACTCTAAAATATTCAAAATAATTTTCTGAGCTTACTAAGTTATTCTAGTTTGAAACATTTATGCTAAACCTCTAATTGGGCACAGTCAAAATTACGAGTCATCATAAAAATTGTCAAATTTAACAAAATAGATTGAACGTAATCCTAGTTTGGCTTTTTTTTTTTTTTTTTCTTGTGTTCAAAACAAATTGGAAATCACATAGTTTAATGCAACTATTCAAATCAATATATTAACACACCAATTTCTACAGTAGCATAAAACACTCTTTTTAAAAAAAAATAAAAAAATAAGGAGAAACAAAGAAAAATAAAAACCATATATAATATTGCTTAAAAGCCTTAAACTTATAGAAAAAAAATATTATTTCTTATTGAAATTTGTTGTGGAGGAATTCAAATTCAACATAAACTAGTTAGAGTTTTCCTTCAAAGAAAACATCTTTAACAATTTAACAACTTAAAATATGCTTCCTTAATTTAGATAAAATATATTCTCATATACATGTATGAAAAAAAAAAAAAAAAAAAAAAAACCCCTATCATTTGCCATTCCAATCTGTTAGCGAGGGAGGAAAGTCTCAAATTTCACGTAGTATTACTAAAGTTTATTCTTAACAATTTTCTAGATAAAATCCTTTCCATCTTACATATAGAATTTCTAATCTTAGATATATTGCCAACTTATATGCATCAACATGAAATTTATATTAAGGAAAAGCTTAGAATAGCTTAGAATCTCTCAAGTAGAAATACCAAATTTAAAGTTCAATAGTCAATTGTGTAGGAATCAAGTTTCTATCATACATTTCAAACTCAACTTTCGAGCACATTGCTTAATTTAAGCAAGTAAGCATGCACTAATTTCAAGCACACAAGAAATTCAAATATCAAACAATCGAATTTCACATTTTTAGAGTCATTATACCTACATTGTTGCCAAAACCATGCTCTGATACCATTTTTTCACAACTCGATCTTGGGGGCCATGACTGGCATGAAAACTAAGGTAAACTAGGGCCATCGTATCTCTCACAAACCAGCAATACAACATTTCTCTGAGTTCATATTAAATATTAGAATTATCAATGAACTTCTTGTATTTTCAAAAGATTCATTTGTTGTACTTACATTTGATTATAGCACTATTATTTAACATAGTTTATTTTACTTTCAAATTACGTATTATCGGGTGGGTTATTACCACATTGTGTGTACATTGTTTATTATAATCTTACTTTGCATTATAAATACCTTTATTTTAGTTAGCAAACCATAACTGAGTTTCTTGTTAGACTCATTAGAAAACTCTTTTCATAAACAACCAAATTAATTTTTACCAACATAAAAACATTACTATTAATTTTCATTCAATGTCCACCAAGTTACACTTAGGCTTACAAATTCACAAATCATTTTCTTTTATACAACCCGAGACCTTTACTCAATGTCCAATTTTCTTAATTTATTTATTGCAAATATACAAAACAGTTACAAGCATTACACAATTACACTTTTCTCAATTATAGAAAATTATTCAATAAATCATACATTATCAAAGCTCCTCCTTGCTGTTATTGAATTACTCAA
Organism: Quillaja saponaria; assembly: GCA_029379385.1. NCBI lineage: Eukaryota > Viridiplantae > Streptophyta > Magnoliopsida > Fabales > Quillajaceae > Quillaja > Quillaja saponaria. The sequence continues at coordinate 17,740,093 of CM055616.1, read as the reverse complement.
ACTCTAGAATTCATTTAAACAAGAATAAGATATATATCTCAGTAGGCAAGAATGCAATACAGTATACCAATATGAATGAACTTTGCAGCCATAACAAGAACAAAATATAATTAAGTTCATGTATACCTTTTAGAGCAATTCAACATTTCTACATGATTAATAACATGTCAAATCCCTCAAGCCATATATTTCAATAATCTTGAGATGCAGCCTTTACATGAAGCCAAATAGATCAAACAAGGTATCAGAATCTTCATTGGGATGTCTTCTACAAATTAGATGTAGCTTAGCCAATCAGTCAAGAAATCACAGAATACTAATAAATATACCATCATGAGAAACAAAGTGGCCCCTCCTCTGCCCACGGCCTGAAATGGAGATCCATTCCTCTAAATAAACTAAGTAGGTGCTCTAATGACTTCTACTAAGTTTCAAAAATAATTCTTCTTCATCCCTTAATCCTTGGTTCAACCTCTAAAACCATTGAAACCTTACACTACAAATTACCAAGTGCAATACAGATTCCAGTAGATCCAATATTGTCTACTAGAGTCTTCCTAAAAGCGTACACACATCCTTGAAATTATTTAGAATTGTCCCTCCAAGTGTTAAGATCAAATTATGTTGTAATTACCTCTCTATCTCATGAAATACACTCTGGACTAACATAGTATACAAGTTGTCCAAAACAGAACCAGAGATGATTTAGTAGCTACAAATCCTCCTATGGTCATATCCAACTCTAGAAAATCTCCATGTATGATCTTAATACATAGATCTACAACTTTACTTCAAGCCTTAAACTTTACTTTATCCTTAAAAGCATATAAAACTAAGTCACACCAACTAGTTACACATACACTCCTAGAAATTCAATACAGACTTCCATCAATTCTAGAATATAATTTATACAACAAAGTCTTGTAAATCTAAATGATTATTCCTGAAGGTGTTAGGAACAATTTCTCTTCAGTCTCTCTTGGAAAAGTCTACCAAGAACCTCACCAAACACAGCATGGACTGAGATAACTGTGTACAGCCCAACAGAACCTAGCAACATTCCAAGAGCTCATGTTCTTCCCTAACTTAAAATCAGTTCAAGATATGCTCTAGATTTTATTTTAAGAACCTAATATATAATTTTGATTTAGCACATGCTATAAATTCTTACTCTAACCCACTCAATTCCTCGCTTCCCCTTCAGCTACAGAGCAAGGCAAATAGTAGAATGCTCAGCCTTCTCTCAACTTTCTAGAAAGTGAAAAGCAAGGAAATGAATAAGGAGAAAGTTTGACATCCTCCTTTATAGATGGTCTAGAGTAGTTTTAAAAGGACAATTACATGTGAAAGCATCATTAGGAGAGGACACCCATCAAATCATATCACCCACTAACTTCATTAGGATTAATTACCATGCAATCTTAATCACTTACTTTACTATCAATTTAGTCCTTTAAGTTTTGTCCTCTATAAATCATATACTTTACTATGTTGCTTATTACATAAGTCTTTATATAGATTAAGTCACTTAATCATCCAATTCCATCCAAGCCGATTTACGCATATAAACCCAGCAGACATCACACAACATCTTACCTTCAAATTAAAATAATTAATTGTACTAATTGACACATCTAATTTGTATATGCAATACATGTATAGAAAACTAATGTGTCTACTAATTTATTCAATAAACGAATTGTCATTTTCATTTTTCTAGCTCAAGTTATGCTAATTAAACTATTGAAGGTTAAACTGTCACAATTCTGAGTTTTCAGGATTTGACTTAACTTTAAATAATTAACTGGATTAATCTACTAAGTCAAACATTACAAACAATATGTCATTTCAAAACTCCAAAAGGCTATTTTCTGACACCTAAATTGAAATTACATTTAAACGTATCTATCGAAAGATATAAGTATCTAAAGAAACAAATGTCATATGTCAAATTGAACAAGTTTATATTAGCATCAAAGTTTTTATATACTTCCACTTTATATTTGTAATTAAAACTATAATCAGTAAAAGGCTTCTATCCTGAGATGGGAGGACAACCTAGCCCTAGTTGATCTATGAGATTCCTTTACTAAGCTAGTCTTTCTTTAGTCAAAAGAAAAGGCTGCATAAACAAATAACACAAAAATATTACAAAAGCTATTTCCAAGCACTCACGACATCATTTATTGTTACTAGTCTAGCTTTACTCACAATTGAATCATTGCCTCATAAATTTTAGGCAATTCAAACGTACCAATAAATTATACAAGTATATAGAATTGCAAATATGCATTCATACAATGTCTTGAAATTCAAAAGCATTACAACACTTCTCTCTCAGGCTATGAATTTGCCTATGCCAACACGTGTCTTCTTGGACCATCTACAGTAAGAGCAATCCTCTTTGAATAATCTAATATAAAAGCCTCCAGCACCTCTAATGAAAACTAACAAAGTATTTCATTCATTAAGTAAGAGAGCCAAAATTTTAAGAGAATCCTTTTTAAATTCAAATTTCTGAATTCCTAAGCTTAAACTTTTGAGAGAATCCTTTGTCTCTTTTAACATTGTGAGATTGAACTTATTATTTACTCTTATATTCTAAACTGAATCAATTTTTGTATTGAGATAGAATATTTATATTTTTGTAAAGCCCTGTAACTCAAAAGTTTTATGCTTTTTGAGATTATTTTCTTTAAAACTTGTAATTCCTCCAAATTTGGAGAAAACAACGAGAGGCAAAGTTTGTAAGACTTGGTTGTATGTGATTTCTGGTTGAGCCTGCAAAACCAGTGGTTGAAAATAGAGTTGAACCCTACACTTCAGTTTTCTAATGTGATTAAGTGGAACCTCAAGTCGTCCTCTTTGAAGAAGAGGACATAGTTTGGGTTATCAGGTGAACCACTATAAATTCTTTATCCCTTTTATTTGTTTTGATTGTGCTTGAGCCTTAAATTTCTAACTATGGTATTTGTTTGCAAAATGTTTAAAATAATTTTCAAACTATTTACTCCCTTTAGTATTTCATTTCTAGTTAAGAGTTCATTTTTAACTTTTCAGCAAGGTGGTTACAAAGCACCATTGTATGAGCAGTATATGTGCCTACCGGGTTAGATGGTTGCAAAGCAATTTTTTTTCCTGTAAATTAGTATGGAATTATGTTATAACAGTTTTGATAAATGAGATAATAAACTTAAATAGTTTAAAGCTACAAACCAACAACGTTTTTTTCAATGGTATATTTCATGGTGAAGTATGTATAAACATATGTATGATATGATCGAGAATATTGTGAGTATGATTAAATTCTATTTTTAATTTGCTTATCAAGTTTCTGATGTAAATAGTAATGGGGGAATTATCATGAATTCCTAATTTTATTATATGTCAAGTGCATAATTGTTGTTTGAAAATTCAAGAAAGTATAAAAGAAATAAATATTTTTATTATTTACCTTGCAATAAGTATTAATACTAGTTTTGGAGAATTTTTCTCAGTTGAAAATTACTTAGATATTTTTGTTTATTGGTGATACATGATATGTTAGAGTATGAATGTACTCCATAAATTTTTGAAATAATTCAAATAGTGGGGCTGAAAGAATATTACTGAAAAAATCTACATTGGAAATATTGATTTGGAATCAATACTATTGTGCAAGTTTTGTATAACAATAAAATAAAATACATGATGTCAATGTGATGAGAGTATTTAAATCTCACTCAGAAAGGTGATGTTAATGTTACTGTATTAGTGATCTTACGTGTTACAATAAAAGAAGTTTAAAATTTTGAAGGTAACCAAGTTTTTTGAAAAATGGTATTTCAATATTGCTTCACCTAAAGAGCAAACAATTACTAAACTTTTAAGATCCAATTTAAGGGTCTTTGTATTGATGTTAGAAACCTAAAATCCACCACTAAATACATAGGTGGTGGATTTTATTAATGTTGGATTGGTATTTGATGTTAGAAACATCAATGAGATAGTTTGATCCCAATGTGAATCAAAATAAGTCTTATCACAAGAAATTGAAGAGAACTTTGACGAATACCTTTACAAATTGTTTGGGTAAGAATGTGATATGAAAGACTTATGAGAGATGAGTTCGATAAAGCTTTTCAAATTTAGAGGTAACTTACATAAGATACCAACTATAACGTTAGATTAAAATCTTATCTTCTAAGTCAAAGAAAAATGAATATATAATTATAATCAATCTATGTACTTTAAAAGATGAAGTTTATTAGAAACTTCATATCGTCTCACAGTAAGTACATACTAGTAGGGAGAACAGTCAAAGGGTATGATTTATATCCTTTAATGAATCTATGTCTTAAAGGAAAAATGCAGATCATATAATACAATTATAAATTCACCTATATAAATGTGAGAAGTGTCGTCACTTTTGCAAGATTGGAAAACTTGTCTCAAAAAAATTTATGAATTCCTAAGATGTATATAGCACATGGCCATTAATGTGCAAGAAGTAAAAAATATAGTTGAAAAGTTGTATGGATGAATATTCTATATGATATCACTATAGATTACAAAGTTCAAATTTACAGACAATTTGAATTTTGACATTTTATACTTAATAGGAAAGATTCAAGTCTAAGGACACCTTATATAACCAACCAATAGATAAAATGAGAAGTGTCACTACGAAGTTAAAATTGTAATACTTTGAAAATTGGGGAAAATTATTGATTTTTTTTTATAAAATTAAGTGAAAACCATTAACTTAATAGTAAATGAGGAATATCAATGTAGGAAACTAAATATTGAGAAATTGTAGTATGCATCGGAAAAGGAAAGGAGAAATTGTTTGAGTTATGTATGTTTAATTTAAAACATAAAGTCATGTCTTATAGTTTAAAGAAAATGTTATAATGGCATTTGGTTTAAAAAAAATAAATTATATCTTTTGATTTATATTAAGATTTTTTCCTAAAGATGTGTACATTAGAATTGTATTATTTATGAAAAAGTGTAACCTTTCACAAGATACCCATTGGGATATATAAATACCAAACAAGTTTTCTTTGTTTAACAAGATTGGATAAGATGATCTCTTCTTCTCCTCTACTTTCTTAGTTTTAAATAATATTTTATGTTTGTATTCTATCCTGCAACCAAAATGTAGAGGGTGCATATTTTATCTTATGAGACAGGCTTGCTGTTAATCTCGTTTGCAGTATAGGGGTTCAAATACTATTTTAAGGACATTGTATCCTACATTCGACTTAGGCATAAAGATAGAATTCCCTATTGATTGTTATATTTTTTTTCAAATTATTGTTTGTCTTCACTTGTAGGAGTTGCAAATTTACTTGGAGGTATTTTAAATTTGCATGAAAACAATTTTCTTTCATAAAGGAAGTTTTGAGGATTAGAAGCCGTTTCTATTTTCTTGCCAAGGAAATCATGGAAGTTGGAGGTAGTAATTAATCACCAATAATAAGTATACAAAAAAATTAAGGAGATACATAAGAGAATTAGATGTGTTCATTATTGTTATTATGGTATGTAAAGTATGCACGCAAATAATGTGATATGTAATTAATAGTTGTTAAGAATTAGTATAATGGATAACTAGTAGCTAAAGAAACCTTATTTTTCTTTGGTAAGATCCATGGACAGATTTAGTTAAAATATTATGAAAAAAATAAGAATTTTAAAATAATAAGCACCTTAATTAGAACTATTATTAAGGTGTCATAAATACATTACTTAACATTTAAAATATTTTAAAATAGTAAGTCATTTATTTCATATCAATGAAATCATAACCTAGAACAACAATAAATTCAAAAAACTTTCTAAATACATTAACTCAACAAGTATCGTAGAGACACTCTAAAAAAACCCTAAAACGAAAGAAAGATCAACGTATATTTTCTTACATAGAATTTAACTAATTTATATTATATTTTAAATTTAGATTAATATTTTCTCTTAAGCTATTAATTTGGTGAAGACTCACCAAAGTTAATACTATAATTAATACTCAAATTTATGTGGTATAATAACAAGGCCAGCTAGGCCACTATAACACATGCACCTCAAACATAAGAAACTCTATATCAGGGTGGTATAACGGAAGCGTGGTGGGCCCATGACCTACAGGTTCCAAAAGGTAAAAGAAGATAAGAACTTAATGTGTGAGAAGTAATCAGTGGCGAGTATAAATAGATAAATCTGTAAATTTCAATTAATCCTTTGGTGAAAACCAAGAAAGAAGAAACCATGTGGGAGACCAAAGTTGCAATGAAATCACAATATCTATATCTGATTTAGGTAAATAATTTACCTGTATCCTTTGTGTTAAAATTTCGGACAAATTTTTTTAAAGGGAAGATTGTTATAACCCGATATTAATGGGTATTTTAAAATGTTGTATGTGAATTGTCGTGACGATATCAATACTAAACTTGTATGAAGTAACTTAAAGTAGAAGAGTACTTGTAAATATTTATTGAATTAGCTCGTATTGGATTGAACTTAGATTGGTATGTTTTTCTTAAGTTGCACTAAAAAGTGACAGTAATATATATATATATATATATAAAATAAGTTAGAGGGTAATGAATTATATAAATATAATTGATTAAGTTTACACCACAAGTTAATAAACTAAGTGTAAGCCATTAGTTTACAATATTTTAATGCTTTTGTCTTTTCTCCTTTTTGCTTAACTGACTTATCACCCTCTTTTCTCTTTCATGTGTGTGTAGCTATTCTCTACTTCTCATATTTCCTTTACACTGCCTCCCTTTTTCTTCTATTTGATCCACCTTTTGTATTCTCAAAGTTTTCTTGCTTGCTTTCTGTTGAGTTGGTAGTATAGTTGTTTATAGCAACCAATTCACCTATTTGTTTATTGCCGTTAATTCAGCCCACCTAAACTCTACAACTTCAGTCATGTTCTTCCTTTAGCCGAGAGATTAGTACTTTGTCTTGGCCATGAGTGTGTAGGTGTGTGCCATGAGTGTTGGGAATAATCTATCCCAACTGAATAAGGGTGAGTTTTACTATTTTTAGCTATATTCTTTCCCTGTGTTGGTTAAGGTTTTCTCCCCTGTTTTGTCTATATATATATACATAACCACGGACCTCTATTTTGCTTGGAGGTTCCAGCTTCCTTGGCTGTGACTATCCTCTGATGTGTAGAGTGAATTTTGGTTAATTGGTGAGTTCTTCATCCTTTCCTTTTGTCGGCCATAGAAGCTTTATTATAGGAGTAATAAGGACTGAAATTTCTTTACTAGTTAGTAGTAGTTATCATTATTGTTTTGTCTTTCCTTTACTCTAATTCAGTCTAGTCTCTTCTTCTTTGCCGAGTAAGAGGTTCTTCTTGTTAGTGTGCGTATGTGCTAGTGAAAAGAGGATAGTTGCGAAACAAAGAGGACAGGCCCTGTTTTAGCTTGGTTTTCAATCCAAGTTGATGCTGTTTAGTAGCTTAATTTTGGCCGTGTATTTAGTTGAAATATCAAGTAGATGAACAACAACGTTGGTTCACTACTAGAAACCGAATTATCTAAGACAGGCAAAAATCGTCTTAGATAGTCAAAAATACTATCATAGAAACATCCGCGACGGGCAACCGTCGTAGATAGACCCGATGTAGAAAGTGTCGTCACTAATAATAAGCATCTACAACAGTAATAAACCCGTGTGGATAATCCATTATCTACAACAGACACTTATTATCTACGACGAGAAATGCCCGTCTTAGATAATTTGACGCCATTTTGCAGGACATTTCATTATCTACAACAGACATGTATTATCTACGATGGAAAATGTCCCTCTTAGATAATTTGGAGCCGTTTTGCACAAAAACTTATCCAAGACACTTATATTATCTAAGATGGGTTGCTCGTCGTGGATAGTCCTGGTTTTTTATTTTATTATAGAAGTCAAAAAAGATGATCATGACAAAATATTTTTCACTTGTAAATATACATTTATCCATACAAAACCAAAATCCAAAATCTAATACCACAATATAAAAAAGAACAATCTAATACCACAATATAAAAAGAACAATTCAATACCATAAGAACATGAGGTTTTTGTTTGGGTAATCAATACTCCAATCAATATTAAATAACAACCTAATTAGTTATGACATAATAGAGAAAGAAAAAGAATTCTTAAAGACATTCGTTCAGTCATAACAGCAGCTAGTACCGAAACAACAATATCAAAGTAATTAACAATTCAAACTACACAATAAAAGTAAAGTCACTTAAGAAAAAAGGTTGCAATCTGATTAGTTATCACCAATATTCACATCATCATCACCGGCATGAACATCATCACCAGCTTGATAATTTCAAACAAAAATTAAACTTGTAAATAACACAATCTATAATTATCTAACTATATGAATAGAATGTATATAAATAACATAATCTATGATTAGAATGTATGTACTTACATTAGATTGAGGGGCCTGAAGGATAATCGAACAAAACGTGGCAAATATATCTTGTATTGCTTTTCGATCTCTCTTGGACCATTGCTATATTAGAGCAATTTGAGAAGGAAATAAGACACTGCCAAAAGATGTTGATACTGATAGTTAACTGCTCGATGTTTGTCCACTCTTAGCCAATATTTTTGTATACTTCCCCTTCCCCTTCCCCTACACTCTTGCATGATTCCTTTTCTCATCTTGCTTAACAACAATAAACCATAAAGTATCATCAGAAGTCAGTTGGGTAAAAGGATACGGGCCATATTTATCCACCATCTCTTGCTCAACACCTTCCTACGTACAACATCAATAAATAAAGTTATACACAAGCATTTAATGAATAAAAGGTATAACAAATTATTATACTTATACTGCTATTCGCTTTGACCTAGAATTCCACATATTTTCCCTTCTTCATATAAGTTTTATTAAAAACCTCAATATCTTTCACTGGTCTTCCAAGGTTTCCTCTTAAGCATTTAGCATATTAGTAGCTATAAATAAGTATTAGTTTAAAATCTAATTCGAATAACATGGTAAAAAATTAAAATTCACATATTCGTACCAAGTCCTTAGCATGCATAGGTATCGGTCTGGATCCACCTACATGATTAACTATTTCTTCATTAGCCAATCTATTCTTCTTTCCAACATCAGATAATTTTTTCCAATCTTCTGATCCAAAAATATCACACATATCTTTCCAAATGTGTACCGTGACCCAATTATTTTTTTTAAAGGACTTCCATTTTTCTGTATCATCTTCGTTATCGTGTCTTACATCCTCCCTCAAACTATTAAGTGCTTATCGAAATCGTTCCTTGCAAACACTAGTAAATAAAAGCAGAGCCGCCTCAAACTCCTCATTTGATCTAAATCGATAACGGGTCTTAAAATAAACAAATGTTAGATTTTACAAAAAAACTCTTAATAAGTTCCTAAATTATAAATAATAAACAAGTATACTTTAAACTAACCTTAACCCTAACCCTAACCAAGAAATCATTCCAGACATGACGCTACTGATCCGGTGTGAAGTCACTATATTTCATAACCGGTCCAGACAAGTAAGATTCCACCAAATATGTTATAGTAGCTGCTATCTTTGGATGCCCAAGAAAACCTTTACAAAATCAATATTAATAGTTGATATAAACATATAATAGGTAATATAAAACATAATAAAAAGATATATATAATCTTGAAGATTTACTGTCCACAAATATATATTTCTGGACAATCATAATCAATAGTAGTAGTAGGTTGAGGCTTATTAGTGCCTCTACCTCTACGAGCGGTAACACCAGCATTGTTCTCACTTAAATTAATACTTCTTTAAGTCATCAACCAATGGCCTTAAATAAATGTCTATATTCTTACCAAGATGAAGTGGATCAGGAATTATTAATGTCAAGAAAAAATATTGCTTTTTCATGCATAATCCTAACGGCAAGTTATACTGGTGTAACGAAAACTGGCCAGCAAGAATAAGGAGATGATAAATTACCAAATGGAGTGAAACCATCAGAGGATAGACCCAAATGAATATTCCTGAATTCTTCTACAAACTCAGGAAAAGTATTGTCAAAGTGTTTCCAAGCCTTTGCATCTAACGAATGGACAATCATTTTTTTTTTTCACGAATGCCGAACTTATGTCATCTCATATGTCTAGCGATGCTTTCTACCATATAAAGTCTTTGAAGTCTTGGTATTATTGGTAGAACGTACCACTTTTTTAAGTACATTAGACTTATTTTTATTTTGTTTTAGTTTATACCGGGGACAACTACAAAGATAACATTCTGTCTTAGATTTGTCATCACCATAGTACAATAAATAGTCATTTGGACATGCATATATCTTTCATAAAACTTTAACTACCTTCTTCGCTTCATAAAAGTTTAGTGGCAGTTTATTCCCATCTAGCAACATAGATTTAAATATTGTCATAAACCGATCATAACAACTACACATCAAATTCAGATTTACAATTCAAAATTTATGTGACTGCATATAGCTTAGTGTGTATCTTGCAACCCTCCCACAATGGCTCATCTGCGTCTAATATAATTTTTATAAACTTGGCAGCATCAAGATTTAGATCTTAAAAAAAAAGAAAATTGAAATATGGCCCAGCAGCATCCATTACCATGTCTTCCATCTTATTAGTTTCTCCAAAATCATCAAATATTACATCATCCACAGAAGGTTGATCAATCCAACCCTCGCCATGAAAGATCCAGTTCTTATAATTCTTAACAAAGCCCTTTTTGTATAAGTGAACAGTAACATCATCTTGATGTAAAAATTTTGTATGATATCAAACCAAGCAAGGACATCTAATTTTTCCAAAATAGACACATGTCGGATGACAAAACACAAAGTCGAGAAAAGCTTTCAACTCAAGACTTAAATTCAATTGTCAATGTCCCACGAACAACTCGTGGGTGATCCATCTAACTATGATCAAGATCCATGTTTCTGCACATTAATGGCAAGATTTGACCTCAAAAAGGAGAACGCTAGCTACCAATAATGAGATTCCCAACTTCTACCAATGGTTAGTAATAAAGTTGAAAGTTGTAGTCCTACATTAATTCCTAAATAGCAAACAACTAAAGTAGTCATGAATTTTTTGTAGAAAAGAACATCAAGCTCTTAATCATTTGAAGAAGAGCAAACAAAATCGAGTGTAAAGCCATAAACAGGTACAACACATTGTTAAGTATCAATGCTTATAACCCATAAAACAAATGAAAACCTAATAACATTGGCAACACAAATCACATACATAGACATTATTCACTCAAAATTATACCACAAAGTAAGAGTATACTTTGGCCTTTGTTTTTTCTTGAAAATTAATAAAATCTAAAGGCCCGTCCCAAGTCTTAGTAAAGTTTGGGTTAAAACAAAAGTCAGAATGTAATATAAAGATTTCAAATAAAATGAATGGGCAATGACAAAAAATAGTTTAGGTATTCCACTGTTATATGAGTATCAGTATCTTTATTTTCCTACAAATTAAAAAACAAAAAACAATGTTAGAGCTTCTTTTAAGTCTTTATGACTTTATATAAAAGCATTGCATTGCATTGCTAAAAAAGTCACCAAAGTGTGGGATCCTAATCTAATGATTAATGATATAGACACATAATTGTGTATGTTCCCCACGTTCAACTAAGGATGGGCAAGGGCAACTCTTCAAAAAGGGTCCTATTAATATTTAGAAAAAATGAAATAAAAAAGCCTCAAGTGGCTTCTGCTATACACTCTTTTGTTCACAGAGTTTGGAAAGTACATGATTCTTAAATTTGATGAAACATGCAGTTAATATTCTGTAATTAATTGTTTCCTTTCATATAATTTTGTTGCTGCTACACAATATCTAATTATCTATAGAAAGTATATATAAAGTAGAGGTTTAGCAAAATGAGTACGAGTAGGACATATGCTTGAGACCAAAAGAATAATCTTTCTCTAACTTGTGTGCATAAAAAACTAAAATTTGCCTACATCAAAGAAGGACGACGACTTTTACCAGTTTTTAATATTAGTTAGTCTAAAGGAAAAGTTATTTCAGTCATTCAGTATAATTATGCATGAAGACAAATAAAATGGGATCTTATTGCCACTCATACAAAGTAGATACTAGATAGGTGTTATATAAAATAAAATAAAACAAATGGATGTTTAATTAGAGGTTTATTTGGAAGAGTTGATTATATATTTATATATATATACATTTGAAATATTGTTAGAATATGTAAATGATTAAAAATATATTATTTTATAAATTAAAATTTTTAATGAGATGTTAATTTAATATTTTTAGTTTAATGGGAAATCGGAAATCAAACCCACTGACTTAGGAGTAGAATGAAAGTCTTAACTGTGATACCATGCTTAGTTACTATACTCTCACTCCTAAGATGTTAATTTTGAATATTTGAGAGTTACTATTACCTTAATATATTATAAGTAGATCATATATATGTGAACACCATTATAGCATAATAATGATAATACTATGTCTTATTGTTCCAGTAAGTATTATTGTTTCTTCTTGTACTTGTATTGATGAAATCTCATAGGAGATATTTAATTCTATAAAATCACACATATAGAAATAGACAAGGATCACAAAAAGAAAAAATTAATACAGCACTAACTATCCCACTGTTAAAAAAAAAATCTAGAGTTTCAATATTATATAACAAATAACATCAAACATCACATTCATCATATTTTAGAACCTTAGAAAAATATAAGTATAACTAACAGAACAATCAGCCTAATATTGATGCAACATGCTTAGTTACTATGATAGACAAGTCAATTTTGGAATTGAAAGCAACTTAAAGTAGAAAAACGAAACTTGAAATATTTGAAGCCCAAAAATGAAGCTTCTATGAATTAAGTCCTCTTGTTTCAGATGAACATAGCATAAAGTAATTCCCATAATATTAGAGACAAAAAATTCCTATCAATAAAGAGGAATGAGAGATCATACAGAGTGCAGACAAAGAAAAGGATGAAGAGATATGCATAATTTTGAATATAGTGCTTGAGATTCCAGTGACCCTTTTAGCGAGCTTGAGACGTAAACGAAGGGAATGAGTAGTAACAGAACTACCCATTGATGGTGAGCTTAGAAAAAGAATTAAGTGTGAAAGTTTAACACAATGAATCTGAAAGTTTAACACAAGGTTTATGTACTACCTATTCTGCTTGCATTAACAGCAGCAATAGGATAGGTGACATTAATGCCACTTAAAACTGGTTGTATATTTTGGGGCTTTCTAATTCCCTATGAGCTATACATTTCCATGATATATATCACTTTACTATAACTGAAAGGTATTAGCAAAATCAAGAAGAACAATACTCAGATGACAAAAATATAAATCATAAATATGAAAAAAACCAATATTTTCTAGTTAGCCACAAGAAGAACAAATAAATAATTTATAGAAATTAAACTTTTCATATAAAGAAGAAAAAACAGTAATATATATGAACCTGGAATCCGTGGAATACTTAAAAAAAAATTTCTTTAGTAGAGAACACTATTAAAGCTACCTGAGCATCATATAGTACAGAGATTTCATGAGGTTTCTTATGCAAACCCATTGGCAAACAGAATAAATTAAAATGAAAAAAGTTTTAGCAATAAGAGACAAAAATAGATTGAGAAAGGAAGAGGGAGACAGGGATAGAAAGAAAGAAAGAGACAGTAAGAGAAAGAGTCTTACCAGAAACTGAGCAGTGACAATACGGGCCGACAAACAAATGAGCAGTGACAAATAGAGAGAGGAGAAACTGAAATTAAGAGAATTAGAGAGTTAGGGTTAAGAGAAAAATCGATTCACCAGAAATCCCATTGCTAGCAAGGTTGAATGACTCACTAGAAATACTCAGTTACATCGAATGCGCACTCTTAGGGCTTGAAGACATAAGAAGAATCGTCTGAAATTTGGGTTTGGTTTTGTGATTTTGATATTGCAGGAAAGCTATCTACGACGGGCAAAAAGATATCTAAGACGAGCAAAATTAAAAAAAAGCCCGTCGTGGATATGTGATATGATGTAAAAAATAATTAATATCTAAGACGGGTAAAGTCCCGTCGTAGATAATATTGACCCGTCTTTGATAGAAGCAAAAGTTAAAACTTATTACTTATAATATCTAAGACAGGTGGATCCCTGTCGTAGATAAGTATAGTACCATCTTAAAACATAATAAAAATATCAAATTTGAAATTTTTGGTGTTTATTACTCGAGACGGTGCATCCCATCTTGGATAACTACTTGCCCATCGTAGGTAAGTTATCTATGACGGGTTTATTTAAGACTGGTAAGTACCGTAACAGATAAATCCTTTTCTTGTAGTGGTTGTTTAATTTCTTCTACACATCCTATTTTAATTAAAGTTAAAGTTGTGTAGAAAGGAGTTGTAGTCTTGGGCTTTTTGTTCCTATGTTGGACTGATTTTTAAAGGTTGAAATGAGGTTGTTTCCTTGACTAATTAAAGGCTATGGCAGCCTAGAGTAAAGAGGTAGTAAACTCTCTATTTGTCATGAGTTTCTTATAATATTAGGGGAGTGTCAAACAATTGTTTATAAAGAAAAAAATTCTGCATCTTTAAGTTTAATTAGACAAGTGAAATTAGTGATTTAAAATGATTTAATTATTGTTTGTAAGTGATAAAATAGTTGTTTGAGAAGGAGGTTATAAAAGTAAGATATGTAAGTGGAGGTTATAAGTGTATAATTTATGTTTAGATGAAAGTTAAAGAATACGGTAAATAAGTCAATTATAATTCTTTTAACTTAATTAGGAATATGAAATAAATGATTTAGAATTCAAGTAGATTAATATAGAAAAGTAAAGTCATTCATTAAAAAGTAGAATTGGAATTTTGTTAACACTGAAAAACTTGATTTAAGCTTGATGAAAAACTAGACTATTAAATTAATTAAAATTTATAATTGGTATTTAAATTAAAAAGAGAAAATTTATGAGTTAGAATGGTTTATGAATGTATGTATACAAGAAAGTAAATATATTTTTAAGATGTTCAACAAAAGTTTAAGTATATTTATGTAAATTAAGAAATTATAGAATTAACCTTAAAGTGAGATTCACTTTTGTTGAAGCGGTAAAGGCAGCACAAGCGGTTAATCCAAAGGTGAGTGCTAAGAAAACTAAATGTAATCAGGGTGTTATTGGTGATTTCAGGGTAGATAATGAAAAAGTATTGAGGTGTAAGGGCCGGATTGTTGTGCCACCTGATTTGGAGTTGAGAAGAAAGATCTTGAAGCTGCTCATTATTCATCATGTGTCATGCATCTTGTTCTTCTACAATGTATCAGGACCTGAGGAAATTTTATTGGTGAGAGGGTATGAAGAAAGATATCACTGATTTTGTTTCTAGGTGCCTTGTATGCCAACAGGTGAAAGCTAAACATCAAAAACCTGCAAGGATGTCACAAAAGCTGGACATTCCATAGTGGAAGTGAGTTACTGTGGACTTCGTATTATGACTTCCTAAGACTTGTATGGATTTTGATTCTATTTGGGTGATTATAGATCGTTTGACAAAGTTCGCACATTTTTTTCTTTTGAAAACTACTTATTCAGCATATCAGTATGCAAAGTTATATCTCGACGAAATTGTTTCATTGTACAGAGTTCCAGTCTCTATTATCTCTAACTAAGGCACTCAGTTTACTTATGTGTTTTGGAAATCTTTCAAGAGACTTTTGGTACTCAATTATTGTTCAGTACAACTTTCCATCCTCAAACTGATAGGCAATCCGAGAGAGCTATACAAACTTTGGAGGACATGTTACAAGCCTGTGTTATGGATTTTGAAGGTAGTTGGGATCTGCATCTTCCATTGATGAAGCTTTCTTATAACAACAGCTATCACAATGGCATTCAAATGGCACCATTTGAAGCATTGTATGGTGGGAAATATTGATATCCAGTTGGGTGGTTTAAGATTGTAGAACATCAGTTGTTAGGACCAGAGCTGACTCAGGATACTATAGGGAAGGTTCAGGTGATTTATGATAGATTATGGATAGCCCAGAGCAAACAGAAGTAGTATGCGGATAACCGTCGGAGACAATTGAAGTTTGAAATAGGTGATCACATGTTCTTGAAGGTTTCTCATTTTAAGGGCATCATGAGATTCAGTAATAAGAGCAAGCTGAGTCCGAGATTTATTAGACCTTTTCAAATCCTAGATAAGATTGGAGTAGTGCGTATAGGTTGGCATTGCCCCTAGAATTGGATAGAGTACATCCAGTATTTCATGTATCGATGCTTCAAAAGTATTTGTCGGATGAGTCTCATGTTTTACAAGTAAAAGTTGGTAAGAATTTGACATATGAGGAGCAACTCGTAACAATTGTTGATAGACAAGTTCAAAAACCTCGATCAAAGGTTATTCCTTCGGTAAAAGTTAAGTAACAACATCATGGGGAACATGAACCTACTTTGGAATCTGAGAATGAAATGAAACAACGCTATCCATATTTATTTGAATGATTCAAGTGAATATTACTCATAATAACTTTATGTTTAAAATTCGGGATGAATTATTTTTTTTAAGGGGGAGACTGTTATAACCCAATTGTTGAAAGTATGTTTAAATTTTTTTTTTTTGTAACTTGTTGCGATTTGGTAAATGAAAAAAAAAAAAAAAAAAAAGAGAAGAAAAGAGAAATTACAATAGAAAACTATCAGAAAATATAAATATACTTATATAATATAGAAGTTTATTTGCTACCACAAAATTGAAAGACAAGTTGGATTATGAGAATATATTATTTTATTTTATTTATCTTCTTTCTTTCCTTTTGTACCCACGGACTTAGTCTTCTTTTCCTTACTTCTATTATGGCCGTGTATTGCTTGGTAGTGTTCCCTCTGTTCCTTGCTTTAGCCGTGGGTTTCATAATTGGAGATAGAGAATTTAAGGGCTTGCAAGTTCTTTTTTTTTTCCTCCTTCCTTCTTGTAGGTTGTAAGAGCTTGTTAATATGAGTTTAGAAGTTGGAAAAAAAGTTGCCTAAGGATGGCGACTGGTGGCAAGTTACCGCCTTTGTTTTGTTTTTTTTTCCTCTGCCTTATTCCGTCTAGTATTTCCTTTTCCTTGCAGCTTAAAACTCATTCCTTTGTTATAGTTTGTATGTGTGTATTATGTTAGGGCTGGTTAAGTAATTGGTTGGTATAAGGTAGCAGAAAAAGGGGTTCTAGCCATAGGTGCAGGAGATGCCAAGAGGGATTTGTGGGAAGGTTGTAAACGTGTGCTTGTGTAGGTTCTTTGTTTGTGTTTAATGCTATTTTCTAAGCTAAGTTGGTGGTCCAGTTAAGGAACTAACAACCATGTAAAGAGTTATGATTATGGTTAAGTTTAAAAGCTTCTTAGATTGTTATAGTTGTATGAGAGTGAATGTTAGGCATGTAAATAAAAAAGGAAGGCATCTGTGTTGGGATGAATCATGCCTTGTTTAGTCCTTGGAGGACTTATGGTGTTAAAGCATGATTTATACCAGTCGTGGGATAGAGTAAGCAAAGCAAACTGTAAGTAACTAAAATTGTTCACGTAGCTCACTACAACAATTGATACTGAACTTGCCATGGTTACAAAATGGTTCAAGTTTCTTCTAAAATTAAAGATTAAACTTATTGCTCAAGGAGTATTAAGCTATTAAGTGTCACGGCTAATGGAAGTGTAAAAAAAATTATTATTCTAAAACTTTATTCTAGTTAAGTAATAATATGGATTAGATGAGATAAAATTATTAGATCAAGTAAAAATGTTGGAGATATGAGATATAAATTAGTTAGGGTCATAATGGAATTTGAATAACATGCAAGTTATTAATATTTTATTGATTGTAAAATACGTATGTTAAGTGTAAAGTGAATTATGCTTATAGGATAGTTTATAAAATGTTAGAAAAGAGAAATGGAAATACATGTAGATCTTAATAGTATAAAAACAAGTAAATAATTAGTTTCCAAATTATGTATTAAAAAGGATAAATATGTACCAATGAGGAATTATAAATTATAATATAACTAATTATTTTAATTAATACATAAACTTTCCGGATCATGTCGAGGATATTCCAACACCTTCGCAGACTAGACGGACTGACGAATCACGTCCTTAAGCCTTGTGAGTGAATTATGTGCACTTTGGTTGCCAGATTATTTTGTGCAATTGTTTGTGTATTGAAATAGATGTGTGATATGGGGAAAAAAAAAACCAATGCAATATTTCAGTGATTTATTTAAATTATGCTTGTTTGACATTGTTTGTGATTGATGAGGGCCAACAAAGTGAAATTTTTTTGAGAAATGATTTTTATTTCTAAAAAAAAAAATCCAAGTGCACCTAGGATCTTTTAATTTGAAATAATGAAATATTTTGATTCTTATAAATATTTTAAAAGTAGAGTACTTAGCCCCAGTAGGATGAATTATACAGGGAGATTAATTTGTTGTGCGAGCACATATATGCCCGGTGGGGGTGATATTGTTGTGCTAAGCTAAGTTACTCGTTGACCTTTTGTGTGCTTTATATGCTTTGATTGATTTGTTTAGAATGATAAACTTTGGATATTTGAATTTGACTTATATATATCGTAAAATATGTGAATCATGACTTTTTTATGATTACTACATGAGATTAAATGAAGATATGTGTTATTATGTGTTGATTGATACTAGTACCCTCAAGGTGTGTGGTTTGCTCACTGAGTCCTTGTGAGTCACATATTTCTTTGTTGTTTTTTTTTAATCATCAGGAAAACATAGTTCGTTGCGTCAGGATTTGCTATATCTCAGAGTCACATATTTGAAGCTGATAGGGCAACACTTGCAGTCATTTTAGGTGTCATGCATTGTTGTGTATATTGAGTTAATTGTGGTCACTTACTGTGTTGTTAGGAGCAGAGTTCCTTTGAGTACTTTGATATTATGGTCACCGGTAAATTGTACTAGGTTATTGGTGTATATCCTGTTGGGCATGTTCTACTTTACGGGGAATCTCTGCTTAATTCTCAGTAAATATTTATGTTTCATAACCAATTCATGACTTTATTTTAGTTCAGTAAAGTTTTTTTGGTCTTAATTATAATTTGTTTAAGAGTAATTTGTGTTCAGTCATTGTAGATTCAGGATTACGGAGATCTGGTTATCCATTCCTCCTGCCAGTTATACCTTTATTTGAGGGTGTGACAAATACCATTTTAACACATAAAATAAATAATTAAATAAAAAGTTAAATATTAATAAAATAATATTATTATAAATAAATAAAATAATAAATATATTTAATTAGTGAAATGACAAAAAATAGCTTTCATATCACATTAAATAATATAAAATCATATAAAATATATATATAAAAAATTATACATAAAAATAATAATAAATCAAATTTTAGTCAAATGACAAAAATATCCCTTATATCATAGTAAATAATATTAATTATAAATAACTAATTAATGTTAAATAAATAAATTAGTTAATTAATTTTAAACTAAAATATTTTTATTAATTAATAATAAAATAAATATAAGTAATAATAATTAATTATTTAATAATAAATAAATAATATAAAATTAAAAAAATTAATTAAAAAAATTAAGAAATATATATATTTAATAAATTATGTTATATTTTATTATTTTATCTATTAAGGGAAATTTTTTTCATTTTAACATAATTTTTATATTATTCATTCTAAGAATTGCATAGAAAATGAATAAAATGTTTATTCCTCTACCAAACAATAGAACGAAATAATCATTCAATTCCACTGCATTCCATTCCCATTCCAATTTTATAAAAATAATTACTGCGTACCAAATTAGCCCTTAGTGTTTCTCCTAGCCTATTATAAAAGGTAGATTTTGCTAGCTTCTAATAGTTGTTTTCTAATAGAAAGTTTTATACCTAAAGGTATTTTATTATTTTGCTTATGCTAGCTTAGGTTATTTAATACTTCCGCTGTGTTAGCTTGGCCTTAGTACAAAGCTATACAATGGAGATGAAAATAATAAGATAACAGTATAATAACAAAATAACTATATAGTCTAATATATTTTATATCTTATATAATGTGCCAAACGAACTCAAACACTTGTATAAAAGTTAAAATATGTTACTCAAATTGCATAGTGATCTTATTTCAAAGGCACATATTCTTCATAGATGTAAGGCCAATAACTCTCAAACGGTTTGCATGTCCTATTTCCCCAATTTATACTGAGTCTTGCAATTAAAGATATTAAGAATAATTCGTATATTGCCCTCATAATCTATTTCCATTGTCATGTGCTAAACCCATTATATTATCCTTTACAAACTATAGAAAGACACTATGCAACTGTGATGCTTAATTTTGGTGATTTCATGATTCATTGTAAATCCATTTTTTTATAATATAATATATGAATAATTAGAGGTTCATCCTAATTGGGTTTTAGTTTTTAAATAATGTACTTTCTCTTGTATTATAGTCAGTAAGAGATAAAAGTTTTCAATTTCAAGCCATACTTACATAATATACATCCTCATTTAAATTTTAAAATTATAAAATTCACGTTTTACATCATTAAGTATTTTTCCTTATTTTGCACTCAAACACCCAAATAAAGGTGACATGCATTATGCATACTTTCATTTCTCATCCCTCATAGTTCTTATAACATTAAAAACGAATGAAAGAGTAAGATGTAAGACGAGAAAGTAGAAAAATTGTCATTTCTTTTTTGGTATGTTTGGAGTTAAAAGGAAAGAAAATAGTATGTTAATGTGATTGTTCATTTAGAACATTTACCATAAAAAGTTCAGTGGTAACGGCTTATTTTGAAATTATAATATAACTAATTTTTTTTTTCCTCCAAAACCCAGCAATTTAAAAGAAAAAAATATATATGAGATTTTAAGTTAGTGAATCATGTCCATAAAATTCAAAACGAATGAAAGAGTAAAATGTACGAGAAAGTAAAAAAAACCATATATTTTTTTTGGTATGTTTGGAGTTAAAACGAAAGAAAATTATATTTTAATGTGATTGTTCATTAAGAATATTTACCATAAAAGTTCAATGTAACGGTTTTTTTTGTTTTTTTAAACTAAATTATAAATATTTTTTTTTTACCCGCCAAAATCTGCCAATTTAAAAGAATTAAAAATATAAGATTTTAAGTTGGTAAATCATGCCCTAACAAGTTCCATTTCAAGCCAAGTGAGAAAGAACATTGAGGTCTTAACATTTTCGTTTCACACCTTTATTATCCCTCTCTTCTAATCTTTTTTTTCTTTCTTTCTAGTGTGAGCTAAGATATGTCCCAAAAATAAAAACTAAAGTACTTCTCTAGTGAGTCTACTTTACCTGTGTCTTATATGATTCTTATTATTTTATATACTTGAGATTGACATCATGATTAGTTAACTAATCTCGATTTATTTTTTCATTCAATTTTTTAATTCAATTTTAATGAAAAAAGTTATATAAAATGCTTCCATTTTGAACTAAATAGAAAAAATTAAGTGAATAAGGTGATTATAGTGTGGAAATCACATCTTGGCAAAGTAAAAGCATGTAAACCATAATTAGATAATGTAATATTTGCACTATTTAATAAAATAATTATAAAAAAAAATGAAGACGGGGAGGGGTGGGAAAAACTCTTAAAACCCAATTCAAAGTCACGCTCCGTCCACAACTCTGCTTCATTTTCAAGCTGTCTTTTGTATTTCTCTCTCTATATATATAACGTAGAAACCGCAATCTTTCCTCCCTCCCTTTCTCTATCTCTCTCAAATCAAATCATTCTGTAGAATCTCTCTCTATCTTTCTCTTTCTAGAATCTCTCTCTAGGGTTTTGGTAGCTAACTGGTCATACCCTTTTTTAGGGTTTATCAGTGTGTTTGTGTTCTTCTGTGCTGTTCTTTCAACATGGCGGCTGAGAAGCTTAGGGATTTGAGCCAGCCGATTGACGTACCTTTGCTCGATGCTACTGTGGCTGCCTTCTATGGCACCGGATCTAAGGAACAGGTAAGGGATAATTTTCTAGAATTTCTGTTTGGCTTTTGATAAAGGGCGGGAAGGGAAGGGGCAATTGGGGTTGAATCTGTCAATTTCTGATTCTGAACCTGGACAAGGATTGAGCTTGGACTTATTTCGTTGCAACATTCAGAACAGTTTCTGTATTGTCGTTTTGTTTGGTAGCAGAGAATGTGTGGAGTGAAACAAAAATCGAACCTTGTGTTTAAGGGCTTAGTACTGTAACCTTTCATTGTAGGGGTGAGTTATTGGGCTTAATACAATTGTTGTGGAGATAGAAGTATTCAATGTTCATTGTCTAATGTAGGAGCGAACTGAGATGCATAATAGTATTACCCCGATTTTACTGTAGCCCACTAGGTTATGTTTTTCTCCTCTCTGGACTGCATATCAGTAGAAAATGGGTGCATTTATATACAATAAATGAATCACAGGTTTCTTTTATACCTAGTTCAATTATATTCTTTTGGAGTGCAAATCAATTTCTATAATAGATTCTGCTATATTTTTGTGATGCAGAGGAGTGCTGCTGATCAAATTTTGAGGGACTTGCAAAGTAATCCAGACATGTGGCTTCAAGTTATGCATATTCTACAAAACACTAAAAGTCTAAACACCAAGTTCTATGCCTTGCAGGTTAGTTTACACTATACTTAATAGTCTAGGATGATATTTCAGTTATATGCTCTGAAAGACTAATGCAACATTGGAAGGTGGTCTTATATAATTTCTGTTGTCTCTGATGCTATTGATTTTCATTTTTTTTCCTTTTCCTTCATACTCTTGGGAGCTTTGATGAGGTTTAGTCGATAACTTGTTGAAGGGGTTTCATTTATTTTACATGTTACTATCTGTATCCTGTAATCAAATCTTTGGGGGCCTCTGACTTAGTTTGCTGAGCTTTTTGGTATATGAATCCATTCCCCTGCCTCTTTTGACGGAGTGGATCAGATTTTTGATTACTCTCCCACTGAGTGACTAAGGAATAGGAATGTTTATTCACATTATAAATTATAATAAGCCTGTAAGAAACCATAAACCAATGTATCATAAATCATGGTTGTCCATTAATAACGGAGTTTTTTTGTCATTCATAACTCGCTGTAAGTACAAAATATCCTATTATGTGGTTGGTTGATTTATTTGTTCTAGAGTGATGATGGGCCAACATATCAACTTTTGCTTCTTTGTGTTACCAGAGATTTTCAAGTGGTAGTGTTTATCCCTATCACAGGACTTTCGATGTGTTGGTTATTTTAAAGTGAATTCTCTTCTTGGATTGAAGAAGATATTTTATTAAGAAAGAAGAGGAAAATTACCGAGAAGGAACAAAAAGTGACAACAAGAAGCAAACATGAATAAGCATCACCCCATAGAGAAGAAGGGAACTATCTTACTCAAAGAAGTAGAGGCTTGAAAAAGAAAAAAAAAAAAAAATTTCTATTAACGGATTCTTGCCCAATAACACGAAATCAATATAACTCCCTCTTTCCATTAGGAATGTAGGCTGCTGTATGACTTATTAAGTGGAATTTGTTGTATGTTATGATTTATCTTCTTCAAAGGATGCATTTTATTTCTCATGGGAATAGGATATTGGAAAGAAGGGTTGTGTGGTTTCAGCTGTAAAATGTAGCTAGGAAGAGCACCTGAGCTTGCATTGTGAAAGTTCCTTTTGTTCTTTTCTTTTGGGGTTGGGGAGTGTTTGTCCCTTAAGAATGCAACCAGTCGGCACAAGTTGCCAATCTCCAGTTTGATTACATAAAATAATGTCAGTGGAGAGAAACACTTTGCTCTAAAGAGAAGAAACTTATGAAGTATGAGTTATATCATCTTGTGGCACATAAGAGCTCTTTTGTATTGACTATTTACCATGATATGATTATCTTTAGGAAAACTTTATTTAGTTGTGTCATGAGCCATGCTATTGTGGAACTTTTTTGTTGATCACAATGTACATATTGATATGAATTGTTTAAAATGGAACTCTTTGTTCTGTAATGGTTATAGGTGTTTGTGTTTAAGACCTTGATGGGTTCTTTCAATGCTTGCAATTTCATTTTTCTAGAAGTTAGTGCTTGTCTTCACTCAGGAGAGCACATATCACCTCAGGTAGGAAAGTGTGTTTTTACCTAATATCGCCCTTTGTTTTGATAGAGAAGTTGCAATCCAACAGACTATCTCTCTATTATGGCTAAGATGGTGTTTACCTTTTAGTGTTTCCTACTTGACCCTTACATTTCATGAAGTTATGGCTTGCTAGATATGATGAGATCATGGAGCTTCTCTTCTAATAATAAATAGTGTTAATAGGTGGAAAATTCTCTGGAAAACAGGTTTTCGTTAAAGCAATTACCAAGAGCAAATATTTTTGGTGAATGATTTGCACCATCAAATGGTGCATTATGATCAATGGAGAATTGGTAACCCAAATTTCAAATAGAATGCAAAATTGGGGTCACTTTCCTAGCCAAAATTTGGTTTAGATTTCCAGTTGGAGATGTATTGGCTAAGACAATCATCTGTGCAATAAATGTGTAAAACTTAAAAGAGAGATACCCAAAGTGTTTTGATGAATTGGATGAGAATTTCTCATACCAAGATAATATATTTATACTACGAGATTGTGTGGAGTACAGGTAAGTCAACTATACATAAATAAGAAAACTATAAATAAGAAAATTTGACTCACTAACTAAGCTGTCTATATTTACACTCTAACACTCCCCCTCAAACTGGAGCATAAAGATTATATGTTCCAAGCTTGTTGCATAGATATCTCAGTCGGTTTCCTGCCAAAGATTTTGTGAATAAGTCTGCTAACTGATTTTCGGATTTTGCATGTGGTCTTGATTGTATTATCCATAAGCTTCTCATGAACGAAATGATAATCAACTTCTATATCTTTTGTTCGTTCATGAAAGATTGGATTTGAGACAATATGTAATGCAACTTGATTATTACATGCTAACTCCATAGGCTATAAGTTCCGAAATCCAAGTTTGCCTAATAGATTTTTCAGCCAAACTAACTTAGCAGTGGTATGAGCCATGGCCCTGTATTCAGATTCAGCACTAGATCTTGCAACAATAATCTGTTTTTTGCTTTTCCATGAAACAAGATTTTCACCCCTAAATATATAATATCCTGTAGTAGATTTTCTGTCAAATGATCAACCTGATTTAGATTCAACAGATTAGAAACCATAGTGTAAAAATGTTGGATATCATTAGTGTATAAATTTTTGGCCTGTTTTCACAATTCTAAACATGTCTTTTATGCCCGGAAAATCTATATTATAGAAGGTTCAAGGGATGCCCAGAGTAAAATGCATAATTGGGCATCGATTTTTTTCCAATTGGGTTGTTCAGGGGTTGGAATATCAGCCAATGATTTTGTGATGATTTTCATATCCCTGTCCTAGAAACCATAACTCAACAGATGCAACCCAAGACAAATAATTAGATTCATTCAATTTCTCAGTAGTAATAATAGGGGATCCAAAAAGCACAAATGTAAAAGTAATAGGTTTTGACATACTGATGAACAGTATCCCCAATGAACAGTAGTCGTACTGCTGGAATGAAACGTAGGAGTAGAGAGACACGCTAGAAAGAAACACAACGGAAAATAAAAATTAGGATTTTCTCTCCCTAAGCTCTGATACAATGTAAAACCTAAAAGAGAGATACCCAAAGTGTTTTGATGAATTGGATGAGAATTCCTCATACCAAGATAATATATTTATACTACGAGATTGTGTGGAGTACAAGTAAGTCAACTATACATAAATAAGGAAACTATAAATAAGGAAATTTGACCCTTAACTAAGCTATCTATATTTACACTCTAACAATATGATATCTGGAAGTTTACTACATCAGATGATGCTCTCAATGCAACAGATTTGCAATTAGGTTTTATCAGTTGTTTGTGTGAAAACTAAAGTTATTGCTTCTGGCCAAATATACGAACGAAGGGCTTGCATAATAACCTAAGTAGGTTTGCAGATATTGCTTTATTGTACTGGATATCTTATAATGGCCAAGAGCCTGGACTTGACGCAGGATGGCAATATTAATCCAGCCATTTATCAAGGGATTCTGGAAGATATCTAGATATGTCTTGCATGTCTTTTTATGAAAATGTCCTTCTAAAAGGCCTATGCGGTACCTGAACTAAATGGGAAGGTGGTCATGATATTAGGAGCTTCCTTTATAGGGCCATGAAGCTTTCTTATGAATCTTGACGGAAATGTATTAATTGCCTATGCATTAAATTAAACTGACTGTTAGTGTAGGGTCTCTGAAAGAAAATGTCTGTTGTTAAATGGTCTTTTTGTTTCTTTTATAAATAAAACTTATATTCTTGTACCTAGGTGCTTATCATTGGGAGTGTTCTCTTTGCTTGGTACAGGTCCTAGAAGGTGTGATTAAATACAGATGGAATGCATTACCTGTTGAACAGCGAGATGGAATGAAAAATTTCATTTCAGATGTTATCGTACAGGTTTGAGCGAGCCTGTAATGTATTTCTTTGCAAGGGTTGATGTTACCATGTTGACCCACATTTTGGTCAGTAGCTATATTTTAACTGTATCCTTTATCTGACTTGTGGTCTTTCTTGCATAGCTTTCAAGCAATGATGCCTCTTTTCGAATGGAAAGATTGTATGTCAACAAACTCAACATTATATTGGTTCAGGTAAAGATACCCAAAATTAGGTAAAGAGAAAGTGATGGATATTATTGGTTTGATTTTATTCAGCATTTTTTCTCTGTCCTTAATTTGAGTTTTGGTAGTTCAGAATGTTTCAAATTACTCCTTTTTCTAATTAATTTTTTATTTCTGGTGTGGGGCATGTTTTCTTTTCCAATAGCTAAACTGATACTTTTGCTGCAATTTTGCATCTACTCTTGTGGTGGGGATTATGGATGTGTTGTCACCATTCCTGTTCTAATTTACTTTTTGAGACGTTTGATATCTGTACATGTATTTGTATTGTGGAGTGGTCTGCTTAATAGTAAAATTATACATACTAAATGTGCAGATTTTGAAACATGAATGGCCAGCAAAATGGAGGAGCTTTATTCCTGACCTTGTTTCGGCAGCTAAAACTAGTGAAACGATTTGCGAGAATTGCATGGCCATATTGAAAGTAAGTTTTTACAACATATTTTGGTTAATTTTGGCACTCATAGCTTATGCGTAACATTGAAATGTGATATCTGTCAGCTTCTGAGTGAGGAAGTCTTCGATTTTTCAAGGGGGGAGATGACTCAACAGAAAATAAAAGAACTTAAACAATCTTTAAACAGGTAATGTTGGATGATTTTGAAGTTTACTGAAAAGATTTTTGCTATTGATGCTGATAGTTGCTATTAAGGTTTACATACTGGATTTAGAGATATGCAAAGCAGAGCACCTGTTTGTACCTGAATCTTAGAGATTAGAGACACCAGTTCTCACATATTAATTATATGATACTGATTACTTGTTTCTGTATTTACTTGAAAAGAAGATGATCTGGGAAATCTGTTTTGTTTTGTGTGTGAGAAACTCTTCTAGACTGATTATTATGGATCCTATTCACAAGTGCTTAAGCATAGGATAGGATCTTCTTGTCAAATCTGGTCCTTTGGATAACTTATTTGAGCCTGAAGATTGTGACATGATAAGCTTAAATTACTAGAGGAAATCATAGTTTCTAATTATAATAAGTAATAAAGGATTATAGGAATCCTTTTTTTCTTTGATCTACAATAATTATGTCTACTTGATACACGCATGAAGCTTGAAACTGAATATCGTTAAATTAAAAGAAAATAAAGAAAATTCACCTGTTACCAGAAGCATCTCCACAGAAATCCATTTATGCCACAGAATATTTTTGCACTAGAAGAAATATTGCCAATGAAAGCATGTTTTCTCCACAATTTTATCTTTTGGTATGCATGTAACTTAAATAACAAATCTATGTCAGTATTAGGTTTTTGGAGAACTGGCCTGCTAATATAATATATCTGCGTAGTCAGTGGCGATGAGGATGTCAATTGTGAATCCTGGCACTGGCCAACTAACTGAATATATCTGGAAATTGGTTGGGGGATGCTTTGTGACCGGGTGGCCATAGAAAAATTGGTTGTGGATGGTGGTTTGGTTGAAATGTGGCTATTAATTCTTGGCCTTTTATAGAAAAATGACTTTCACTTTGACAAGTTGAAAGCGATTTATAGCCTCTTGAAGCTTCACATGGCCTACAATTTATAGCCATGTGCAGAGCTTGTATACCACAACTATTGAATTATAATGAAATTGGCATGTTTTCTTCAGTTTTTTCCATTTTTCTTTGATTAGTATCCTGATGAGAATTTGTGTTTGGTTGTTTACAGTGAGTTTCAGCTCATACATGAGTTGTGCTTATATGTATTATCAGCATCCCAACGGACTGAGCTCATTCGGGCAACATTGTCCACGTTGCATGCTTTCCTTTCATGGATTCCTTTAGGTTACATATTTGAATCTCCACTGGTACGTGCTGGTTTCTGCTTAACTGATTGATTTTCCTATGGAGAAATATAGTTTGACACTGATATGAGGTCTGCTTGTGTATTTTTTCAGTTGGAAACTCTCCTAAAATTTTTCCCCATTCCATCATATCAGAATCTCACACTTCAATGTTTGACAGAGGTATGCAAAAAATTCAATGACATGTTACCTTTATCTTGAACTACAAGTAATTTTTATTAATGATCTTGGTGTTTGCAGGTGGCATCCCTTAATTTTGGGGATTACTATAACGTGCAGTATGTTAAAATGTACAGCATATTTGTTGTGCAGTTACAGGTGTGTTAAGACATGGTTCTTTTCTATAAAATTGGTCTGCCGTAGAACTTTCAATACACCAGTTTATGTATATTTCCTTCTCCTAACATTCTTTTTTGGCTATTCATTTAGTTTTTGTTTCATTCTTACTTTCTTTCCCCTTGAACTTCATATACACCCCCCACACATATATATTTGTTTTCTTTTGGTGGTTGGGGTGTTGATTATGGTGATATTTGGTTTAATGTAGACTATACTTCCACCTGCCACCAACATCCCTGAGGCTTATGCAAATGGAACTGGCGAGGAACAAGTGAGTGTTTGTTCTCTTCTCGAAGTAATGATCAATGCCTCGCTGGATGTTGAGTTATCTGACTCAGTTTTCCTTTCTTTATTTTTACATCAGGCATTTATTCAGAATCTGGCACTGTTTTTCACTTCATTTTATAAGGCAAGTTTCTTTTCTCAAGTTCATATACTTTTATTCAGTTAAAATAAAATAGGAGATTCTTCGCAATAGAATTGACCTAAGCCGGTGTCAATTATTATATGCATGGTATTGGTAATTATTGATGAAGTTTTCAGATTTTCAAATCGGATATATGCTACATGTTTGCTTTTCCCCTAGATGCAACAAACATAGCTGTTGAAAAAAGTCAAACAACTGTACTGACTGTACCTTCTTTTCCTCTAAGAGCAAGGTTAAGGAGAGATCATCAGTTTGAAACCCATCTGATGCTTTTATGTTAGATTTCCATTAAATAAAGCTGCAGTTATTATCTATATTTATTTTGTGAGTTGGGAAGAGCTTGATTCATTTTAATTGAGTTCCATCAAATGTTACCTGATTTAGCAACTGCATTACTCCCTCCTTCCCAAAAAAAACAGTATTTAGTTTTTTATATTGTTCCTTTGCTGAGGCATATTTAAGAGCAACCCTTTCAACATTTATAATTATAAGTCGAACTGCATTGCTTTCCTTGGGTTGGTGATGCTGTAGCATCTTATTTAGCATCTGCCACCTCATCTCTGGACAAGCATCTGTCCTCTTAGATGTCAGTGTTCCAATTTCTGTTTAGATTTTAATAGCTTCTTGTTTGGAAAACATATTTTTACCTTTTCCTTAAAAACATCTGTTTATTGGTCGCTTGATAGAAGTTAAATTTCTTTATTGTTGTTTTTCTGATACCACTCTTTCTATTCAGTCTCATATTCGAGTTCTGGAGTCTACTCAAGAGAATGTATCTGCTTTGTTAATGGGTCTTGAATATCTCATAAACATATCATATGTGGATGACACAGAGGTTTTCAAGGTATAGTTATTTTTGGAATATCTTTGTTTTGGATAACGAAACTTGCAGTTATACTTGGATTTTTATTTATTTTTCGTTATTTTTACATGGTTATTTAAATGAGCAGGTTTGTTTGGACTACTGGAATTCTTTAGTCTTACAACTGTTTGAGGCACATCATAATTTGGACAATCCTGCAGCAACTGCAAATATGATGGGACTGCTGCAGGTGCGGATTTTTTAATTACATTTTAGATGATTGAGCATTTGTTTCTTTATTCTAGGATTTTCCCCTTCCCTTTTGTTTCGTTTTCTAATTGTCCCTTTATTTTTATTTTTATAATTCATCTTTCTAATAGTGCTTTCATTATTCGTTAGAGAATCATGGTGTACACTTGTGTGGTAAGATGTAGATGCACTTTTCTCATATATTAATCATCTCAGAAATGTTTCTCAACATTGTAAAGACAGCAATATTATCAGATCTGCTATTGTTTTGATATCTCTTTAATTTTCATGTCGTAAGGTCATTTCAATTGCAGGCTTGTAGGTTATTGTTTCTGCTGCATTAGCCATGTGTAGTTTTGTATTGTCTTCATTCTTTGATGAGAATGTAATATCATGTCTTGAGGTATTGACTGTACAATTCACAAAACAAAAAGCTGTTGTCTGGGGCAATTGAGTATGAAATTGACCTGTAATTGAGTACAAAGCTGACCTAAAAAGTCAACTGCATCTCAGGAGAGAGCTAAATGATAGGGTTACTGTTTCTCACTTTTTTGGGGGGGATTAAGTAGGTTGGTGAACTTTTGGTGGTTCGTTCAGTTTTCACATGTTTATTTAATTTAACACATTTTCCTGTTTTCTTGTCTTTTACATGATTCACCTTGTCCATTGAGGATAATACTATATTCTGTATTGAAGAGTTACTTGTGTATGCATACATATTTGTGTTGAATCAGCAGATGCCAGTTTTGCTCCCTGGTATGGTTGATGGTTCACAATTTCTGCAACGACGGCAGTTGTATGCTGGTATAATGTCAAAATTAAGAATGCTTATGATCTGTCGTATGGCCAAGCCAGAAGAGGTTCTCATAGTTGAAGATGAAAACGGGAATATTGTCCGTGAAACCATGAAGGACAATGACGTTCTTGTTCAATATAAGGTAATAATTGTACAGTAGGTTGTTTAATAACAGAGAAAATTAAATCTTGAGAGTCTGTCAGTACAATTTTATGTGGTTAAGAACAGTTCATTCTTACAGATTATGAGGGAGACTCTTATCTACCTGTCCCATCTTGATCACGAGGACACTGAAAAGCAGGTATCTGATCCTACTGGCACTACTATTTTATTATTTGTAAGGAAATACAAGATTATTGGTTTATATGTTATAATAGCTGTTGTGGATGAATATTTAGTTCTTCTAATCAACTTTTTTCACCTTGAAAAAAAGGTTCGTTTTTTCTTTCATCGACCTGTCTAAAGTGTTTAAGTCCTCAAAGGGTGGTTTCCTACTTGTAAGGTGTTAGATTTAGATATCTATTTCTAGTTGCTTCCAAAAGTAAAGATGATCTTGTGGATTCCAAATCAAATGAAAAACTGGAATATGATGGGAAGACAACGTTATATGTTATTTTCTTCTTTTGTTAAGCTCTATGGTAATCGGATCACTTTTGGAAACACTACTGTTGCTCTTTATATGACATTCATACCTAAATATACTTTTCTGGTGTAAAATACAGATGCTAAAGAAGTTAAGTAAACAACTGAGTGGAGAGGATTGGGCTTGGAACAACTTAAACACTTTATGCTGGGCAATAGGATCTATATCTGGTTCCATGGCGGAAGAACAGGTATCTGGTACTTCATTTTCCCAATAAACAGTATAAGAACTGGATATGCATAGTTCACCCAACCCCCCTTTTTCTGTAGCTGTTTCTCTAATCCACTCATTTAATTATTATTTTCAACAATTACTGTGACATATTATCCTTTTACTGTAATATTTAATGTAACGTTTTCCTTAGGTGAAAACGATCAGCTAACTAATGATCTTTATTGAATTTTCTATTTTTTTTGGCTATTTGGCAGGAAAACAGATTTTTGGTTATGGTAATTCGTGATTTGCTGAATCTATGTGAAATCACAAAAGGAAAAGACAACAAGGCTGTCATTGCTAGTAATATCATGTAAGCATGGTTATAAAAATGTCTATTAGGTTGTCTAAATTGTGCATGATTGGTCAGTTCAAATATCACTTTTTAACACTTGGCGTTTCGTTTTTCTTTTTCAGGTATGTTGTTGGGCAGTACCCACGGTTTTTAAGAGCTCACTGGAAATTTCTCAAAACTGTGGTGAATAAGTTGTTTGAGTTTATGCATGAAACACATCCCGGAGTTCAGGTTATTTATGCTTCTGTGAAGCTTCACATCAGTATTCAAATGTTTGTTTTTTCCTTCAAGGAGATGTGACATCAGACATCTGTGATTTTTAAATAGATCTCAGTACTTTCTGTGGTGAGATTCTAATTAATTATCAAGCTGTTCTACACAATGCCTTCTTTTTTCGAGGAAGTGTAGTTTTATAAGTTGACTAAGTGTAGAGGTCACCTTGCCCAAGCATTAGATGATATTTTCATGGCTTAGTTATTTTTACAGCATCATCTTTTGTTACTATCGAGAAAGTAAAGATGCGATTGTGTTTCCTACGTAGGCCTTCCGTCAAATTATCTAAAGCAGAGGACATAACAAAAAGCTTGTTATGTACATCTGTTATCCTGTATAAGCAGAAGTTCTTTTTCTTTTCTTTTTATTTTTTAAAGTATTGTCATCTTTGATTAATTGTATTGTACATATCGTTTGCGGCATGTTACTTTCTGATATAAGTATGGTAATCTGATGGTGGGTATTGTCACCAAAATATTATCTTCACTTGAGTGTTGTTTTCGTTGATTGCTCTCAGACTATTATTTTCTTATATATGTTTCATGTCTTTCAGGATATGGCCTGTGATACTTTTCTGAAAATTGTTCAAAAGTGTAGGCGTAAATTTGTTATTACACAGGTAAACTGGATCTAAAAGTTTTCCCCTTTAGCATCTCAAGAATCTTATAAATAGAAATGTTGATTAATTTATGATATCATTATTTTTTTGAATTATTCTTCATTTTATTTATTGACAGGGTGTTTAGAGGACTGAATGATGATTGCTTGTATTATAATTGTAGGTTGGTGAAAACGAACCATTTGTATCTGAACTTCTGACAGGCCTTCCATCAACTATTGCAGATCTCGAGCCCCACCAAATTCACACATTTTATGAATCTGTATATCTTCTATATCTCCTATCTTTTTGAGTTTCCATGAGGGGTATTTTTGCTGTTTTGTTACAATTGATGTTTGATTATCAGGTTGGTACCATGATTCAAGCTGAACCTGATGGCCAAAAAAGAGATGAATACCTCCAGCGGTTGATGCAGCTTCCAAATCAGGTTTTCTCCCTGCTTGAGAACCAATTTCATTGCTCCCTCGATTTTGTTTCTGCATGTGCACATGCTCACAGGCGGTGGTCCTCTGCCTCGCCTTGCCTTGGCGCCTAGGCGCTCGCCTGGACTGCCCGTGACAACACTGTGATTCATGCAGCCAATTTAAACCTAGTTTTTAACTTTTGATGCCATTTTATACAGAAATGGGCTGAACTTATTGGTCAAGCGCGCGTAAGTGTTGATTTTCTGAAGGATCCAGATGTAATCCGGACTGTTCTTAATATATTTCAGGTACGGTCTTGTAATTACCTTGTAACTTGGATTGGAATCCGAGAGGTATTCTGTATGAGGATATCAAATTTGTTATTTTCTGGATGTATTACTCTTTTATATGTTTAATTGCTGCAGTGCAAACTCAAAGTTTTTTATGACAACAAGTGGCTCCTGGATGCTAGCAGCAAAAGTACTTTTGCTCGATCATTACTTGATCTTTTTGGTTCTAAAGGAGCCTCTGCTGCCCATGAAATCTAAAGCCCGTCTCTTATCGTGCTTCTTATAGGAACATGTTCCATTTAGCATATTGTTCCTCCAAAATGCAGATACAAGTAAAAAGAAGTCTCTTAAGAATGAGGATTAATGTTTAGATGAATACTGTTGTAATACTAACTCTCTTTAGGAGAAAAATAAAGGCTTTTGCTTGATTCATTTATTGTTTAAATGATCTTTAACATCCTAAACATTAATGCTCCTACTCAACCCTGCACCCCTTGGTTAGGAATTTGATTCCTGCTATGTTATTTCTTCAAAATTGAACAAGTAAGCTTTAATAGAAGAGAACAGATTTGTTTGAAATCATAAGTTGGTTACCACATATTACAGATGCTTTTTATCACTTAATCCATCTAGTTGGCAGTTAAACATGTCTAAATTGTCTCTAGTTTGTACTGAATTTTATTATGGCATGTTATCTTTTGTTCTCTCTTGAATGCTTTGTTGTTCACAGATTAAATGAAATCCAGTATTCTCACATCTTGTGCCCACTCTATGGCTATTGGAAGCACTTATGCATCTCCCTTTTGAAAAGCATAAATGACTTTTACTTGGTTTCTAATGGACTTTTATGTATTTGTTTATTTGGTTTCTGATGATCCTGCCTTGAGATAAATTTTTTGATTAATTGCAGACAAATACAAGCGCTGCCACTGCTTTGGGAACATTTTTCTTGCCCCAAATTACTTTGATCTTTTTAGACATGCTGAACGTGTACAGGTACATTTTTGCAACTGAATTTGTTATATTCATCAATAGTGGTAATGATGTGGATACATGCGGTGAACAGTGATTTGGCTTTTCTTTGTTTATCGGTAAATGGTAATCATGCTTTGCCAATCTTTGCTACAGAATGTACAGTGAACTTATATCAAGTACCATTGCAGAAGGGGGGCCCTTTGCATCTAGAACGTCCTTTGTGAAACTATTACGGTAAAATTAATCACATGAATATATTGCAACTCTGCCATCCCTTCTCTCCTTTTTCACCAAGTGGTTTCACGATACAGGTCAGTTAAGCGGGAGACGCTTAAGCTCATTGAGACATTCTTGGACAAGGCTGAAGATCAACCACAAATTGGAAAACAATTTGTTCCTCCAATGATGGATCCTGTACTTGGAGATTATGCTAGAAATTTGCCTGATGCTAGGGAATCTGAAGTCTTATCACTTTTTGCTACTATTATAAATAAGTATGCAATCTTCTATCCTTCAAACTATTGTTCCTCTGTCTACGCATGGGCCACCCAGTCTTTCAATTCTGTGTTCTTTATCAGCTCTCTCGGTAAAAAGCGGGAGAGGGGAGAGTGTGTAGTTCTGAATATTTGTATGATGTGCAAACTTCTCTACTTATTATTGTTCATGAACCATTTAAATTTACTTGTGTCCTGGTTCTATTTCTTTTGTTATGTTTCACTTGTGATTACAGATACAAAGCAGCAATGATTGAAGATGTGCCTCGTATATTTGAAGCTGTTTTCCAGTGTACATTGGAGGTAATGGTGTAGGCTTTCATTTTTACAATGTTAATTTACTATTTGGTCTAGCATCAATGCTCAGTTGACTTTTCTGATACAGAACCAGTAATGTTTCTCGCTCATAAGAACTACCAGGGGCTGAAAATATGAAATGTCTGACAAATACGATTTATCTTCCATCTTACTCATAAATTTTAGCTAGATTTCTTATCTGCAGAGTAAGGCCAAAGGTTTGTACTATGCCACAAACTAACAATACAAATCTATGTGTGATGCAGCACTAAATTGCAATGGATGACTTGCTTGTTATGTAGACTGTAGAGTGAATTGCTCTAACCTTGTATTTTTACTAAAATTGTGCCTACCTGAATTGGTTTGGGATTAAGGCTTAGTTGTTGAGTAGGGATGGTTAGTGTAATTTAAGTGAAGCACAGGGATGTCAGGCCACTTTACTCTGTTCTAAACTAAGATGGAAGTTTGTCTTCATCCAGATTATCTTATTTGTGTTGTATCAAATTGCCCATAATTGCCACCTTTTAGAAAGATAGTGAGATTGCTGGGATACTCTTTAGTGGCCTCTCGACCTTTGTTTTCTTTTCTAATTTTAGTATTGGTAACAAATATTTTTTGAACTGAGTTTGGTACTTTGGTCATAAATCAAACATCAGTTTCAAAATTTTTATCTGCTTCATGAATTGGTCAAAAAGTTAGTTGCTAACGAAGGCCCTAGGCGTCTTAGTCTGTTTACTTTTTCTTCTTTTTTCAGTGTGTTATCCTGTTAATCGATAAGGAAAGGTACACAATGCTGAAAGCTCAATTGCAGTATGAGATTGTCATGAAATAGTTATGGAGGGTTTATATTTTGGTCATTGTCATGCAATAAGATATCAAACTATATATTGAATTTCTTTACTTGTCTGAATCAAACGCCTTTGTGCTGTGTCTGGCAGATGATTACAAAAAATTTCGAAGATTACCCAGAGCATCGCCTGAAATTCTTCTCCTTACTCCGTGCAATTGCAACACACTGTTTTCCTGCGTTGATCTGTTTGTCAAGTCAGGTTTGTCTTTCTTGTCCCCTTCTTCCCACCTCCAATTATCTAACTTAACTTCTTGGGAGGTCTAAATTTTAGTTATTAATTTTTTTCTTTTTTCTTGAAACTCCATTACATTATGTTTCAAGTTTTGTCTCGTCCTAGGAAATGGCATTTGTGTTATTAATTACCTAATGTTCTTTGTGGTGCATATCAGCAACTAAAACTTGTTATGGATTCGATCATATGGGCATTTCGGCATACAGAAAGGAATATTGCTGAAACTGGACTGAACCTATTATTGGAGATGCTGAAGAAATTTCAGGTGGGGATCTTTCATATTATTGACTATCAATTCCTTTTTGGATTCTTAACTGTATTTTCTGCATATCAAACAGGCCTCTGAATTCTGCAATCAGTTCTACAAGGCATACTTTTTAACTATTGAGCAAGAAATATTTGCTGTCTTGACTGACACCTTTCATAAGCCTGGGTTCAAATTACATGTGCTGGTGCTGCAGCACTTGTTCTGTCTGGTGAGTGTCTTATTGTGCCTTTCTCGTTTACGAAGTAGATGGAAGCAACTAAATTTGGGTGAGTGACCTTTTTCAGCTGGACACTGGTATCTTGACTGAGCCGCTTTGGGATGCTGCTACTGTTCCTTATCCATATCCGAATAATGCAGTGTTCATTCGTGAGTTCACCATAAAACTTCTGAGTACTTCGTTCCCTAACATGACTGCAGCAGAGGTAAGGAAAGAAGATATTGATCTCTAACTCTCCCTCTCTCTATACTCTCTGCATCCAACATATTACTAATTTCTTGGGTTTCTCAGGTTACTCAATTTGTGAATGGACTATTTGAGTCAACAAATGACCTTGCTTCATTTAAAAATCACATACGAGATTTTCTTGTACAATCAAAAGAATTTTCAGCTCAGGTAATTCGTTGCTACATATGTTTTATGCTTTCCATTAGTTGGAAGAGGCCCATTTCTATTTGTATCTTGTTAGAATATACGGTGGACATGGAATTTAGGTTACTTGAGTTATTACCTAATGAGGGATCTTGTACCTAAAAATTATCGACTTTCTTTTCACTTGTATTTGATGGTTGTGGTTGGGGCCTTCCTATGCACTTAATCAAAGTGGGATTTACTGTTACCATTTAATGTTCTTGGAAGATAGGATGTGATCATGGACCTAATGTGGTACTACAAACTTGTAAAAAAAAGAAAGAAAAAGGACTCAGTGTAACTGGGGAGTGTGTGTAGTATGTTTTCTCACATATGTGAATGAAAACAGTTAGACAATTATGGCGGTACTTCGGGTATCATGATATTAACTTATCAATTATTGCTTGTTCTATGCATCATCTCTTTTGTGATTTTTATTTATCTTTTTGTCTGTTTGTATCTAATGTGAAATATAATCATTCTTATACCTGCAGGATAACAAAGATCTTTATGCAGAAGAAGCTGCTGCTCAGAGAGAAAGAGAGCGACAAAGGATGCTTTCTATTCCAGGGCTCATTGCCCCCAGTGAATTACAAGATGAGATGTTGGACTCATAAATTTGCTAATCATGTGAAAGCGAGACCATGTGCTTTTTGGCTCGGCTGCAAGGTTGCATTCACTCCATTGCTAGAACTTTGAGCAGATGCACCATTTTACCATTGTTGATTTTACTCTTCCCAACAAAATCATGTTTGGACTAGTGTGGCTAAGGCGCCTGATCTCAAATATTTGACCGGCTGGCGATACTGCCTCTTGCTGTTGGTTGGGTGTAGATTATTTTAGTCGCTAATGTAGGAAGGAATAGTCATTGCTAGGTGCTAGGTGCAGCTTGATAATATAGAACACAGGATGGATGTCTCATTTTCTGAGTGTTGAGTATTCCTTAGGTGTGTCAAACTCTAACCTTTTGGCGGTTTGTGCAGAGAATTCTTGTGTCGGTTGTCAACTTGTTTGTCCCCAATTATTTGTTAGGGAAGCTGATGTAACATGATTGCGCTTTATATATGGGACTGGTGGTTCTTTTATCTTAATTCCTTTGTCTTTCCCTCAGTTCCAACTTTTCAGATGTATTATTTATTCATATTTTCTTGGGAACAATATTAGATTCTTCAGGTAAATTTCTAAAGCTCGACATTTAATCAGGTCAAAATTTCATTAGTCAGAAGGTTGAATATAAACTATTTTTGTTAGATCTACAAAATCAAGATTCTTGCCCTTTAACTTAAACCAAAGTATCCAAACTAGTTATGCTATGTTTGTCGCCTTCCAAACTCCTCCTCTATATTGCTATTAAAATATGTATTTTCTTTCAGAAATTGTTCTGTCTATAATTTGTTCTTAAACAGGCAGACTGATTATTTATTTATTTATTTATTTTTTATACAAAGGAGACGCTGATTTGAAATGAGGAGACGCTGATTTGAAATGTGGTTTTGCTGCTGCAATTTTAATTTGTGAAACTCTACGTTTTGCTTAATAATGTTATTTGTATCTTGTGGAATTTTTTTGCCTAGTTTGAATTGTATGCGTATAGAAATATGATTTGGGATGTTTTCTTCAACAACTTTAGATAAAATAATAATGTATATTAAAAGATAAGAGAATTATTTATTGTTAAATATACATTATTATTATTTTATCTTGTAATTTTATATTGTAAAATTAACCATTTTTTATATATGTTAATTTAGTTAAAAAGAATTATAACTTAATAAAAAAAATATTTTGGTATATAAATTTCAACCAACCACACCCATCCGACCCACCCGATTGACACTAACTAATTTTTAGTGTTGATAATTTTAGAAAACTGAAACTTTTAATTATTTAGCCAGTTAAATTTGCAATTAACCAATATAGGTTTTGTTTAGTAAACCTGTAGTTTTTTGAGAGATGATATATTCTCATGACTCTCTTAGAACTGCTTTTAAAAAGTTATAGTAGTATTATTTGATAAAATAATAGAAGAGCTGCTCTTAATAACTAGAAAATACAAATTAGAGTTTGGTAAAATCATTGTAAAGCTATTTCAAGAATTTAAATTGACTATAATAGATATTGATAATAAAAAAAGAGATAATTAACTTACTGTATTATTTAATAAAAGGATAAATACGAATTTTCATTAAAACATGAGATTATATTAGTCTTTTAAATTTTTAAGAATAGAAACCAGCTTTTAAAAGTATCTCCTGAGGTATTTTTAAAAGTACTTTTGATTTTTAAAAGTTCAGAGCAGACGCATCTTACCCTTTTTTTACCAAACATTAAAAGATTGACTTATACTTTTTATAAGCATAAACACCCTCTAACTAGCATTACCAAACCAAACCTTAATCGGTTGAGTCAGAAAATGATCAAAAATCAACTGAAACGACCGAATACTTAGCTCCAATAATCACACAAAAAGTTGGAGTCAATAGATTGTGAACCTAATAAATATAAGATAAACTCATCACACGTACACAACTATATAAACTCAAATTTAATGTAAACCAACTCAATACAATAGGTTTTTTTATTCCCACAAAATCCTAGATAGGGATTGCAACCATCTAATTATTCATCCACCATAACCAAAAATCTTAATGCCCTTAGATTTAGTCCTCTGCAAAGTCAATAATTCGGCAGCCATGGCTCGTCCTTTATAATTAATAAGTGATGTTCTAAATCTTTGTTGGAATCTGTAGAACAACAACATAAACATAGTTACTTATTTATAATTCATCCATTAATCTATTGAAAGAACTACTCCTCTTTTGATTCATAGAATGGAAGGAGTAGCAAGGAAACTTAAATCAGAAACTCTTCACGTTCTTGTTCACCAGCAAAATCCTATCATTTAATTTTTCTTATTTTTTTTTTCTCTTTAAAACGGATAAAATAAATAATTGTGCAAACACTTCTAAAGACATATGGCTTTTAATTAAATCGACTTTTAAAGAATCACATGCACGTCAATATTTTTGAAAAATTATTACTAGCAAAACTATGGTTTATAAGTGATGTGTAGGAGGTCTGAAAAATTGAAGCAGGAAGCCAATTTAGAAGATGCACTTACCAGAATCTGAAGGCTTTTTTGGGTTAGGCTTCAAACTCCAAATGATTAGAAACCTCAGTAACACTAGGACTGCTAGAAGGACCAAAGCAATCTTATATTTGTGATTAAGAAAAAGTGCGAGAAGCATTTTGGAAACAATTAATGGCTCTTACAAACTCAGGCTATGCTTTAGAAAAAAAGCTAGCAAAATTATTGAAGCACAAGTCTGCATTTAATGTATCTAACTGGTGCGTATTTATATATATAATCATAGAGTTAAAGGAAAGGAATCAGAATTAATTGTAATATTAATTTCATACACGTTCACAGCCATTACTGACCGACGACTAGACTAGTCACTATTACTCAGCAAGGACAGGACCACATCTCAATTTAATTAATTTAATTTTCTTTGTTTTTCATCCCCATTTTTGTTTTTATAATCTAACTAACTCATCTTCACCAGTCTTCGTTGGTGCATGTATATACGTACAATTAGAATCAAACAAAAATCAATAAATTTCTTTTAAACACAAGTTGTCACTAATTCTATTAAAAATATTGACTACCCGGTCTAATTATAATAATTAAGAATTTAATATAAAAATATAGCTAGTTAGAGTAAGAACTTAATTATTCTATTATCGTAGTTTGTTCTTAATGTAGTTATGTTCTAAAAATTAATAGTTCATTTGACATATCGTTCTAAAAATTGATGGTTCATTTGACATATTGTATAATAATGTTATACAATATATTAGGCTATACAGTTATTCTGTTGTTATAATATTTTGGCATAGTATAAGAGGGGATAAATAGTATAAGTTTATACTATCCTACTACTGCCAAATGTTGTATGAGAACTAACTAGACAATCTTATACTATTAGGTTATAAATAGAGTTGCACTATTTCCAAAAAAAAAAAAAAAAAAAGCCTAGAGTAGCACTATATTTTCAATTCATAAACTTAACATTTTCTATTAATATCAATGATACTCTTCACATATATATTATTCTACGTTGACATTTTTTTTTATGGGTTTTTGTTCAATTTTATAAATAAAAAAAGTTTTTTATATATAAATCACTATATTATATTATACTATATTTATTCAATTATCTAAAGAGTTCTTAACTTATATATTAAAAAAAGAAATATCTATACTTCTATACTATACTAAAAGACATGACACCCTTATGACGTTCTCTGATTTGAGTAATATTTTTAATATTAAAATTTCATAAAATAAAAAAGAGATAAAATAGCATTTTAAGAAAAATTAAAACATAAGTAAATTTAAAAAAAATACCCACTTTTCGACTATCTAATATCAATTTCTCATTTATCTCTATAGAACAATAGAAAAAATATTACTTCGAAAAAATATATCATAATAAGAACCCACATCCTCATCCTTTGACTATCCTATTGATTCATTTATCCTAAAGCCAAATAAATTAAAATATCTAATAAATTTTTTTATTATCAAAAAATAATATTTTATTTAGAATAACAAGTGCTAATAAATACGCAGTAGGAAGATGCGATGGGACTAGTATATATATATATATAAACTAAACACAACATTTTAGTAACATATATTGTGACTATGATTGAGTACTTATTCTAGTGTCGACATATTACACTTTAAAAATGAATGTTAACCTCTTGTTAACACCAAACCAAGAAATGGATTCTTCTTAAATGTGAAATTACAAAAAGAAAAATATTAATCTTGTTGTCATTATGCATCTCAAGTCAAGAAATAGATGATAAACAAAATAATAATAATAATAATAATAATTGAAAAAGAATAAAAAGTTTAATTGCACGTATAGTAAAGGATTTTATTTATTTATTTATTTTACATATTTTTATTTTATTTTTACTTGAAAATTTGATTTTTTAAATTTTTTTTTATATAAACTTATATATGCTATATGGCCAATTAAAATCAAAATAACTTTTATTATATAACAATACAAGAAAACTCGTTAAAAATGACTTACCATCACCTGCCAACCGCATGTTAGTTAGTAATCACACTAATTATACTTAACAACTTAACGACTAACCTTGTCAAATATATATATATTAATTATTGATTGAACAGAAATCGTTTACCATGTCAAAAATCATGGCGCTAACCTTAATTTCTTTTGTGTGTTATTTATCAACTTACTTAGTAGAGTTGGTATTTTCTTTACCTTTACCGACAGACTTAGTAGATCAGTATTGGTTTTTATTTACCAACTCTAAGCGTGTTTGACTTATTTATTGTTACCGATCGACTTTCGTGGTTATTGGTAATTTTGAATTTCTGAAAATCAGAAGTTGTGATATTGATTAAATAAATTTATAAGAATACAATTGAGACAAATTTACAATAATAATCTTGAGTTATACTAACCCTAATTATATTAATAGGATTAAAGTGTATTATCTATCACCCTCCATCAAGCTGAATAGGGGGGAAGCATGCTTAGATTGTAACGAAAAGTTTTGAATTTTGAATATCACAATGCCTTTGTAAAAATATCTGCAAGTTGATTCAGGTTAGGAACAAATCAAACAATTTCGTCACCCACCTAACATGCTCTCAAACAAATGAATATCTATTTCAAGATGTTTATGTTAGTAGTATGCCCTACCAGCCAATGATATTAGATGTCTATGGTATATTACTTATAAATACAGTCTTATTCAGTTATTAATAAAAATGAATATGTTTCATTATTATATGATATTATTATTTATCATGTACTTTAATTGCTAGTTAATTCTTTAGTATGAATATGATAAATCCCATAGAATATAAGCAATGAAAATAAGAACCATGATGTGATCATGCTTATGAGATATATTTTCTTCAGCTTTGTTCTTAAATATTCCTAATCATAGGTTCATTATATCATTAATAATGAGAAATTAATGATTCGGTTAGATTAGTACATGTTATATTAGCTCAAATGTTAAGGGTGATCGATCTCATGATTACTTGTGTAGTTGACACTATAATAAACATGTAGGCACTTTTTATAGAACAAGTTCACTTAATTGACTCGATCATAAAGTATATGGACTTTTACATAGTTGTCAATGAGTGTTTTTCGTTGTAGTGGTGCAAATGATCTTCAGACGTGAGGCATCACATGTACCTTGTACATAGGTTATCATGTTTTGATACTATCTAAGTATAATTCGCAATGAGTTATACAGAGATAGATGTTGTGTATGACTATCTATGTATGAAGGAATATGAGTGTACAATAAAGGATCTATTCACTCTCAGTAAAGAGAGAGAATGTTCTATGTTATCTAATTAAGACATAACTCCAAAAATTCCTGGCTAGAGTGGTGTGAAACGAGATTAGAGAATTTAGGTTTCACCACATGAGTTGTGACTTATAAATAGATACATCAGATTAAACAATTTAAGGGTTTGACATTAATCCATACTTTAAATTTAATCAGGAACATTGAATGATGGAAATATTGAATTGCATGGTAACTAACAACAGAAAGGTTCACAAATATATTTATATTATCTGGGTAGTCATCACATGCTGCTAGGCATCAATCTTAACTTGTAGGTAACCCGAGAATTAATTTAATAATTAATTCTCATTAATGATTAAATCAAAAATTAGTTTTGATTTAAATTAATTAGATGTGGATCTAATTGAAAAATACATTAAGTTAATGTGGCCTACTGCCAGTTTAATATGAACCTAAGGGGTCACACACAAAAGGATGTAATTTGATTAAGAGAAGTTTTAGGGCTTTTATGTAATTACAGACAAATGATATTTGAAATTTAAAATATG
Organism: Quillaja saponaria; assembly: GCA_029379385.1. NCBI lineage: Eukaryota > Viridiplantae > Streptophyta > Magnoliopsida > Fabales > Quillajaceae > Quillaja > Quillaja saponaria. The sequence goes on along the minus strand of CM055616.1, from coordinate 17,695,458 downwards.
ATTAACTTTATTAAGATTTTCCTATTTTATCTAAAAGTCTCTAACAAATAAGATCTGATGTTATCATTTAGAGTTCAATTATATCATACTTAAAATAAGGTTAGACCTTATAAGTATTGTACATAACTTTTATTTCAGATATCACAGAGAGCCAAAATTCTCAGCAGAGAATTATTGGCAAACTGAGTGTTTGTGAGACGTGAGAAAAATCTCATCACTTGTGCTAGCACACAAGGAGATTTTTGGCAGCCAACACATGGCTCTTGATCAAGTCATTCGGTGTGGATACATTTAGAGGTTGTACACCCTGTACAACTTGTGAATCAAAAGTTAAGATAGCCCTAATTGCTTCAAGAGGTAATATTCTATTTATAAGATCAATAGAAAAATATTGGTTCATAAACAATAGAGATTATCCTAGAGATTTGGTTATGCCGAATTTTTTTAAATTTTGTTGTGCCCGGTATAATCAAAATCTCTACAATTTAGTGCAAGCATGTTGAATTAGGGTTAAAAGTCATGTAAGTGGCACTAATGAGCCACATGTAGGAAAAACAAGTGAACATATAACTTGTGCTATATACTACAAATCCAACAAGATTCCACAACATAATGAGTCACATCTCCATACTCAACCTTAGCACTAGAACAAGAAACTATTTGTTGCTTTTTGAAAGACAAAGATATAAGATTAAAGAAAAAGATAAAAAAATAAAAAATAAAAAAAATACAAAATCTTGTTATTGATCTTTTAGTCTTTGGACAACCATACCAATCGGTATCAAAATAAAATTTCAAGGAAAATAGAGCATCATGATAAAATTGCAATTCAAAATTTAGAGTACCTTTGATATATTGAATGATTCGCATAAAAGTTTAAAGATGAGTTTCACTTAAAGCATGCATACTCTAACAACATGATTAACAACAAAAGAAAGTTCATGTCTTGTGAAAGTGATGTATTGGAAAGCATCAACTAAACTCCGATAAATGGTAGGCATCTTGAAGCAAAGGACATGGTAGATGAAAGATGACGGTGTGTATAAGTAGGCGTAGCAACATGTTCGGAATCCTGTAGTGAAATATGGGTAATGCATTGTATACACAAGCAGTGAAATAATAAAATTTCCCAAAGCGAATCAAATAATTATGTAATAAAAAGCTAAAGATTAGTTACTAACCTTTGAAGCTTTCTTGAAGCATCTAGTTTGAATTCTTTATCAAAGATACTTGGAGTTCCTTCTTGATTTGTCAAAAGTGACACTCCCAATCAAACATACAAAATCTGAACAATGATTAGTAGGTATTCAGCGTGTATAGCCTCTGATGAAATAGTTCATGCAATTGACCAGATTTAAAACCCTAAAGAAAAGTTTACCTCTTCAATTGGTTGAAGGAATTTGATTCCACCTTTAGGATATGTGCTAGCTCCCACTTTGTAGACTCTTCAATGGAGGAGGATGATCTTGAAGCAAGAACACTTTTTCTTCAAGTTAGGTACTCGGCTATGAGGAAGGAATGGAAAAGAACTCTTCTCGCTCTAGATTCCTTACTTGGCCGAAATCACCCTCACTTGTGTAGTCTTGGATGTGGCCGCTAAAATTATGCTTTAATTTCATCTAATGTGTTGGATTCCAATTAAGCCTAAATACCAAAACCAAAACCCAAAGCCAAAATTATTTTAGTAATCCATAATCATTTTAGGATTGCTAATGGGCCTTTTAGACTTTTAGTTTCTCAAATCCAATTAGGATTTTCACAAGGTCCTTTCTTTGACTTTTAAAGAAACTAGTCTTACAACATTTATGCATCAAATTACCATTTTACCCTTATGCACTTGGTAACTTAACCATTAACTCCAAGTATCCACTAATTCTTCTAAGTTCATAACTTAAGTCAATTAAAATGTACAATCCATTAGGTTCTCTCATATGTGGCAATAAATGTAATTAGATACTTCCTAAGAAGTATAGTTAAATCAAAACACTTAATTAATTAATTTTGTTTTTTTTTTTTTTCAGACCAACCAACTTACATTTATAAATCAACATTGATATCTAGCAATGTATCATGACCACTCAAGTACAAGCAAAGTTAGGATCATTAGTCAAACCTTTCAGTGCTTGGTTATGGTGTAATTCAATCATTTCATCAAACATATCCTGATATAGATAGTAGGGCATGGATTCTAGTGTCAACCCTAGCTTTATCTAAATCCACTTAGTACTTGAATCCAAGTCAACATTTTGTTCCTAAAAAAGATTCAAGAAAATACTTTTCTTATTCTCTTTCACTTTGTAAAGATTTCCAAAACAAGACATACTTATCTCAAGAGGAAATAAGATATTCGTCCTTTTTACTAAAGATGATGAATTCTTAGTCTATCATTCATCTACTTTCATATGCTTTCGCTACATATCTAATAATCATCCATGTTTCGTCACTTTTACAAGTCAAGTGGAATGTCATTAAAACATGAAGATTCATATATAAGATAATAAGATAATCTTAAGCCAAAAGATCATTTATGCCACCATTGAAACATGAAGTAAAGACTCCAAAGTAGTTTCTCACATTAGGTTAATTCAATGTACTTGTTCAACTAACAAGTGCGCATCCATATGTTTATCGAAGTATTACCATGCATGTAGTTATGAGATCACTACTATTTTCATAAGAGAATGTCATGACATATGCTAGCCTCTAAGAATCATCAATATCCTTATTCTTGATGACTCATTGACTAAGAATGATCAAGAATAATACTATATATATGACATATCTCCGAATTATGATCAACATCATAATTATGTGTACACAATTATTATTCCAAGGACTTTAAACACGGTTATAATAAAACTCATTTAGACTTATAATTAAAGTGCCTAAATGATGTAATGTCATGCATTAAATTCAAAATAAATATGTCATTACAACCAACTATTATGTGACTCTTGGACACTAATACTAACATATAAACATAACATGTCAAAAGATCTGTGGCATATTTCCGTTCATCTAAGAACATACCATCAAAATTGTACACTACAACAAAAATCACTATTAGCATCAGTAAAATGTTGTCACTGAAAATGACTATAAGAGACAACTTTCTAAGCTTCAATGACAAAATGTACTATCTTAGATAGGAACATAAAAGATTAATTTGTTGTCGTTGTAAGTTTAACCTTGTCTTCATAAGAATCAAATTTTGCACCAAAATGGAGGAAATTATATGTTTCATCTTGTTTCTTATTAGCCACAGTGGCTGTTGTAGAATATGGTGTTTTTTTTTTTTTTTTTTTTTTTTTTTTTTTTTAAATTTAATTTTTCTATCAGCAACAATGTTTTAAAGCACCAAAGATAGTAGATGTTGTCACTGATATTTTTTCCCAATTTTAAAACCTAACTTCATTCTTTCTTCTCGGTTTGTGAATTTCTTCTAATCTCTTTCTCTTATTGTAAAACCCAACAATGTGAATTTCCTCTCATCTCTCTTATTGTCGCTAATATTCTCTTTCTCTAAAATTTGCATGTCTCCTTCTAACCTAGTTTCCCACAGTGATTGTCCTAAAATTTGTTGGTCTTAAGTTTGTCAGAGGTAGTGTTGCTAATCTCGATTAGCTTGATTCCTCCATCAAATTGCTCATTCTTTCTATCTTTATCAAAAGGTTGGTTCCCTCCTTTAAATAATTTTTTGTTGTTGAAGATTCCCTCCTTTAATTTGTTTAAAATTGAGTGCATCCTTTTTTTGTAAGTGGTGGATTTAAAAATTGGATTTGTTTTAGTACTTTTTCTATCTTTCTTTCTATCTCCATACTCCTCTGTATCTTTTCCAGCTGATATTTTTTCCTTTATATTTTTCCTCTTTTGAAGCCTTAATTTGATTTAAGGCAGATGGATAATTGGATAGTTGATTTGGGTTTTAACTGGAATAGTTGTGTTGGAGGTTTTATATTTGGGAGGTAGAAGTTTAGTGTGCAAGAGGAAATATTAAGAGTTAAAGACTTGGAGAAAATAAAAGTTGTATTGAAGTAGGAAATAGATACAAGAGGCTTATAGTTTTATTTACCATATACAAAGGCTTCACTCTATATTTATAGCCATAGTTCACTGTCATTATATTTTTGACAATAGCCTAGACTTTTTAATTGCCATACAATAATTATCTTCACCTTAGCCGCCTAAGTGGATGGTTCTAAAGACTAAATGTCTATCAAGAAAACTACTTAGCCAAGTTAACAATTTCTAGACAAATTTACCACCATGAAATTGTCTAAAGACAAGCTAGACCATTAGGAAAGTGTATTATTTTCATACTCCTCCTAATGCACTTTTTTTTGATACTTCAAATATTTCTCAATGTTTGCGACTTGCTCCTCTGTTTTACAATACTTGAGCTCGATCTCTTTGTTTGTTGTAGCCTTCTGTATTATGTAATGCTTGATTGTTATATGTTTTGTCCTGCTATGAAACACTAGATTTTTAATCATAACAATAGTTGATTTGCTATCACAAAATATTTTAGTTGGATCCTTTTGGTGTTCTCCAATATCTTCTAATATTCTTCAAAGCCATATAGCTTGATTAGTTGAACCTACGACAGCTACACTACTCTGCTTTTGTTGATGATTGTGCTATAGAAGTCTTGCTTCTTTGATGACCAAGAGAAGAATCCAGACTCCAGTGTGAAAGTGTTGCCTGAGGTATTCTTCAAATCATCCATTGATTCAGGCCTAATTACTATTCATATATCTGAATAGTTTTGAGTTATAAGTAGGCTTGTACCATTTCCCATAACCTTTAGTAACTTATAGATACCTTAGAATTTTTCGTGCAACTCCATAGGGAATTTGACTAGGGCTTTCCATGAATCTTAATAGTAGACTTGTAGCGAACATTAAATAAAGCCTTGTAGCAGTTAGATAGAGTAAGCTTCCAATAAGGCTTATTCATATATCTGAATATTGTGTAGCCAAGACATTGTTTTTCAGTCAAATGATCAAAAAATTAATCAAATAGTTTAGAATTCAAAATTTAAGAAAATATGATTTAAATAATTTTCTTTTAAAAGTTTTAGTACCCAAATATCGTTCAATTGAAAACTAAGAATTCATAAAATCATACAAGCTTGACCAGAAGGAAATAAATTTATTCATAACTAGACTAGCAACTATAAAATCATTTTTAGTAAGTAAAACTAAGACATAAGATCATCAACTTTGAAATAATAACTTTAACTAACCCAAATAAGACACAGTATTTGTAAACCCAAAACCATGTTCAAGTTAAGAGAAAATCCACACAATCTTTTCTAACCATCACAAACCCAGAGATGAGAAAAATTTCACGTTCAAGAAAAGAAACCTAAAAAAAAAAAATAATAATAATTTTTTTTTAAAAACCTAACCTTTCAAAGAGAGGAAAAGAAGAGAAACTTAGTCAAAAACTCACCTCTAATTGAAATAACAACATTATAAGATCCCAAATCAAGGCCTAGTGTTTGAAGTTGGGAAAAATAAAAAGAAAGAATAAATCAGTTAGAACTACTCACCCTTCATTCACAATTGAGTAGCCATTTATCAACTCCTGTCCAAGAGGAAGAGAATAAATTTGTGCTCCATAACACAAACCGAAGAGAGAGAAAGTGCAGAAAAAGAACCTTCCAATCTGCCACCATCGCTACAACCACCATTGCAAACTTTGCCTATATTGTACTAGCCATGTATGGGAGGATGAAGGATGGGTGAAAGTAAGGAGGAGGATGAGAAGTGAGATCAAGGGAGAAGGAGGATGAGAAGTGAGATCAAGGGAGGAGGAGGTAGGAGGCGGCTTTAGGAGGAAGAGAAAAGAGAAAAAAATGTTCCTTGTGTGTGTGCATGAAGGGGAAAAGAGGAAGAATAAAAAGAAAGAAAAAGAAATAAAAATTGATTTTTTGAAATGACAAAAGTACTCCTAGCTTTAAAATTAACACAAAAACATGATTTTGTACTTCTTCTTTTTTCTAAAAAAATATTTAAATAAATACAAACAAACAACAAAAATGTTAATGATACATATGCATCTGCACATGCAACTCAAATGATAATATTAACTTTAACTATAGACTTTAAACTAGCTAAATAAAAAAAAAAAAAAATTCAACATTTTTTTTTTGTAACATGTCTTTCAACATTCTAAAGAAAATCATAAAAAATAAAATAAAAAAAATTCTCATCTAGAGTTCGTCCTATACCCATGTTTAACGTATAATATTGATAACTAAATTGTGGGGTGTTACATACTTTCCCTCTTAAGAAATTCGGTTCCCAAATTTCAAAACATGAAAAACTTATACTTCAACCACAAATAATTTTTTGAACGAAAAAGATTAGTTTGGCTACACTACACAGATCAATAAATTATTTAGAGAGACACAAGACAAACGAGATTCCAAGAGGAACAATAATTCAAAGAATGCTAAAAATGAACAATTAGCTAAGTTGGGTTTCAATAATATTCTAGTTGTGATTATGGTGCCCTACATAATGACAACTGAGAAACTATCAACATCCCTATGCTTCGCAAGCTACAAACACAACCTAAGCTCTGATTCCAACTTTGTCACGACCCAAATATAGGCCATGACTGGCGCGGGAACCAAGGGAAATTGAGATCCACCTTGGTCCAAGCTGACCTCAAATCAAAATCAAAGAAAATGAGAACTCGATCAATTAATTGTGATATACAACAATTGAACAACTTTCTAGAATCTATTTTAATTGTGGAACAACACTTTAAGAATACTAAATACCAAATTCTAGCATAGAACAAATGCTAGTACTTCCAAGACTCTAAATGGTGACACGGTTGAACAAGTATTTGCAAAACTAGAAAATAAAAGTAGAATGAGCTTCAACAAGCTCAGTGAGTTGACAAGTACAATACATGCACAAGAACAGGAACAGACAGGCACACAATTTTTTTATTTTTTATTTTATCCAAGAAAACATGACATGCATTATTTGACCAAGTTTACCTTTCATAAAGCTTCCACACAAAAAATAATTGCTTTCAATTCACAAGAATTATTTTCAAAAAGTACAATTGTTTAAATTTCAAATAAATTTTAGTTTAACAAAAGTTACTCTTATAGCATATTCATAGAAGTTTAAAATAAAGAAAAAAGAAAGGAAAAAAGAAAAAAGAGAAAGAAATAAAAATTGATATTTTAAAATGACAAAAGTACCCCTAGCTTTAAAATTAACACAAAAAATTTGTACTTCTTCTTTTCTTTTTTTTTTCTTTTTTTTTTTTGTAAAAAATATATTAAATAAATAAATAAAACAACAAGAATGTTAATGATACATATGCATATGCATATGCAACTCGGATGATACTATTAACTTTAACTATTAAGTTTATGACTTAAAATCTGCTAAATAAAAAAAATCAACATAATTTATTATTATTATTATTATTATTATTATTTTGTAACACAAGTCTTTCAACATTCCCAAGAAATCATAAATAAATAAAAATTTCTCATTTGGAGTTCATCCTATACCCATATATAATGTATAATATTGATAATTAAATTGCAGGGTGTTACATTTGCTCTAATAATTCTTGGAAATATATTGTCGGCCAAAGCTTGTTGGATGACATATGGTGCATGTGCTTCCCTTTGCTCCTCCTTATTCAATTTATGTTGCTGAGCAATTGTGAGAGAAGTTCCATCTTGTGGAATAGTAATCCCATCACGGACAATATTCCACAAGCTTTGAGACATAAAATATATCTTCATTTTGATGCTCCAATTATCATAGTTTTTGCCTGAGAAAACTGGTAGAGGAACAAATTGACTAGATGAAGAAGCTTTGAATGTAGTAAGTTTTCGCCCAAGTATTGAAGGAACAAAACTCTAATACCACTATTAGTTTTGTGAAGGAGCTAGGTTGGATTAATTGGGTAGTTGATTAGGGTTTTAATTGAGGTAGAAGTTTAGTATGCAAGAGAAATATTATGAGTTAAAATTTAGGAAAAAATAATAATTGTATTGAAGTAGGAAATAAATACAAGAGGCTCATAGTTTTACTTGCCATATACAAAGGCTTCACTCCAAATATATAGCCACAGTTCTCACCGCCATTATACTTTCTACAATAATCTAGACTTTTTAACCGCCATACAATAATTATCTTCCCTTTGGCCGTGTAAGTGGATGATTCAAGAAAACTACTTAGCCAAGTTAGCAATTTATAGACAAATCTACTGCCATAGAATTGTCTAGAGACAAGCTAGACCATTAGGAAAGTGTGTTATTTTAATAAACAATTTGTCAATCTTTTTAATCTTATTTCGCATCAAATGGAAGGACTGAAAACTCATTTATTCATTGAAATATTTACCTAAAGAACGAGAAGAACATTTTTGTATGTTGCTAGAAATCGAAGCAGGATGGTTTAGAGTGTTGATGAGGAAATAAAATGTGTATTATTTTTGCTTTGGGTTAAAAATTGTTGCTTCTATATGAAATATATCAATTTTCAATTCACAATAGGAACTGCTCAAATTATCCCAGAACTAGTAGTGAGCTTTCTCGTAATTGGTTTTGCAAATATTGGGCACTGCATTACTTGTTATGGTTGAACAATGAATTTTTGAGAGTTATGAAAACACGTATAGCATGTAAATTGTATTTGAAAACAATATATATGCTCTCAAAATCTGTACAGGTGCAAATCTAGGAAGATAATAACTGTTGTAGTTATAACCATTATATATAAGCTTCTTTTCTTCTTCTTTATCAATAACGTGTACTTCTCCTTGGGATCCTTTGGAAGAATTTTAGTAATATTTTTCTTATGTTTCCTAAGCAGAACATGCACATATGGGTATGTGTGAGGTTGAAAAGCCAACTAGGCCTCATTAGGTTTCAAGTTTTTATTACTCCACCTTATTGCTTGCTTCTTGGTATTGTTAAATTATAATAAACTGAAACTGACTGTAAAAAATAACTCAGTTAGTAGTTAGTTAAGTATTTTGATGTTTGATCCTCTTCTACTATTGGGTTTGAGCTTTGGAGTGTGCAAATTTTCACCTTGCCCTCCCGTGGTCAAGCTTTGAACAATATACACTGGCAAAAGAAATCAACTGTGAGACTGTTCGTTTATTGACTTCATACAATTATAATGATAAGAAGGTATAGTATAGTACCACCAAAAAGTCAAAAAACAATGCCGTATTAGCTGAAAATTATGAATCATAGGGTATATGTACAATAGTACCGATGCACTTTTTTTTTTTTTTTTTTAATATGATGATATTAAAAATTTAAACAATATATGACTTTTACAGCAGTTTCATAAGTCATATCTGCAGAGTAAAAGATCACTCCACCAGGATGGGAAAGGGATTTACGAGTGATGGGCTGACCAATTACAAGAACAATTACTGTATAAATAAAAATTTATCTACCTATATCAGATCTAGTGTTACAACATGAACTTAACTTTCATTTTTTAACTAAAATGCTATTTTGAGCTCTACTCCTTAACTTATGAAAGTTGCAAAAGATTGCAATGACTCAATATCATTATCAACAGAGATTTCCATCTCAGGATGTTGTAGAGATTTGAAAATACATTGTTGCCCATTTGATACCTTAGATTTGAAACTCCTAAGGCTGTATATGGTGCATGCAACTGGATAGGACAAATTAAAAAATCCGAAATGTGGCTTTAATTCCTATTGAAACAAAAAATTTCTGTCTTTAAATGGGTGATAGTATTATGATGGATAAAATAAGAGACTAATGAACTAAAATAGAAAATTTTCAAATTGTCCCAATCCCCTTCTCTTTCTATACCAACTCTCTTTTGTCATTGAAAAATCTCTTTCTTTGCAGAAAAGATAAAAAGTCAAAACTTGTACATCTTTTATTATTTATTTATTTATATATATATATATATAAAAGATATAAAATATGTGATTTCATTACACTTGCAACTAAAATGTATTTTTTTTTAAGTCAAGATTATGCAAAATAAAAGATATTGTAAATATATTATTTTACAAATATTTCGTGTCATGATCATTACTATATAATATTTTTTTAAAATAGTAATGATCATATATTTATAAAACAATAAAATAATTTTTAAAAATAAATAAAAGTAGAATAAAATTTAAAATATATATGAACAAATATATAAAAATTATTTATGAGTTATATGATTCTTTTGTGTTTAGGGTCATATTTTGCATTTATCAATTTATGCACATATTCTAATCTTTAGTTTTGCACATATCCTAATCTTTGTTAATCTTTACAGGATATATTATCTTATATTATCCTATCCGTGTGACCAAGCTCAACCTAATAGGAGAAGGATTGATTAGATCCACTATAACAAAACTCTCAACAAATAAGAAACAAAATTCAGCATTGAAAATAAAAAAGACTCAAGATCTATCATAAACTGATCAGATATAGAAATCTAACACCATAATTTTTTAATTCTATCATTAAAATGATTAGATATGAGATTGATTTAATCAAAAATAAAGAAATGAAGATAAAATTGACAGACAACTACAAGGGGCGGCCACTGAAGAGGAGCTTTAATGAAAATAACAAGGTTTTAGAGAGAGATGAGAATGTTTTACTAATTCATTTATTCACTTCATACAACTATAATGCTATTTGCACAAAGACTATTTGTTTCTTATTAGAGAAGTTCTAAGGTTTGGTAATGTTGTGCTTTTTGAGAGGATGTTGTATATTTCTTGCATTTGTACATGTGCTTTTAAAAAGCCACAGCACTAATGTTTGGTAAGATAATATAAAAGTTGCGGCACAAAATTAGTGTTTGGTAAATTTATTGTAAAACAATTCCGAAAATCTAAACTTGTGATGTGTGTTGAAAGCACTAATTAAATTTCTCTAATCTAACCTAGCTTTTATAGATAAGGTAAATAGAGGTCGATCTCACGAAGAGTTGAATTTAACCAATTTGTGAAAAATATAAATTCTAATGACAATAAAATGAAAGGGGGGGTTTAATGTTTTGAGTTTGAATGTAAATTTGAAAGCAAAATTTAATAACAAACAAGCAATAGAGGAAACTTCTAATAAGCAAGAAGTTATCCAACATGGGGATTTGACATTGATCATTGATCATTGATCACAATTATTCATGTTCATTAAATATTCAACCTAGAATATCTACAAGCTCTGATATTCCTGAATCTTTTCTTAGTTCGTCATTAATCAAAACAAGCTCTTCAATTAATCTCTTGCTATTAAACAATCTTAAATACGCTCTTAAGATTTAATTTAATAAAAGCTCTAAGAAATAGAAAGATAGCTGAAGCTAAGCAATAAACACACTTGCTTGGTTTATTTAACTTAGTATATGTTCTTCATAGCAACTATAAACTGCTATTTACTACATATGCTAGAATCATCAAGCAATTACGGGCTTGATTATTCTAAACTAGCAATATGTAATATAGTCTGATCAATTAGTTGCACACCTAATCAACAGATCATACAACTATAACAAATATAATAGAAGAACACAAGATAATTGAATTGAATAATTAAAATGAAGAACAAATCAGATCGTACAACGCAATCCCAAGGCTTCAATACTCATTTTATCATAAAATAGAGTTTAGCAACTCATAAAAACAATAATGAAACTTTAAAAATGTTTACTGACTCTAGAAAAACTGATATCTAAAACTCTCATAAGCTAAAAGTATTTATTGGCTAATTAGAAGAGATAAAAACTCTGCAATTCTAATCTAACTTGAAGTTCTTATTGGATTGGGGTCTTGGTATTGAACTCTTAATTGGATTAGAATTTCTAACTTGCCCTCAAAATAGGTCCAAATAAAAGATGTTCTTATCATCCTCATACCAATATGATTAGGAATTTCAGATAAGTATATAATGGCTCTGTGGCGCATACTTTCTTGGCGCTGCAGACAAAGTCATCTTCCATCTAGCATTATGGCTTCCATCTTTGCTATGTTGCGGCTTAACGCCCATTGACTTCAAACCTTTATAACTAGACAAGGGTGCAGCAGGCTTCAAGTTTGCCACAATACGGCTTGGTTCTGTCTAACATGTTTATATAAAATCCACGGAATATGGCACCACAGCTCTTGAAATGGGATACTGTAGTGGTGTGTTCTCTGACTTATGCCTATTTTATTCTTCCCAAGTGCTGTAGCGCCATGTTATCCATGCTACGATGCCACTTCATTGATTCCTACTTCAATTTGGACAAGGACAACATCTTCCAACTCTTTTTGTGCCAATTGTGCTCTATTTATCCAACTATTGTTTCTTAATCAGATTCAACACTTGAAATCATAAATATAAACATTTATAAGTTTATTAGCACAAAATCATACTCAAAACAACACTAAGAATCAATGAGATTTAAGATTTATTAAACTCCTATCAACTAGCTATAATAGACATTAATAATTAAAAGAGAAATAATTAAGTCTGAAAGTTTAATTAATCAAAAAACAAATATGAATTTTTTATTAAAAATTAAGGTCATATTAGTCTTTTAAATTTTTTAGAGCAGAAACTAGTTCTTAAAAACTACCTTTTAAAATCTCAAAACAGAAGTACTCTTGCTCTTTTTTTTTTTTACCCAACATAAAATAAATTAACTTATGCTCTTTGTAAAAGTAAGTATTCTTCCTAAAATTATTACCAAACCAAACCGAAGCCAATCACGCAATTGTCATTGATAATTATTCATCACATTGATATAGGATAAAACTATGACTTTAGATATAGTCAATTTCTGTAAGGCAGCCACGAAGCAATGTTCAATTCTGAATGCATGCATCACAAAGTCAAATAAAGCAATCCTTGTCATGCAAAGGAGCAGACAAATGATAAACCTAAAACCATAGGCAAGCAAACAAGAAAATTTGTTGCTATTGCATTCTTAACTGCTTGGGTGATTTTGGTAGCTCTCTACAAAATTACTGCTAAATCAACAATTGAAGCTGAAGCATTACTAAGATGGAAAGAACGTCTCCCAGACTAGTCAATCCTGTAGTCTTGGGTCATTCTAGCTCAAAGTAACTCTAGCATTGCTCAAAGTCCTTGTGAAGAAGTTCTATTGGTAGGATGATATGAAAAATGATATAGCATGCTTTGTTTCAAAATGCCTGGATATGCCAGCAGGTTATCTGTGATAGACTAAGGACAGGTCAAAGTAGACAGAAGTCTTATGCAGACAATCATCCTAGATAGTTAGAATTTGAAGTGGGTAATCATGTATTCCTGAAGGTTTCACCATTTAAAGGCACAATGAGATTTGGTAAGAAAGAGAAGCTGAGTCTAAGGTTCATAGAACCTTTCCAAATTTTGGATAAGGCTCAAGCGGTGGCGTACAAGTTGGCATTATCACTACACTTGGACAAGGTACATCAGGTTTTCACGTGTTTATACTTCCAAAGTATTTTTCGGATGAGTCTCACATTTTGCAGGTTCAAAAAGTACAAGTGGATAAGAATTTGACATAGGACCAACAAGTGGCAATCATAGATAGGCAAGTCTGTAAACTTTGATCAAAGATCTTTCATTTCGGTGAAGTTGTTTGGCAACGTCACAATGAACAAGAAGTCACTTGGGAATCCGAAGATGCGATGAAGCAACAATATCCTTATCTTTTTGAATGATTTAGGTAGACAACATATCCCTAATTATTTTGTTGAAATTCGGGATGAATTTCTTTTAAGGGAGGAGAGTGTTATAACCTGGTATCATAACATAAATGGAACACATGTTGTATAACTTTTAGTTATAAAACATATACAAGTACACAAACAAACAAACAAATATTATAAATAAATAAATATATATATATATACACAAAAACATATAAATTTCTATTTTAAACTATTGACTTTGACTTTTTAATTTTTTTTTTCCTTTTCTCTCCTTATCCTTTATTTCCTTCTAATTTTTTCTTCTTTCTTGGCTGGTTCCCTCCCCTACTTCTCAATTCTTCTAGTTTTTTTCCCCTGTTTATTTTCTCTAGTTCTACCTTGTGAATTCCCTTTGCAGCTGAGCTTAGCTCTTTTCCTACCAGCCAAACTCCTCCTCTTTCCTTTTGCTGCTTACTTTGTCTCCAGTCAAGCCTTCTATTTCAGCCTTGACAGCCCATCCATGTGTTGCAGCAATCAGCCAAGAAGTAGCACCTCCTTCTTGTCCATCCAACAAGGGTGATTTAGAAGGGTTTTCTTTGCCCACGGTAGCAAGGTAGAGTAGCAGCCACCTTGTGCCAGCCATGAGCCTTTTGCTAGGTAGCCTTGGTTGGGGTAGCTTCTAAGAACTTTAAATTTAAGTGATTTACTTGTTTTTCCTTGAGTTAGTTGTTGCACTGGTTATTTTGTTCAAGGGTTTTGATATAAAGAAGTTAGGAGGATGAAATAAGGTTTGAAAGTGATGAAAAATAGTGGTAATGTCTGGAATGTGTGTAGTGTTGAAAGTGAGTGAATTGTATTGATTTTCTTGGTGTATTTATATATATATACACATATACATGAGTTGAAATTAGTTATGCCCTTAAGTTGTTAATTTGTTAAAATGTCTAAGAAGGATTAAATTCTTAGAAATGCATGAAACTTAATATAGATGGGTTTTGGTAATTAGAAGGTTATACCTTATGAAATTTACAAACTAAGTAATACATAGAAATATGATTTTCAGCTCCATAACACAACGTTGATTCAACGATACATTTGAATCCAAGAAGAAGCCTTGAACAAGCTCCATAAACTTTGTAAGTGAAAGATGCTAGCCTTTGGTTGCTAAGTTGTGTGTTAAATATTTGCTTATATGTATATATGTATAAATGTATATATTTTTGTCGAGTGTGGATGGTTAATGCTTTTATTGAGATACAGGGTAAAAATGCTATGTTTTTGAAACTTTATTATTTGGTGTATCATGTGGGTGGTGTGGAATCTTGTTTGTCGGTTGATAGGGCCAATAAGTTTATTTTAATGTGACTTAGAATTTGGGTGTACCTAGAATATATTTGATTTGATTATTTAAAATTCGATAAAAACATTTGAGTAACTTAACCTCGGGAAGGTTATGTGAGAAGTTTATGCATATTTTGTGTAAGGGAGCAAAAGGCACCGAGGAGGATATGTATATAGTGTGTGGGTGCTAAGTTACTTTGATCATTGGCCCTTTTGGATGCTTTGCTTGATTTGTTTGAAAAATGATCTTTTGTGAGTTATATAGGTTGTAGTTCTGCATTATATATATATGTACATGTGAAATTTGAATTACACTGAAAGTTGTATTAATGTGAAAGTATTATGCATATGTCTTATAATTATATGTTGATTAATGCTAGTACCTTTTGTGTACACTTTTCACTCACTGAGTCTTTATGACTCATGATTTTTTATTTATATTTTTTTTAGCACCAGGATTTCTACAAGCTTCTTTGACCTAAACTTGACTTGCCAATTGCTTACTACATCAAGGTATTCACGTAAAAGCACTATCTTGAAGCCAGTGATGAAGGATTTGTAGTCACTATAGGGCATGAGTCATGAACTTTTGAATTGTGCAATAGTTTGGGTTATTGTTTTTTTTTTTCTTCTTCTTGTTGAAATTGTGCTGTTGTTGTGTATAATTAGGATCATTTATATATTATTTGTATTACTGGGGCATGTTCCACTTAACGGACAACCTCTGCCAAAATTTTTTATTTAAATTACTTCTCCATTCAGTAAACCTGTGTTTATATTTAGTTGTTATTTTTAAAAAACTTTCTTTTAAATTTTATTTGAGTCAAAGTTTATGCGTAATTATTTTGATTTGGAGTTAGAGTTACAGAGATTTGGTTATCTATTCCTCCAGCCGAGTTGTGACAATTAATTAACAAATTACAATTTTCATCTAAGGTTTCCTTCATGATTTAAAAAAAAAAAAAACAATATGACTAAATTTTAAAGAAAAAGAAACTCAGAGACAATTAAATAATTCATTGAAATTTAATAAAAACTTACACGGGTTGAATTAGTATAATTAATGAACAATTGACTAATCTCCACCAAAAAATTTACAACTGTTCTTCTCAGCAATTGACTGTCTGAATTTGTATACACATTTACAGTTAAATGAAACTTGTATACATTTATATTTATATTATATCTATAAGTATTTTTTAATTCTTAAGATTGGAGAAGAATTAAAAGTTAAAACAATAATATTATAATCATGAAAGTTATGCTCTTAATATTTTTTAATTCATAGTATTTAAAAATACTTAATTCATAAATTTGAGAAAAACTAAAAAAATATTATAATTATTAGAAATTTACTAAACAAAAAAATAGAAAAAATTAATTTTAACTACTATTGGCATATAATTATTGAAAAAATATATTTAAAAAGTTATGTATTAAAAGTTAAAGCAACAATATTATAATCATGAAGAATATACTATTAATATTCATTGTAATTTTGAAATTTTAATTTATAATTTTGAGAAGAAATTAAAAAATTATGATTATTAGGAACTTATTAAACAAAAAATTGAAAAAGTCAAATCTTAATTACTATTGACATATAATTATTGAAAATTTTATAGATTTATTAAGATTGAAAAAAAAATAGTGAAAAAGAAAAAATCAATATTCCTAAAACAATTACAATCATATTGATATTAAAATGGAGAAAAAATTTTTAAAAAAGAAGAAGAAAATAAATAGTTTATTTGTAATAAAATAACAACTACAGATAACTATATAATAATTATAGCTCATAAGAGTAATTAAGAAAATAAAAAAATATGCAATTAAACTTCTTTTATATATAATATAGATATTATTTAGATAGCGTAACAGTCCAATTTTTTTTTTTAAAACAATATTATTTTGTGACTTTGGCTTAAAATCTATTATATGTTTTTGTGTGTCACCAAGTTTGCTAGAATTTCACATGAGGAATTTTTTTAATAAATATGTAGATATTTATATTTAAGCAATTAGTTAACATTTTTTTATTTATTATGCATCTGAAAAGAAAATATTTGATTACACTAACTTACTATTGAGATTCTTCTTTATAAACTCTTAAAAATAAAGGGGCTTATTTTACAATTTCAAAATGTATAAGAAAAATCTCAGGTCACATTTTTTTTATAGTTGAGCTTTAGTGACATCACATGGACCACTCTTTCTCAGGATCACAAAGATATACGCAGAGGAGGTCACAGTTGAACGGAGGAAAGGGAGGGAGGATATGGATGAATAAAGAAAGCAACCTTTTATCATCAATCAGTCGAAGGAAGAACATCTCTACATATGATGTATCCTCGTCTTCCGCAGACGACAAAAGCCACAAACTAAATGATGTATCCTCGTCTTCTGCAGACGACGATGACCCACCAATCCTAAGCTTTCAAGCCATTGCTGCTCTCAAAGAATTCCTGGCGAAGCAAAACCCCTCCGTTATTGTCCCCGATGTGAAAGCTGAAGGAGACTTAAAGGTGGCTTTGGTCTCTGAGAACTGGAGACTAAGTCAATTCTGGTATGACCTAGAAATGGCAAAGGCTTTGGCGGATAAGGTTGTTACTCTATGCGAAGGATTTGATTCTCGAGTCACTTTCATCGATTGCCCCACCCCCTGTACCTATCTGAAGAAAATCAATCCTAGTGTTTCCGTTCAACTTCTTGAGTATGACAAATACTTTGAGCAATATGGAAGTGATTACACATTTATGACTACAATCAACCAGAGGAGGCGAGAAGACGTTAAGGAAGATCAAAGAGATAAACTCATATATGGCTATGATATATATATATATATATAAAAGAAAAAAGAAAGAAAGAAGAGGAAGAAGAAGGTAATTTCGTCAATATATTTTGATTATGTATTATGTGCCCAATTATTTTTAAAAGTGGTAGGTAAGGTGTTGTAATATTTCATTTTTCAATGCTAACACTAATACTACCCATGTCATCTTAGTATGAGCATAATAAGTATTTGAAATTACTGGCAGTAGATTACAATCTGCAAAGTTTATTTTCCTTCTTGATATTTGATACAGTTAACTTGTGATGTGTATTCATATTTGGTTTTGCTGCAGGTATACGAATAGTTCTAGTCCATGTAAATGTAGATAAATAACTAGTATTGCAATTTAGAAGCTCATTTGTTACTTCTTACAAGCTTTCTTCATGTAGACTTCATTAAATTTTACTGTTCTAGCTCTGCATACTGTTTCAAGTGGATTGTGCTTTCATTGATAGTAGTTATGGAAGATAATGAGCAGTGAGACAGTGTGTCAAACCAAAGGTCCAGCGTTTGAGATGGAGTCCTTAACTTCATCGCTTTGTTCATGTTATTGAGAGCCTTGGAGTTCATCAGAGGATGTTGAGTCAGGTTTTCATGATATCTTGGTGATTGTAATTGATTTAGTATTTTGTGCTTGGTGGCCCATATGGCAGAAGTTCCTTTATTACTTTGGAATGTCCTATATTACTACTCCTCTCAGTTCCATTGGGTTGACAAAACAAGTTTTTGTTATTGTTGTTTTATTTTAGAAGGTTATTTTTCATTCTCCATTGCTAAGTTTCTTTGTGCTATATACTTTTCAATGTGGTTATTATCTTACTTAGATATATTTCTATTTTTTATTAATGATCTTGGGTGTTTTAACGGGATGAACTGTAAGGCATGGGTTTGCATGGAATTTTTTTATTTTTTATTTTATCTAAGTATCAACAACTTGATAATTTATATCCTGTGGATTGTCCCTTTGGATATGCATTTGCCTCTGGATATATGAGATGTTTGTTGGCTTGGCATTTTGTTAAGCTTTTTAAGGTGTATGGCGTTTGCAAAGTGGCTAATTAGTAGGTATTCACTTTGTTATTAGTCTATAAAGGAGCTTCAGCAGCCATTTCAATTTAGTAATAGTAATGTGAAGCCAATGACCTGTTGTGTCTAATGGATCTCTTTTATAATAAGAATGGAGGGTGTCATCTGCGTCAAACTCATCATTCTGTTTGTCATAGACCAATCCGTTATTGGATCGTTGTTGAGAAGGTTTTTTATCACATTCCAGCCTTTAAACTGGCTTTTGAAGTTTCCTGGCTGTCAATGTGAACCATTAAGTTATCGATATTCAGATGTTGGTTTCCATTTAATTAATTTCTGAAATGAAATAATTCTATTTCTAGGTTTTTTTAGGGTGTTGGGCATTGAATAAGAAACTGCTTGTCATGGCACCCCGTGGCTTCTTTCTTTCAAGTCCATATATAGCCATGTTAGTCTCACGTTCTTGGGGATTTAGAGTGATTAACAAGTGGGTGCTGGTTCCAGTCAAATGCTTTAATATAAATGACTAGGCTTGACAACATGTCATCTTTCTTTAGTGACTTAGGGAGTTGTGACAGTATGCTATCATCAAGTATTAGTTATTATCTGTCATGATAAGGTTCGGCTGCTCCTTGGCATTTGTTTTTCCTGAGTATATATGTTTTCCTTTTTATTGGACTGATCTCAATCTGAAGAAAGATTGCTACATAGTATTGTCTAATATGAAATTGACTCATGGGTGTTAATGGATTTGTTGCTTTACGAGTAATTTTTTTTTTTTTGGTGAATTGGTGTTTGGGAACTCTCAGCACCATCCTAGGAATTTTCTTTTTAAAATAAACTTATGAATTTTGTGAAAGTTGATATTCAAAGAAAACTTTGCTAAGCCATTGTATTTTGAAATTTTAACAAGCGTGTTTCCTAGAAACCATTCTTATAAACTATGAAAGGTTTTACTCTCAGCAACACATCAGGTTTTAAAATTTTAAATTATTTATGCATTTGCCTACTCCTTACTATATATTGTACTTGCCGGCTCATTGAGTTCGTTAAAACTCACTCCACTCTCTTTACAAGTTTTGCAGATACTTGGCCTGAGCATATCTTTATTCGAGGTTTAATGCCATCACTTGTTTGTGCTGGAACTACATACTTTGTTATTCTATTAGTGTTGCTCTGCAGTTACACTTGATTTTGGGAAGGTTGTTATTTGTTTTGTTTATCAATTGTTACGCTATTTGTTTCTTGTATTTTGAAATTAATTTAAGGCTAGCCGGAGCTGAGGTAAGTCTCGTCTTACCTTAGTTCTCACATCGGTCATGACTCTAGATCCGGGTCATCACAATTTGAGCCATTTACCTTTCAAATGAAATAACAAATCACAAACCACTTTGACAACTCATTTATTTAATACATTAACTCCTACAAAATATAGGCATATCTTATAGCTTAATTAAAATAATAATGTTTTTTTACTAGTTTAATTATTTAAGTAATTAACTATTTGCACTTTTACTCACAAAATCTTTTATTTAAAAATCCAAAACCCCAAGAAAAGGAACAAACAAATTCTCTTACAAATTTACACTATAATTTGATTTTTAAACCCACTATTTAAACTCAAAATAAATAAAATGTAGCAACAAAAATAAAATCAATAATTTTGTTAATACCATAATGTTAACACCAACTCATAGTCTTTATGGTAAACTAATATATATATATATATTAACACCAAGTCATAGCCCTTGTATAATATGGGCTCTCTCGAAAGTCCTAGCTAACTAGTGGTCTTACTACAAGACTAAAAAGTTCGTACATTACTAAGAGAAAAAGGTAAGAGTCGTCACAGGTTCAGTACTCTTAATACCTTCTTCTCAAACCTGAAACTTACTAGGGAAAGAATCACTAGTCACTTGCATTTGAGAAACCTCTTGGTGATTTGACGACCCAATATTAAAGATTATGAAATTGTAATTTATCTTTTATTTGTATTAATTGTTTTGTTAAAAATGATAATGTATCTTTAAAATAGGTGAACTCCTGTTAAAAAATAAAAATAAATAAAATACAGTTAGAGAAGAGAAGACTAATGTCTAATAGATGTTTATCATGTGCGGGAAGAGAAGACTAATGTACTGTATAAGTAATAATGCTTAATATATTATATAAACTTATATTATTCTTTGCTGTCGATAAATAATCTTAATCAATAACTTTTTATTTTTTTAATTATTTATTTAAAAATTTTACGTGAAACGAAAGTTAATTATATAAATGGTTCATAGTACTTCATAATGAAAAAGGGAAGAGCC
Organism: Quillaja saponaria; assembly: GCA_029379385.1. NCBI lineage: Eukaryota > Viridiplantae > Streptophyta > Magnoliopsida > Fabales > Quillajaceae > Quillaja > Quillaja saponaria. Next base: position 17,674,272 of record CM055616.1, on the reverse strand, counting down.
TTGAAGTGGCTAAAGCTGTCAACCATGAAAACGTGTTCAAAAGTTATTAGAAAATAACTTTTGAAATTAAAAGGTGGCCATTAGGGTTGGCCTATAATTAATGGCTAGAGCCTAGATCAGGGACTTGTTGGGTGGCTCTAAAAATTTAATGTAACCTAACTGCCTATACTTCTTGATAGTAAGCCCAGTCTTCGACCTTAATCCACCCCTACGGCAAACTAAAAAAGTCTCCTTACATAAAACAAAACAAATAGGCCGAAGGTTTCATTTGGAAACAACTACCCGCTTCTTTCTATGAATCAAAATCATGAGAAAAAGTCCTCGAAAGCTTATTTATAGACTTAAAAATAAAATTATAAAATCTAATTTAAAAGAATATTTCCATAGACAATTGGTTTAATTGATATTAGCAGCTAGAGCTAGAATTTCTTAAATAGAATTCTCTTACTTTTGTTAACAACTACTGTTTCAAAAATATTTTAATAAAATTATGATTAAATTAGAATTAGATTTAGGATTGAAGTTAGGATTAGGATTAGGGTTAAAGTTAGGTTAGGGTTGGGGTTAGAGTAGAGTTACGGTTACGGTTAGGGTTAGGGTTAGGGTTAAGTTTAGGATTAGATTTAGGCGTACACTTAGAGTTAATATTAGGGTTAGGGTTAGGCTTAGGCTTAGTATGTTGCCATAGTATGATGTTGATTTGTATGTAATTTGAACATTCACACCAAGATTTTAAATTACTTAGTTTTATTTTATATATTTATATTTATAAAGTTTAAACATAAAATTTTTAGGTAAATATTTTTTTATACAATGAAAATTCAAGTGTTCGAATTTGAATCAAATATTTTTATATTCGTCATATTCAAATTCAAATATCATTTTAAATTTGAAGAGGTATTCGAGTTTGAATTTGAATTTGGTAATTGAATTCAAATACAAATACAACTAATAAAGTATTCGAATCGAATTCTAGCCTTTTTAGCAACATAGATACATATTGTTTCATGAAAATGGACCTAATTTGCTTCTAGTGCAGTAAGAGAGGTCATGTGAAGATATATTGTCTTAAATTCAAGTCTTGGTTAAATAACCACAAAAAAAAAAAAAAAAAAAACAAACAAACAAACGTGTTTAAAGAAATCCAATTGAATTTGAGGTAAAACTTTGAGTCAAGAATGACATCAAAGTGTAAGTAAAATTCATTGGAGTTGCTTTTTCATGGTTCGAAAGTGATTTTAAACATATAAGTGGAATTTGTTTTTAATTTCCTTGTTGGACAAAATGATCATTTTATTTCCAAAATTCATCTAATTAAAGAAATCCTAAATGTTTTGGTTCAAACTTCTAGGTCGTATATGAAGGGAAATAGTTGAAAGAGTCATCAAGGATTTTATCCCCTCACCTTTTTTTTTTTTAGGAGACCTAGGAATTCGGGTTAGTTGCATTAGGAGTAAAGTGACCAAAATAGTAAAGAATTGGAAACCAACATTCCGAGTCTCTTAGAGATTTTTCACAATGATTTTAGTGGATCTTATTCCACTGTTTTGGTTTTTTTTTTTTTTAAATGAAAAAATAATACTTTTATTAATTACTTTTCCCATTTTTGTTTTCTATACTTGATTAAGGAATAATTTGATTGTCTAGAAAATCTTAAAATTTTGAAAATTGAAATTGAAAAACAATTAAGGAAAGTTATTAAAACTTTAAGGTCTAATCGTGGTGGTATGTAGTATTACTACAAACATGAAGTTGGTAGACAACATATGGGATTGTTTGCTAAGTACTTACTAAAGTGTAAGTTTGTAACCTAATATACCATGCTTAATAACCCTAAAAAAAGTGTTGTGGCTGAAAGGTGTAATCGTACCCTTAAGGAAATGATGGGAAATATGATGAATATGTCAAACTTCACTGAATACTTCTAGGGAAAAGTCCCTAAAATTGGTTTGTTCATCCTTAATAGGGTTCCCAGTAAATCTTTAAAACACCTTTTGATTGTGGACTGGGATAAAATCTAGCGTGGACCTTTTTTATATTTGGGAGTGTCCAATTGAAATAAAAATATATAAACCAAATGAGAAGAAAATTAACTATATTTCTTCTTACTGTTACATCACTAGTTATCCAGACTCTAAAGGAGATATGTTCTATCCATGCATGGAACCTACATAGTAGTATCTCATACTACTAAGTTCTTAGAGTTTGATTTGTTGAGTTGGAAAGATTTTCAACTACTAGTAAAGAAAGAAAAATAATTTTGTGACATTTCCCTTACATATCTTATCAGGAACCACATCAACTTCATGTGTGGTGAGAATAGGTGATAGGGGGAAGTTAAGAATAATTGAAATTACTTCACCTATTCTTGTTAAAACTGTCTCACTTGTTCTTGATGTAGTTCTTCACCATTTGAATCCTGTTGCATAAGCACCTGTCTCTTGCTCACTGTTGGGCATGTGGATTGATGTCATGCGAGGTGTGATATAGTCCATAGCACATAATGGTGTATGGGAGTTAGTTGAACTTTCATAGTGTTGTATACTCGTTGGGTGCAAGTGGATTTATATGATTAAAAATAACACAAAAGAAAGATTGAGTGTTTCAAAGTAAAACTTGTAACTAAAAATTTTCACTCAAAGAGAATGTGTGCTTTTAGTGAGATTTTATCTCAAGTCTTAACTAAAATAATAATAATATAATAAATAAATAAAATTCTTTTGGGTGATCGTGGCCTTGGTGATTTATTTATCAATCTTGAGTTGTTTCAGATGGATATAAAAACATCTTTTTGGAATGGAAACCTTATAAAGCATGTTTACATGGTAAAGGCTTCAAAGAGAATTGAGGCAATAATCTTGTTTGTAGGTTTAACAAATCTATCATATGGTCTCATACAAGCATCCTCATAATGGTTCTTGAATTTTGATGAGGTAATCACTTTTCTTAGTTAAGTTGAGAATAAGGTTGATAAATGAATATCCCTTAAGGTCAGTGGGAGCAAATTTATCATGTTGATTTAGTGACACTAATTTATTTCACGAGGCAAAGTTGGTGTTGTCTAAGACCTTTGACATGAAGGATCTTGGAAAGAAATCTTTTGTTCTTGGTGTTGAGATACACCAGATTAGGTCTCACTTTTGTTAGGTATTTCCCAATAAGCCTATATTGATTGAGTGTTAAATAGGTTCAAGACTGGGGAAGTACCTGTTGTCAAGAATGACAAGTGTAGTTTAGACTAGTATCTCATTAATAATTCTTTGATAAAGTCCATGAGAAATGTGCCTTATGCTACTATAATCGGAAGCTCGTATACTTAGGTTTGCACTAGGTCTAACATTGCTTTTGTAGTAGAAGTTCTTGGCACAGTCCAAACCCAAGATCAGAATATTAAGCTTTGAAATATTTACAAAGAACCAAGGATTTTATGCTGGTGTATAGAAATGTTGATCATTTTGAGTTGATTGGTTACTCTGATTCTGACTTTACTAGTTGCAAAGATAATCTGAGATCCACTTCAGGATACATTTTCATGTTAGCTGGGGGAGCTATATCTTGGAAAAGTTCCAAACAGACAATCACTGCTTCCTCAACTATGCAGGCCGAGTTCGTTGCTTGTTATGGAGCATTGACATAGGGTATATGGTTGAAGAATATGATAACCTGTCTTAGTATGGTTAATTCGATCTCTAGACCTCTTAAACTTTATTGTGACAATAGTTCCACCTTGTTCTTTTCAAGTTACAACAAGACTTCTAGTTCATCGAAAGCTATAGATATCAAGTATTTGGCTACCAAGGATTTAATAAAAAAGAGAGACATTGTGTTTAAACATATTGAAACAGAGAAAATGTTAGTAGATCCTTCAATCAAGGGACTTAGGACTGGGGTTTTCAAAAGTCATGTTGATAACATGAGTATTGTAAAGTCCTTTAATGTTTTTGGTTAGTGGGAGTTTGTGTTGTTTTGTTCAAACTAGTTAGCATATTTTGTATGATATTTTGTGATATGATTATTTTCATTGTGATATAATTAATATTGTATGTGCACATATGGTTATATTACATGTCATTGCATAAAAATCTTAAAATTTGGTGTCTGTCTTAAGTGTGACTGTTTTGTCAATATGGAGGTATGTCTCAATGACACTAGTTGGATGATATTAGTTGACACATACAAGCTTAAAATTAAGCTCACGCAATTTCTAGTGCTTCTAGAAAGCATTCAATTTTTAATGAAAGTAGCATATATTGATCACAGTTGGATGCTAATTTCATGCTACACTACCACATCTAGATCCCTTGCAGATTAGGTTGTTAGCATTTGTAACCATGGATTGGTATTGTGTGGTTAAATTGGCACAATGATTGCCATGATTCGATGTTGATAACTTAATTAAGTTGGATTGTTTAAAGTGTGTCTCAGGACCGAAGTTTTTAAAATTATAGCCACATAAAAGTTATACCTTGCGTGAGAGTCATTTTGTAAAATGTGTTTTTCAAAAATTTTAAAACTACAATTAATATTGCCTACCTGGAGAATGTTACAAATTTCATGTGTGTGGGCAGTCATTAATCATATGGTTTTAGCTTAAATAAAAAAGGGCTTAAGGTTGGGTCCACTTGTAACAGGTTGGTAAGAGCCCATTTGGTTTATGTGATCATTTGGATATGGCTCAAGCACACTTCTTATTTGTTAAATATGGATTGGCAACAAATGTAGACTAAGTAACTTTGAGAGTCTTTAATGAAAGGACTCTTATGGTTTATTTGATGTTAAATAAGCAATGTCCTTTCTCCTCTTTCAAGATAAGTGTATCTTGCCCCATTGAGAGCTACCAGCAAATAAACAGTATAGAGAGGAAGACCTAGTTGTCTCATGATTTAGTCATGTCATGCTTAATTGAGGATTCATCTATTCCGTTATAATGGCTCAATTAGGTATGTGAGTATTTATAACTATTGAGATCTAAATTCATGTATGTACGATCCAGTAATAATATTACAAAATAATCTTGATCTATAACATATATATATATATATATTTATATATATATATATTGTCACGCCCTCAAATGAAGGTATAATTAGCCGGGAAAATGGGTGTCCATACTCCCGTAACCTTGAATACTCAAGTAATGTGTCCCACAGACTTACACATTATAGTTAAGACTACTACAATGTTATCGAAATACTAGCAGGGGTTCCCCAAATAGTGGAACATAACCATGATATATATAAATAACAACCTGGTTACAAAGTTCATAGTAAATTATAATATGAGATTATACAGAGGAGCTCAGCTTTGAATAAAACATGTAATCATCGTGATGAATTCAATACATATCTAACAATAATGCATAACACCTATAGTGACTGCAATTTTCATCCTTTACGCTCCGAGTAAGCGATATTCAAGATATACCTTGCCGCAGCAGAGTCAGCAGGTAGCAACTTTATAGCAATCAATAGTATTTCTTGGAAATTAAAAAAATTAACCACAAAGGAAGGAGTGAGTCACAAGGACTCAGTGAGCAAATTATGTACCATATGGGTACCAGTATCATACAACACATATATCATAGTTTAAAATTCATATTTAAATCTATTGATGCATGTACATGATTAGCATGATCATACAATCACGGTTCACTTAGTTCACAATCTCAAAATAGCAAACAAATCATACAAGTCAACTAACAATTAAATAACCAATTAAATAATGAAAGGGCCAACGAGTAACTCAGCCCCGCACAACAATATCGTCCACCACCGGGCATTAACACACCCACACAACAAGTGATTCTCTGTGCACAAATCCATCCCACCGGAGCTGAGTACTCTAATTTTTTTCAAAACAATTGTCAGAATCAGATTAACTCATATCAACTTTCAAATTCAAGTAACTGAGGTGTACATGGACTTTAATTTCAAAAATGAAAACCATTTTTTCAGAAAAATTTCACGTTTTTGGTCCTTATCAACCATAGTCAATGTCAAACACATATCATCAAATTAAATCACTGAAATCGCTCATTTGCTTAATTTTTATTATCACACATCATTCTATATATATACATAATTGCATTCAAAAATATGATAACCATAAAGCACATAATTCACTCACAGCTCAAGTACGTGGTTTATTGTTCCATTTATCCTAATATGGAGTCATAATGTCCTTGCTAAGATCCGGAGCTGAAAATCACCAATTTATATGTTATTTACAATAATCATTTCAAAGTTAATTCCTCGATTCACTAGTCCTATTCGTAATATATATATATATATATATCTAACGTACTATTTATAAACTAATTTATCTTAAACACTTTCCGAATATCCTGACAAATGCCATTTAAAATAAAATTACTCACTTCAAATTATTTCCAACTTCTAATTCATTAATTTAGATTTAATTTGGTACTTCATGATTCTTAACTAACTACTACTTTCCCTTTCTTAATTGAAAGGGAAAGATTAATTTAAACACTTCAATTTTTTTATAATAGGTATGGCAACGTATTTGTTACTTTAAGTCATGCTTCAGCTGTGCAACATGATGGAGGGCTAAGAAATAAGTATGGGACAAGTCAACCATGGTTGGTTCTGCTCTACATCCTCACGGTTTCAACATCCCAACAAATAGAATACCATAATAACCCCCTATTTCATCCCTTCCAGCCTCACGGCTAGAATTCTATCCTAACACTATCTCACAAAGAGCTTTAAAGCTCACTATATGGATTAATTTCATGGCCATCCTTCCAAAATAAAGCAGCCAACAACAATTCAAAGAGATCACAAACCCAACAAGAAAGAGAAAAACCCACGATCAAGAGGAAAAAATGCTTTACCTTGAACTTAATTTGATCAACATAAGAGTTAAGGATTCTTAGGCAAAAGAAAATATGAGATATGGCTAGTTGTTCCCAAGTGCAAGAAGCAGGGAGTTTCGGCAACCAAGTGAAAGGATAGTGGGGTGCTTCTGGCTGATTTAAAACTCAGCTCTTAACCTCCTTCAACCACCATTCCCACGGTTACTTGAAAGAAAGAACAAGAATTTACTTAAGACTTGAACTTAGATGGCAAGGCATAAGATTCACGGCGCCCTCTCTCTCTAAAATTCCAATAACCCAAAGAAAATGGCAGAAGAAGGAAACACCAGCTAGTCTTACCAGCAAGGAAAATGGCAAGCTAAAAGGAAAAGAAAAAAAAAAGTGAAAAAAAGAGCTTAGTAAAATAATGGTGGAGAAATCATGTACCACAAATTTTTGTTAGATATTTACACAATTATATATATATATAATTTGTCATTTTATAATTGTAACATAGTTATTAATTCCTCAATTAACATACGCTAAATGAACTCTACTATATGTACTTCAGTTTACCACATAAACGGAATATATATATATATATATATTTTTAATATCAATTATTATTATCCACTTTAGTGTTCATTCATTTAAATGTTCAAATTTTAAGTTACTTTGTATTTGCCTAATGACACACATTATGTACCCATTTTAAGATACATGTCGACGTCCAGTTATTACAATCTCCCCCCTTTAAAAGAAATTCATCCCAAATTTCTAATGGAAAGTTATAGGAATATATTATTTACTTGGATTAATCAAATAAATATGGACAACGTCGTTTCATCTCATCCTCAAATTCCTAAGTAGCTTCCTGTTCTACATGATGTTGCAACATAACTTGTACTGAAGGAATAACCATCGATTAGAGCTTACAGACTTGTCTATCGATGATTTTTACTGGTTGCTCCTTGTACGTCAAATCCTTGTTAACTTGCACTTCTTGAACTTGTAAAATATGGGATTCATTTGCTAAATATTTTCAAAGCATCGACACATGAAATATTGTGTGCACCTTATCCAACTCCAGGGGCAATGACAGCCTGTATGCCACTGTTCTAACCTTATCCAAGATCTGAAAAGGCCCAATAAATCTTAGGCTTAATTTACCCTTCTTATCGAATCTCATAGCACCTTTAAAAGGAGAAATCTTCAGAAACACGTGATCACCCACTTCAAATTTATAGTGCTTCCTATGGTTATCAGCATACGACTTCTGTCGACTCGTAGCTATTCTTAATCTATCACGAATTACCTGAACCTTCTCCACAGCCTCCAAAATTAATTCTAGCCTGTTATTATAAGGAAACTCCATTAGTGGGAGATGTTGATCCCAACTACCTTCAAAATCCATCACACAAGCTCGCAGTATGTCCTCCAAAGTTTGTATCGTTCTCAAGGATTGCCCATCAGTCTGAAGGTGAAAAGCTATACTAAATAGAAACTGAGTACCAAGAGTCTCCTGAAAAGATTTCCAGAACGCAGCAGTGAATTAAGCACCCTGGTCAAAAATAATAGAGGCTGGTACTCCATGTAATGAACCAATCTCGTCCAAATACAGCTTCGCATATTGATGTGCTGAGTAAGTAGTCTTCACTGGAAGAAAATGTGTGGACTTCGTCAAATGATCAACAATCACCTAAATCGAATTAAAGCCCTTAAAAGTCCTAGGAAGTCTCGATACCAAATCCATTGTGACTTTCTCCCACTTCCACTACGGAATATCTAACTTTTGTAACATCCCCGCTGGCCTTTAATGTTCAGCCTTCACCTGTTGACACACCAGACACCTACCAACAAAATCAGCAACATCCTTCTTCATACCCTTCCACCAGTAAAATTTTCTTAGATCCTGAAACATTTTAGAAGAACCAGGATGCATAACATATGATGAACAACGAGCTTCTTCAAGAATCTTCTTTCTTAACTCTAAATCAGGTGGCACCACAATCCGATCACCATACCTCCATACTCTTTCACCATCTACCCTGAAATCACCAGTAATTCCTTGCTCACATTTAGGTTTTTTCAACAATCACCTCTGGATCAACTACGTGTGATGCTTTTAAGGCTTCCACAAGAGTAGACTTTACTTGAATATGAGCTAGTAAAATCCTCTGAGGAGACACTTCATACCTCATTCCATCAGCCATGCATTGCTGTAATTTTTTGATTACTTGGTTAGGCATAGTTGACAAATGGGATAAACTACCCATAGATTTTCTACTTAGAACGTCGGCGACCACATTTGCTTTTTTTGGATGATAAGAAATTGAACAGTCATAATCCTCCAATAGCTCAATCCATCCACGTTGCCTCAAATTCAATTCCTTATAATCAAAAATATATTTAAGGCTTTTGTGATTCGTGAAAATCTCAAAAGTCTCACCATACAAGTAATGCCTCCATATTTTTAATTCTATAATTACCGCAGCCATTTCAAGATCATGAGTAAGGTAGTTCATCTCGTGCTTTTTTAACTGTCTGGAAGCATATGCTACAACTCTTCCATCCTGCATCAAAACACAACCGAGTCCAATATGAAAAGCATCACAGAACACAGTATACTTATCCGTAGTAGAAGGAAGTGCAAAAACAAGAGCTAATGTCAAACAAGTTTTTCACTTTTGAAAGCTTTCTTCACAAGTCTCGAACCACAAAAACTTGATTCATTTCTGAGTCAATCAAGTCAAAGGAGCAACAATATGGGAGAAATTTACTACGAACCTCCTGTAGTACCCGACTAAGCCCAGAAAACTTCAAATTTCTGAAACGTTTATAGGTCGAGGTCAATTTTGAACTGCTTCTATCTTGCTAGGGTCTACATGAATTCCTTCCTTAGAAATCACATACCCGAGAAAGTCACTTGATTCAGCCAAAATTCACACTTAGCGAATTTAGCATAAAGCTTATATTCCCTCAATATTTGCAATATAATACGGAGATGCTGTTCATGCTCCTTCTCACTTCGAGAATATACTAGAATGTCATCAATGAAAACAATAACAATAACAAACTGGTAGAAGAAAGGCTTAAATACCCGATTCATTAAGTCCATGAACACTGCAGGGGCATTAGTAAGCCTAAAAGACATAAAAAAAAAAATTTCATAGTGTCCATACCGAGTACAAAAACCAATCCTCAAAATATCTTCATTTTTATTTTGGAGTTGATGATACCTTGAGCGAAGATCAATTTTATAAAAGCGCTGAGCCCTCTGCAACTGATCAAATAATTCATCAATCTTGGGGAGAGGATACTTGTTTTTTACTGTGACCTTTTTTAACTGTCGACAATCGATACACAGTCTAAACAAGCCATCCTTCTTTTTAACAAATAACACAGGAGCATACCAAGGAGATGAATTGGGACAAATGAATCCCTTATCCAGCAAATATGGTAATTGTACTTTAAGCTCCCTTAATTCACTAAGAGCCACTCTACAAGGGAGAATAAAAATAGATTGAGCGACGGGTAATAATACTTTAGCACTAATGGAACAAACAAACAAATTACCTGATACCATTATATTAAAAGCCTATGCATCTTAAGTCGTTAGAGTATAAACTCGAGCCTGACCTCTACTTGCAGATGATGAGCCCCTAGAAAAACCACCACGCACCCCTGGATGCCTCATATCGATTGCAGGAAGTGGAGGTCTACCCTGACCTAAAAAAGAAGTTCCGACTAAAGCGGATTGACTTCTCAACAACAGACAAACTCTAATACGATGATTCATCGCTCCGCATTTAAAACACGCACTTATCCCTAATCTACACTGCCTCATATATATGTTGCCATAAGTAGAACATGTAGGAAGCTCATATGATCGAGGTCTGCTAGACGATTCTCCCTAAAACATGGCTTCTAAATCTCGCCTCATCTAACTTCTACGTGGCTAAAAATTTCCTCTGAATGAACCCTGCCCAGAGGTAAATTCACCCCCAGGCCTCTGTGACCTGCTAGCTCTAGAAGTCAATGAAACCTCCTGCCTTGCCTTCTTATGACTTGCACGTTCTGCCTGTCTCTCCACCACCTTGGTCTCCAGTCGATAAGCAGCATCAACAGCTTGTGCATATGTCGTAATGTCTGACACGAACACTTATCTGAATAAATAATCCTTCAAACTATGCCCAAATATCTTCACCCTCATTTGTACTGTAGCTACCAGATGCAGGGAAAAACGAGACAGTCAAGTAAATTGAGTCTCATTTTCTGCCACTGACATACCCTCAGTCTGCACCAATTGCTCAAAATCACGAGCATATTTGTCTCGCACACTCTCAGGTAAGAAGAGATCTAGAAAAGATCTGCTGAACTATGGCCATACCAAGGGAGTGGGCTCGGTCCGCCAATGTACCAATATCTTATACCAATCATAAGCCACATCATATAACTATAGCTAACCAACTCAACCGCATGAACGGGATCACAACCTAAAGCCATAAATAATCTATCTGACACCTCTAAGAGAGCATAAGGATCCTGAGCTAGGTCAACCCTTGAAAATCTCGGTGGCTGCATTTTTCTGAAGCCATGTAGCATCATAATACCCCTCAAACCTGATAAGCTGGACCTAGGGGGTTTGCCTCCTGCAGAGGCTGCACATACAAGTAATGCCTCCATATTTTTAATGCGATAATTACCGCAGTCATTTCAAGATCATGAGTAAGGTAGTTCATCTCGTGCTTTTTTAACTGTCTGGAAGCATATGCTACAACTCTTCCATCCTGCATCAAAACACAACCAAGTCCAATATGAAAAGCATCACAGAACACAGTATACTTACCCGTAGTAGAAGGAAGTACAAAAACAAGAGCTAATGTCAAACAAGTTTTTAACTTTTGAAAGCTTTCTTGATAAGTCTCGAACCACGAAAACTTGATTCATTTCTGAGTCAATCAAGTCAAAGGAGCAGCAATATGGGAGAAATTTTCTACGAACCTCCTGTAGTACCCGACTAAGCCTAGAAAACTTCAAATTTCCGAAACGTTTATAGGTCGAGGTCAATTTTGAACTGCTTCTATCTTGCTAGGGTCTACATGAATTCCTTCCTTAGAAATCACATACCTGAGAAAGTCACCTGATTCAGTCAAAATTCACACTTAGCGAATTTAGCATAAAGCTTATATTCCCTCAATATTTGCAATATAATACGGAGATGCTGTTCATGCTCTTTCTCACTTCGAGAATATACTAGAATGTCACCAATGAAAACAATAACAATAACAAACTGGTAGAAGAAAGGCTTAAATACCCGATTCATTAAGTCCATGAACGCTGAGGGGCATTAGTAAGCCTAAAAGACATAAAAAATAAAATTTATAGTGTCCATATCGAGTACAAAAAGCAATCTTCAAAATATCATCCTTTTTAATTTGGAGTTGATGATACCTTGAGCGAAGATCAATTTTGTTAAAGCACTGAGCCCTCTGCAACTGATCAAATAATTCATCAATCTTGGGGAGAGGATACTTGTTTTTTACTGTGACCTTTTTTAACTGTCGACAATCGATACACAGTCTAAACAAGCCATCCTTCTTTTTAACAAATAACACAGGAGCATACCAAGGAGATGAATTGGGACAAATGAATCCCTTATCCAGCAAATATGGTAATTGTACTTTAAGCTCCCTTAATTCACTAAGAGCCACTCTACAGGGGAGAATAAAAACAGATTGAGCGACGGGTAGTAATACTGTAGCACTAATGGAACAAACAAATAAATTATCTAATACCATTATATTAGAAGCTTGTACATCTTAAGTCGTTACAGCATAAACTCGAGCCTGACCTCTACCTGCAGATGATGAACCCCTAGAAAAACCACCACGCACCCCTGGATGCCTCATATCGATTGCAGGAAGTGGAGGTCTACCCTGACATAAAGAAGAAGTTCCGACTAAAGTGGATTGACCTCTCAACAACAGACAGTCTCTAATACGATGATTTATCGCTCCGCATTTAAAACACGCACTTATCCCCAATCTACACTGCCCCATATATATATTGCCATAAGTAGAACATGTAGGAAGGCTCATATGATCGAGTTCCGATAGACGATTCTCCCTAAAACATGGTTCCTAAATCTTGCCTCATCTAACTTCTACCTGGCTAAAAATTTCCTCTGAATGAACCCTGCCCAGAGGTAGATTCACCCCCAGGCCTCCGTGAACTGCTAGCTCTAGAAGTCAATGAAACCTCCTGCCTTGCCTTCTTATGACTTTCACGTTCTGCCTGTCTCTCCACCACCTTAGTCTCCAGTCGATAAGCAGCATCAACAGCTTGTGCATATGTCGTAATGTCTGACATGAACACTTATCTGAATAAATAGTCCTTCAAACTATGCACAAATATCCTCACCCTCATTTGCACCGTAGCTACCAGATGCAGGGAAGAACGAGACAATCAAGTAAATCGAGTCTCATTTTTTGCCACTGACATACCCTCAGTCTGCACCAATTACTCAAAATCACGAGCATATTTGTCTCGCACACTCTCAGGTAAGAAGAGATCTAGAAAAGATCTGCTGAACTATGGCCATACCAAGGGAGTGGGCTCGGTCCGCCAATGTACCAATATCTTATACCAATCATAAGCCACATCATATAACTATAGCTAACCAACTTAACCGCATGAACGGGATCACAACCTAAAGCCATAAATAATCTATCTGACACCTCTAAGAGAGCATAAGGATCCTGAGCTAGGTCAACCCTTGAAAATCTCGGTGGCTGCATTTTTCTGAAGCCATGTAGCATCATAATACCCCTCAAACCTGATAAGCTGGTAGCTGCAATGGAGCCTACTGCTGTTGGGCCCAAATCCCAACTAAGTCACATACCGTCCTTTGAACACAGTCTAATCCCTGAACCAACTACTTCATGTCGAGATCAGGAGCTGCTGCTTGAACTGGTTTAGCAGCCATGCCTCTACCTCTGCCCCTACCACATCCTAGTCGACCCCTACCTCTAACTGCTGCTTTTTGGGGACCGGTAGACCCCTAATTAGAGCCAGCCTCCTACTGCTCCTCTCGGCTAGCAACACAATCAATTCTTCCCATTTTATCAAGAACAAATACACAAAACTTTAATATACATTTATAAGGTAAAAAAAAAAAAAGTACCTATAAATAATCGTAACTTGGAGTTTTAGGACGAATTAAAACACATTACTAAATCTACATACGTTACAGGTAAAGTACGCGAACTAAGCAATAACATTCCGTACTTGCAGTCACAGACCACTAACCATGCTCTGATACCAACTTGTCACACCTTCAAATGAAGGTATGACTGGATAGAGAAATAGGTGTCCATACCCTCGTAAACCTGAATACTCAAGTAATATGTCCCACAGACTTATACATTATAGTTAAGACTACTACAATATTATCAAAATACTGGTAGGGGTTTCCTGTATGGTAGAACATAACCATATTACTGGTTACAAAGTTCATAGTAAATTATAATATGAGATTATATAAAGGAGCTCCACTTCGAACAAAACATGTAATTACCGTGGTGAATTCAATACATAATACATATCTAACAATAATGCATAACACCTATAGTGACTGCAAGTGTCATCCTTTACGTTCTGAGTATGCGATATCCGAGATATACTTTGCCCCAGCAGAGTCGGCAGGTAGCAACTTTATAGCAATCAACAATGGTTTCCTAGAAACCAAAAAAAAAAAAAAAAAAACAACCACAAAGGAAGGAGTGAGTCATAGGAACTCAGTGAGCAAATTATGTACCTTATGGGTACTAGCATCTTACAACACATATATCATAGTTTAACTCATATTTAAATCTATTGTTGCACGTACGTGATTAGCATTATCATATAATCACAGTTCACTTAGTTCATAATCTCAAAATAGCAAACAAATCATACAAGCTAACTAACAACAAAGCAACCAACAAAACAATCAAAGGACCAACAAGTAACTCAACCTCGCACAATAATATCTTCTCCTACCGGGCATTAATGGGCCCACGCAATAAGTGATTCTCTATACACAAATCCATCCCACCAGGGCTGAGTACTCCAATTATTTTCAAAACAATTGTTAGAATCAAATTAACTCATATCAACTTTCAAATTCAAGTAACCTAGGTGCACCTGGACTTTAATTTCAAAAATGACCATTTTTCAGAAAAATTTCATATTTTTGGCTCTTATCAACCACAAATAATCTCAAACACATATCATCTAATTAAATCACTAAAATCACTCATTTGCTTAATTTTTATTATTATGCATCATTCCAAATATACACATAATTGCACCCAAAGATCTGATAACCATAAAGTACATAATTCACTCACAGCTCAAGTGCATGGTTCATTGTTCCATTTATCCTGAGACGGCGTCAGAATGTCCTCACTACGATCCCGAGCTGAAAATCACCAATTTATATGTTATTTACAATAATCATTTCAAAGTTAATTCCTCGATTCACTAGTCCTATATTATATATATATATAACGTACTATTTATAAACTAATTTATCTTAAACACTTTCCGAATATCCTAACAAATGCCATTTAAAATAAAATTACTTACTTCAAATTATTTCCAACTTCTAATTCGTTAATTTAGATTTAAATTGTTACTTCATGATTCTTAACTAAATACTACTTTCCCTTTCTTAATTGAACAAAAATGGATTCCAACCACTTCACCTAAACTAAGAAATTTCCACCATTAAATTAACATGAACGATTTAACTGAATTAAGTTCAAGAATAAATAATTTTCTGCTCTTGTTCCTCTTGCCATAATACACCTTAATGTCACTTTAGTTTTTAAGGCAATCCTTCTAATGCTTGAGTTAAAGATTAATTTAAACCCTTCAATTTTTTTATAACAGGTATGGCAGTGTATTTGCTGCTTTAATTCATGCTTCTGCCGTGCAACATGATGGAGGGCTAAGAAATAAGTATGGGACGAGTCAACGATGGCTGGTTCTGCTCTACATCCTTATGGTTTCAACATCCCAACAAATAGAATACCATAACAGCTCCCTGTTTCATACCTTCTAGCTTTCAATCCGTCCCACTGATGCCCTGCTCAAGCTGAACTTCTCCCTCACGACTGGAATTTCGGCCTAACACTAACTCACAAAAAGCTTTAAAGCTCACACTGTATGGATTAATTTCATGGCCATCCTTCCAAAACCGAGCAGCCAACAACAATTCCAAGAGATCACAAACCCAGCAAGAAAGAGAAAAACTCACGGTCAAGAGGAAAAAATGCTTTACCTTGAACTTAATTTGATCAACATAAGAGTTAAGGATTCTTAGGCAAAAGAAAATAGGAGGTATGGCTAGTTGTTCCCAAGTGCAAGAAGCAGGGGGTTTTGGCAACCAAGTGAAAGGATAGTGGGGTGCTTCCAGCTGATTTAAAACTCACCTCCTAACTTCCTTCAACCACCACTCCCACGGCTACTTGAAAGAAGGAGCAAGAATTTACTCAAGACTTGAACTTAGATGGCAAGGCACAAGATTCATGACACCCTTTCATTCCAAAATTCCAGCAACACAAAGAAAATGGCAAAAGGAGGAAACACCAGTCGGTCTTACTACCAAGGAAAATGGCAATCCAAAAGAAAAAGAAAAAAAAAAGTAAGAAAAAGAGCCTAATAAAATAATGGTGGAAAAATCATGTACCACAATTCATAGTGTCCGTATCGAGTACGAAAGGCAGTCTTCAAAATATCTTCCTTTTTAATTCGGAGCTGATGATACCCCAAGCGAAGATCAATTTTAGAAAAGCATTAAGCCCTCTGCAACTAATCAAATAAGTCATCAATCTTGGGGAGAGGATACTTGTTTTTAACTGCCGATAATCAATACACAGTCTAAATGAGCCATCCTTCTTTTTAACAAATAACACAGGAGCACCCCAGTAAGATGAATTGTGACGAATGAATCCTTTATCCATCAAATCTTGTAATTGCACTTTAAGCTCCCTTATTCATTAGGAGCCAATCTATAAGGGGGAATAGAAACAGGTTGAGTGGCGGGTATTAACTCAATGCCGAACTTAATCTCCCGATCAGGAGGTAATTCCGGAAGCTCTTCAGGAAAAACATCAAAAAACTCCCTTACCACTAGGATACGATTTAAAGGATGACACTCTAACTGAGTATCCCTGATAAAAGCTAAATAAGCTAGATGCTTCATCCTGATAAGTTGTCTTACCTGAATGGCTGAAATTAAATTACGAGGAACCTCACTCCGATCCCCTTGAACAATGACAGTCGGCTTAGCGGGAATACTGAACTTAACATTCTTATCACGACAGTGTACTAAAGCATGATGATCAAACAACCAATCCATGCCTAGAATCACATTATATTCCAGCATATCTAGTATGATTAAGTCTGCCAAATAATTATCATTCCCTATAAGAACTTCACACGAAGATATATGCCAATCTACTAAAATAGTTTCCCCTAACGGAGTTAAAACTGCTAGAAGGATCTCAAGAGGCTCCACAACTCTCCCCACACGGAAGGAAAAATATGGCTAAATGAAAGAAGGAGTAGCTGCTGGATTAAATAACACTTTATCCCTAATGGAACAAACAAATAAATTACCTGATACCACTACATTAGAAGACTGTGCATCTTAAGTCGTCAGAGCATAAACTCGGGCCTGACCTTTACCTACGGGTGATGAACCCCTAAAAAAACCACCACCCACCCCTGGAAGCCTCGTAGCAATTACAAGAAGTGGAGGTCTACCCTGAATTGAAGAAGAAGTTCCAACTAAAGTAGACTGACCTCTCAACAATGGACAGTCTCTAATATGATGATCCATCGCTCTGTATTTAAAACACACATATGTCCCAAATCTACACTGCCCCATATGCATATTGCCATAAATAGAACACGTAGGAAGCTCATATGATGGAGGTCTGCTTGACTATCCTCCCTAAAAATGGGCTTCTAAACCTCGTCTCATCTGACTTCCACCTGGTTGAAAATTTCCTTTGAATGAACCCTGCCCAGAGGTAGATTCACCCCTAGGCCTCCATGAACTGCCAGCTCTAGAGGTCGACAAACCATCCGGCTTTGTCTTCTTATGACTTTCACGTTCCACCTATCTCTCCATCACCCTGGTCTCCAGTTAATAAGTAGCATCAACAACATGTGCATTAGTGTAGTGTCCGAGATGAACACTGATCTAAATAAATAATCCTTCAAACAATGCACAAATCTTTTCACCCTCATCTGCTCCATAGCAACCAGATGCAGGGCAAAACGAGACAATCAAGTAAATCAAGTCTCATATTCCTCCACTGACATACCCTTAGTCTGCACTAATTACTCAAAATCATAAGCATGCTTGTCTCGCACACTCTCAGGTAAGAAGCAATCCAGAAAAGATCTACCGAACTCTGGCCATGCTAGTGCAGTAGGCTCGGTCCGCCAATGTACCAATAGCTTATACCAATCATAAGCCACATCATATAACTGATAGCTAACCAACTCAACCACATGAACAGGATCATACCCTAAAGCCATACATAATCTGTCTGACTCCTTTAGGAGAGCATAAGGATCTTGAGCTGGCTCAACCTTCAAAAATCCCGACATCTGCATCTTTCTAAAGTCATGTAGCATCACAAATACCCCTCAATCCTGATGAACTGGAGCTAGGGGGTTTACCTCCTGTTGAGGCTGCATAGGGGGAGCTACTAGTGGCTGCTGCTGAGCCTACTGATGTTAGGCCAAAATACCAACTAAGTCACCTACCATCCTCTGAACATGATCTAATCCCTGCACCAACTACTCCATGTAGAGACTAGGAGTGGCTGCCTGAACTGGTTTAGCAACCCTGTCTCGGCCTCTACCCTTACCACGTCCCCATTAAGCCCTGCCTCTAATAGTCGGTGTCTGGGGACCGGTAGATCCCTGATCGAAGCCAGCCTCCTGCTTCTCCTCTCAGCTAGCAACACGATCAATTCTTCGCATTTTATCTAGAACGAATACATAAAACTTTAATATACATTTACAAGATAAAAAAATAAAATAAAATTATAACTATTAATAATTGTAACTTGAAGTTTCAGGAAGAATTAGAACGCAAAGGAAGGTAACGTACTCGAATTAAGCAATAACATTATGTACTTGCAGTCACAGACCACTAACCATGCTCTGATACAAACTTGTCACACCCTCAAAGGAAGGTATGACTGACAAGATAAATGGGTGTCCATACCCCCGTAACCCTGAATACTCAAGTAATGTGTCCTACAGGCTTACACATTATAGTTAAGACTAATACACTGTTATCAAAATACTGGCAGGGGTTCCCCTTATGGTGGAACATAACCTTGATATATATAAACAACAACCTCGTTACAAAATTCATAGTAAATTATAATATCATATTATACAGAGGAGCTCCGCTCTGAAAAAAACATGTAATCACCGCAGTGAATTCAATACATATCTAACAATAATGCATAACACCTATAGTGATTGCAAGTTTAATCATTTATGCTTCGAGTATGTGATATCCAAGATATACCTTGCCGCAGCAAAGTCTGCAGGTGGCAACTTTATAGCAATCAACAGTGGTTTCTTGGAAACTAAAAAAAAAAAAAAAAAAACCACAAAGGAAGGAGTGAGTCACAAGAACTCAGTGAACAAATTATGTACCATATGGGTACCAACATCATACATCAAATATATCATAGTTTAAAACTCATATTTAAATCTATTGATGCTCATACGTGATTAGCATGATCATACAATCATGGTTCACTTAGTTCACGATTTCAAAATAGTAAATGAAGCATACAAACCAACCAACAATTAAACAACCAATTAAACAATCAAAGGGCCAACGAGTAAATCAGCCCGCACAACAATATCTTCCCTCACTGGGCATTAAGGCGCCCGCGCAATAAATGATTCTCCATACACAAATCTATCCCACAAGGGCTGAGTACTCCAATTGTTTTCAAAACAATTGTTAGAATCAAATTAACTCATATCAACTTTCAAATTCAAGTAACCTAGGTGCACCTAGACTTTAATTTCAAAAATAAAAATCATTTTTCAGAAAAATTTCACATTTTTGGCTCTTATCAACCACAGTCAATGTCAAACACATATTATCTAATTAAATCACTGAAATCACTTATTTGCTTAATTTTTATTATTACGCATCATTCCAAATATACACATAATTGTACCCACAAATCTGACAACCATAGCACATAATTCACTCATAGCTCAAGTACGTGGTTTGTCATTACATTTATTCTTAGACGAGGTCAGAATGTCCTCACTACGATCCGGAGCTGAAAATCACCAATTTATATGTTATTTAAAATAATCATTTCAAAGTTAATTTCTCGATTCACTAGTCCTATGTGTAATATATATAACGTACTATTTATAAACTAATTTATCTTAAACACTTTCCGAATATCCTGACAAATGCCATTTAAAATAAAATTACTTACTTCAAATTATTTCCAACTTCTAATTCGTTAATTTAGATTTAACTTGGTACTTCATGATTCTTAACTAATTACTACTTTCCCTTTCTTAATTGAACTAAAAGGGATTCCCAGCACTTCACCTAAACTAAGAAATTTCCACCATTAAATTAACATGAGCGATTTAACTGAATTGAGGTTCAAGAGTAAATAATTTTCTGCTCTTGTTCCTCTGGCCATAATACACCCTAACGTCACTTTAGTTTTTAAGGCAATCCTTCTAATGATTGAGTTAAAGATTAATTTAAACCCTTCAATTTTTTTATAACAGTATGGCAGCGTATTTGTTGCTTTAATTCATGCTTCTGCCGTGCAACATGATGAAGGGACAAGAAATAAGTATGGGACGAGTCAATGATGGCTGGTTCTGCTCTACATCCTCACGGTTTCAACATCCCAACAAATAGAATACCATAACAGCCCCCTGTTTCATATCTTCCAGCCTTCAATCTGTCCCACTCATGCCCCGCCAAACTGAACTTCACCCTCACAGCTGGAATTCTGGCCTAACACTAGCTGACAAAGAGCTTTAAAGCTCACCGTATGGATTAATTTCGTGGCCATCCTTCCAAAACAGAGCTGCCAACAACAATTCCAGGAGATCACAAACCCAAAAAGAAAGAGAAAAAGGCACGGTCAAGAGGAAAAAGTGCTTTACCTTGAACTTAATTTGATCAACATAAGAGTTAAGGATTCTTAGGCAAAAGAAAATAGGAGGTATGGCTAGTTGTTCCCAAGTGCAAGAAGCAGGGGGTTTCGGCAACCAAGTGAAAGGATAGTGGGGTGCTTCCAGCTGATTTAAAACTCACCTCCTAACCTCCTTCAACCACCACTCCCACGGCTACTTGAAAGAAGGAGCAAGAATTTACTCAAGACTTGAACTTAGATGGCAAGGCACAAGATTCATGACGCCCTTTCTCTCCAAAATTCCAACAACCCAAAGAAAATGGCAGAAGGAGGAAACACCAGTTGATCTTACCACCAAGGAAAACGGCAAGCCAAATGAAAAAGGAAAAAAAAAAGCTTAATAACATAATGGTGGAAAAATCATGTACCACAAATTTTTGTTAGATATTAATACAATTATATATATATATATAATTTGTCTTTAACATAGTTATTAATTCCTCAATTAACATACGCTAAATAAACTCCACTCTATGTACTTTAGTTTACCACATAATTGAAATATATATATATATATATATATGTCAGTTTACCACATAATCGGAATATATATATATATTTAATAATATTATTATTATCCATTTTAGTGTTCATTCATTTAGATATTTAAATTTTAAATTACTTTGTATTTGCCTAATAACACACATTACGTACCCATGTTTAGTGTTCATTCATTTAAATATTTAAATTTTAAATTACTTTGTATTTGCCTAATAACACATTACGTACCCATGTTAAGATACATCTCGGCATCTGGTTATTATATATATATATATATATATATATTTGAAAGTTTTACGACAAATGAAAGTTAGTTATATGGAGGGTTTGTACTTCATAATGAAAAAGGAAAGAGCCTTGAAGTGGCTAAAGCTGTCAATCATGAAAACGTGTTCAAAAGTTATTAGAAAGTAGATAGCTTACAGTTGATGTGTGTGTCCAATAGAAATTATAGGTGGCCATTAGGGTTGGTCAATAATTAATGGTTAGATCTTACAAGTAGGTGATCAATTTTAGTGCAGTGCAAAATATAACATAGTTAAAAATAATTAAGTAATATCTATTCGATTATACAAATAATTATTAAAGACTATTAGTTTTATAAGGTGAACTTTCAATTAAAAGAGATGATAATTTATCAATACTGACTTAAATAATTACAAGCATATGTAGTTTTTTTAGAGAGAAGGAACATCTTATAATTTACATATGCCGTTCTAAAATTTGATTAATAAATTTTTTTTTTTTTTTTTTTTTTAACAATCAAAGAGCAACTTGATTAATAATAGCAAAATATCCCTAACCCTAGTCCTAATCTTAATAACGCTAATCCTGACCCTAAATAAAAAAGTCTCCTTACATATATAGCACATAGAATAAGACTAATAAAAACAAATTTTTCATTCAGAAAAAACTACCCACTTATTTCTATGAATCAAAATCATGAGAAAAAGACCTCGAAAGTTTATTTATAGACTAAAAAATAAAATTATAAAATCTAATATAAAAGATTATTTCTATAGACAATTGTTTTAATTGTATATTAGCAACATAGATACATATTGTTTCATAGAATTCGAATATGAATTCTCTTAATTTTATGTGTTTAATTAGATAGTTTTTTAGGCTTTCTCTTGCTTAAATCAAAACCCTATACAAAGAGCATTCCCTGCGCTAGAAATTCCTACACCAACCAACCTTCCTCTTCCCTTGACAAAAAACGAAAATATTTAATACATTATATAAGTTTATATTATTCAATCACATATGATATCGATAAATAATCTTGATCAATAAACTTATATTTTTTTGTTATTTATTTTAAAGTTTTACGTTAAATGAAAGTTAATTATAGAAATAGTTCATAGTACTTCATAATGAAAAAGGAAAGAGCCTTGAAGTGGCTAAAGTTGTCAACCATGAAAACGTGATCAAAAGTTATTAGAAACTAACTTTTGAAATTATAAGGTGGCCAATAGGGTTGGCCGATAATTAATGGCTAGAGCCTAGATCAGGTACTTGTTGGGTGGTTCTAAAAATTTAATGTAACCTAAATGCCTATACTTCTTGATAGTATATGCAGGTAGGTGATCAATTCAAATGTAGTGCAAAATATAACATAATTACAAATAATTAAGTAATATCAATTAAAAGAGATGATAATTTATCAATACTGACTTCAATTATTACAAACCCTATATAAAGAGCATTCCCTGCACTAGAAATCCCTACACCACCCAAGCCGTCTTCTTCCCTTGACAAAAAACGAAAAGAAAAAGAACCAAGGCCTCCTTCTCTTCAATGACTGCCAGTACTCATCAAGAAGACGGGCAAAAGCTGGCAAACATCCGACGCCTCCGATTCGTGGACAGTAATGAATCCGATGAGAAGCTAAAGTATTATTCTCCAAGTTTGTATATATTTACATTGCCAAAATCATCAACAAC
This sequence comes from Quillaja saponaria, assembly GCA_029379385.1. Taxonomy (NCBI): domain Eukaryota; kingdom Viridiplantae; phylum Streptophyta; class Magnoliopsida; order Fabales; family Quillajaceae; genus Quillaja; species Quillaja saponaria. The sequence goes on along the minus strand of CM055616.1, from coordinate 17,650,735 downwards.
TCAGACAAAATAGTTCATTTCTACAATCCTTATTCGGATAAATCAGGAGACATACAACCAGGAGCATTAGATGAAAGCAATTGCAAAGGTTATCTTCCATATTGGAGCTATATATACAGGTATGAGATTACATACTACAATAATGTGCTGAAGAAAGAAATGAAGATTAAGATCAAATGTTGAGTTGTCTATTTTTTTTCATGGCTACATTAGATTTTTTTAAAGATTGTTGTCTATTTTTCTTATCAAATGTTGAGTTGTCTATTTCATGGCCCGAGTTTTGGTTCGTGATAGGAAAAACAAAATGGTCGAGAGGGGGTAGTAATTGCAATATCATTCAACTTAGGAGCACAAAGGCATTATCAAAATTAACAAGAATCAAAGTGGATGAGGATTAGGGAATTATCCATAGAAGCACTTCAAAAGAGCTCTGGAATAAGAAAATCTGATGGTGAATAACTTATGTCCTCCTCGCTTCCAAAATAGACATTGATGCTATCTTTATTTTATTTTATTTTTTTGATAGAAGAAGCTATCTTAATTTTAAATCTAATTAAATAAGCTAGTAATTAAAATCTAATTAAATAAACATACTATTACTAGCATCAATGTAAAATGATTGAATAAATTTAGTATGAAGGAAATTGGACTTTTCATTTAGACCTTCTAAAAAAGAAACTCACATTTTCCCTACTAAAATTTATCCTATATCCATCTGCAACAACACAGACTCAGAAAATGTTGAAATGCAGCCTTTGATGGGTAAAAATAAAAATAAAAATACAGTTGAAACTTATCATGCAGACGTAGAAACTGATACATTTTGGCAGCATATTCCCGAAAACATTTGTGTCTATTGTTTACTATCGGTGTCTGCTAAGGCAGATGTTGCTATCATGTATTGGAGCCATTTTTAGCACAAGTTATCAATGTCTACTAGTATTTTTTTATTTTTTTTTCTGCAATGTGGTTAACACAAATATTTTGAATTAACACCATTTTCTGCCAATATTTTCTACATTTGTAATAACCACATTTGTGTCGGTCGTAATGTAAATGCAATGAATATAATATTACTTTTTATAAATATCTTCATTTTTTGCGTCTGCCACTTAATGTATCTGTGTCTGTAGTGGCAGATGCAGAAAGTCTTCATCTCTTTCTCCTCCTACTTCTTCTTTTCTCCATTGTTGCTCTGTTATATATCTCTACCACACCACTGCCTATCCTTGCCACTGTCCCACTACTCTTTGCCAGCTTCAAAATTTGGTGGAGCCGCCACGCACCTACAAGTATGGTCTATAGATATTTTTATACATTGCTTTGTATTGTTGGTTAGCTAGCTATATAGATTTGTATATTTATGAAACTTTCTTCCTTCAGTATAACAAATTATTTACTCACAAAATGATAAATTTATGTGTAGTTATTTGTAGACTAATATATATATATATGAGAGATGGGGTATTGATATTGTATTGTTATATATGATATAGACAGAGGATGAATTGAAATCATGCTGTAGAAGGGTAGCCTAACTAATGTTTGAAAAATTAAGCAAAACCATAATTAGTTGGTGTCTAGCTTTTCCAAACTCTTATATATTAATTAGATTTATAATATCTCAAGTGTGAAGCTTTTTCTTAAATAAATCCCAATGAGTTTAAGTCCAATTAAAGATCCAAATGCATTAAAACCTTGAAAATATTTTTATTCATGCCTTAAAACCTTGAAAATATTAATTTAATTACATCCAATAAAAGATCCAAATACCTAGATAGGTAATTATAGTACAATTCATATCGACTTAATTCTAGTTAATAATAAATCCTAGTGAGTTTAAGTCCAATAAAAATTAATCCACATGCCTTAAAAACCTTTTTTAGAAAAATTTATCCAAATGCCTTATATAATAAAACCTTGAAAAAAAATAAATTCTAATTAATTAATCTAAACAAAATTTGAACATAAAATAAAAAAAGGAAAACACCAGAAAACAGTCAACCTCACAAACTTGAATAATGGTGTACGTGTGAAGGGAAGCTGTTATGATGCACATTATTACAATTTTTACAGTATGTTGACTGATGTTATTGAGTTGGAGAATGGGGGTCCTAACAACAAAGTTGTCTTATTCAAGTGTCAATGGTATGATTCTTCTGACTAATGACTTAAAGTTGACCCCCGATATGGTTTGTTTGAGATAAATCAGAAGTCCAAACTTAACTCAGACAAGCAATTTGTGTTGGGTTATCAAGCGACACAAGTATTTTATGCAAAATATCCATCTTAGAAAAAAAGGCTTGATTGGTGTATAATATGTAGAGTGAAACCAAGAAACTTTGTAAATTGACCAATCACTGAAGATAACATTGAAAATGTTGTGCCAATGCATCAAACATTTTTCAAGATCAAGAAACCCAATGTTTAACTTCGGTTACCCTTGAAGATGATGATAGTCTCCTTGAATCACTTCATGACTAAAATGTGAAGGAAGAAGTTAATCCAAATGAGACTTCAATCAAAGAGCAAAAAACTTTCTAGGGTAATTGTTAATGATGATTTTATTGATGATAATGAAATTGTTTCAGTTGAAGAAGATGATGATGAAGAGGAAGAGTTGATTGATGAAAATGACAAGAATTAGTAGTTCTTTACCTGTAAATATGCAAGTATGTTCATATGTAGTTCATATTTTAAGACAATGTTCTTTACAAAATTCAAAATTTCTAAATCAAGTTTCATTATTCTATTTACATGTTATGAGTAATGAAATAACCACACTTAACATAAAGATAATAAAAGTTACTTTTATTTTTTGTAAAACTTTTTGGTAATTTTATCATTAAATTATGTATAATAATTTATTGATGCATAATATATATATGAGAATAAGAGAATATAACTTGATTGAAAAATTCTTAATCCTAAAAGATTAAATTGACTGAAAATATTCCTAGAGGACTAAATTAAAAATTGAGACAATCTTGATTAACTAAAATAGTAGTTAAGCCTATTAATATTGATCAAAATTAAATATATATATATATATATTATATTCAAATAGGAAAAAAAATAGTAATTTATTTGAATTAAAATAACAAATAAGGTAACTGTGTACTAAAAAACATTTCATAAGAGTATTAAAAAAAATTAAATTTTTTGCCATTATGCCAAGCCACTTTATACATAGTATTTAATAGATTAATACACCAAACATATTTTTTTTCAAACAAAGTGGCGGGAGAAAATTCATTTTTGGGTCTACAATGTTGTGTAAAAGGTACGTAAAGTTAAAGACCATTTAATAATATTAAATAAATAAAAAGACTATTTTTCTACACTATTGGCCCTATATGAAGACTAGAAACGAGATGGCAGTTAAAAGTAAACAAAAGAGTTGTTGTATTTTCCACCTACAAATAATTACATCAAGATTTTCATTAACATGGCAATGAAAGGAATACCGTAAATTTGTGGCCATTATATTGACTTGCAGAAAGAATCACAATTACTCCACAAGACTTGACAAGATTCTTTCTCGTCAAAGGACACCAAGAATCAATCACGAGTCAGTATATATTATTTTTCTTAGTTTCGATACAGCTTGCAGAAGTATAAATGCATGCCAATTGCCAGTGTACATTGCTTCACCAACTCAACCAACAAATAAAAAAAATGGTCGAGAAGAGTACTACCATGAATCCTTTGTGGGTTCTTCAATTGCTTTTGCTCTTACTTTTGCTTCTGATCAGGTGCAATTCTGTATTTGGAGGAGTTGAAATCAAGTGCATAGAAAGGGAGAGAAGAGTACTGCTCAAGATAAAGACGAGCTCATAGATGACTATCGTCATCTTTCCTCTTGGGGAACTGAAGAAGATAAGAGAGAATGTTGCAAGTGGCGAGGAATTTGATGTGAAAAACAAGCAGGTCACATAAATGTGCTCAATCTGCATGTTACAGATTGTTTAAATATTAATTATGCACCTTTGAGAGGTACAATTAGTTGTTCATTGATTCAATCGAAGCATTTAAAAGTTTTGGATTTGAAATGCAATGATTTTAGTCATCAGTTAGATATATTGGAGTTTATTTGTCTCCTTAGATGCAACTTAAGTTATCTCGATCTCTCCTTGTCTCATTTTGGTGGAAGGTTTGCATCTAAAGTTGGGAACCTTTCAGCCCTGCAATATCTTGATCTTAGCTATACTAACTTCTTAAATGTTGAAGATATTGAATCATTCTCTCGTCTTTATTCTTTAGAACACCTTGACCTGAGTGGAAATAACTTAAGCGCAGCCAATGATTCGTTGTATGTTGTGAATAAACTTCCTTCCCTGAAAACATTGATCTTAAGTTGTGGACTTGAAAATGTGCATTTGCTGTCATCTCTTTCATATTTTAACAATTCACCGTCTTTTTCTTCTTCCTCTCTTGAAAATCTTGATCCCGCTGCCAGGATTTCTCTGCTTCTTTAATATATAAATGGTTGTTCAAGATTGGTAAAAATCTCATGGGTCTCAACCTCTCCGCTAACCCATTACAAGGTTCAATTCCAGATGAATTTGGCGACGTTATGTTCTCTCTTCAACATCTAGACTTGGACTTTTCTGAACTGAGGGATGGCATTCCAAAATCTATGGGAAATTTATGTGCGTTATGTACTTTAAGAATTGATAACAGCAACCTTAGTGGTAAGTTTGCAGAATTCATTGGTAACTTGTCTGGATGCACACAGAACTCATTAGAGGTTCTGTCATTAGTGGGCAACCAATTTAGTGGGACTTTCTCTAATAATATTATCAGATTTTCTTCTTTGAAAGAGTTGTACGTTTCCCACAATCGATTGAATGGCACCTTTTTTAAAATTTCTAGTGCTCCAAAATCGATTCTTAATATCTTGGATTTGAGTAAAAACTTACTTGAGGGTTCATTGCCTAATCTTTCATCGTCATTTCCATCACTTACAGAATTGTATCTAGTTGGGAATCAATTTACAGGGAATCCTGCTAACAGTTTCAGTCACTTATACAATTTGGAGACATTGGCTATTGGAAATAACTCTTTCAAAGGTACCCTAACAGAAACCAGTTTGTCGAAACTCTCCCAATTGAAGCAACTGTATTTATCATCTAACTCTCAGCTGTATTTGAGAATCGGCTCTGATTGGATTCCTCCTTTCCAGTTGGATTTGTTACATCTTGAATCATGTAACTTAGGTCCCAAGTTTCCAAATTGGATTCCTCCTTTTCAGTGGAAAGCTACCAGATTTATCTACATTACTTTTTGGATGTCATAAAATAGATTTTGGCTTTAACATTTTGGAAGGACTATTGCCATTGTTACCATCCAATCTCACGTACTTGAATCTCTCAAAAAACCGTTTATTGGGACCACTTCAAAATATATGTAAAATTGTGACATTGATTTTTCTTGATTTGTCAGATAACCTGTTTATCTGGAGAGATTCCCAACTGCCAAATGCAATATCATGGACTTTCTATTCTGAATTTGGCAAACAACAACTTGTCTGGCAAAATTCCAAATTCTATTGGCAATCTGTCTAAACTCGAATTATTGGATTTGCGCAACAATAGCTCTGGAGAACTGTCATCGTCCTTAAAAAGATGCAAATTGTTGGAATTAATTGATTTGGGTGACAATAAGTTTTCTGGAGGAATACCATCTTGGATTGGGGAGAGTTTATCCCACATAAATTTCCTCATACTTAGATCCAATGAGTTCCACGGAGAAATACCATTACAAATGTGTCAATTGTCAAATATAAAGATCTTAGGCTTCTCCATCAACAACATTTTTGGGATCATTCCTAAATGCTTTAATAATTTTTCTATGATGCGTCAAAAAGGAAACTTAACAACTGCTCATCGTATCTTATATTTTTCTTTTTCTCATCCATCTGGCAACAGTTTTGGAAACTTGTACTATGATGGCCAAGTTATTGTCTTAATTGAAGGAAGAAGATATGAGTATAAGAATTTGACATATAAAAGAGAAAATTATTATGTAAGGGGCTCTCTTTTTTCTCTCAGCGTATGATAACGGGTTTCTGCTATCGTGCGTTTTGTTTGCTATCCTATGTTGTCTTGTTACTATCATACGCTTCTTGATTGGAATTGGATGGGAGCTCTGATTCTGGTTGTGTATGGAGGAACCAGATCCCTCTGGGTCACCTGATCCAGGTGCTCCACCTGGTTTTGGGGGAAATTTGAGTTCTGATCATTTTAGTTCGTATCGTGATAAAGTGATGGGTGGATTTAGATCACCGACGTCAAATCTTTGCTGGGACTCAGTGGTCTATGATTCTGAGGATGAAGTTGTATCTGATAAGGATGATGCTGATGACAGTGTTTATCCATGGCCTGCAATTTCTATTTCTCAAGAGGAGCTCGAGTAACTTAGACAGCCATGGCGTGACTCCTTAATTGTTAAATTGCTAGGTAAATCCTTGTCTTATGGGTACTTCTTGGCTCGACTGAAGCAGAAATGGAAGTTGAAGGGGAATTTAAAATTGATTGACTTAAGCTGTGATTTCTATATTGTCCAGCTTCATTCAAAGGAGGATATGGAATTTGTGCTATCCGAAGGACCGTGGATCATTGCTTGGCATTACTTGACAATGCGAAGGTGGAAACCAGAATTTCAACCAGATAGGGAACGCATCAAAAGAACTGTTGTCTGGATTCGTTTCCCTGGCCTTCCTATTAAGTATTTTAATTCCAGAGCCTTGTTTGATGCTGTTAAGCTTATTGGGAAGCCTCTGAAACTAGATAAGACTACTGAGCACTCTGTTCGTGGTAAATTTGCTCGAGTTTGCGTGGAAATTGACCTTGATCGGCTTTTAATTCCTAAAGTAAAAATTGGTAGTAGATGGAGAGCTGTGGAATATGAAGGATTTCATTTGATTTACTTTCATTGTGGGTTGTTTGGTCATAGTAAAGAGAAGTGCCCAGACAATGGTCTTAAAGATGATACTCCAATTGATGTTGATGTTGAAGTGCACCCAAACAGTGGTAATTCTAGAGGTAAATTGAAGGTTCCCCATGACCTTGATAGCCCTGTAGGGACTAATTCAGAGATTCTGGGATTTGGTCCTTGAATGATGGTTGCTCAAAAAGGAAGAAGGTCTCGGTTGGTGAAGAGTCAAGAGACTAATTAGTTGAATACAGGGAGTTCTGGTGGTGCTGGTTTAAGTGGAAAGCCTCAAGTGGTTCGATCTGGTTCCCATTTTGATATTCTCAATTCTGAGAAGGAGAGTATGTTCCCAGATAATTCTTAGATGCCTCCTTTTATTCCTGAATCTACTCCTATTGTGGATACTCCAATCTTTCAACCCCAAGTTAATAAGGTTTTACCTTATGATTCTACTAGTAGTGATGTTGTTGTTAACGCTCATGTCCCTGAGCCCCAAAGCACTTATGCTTTTAGGAAAAATAGAAGTGTTAAGCTGAAGCCTCAATCCAATATTAAAATTAATATGAAGAACATTCAGAAATTTAAAAGTCCTCTTCAGTCTGTTCCTATTGGTAAATCTAAAACTCTTAGTTTGTTGAGTAAAACTAAGAATCTTGATTCTGCGGGATTTGTGGCTCAACTAGTTATGAATGAAAAGCTGAAATGGATGCCTACCTCCATTCCTGCTAAGGTTCTATTTGATATTACAAATTCTGGCTCTGTTTTCACTTTGGAACCTCAACCCAAACCTCCCGATCCCTGTGATGTTCGTATCTGTGAGCCAGTTAAGCAATCAGGTCCTTTGAGAGTTTTTTCTTATGAGTTTGAGAATGAAGTTATTTCTTTGGTTGATTGTGGAGTTACTACCTCCCAGGATGATGTTGAAGGCTCCTGTGTGAAGTCTCTTTGATAATTTTGTCTTTTACCTCTCCTTCCTTTTAATCTTTATGTTTAATATCTTATTATGGAATGTTAGAAGTGTTGTGAGCAAGGGTTTTGATAGCTCTGTTCATGATTTGCTTAGAATTCATAGGCCTCCTATTGCTATCTTTGTTGAAACTAGGGTGAATCCTTTGAGGACTGAGGGCATTATTAGAAGATTGGGTTTTGATTCTTTTGAAAAAGTTGATTCTCATGGGTTTAGTGGGGGTATTTGGTTGCTGTGGCATTCTCAGATTGTGCAGTTGCAAGTACTTTCCTCTTCTGATCAGGTTATCAATGTTTTAATTTTTGATACTACTGGCTTTGATTGGGTTCTCTCTGCTGTGTATGCTAAACCTTCATTGGCTGGGAGACATGTGCTTTGGAATTTTCTAGATGGCTGTGGGTTTTATGCCTCTCATCCATGGCTTTTACTTGGTGATTTCAACGATACTGTCTCTGCCGAGGAAAGCTCTAATCCTCTTGTTGTTAATAGATCTAATCATTTTCTTTCTTGGATCAATAGGAATTGTCTGATTGATTTAAGCTTTTATGGTCCTAAATTCACTTGGACTAATGGTAGAAAGGGCAAAGCTCTTAATAGAAAAAGATTAGACAGAGGCCTTTGTAATTCTGATTGGAGAGTTCACTTTAAAGAAGCCTTTAGTCAACATCTTCCTAGAACTAGATCTGATCACTACCCTGTCCTCTTGAATGTTTCTGGGATTGCTCCCTCTACTGCTTTTAATAAACCTTTCAGGTTTGAGGCTTGTTGGTTGTCTCATTTGCAATTTTCTGATATGGTCAAGAATTTTTGGGGCTCCTCTTCAGAGTTGCTTCCTGGACTTCTTGATTCCTTTGCTAGTAATCTAAAGATTTGGAATAATGATGTCTTTGGTAACATTTTTCTGAGGAAGAGAAGGATCCTAGCTAGGCTTAAAGGCATACAAAAAGCTCTTTGTTTGAACTCTAACCCTTACTTTTCTAATCTTTAATTGCAGTTGTCTACTGAATATAATGATATTCTTCTTCAGGAAGAAACTTTTTGGTTCCAAAAATCTAGGGATAAGTGGGTGCAGTTGGGTGATAGAAATTCTAAATACTTTCATACCAATGCTTTAATCAAAAGGATAAGGAATAAAATCTTAAGTTTAAGAAATGATTCTGGTGTTTAGCTGCAGGATGCTGATACTCTTAAAGAGCTTGCTTCAAATTTTTTCAAGACTTTGTATACAATGGATAATATTGCTGCTGAGAGGTTTTGGAAACCTGATCTTTCTTTTCCTTCTTTAAGTGAGGATGATTTGAGGCTTTTTGGTAAAGATGTTGGTATTCAAAATATTATGAAAGCTCTTTTCTCTATTGGTTCTTTTAAAGCTCCTGGACCTGACGGATTCCAAAGTATATTTTTTCAGAAATTCTGGTATGTCTTACAACCTCATGTTTGCAAAATGGTGCTAAATTTCTTTGACACTGGTATCATGCCTCCTAAGCTTAATGATACTTTGATCTCTTTGATTCCTAAAATTGCTATTCCTGAAACTATAAGACAGTTTAGACCAATTGGGCTCTGTAATGTCACTTATAAAATCATTTCTAAAATCTTAGTTAAAAAAATTAAGCTTCTCTTAAATAAGTTGGTCTCTCCTATGCAAAGCAGCTTTATTCCAGGCAGACAAACCAGTGACAATATTGTTGTGGTGCAAGAAATTCTCCATTCTTTTAGACAAAAAAAGAGTAATCTTGGAGGATATATTTGGAAGATAGATTTGGAAAAAGTCTATGATAGGGTCAAATGGGATTTTCTTAATGAGGTTCTAGTGGAAATGGGTCTTCTTTCTAAATGGATCTCTCTGATCATGACTTGTGTCTCCTCTGTTAGTATGACAGTTCTTTGGAATGGTGAAAAAACTTCTAATTTCAAACCAGAAAGAGGGTTGAGACAGGGGGATCCTTTGTCCCCTTATCTTTTTGGTCTTTGCATGGAAAAGCTCAATCACATGATCCAAGACTCTGTTGCAAATTCTGAATGGACTCCAGTAAAAACCTCTAGAGCTGGGCCTACTATTTCACATTTATTTTTTGCTGATGACTTCTTTTTTCTAAAGCTTTTATTGATTAGCTTGCTGTAGTTTGGAGTTGTTTACAAAATTTCTGCAAATGGTCTGATTTGAAAGTCAATAATGATAAATCTAAGATTATGCTCTCAGCTAATACTCTTGCTTCCATAAAGCACTCTATTCAGAAACATGCCCCTATCTGTATCACTCAGGACTTGGGTAAATATCAGGGTGTTCCCCTTATTCATTCTAGAATTTCTAAGAATACTTATCAGGAAATTTGTAGTAAGTTACAATCCAAACTTGCTGGTTGGAAGTTGTCCTCCTTGTCTTTGGCTGGTAAGGCTACTTTGATTCAAGCTTCTGCCTCTACGATTCCTGTGTATATTATGCAAACTAAAAAGTTTCCAGTTTCTGTCTGTAATTTCATTGATAAGGTTCAAAGGGATTTCCTTTAGAGGGACACTGTCGTTAATAAGAAAGTGCATTAGGTGAATTGGGATAGGGTGTGCCTTCCTAAGATTCATGGAGGTTTAGGTCTGAAAAAGGCTAATGATATGAATCTGGTTATGTTGGCTAAGTTAGGATGGAGGTTATATTGCAACCCTGAGGCCTTATGATCTAAAGTTCTTTCTTGTAAATATTTGAAAGAGGGAAGTATTCTTTCTGCTTCTGCTCAGTCTCACCATTCCTTCACTTGGAAAAGCATTGTGAAAGGTAAGGATATCATTTCTCAAGGAGCTTGTTGGAGGTTAGGAAATGGTTCTAGAGTCAAATTTTGGTCTGACTACTGGTTAGACAATCTTTCCTTGTTGAGGAGGCTTTATTGCTTATTCCTTCTTATATGCTTGACCTTAATGTAAGTTTTTACATTTGTGATTCTGCTAGGAATCTGAGTTTGTTGCAGGGGTTCTTATCTCAAGAAATTTTGAATAGACTTCTAGCTGTTAATATTCAGTTATCCAGCAGGTTTGAGGATAAATTAATTTGGGGTTTGACCACTAATGGTCAATTCTCCACTGCTTCTGCTAGATCCCTTCTTCTACCCGAGTCTCTTTCCCTTACTACAAACGTTATTTTTAAATTGTGTTGGAAATTGCTTCTATTCCTAGAGTTAAATATTTCATTTGGCTCCTTTGTCAACAGAAGATTATGACTAACAAAGTCAGATGGATTAGGCATTGTAGTAGTTCAATGAGCTGTGAATTATGTGGTTTCTTCTGTGAAGATTGTATTCATGCCATGAGGGATTGTCCTTATGCACTTAATGTCTGGTCTTCTTTGGTGCCTACTGATTTATCTAATGGTTTCTGCACTGCTGATTTTGAAGATTGGCTTCACATGAACCTCAATTCTTCTATTGTTTTCTTTGAGGCTGGCATTCTTTAGCCTGTTATGTTTTCTGTTGTAGTTTGAAAAATCTGGAAATAGAGGTGTAAGAGGATTTTTGATGAAGAGTTTAGTTCCCCTCACAACCCCAAAGCTGTGTTAACCAAGTATGTGAAGAAGATTTGGGCTGCCTCTGTATGTAATCAAGAACCCAGTAGAAAGTCAGATTTGTTTTTTGCTTGGACTTTTCCTCCTTTTGGCTGGGTTAAAATTAATTGTGATGGTGCTGCTAAGTCCCAGGGTTGCCTTACCAGTTGTGGAGGTTTGATAAGAGGTGATGGCAGAGAGTGGCTTGGTGGTTTTGCTGCTAACTTGGGAATGGGTTCTAACATCTCTGTTGAACTATATGGCATCTTTCATGGTCTTTCTTTGGTTTGAGATCTTGGTTTTAAGTCTATCATTCTTGAGACTGATTCTCTCACAGCTGTAGAATTGCTTAACTCTGAGTGTTCCTAGTTTCATCCTCTTCTTCACCTTGTTCAGGGCTGTCAGGATCTCATCAATAGGTCCTGGAAGGTTAAACTTCAGCATATATACAGAGAATGCAATTTTGCTGCAGATTGGTTGGCCAACATGGCCTGGAGGTTTTTCAAAGACCTCCCATAGGTTTGCCTGAGATTTTAAGGCAAGACCTCATGGGTTTTGCTAGACCTAGAAGTGTTTCTTGTTAGTTTTGGTTTTGGTTTGGACTTTTGCTTGTTTGTTACCCAAAAAAAAAAAAAAAAAAAAAAAAAAAGAAAAAGGATATGAGTGTGGAAGAAGTCGTGAGCTATTGACCTCTCTGGGAACAAATTAACGGGAAACATTCCAAGCCAATTGACAAATCTTTCAGCTTTGGTTGCACTGAATTTATCACGGAATAGCTTAAATGGAACTATACCTCCCAAGATTGGTCTGCTGAAAGAGTTGCAGTCACTTGATTTGCCTAGAAATCATCTGTCAGGGGATATGCCATCAAGCATGGAAGACTTCACCTTTTTGAAACGGTTAGACTTATCTTACAACAACTTCTCTGGGAAAATTCCATCAAGCACACAACTTCAAAGCTTCAATGCTTCACAATTTATTGGGAATCTCTTGCTTTGTGGGCTTCCACTGCAGCAAAAATGTCCAGGAGACAAAGGCTTTGACCAGAGTCAGCCAAGTAACAATGGTGGTGCAGGCATAGTACAAGAAGATGAAGATGAATTTGAGAAATGGTTTTATACTGGTATGGGAATTGGATTTGCAGTAGGCTTTGACCAGAGTCATTAGTTTTAAAGCGTTCTCGGAGACATGCTTATTTCGTGCTAATGATCAATATAAAGAACTGGGTTTATGTTATGATAGCAGTGCAGACTGCAAGATTACAGAGGAGATTTCGAAGTTAGGTAGTATAAACCTGCTTTCTCGGGGTAATCTCTTATTTTCTTTCTCTTTATACATCAATTGTGGGCAAATAAAAATGGTCTCATTAAGCATAAGATTATTCTAATTTCATTTTCGGTGTTCTGTTAAATTCATTCTTGCAGAAGGACCAGGATTTCAGTTCCACAAGTTGATGATTTTTGTTTCGGCTATGGGTTTTAGTTGCATGTCACATTGAAATTTGTACTCTCTGCTTACCAGTAGGAGTAATGCTTTAAGTTTTGCCTTCTGTTGTGAACTGAAATAAATAGATGTTTTTCAGATGTGATGGTTTATTTCGTTTTTGTTTTCGAGGAACAGCTGGATACTAGTAGTCTTCTTCATCTTTTAAAAAACACAGGTTTTTTAGGATATTAGCTGCTTAATTTATTTATGATACGATCATATGAATTACGTCCACAGTCATGTGCTATTTGAATCTAGGGAAAGTGTCAACATTCCTCTTTCCTACTACTTGTGCCTTTACGCAGTTGTCCACGGGGTGAAAGTTTATGAATATAGGTTTTTCTTTTGTTATGTTTTACTGCAATGTTGTCCTAGATTTACAGAGAGGTATCAGCCAGGAGAGGCTATATGTACGTGTTAGTTAAATTCTAATTGGGAATGAAAGTCAAAATATTTATTGTAGGTAAGATTAAACTAAATCTGTAAGCCTAGCATACAATGTGAAAAAATTAGTGAGTGTGAAAGCTAGAAAGAAAGAGACCGAAGTACTTCAATGAATTGGTTTAAAATTTCACTATGAGATTATGTAAAGTATAAGTAAATCAATTGTACATAATATAAAAATTAACTATAAATAAGAAAAACTGTCCCGCTAACTAAGCTACTTATGTTTAGACTCAATAGTAAGAATATATTTGCAATACATATGCATGATAGAAGATCTGACACTAACCAGCAGTTTCTGCACTGCTTGTCATTTTAGAAGCATAATCCTTTTATCTGCCTATGGTTTCCACACAAATTTTTTTTTCTCCCTCGATCTCGATCATCCAACAAACGACATTACATTTCTGTCAGCTGATTGAGGAAAGAAATATAAGTAGATAATAAGCATGACAATATGCATATAGGTTAAGCTGAAGCTGAATTGTGAGGCCTGCAAGAAAGATGTTCCCATAAAATAAGTGTAGGTAACCAGACTGCAAAAATTTACTTATGCAACTGCTTTCACCCCAACTCAGGCTTAATCCCGGTTTTGTGATACACTTCTCAAAGCACTTTCCTCTTACTGTCCGTGAAACAATAATAAAAGAATTTAAAGTTAATTTTATCATTTAATTAGAATACCTGTAAAATGTGAAAGTGTAAGCCAACTAGACAAGACAAATTGACAAAAAGAGCAATGTTAAAAATAGTTTTCATTTTCCCTTACATTTTATCTGATAAGTAAATATTACCCGCAGATGCCAAAAGAGCATAAACTCTGAATACTAGAAGTATACAAATTACAACATAACTGTTTTATATATATAGATAAAGTAGTTGTATAAAGAAAGAATTGAGTACAATGAGGTGGACAAGAAATGCTCCTACACAGAAAAAAGGAGGAGGAAAAAATACGCCTTATTAAAAAAGAGCATGCCAATCACGTTACATATCAACTAAGGAAACACTTGAATTGCTCCTGTTTCAGTACCAAAGAGTAGCATGAAAAACAATTTTATCCCAAAGAAGAGATCATTGGAGATAATATATATGAAAAATTCGAGCATTGCATTCCTATACAAAATAACTGTAACACTAGTCAAATAGACTAAAGAAAATTTAACATAAACATCAATACTCAAACAATCAAGAAAGGCAACTAATCAAACATGGAAGGGCAAGTAGCAAATAAACTCAAAATGTAGTAATGTACAGAAAATCTTCTCTAAAATTAGCTTTAGCACCACAAGATACTCTTCTGTTACTACATAACTCAATAGATAACATGAAACAGGACACTAACTTCAAAATTGGACACTGTTCAAGTCCAATCATTTAGCCCGAACATTTAATCAAGCTAAAACAGTCTGACGCCACCCAATTAATAGGAAATAGAGAACAGACGTCAATAATATTTCTAAGTGTATAGAACAGTTTCCAAGGATCCCATAGGCTAATGCTGAGTTTGGTAATGATATTCAAGAGGTGCTTTGGCTTTTAAAAAGGTACAGCACTAAAATATCATTTGGTTAATTTTGGTTTAGCGTTGTTTCTTTTACCGCTTTTAAAAAGTTATGTGTATTTTTAGAAGTACCCAAAGTGATGCTTTTAAAAGCTAGCCGTGGCTTTTCTAAATTAAAAGTATAAAATTCATCTTATTAATTTTATAAAATTATCTTATATATCTTCAATTAATTTATAAACCATTAAAATTCTATTTCTAAATATATTTTTAATTAATGATGTCTATTTTTGTCATTTTATACCTTCACAGTAGCTTATAATTTGTTTTATCAAACATCTTGTTCATTACTTTTACTATCCATAATAATTTTTATAAAAAATTTACCAAATAGGGTTACTGTAACTTTTTCACAGCTATTTTTTCACAACGTAAAAGTTACAATATTACTAAACTAAGCCTAATTAATAAGATGCGTTTGGGGTACATGATGGTTTATTCCAACGAGTAAATTTATGTTATAAAATGGCTGATTTACTTTATATCGGGAAACAGAAGACTGTTCAGCTATAATCTCTAAAAGTCGTCAAAATAAACAGAGCAACCCAAATTGGGTAAGATCTCTAAGCACGCACATGCATGAATTCAAAAGCATAAATTCTGTGACTGTAACACCACTACACTGGATTGAAACTTGAGACCCTTGTAATCGAAATTGCTTTTCCAAGGAGAGTAAGTTGGAAAACTTGTAAAACATTTTACAACTGCAATATAACCATCTTTGCAATCAATCCCATTTTATTGGTTGAGTGCTTTTTGTTTTAGTTGCTGCACCCCCAATAAATGTAGCCTCATCAATTTTATATTTTGAGCCATTTCGAAATGTATTGAAAACACACATAAAGAACCAACATTACAGCAATTAAGAGATAAAAATATATTAAAATTTATTTTTAAATAGAGAAATTGCATACAGACGTTACAATCCACTTGACAGAGACAAAAAAAAACTATTTTTCTGCAACTTCCATATTCTTCAACAACGTTGAACTCTGTTTTGTGTCTTCCCCTCACTGTACTTACAAAGACGAGGGAACGAACTTGAAAAAGAAAACCCTGGGGTAGGACTCCATATTTTGGATTACAACTAACCCAAAAAAAAAAAAAAAAAAAAAAAAAGAGAGAAAAATCAAATTGATTAGTGGAATATCTTAATGGCTTTATTTTGTTAGCCTTTTCTTTTTTAATTTGGATGGTTACATTCAGTTGGACTGTGGTAGCAATTTACCCATTACCCATATCCATTTCTATTTTTACAAGTCCTTTATGACTATATAAAATTTTGTTTTCATAAAGAAATTGTAAGAGCCCCATTTTCATATAAATTATATGTTTTTTTTTTGACATCCCAAAAGAAGTATATATATTTTGTAAAGCACTCCAAGTTGAGAATAGAAAATTAAAATTTTCCTCTCTGTAACCTCTCTAAGGATATTTAGACCCATAAGTTTGAAACAGATGACATTTATTATTCATCAGTTTAAAAAAAAATAGAGGTGTGAGAAGAGGATGAGATACATTTTTTTATGTAGGAGTGGAAAAGAGAGGAGAGGAGAGGAGAGGAGAGTAGAGTGGAGAAAAAATAGCATTTATTTATTCATTTCATTTGGGAGCTTGAAAAAAATAGAGATAAAAGAAAATGATAAGATACATTGTTGCATATTTTTACAGTAAAAAAGGAAATGAAATAATACATTATTGTACATTATTATGATTATGTCTTCAAAATATTTTATGTAAGTAGCTATTTAATAAAAAAAATATAAATATAACTACCATTAAAAAAAGTAATAAAATTAGAATATAACTTATATTCTCCCTCCAAATTATCTCCCCAATTAGGAGAAATTTAAAATTTAAAATAAAAAAGAATTTGAAAGGGATATCAATATCATTTATAAAAAAAAAAATTCAAACCAAAAAGAGGTATGCGTATCCTCTCCTTTTTATTTCTCTCCTCCTCCAAATAAACCCAAGGAAAAATTATTGAATGCGCCAATCTAGTTAGACAACTAATCAGATATATTTTATAAAAATCAAGTTATGTAAAAAAATGTCACGATTTTTTAATGAATAAATACATAGTTAAAATAAATTTGAAAGAGACATTCATTATTTCATTATTTGATTTAAAACCAAAGTGTTTATCTTAAGGGTTGGTTCCAAAATTATGAAGGTATGCTCCTTTGACTTTTTAAATTAAATATTTTTAGAAAATAAAATAAAATCTTTAAAATTCTCTATTTCGACTGCGGAAGATTTGCTTCTTAAATTCCTTTACTAGACCAACTGCTGACTGTGCCTATATCCTAATTTTGTACTGATTTTACATGTACTATATCTTAATTCATCATATTCAATCACATTTGATAAGAATCTATTGTACAAATAATGTGGAGACATTTGTCTCCTTTTTTTTTTTCTTTTTCCTTTTTCCAAGCAAGTGGGGTGCATGCATGAAGATAATTTATTTCTGGCCCTACTAAGTGGGAGTAAAAGACCCGGCAAATTGAAGACTCAAATCTTTTACCGTATTAATCCTGCATCAAGACTAGAAATTAAGACTTTAGTAGTTTCCAGTCTTCCATTACAATTATCTTTCATTTTTCAGGATGATAAATGAAAGGAACATCACACAACAGTTAACTAACTTATAGAAAGGAGTACCAAATTAAGCATAAATCATGACTTGGTCAATTAATGTTATTCATTTTTTCCCCCAAATTTCTATTATTTTCCTTTTCATGCAGCTTCCAGCAATATAAATGCATGCTAATGTACTTCTTTGCAACACAAACTCAATGAAAATATAAAATAAAATAATAAAAAAAAAAATCTTTTATATAATTTCACCTTTTGTTATTGTGTTAGTCACTAAGTTATGGTCATGAAAAGTACTACCATGAATTTTTTGTGTATTATTCTACAATTACTTTTGCTTATATTATTGCATCTTGTCGTGTCTAATACAGTGTTTGGAGAAGTGATACGGATTTTACCTACGCAAGTGCACGTATCATCCACAAGTAATATGGATAAAGTAGAGATTGTTTCCATGAGAAATAGTTCTACTTCCTAAGCGAATTATCAATATTATGTAGCCTAATTCTAATCAATCCAAAGCAAATTTTAGAAATTGTTTAGCAAATTATATAAAGATTATAAACTAACACCTAGGTTTATGATAGCCCTCACACTACACCTAAATTACCCTTAATTCAATTCATGCAATTGTCCAAATACTAACCCATATTTCTTAATCAATTACTAGAATATTCCTATGTCTAGCAATTATATATTTCCTAATCTAATTCCCTATATTCCTATGAGAATTATTTTAAGACAAACTCAATAAGAGCCAATCTTTTCTTATTACCTATGGCTAAAGAGTATATTTCTATCTCTTCAACAAATCAGATTATCCAATTTAGATGAACAATCCAAACACAAGCTATATTGCCTAAGGCTAATCCCGAAATTGACTCTTCCAATTGAATCTTAAAATTCCTAATCAATCTAACTGGTGATCAATCTAGAAACAATAAGACCAAGGTAGCAAAAATATTATATGGAGCTTGGCATTTGTTTAAGAGCTTCAACAAATAGGATGCTTATATGGAGCTTTTTGAACATGTCCAAAAATTTCTGGAATTGTTTGTTAAGGTTTTTTTTTTTTTGAACCTTTGTGGAAATGGAAGAAAGGGAGTTGTTCTTTTTGGTTCAACTATTACCTTCTTCTCCATCTTCTCCTTCTTTTCCCCCATAATTGTGGTGGGCAATTTTTTTTTAGTAGGAGATTGGGAGCTTCATCATCATCAATTTTCTTTTTCGGCTCCTTTAACTTTTTCCCACTCCTAAGAGTGATTAACTTGCAATATTCTTTACCCTCTTTCCTTGGGTTTGCCTCGGTGTCACTAGGAAGGGCACCTTGAGGTCTACTTGTCAAAGCATTAGCCAGCTAGCCAATTTGTATCTCTAACGTTCCCAAGGAAGCCGCTTGCTTTGAATACCGAGTCAGTTCTTGACATGTATTGCAAAACATGTCTTCCAAGGAAGGTTTCTTTTCCGAAGCTGCTTGCCTTTGTGGAGCTTGAAATCTAGGTGGTGGATTAGGCCTTGTAGCTTGTGCACCTTGATTGTTCTAACTGAAGTTCAGGTGGTTTCTCTACCCCAGATTGTCTGTGTTGAAATAAGGGTTGTTTTGGTGTTTGAAGTTTTACATATATTGAACCACTTCAGTAGTTAGGCATTGGTCCATGGTGTGACCTTCACCACAAGCTTCACATACCATAACAGTAGCTTTAGAATGTTGTTGCACTTCAAAATTATCAAATCTTTTTGTCAACCCTGCCACTTGTGTCATTAAGGCAGTGATGGCATCAAGTTCATGTACCCCAACAACTTTTCAGGATGCTAACCTTTCGGATGGTCATTGATAGTTATTTAAGGCCATTTCCTCCAAAAGGTCATAAGCATCATCTGTAGACTTTCCCGTCAAACCTCTAGCAGCAGCATCAATGGTGGTTATAGTTTGGTTTCCCAAACCATTGTAGAAAGTATGTTCTTGCAGCCACTTGGGAATGCCATGATGTGGGCATTTTTGCATCAGGTCTTTATATCTCTCCTATGCCTCATAGAGAGATCTTTGTTCTTGTTAAAGGAATGATGTGATTTCATTCCTTAGCTTTGCGGTCATAACGGGAGGAAAAAATTTAACTAGAAATTTTTATAAAATGTTTAACTAAGTGATGATGGAGTTTTGAAGTAATGAGTACAGCTAACTTTTCACCTTATCTTGGAGTGAGAAAGAAAAAAAGCCTAAGGAGGATTGCATCATTGAAGATGCCAATGTATTTAAATGTGTCACACAATTCTAGGAATGTGACAAGAAGAGAATGCGGGTCATTACTAAGTAGATCACCAAATTCTGCAGATTGTTGGATCATCTAGATTGTGTCTGGTTTTATTTCAAAGTTATTACCGACAATGGTTGGTCTTTTGTATGCTAGAGTGAAGGCTCTGCATAAGAAAGACAACTTAATCCCTAAAAGCCTTGTTTTCAGGTGCATGTGGTTCATTAGCCATCGCACTAGAGTTTCTTGAAACTTGGTTTTTCCTAGCTTACAAAGTGTCCGTTAAATCTCGGGATCGTACGGAATAGTTCCAAGTTTCAAATGTGTTGCATGTAATGTCAATAGCACTTGTAATTAAAAATAAGAACTTGGGTTAGAATCAATTATGTTTAATTGATATTAATAAATAATGTAAATATATTCCTCTACAATGGTGCCAAAAACTTGAATACGAATTTTACCTATACAAGCGCATGTATCACCACAAGTAATATAGATAAAGTAGAGATCGTTCCCACGAGAAATAGTTTTACTTCCTCAACTAACTATCAATATTATGCAGCATAATTCTAATCAAGCCAAAGCAAATTTCAGAGAATGTTTAGCAAATTATATAAGATTATAAACAAACACCTAGGTTTACGATATCCCTTACACTACACCTAAATTAACCTTAACTTAATCTAATTCATACAATAGTCCAAATATTAACCTAAATTTCTTCATCAATTACTAACATATTCCTATGTCTAGCAATTATTTATTTTCCTTAGTCTAATTGCCTATATTACTATAAGAATTATTCTAAGATAACTCAGTAAGAGCTAATCTTTTCAGGTTACTTATGGATAAGGAGTATATTCCTATCTCTTGAACAAATTAGATTATCTAATTTAGATGGCCAATCCAAACACAAGGCATATTACCTAAGACTAATCCCAAAATTAATTATTCCAAGTCAATCCCAAAATTCCTAATCAATCTAACTAGTAATCAATCAATTAGAAGCATTAAGATCAAGGTAACACAAATATTTGAAACTAAAGCATGCATTAAATTAAAACTAAAACCACATCAGTTACATGTGAGTTCAATTGCAATCCTAGAATATGACTACTCCATACTAACTACAGAAAACACAAATATAAAAGACATAACCATTACAAAAATAAGAAATAACAAGAAAGGAGTAGAATACTAGAAGTTGTCACAGCTCCCAGTATTCACTAGCTTCTTAAGTACTCTTTATCATGAGCTCTGATATACTCTCAGACTTCAGCCTTCTCATTATATCAACCTTTCGATCCAAGTTTCAACTAAATTATGAATCCTTTATAGTACGTAATGACACCGTGGCATGGCTTTCTATAGCGCCACAATGCTAAAGCCTTTGTATAGTCCTTTTTAGGTTCTAATTCTTCATGCCTAGCTTTTGGTTTTTGGGCATTGTGGCATCATCTTCTCGAATTATTCACGAATTCATCTTTCACTGTGGCATCACGGCTTCAACCTACACGCAGTGCGGCGCATTGGTCTCTGTGTGACTTATAGGTAGCTTGACTAGGGGCACCACAGAGTTAATGATTGGGCACTGTAGTGCTAAGCTTTCTACTTGATTATGCAATTTTTGGTTTTAATGGCACTGCGATGCAAATATGGTCACACCACTTCACAAGGCTCTCTGCCTGATCCGTAAACTTTTCTTCAGGCATCACGCGCTATATTTCTTAACGTTATATGGCGTCGACCTTCATACTTCTGTTTTTTTTTTTGTATATAACTAAGACACTGCAAAGACACCTATAACAGATTAACAATAAAAGCATAAAATTATTCCTAATTATATTAAAACCTTATAAACTCCTAAACAACCTAGATTAGCTAAAACATTTAATTTAACTAATATTCTAACTTTAAACCCTAGGATTTAGCATGAAATATGAATTAAAAGTGTAGTAAAATAATTCTACTTTAGAGAGTTATCAGAAGTTGAAATCAATTCTGTAGATCCTAAAATAAAAGGCGATCTCATAGATAAAGTTGGTCATCTTTCCTCTTTGGGGAGTAAAGATAACAAGAAAGAATGTTGTAAGTGGCGTGGAATTAGATGCAATAACCAAACAGTCACATAGATGTGCTCAATCTACAACTTAACTCAACTAAGCCTCAAATCCCAAACTAGTTGGGTCAGCTATATGAATCATTTTTCTCCATCCACATCGATCTAAGGCATCATTTTTAATAATGCCTAGAGCATTCATATCATTCTCAATGACTGCCCTATGTAAGTTTCAATTTCCCTCTACCATGTCTAACACTTACCACTTGCACTAAGTCACCTTTCCTAACTACGGCTTCCATTGGCGGATGGTAGATATGCCAAAAACCAACATAAGTGATTTTCCCTCATTTTCTCTTCATTAGATGCTACTCCCACCATCCTATGGATCTCCTCATTAACTAATCTTTCATTTCTTGTATATCAAGTCATCTATCTTAACATTCGCATTTCGATCACTCCCATCTTATGTGAGTGTTATTTCTAATTGCCCATTCGAACCATACAGCATAGCCGGTTTCACTGCAGTCTAATAGAATTTTCCTTTCAACCTATTTGGGATTTTAGGATCAGATAAAACTTCCAAATCACTTTGTCACAGCACCCACCCTTCCTTGGTCCCATAGTTTACATCATGCTCAATTACACCATCTTTTTGTTTAAAGGAACTCAAAAACTTAAACACGTCTTTTATAGGGATTGCTTGACCATCTAAAGTTATTGCGTCGAGCCTCCTCTAGTGTCACTAAAATCACACTCCATATACTCAGTTTTCGTCCAACTCAACCTAAGATCTTTAGATTCTAACGCTTTCCTCCATAATTCTAGTTTAGAATTTAAACCTTCTTTATCTTCGTCTACCAATACGATATCATCGACTAACATCATGTACCATGGAGCCCTATCCTGAATAGTATAAGTAAGTTCATCCATGACAAAAACAAATAATTGGGGTTAAGGATGAACCTTGGTAGACATCTATCATGATCAAAAACTATTCAGTCATACCATCTACAATCTGCACCTAGTCATTACTCTCTCATACATATCCTTATTAACTTTTATAAATTTAGTTAGGATTTTCTTCTTCTTAAGAATGCACCACAAAACTTGTCTCAACACCCTAAATATATAGATCTATATTACTCCATTTATTTTCAAAGTAAGAAAATATCATTCATTATAGATCTTCTCAGCAAAAATCCAAATTGATTCTCAGAAACTAGAGTCTCATTCCTAAGCTTATGCTTAATCACTTTTTCTCACAGCTTTATTGTATGACTTATAAGTTTTAATCCGCAATAATTTGTACAACTTTGAATAATTCCTTTATTCTTATAAGTAAGGATCAATTTATTCTTCCTCCATTCATCGGGCATTTTCTTGGTCATTAAAATCTTGTTAAAATGATTTATGAGCCAAGTTATGCCAATATCTTCTAGGCATCTCCACACTTCTATAGGATATCATCCAGTCCCATTTCCTTACTATTTTTCATCTTATGAATAGCTTCTTTAACTTACTTTGCTTAAATTCGACAAACTAATCTTGGTTCATATCATCAAAGGCATCATCTAGTTCTCCGACAACAACACTTGAATCTTCAATAAATAAGGTATCGAAATAAGTTTGCCATC